>CM050447.1:3762500-5012500 GCA_027563935.2 Costus lasius | reverse complement strand
GAAATAAAATAAAGATAACCATACCCTCAGTTGGCTCAATTTGGATGTTTTATAGTTGTACATTATCATTGGTTGATGTTTTACAATAATGGACTTCTAGCCTATATAACTTGAATGCATTAGCAAAATACTAGGGGTTACAAAGGTATCAATGAAGGATTTCTCTTCAGCCTATAAGATCGTCATATCAATAAAGTTGAGAAAGTGTGGTGAATGTAAGATAGGGAAGATAAAGTCTCCTCCTTTCCCATATTATGCTACCTTTCTTACCATAACACCTTAGATTCTTCCTTTTATATCATACTTTTTAACTGAACTTCATAGTCCCGTAATCTCTTGTCCTCAGCTAAAATAATGATAAATATTGTTCTGGTTCCTCTAGAATCGCTAGGTTTTGTCCATGCCATCAGATCGAAACCTAATTGCCTATTAGTTTCTATCCAAATCTCTATGGATTAGGAGTGTGAATGTACGTTATATATACACTATTTAGCAAAGAAGTGAAACATTGCTATGAATACTTTTACAGTTTGAGGCATGGATTTTCATTGTCTTTTGACTTTTTTAAGTTATGCATCCTTCTAGTTTTTCTTTAAGCAAACCATCAATAAGTTGTTAAGTCAACCATCCTATAAAATCACTAACATAAGTAGAAAAGTACAGACTCCTGCAACCAGGCTACATAGCCAATATCTATCAATCTCCATTCTTTATTTACCCCTTGTACCAGATACCACAAAGTGACATGTATCACATCTGGAAGTTAAATTCATTTCCAGCCAATTGGATGTTCACCACAGAATCTGAAACTTCAACACAATAACCATCACCAAGGGATGGAATTTTTTCAAAGTCTAGGATCCCAAACTCTGCCTCATAACAATTTCCAAGTACGACAAAGGACAACTTCTAAGTATGGGTCATCAAAAACCTGTCGTGAAGTTGTCTTATTAGCTAAGTGGGAGCGCTTAACACTTCGAAGAGGAATTCTGAAACAAGCACAACGCTCGAAGTTTGCGGGAACTGAGGAGTGTGTCGCTAGTCCAATCTGATAAAGCTGTAACTCCACAGTAAATATCAGAACTAATTGGTGTGGTGGCCGTTGAGTGTAGTTTGGTTTGCTCTTGTCAGAAAACCACCAGAACTTAGCGAACTGTCAGACACGTCAAGTGATATAAAAAAGATTAGCTTTTTTTTCTTCATTAATAGCCTCAGGCAAGACCGAAAAGACTATTTCGTCCCGTTTCAGAGGGATTAGCTACAAAAAAGCATGCATGAGGGAAGAGTTTCAGTAATAAATTGAGCACATTTCCCACTTCTCAGGAGGCTAGTCGAGGATTGGGGTATAGGGAGAAGGGGAGGGGAAGCAGGACACTCACCAGCAGAAGAGGTGATGGACGAGTGGAGAAGCGAGACGGCGGTGTTCACGAAGAGCGGGTCGCGAGAGAGGGAAAAGTGGATGACCCAATTGGCGGCCTGGAAGAAGAAAAAGCCGGCCACCACGTACGCGAGATCGGACCTCCCGTTGACGACCATCTCAAAGATCACTGATACGGCCCACAGCACCAGCGTCGCCGCGAAGAACGCTGCCGCATCGCCCCCTCCTCCTCTCCGCCTCGGCACCGCCATCCCTCTCCCTCTCCCTCTCCCTCAAGCTTGCAGTCTTTATCTCATCGGAAGCAGCGTCTTGCCCTCTCGCGAGCTGAATGTTCTTTGTTTTGGGGATATCGTCACCATCGGTAGCTTTACGGTGCCCAACTGCACAAGATCGTTGCTTTTTTCCAAAAAATACTAAATTAACAATTAAAGGATCTTAACATGGTAAATAGCTCAATCAAAAAAAATTAAAAAAATTAAAAAGTAGCTCAAAATGGCCACTAAATTACACACTGTTTGTCCAATTAGTCAACGCGCAGCTTTATTTCCAAAGAATGTGGAAGGATCTAAAACATTAAGTCTTAAAAATTAATGTATTTAGTTAACTTTCAATCTCTTTTTTCTAAAAACTTGATCTTAATGCTGTTTGTTTTGACTAATGCATGGCCAGTGTCATCATCAAACACTTGTATTTAAGTTATTGAGATCCATGCATACACGAATTCGATAACACTTCCACGATAGATGGTGCCACGGCACATGCGATGGCACCGCATATAAAGATTTTCCTGTGTTGACCGTTCTAGTTTAACCAATTTGAAACTTAAAATAGTTAATTTGAATTAACATTAATTTTTTAAACTTTATTCGAACCAAAATTTTCTAAAACCAAAGTGACACTAAACTAGCTATGATCTGTTGAATAAAATCTATGGTTGAAAGAATAGAAAGTACAATAAATTTAGATGATTTTTTATTTAGATTTATTATATTTTTTTATCATTTCTATTGTTGATTTTATCTTAATAGAACATAGCATAAAAGATTTTATACTGATTAAGGTAAACAAATTTTTTTGTAGTTTTTTGTTTATGTCAACTCATACATTTTAATTGCGACTTTTTCTTTTGTGAAACTTTTTTTTAAGGAAATAAGAGAAGAATATATTTTAATTTCAGTTGAATCAGTTCCGATTTCATCCCTTCATCCCGGAACCCGAAGGCTCTAATTGCTTATTGCAAACACCGACCAATCAGCGTCCAGCCTCACTCAAGTCTCCGCACTCCGTCCCAGGAATTAGGGCATCCAAATTCGAGGCTTTCTCAAATCCACCCCGGCGATGTCGACCTTCACCGGCGATGAAACCGCCCCTTTCTTCGGGTTCCTGGGAGCGGCCGCTGCTCTCGTTTTCTCATGTATTCCGCCCCCGTTCTCCTCGATCCACCTCCTCTGTTCTGGAATCTTGCTTTGACGCCGATCTTACTGTTTTCGCAGGCATGGGGGCTGCGTACGGGACGGCGAAGAGCGGCGTCGGGGTGGCGTCGATGGGAGTGATGCGCCCGGAGCTCGTGATGAAGTCGATCGTGCCCGTCGTCATGGCCGGAGTGCTCGGGATCTATGGGCTGATCATTGCGGTGATCATTAGCACCGGTATAAATCCGAAGGCCAAACCGTACTATCTCTTCGACGGCTACGCGCACCTCTCGTCCGGGCTGGCTTGCGGTCTCGCGGGGCTTTCTGCTGGGATGGCCATTGGGATCGTCGGGGATGCTGGCGTCAGGTAATTCTCTTTCGTTCTAATCTGTTTTTTTGTAGATGTCGAGATGATTGTTTTTTGCGTGCTTGGCATACATCAAAGATACAATACACAGTTATCTGTATTTACCGATAACAGTTTGTTTCCTTCCGCACTCAAACTTTTGATAACTTAGGTTTTGCGTATAGTATTATTTATGGACGACTTCTTATAACATTTCCTTAGCTTTATCCATGAAAGCATTATGTAAAAGAAGTTTTTAGCTTGTATTGGAGCATTTCAAGGAACAAAACTCCGTTCCATAGGATAAAGTAGTTTCAGCAATTTAAACAATAATTCCCCTTTTGACGAATTTTGCTTGTTGACATGTTCACGTTGCAGTTGTTCCTATATCCTTTCCCTATATTTGTTTTGCTGTCTTTCTTGCGCAAACATTAGTTTGTTTAAGGACCATAATAGGAAATCCTATTACCATTTTGAGGATCTTGGGCAAGTTTTGTCGTCACACACGTTGGATCCCTGAAGTTTATCCCACTTTTGCCGTTTTAATGTGCAGTTGAAAATTTAAAATAATCCATTACTATAGGGATTGGATGCAGGTTTGTTGTCTCTATTATGTGCCAGCATTTGCCAAGTCTTCATTCTTCACACACAAGATATGTGCTGAGAACTGTCATCCTCTAGACTTTGGTTATCTTTAGTCTTCTACTGTTAACTAAAACAAGTTTAGCATGTCTATGCCATGACATAAATCTCATTATGCTAACTCACTAGTTTTAGATATTCTTTTAGATTTTTTGATACCTATTATCTGTTAGAATCAATTGAGTACTTTGCTTTAAATTCCATTAATGATGGAACATCGACTCACGATAAGGACAACAATTTTTATATTACTCTATGCAGTGGCACCAGCTTAGTGAATGCCCACCTCAGTGGCCAGATTAGTAGATCCAATTGTAGAAACTGAAAGTGAGAATGCCCAAGAAATTCAGACTTTATGCAGGTATACCCATGGGAAGTGGGAAAAGGCATTGAAAGAATAGCCCGATGCTTGAAGACAATGGGCTTGTTGCTACGCTAGTATAGTTTTGGTTATAACCTAGAAGGTTTCTTTGGTTAGTTGACCACAACGTTAGGTTTAACTTGTCATCCCTTTGGTTTGTTGGTGGCTGTAATATGATCATGGCTATATGGCAACTAGCGAAACACTGATAAGCATGATATTGAGAAGACATCTGACATCCATTATATTTCATGAGACCTGTGAGTTTTCTCACCTATTCTTGTTATGGGCTCATACTTCTGCTACTAGAGGAAAGAAGGGACACAAGACCAAGACAAGCGCAGCATACTTGTCTATGGATTTGTTTGGACATTATTCCAAGCTTGCTGTGTTCTCATTAAATTAGCGTTATAGCCAACTTACCAACATGGTCGCTCATGGCTTTGAATCCTTCATCTAGGAATGTCTTTGGTTAAGCCCAAAATCAACCGTAACTAATTATCTACTATCAAAGTAGTGAACAACAAACACAACAATAGATATCCAAATAAAGGGCAATTGCTCTTGATGCCTAATATCACTCCCCTCACAAATTGATTGTCTAGAGGAACCTTCTCTCAATGAGCATGTCCTTAGTTGAATGAAGACTAGGCATAGACTCACTAGAATCAATATCCTTGAAGACGGTGAGACTTGCTAATGTAAGGCTGTCTTGTCACTAATTTTACCACAAGAACAATAAACTTAAGGAAAGTTTTCCTAGGTAATGGATTAGAAGATACCCTATAGGTTTTTTCCTATCCATAAACCTTGTTTAATGTAATGTTCAAAATCAACTACCACATAGACTCATACATATCATCCACAGTTTAGGGATTTTTCATCAATCTTAAGAGGTTGATACATCTTAGTAGCAATATAAAATTAGATTTACTGTGCCAGTACACAACAGGTAAGCCAAGTAATTAAGTCTAACCAGAGTGGAGTTGAAGATTTCCAAAAGCAGTTGAAAGTTCAACCAACAAGGAAGAGACTGCAGCACATCACCATGATAGACTAGGGTCCTCACATGATGGCTTGTGAAGCTTCCATCTCAGAGAAAAGTCTAAAGAGAAAAACACCACCAAACATATTAGTGACAATAAAAAGTCCCATGGAGCATCAAAGTTGCTAAGCCCAGGGCCTTAAAATTGACAGAGGGGAGGGTGATTGATAAAATGACCAACAAGATTACTAGGCCAAGGTTCTTTCCATGAAGAAAGTGTAAAATTGTCTAACTAAGCATAATATTTAATTTTATATGACAAAGATTTTGACATCAAAGAGTATGAGGGTGGAGAAGACTCCTCCTTTTGTGACTGTGTGCTTAAGACAACTGAGTAGTAGTTTTTGTGTTCTTGGGAGGATGTTGCAGAGCAGCATCGGAGCAAAGGAGGAAGCAAATGCCATTGGAAGAAGAGATGGTGCTCAGAGCAGGCAAATGTATGTTGAGTGTCAGGGCGAGACATTTTCTGACTTTCGATGCTGCTGCTAGTGAGATCCGATGATTGTTTCAATCATGCTAGCCCATAGCACATTTTAGTTGAGTTCTCGAAGCATAATAAAAAATGATCAGTTTTGTCAGATAGATGAAATGTGGATTGAAGTTGTGAACCTTGTACGAAATGTACTTGCTATGCTCCACGAGTAGCAAGCTCACCCACCACTTTGCTGGGCGGCAATGGCTGAGTACTACTGTTACATCTACTTCCACGGAAATCTCAGAGTTGCAGCATTTGAAGTTGTCTGCAGATGACCATCACCTTACATACCCTTCCTTGTACACTCCTGAGCAGGTCGAGTGGAAGTTGTTTCTCATGAACTCCTTAGTTGTGACTAGTTGTACACGTGCCATAAAATTTGCAAGTCCAAGAACGACGAAATCTTGATTTGACGTCAAAGGTTATAGTTTTCCTTGGGGGACATTGCATTACTGTAGCCACAATCAATGATGCAGCTTCTACTAGCTCACCGCACAACAGTAGTTGCCTTCCAGCATTCCGTTCAAAATGTGAAGTGGATTGGGACCATCACGTGCAAGAGTTGGATAATGCTTCGTCCAAACTGAATCTAGTATTCATGTTTCTTACCTCAAGAATTTCATGCTTCCAGTGAGGAACCAATATGGCTGCAGGACTCCTGTGCCGTGAATTCAACTGGTCCTTTCCTCGACCCAAATCCCGAAACTCACACACATAGCAATATATTGCTTGCATTTCTGGGCAATTATAGGTTGAGTTTAGTCAT
Source organism: Costus lasius (assembly GCA_027563935.2). NCBI lineage: Eukaryota > Viridiplantae > Streptophyta > Magnoliopsida > Zingiberales > Costaceae > Costus > Costus lasius. The sequence continues at coordinate 5,006,075 of CM050447.1, read as the reverse complement.
TTGTTGTGACGGATGAGTAGGGTTTGAGACAATTCTTTGAGGTTGAGCTATAGCCTATATGCCGGTAGGCTGGTTTCCCATTTTTCTTATTTGGTCCATGATGTATTTTAAAATTTAACCAAAGATAACCTAAGCCAAAAGAAGTATAACTGCAACTCAAGTACATTTGATTGTCAAAATCAAACAATTACCTGGAATCTTCACTCATACCCGTGAACTCAGAAAGCCCAAATAAAGAAGAGAAAATATGTAGTTTAAGCGAGGTTGTAAATTTTTTCTTATCTCAAATGTAAAGAATTCAAAATTATGAGTATCTAGATAATCATTATTGGTGAGGTTATTTTTCTTTTCAATGTGTTGTTGTTTTATAGTTCAATTCATAATTCTTTCAAGTTAAGATGATTAGATTCATGTTATCAAGAGATACTGATTACACATATCTAGTTTGGATGCTCCAAAAAGATTTTTTTAACTCCCAAAACAAAATAAAGGTAAATTATTTCCCAACCATTTTAAATTAAAAAACATTTCAATAATTTTAACTTGTATAGAATCAAGTTCAATCATATCCACTGCAATTTGTTTGTTTCCTTCTCTTTTTTTTTTTTTCTTTTTGTTATAGAGAGAAACAATTTTGCATGAGGCTTAATGTAAAGGGAGAAATTTCTCAATTAAGATACAATTTAATTTAATATAATTTAACAATTCTTGTTATAGTAGATGTATATAGTTGAATGGTCAAGAGTGGCTTCTTATCTACTCTGATTATTTGGGCGTAGTCTATTGGAAAAAGTTTTCTTGTATGAACCATGATTACATGCCAAAATTTTAGCATGTTGTTCTCTTCATGCTCCAATTGTTTTTTGGGAATTCCTTGTATTTTTACTCTTTACTTTAGCCTTTCTTGTTTAGCTGTTGCCTCTCAGTAAGCTAGCAGGAGGATTTAGGAAAGGTTTAGCAATCCATATTCCGTGCTTATTTGTATTATCTCTAGATCGTTCAGCTTCTTTATCGAAATTCAGATGATCTTGTTATTCCAAGTTTCAAGAAGCCAAACTAGTTATCTATGATTTTTCTTGTTTCCGTGGCATTTGTTTGTTGAACATGGCTCCTTAATTCTTGATTCCTCCAAGCTTTCAATAATGTCGACCCATATCTTAGTGCAGAGTTTTATTTCATGGATTCAGGTGTTTATTTCAATAACGAATTTAAATCTGTATTAGACGTATCAGTTGGTTGGCATGATACAGATTTATGTTCATTTAGGGCGGATAAGAATGAACTGAGTTTAAATTTGGTGCAGTTCTTGTTTCCGTGGTATTTATTGTTGAACATGGCTCCTTAATTCTTAATTCCTCCAAGCTTTCAAAAATGTCGACCCATATCTTAACGCAGAGTTTTATTTCATGGATTCACGTGTTTATTTCATCAACGAATTTAAACCTGTATTAGACGTATCAGTTGGTTGGCATCTTACAGATTTATGTTTATTTAGGGCGGATAAGAATTAAGAATGAACTGAGTTTATATTTGGTACAGGGCTAATGCACAACAGCCAAAGCTGTTTGTTGGAATGATTCTTATTCTCATTTTTGCTGAGGCTCTTGCTCTCTATGGCCTTATTGTTGGCATCATACTTTCATCCCGGGCTGGTCAATCTAGGGCGGATTGAGGAGACACGCGTTCTTCTTTGCCTGCTTCGGAATTTGGTGATCAATATGTTATCTATATTTGTGGCTTTCTTGTATACTCAATGAACTTGTATGGCCAAGAATCCTTAGTTACGATCCGCGTCATCTCTCAATAATTTAACACACCAACCTTCTTGTAATCTGAGCTTGTATTATTTGTGCCTTAATATCAATTCTCATGGCTGTGAAACTAGATTAGAATTTTGCATCATTTAGTTATGGATGCTTGTACCATGGAGAAGGGATTTGATCCGACTGTTGATAATCTTCGATTTGACTTTGGTCTTGAAGGAAAGCAGATAAAATGAAACTTTGTTCTACACTCTTCGTTCCAGTTCGTTGGTGCTTATAATTAATTGATGTTGTCGTTTGTTGGGATGCCCATACCACTTCATCTCGTATTCTCGTGCATGGGGCGGGCAGGTTGCACATACTGTGGGTCTTCCCAAACACGAGGGGCCGGTTGTGGGATTCGCAAGTATTCATCAATGCGCAGGCTTGCGATGAGCGACTGCTTGTCTATTGTGCATATTTTATCTCTCATGGTTCCAATATACGCTATCTGTATGTGCCTACTAAATATCATTATTGTATTATTGTTTAATGTATTTTGTGAATTTTAAAATGCAGAATCTTGGCATTTATGTTAATGGTTTTTGCTTATATAAGTAATAAATAACTCAACTTATTGTAACTCTTTATTCTTTTTATGAAAATTATTTAATGATATTAGTGTCTTGATTTTTAATATTAGTACCAATATACATTAATTGTATCTTTAAACAAGTTAATTTTAAATAATATATGTTGAATATTTGTTCACATTGTGAGATTGATAAAGTGCTAACCACCTAGAGATAATTGACTTTTTTTTTTCAACCATCGTGTTGCTTCCACCATTGAGTATTGTGGCATTTGGTAAAGTTGTTATATTATTATGGTGCTGTTCATATTGTTGATGTAAGAAAGAGGTATTTGGTGTATTGTTGTTGTTGTATAGTTGATGCTAGTGTTGTTTTGAGTTTTAAAAGGTATAATTATGTTTTACAAATTTCTATCTCCCTTAAACTATAAAATTGTATATTAATAAAATATAAAAATCTAATAATATACATATTTACATATAGAATACTAATTAATTTTTGTATGATGCCATCTAATAATTAGGGTTCAAGTTTTAGATTTTAGATTCTCCCAATCCCCATTCGAGTCTTCTCAAGATTTCAAGGAAAAAGAGAAGCAACAAGGATTACCCCTCTTTTTAAGATAAACTTTTATTATTATTTGTCATTAGGACCATTGTAGGGTATTTTGGAAGTAGCCTCTCTTGCATCATAAATCAACTACTTTATACTTGTATATTAATATACAAAGATTTATACCTCAAGTATGCTCTCAAAATTGAACCCTTATATACTATTATCATCACCATCGACACAATCAATCAGTATCGTTCTTGTCCCCTAGCCTTGGCTTCTTCCTTCTTGCCTTTATGTCCTCCGACGTGGCATGCTCTTGCCATGCTGGACCACCTCGGCTGCCCCAACCGGAGAATCTTACCAATGCGCTTCCGCCACCTCAGCGCTCCTGCCTCCTTACTCCTGTCAGCGCCCCCCGACGCTTCTCCGCCGGCCTCCAACTTTATGGATATGAAGGAGTCTAACAACTCCAGTCACATACATCCAAGTTAGCAGCCGCGACTAATCGCTATATTAATTAATGAACGACTACAAATTCAACGGTAGAACGCCATGGCAGGAAAAAAAATTACCTTCAAGGCTGGAGAAAATGGAGCCCTCATCCTTGGATATTTGACCTTTATTACTGTCTCCCGAATGACGGGAGTCTGCCAGGTGCATGAAAGAGCCCAAAGCAAAGATTTTTGGAAGAGTAACCGCGGCTTTCTCCTTCAAGAGTACCAACAGCGGCGACCTCTTGCTCTCCTCCTTGGCTGGAGGATGACGGCAGCGGCGGCGGCGGCCTTCTTCAGAGGCCAAGACCTGCAGCAGCCGCTCCTTCAAGCAAGGAGCACAGACTCCGACCACCACCTCCTTGGGGTGGAAAGAGCAGCATCCGGTGCTGCTCTCCTTGCAGTTCTCCATAAAGTCGGGAAGAACAGAACAAAGGAACGAGTGAGGGGGCAAAAGGGAGGTATCGAGGCAGATTTAAGCAACACTTTAAATGTTGCTGAAGTCGATGAAAAATGTTAGTCAATGATAAATTAATTGCGGCTTTGAGCTAGGTGGGCGTGATGCTGGTGCTGAAAAGGAGGGGGCGGGGCCAAGAACGACAAGGCGGCATGTCCAAAGTCAAATAGCTAGATGGGTTGACGTTGAGACTTTGGTTAGGTGGATTTGGATTAGATTTTTGTAGGGCTCTTCCCTGCGATGGGTTGCTTTCAGTATGGGGTGAGTTGATCTGTGTTTGAACTCTGACTCACACGGATCATACTAACCCGTTGACCTTTGGTTTAGGGTATGTACCCTTTAAAGAAAAGAAAGGAAAGCTAGAGCAAAAGCAAGTTAGTTTTTTTTTTTCTCTCTTTATTATCTCACTATATGAGTGATAATAATAATAATAATAATAATAATAATAATAATAATAATACATGCTCTTCCAATTCAAGAAATCCACAATAATAGAAGTAAAAAAATCGTAATAATTATAGAGATAATAGCAAAAGTATATACTAATTAGACATCATGAACATGAATACACAATAACACAATAATCCCATTTTTAATAAAGTGAATTTTATGAAATAATGGTACATTTTATGAAATAATAAAATATAATAATTAACTGGGTATTTTTAGAAAAAAATAATCGACTCAGCCGATTCCCTCACTCAACTAGTTGGTCCAGTGCCACGTGGGTTCGAACACTCATCGGCCAAAAAATTTGTTACAAGTACATTCCGGGCATATAAATAGAATTTTCAGATTCAAACGCAGATTTAAATTTGGAGCGAGGACGCCTCAGTGAAGAGGGAGCGCCGCAGCTTTATCCAGAATCTTCCCCTTCTTGACGGAATCGGGCATCCGCTTCGCATCCATAGTCTGAAGATCCAGATCGGAGGATTTCATGTTGGATCTGGGCGGATTCCCTATGCCTGCAGCCGCAGGAAGTGCCAAGCGAAGCAGGAGGAAGGAGCAGGAGAGCACGAGACCCGAGAGGAAGACGATGAAGCGAGAGGATGATGATCGCGACGCAGATCTCGATCTTTCAAGGTCCGGTCTCGGTTCTGAATCTTCTGATATCTTCCGAATTGAATTCATCTCGTTAATCCACATATTATCTTATTGCGGGAATTTATCTTAAATAACTGGGTTTCAGTGATATCAAGGGGATTATCTCGGCGTTGCATCAGATCAAAGAGAAGGCTATGAAGGATGGGCAAAAGAAGGCTGAAGAGACGATGAAGAGGTGAATCCTTATCCCAGTGCAGCGCGATGTCTTCTCCTTCCAATTTCCATTCTTCTGCTTTCACTTTTGGATCATGCCCTTTCTTCCAATTTAAAGTTTTCTTCTCTTTTCGATGACGATACCGTAGACCTAACAGGATCTGGTTATATTGATGGACTGGATTTCTTTTCCTTGCTACGATTTTGATGCACTGTGCTGTATCTTAGTCTTTTGAATTTTGAATTATTCTTTTTCCTAATTCATACACTTTTGGAATGGGACTATAGTCATGTTGTACTACTGGAAAATGCTATATATTTATTAAATGACAATGAGAAAATTCAGTACTATTTCAGTGGTGCATACAACTTGATTTCGCACTTGATAGGACCAAAATATTCAGTCATTGACAGAAACGACTTCTCATGACGACAGAGTTTCGATTGTCATCCATCATGATCTATTGACTGCAGTTATTTTCTCTCTCTCTTTCTCTCTCTCTCTCTCTCTCTCTCTCTCTCTCTCTCTTGAGAAACTATTTGACTCCATTTCTAAATGAGCAAGCATTTGCACAGTAGGTTATTTATGCTTTGGTGTTTAATTCTGGAGAAATTGTGCCGGTGCGATTTTATAAAAATCATAGCATGTAAATCATGCATATATTCCGAAATGTGGCTAAAATTATTTGGTTACCAGTGTGGAGCAGGAGATTCAGGCAATAGTAGATGATGCCAAATCAAAGTTTGAGAAGGAAAGGTACATATTCAATCTGACACTTTTTAACTGATAATTGATTCAATTTTTGTAGCAACACTTGCATGTGGATGTATGACATTCACAAGAATATAAACCATAGGAAAATTTGAGCCTTTGAGGCCTTAACCATGCAACTTGTAACATGGTCATAGTTCGAGCTACTGTACAGGTAGAATTGTTGAAAAAGTTCAACAATCTTTTTCTTTTACTACATACAACTAGTTTGCTTTTGCTTATTCAGTAATTTGGTGTCTCCTTAGCATTCTTTTTAAATGTTAAAAATAGAAGATACATTGCTACGAAATTCCCTTTTTCAATGGACAGGCAGAGTTTGGGGAAGGCCTTATTAAAGAGCTCAAAGGAGGTCCTAAGAACTATACTTTGTTCACTGAACCTTTTAAGTAACACTGTTCCTACGACCAAAACTATATTTGATGATCTTGGTATACTAACATAAATGAAATGTAGTGTGAAGGCGCTTTGAAAGCTGAATCCAGCAAGTTTCAAGCAGCTTATGAGAAGTTTTGCAAGGAGAAACAAGCACATGTGCAGAGTTTGAAAGGTGAATCTGTCAGTTTTCTGATTTTGACCTGCGACGTATCTTCTTATCAGCTATCTTGTAGGTGACTTTGCATGTACTTACAATTTTCTTGGATATTCAACTTCGGAAAACTAACAATTATACTAGATATTTTGTCAATCAAAAGTTCGTTTTAAAGTGACATGCAAGACCGTTGTTTTGATAGTTTTGTTTTAATCCGCTATGTTGTTCTTTGCCGAGTTAGAATTTGCTCCAACAAGGCAACAAATAGAGAATAAAACCTATTTGATATTGCTTTTTTAAGTTACAAGCCCCATTTTTTCTTATCTATGGTCACTGACAGCATTTATATTTTGTATTGCATGCCAGAGATATATTCCAAATATGAACACGAAAAGGAAAAACTGTCTGTTAGATATGAACAATACAGTAAGCGCTAACGGTTTCTTTATCAAATATATATTAGCGTCATAGAAAGAGGTAAAACGATTTCCTCTCCATGTCTAGGAAAGAAAGAAAAGACTGCTCTGTCCGAAGTCGAGAAGGCTTGTTCAGACAAGCTAGCCAGTGCAGAAGAATCATTAAAGAAAAAGAAGCAGGTACGTGACTGATGCAAAAACTTCCTTAGCAGTGGTCTCCGCATGGAAATCGTGCATCTTAGTTTCAGCAGCCATGATAAACATATGCATCTTACTCTGTAGAATTATGTACATTTACTTCCACGTAAGTTATGCATCTTAATCTGTAAGTTTCCGCATGGAGGATAAAATGTTAATCTTTCAAGTTCAAACGCAGTCGTCTTCGCATTATTGTTTTGCTCTTTTAGGACAATAAAAATCAGTAGAATTTGATCGTCTATTTGTTCCAATTACTCTGTTCTAGTCATACACTTCGACGAATTTTAGTTTTGTTTGGTCGAAGCACGAAGTGAAAGAATTTATGGAGTAAAACCACGCACCATTCAGCCTGCTGCTTCAGTATAATGTTTTCTTGTCCAATAATGCCATTGTCCATCTTCTGAAACAGGACGACGTATCTTTCAGCATCTTACGCAAGTCTCTTGGATCATTCTTTGACAACGTCTCTGACGAGGATTTCGGCCCCGATGAATGATCATTCAACCTCTTATTGATCGGTGATCCCAACTCATCTTTATCACTTTAGTTTACTACTAGAAACGTCGAAAGTGTGAAATGGTTTCTTCTAATCTTCCATAGCTTATGTGTGCATTTACTTTATTCCGTTATTGCCTTAGCATCTTAACATTTTTTAAAAAAAGTGATGTGCCTTTGGTTTATGCATTTAAGTGAGAATTCTAGTTACTTGATAAGTCTCTATAGTGAGGGCAACATGAATTGAACGTGGAAACATGTTATCATTCACTGTGTGTTTACCTTTGAAATATGGCGAATATAATACTAGAGTAGTTGATCCAAGTGACAAGCTGTTTTGGTGCCTCTCATCCAATGACCTGGCTTCATGTGTGCTTCTCGAACCCCAAGCTACGAATGAGACTGATGGGTGTCAGATCGGTCAAATAATCGAGAGACAAGAAGTAGACATTGTATATATTTGTTCTCTTGTGATGTAAAGGAGTAATTGTAGTGATATGCATGATTAGTGGAATTTGTCTCAAAGATGTTGATTGGCAAAAGGAGGTCCACTTATTTTTTAAAAAATAATTGAACTTAATAAGATCTAAAATGAGAATAGATAAAACTATTAAACAAATTAATTTGTAGGAATTTTAAATGATTATTATATGTCATTTAAGTTGTTATTCAAATAATATATAATTATGGATTACTAAATAGTTTAAAATCTAAAAATATTATAATTCATACATAAATGAGATATATAATTCTGAAGCCAGTACTTTACTTTTCGATTTTTTCATTTACCTACTTAATTTGACTTAAGCATTGGAGAGATGACATTCTAAACCCTTTTTGAGATTTTTCTCTTGCATACGTGTGAAAGATGGAGATGAATATGAGTTCTAGAAATTGATTCATCTGCAGGAAACAGACTAAGTTGATTCTATATACTTATCTACAGATGATAATAACTTTTTGATATCATTACCCATACCACCTCCATATCATTCATCGCCTGATAGTACATTAAATACGTCTCTAGTATACGTCGGACAATCCAAATCTAAGCATTCTTTCCAGTGCTCTTTTTCTTAATTTTCCCAATTGGACAAATAGCTTGTGTCCAAATACAACAAATTACACAGTCCAACACATGCATGCTAATATTACACTGCCTTCTCCATCCATCCATGAATTAGGGCCCTCCCCTACTACCAATTTCTTCCAGAGCACATGGAAACAAAAATGACTTGATGAAGTCTGCACACAAGTCATAGGACCGTCCCCAAGCTATCTTAGGGGTTCCCTTCTCCTTCGTCATCTACTGCAACTACTGTACCTTGCTTTAAGCATGACCCACACCACACTAATCTTTGTCCCTCCAATTACCTTGGGAAGGACAAAGCATCTCGCATCAGCTTCTAGCAACCCCATGAGCATGTCCCCAGGCTTCTTTTGCAGCTCCCCTTCTCCAGTTCCTGTTTCTTTGAGCTCTCTGCAAATATCCCAAAGACAAAAAGAAAAAGGCGAAGGCAACAAACACCCCTTAATTCTGCCCTAGAAGTAAGAGCACCCGCTGATGAATCCGCCACTGAGCAAAGCTGTGAAAGAACTCAAACCCCTAATCTGTCTTTGTGCTGTTGGAACTACATATTTGAACTTTCAATTTGATGCTTATGGAACGAGGATTTTGTTCCGTTGCTTTATTCTGCTCTCCTTGCTTGTCTCCTGCAAGAAAGGTTGGCTTTTTCTAGTTATAAATTGTAAGTAATATAATTTACTGATTAAGAACTAAAACAATAAGAATAAAAAATGATATCACTATAAAACTATTGAAATAATATTTGTTATGATAGTAATATTAGTAATATTCAATATAAAAAATTAAAATTGATATAAAAAGGTAATGAATAAAATAAAGATGATAAATTTAATTATCATATAATAATTATATATTAATTGTTATTCTACTACTAACAAAAGGTATTTTATAACAATTAATGAAAATATTATTTATACAATGCTGATAATAATATGTATTATACTTTTCATTGATAATGAAGTTTATTATAATAACAATCATAACTATGATATTATTTAATATACTAGTAGTATTATAATTATTACAATTAAAACTTTTTTTATAATAATAACATATATGAATAATAATTAATGAACATATCTTCCTCTTACTTAATATACTAGCCAGTTCTTCTTGCATCGTAGACTTGTTACTATTTAATAATTATAATAAAGAAATACGTTCTACTTTAGGAAAGAGAGAGCAAATGTTGGGAGACAGTCCATTTGATTAGCGTGGCTCAGATAGTTTTGAGCAGAAAGAAGCAGCTTAGATTACAAACACAAGTGTCAGCATCTGTAAATCACAACAAAGCAAGGCAGAATTGCCTTCGGGTCGAACACAAACAGCTCGTCCAAATTGGCGTACATCCCCGCTGCCCCCGCTGCCGAATCGAACTCCTCCGCGCCCGCCGCCTCGTCCTGCTTCCTCCGCACCCGGCCCGCTATAACCCTGCACACCAGCATCGCGCTCTTCTCCGAGGCGACGCCAGCCACGTCGTGCGCCCTCCCGCTCGTCGCCATCGTCCGAATCCTCCTCTGCGCGTCCAGCCGGAAGCCGTTCTTTATGATGCCGCACAGGCTGCACTGCGGCATCGAGCTGCACAGGCTGGTGGTGCCGCTCATGCCGAGGGAGCACGCGAAGGTGGTGCAGTGGAAGCGGAGCAGCTCGTTGCCGTCGGCGGTGCAACGCGGGTGCTTCTTCGCCAGCTTCGCGGCTTTGGCCTTGATCGAGTCGCGGTAGTCCTCGAAGCGGGCGACGGTGCGGGCGGTGTTGTGGACCTTGAGGATCCTGTCTATTTTGCAGAGCGGCGTTTGCTTCTTGAGCCAACTGGATTGGAAGATGATCTCCACTATGTTTCTGCCGGTGTCTTCAGGGCCCAATTCTGATACTGTATGCATCCAAGATTTTGCCGACAAGGTAACCATGGAAATGCTTGTGAGAATCTAGTACGAAAATGGAGTACATTAATTAAGAAGAGGAAGGAAGAGATCCTTTCTACCTGCATGTCTCACTGACTGATGACTCTCCAGGCTCTCAGCATTTACAAATATCTCTCCACAGTCAGGGCAAGAACAGATTGCGGCTCTGAGAGAGGAATCCCTTGATAGCAGCATGTTCACAGGATCAACCACCATGTGGCACTCGTAGCAGCCGGAGAACCTCCTCAGATGCATCCTCCTGAACGATCCACCGACGGAGGAGGAGGAGGTGGAGGAGGCGGCAGCCACAGAGGCAGAAGAGTGTTGAGAGGAGAATGAGTTGGACACAGCTACTCCATTGATCTCACTCAGAGGCTGCTTCTGCTGCTGCTGCTTCTTCACTCTTTCAGCACACCCGGGAGCAGCCTTTCTCTTGCAAGGCTCGGCCTGAGCTGCTGCCTCTGGCCTCTGCATGTCTCTCAGCTTGCAGATGGAGCCGGAGCAGCCAATCCTCTTGCTGTGGCCATTGCTCTTCTCCCCTGGAAGGGAATGCTTGCATGAGAAGAAGCTCTTGAGAGCTTCCTTGGTGGAAGGGCTGCTCTGCGTATCATCTTCCTTTGGCTTTTGGGGCTCCTTCTTCTGGTTTTGTTTCTTCTTCCTCTCACTTGGCTCCTTGGCTCTACTGCCTTCTGCCATTAGGAGGACTGCAAACTGGGAAGTCCTCAGTGGCTTGGCTTGACTGATGTATGTATGCTTTTCAACATGGCAAGGAGTGATGGGGGCTACTCTTCTTTAATACTGAAGCCTCAAAGGAGGCAAGTCCATGCTTTGGGGTGAGTGATTACATGGGCTTTTGCAGGGAATAACTCAGAAAACTCTTTTCTTTTCTCTCTCTAATAGGGATTTATTTATAATAGCACAGAATGAGAGAGGAGGTATGGCATGTAAGTGAGACCAGGTGGCCCTTGGCATGGGAAATGGTCATCAAGAGCCTCTCTTTTGTCTGCAAAAGCTCATAAGCTTACTCATTTCAGGCATCAGCAGGGGTGGCAAAGGGAATAAAGCAGCAAGGGAGAAAAGCCTTTCTTTCAGAAAGGCTCTTCCTTTAGAAACTTGGAATCAGTTCCTGTAGTGCCCACATGAGGTTGAGAGCTGAACAATCTAAATCAAAGAGGGACAACATAGGATGAGTTATATAGGATTATGCAGGTGCAGTCTACGTAGGCGCACACAGCAGATAGCAGAAGCCACACTTTGAGCAACTCGGTTGCGATTTTTGCTTGGCAACATATCCATGAATCTTCACTTTATCTCTAGATGCATATCTGATATTTAGATTGTGATCTTTAGGAATCTTTGTTCTTCTTGGGCTCATAGCGCATAACAAAAAGCAGTCAAATGAATTCAAACTTTCTTCATCACTTTTTTTGCTCTGTTATGCATTGCTTTTCTAGTTGTTTTAGGTGGAACCTTGATTTGTGACTTCTGTGCCTTTCTTATTGAGCATCAATAGAACATATTCAAACAGTTTATGATTAAATTTTTGCCCAAGACATCAAATTGCTTACCCTTTTAGGTTAGAAAAATCATGTTGAGCTGACACTATGATATTAAACTTCATGATTCAAAGTTAGATAGGTATGTTGAACCAATGAGATTTGGACTTGTATTATTTGGTGAAAGTGCAAACCATGTACAGTTATACACACATGGAGTATACACATGAATCATGCATTGAAGATTGAAAAAAAAAAGGAACTAGCAGTAATGTATTGTCATGTGAATTGTTGAAAGGTGAGTAAGCATGAATGTATAGATGTAATATGAGTTCAAAAGGGTTAAAGTGAAGAATAAACACTACTTAGTGGGTTGGCATCGAGTTATTCCACCCAAATCATTGGGCGGTCTTGGCATTAAAGACTTTTCTATCCTTAGGCCTGCTACCCAATGTAAGCGCATCCTTAATCTCTTGAACTGCAGGGACTCTATTTGGACTAATCTTGTCCTCTCTAAGTATGGTCTTCCTTCGCTCTGGGAATCTAATGGGCAGCGGAAAATGTGCTGGGCCTGGAAGGGTCTTCTTCGCGATTTGGATATTATGAAGGCTGGCTTTACTCGTAGTATTGGTAATGGCCGAAATACCAGTTTTGCAATGCATACTTGGTGTTTTGACCTACCTCTTGCTCGTAAACCCATCTTCATTATATCCTCTCCTTCTATTTTGAAACTTACTATTACTGATCTCTCGCAGGGCTCCCATTGGAATGAGAATCTCATTTTCTCCCTAGGTGGGGCTAATCTAGTGCACGCAATCCGCCAATTTAAGTTACCTAATCACCCCTATGATGATTATTGGGTTTGGGGAGAGGCGTCTCATGGATCTTCGGTGACCAAGGCTGCCTATTTATATCTCCTGAGATACCATGAGAGTCTCAATGATCCTTGGGCTGGTTGGAAGTTTCTTTGGAGTTTGCACGTTACCCCAAGAGTTAAGCTCTTTGGCTGGAAGCGGCTCCTCCATCGACTTCCAACCAATGCCTTTCTTGCTGGCATTGGGATTAATGGGGACCGCGCCTATTGCTTTTGTTCGAGCGGGTTTGATGAGGATGTTCATTTCTTCTTTCGATGCTCTTCGACTGCTTATATCTGGAACTTTCTTTCTTCAAATTTTGGTATTCAATTTCAATTCAAGGAGACTTGGGTTGCTGGTAATTGGATTTTCGAGTTAAAGCACCTTGCTTCCCTTATTCTCACGCTTTGTTGGTTTATATGGAAGGCTCGTAATGATTTCTTCTTTAAGAGAAAAAAACCTTCTTTGAACGAAATCATCAGGCTGGCCCTCATTGAATTTAATGCTTTGTTTGGTGATGCTGTCTCTGAGGGGGAAAATGTTATCTTAGATAGGCAGATTTGTCACTGGATTAGGCCACCCTCAGACTCCCTGAAGGTGAATGTTGATGGCTCTTGGAGGGCTGCATCTCAATCTGGAGGCGCTGGTTACCTGATTCGGAATGCTACTGGTTTTTGTAGTTTTGCAGCTTAAGCTGTCTTTAGTTCCAGCTCTGCCCTTACCTCTGAGCTCCATGCCACCAAAGCCGCTCTCAGCTACCTCTACAATCAGTCCCCCGATTCTAGCATCAATATCTTTCTGGAAACTGACTATCAAGTTGCCATTGATGCTATTCAGAATCTTCATGCGATGGATTTTCCTGATGTTGCCGGTCTACTGCTTGAAATTCGATTTTTACTTAGTAGATTGCCAAATCTACATATGTATTTTATTCCTAGGGAGGCTAATAGGGCTGCTAATTGGCTTGCTCGACAAGCCTTGCTTACTGGATCCTATAATTGCTGGTCAAGTGATTGGCCTGACGACCTTAACTGTATTTTGCTCTCCAACCTCGGAGATAGTTCTTTGAAATAAATTTCTTTCCGGATAAAAAAAAAAAAGAATAAACACTACAAATCATGATCCAAGTCTCATGCTACCTCTCATTTTATCGAATGAGAAGGCATTAACTTTTGGTCCCATATAAATCCACCATAGACTGTCATGGCTACCTTTTTGAAACAAAATTGATGAATGAAACCTTATTTTGTTGAAATGCCCCAAGGCTTGTGCATCTCTTCTCCCTTTCTTTTCTCTATCTTTTCCCCTTCCTCTCTTCTTTCGACTTAGGCAAATTTTCTTCCTTGTCCCTATTAAGAACAGCAACTCTTGCCGTCCTCTGATCAAATTCAATAATTCCAGAGGATTGCACTTCCTGTCATCCATATACACATCAACTCCAACACCTTGTACCCTATTATTGTCCAAGTGTCCAACCTTCCATTGGAGCACCACCTCTCCTTCCTCGATATCATATCTGATTGAACACCCTTGTCGTCCAAAAGTTACTGAATTCAGCAGCAGTTAAAGTTATAAACTACACAATGAATATCATCCAATTATCCTCAAATCACAAAACCCCTCATAGTCTCGGCGAGATAGATAAAGAATGCTAAAACTTTCCACTAGTGCTCACCCTTAACATATTATTTATCTATTTGTTTGTACTATTTGAGCTTAAAGAGGAGCCTGTCCTGTGTCCTACATCATTGCACCACTGGTTCATGGACACTAACTAGCTAGTACATGAATGCAAACATGTAGATCTGGATCCGGAATGACCAAATGATCCCATCTCAGGTATCCAATCCTCCAATTTTTATTGCCTTTTTTGGTCGTTAGTGTGCATTAAATGACAAGCTCAGTCTTCTTCTGTGTGAAGTCAAGGCACCATTTAATCGCTCATATGTTACCAATTGATGTCCCTTGTCCCTTACTCAGCCGCAATAATGGAGATGTAAATAGGACACTCCATAATACAATGGATTCACGCTTGATTCCAATAGTGCTCCTATAATTGATGTTTATTTAGCTGGCTGAATCACCCTTGAAATTTTTCAAGAAGGGCCACGTCAGATTGCCACGTAATTGCCTCCGAAACTTCCTTGAGGATCCAGATTATGGAAAAGACCTTGGTAATAATGCGATTTGATGATGAACGTTTCAAGGGAATTGAAACTAAATAGGTGCTAATGAGACACATGTTGATTCCCTGACAAATGACACTTGGGAAGTTTGACATCTTACCGGGCATATCAAGGACTTGGTAGCACAAGTGTGCTACAAAAATCAGCCACGCAAGTAGAGAAGGCACCTTATCCCCATATCAAAATTCTTAAACTGCAGTACAACAGTGACGCTTGGGATGCTACTAGACAACAGATGGAAAACAGAGGTGGCGGTTCTAAAGTGGCTCGTGCAATATAAAATCAGGGGATAATCTAGAGAGAGAAATATAAAGGTTTAGATTTTACATATGAATATCAGCTGCATGATTTAAAAAAGTTGAGCCTTCAATATACTACCAACTTGTGAGCATGATTGTCAAACTCACCCACGGATTCACAAAATTTATTATATTCACTGAGTTAATTAAACTATTTAATTTTTTAACAGACATTAAAACCACATATGCAACACTCATATTAACACTCCGTCAACAAATTTTGTAGTTTATACTTCCTTAGCTCTTATTATATTGTTTGCTCTCTTGACTCTACTTTCTTTACATTAACATTGTCGTTGCTCATTTTAACTACTGAATGATTCTACGTATGTTAACAAGACTCATGTACTGAAAATTGATATTAAGCTCAATGAACAAAAGATAAAAGATAATGATAGATTTTAGTACAAGCCACAACTTCATCTCATATGAATAAATAATTAAACTAAGCCTCCAAGTAGAAAAGGCTCGAGTGGAGCCATGATTATGAACTAAAATGTGAAAGCGTATGTAATGTATTATCTTAAAACTTTAAATAAACATACCTCTAAATGTGCGTTATTAAAGTGAAAATGCCACATTCAAAATGTGCCCTTACATGATTTTTCATATTATTTTGGGGAAGTAATTCTACAAGACCAGAGCAAGGAGACCATGTCATATCCCGGCGCTGCTTTTTTTTTTAAAAAAAAAAAGAATCCTAAATGTTCAAAGTGACGATGCCACTCAAGTTGAAGAAGTTTGCTCCCTAATTAGATGCAGATCAAAGGGCCAAACCACCAGCTCAGCCGCCTGTAGGCCTGGCAAAAAATTATACGACCCGCCAACACGACACGACACGATACGAGTTTTCGCGGGTTTGGGTTTAACATAATCGTGTTTCGTGTCATTATCGTGTCGACCCGTTTATGACACGCTAAAATTCGTGTCGTGTCGTGTCGTGTCGCAGGTTGACCCGTCTAACCCATATATAATATATATTATATAAAATTAATAATTTATAGATAATTTTAATATAGTGAGTTAAACAGGTTATTCATATCGTGTCGTGTTGTGTCATCTAATAACTTTAAATTATAAATCGTGTCAATCGTGTCGTGTCGTGTCGTGTTATGTGACACGACCTATTTATTAAACGTGTTAATCATGTCGTGTCGTGTCACCTGTGAAATAAGCAGGTCGTGTCTGTGTTTCGTATATTGACACGTATACATAAACGGGTCGTATTCGTGTCAAGCACAATCATGTCACGTGTCAAGTATGACACGACACGTTATGACACGTGAAACACAAATTGCCACCCCTAGCCGCCTGCATATATGCACTCCTCTTGAACTAGTTCAAACAAGGAAACAACTAAATAAGCTTTTAAAAAGAGGACTCAATTTATCCAAATCAAGCCAAGATCTCTTCAGCAAAACCCCTCATCAAAATCGTTTAACTTCTCGTAGCATATTCTTCTAATTAATTTATAGTACTCAGAGATTCGAAAGAAATCTCTTGTTGCTCAAAACATTTTTGTAACTGATTTCGAGCAACATTTATGCCATTGCTGCTTTGTTCTTTGTCATTTTCATTATCATAGTCATCGGTATTTTTCATAACAAAAAAAGCTATTTATTTCTTTTCATGTAAGCTGTAGCGATCATTCTAAAATTCGAAAACTTGAAATTGTAAACACAGGGAAGATCTTGTCATAGGAAATTAAAACTGATATCCCTACAATCCATGAATAAAATAAACTTGGACCAGAATTAGATGACATCCTCTGTAAAGAGAACTGTAGCAGAAGTGCAAATAGCACAAAATCAGTAAATTTCTCTATCTGACCACAAAATCTCAACACTTAAGTCATCATAGTATGAATTGAGTAAAGAAACATGCAAAGGTAGGAAAAACTACTGGAGAGAAGAAGATCCAGAACCAGCTCCAAATCCTCCACCACCCCGACCAAATCCAGGCCTGCCGCCGCTACCCTACACGATCTCAACAGTTAATACGGCGTCATCCAGCAAATAATTAGCAACGAAAACGAATCAAAAAGGAAACAAGAGAGCATCAAGATCACAAGGAAAGAGTACAGCATCTTCTTGGCAACAGTTCACAATAAGAAATACCTAACATATTTTGCATTTTTGGAAAATAAAAGTGTGATTCCACATGGAAAACATCACAACTGCATATTAATCTTTCTTTTTTTTTGGTGATGGCAAATTAGCTTCTTCTGATATTTCAACACAAGAAAAACTAGAGAAAGGACAAATTGCTCTAGTATCCCGAGTTAGAATTCAATGGTTCCTCATCGCATTGAGTTCTACAAAGTAGGACACTACTTAAAAAAGCAAGCATATAAAAGATACCATAAATCACACTTCCTAAGCGAAGCACATTGAACAGTTTCAGCAACCAAATTCATCAGGCTATAACAAACTCAATGAAAAATAAAGGGATTCGCACAGTCACACAACAAAAGAGTAACTCCTTTCAAGGAGAGGAGTTTAAACAGGATTATGTTTGACTTCATATAATAGATAAATTAACTCATACTAAACACTCAAGTTATCAGATATTCAAGTTAATATAGTAAATAGCAGTTTCAAAAATCTTCTATATATTTCTCTCCAAAAATTCCAATAAAAATGTTGTGCCAAAATGAATTATTTGACTTCCCTCAAGCTTCTCCTGACTTATTATGGTTCAATAGCTAGATGCTTATCGTAGTAAACCAATAAAATTTTTCCCATTAATGAGTTTGGCCTTTTAAAAACAAGGACTCAAGGATTTTGCCACCAGCATTCCAAATTATTATTCACTAATTGCAGACATCATGTGCATGAGGAACATGTAACTGAGAAAAATGATAAAGGCCATGAATGTTTAACAAACACAAGTAAATCTAATTGTGATCCCCAATCTATCTAGACACATAAAATTCTAGCTATAAATTTACATGATTCGTGTTCCCCTATGCTCCACATAGAATATGTATAACAATAAATATTCATATTCATAGTCTTCTCTTCAAGTTCAAAAGGCATAGGGATAAGCTAAATTAAGGGGCTATTTGGCCCGCTATTAATAATTTTATAATTGTGCTAAACTGTACTGTTCCGCACTTTCAAAATTTATAAGATGTTTCGTTAATTACTTTTAAACAGCTGTCAAAACTTAAAATAATAAATAAATATATTATTTTAAATTATTTAAAATAATAATATATTTTATTTTTTAGTATTAAAAATTTAAATTATTTAAAATAATAATACAAATAATACTTAATATTTTAAATAAAATCATATAAATTACTTATCTAGAGAAACAGAAGTTGCAAAACATCAAATTGCAATTTTCTCAACTTCTCCATTTTTACTTCTTTTTCTACTTTTGTTGTTTTATTAACAAACAATTTTCTAACTATTTTTTCCTTAAAAGCAGCTTAAAAGCGAGACCAAGCAGGCTCTAAGTCTTCACAACGTGAAGATAGCTATCCCAATTAATCACAGTGTAGCCAACACCGTCCACCCCATGTGTTAAGTTCAACAATGTAGGGTATATTATCGCCTATCAAGTACTACTACTACATGACAAGCACCAGTCAGCAAATTGAGAGAAAAATAAATACTGTAATGAAAGGAAATCCAATTCTCTTCAATACATACCCTGAAAGATGGCTGGAATTCAGGAGGAGCACCGCCCTTGTCACCAATTTCGCCCGGAGGACCGCCAGGACGAGGACCTCCTCGGTATCCATCCCTATCCCCAAATCTTGGCCTGTCTCCTTCAAATCGTGGAGGCCCCCTACCAAAGAAAAATATCAGAAAGGATAGCAACATCAAAGTTACTAATTTTTTCCATTTCATAGTCGTAACTGTAGTAGTTTGTAGGAATTAGAATCACCTGGGTCGGTCACCAGGAGGGCCTGATCCAAATGGGCGGGCCGGCGGCCTCGCAGATTTCTTCAGCGTTGCCGGAACGATCTCCGAAGGCAGATTAAGGTAGGTTCTCAAGTGCTCAATACCATCATTGCTGAGATACCAGTAGTAATGCTGCCATGCAAAGGTCTCCCTAACGAACTCCCTCGACTTGAAGCTCTGCATCAGCTTGATCACCTGCAGGTTCGGCACGTCGATCTCCGGGTGCTTGGCGAGGTTGTAATCCTTCTTTGCGTAGAGTACCCCCTCTAATCAAATCCAAGCAAAGTAAAAAACAATTTTATTCCAAAAAAGAGAAGAGGAACAAACTTTATGCATTCTGAACCCCCAACTAGAACAAGGATGCGTACCTTGGAAGAGGTACTTGCAGATTTCATGGCGGTTCTTCTTGGGAATGATCTGGGAGGGAAAGGCAGATAAGATCAACAAACAGAAGATTAAGGGCGACCGATGAATGACGATCGAAAACCTAGAAATGCTCACCATTTTGGGGCGAGAGATCGGCCGGCGCGGGAGAGTTGAGAAGAAGGGACACGAACGAGCACAGGGAAAGCCGAACAAAACCCTAGGTCATATTAGATAGGAATAGATGGGCTATATCGGGGCTAACTTGAGTTTTTCGTTGCTTGGGCCATCTAGAAAAAGCCCAATTGGCTATGTTACTGCGCTAACCTGATATATTATGGGCCAGTAATGGACCAAGCTCAGGTGGGCCCAGGCCTTTTAAAAAAATCAACTATGATATTGGCTTGAAACATTTAAACATGATTTGATGCCCTATTTGTTCCTAAGTGTCAGGGCCCGGTTCAGACGGTCTGACCCAAGGCCCAGTGGGCCACGCAACAGCCCAAACCCGGACCTAAACCCAAGTCTGCATGTAAAGATCCAGACGAAGCCCAAAGCTGCGTCAACGCGAGCTGCGTAAGCTTTGGTGAGGTTTCGGGGCGGACGGAGTTTGCGGAGACGAGAACGAAGTCTTCGACAGAGGCGGCGTCCTCGACTCAAGGCAGGCGGTAGAAGCGGAACTCGCGGAGGTGAGATCTTCGGGCGACGCAGAATCTTCGACGAAGAGAGCGTGGAGCGTAGAGACGTGGTCCACGCGACAAAGCTTCCTCCCCTTTAAATCACCAGGCGGTTGATCGAAACAGGGGAGTCGGGGGAGCGACGGCCAAGAGAAGGCAGCGCTGGGGAGCGACTCCACCGGCGAAGGCGCCGTCACCCTTCCAGAGCAGGGCTCTAATGCCGGTTCCAGGAGGGAACTGATGCCGGCGCCGGCGGGCGCCGATGCCGACGTTCAGGGTAACGTCGATGACTGGTGAGAGCTTGAGAGAACGAGGAGATAGAGAGATTGTAACCGGCGAACCAGAGGGTCGCCGGCGAGGGAGGGGAAGAGGGCGCCGACGGGGTCGGTGAAGTTGTAGCTTCCACAGTCCAAATAAAGCTTCCTTTCCGGTTCCTCTCTGTTCTCGGTTTCGGCGGCAACGCTTCTCCTCTCTAACGACGGCAACTGCTCCGGTAGGCGACGACGACCGTCGGTGGGGCGAGACGAGTTGTCTTCGGCGGAGTCGCGAGTGCAAGCGACACTCGATCTCGGCGAAAGACGCGACGCAGGCGGCGTCGCGGGGCGAGGACGAAGACGAACGCTTCCAGCGTTCGCTTCGAGACGTGACGTGGAGTCAGCAGCGAGAGGCAATCAACCAGCAACATCGAGCGAAATCGATTCGGCGATTGGATTTCGAATTGAAGGTGACGTCGGCGTGACGTCATCGCAGACGGAAATTCGAGCGAGAGGCGGATTTCGTTGACTTTGAGTAATTTTGATTTGGTCAACTAGAGTTTGACCAGAAGAGGTATTTTTAAATTAGGGTTTGATTCCAAACTTTCCTAATTAGGGTTAGGGTTCTGAGCGACTTTGTAATTTGGGAACAAAAATCAATCGGGGAAGTTAGGGTTTTAATTTCGGGTCGGAAACCCTAGGGAGAGTTGCGTTCCGGTATTCCGCCGGACGGCCCTGAGACAACAGATAAGCGCTGTTTTCAGGCCGATCCGACCGGGGCGTGACACTAAGCATGATTAACAAGATAAGCATGATTTAATGACTAACAAGAGAAAATGTATAATAAAATTAGATTAATATAAAGATTAAATAAACCTACTTCACATGAAGGTAGAAGCTAGGCGAGAACTATGAAGCTAGAATTGTTTGGTCTCAAACAACGACATTGGAGGACAAGAAAATAAGAGTATATAAATATGAAGTATATATATCAATCTATTTGTTTTCTTAAACATAAAAAAGAAAAACTAGTTTTCTTTTTCTTCTAATTTTTCTTTTCTTTTATTTTTTTATCTTTTCTAGTAAATACAATCTTTCTAGTAAACACAGCGTAAGAGTAAAAGTAAGACCTTGTTATGGTCAAAATGGGTCAAACTATAGCTTATGATCAAAATTGTCATTCTTGCTCTTACATGAATTATTCTAATAAGATGTTGCTCAACTTAGGTGGCCTAGAATGCATCCAATATTTACCAGAATAGTTAATTTTAACAAAACATATACATTAGTTTGCTTTACTATTTCCCTCTCAAGGGATAAAATTTTAGTAACATTATGATGGAAGATACAAAATATCTCTGATGATATTTACAACAATACACATTATCGAAAAATACATTTCAAATTAGTCTAAGCAATCCATTTCAAATTGGATCAATAGAGCAAGAGTGTTGGTGCAGGAGCATGTTCCTCTCAACAAATACTATGTGACACCAAATGCTATACGTTATATCATAATCTTATGTATCCTACCTAAATTAATCATCATGTTAATCTTAATCCATCCAAATTTTGATAGCTTCCATTATGGCACTACATTCTTTTACCTAACACATGGTTAGGGTAAAACAATCGTTGATTCCTCTTCGTAAAAGTTCTCCCTTTCCTCTTCTTTTCTCTCCATCTTCCATTCTTTTGCCTCATACTCTCTTTCTTAATTCTTATGTTCCTCCAACGGGCCTCTAGCCTACATTGCATCCTTCACTCCCAAAGGGTGGTCTTGATTAGAGGAATGAACATATTTTCTCAATCAATTGAGTCTGATTGTTCAATCTTTAACTCCTAAAAGATAGTCTCCACTAGAGGAGAAAATATATTTTCTCAATCAATCAAGACTAATTGTTCCATCATGTCAATGTGCTTGTTGTTGTCTACGCGCCTCCATCAACGCACCAAGTAAAAAGTTGTTTAAATTTAGATATAAATATTTGTTAAAAGAAAAAAAAGGATTTTCATTAACAAAGATATAAATTTAGATATAAATGTTGTTTAAATTTACATATAAATACAGTAGACATTCATTATCAAAGATTTGGTTAATTATTTTTCACTTGAGTGATTTTTCATTCTTATTCACTCATTCTTATTTATTGCCTTGGACATACAATAAGTTAAAAAATTTGAGTTGTCTTAAAATTTGATTCAGGTTAAATGGAGTTTTAATTTTTATCCAAAATAAAATAACTATAATCCAATTATTTTTATAAAATTAAATTTAATTATCAAATTATTATTTATTCATTTCAACTCAATTTTTTTTTGTTGAATTGTAAAATGAACCAACATTTTAAAAAAAAATTAAAACCAAACTAAATCAACCTGATTTTGTACAATTCAAACCAGAACAAAAACACTCAGTCCAATTCAATACAAATTTTAAGTTTATCTAACATTTGAACACCCCCAATATATACATTAACCAACCTATCCCAAAACTACTTTACAATTAAGTATTTTTAGAAGCTTGAATGTGCATTACTCTAGCATACATTAAGAACATATCTCAAGAATTTTTGGAGTATTTTCTCACTTCATGCGTGCTTCTATAGATATAAAGTAATTTAATAACATAATATACATAAATTAAATAATTCAAACTGTCAAAAGATTATGAAAGAGTCTTCATGATAGCTGGACTGCAAACCACATTTATTCCAACAAAATAATAAATTTTCTGTCTGATCACAAAAAACTCAACACTAAGTTATCAAAATTCGAGCTGAGTAAAGAAAACGTGCAGTGGAAGGAAAATCTACTGGAGAGAAGCAGATCCAGAACCGGCTCCATATCCTCCACCTCCCCGGCCAAATCCAGGCCGGCCGCCACTACCCTGCACGGACTCAACAATTAATACGGTGCCTTAGCAAAAAGATAGCAACTAAGGAGAAGAATCAAAAGAGTCACAAGAGAGCATCAAGATCACTAGCAAAGAGTGGAGAAGTTTGACAATATCTTCACGATAACAAATACCTATTATATTGTATTTTTGGACATCTCAGTGTGATTCCCACCTGCAGAACATCACAAATGCGCGTTTTTTCATTCTTTTTGTTTGGTCGTGATGCAGGCATAGCAAATTACCTTCTGATATGTCCGCACAAGTAAAACTCCAGGCACATTGATCTAGAAAGTGTTGTTCCCGAGATTTATCTTTTTCTAAATATCCATGTAATTCTTCCATTTATATTTCTACTTGAAGCAGAGGTAGGGGGCATTTCATGGGTTATCAAATGAATGATACATAGTGCAATATGGTCAAAACAGGGTAGTTTCTACGGTACAACAATCGAACTCAGAGGTACCCTCATTGTACTGGAATTCTACAAAGTAGGGCACGCCTACTAAAAAAGCAAACATATAATATAAAACATATTACAAATCATACTCCTAGATAAAGCAATCGGAAGTGCAAGCTATCGGTTACTGAAATTTATCTACAACTATATTCATGTTCTTACTATTGATATTAGATAATCACAAAATGTGTATCTTTACATTAAATTTGGAACAGATTTCAGACCCTGCTCGTTATCTTTCTCCTTTCCCCTCGCCAGTCCCTAGCAGCAATTATTTTCCTACACTCCCAAGGCAGCATCATTGCTGACATTATCAACACCACCAACTCTATTATCTTTCTATTTATCGCTTCACCCAAAAAAAGTTAGGCAGCATTGTTCATTACCACCCTCAAATCTCAACACAATCGCTACAGCTGGCAGCCAGCAAGATTCCCTCCGTCTAGAAAAAAATTTTTGGGAGACCAGCTCCCTAATATCTTTTAGAGAGTCTTCCGCCTTAAAGCCATTGGATCAAAAGGAGAAAAATATGATCTTTAGATTTGATGAATGTTTGTGGGGATGGCATTAATCCAAAGACTAGCATGTGTTGTACAGGTAATTCAACGACCAAATTTTAGTTCCTTAAATTTTCTAGAAAGATCGGCTCCTTAGAAAATACACCCCTTCATGCCTCGTTGTGCCTCTGCCACATTTCACTGCATCTAGTGTCCCTACAAACAATCCCAGCAATTGATGCCACTAATGTGTAGCTCCATGAAATCATTGCACAAACCTGATGGTTTGTACCGTGCAACCGTTGTTCAGCAGGCTTGTCTTGCAATCCCTCACATGATGGAAACTACAACTACCATTGGCATTCCTGAACCAGTCAACTTACAATTCTAGCCCAGCAAGCATATAAACTAGCAAAATCTAGTTGGATAAAAAAAAATCAATCAACCTGCAACAAAATCCATGCACCTAGCTACCTTGCATCAATACTCAATTATGTCAAACAAGCAGTTATGACTGCATAGCAACAATAGACAACTAGCCATCACAAGAGATGGAAATGTCATCAATCATACGTAGGGTTTAGTAAGAATGTCCACATCACCCTCCTCTACAACCTCCTCTACAACGATAAGTTATTCTTCAATGTTTGTGTTCTAGGAAAGTTGATTTAAAACAACAGATCAAAGTTCTATCATAATGGTACTAGTCGTGAAGACAAATGACTAGGACAAAGTCTAGCATAATTCCAGTATGATCTCCACAAGATCAGCCAGTATTTGATGGGTTATGTGATGGATCAATGACTTATAGTACTTGCCTATACCTGATTTCAATGAACTGAATTGCTTTCTGGGTTTTACGGGCATAATGAAATTGGAGCAAATGATACAAATGATACAGTGGAACCATAGCGAGACTATAACTTTGATGGTTCCTCTCCAACTCTAGTGCTTTCATCTCTTCCTCCAACTTCAGTTTTTACATAGCAAATACAAAGTGTAGAATGCATCAATTTCCCTCATAATTACAAATACTGTGCAATGCAAAAAGTCCCCTCATAAGTAGTGATCTTATCGCCACATGCAAACTGATGCATCCTAGCACAAGCATGGATAAGCAACACCTAGCTATTTGTGCTCCTCTCCAATTCTTGTGCTCCTATCTATTCCTCCAATCTCTCCGATTTTCTATTTCATATAATATAGTATCCAAAGCAATCTTCTCCACATCTATAAGACTATACATGATGTCTGTTGCAACATAGCATAAGCATAGATAAGTGACACTGTACTTTTGTGCCTCTCTCAAATAAGCAACATTCTTGCCTCCACATGATGACTATTGTTATGGGCAAATAACACTTAGCTACTTGCATAACTGTATCCTTGTAGCACAGAGAAGCAATGCTCTTATAACACCATGCAAACTAATTTAGATTACACATGCAATGATAGGCAACACTTCCGTACTTGTCTGCTAACTCCTTAATGACTTCTAGTTTCCACAATCAGTGTATTAAAAATAGGCCAGTACTATAAACCAACCTACAAACGCCATATTAAAAAATCAGTCAGTATTAAAATTATTATTATTATTATTATATAATTTTTTAATAATACTGACTAGGTATGCATCGGTTTGATAGTGAATTGATACACTATACAAATGCTTATCAACGTATGCAATTATGAAAAGGTATTCTCAAGAATGCGTCAACTAAGCAAAATGAGTTTCCATAAGGGTGATAGTGTTATTATATGTTAAAGTGAGCTACTAGCAGATGACTTTTTGACAACTTCTACCCTAGTTCTCCTGACATTACCAATTAAATGTTGTCTTCAATAAGCTTTGCCTTAAAAAATCAAGGATTTATATGATTTTTCCACCAATATTCCAAATTAATATTATTAATTTCAGACATCACATGCGTGAGGAAGTTTAAAACTGAGAACCATGTTAATGGACATGACTGCTTGACGACCCAAAAGCCTGTCGGAAGTTTAAATGTGATCCTCAATCACATAAAATTCTGCCTATAAATTTACACAGTTTGTGTTTCCCTATGCTCCACATAGAATATGAAGATTAACAATAAATAACATTACACATCTAACAGTAATACAGTATTCCCGTGAATTCAAAAGAGAGAGGGAAACTAAATGACATTTTACACAAAGAGAACATAGCAATCCCAATTAATCACGCAGGTAGCAAACACCGTCCACCCCAATGTTTTAATTTCAAGAATTAGCCTAAATTTTAGTCTATCAAGTATTACAAGACAAGCATTAGTCAGCAAATTGAGATAAAACGAATACTCTCGAGTGCATACCCTGAAAGATGGCTGGAATTCAGGAGGAGCACCGCCCTTGTCACCAATTTCACCAGGAGGACCACCAGGACGAGGACCTCCTCGGTATCCATCCCTATCCCCAAATCTTGGCCTGTCTCCTTCAAATCGTGGAGGCCCTCTACCAAAGCACAATATCAGAAAGGATAGCAATACAAAAGTAACATTTTTTTCCTTTTTCTAATGGTAAACGTAGTAGTTTGTAGGAATTAGAGTCACCTGGGTCGGTCACCGGGGGGACCAGATCCAAATGGCCGGGCCGGTGGCCTGGTAGATTTCTTTAGTGTCGCTGGAACAATCTCCGAAGGCAGATTAAGGTAGGTTCTCAAAAACTCAATACCATCATTGGTGAGATACCAGTAGTAATGCTGCCATGCAAAGGTCTCCCTAACGTACTCCTTCGACTTGAAGCTCTGCATCAGCTTGATCACCTGCAGGTTCGGTACGTCGATCTCCGGGTGCTTGGCGAGGTTGTAATCCTTCTTCGCGTAGAGTACACCCTCTGATCAAACCCAAGCAAAGATAAAGAAAAACAAAATTTTCATACACAAATGAAGAAAAGGAACAAAATTTATGCATTTTAAATCCCCACTAGAACTAGGATGCGCACCTTGGAAGAGGTACTTGCAGATCTCATGGCGGTTCTTCTTGGGAATGATCTGGGAGGGAAGGGAAGATCAGAACACAGAAAAACAAGGGCAAACAAGGAATGACAATCGAAAACCTAAATTGCTTACCATCGTCAGCGGGAGAGAGAGGCCGCCGTCGAAGAGATGCGGAAGCACGAAAACCTACGAACGCAACGAAGTGATAACAAAACCCTAATTGTTTTTTTTTATATAGGAAAAATCGGGACGTCGTTCGAGTTTTACATTACAACAGTTAAAATAGTATAATAAAAGCCAAGTTGGCCCAACTGAGTATTATATATATATATATATTATATACATGTGTGCACAAAAGTCAAGTGGGAATATTTTTTTTCAAAAACTGATTTATTACTTGATAAAAATATATATGCTTAATATGATAGTACAAAATCTCTATTAGCCCAAGTGCCTAAGGGGATAGATTTAAGTTCCAATAAATAAATATTATCAATATATAGGGATTTAATCATAAAGCAATGCATATTAACGTCCTTATCGTTTTGATTTATATTTATCATTGCTAACTAAGACAATATATTTGGTTATGAGAGAGTATTACTCAAAAATTATTAATTTTTACTAAATCAATAAAATTGATTTAGTAAATTCGGTAATAATAATAGTAAATTTTTTTTTGTCATTCAGTATTTAATAATAGTAATAATAAAATTATTTTCGTTCAGTAATTTATTGATTTACTAAAATTATTATATATGAATAATAAATATAATTATATGATTATAAAAAATAATAATATAATTAAATTATTATTATAAACAAATGGTGAAATTACAAACTCACAAATTTTTTAATAAAAAGTATATTATATAAAAACTACTAAAATTAATAATTTATTTATTTTTTACCGATCTATTGCCAGTAAAATTGATAATTACTTATCGGTATATTTTTATTTGATAAGATAAAAAAAAAAACTTTAGCTCAGTAATTAATTGAAATGATCGAAGGTATGGTGAATACATATTGGTTACAACTAAAAATATATAAGAATCTAGTCATTGCTTATATTTGTAGTTTTGCAACTGATTAAATTTCTTATTCTAGTTGGACGCATCGAAAAGGGAGATGCCCATTCCTTTATAAACCCTTTAAATAGGCAGAGAAACCATAAAGGGTAGGTTGAAAGTAGAGGGGATTTATTGTGAGATCATCCAAATTGTACCTATAACTCAAACCTACCAGGATAATGCGTTCCAAACTATTCTAAACTATTATTCCACATGCTTTATTGGTTTCAAGATATGTTCTTATTATACATGGAGACTAAGCATCATATTTTGGTTCATTTCTCTGCACTATTATTCATCACATCATAAATAAGTGTATATTCATAATAGGACGAACTGCGTAGCTTTGCTTCGTAAATTTATTTTTTCAACGGTATGCAACAACTGCCACCATTTTGTAGGACTATATACGAGAAAACAAAGCCTCCATGGTGAAGACAACAAATAAGAATTTATAGCCAATAATATCAAGACAACTAGCAGTTTTTCAAAATAATAAGACAATTTGACACTGGCAGGTCATCATAATAACAATAATAGAAAGTAAATGATGATAGATAAAGAAACAATAATCAGTAAAATAATAGCACTTCACAAAAAAAAAACAACTCATCACCTGTTACCAAATAAACTTTTTAAATTGAAAAAAAATCTCACTACTGGCATAAACTACCCAGTGAGCACTAGAACAGTGCAGGCGGGAAAACTTCAAAGATCAATAAAAACTTGGGCTACTATTGTCTGCAGATTCACAACCAATTTATGCCTACAAAACGTGGAAAAGAAAATTTATGCTACACGAGCACACTTTTAGCTGACAATAGCACATTTATAACTTTTATCTTTACAGCCTTGTGGGAAGGTATGATGAAAAGTCCAATCAGCAGATAAATTATGATAAAAGCATGATTACAACTTACCAGGTAAAAGGAGGATTGTCTGTAAAACCGCACAGATGACTAATAATACGACTATAATTGTAATGTTCGGGCGGTAAGATAAAAGAGACAATTTGAGATCTAAGTACCATCAAAATGCTAACGTATCCATGTCTTAGTCTATTGCACTGATAAAAAAGGCAACAGATATATACATAAGAAAAACAGGATATAACGCCAAGGCCTTTCTTCTGGGATTGACAGCTGCACTCATGAATGGATATGCTGCCCAACAGCTCCATGCCAACGTTATGGAGACCACAATTATCTTAACTATAATATTGCCTACCAGCAGGCAGATAAGAGCTCCTACGTCCAGAGGGAACAGACAATAGCCAAGAAGGCTAAGACTTTGAAAGAAGATTATGTGTCCACCCTGATAAAAGAAAATACAATAAGCCCTATGAATATGAGACAGCATAAAGCAAAGCAAGACAGGCAGCAAGTAACCATGCGAGAGCTGCTCACCAGAAGTAGAACATTCAATGTCAGAATAATAGCACCAGCAGCGAGAATGGCAAATGCAACAGCAAAGACTTCCGACTGCAACAACAGAAACAAGAAATAAAATATAGCAAAATCAACAACTATTACTCTTAAACAAAAAGAAAAGAAAAGAAATAGAGTGAAGAAAGGAAGGAACAAAGAGGGTAGGGGAAAAGGAAAGAGAAGTGAGGGAAAAATCAAAATAAATCGGGAGAAAGGAAAACGAATTAAGAAAAATAAAAAACCAAAATGATCCTTATAATTAAACTCAAATAAATTATGTAAATGTACAAACATATATAGATTGACATAATAAAGTGCAAACATTAAGATACGGGGTATGAATTGTCCAATTTCTGCATTTTGCATTTTTTTAATCATTTTCATGGTTGAATGAACATAAAAGGCTTAAGAAAATTTTGTTTTAAACACTAAGTAATTAATGCAAAATGGTATGCTTATTTTTAAAAATAAATATTTATACTTATACCTGTTTTTCGAATAATGTTTGTAAAGAAAACAAGAACAGCATGGGTTAGGTCGAAGAATTTGATACATATCATCAACCCTCCAGAAAAGAACACTAGGGAAAAGCCTAATCACAAACATACAGAGAAAAACAAGATTTCCATTTGATATAAAATCATGATAACATAGGAGAGAACAAATCAATTCTTTGAGTTAATTAGCCATCAAAGTTATGTTTAACTGCTTCAAAGATAGACATGTTAAAACTCATAGATTAGATACAATTCTAAAGATACAAGATTATACATGATGCAATGATTTCTTATCATCCCGTTCAGTTGTTCAGACCAAGTAATAATTTGTCAAGGTTCCCCAATGCTGATGACAGAGTCCAGACTGTGGCACTAGAGAGCACAAGATTCTGAATGTTTGGTTAGAAAGTTGAGTTTGTTTAATAACTACAATAGATTTCCTCCTTTACGCTAAAACTCCAGGAATGCTACATGATGTGGTGCAATTAATATTTGTTTAATTATATTAGTTTTCATTACTAGAGTTCACTAGGTCGAGTGTTTGTGGGGTTTACTAGGTCATGATTAATGGTACATTTTATTAGTTAATGATTGTTCAGTAATGTGTCTAAAAGAAAATTTATAGGGATTGTCTGTTGTAATGAACTGTTTTAATTAATGAATTCTGAAATTATCTTCTCCTGGTGTCCATGTTTCCTTCAACTCTATTGATTCTATACTTCCTCTTTTCTACTGATCACACTTTCCTCGCTTTCCTATTCTCAATATTCCAGTCTTAGCCACAGTTGTCCGTTCCATCAACTGCAAGCATCAACAAGCCATCTCCATCATCTCCCCCAACTATGTAAATACTGTGGCCACAATCAATCAACCCTTTCACCCTCCTCCAGGCTCTCTTATTCCATCTCTGCAAGTGACGTCATGCCCTCACCACACATCATCATCCTGACATCCTGCATCCGTCTTTGACCCCAATTACAGTGAGGCAACATGGTCTTATGGTGACCACGCCAAGTACAATGTTGCATTCATCATTTGTTGAAGCACCGCCCTTACAACCAAATTGAGCACTTTGTACATCGAGACTTGTCATCTCCACTGCTAGTCAGCAAATGTGATCGAGCACGACTGTTGCAAACCATTGCTGTAGCACGACTCTGCCTGCATTGTGCCCACAACCTTCATGAGATGCCCACCTCATCTCCATGTCACAAGCACATGACCCTTGAGATTACTCCTCCTCCTTTCACCTTGACATCAAAAACTGCCAAATATCCTGAGATGGTAGCAACAACGCCTTCTAGTCCTGCAAGGGTCCTGATCACAATGTTGTACATACTCTGAAGATTGCCACTTGGAGCCCAAGAACTATAAGTGGTCACCACATGACCCAAAAAAAGCATGTAGCTAAGTAAAAAAGCAAAAGAAGAAAAATTATTAAACATATGAAGATACCTAGATTTTTTTTAAAAAAATGTGAAAACATACTTTAGTAGGTTTCCTTCATTAAGTATCAACTACATGCTTCAAATTTCATAAGTTGGTTTAACTTACAAGAGTCGAGTTCTTTTATAGGCGAGGAGAGCGATATGATCAACTTACATTTGTTTAATTATATTGGTATAAGTTATTAAGGTTTACTAGGCGAAGTATTATTGGGATAGTTAATTAGGTTATGAGTAAGTGATAGGCTTTATGGGTTTAAGCCTACTGTAAATTATTTTTTCTTGTGTCCTTACTATTTTCAACTCTTCTCCTCCCTTCTCAATCGTTGGCATCCTGCAACACTATGCCACCGAGAGGGATGACTATCAGTGATGTTCATTAAGCATCATGACATCTTCATAATAATGGTGCGAGCTCATTTGTCAACTATGCCAAGAAGACAAAGCTACAATTCAATCAAGCCATTTCGCACTACCTTGACTGATTATGGGGTCAACCAAGTGAAATTGAAAATTTTAAAAGATGGTCATGTTTTGACCATATGATATTATGATCACAAAAAATAACATGAAACCAACGGAAGGAACCAAGAAGAAATTTTCTAAAATATGAAAAATAACTATGTTGAAAAATTTTAAAAAAAGTGAAATTATAGTATGTAGATTTCATTCATTAAACATCAACAATATGCATGAAATTTCATAGCACTTAGTTCAACTAGCTGAAGTCAAATTCTATTCTATAAGAAGAGAATGATGAAGTGCAATTTATATTTATTTAATTATATTGGTGTAGGTTCAACGGGTTTACTAAGCCAACTATTATTCAGTTAACGAGGTCATGAGTTAGTGATAGGTTTTATGTGTTGTCAGTATTTAGTTTGAGTTGGTATTTTATTTTCTTGCATCACTATGTCACTAACAGGGATGCTAGCTACTTACCAGTGAAGTTGCATGAAGCATCACAGCATCTCCATAATAATGGTACAAGCAACACGTAAGGTTAAGAGCAAAAAATAATAATGTCTCCAAGAGAAAAAAATAATGAGCCAATTTGCACTCTGGTAATAATAAATGTCTCCACTAGCCTTATCTTAAACGTTCTCACTGATCCTCGCTAAGAAATTAAAAAAAAAAAGGAACTTTGAGTCTGGAATGTTGCAGTGCAGATTTATTTCTAATTTTCACCATAGAAGAACATGGCTTGCTTTTAAAATTAAATTACTATTTCCATCATTTGAAATAGTAATGGTGCATACTAAAATTTACCAGTTTATACAGTCAAAGGAAGTCCAATAAATCAGAAAGATCCATGAAAGTGAGTTAAGTTGTTTTTCAAATTATTTTTAAAGTCGAAAACATTTTGGTGACAAAAAGTGGTTATAGACGTCATTCTAATCATTCTAGCTTAAAATTTTGCCTTTACAAAGTTTCTCTTAGGAAGCATTTACTTTCTAAAAGAACTTTGCAATCCAACTTGCAAATGCCAATGTGGTCCCAAATCTACCTCCCTAATGCAAAACAAGAGGGTGAGAAGAGAGGCAAGTGGATCTACTGTGAATGGAAGAGTTTGTGTACGTGCACTTTAGAAGCAAGACACCAAGGGGTTCACTAGGTGGCTGCAAAGAGAAGTTGACAGTGATCAAAGAGAAGATTGGTTAGTAGGTTGTAGTGGATGGAAATGGGTGAGTGCAAGAATGGACAAGACCCATCTGTTGTGTGCAAGACAAGTAGTTGTCATTGTTGCACATAGCATGCAAAGGAGGGCGGTTGCACTATCCTATGTCATGCTTACCGGAAGCTTAGTAAGATGTGGACAATGGCTAAAGGCAACGACGACGCGTGAGATGAGGCAACTGAATGGCACCCAATCACCCCACACTAACCACTACATACAACACATAGTATGGATATAGGTAGGCGTAGAGGGAGGTGACAAAGAGGAGATGTTGCATGCATAAGGAAAACAAATAGGGCAGAAAATCCTCTATTGTCACATGTTGTCGGTAGGCTGCTACTAGTTGGGGAACATGCAAGTTAAGTATGCTTGAGAGGAGAGAGTGGCCGAACAGAAACATGAGATCCTAAGCTAGAAGAGTAAAGAAAAAAATTTAGCAATATACTTGTATTCATCCAAATATATCTTACATTAGGGTTAAGTTATATAACATATAATACTAACTAAGATTAACAATGATCACGATAGTTGTTAAAATACTAACTAATTCCATCACCACAAAAGTGATGACACGTTCTCATAAAATGATCTAGAATATCAAACCTTAATTTCGTGTAAGTGTGCAATACATGGGAACCATGATATCGTGTGACCAAAAATGGCTCATCCATACAGCAACCTGGAACTCAGCAAGATATATGCACCAGATTTAATTGAGCTTCCCCCAAATATAGTATAAAAACAAAACCATAAAGCCAATAATGGTAGCATATTGTCATATTGCTATGTATCGGTATTTTTATTATTGCTTGTTTTTTATATAAAGTTGTATTACTTTTAATATATGCATATATTTTCTAGAAAAAAATAATTTATGGCCTTTCAGTAGAATCTTTTGATCCTATGATCCGCTCCTACATTCTGATCTACAAAGCCTCTATTGTTCCTAGTTAGGTTCTCAATCTTAACAACTTGCTGATTATGTCTCTGGCTATCTATCATTCTAGTCTCTCTAGCTTCTCTTCTATTCTTCTTCTTCTTCTTCTTCTTCTTCTCTCTTTCTCAAATTTGTACTGCATCAATATTTCAAGTGGCCACTTATGATTTAAGAGACAACAAATTAGCTTCATTAATATTAACCTTAGAGATTAAAGGTAAGTAGAAAGCTTTTTAGTAACACCAAGTCCATTGCACATAAAAGACCCATCCACAGTAGCATCTATAGGTAATATGAAAAGAACTATTGTGGATAATGCATTGTCACAAAATAAGGCCTTTGAGCATATAGGAGTATAGGACTACATAATTATGAAACTCCAATGATAAGTTAGGGAGATATCTTGAAACTGTGGAATTATGACTACTCTATCTGGAAACTAGGAAAAATACTGGGAAAAAGAAACGACTTAATGGAGGAACGTAACATTTGACCGCACACAAAGGATAAATGAAGAAAAGGAGCAATTTTTGCGGCATTCAACTTTTACAGCAATTTTAAACCCAGTTAATTTTGCAAACTGGAAATCTATGCATTAATTATGAAGTTGTACTGAAATGGTAAGAAATACTAATATGCTAATGGAGCAGATAGTCAGGCTAAATTTTGTCATCCTCATCTTTCTTGAATCTAGATCTACTAGGAAATCCTGTAGCGTTTAAATCAGCTAGATGTCAATAGAAGAAGCCTGTTGAACAGAATATCTCCACCACAATAATTCGTACTCGCCAAAACCATCTAAATCATCCACATATGCGTAGATCCACCATAGAGTAACCTACTAATGTGAAAACAAAATATACTTAAACTATGCACACACACAAAAAAGTTTCTTGCATGAATTTATTAATCCTTTATATTTATGAAATTATACATTAATAAGTGACGAGTTATTACAGGAAACAAACTGCCAGTTTCTTCCACGGATTACAAACCTTTTATCAAAAGCCGATCCATCAATAGCAAGAGATCCAAAAGGAACCATCAATCGATGTGAACTGTTATAATTCAGATCCAGACGAAAAAGATGGAACGAAAATACACATGAATAAAATCAATGCAAGAAACGAAAGCTGCTATTACCTTCTTCACCGACGCAGACCAAGAAAGAGTGAGCCCAAGGAAAATGATGAAGAAGAAAGGCCCCCAAAGATCCCAATCCCTCAGCGCCTTCCCTGGATCTTCTCTAAAAGGATTCGGAAACACCACCAGCTTCAGATTGCTCACGATCCTCGCCAGATCCCGCTTCACCGTATCCCACACAGGCTCCGTTAGCGTGTCGACAGGCGACCCGAAAGCATCAGCAGCGACGCCGAGGTGGGAGGTCCCGGCAGGCACAGCGGGCACGACAGGCGGAGGGGAGGAAGAAGGCGGCACGGAAATGGGGATGGAGGCGGACGGGGGTACCTTCTTGTAGGGCAAGGGGGCGGCGGGATGGCTGACGGGGATGGTGGCACGTGGGGGACTGGGAGGGCGGGCGGGGAGGACGGCGCCGGCGGTGCCGGCGTTGATGAGGTTTTCGATCTCATCGATGTCGGACTGGGAGGAAGGGTGGAGGGGGATGGTGTCTTCGTGCGACATCTTCGGCGGCGCGGCAGTGGCGTGCCGCAATCGCCGGATCGGAGTAGGAGAGATGAGCACCGAGGGTTTCGACGGGCGAGGCAGCAACAGTTAAATTGTCTGTTTACTAATTATGCGGTTGCTTCGCCTAGACGGGTCGTCGGGGAAGGCTGGCTGCGTGGGACAGCGGAGCGAAGGGGAAAACCTCGTAACGGGTCGGATCTGGTGAGGACTTATGGGTCAAACCAACCCGTCCCAAAGAATTGCCAATGTGATAATTTATATTAACATGGAAAATAAATTATCAACTATAACTTTATTAATAAATTATCAAATACTTAAACATCCTAATAACATATGATGAATTTATAAGGTCATAAATAAAATAGAGCTAGACCTTTTATGTCAATTAGAGTTTTGATCAAATGAGATTTAATTAATTTTAGTAAAAAATATTGACTACTTAAGGAAATTGAGAGTTAGATTCACTTTATATCAAATAAGGCTTAATAATTTTTTAGTGTTTCATAATTTTTAATAGGGACACCTAAGGTTAAGATATTCATTTAAGAACACTTATAAATTAGAAATGCAATAGAAGTTGATCATTTAAAGAGAACATTGAGGATAACTCTATATCAACAGATTAAAATTTATGAGATTATATGATTTGAAAGGTAGTATTATATTTAAAAGATTTTTAAACTTTTTAAAATTGGTGTAAATTGACTATTAAAATTTAGGATAATATGGTTCAATTAGTGAAAAATGCTTAATTAAAATAAATTATAGTTATAAGCTTTTCACTTATATCCTTGCATAATGCCTCAATTTGAAATCTCATGAGCATTGCTGATTTCAAATTAACAGAATGCCTCAATTTTACAGAAATTCACATGTATAAGGAGTAAATCTTGTAAACGCTCCCCCAACCGTGCATGCACGGAATCCCCCCCAGAATTTGACTAGTTATACTCATTCCAGAAAACTGCAGCGTGCTCTAGTTACTGGCTGCCGGCAGCGGAAGCTAAACCGTTAATTAGATGAAATACCGAGAATCAATTAACTGCAATTACATTCAAAACATATTACTAAATAAGTAATCAATCACTGCAGTTCAAAATTCACCAAAAGAAAACGCAGCACTCTGCATATGTTTTGGAATAACTTGGGAAATCCATTGATATCCATTCTGAGAAAGAGAACCGCTTCTAAACCGCCCAAACTTAAGAGCATTTAATATTTCCATTCAGAGCGAGAAACAAGCATGATTGTATACTATGATCAATTAATCAAATTTCAAACGGACTAAGCACATTTTGCATATGAACTCGGGTTCCTGGTTGGCAGGAATGGATAACTCTTTTTTTTATAAAAAAAAAAAATGTGACTGTAGGAGAGATGGAGTAATCAAAATTTGTTCTTACTCAATGAGTTGGATACAAAAGGAATTACACAATATGACAACTTCACACACACACACACAAAATCCTATTTAGTCTACCCTGTGAACTAACTTTGTTAAACGATAATTGACACTTCCGACAATGTTGCACCCAAAATTCTATGGTGAGTCAGATCCCACGAATCCCTCAAACATTTGATAAATATAAAATTAACTAAGACTTATCACCCTATATTCACACAAATCAATGAAAATATAATCGACAATAACTAGTAAAGAACCAAGAATGAATGACAAACAACTGCTATGTACACATACAGTTAAGGGAGGCTATGGTTTTAGGGGCAGACAAAAACATTTCTCGAGAAACTGTAGCAGCCACTGAGTGGAATTTGGAGGTTCATCATCTGAAGGAGCAGGAAGCATTGGTAGTTCAGGAGGCAAATGCTTATGGAATGCATTGACTGCAGCTGCAGCACCATCTTCATTCTCTATTTGCTTTGCAAGTTCCATAGCACGCAACTTAACCTTCAAAGAAATGAAAATAGGAAAAACTGGTAAGAGAGGGGAGAAAAAAATATGCAATGCACACACACTGTTAAGGTCATCAAACACCCAAGTATAGGATAATAATCAATAATAATTAGAACAACATGCCCAAGAAAATACAAAACCCGTGTTCAAGTGAACCTACTCAGCAAGTGACTCAATTTTGCTTGTTCACAAAAGTTGAATAGGGAAAAGTAAAAAAAAAACAGAGAAAGCAGAAGAATGTTCAACATTCTAAGCAACAGAAACGAACATAACTTTAAATCAAACGCATATAGTTTGCAGCATAAGCATAAGTAGTTACCTCAGGCTTGATCATAAAATTTATTGCATTGGAAAGGCGTTCCACATTGAGCTCTGATATGGGAATTGGTGCAGATCCAACGCCTATAGCATGAATCCTCTCACCCCAAAAAAATTGGTCTCCAAAGAATGGTATAATTGTGGTTGGGCACTGTCAGAAGGTATGTCGTTAAGCACACCAGAAAGTCCAAATGAACTAAGTGTAACAGGTAAAAGAATAAGTTTATGAACCAAAAGTTTGAACGAGTCTCAATGACCAAAGTATAACAGCTGTTAGTGAGTAACAATAAAAAAAGTACAATATCCATTACTAGAATGCCTACCCATAAAAGAGAGACGGATGCATTTGGCACCAAGCACTATGATACATGCACCTTTGTGCACATTTACCTAAAATATAATATAACAAATTCCAGCTGCAGCCAATAGCTGTAGTAGTCCAAGACCACTAGATCAGAAAATAAAACTTTCCAGGAGGGAAGATACCAGGCAGCCCTTTACCTCCTCTTTCCTTCCATTTTCACCACCTTTTCTTTAATCACCCCACTTTTCTATATAACCTACTTTATTCGCCTTACTTTTGTACACGTCTTTAGGATAAAAGATAGATTTCAATATTTTTTTATCGCAGGTTTTAAAACATGACCAGGGGAATATGCAAATTACATAGTAATGGTGCAAGTATCTAGAAGGAAGAAACCAGAAAACAACAAAATCTACTATATAAATGAATAAAGTAAGAAACACAAGGACAATTTTTTAGGGAAATAATTACCCCAGCTCTTAATCCAGAAGCTGTCGTTCCAGCGCCGCCATGGTGAACCTGAGTATATTATGAGAAATGATAAGATGACGCTACGTTGAGAGAAATGTTACGGATTCAGTTGTAGTTGCCAGCTTGCAGGTGGTCTCATAATAAAAAGTGATTGGTTCTACAAAGCCAGCTAAGAGCACCGAAAATGCAAAAAAGACAATGTATAATTACAATGCCACCTGTTTGTCAGTAGCTTTTCGTAATCAGATATTAGAAACAAAGAATAAATTATTATCTCAAATATAACAATCTAACATCATGTGGAAGTACAGGATTTCCTCTCTAATTATAACGAATTATATTATCCATCATCTTTACCCAACGTCAGAGGTCTTCCAAGAATTACAACAAATATCCAGAACCAAAAACCCAGCACAATGACTGCCGGACAAGTCATCCACAGCAGTCAGCAAAAACATACCACAGCTTAGTGACAGACAAGCAATAGGTTTGATTTATAATGCAATAGTCCCTTTTCAAGAAATCACGTGAAAGGGAAATTATATGGATCACTATACTTATGCCAGTTGCAGAGTATAGACTCCTACGTCAAAGACATTTTTATTTAACATTTTTGCTATGTACAACAATTCAGACATCTGAGAGAGAACAGCGATCAATCTAAAAGCTCACCACTGCAACGCACCGAGTGAACAACCAATCATGAGGGCAGTCACCGACAAGATAGACATCTGCTGGAACTTCAGCCACTGCATTAGGAAGATGGATAATTTAAATTATTTAATTGGAGGAATAATATAAATGAGTAACAAATTAGAGAAAAAAAAGCTTAGCGAATCTTCGAAACCAAAATCACTGTTTGACAATAAAAAGAAAAGAAATGTTTGGAAAAGAGTAAAGCTGCTAGTACATTAATTCTAGTGTTCTAAAGGCAGCGTAAGCAAAGGCTATCTGAATATTTCAAGATAAAGAGATGAGATAAAGAGATGACGTCTTTCAAGCTTATTAACAGAGTGTGGATAGTTAGCAGATTATCGAAACATGATCATTTGACAGATCATGCAATCAGTTGACTCCTGGACAACTCTACTGAGACTTCAATAGTTGGATGAAAAGAAATCATTTTAGTGATTCATTAATATCAACAGGTTGACTATATAATATAGACTCCCAACCACATACCTGTAAATTCAAAGTAGCAAAATTGATGCAATCTTGAGATTAATACTCTCTTGTAATTTACAAATGAGAGGCATGTGCAGCATGAGGACTTTTGTCTACCTATACATGTGAGAAGGTAGCATGCAACGAAGTATTGCATCCATGTGTGCGCAATGGGAGAGAGTTACATGAGTGGTTAAGTATCTGTATCCATGCACGTGCAGTCTACATCATTCTACATGTGATGGCAAAAGCCAATTAAGTTGCTCATGCATACATGCATGCATACAACGAGAAGTACTACTTGACAGTTGACACTAACATACCTTAAAAAAGCCAAAGAAATTATTGCAAGGAAAGATCGAGACAATTAAGTTAGAGAGGAGGCCTAAGTTATGATCTAACAATGATTTAACTGCATCTTCTACTCAATCACTATCATAATACTAAAGCCCATAGCATTCAAAGCCATTTCCTGCATCTTCTGCTCAAACACTATTATACTACTAGAGCCCAAGAAGCATCAAAACTATTGTACTATAGCATAGGTGTGTCCAACAACAAAATCTATCGTAGATACATCTCACAATCTTATTACTACAGCGACATTGTGTGCATGGTAGAGCACTGTCACTGTGGTAGAGTAGATTTAGTGTTCTAAATTAACTACTAGAAATATGAACTGATGAACTCATCCTCCTAAAGGAGAGTGACATAGCATCCTAAGGTTTGACTTACCCAACAGGTCCCAACACTATGAATCAACAAAAAACTGATCACAATCCTTAATTATCATCGATGAAAATGCCATCTCCAATGGTGTCGAGTTGCCTCCCATTACAACAAAGATATAGGGTAGAGGCTAAAGCACCACCTGCTCAATATGATAGTAGAAAGGCTATAGTTTCCTATGAAGGGTAGACTCTAGGGAAACAAACGATCTAAAAGGTAGTAGCAATATAGGAATCTAGTATTGGAGCTACGGGAGTTTAGCAACAAAGGCAATAGCAGCAAAGAACTTGTGATAGGGAGTATGACGATGATAATAACAACAAGGGTGACATGTTGCCCTAATTTTTTTTCTTTTTCTTTTTTTAGAAAGAGATAAAAATATAGAAAGATAGAATGAAAGCTATTGGAAGCCAACCACCGCTAGCAAAGAGGGTAATGACTAGGACTTAGAGAGGAGAGAGGAGAGAGGAACAATAGGATTCAGAGAAACTTGCTTGATACCAAGTTGGATAAAAAGAAACAGTTCTTAAGGTTTGTTAAAAATAGATTAGATAATGTAGAACTAAACATGTGTTAATAACTCACCACCACATAATAACTCTAACAATAACTGAGTACATAAAAAAAGAAAGGTAAATACATACAGCATCCCAAATCTCCCCATCCACGACTGATGATCCCCCTCTGCCCTGTCTCTTTCAGTGCCTCCAAAATGATGGTTGTTGTCTTCTTTGCATCTTCAAGCGGCTTAAAAAAAAAGGTCAAACCCAAACAATGCATCAGGTACAGATTACAGTCCACAAAGTTAGGACAGAAATCAAACTTACCAAATGAACAGAAGTTATGATTTATGAATTACACATGCATAGGATAATATGCCTGGAGGATGGCAGGGGAACAATGATATTACATATAATATACTCAATAACCAATCAGCATATCAAAAAACTATGACGTGTGCAATAGTTTTCAACAGACAAACTAAGGATTAAGGATATTTTGACCCAAGAATTGCATGCTTAAGTCATTTCTGAATGATAATGCAGAAACATGGGCGGCATTCAGGAAATCTCCTTTTACAATACTAAAGTACTAAAAGATCCTTGGTTCTGGGAAAGCTGCAGGATTTTTCCTGCTATGCATGATAATTCAACACAATCAACATATTAAGAGCATTTATCTTTTCCATATGTGTACCAATTGTATAAATTCTCTGAAAGGAAATTTGAGAACCATGTCTGAGATTTCACTTCTATACAGTATGAAATTGAGTTCTAGGGTTACAGTATCCAACTACCACAATTATCTTGAAGTCATCATAACATTTGCAGCGCATAGTATGATCGCACTAAATTCTTTGAATTACAATTGGAGATTGAAGTCTTGAACTAACAAATTGATGTTGCATCAACAACCAACCAATTATCCAAAACAAAACAAAAACTACTCTTTGAAACTGAGTATTTGACAGTATAAATACAGACAATGCCGACAACACAAATCCTACAAGAGAAGACAGCACATTCCAAGTCCAACGCATTGTGAGTGTGAGCTACAGTTGAACCATTGGATTGTACAACTCAGCATGAAACTCTAAGAGAATGCAATACATTATACTTCACCATTGAAATCCTTTACTAGGTATGCCGTATCACTTACAGCAATGAAGCAACTAAAGAGGATAATTAAGATTTATACTCAAAATAATATGCTCATGCTGATGCAAAGTGGCAATTCATTAGGCTAAGTTGCTGGGTTAAGAATAAGGTCATGCACTTTATCGAGAATAAGAGCACTGAACATGATGCAAGTGCAAGTACACAGTGAGACATTTGAAGCATGATAGTTCATATTTCAACAAGTTTAGAATGTGGTGAGCATAATCATCACATTGTACTGCAGAAGTATAAGCTAAGTTTAAGACGCTATGATGAAAAAAAATGTTCACTAAATAATGTGTTTTTCTTCTAGTAATATATATAAACAATACTGCTAAGAACCAGATAGCTAAAGGTTTATTTATAATCAAGGTAACTGAAATAATTTTTATCTTATCCTAGGAACTAAAGGAAATTATGTGATATCTGAAAAAAATTGCAACCAACAAAACCAAGTGTATTCAGAAAGGATTATATTACTCAAATGATGCCTCATCAATGTGACAAACAAATGAAATTATCCACAATAAAATTTTAAGAGAAATCGCAAACACACAACAGTAACTTTCTAATTTATGTGACAGATTTGGTAATTGATCTTATAATATGACCTAAGTGCTTCTAGCTTTGTCTGCTGAAATTTGTAAAAATCTACACAGACGAAATTGAAGATAGAAAAATCAACTGCTAGCCTATCGAGAAATAATATAATAAGAGCAGCAATTTAATTTCTTCATATGACACTTGATAATTGTTCTTCTTCAATATAACCTAATTGCTTCAGGGTTTTATCTGCTCAAATTTAGAAAAGATCCACACGTGTAAAAAGAAAAGGATTAGTGCTGGCCTGTCAAGAAACTGATATGTAATGGTACGTACCACACTACCAAATCCTATGTATATTGGTTTTGGTCCTTGTTGAAGCCATTGTAGAAACTCCTTTTTTGGTTGATACTTCATCCCAAGGTTTAAGAAAGAAAACCCAACAATATCAACCAACGAACCCCAATCTGCCAAAGGTAGTAGCAGTTTAGTCCAATCAAATAAAAGAAATACATTTGATTCTACTGGGGAAAGCCACCTGAAATTTTGAGGGTGTTTATGACAGAAACATTGGAACAGAGTATGTATCAGGAAAAGACGACAGCAGTGGAATT
This sequence comes from Costus lasius, assembly GCA_027563935.2. Lineage (NCBI taxonomy): Eukaryota > Viridiplantae > Streptophyta > Magnoliopsida > Zingiberales > Costaceae > Costus > Costus lasius. The sequence continues at coordinate 4,962,313 of CM050447.1, read as the reverse complement.
TGTGACAGAACCGTGGAGTTCAATTGAATAAAATCTTAAGTGAGTAAATATTGTAGTATTGGTATCATCCAGTCAATTTCCGTTCCGACACAGACAGATATTTAAAACCTTGGGGTGGACTCAAAAAAAAATTTTTTTTTTTACATATGCTCTTTGTGCATAACCTAATCTAGAAGAATTGGATAACTACTGCAGAACATTGTAGCTGCATATAATTTTACAACAGCAAAGTCATGCATCCTAGTCGCTTGACATATGTACCAAAACTTATTAGTGATTTGTGTTAGTTTAATAAAGTAATTTGAGCCTGTGGTCACATTACCAACCAAAACAAACTAAAATTGAAAAGAAGTAATCATAATCCAAGAAATTATAGCTCTATTGCCACAAATACTTTATAGTGAAAACACTAAAAAAGTTTTTTTTTTTTTTTAACCTATGCTCTTTGTGCATAACCTAATCTGGAAGAACTGAATTTGACTACTGTAGTACATTGTAGCTGAATATAATTTTACAACAGTGCAGTCATGCATCCTAGTCGCTTGACATATGTACTCAATCTTATTAGTGATTTTTATTAGTTTGATAAAGTAAATTGAGTCTTTGGTCACATTACCAACCAAAACAAACAAAAATTGAAAAGAAGTTATCATAATCCAAGAAATTATAGCTCCATTGCCAGAGAAAAGGCTAACTCACCTCTTGGCTTTGGAACAAGAAGGGGACTCCACAAGTACCCTGTTGGCAAATGTGATATAGATCCATGGTAAGTGCTGAAGTAAGCAATTGGAGGCAACTTGAGTTTCCTCTTTCTGAAGTCATTAATAAATCCTCTTATTCCCCACCAAACTATCAGGTCCACAATGAGATATGATAGCTGAGCAAAACAAGATAAGAATTAATTGCACAAAGATCATTTGATAAATCTTTCAAAGCATAAATTGAACAGTGAAAAGAGGCATACTCTGTATGCTGCACTTTGAGGCACACGTGCAAAGGGATGCGGAAATTCAATAGTGGGCCTGCCTAAAAGAATAGAGAGGTAAGAAGCTAATAAGATGCATCATTACATAATAAGTTACTTTAACAAACAAAGTCATGGATAAATTGAAGGTTGCAACCAAGGTTCAAATAATCAGTCCGAACCGGCGTGCTGGACCACACTTGGAGCAATAAATACTTGTTTGTACCGGATTGGAGCTGTGGAACTAAGCAAAGCAGCAGAAGAAGAAAGAAGAAGATAAAGAGAAAGAAGAAGAAAAAGAAAAAGAAGGGGAAGAAAAGTAGCGTCCGTTGCCGCTTCTTCCTCTCCCCTTCTCCTTCTTCTTCTCCTTCCTCTACCTCTTTCTCTTTCTCTTCCATTGCATCTCGCCAGCCCCACTGCTTGGTCCATTCCAGACCACCTCCGAACCGGTACAAAGAAAAAAAGGGCATGTTTGGACCGGTTCCTTGAACTTTGGTTGCAACCATAGTTTTCAAAATCGGTTGATCACTATTCAATCACCTGAGTTGGATTATGATTAACTATGGCCAATCCAGTCTTATATGAGAAAACAAAAAGCTAATTCATATTAACTCAAAATTAGCTGATCTTGGTTCGAATTAGCCAACTTGCTATGGATCAACTAAGTTGGTTATATATAGGCTAAGTTGGTTAAAAGGATTGACAAAGGCCGATTCAATCAATTCCATGAAATCAAACAACCGTTCAAACTAAAGCACAAAAAGTTCAAAATGAATAAATTCAAGAAATGAGCATACTCCAATCAACAAGAAATTAGATGAATTTACAAACACGAAAACAACCTTTAGATGACCATTCAGTAATGAAGAAGAAACACCAATGGAATGATGAAGTCATCCATACCCAATCGCAAGAATGGTAATAGTGTGAGAGTAGTCGTATGAGAAAACTAATAAGGTTTTGTGGTCTAAGTGAGCAAAGCAGTCTAGTAGATGATTAGACCACCAACAATGAGTTCATGGAGGAAACTTTTATGGTTTTCATGATCATAACGAAAACCATGAGGAGTGTCCATTATAATAGTAGAAATGTTATAGGTTGATAATGTTGAGATTGCACAAGTAAGATGTGGATAAGGCATCCTGTTATGTCAAGAGAAGGCATTCTATAGATTTGGAGTACCATCTACAAGAAGAAAAGTGCAAGCGATGCTATGGTTGTCATTGGATCTAAAGAAAGTTAACTACAAGTAATGTTGCAATTTGAGAAGTTTTTTTTATATTGCTAGTGAGAGATAATAAACAATAAGCTCATCCCACTTCACACGAAGATCAAATAATACTTGGGTAGGGTTCATCTTCTTACTTCAGGTTGAAGTGTTCGTCGTCGGACAGACTCAATATTCGTTTATGTGAAGACTTTTCCTAGTCAAGGTTTAAAGTGCCGGTCCGGCGACTCGGTCTAGCGAGCCACCAGACTGGTACGGTACCGGCATACCGTCCAATTTAGGGTTTGCAGGCTGCGAATGGCAGTAGCAGCGGCAGCGGCAGCGTGGGCGGCGGACGGCAGCAAGGCATTAGGCGTGGCCGCCGGCGAAAGCTTCACGCCTGCACCGTCCGCCCGCCATGCGCCCGCCGTCCGTGCTCCGAGGGGCGTTCCGCAACCAGTCCTCCACCGGATTGGTCCGTACCGGCAGGTACTGGAACGATTTTTGAAACACTGTTCCTAGTTTCTTTGGCAATAGAGAGGAACATGACAAAACTATGCATGTGAGGCTCAATACAATTGTAAATTCAACTATACAAGTAAGAAATGCATAATCAAAGGCTTTCATGCTACAAATTTTGGATTCAAGATGTCCGAAAAAGGAGAATCAAGGTGAGCCTTTTGTTGAACCAAGCAAGAACCAAAGTGCTCTTGCCAATAGTATATAGTTGGTATTGTTGAATTTAATAGTAAATTAGTAATGCCATTATACATAATACAAAGGATTGAAAGGTGGGCCTACGAGCTTCATCACAATTGTGAGAAAGATAAGAAAAAGGTCAATGATTAAAAGAGAAAATTATAACCCTAAGCCCTAGGTTAGACTCATTAGAGAGAAGAAAAAAGTTCATGAGAGCAACTAAAAGAGATATTGGATAGTATGGTTGGAGAAAAAAAAAGAGAACAAGGGTCGTTGTAAGTGGACGACAAGAGAGAAAAGGTGAGGTCTATTGTAGGCGGAAAATAGTAGAGTTGTGGTTTACTGCAGGGACAGTTATTGCAGGTACGGATTGGGAGGGGAGGTGAATGATGAAGAGGGAGCAGTGAGAATTTTCTACTGGTGGAAGATAGGGAAGGGAGGTGGAAGACAGGCTGCGGGGTGAGCATGGCTGCTGCATGGTTTGGATGGAGGGAGAGGCTACTGCAAGGGAAAGGAGGGGATGCAGCAGGCGAAAGGAAAGGGAGAAGATTATAAGGATGCGGAGGGTTCCTGAGCAATAAGGCTGTAGAGTCGTGAAGGCTGTAGTGTAACTAGTGTTGTTGATGAAGGTTGCAGGACTACTAGGCTGCAGGGTTTGTATGATTTGAAGAGGGGAGATGGACGTGTAGTATTTGGACAGATAGACAAGGGTTTGAAGGAACTAACTCCGATACTAAGTTGGATTAAAAGAGAATTATATTTATTTTATACAAATATATATAAACGTACATCAAGACACAACCACATTAAAAATCCCATGCGGGCTAAAGGCATACTAAGGTTTACACGTGTACTCTAATAAAGCTTAATAATTATCAACTTTGTTCCTTTATACTGCGGCAAGATAAAGGAAAAAAGGGTACTACAAATTCTACACACACAAAATTGTCAAATTAATTAATAAGATTCTTTGATCATAGTATTGATGAAACCTACTGCAGCATTTCGAATAAGAAAGATAAGTCTTTACAATTTAAACGGTTATTTGGAAGGATTATCCAAGTAAAGAGGAGAAAGTAAAACAGAACTTTAATGCATTCACCAATAGAATAAAAGACATAATGATTCGTAAAATGAGAGCAATATCGTAATCTCAGAATAAACGTTGGCCTGCATGAAACCTTTGGAAGTTTAAGATCTGTTCAGAATTGAGATATTTCATTATCTTATACAAGAGGAACGTATACATCCATATATACATGAAAAAAGGCACGGAGAGGCGCAAAAAAATAACAATATTAAAATAGAAAAGTTTGTTGAAAGCTGGGTAGATGACTTACGTCCATGGCATTGTGAAGAAAATGTGTAGAGGCACACCAAGAGCTTCAGCAACATGCAAATGCCCTGCAGGCATGAGTTGCATTAGTACACGCAGACAAGAATGAGCTACAGAATACTCATATGATTGAGATTTTATGTTGCTCAACAAGCTTGAATGTGATGTTCTGTTAATCTAATACCAACAATCCTCATGAAAAAAGAGAGAAACCATACATCTTTAATTTTGGTTGAATAAGACACTTGATACACACAAATTTTAACTGTTGTAAATCAGGAATAAGCCAAGACATGTCCTCATTATGCCTGTTCGCAGACGTGCATCATCTAATGTTTTCAATAGGTAGATATCATACAAGAAAATATCAACATACATATTTGTTGTTGTCAGAGTTAATGCTCAAAGCTGAAAAGACAAGAAAGTTCTTCCTTCAGCAAAGCAACATGTGATTGATTGATATTATGATACAAAACATTAATCCATAAGATCAGAAAGCATGAGAAAGGTTTGCACAGTGAAGCAAAAAGTGTATGGCCATAATTGTCAATAATATTATTTTACAACATAAAGCATGATAACAGATTATTGATCAGTAGAACACTGCAATTTGGACTGGATTCAACATGAACCAGGTCAAAACAACATGATAAAATTGGCATATTGTGAAATGGAACGGAGAGTATGAGTTCCGAACCTAGACATGAGCAAGAGGGTTACAGGTGCAGCACCTAGATCACCTTTAAGGTTCAATAAAGTGGGTGAAGAGGGTGGGAATGTAATAGGACAGTAGAGCGAACGCAGGGGGAGAAAGAACGGATGTGAGGAAAAGAAAATGAGAGAGCAGAAACTTGATATGTCATTGCTTGCTCTTATGCATAGTTAAACTTTTATTAATAGGTCTTTTAATATATATCTAAAGATGCAAGGTTTCTTATTCTAGCCATCCATACATTACTTAATAAGGAAGTGAATTTCTTTTGTAGTGTCATCCAAAAATCATCAATTAAAGAAGTGAATTCTCTTAATGGGGCATATATCTATTACCAAACCTCCTTTCTATGATTTTTGAAGCCCTCTTTAGTAGAGATCGCTCTTTTGCCCCAAAAATCAATTAAAGTGAATTTCTCTTGTTGTGCCATCCAAAAATCATCAATTAAAGAACAGACATGTTGCTTCTTTCCTTGAGAATGCTATTTTGAGAAGTTGGCCATAGCGTCACTTCATCAGTCAGTAGAGTGCTTGACTTCAAGTACTAATTCGGAATAATTAGACTGAAGCGAGTTTGACTCCTACCACAAGGCATCAACATGGAACAATTTCCAATGACAAATTGCCATAAGGCAGCCAATTAGTTCTTGCTTGTATGCACTAATGATAATGCACTTCAACGGTGATACTAGAATAAGTCATCAATCAAATTCGTTGGTGGATGGCAACCTAATCAACGTCTTTACTAGAAAGGTGATGGATCAGAACAACTATGTAGTAAAATTGAAGCTTATAAAAACTAGTGGCGTTGATGTCATCCATTTAAATGCATTCTTGTGTAATAAGGTTGTAACTTCATACAAAAAGAGAACCATCCACAATGGTGATAGTCTCTCCACATTTACATTTGAATCTAGTAAAGACCAATGCCTTAATTCGGAAGGACAAGATCAGATGCAACTCTGGCAAAAAGTTTCTCACTGAGGTACAGCTCGTGGAATGTGACTATGTTCAATATATTTGGATGTTTTGAGAGCAGCAAGGTTTTTACTTTTAGTTTGTATCAATATACAAATCTATTGTCAAACCAATACATATTGACATAGAATGCTGGTCGATATTTCCTAATGTTACATGCCGCTCAAACCAGGCAATGTTGATTGGTTTTTTAAACCCTACTTCAAACTCTTTTGAAATGATTGTGACTTGCACTAAGAGTCATTCAAGCTTTTGTTCTTGGGCTATCTACAAAAATCATGTGCTTCAAGGGCAAGAATACGTATTGCAACTCATCACTCAATGTTGTTCCTAAGACAAAGTTTTTATGGATTAGGCCAAGGACAAGTACAAGGGACTGCGAAAAGCAACTAGGTCTCCCTTAGGATTCAATGGAATAGGCAAAGAGAGAGGGGATGATGCAGAAAAGGAAATTATAAAGAGAGAGAAAGAGGGTGAGAAAGAGGCAATACGAGAGGAAGATAGAAAAGAGAAAAGAGAAATTTAATTTGTTTTTAGTTTATCACATTGCACAGTCAGTCTTATTAATAGGCCTTAAGTAGAAGTAAAAAGATGAACGTTTCTCATTCCTGCCACCTATATGTTATTTGCTACGGAAAGATATTTCCCTTTTTGTGTCACCTTCCAATCATAAATCTAGAAGTGAATTCTCTTACTGTGTAATCTTATAATCATGGAATCTCTCGTTCATAGTCACCGTAACCCTCTTTTGTTAGAGAAGACATAATCCCTTTCAGCTTTATCGGAAAGCTCTTTCCTTGTGCTTGTTCAATTGGTTACTCTATCTCGCTTAAAAAAAACTAAATTGAGGCTCTGAAGCTAACCTAAATTCAAACAAATATGAAACAAGACAAACTAAAATCCCAGAATAGCTCAATTCCATGTGACGATAAATTCATTAATATACCTTATGCAAAACCGGATTGAACAAAATGAGCTACAAGCCACATGTTACATAAAATTATACTAAGCAGCACCATTATGGCTATAAATGTTCAGCTTAAGGAATCACTGTTATGTAACAGATAACTGAAACCAGAGTTGTCAGGCCAACCTGAACTATCATTAGCCTGATGCCACAACACTGTCCATCAGGTGGTGCAATTTGTATCAGATAGATCCTAATGTTAGTGCAATTTGAAAGTTTATTATTGTTTGTCAAGTTAACTGTTGGGTCATGTTACAGTTTACCTCATCAACTAGCCAAAGCTGATCCCATAAAGATGAGGTTAGTTATATAATTAAGAGCATCTACCACATAACATGAATTTTATAAAATGAAAACACTGTAAAGATGACAACAGTAGGAAATGACCAACAGCGCTATATCAGAGGCATTAATTGAAAAGCTGTTAAGATTATTTCAATTGATCACATGTTCGTATTAGGTGCTATTGGATTTTCAAACATCCAAGACTGATCACATTTTAAGAAATTAAAATATAAAATGAGTTCTAAATATTGCATATGCTTTAGGAACTCACCGTAAGCAGGAGGATTCGCTATAATTGCCTGAGCTCTAAAAGGCATTCCAGTTATTAAATCGGGTTCTGTGCACGCTGGAAGTAGTGAATCAATTATTTCCTTCAATTGCTTCCGCTGCACATTGATCTCCGCTGGTCCTGATAATATGAACCCCTTGTTTCTTGTCATGTCTGTATTGTTACATATTAGAAGAGAATAAATTTAATATAGTGATCAGGTCCTAATCATAATCAATACAAAGCAATTGAAACCTGAAAACTTATTTCTGACGCAATAAGAATGTTAAAGCCTCATATTCAGATTTTCTTTATACATCATATTCAGATTATAATGTATCGAAACAAATTGAAATGCTCAGACAATGTTAAAGTTTTGAATTACCTTTATATTTGAAAGTTTTTATGAAAGTCCTTGTAGGGAAAAGCAAGGTTTAAAATACCACCATAGCGATACACAATCCGGTGTATTGATCTCCATGTTTTTTATATCTAACTCAGCTAAGATTTAAAATATCAATGTACCAATTATACGACCTGACTGTTATATACCAGAACTATCAGCTTGCTCAAACCAGTACTTAAACGTCGGGGGAATGTAGAATAACAAAGGTAAGCAGTAAGCAAACTACTGCTTGACCATTATATAGAGGGAAGTGGTGGCATGCACCCACAGCATGTTTTGCGAATAAGTCATTAAAATTTAAATCTCCAATTAATTCAAGACCAATGTTGTAATGCAGATCTTTAATCTCGGTTGTGGCCTGTCATAATATGGTATATTTTTAAGAAGCAACAATTGAAGTCCAATCAAGGCTTGAGTCTGATTGATCACAATGAACTCATATAGACACATTAATAAATTTGCAATTAAGGGCTGAGACTAATAAATTAGATTATCACATCATCACAGTGAATTAATATAGACAATATTTAAATAGGATAGGACGAAACTTATAAATAGATTTGCATCCGCCCATCTAAGATGGATGAAGGATAATCTTTTGTGTGAGATGATTAGAAATTTTGGAATTTGAATAGGATGAAAATAAGAGCCGCGTCTAATGTATTAAATGATCACAGGGAACTCATATAGACACAAGATCTAAAAAAAGGCTATAGCAAAATCTAAATAAATGAAAATTGCTAAAAGTCAAAAGGTATATTTCACGTAAGTGCTGTCACACCCATCTGAGTGCCAAGCATGACATGCCAGAACACCCACATCATGTAACAATTAGTACCAAAGAAATATGAAAGTGGCATAAAAACAAATTAATGAAAACGAAATCACAAACCATATACATGCCATCATAAAACAACACCCACTAAAAGTTACACCTAAATATACAAAACAAAAATCAAGTTTCCAACAAACATGCTACACCCCAGATATATGATAAATTAAATTTCCAATAAACATACCACAAATTTATACTCTATTTCCAAATTCACAAGTTTATCTCAAAGAAATTTTTTTGAAAAAACATGGGTCTTGCCATTAAAACAACTCAGGTTGCAATCTCTATCTAGCAACTCATTGATCATAACCTCTATATGCAATCACTAACAGTAGCTTGCAAGCCTAATACAAAAAGAATGAGCCAGCCAAAGCGTCTTGTGAAACACAACAAGAATATGCAAATGTTAACCTATAATGTGCTCTCATACGCATGCAACCATGTCCCATAACCACAACCACCATATCTAAACATATACCTAAGCATATGTATCTACCATGTCTCTTCTTTCACCTATATTTCAGGCCTAGTTTTTAAATCGCAGACCGTTGTGGTGAAGCAATCTAGTTCCAAACTAGTCCAGGATATATCGGATATAATGACAATATATTGTACCGATATAATGTCAATATAAGAAAAAATAATAATAAGAGAATCAAGTTTCCAACAAACATGCTACACCTAAAATATATGATATATTAAATTTCTAATAGACATACCACAAATTTATAGTCTCTTTCCAAATTCACAAGTTCATCTCAAAGACCTTTTCTTTTTTTAAAAAAAAATGGGTCTTGCCACTAAAGGAACTCAAATTGCAATCTCCATCCAGCAACTTATTGATCATAGCTTCCATATGCAATCACGACCAGTAGCTTGCAAGCCTAATGCAAAAAGGAGAGTTGACCAAAGAGCCTTGTGAAATACAACAATATGCAAATGATAACATATAATGTGCTCTTTCACCTATATTTCATGCATGGTTTTCCGTTGTGGTGTATCGGTCTAGTTCCAAACTAGTACATGCAAGATATATTGACATTACATGTTATATTTATTTATTTAAGTTTTAAAGGTACCAATTGTTCAACCTAACTGTTATATTTACTTATTTATTTATTTTAATGGTACCAACCATATCATTAGTACTGTGTGTCGATATAATTAGTTCAGTGAATCGATACTTCAAATCTTAGCACCAACACATGGTATATTGGTACTAGTTGTCTCGGATGGGTACATACTATATATACTGAGCGATATAGAGTGTTTTTTAAAACCTTCATCTCCTGCATGGTTTAAGATAATGGTCCTTACTAGTGCATCGATCTATTATTGGATTAGTCCATTGTGGATGGTACAGACACACATTACTAACAATACCACTTGGTAACTATAATTTATAAATATACTATATATATAATATTGTCAATACCATCAACTATTATGTACCACTAGCAACACTACCAATACTTGTTATGACTTGCATATATGCTAATGACTTTGACAGGGTCATGCATATCACATCTCTTACACATGCACCATGCATCAAAACTAATGTGTTTGGATCACTAAGTTTAGTGGTACTTAAGTGTTTCCACTATCAACCTATATAGTGACAAATACCACATAGCAATTGATGGTGTTATGTCCATTTGACAGCCTTGGCTATCTCCCAACCCAAACCCAACTATTACCCAAGCTGGTACACTATAATCCATTCTAACAAGTACCATAAAAAAAATCTAAATGCCAGATAAAAAAGAACACATCTGTAGCAATGCACAAACTCTTCAATGCAAAAATAGACAACATTATCACATAAACATGGCTTACAATGCACCATTAATATCCACCACGCGCATGAATGCAAAACCATGCTACAACTCTGAATGCTCAATGGAATTTATAAGAGCATCAATGAAATGAAGTGCAATAGTAGAAAATGGTAAGATACAGTGATACACCACAGCAATTCAAGTTCAAACAAGAACTCCACTAATCCATTACACTTTACTACTCCATCACTTATTCCCACCAAGGTCATTTAACTCATTGACACTAGGGTCAGTATCGTGTTCAATTTGAGCTCATGTAGATCAATGCAATACAGATCTCAGTTACCTATAAAGATCAATTCAATCATAATTCAAGTCAATACAACAACTCTAAAGTCTAAACTAAACCTCAAGTGAGTTCATTCTCAACCAACCAAAATTAAACTTGATACTCAACCTACTCCATAACTCGTAACATCCAATTCCACCACTTAAGAGTGACATCAAACTCATACACTGACACTAGGATCAAACTATGAGCAATGAAAGCTCAACCATAATTTAGAATCAAACCTCAAGGGAGCATCATGACCTCATCAAGCTAAAAATTTCATCAATCTTGAATAAATCTTAGAATTCATAATACAAGAAAAAAAGTTCAGTTGACACCTACCAACAAACTGTTCTAAACTGGTTTAACTTGTTCATATAAACACAATTCATGATATCAATGAATAAACAGCCTTCAAATCAAAACAGACTTATCCAAGCAAATCTTTATAAGAATCAGATCATTCAGAAAAATAATAAGATTTAATCAAATAATTTGATTATTCAGTAAATTAATATAATCTAATCTAATGATGCAATCTGAGACTACTTGCATGATTCCATCAATGGAAACTTTACATGCCGGATGAAACCCTACTCTTACCCAAAAAAAAAGTGAAGCCCAAAGTATACCTAAGATGAACAGATTCATTTTCAAACCAATGCCATTGAACTCAGATCAAATATTCAAATCCAAAAATCATTAACATTAAGAAATAGATAATCGGTAGCATTTCATCCTAACCAGAAAAATATTTCAGGCCTTGCACTATAGATCAGAACTAATGCTACTTTAAGTTCAAATGACATGTCTTCAGTCACTTCAATTCTTTACTTAAAGAACATGATGAAATCTGATCTGGAGTGCAACATAAGATTTGATCTGATTCTCCAGATTTCTGAGTTTGACCAAAAAAAACCTAATTTCATCGAACTTCTCAAATATTAACATGGAAGAGATAAGCAATACCGTTTCTACATAATCAGATCTACATCATAGGCCTTTCCCTACCCCTTTAGATAAAAAGAAAGTGTGAAGACAGAAAACTATCCTCATCATGTCTAACATTATCCTCAAAAAAATCTGATCTCAGAAAATTATGATGAAATAAGAGAACGAGGTTAGAACGAGGTTAGCATCCACCTCGAATTGCCCTCTATGATTCCTTCTTGATCTCAGAAGTACCTGATCACTTGCAAGCCAAAAAGAACAGCAACCAGCCATTCTTCACTCCCTTTCTTCAAAAGTCATCTACCACAGCTGAAGCACCGCAGAACTTTTGGCGAAATAGAAGTAAATAGAAAGAGGAAGAAATAAAGAAGGGGAAGAGTCAAAGGGAAGACAATGGTCCAAATAGACCCAATGGTTCATAACCCCAAAAAAACTACGTCAACTGAACCAAGCCATAGATTCAAGACAGGTCCTACCCTACTATCGAATCCTAACCATCCACGACATTTAAGACTGGATCTAATTTCATCTCACTTGTACAAGTTTTGACCACACTGATACTTAATTCAATCAATCTAAGCAAGTCCTAGACCAAGGATGCAAGAAAGTTAAATCATATAAGCAAAACTTGAATTAGATATTAGGTTAATAAAGAACCAATCACAGCACGAGCATTGTGTAATATTTACTAATCTTTCTTCAATTTTTATTACTTAACCAATGTGATTCATTCTCTCTTCCATTTCTTCCTTTGGCCGCTCTTATCAAATTAGATTGAATACATATCCGGCCCATCATTTTCCAAAAAAAGAAAAAGACTACTGATGAATGTGACTAGATCAGCTATAACAGAATACAAAATCCAATAACTAAACATAGATGCCAAGGCATCGATTGTAATTAACATGACAATGATATTGTAGAATTTCTTGAGATGTAGTTTCGCATGAAATAATTATTAGATACTTACATCCAGCCATTATTCGAGGATCACCACCCAAAGGGTAGAAGTCCAGACCGCTTGACCTTACAAAACTACAGAAATTGGCATGAGTAGCCAACCGAACATGATGACCAAACTCCTGGACATTGCAGTTAGGTTAAGAATCAGAGAATAAGATAAATATAAACACAAAATAATCATCATGAGATGCAGGGTTGGTGATTTATATTGTATTTATTATGAAATTTAGGCGCTATAGTGCAATAACCTAAGAAATCAATATGATAATTGGATATTAAAGATTTACGTGTTAACATAAATATATAGTTTTATTATTTTATATAATTCTTGTATGGTAAATAAGAATACATCAAGCCATCATTTCATGTGTAAAAGGTGAATAAAAGGTAATATGCATCCACTAATCTAGATAGATGAAAACATGCTTCAATAACAAGTCAAATTGAGATATCCTCCTTGCCACTGCATATCTTTTTGGCAGATCCATAAATAATTAGGTTCATAGATCAACAATATATACATAAAAGCGGAATCTCATGGCACAAGGGTTTGCATATCAAAAAAAAACTACTAGAACTTTATCACACCTCAATTATTCAAACTACAGAACAAAGGCTAAGACACGGATTATCTAAATATTTCTGGTCCCACTAGGCCTCTTGTTTGACATTATCCCAATTTTTACATACCAATCTAGTCTCCCTCAATCAAGGTTTGTCATATTGCATGACAAAAGCTTTTAGAAACTACAGGCACCAGCCATCTCAAAAGCAAGTTTTGGGGGAAACAAACTTCTGCAATACAGAATCAGTGAAAAATATTACATTTACTCATATCCTTGCATTACTTGATTTTGATACATATATGTAGTAATTAGCTTGTACCTCCTATACATCTCAATGGTGACATATAGCATACCTCAAATACTTAAGACTTTTGGCTTATTTCTGAACGTTAACTGTTCTAAAGTTGGTTATTTCTGAACCTTAACCTTTTTCATCCCAAGAAGTTCAGAAGTTCTTAAGTATTTTATTGTAGATTTACTTTGTGAGATATGATACATACGGAACATTCATCCACATGGAGAGAATAAAAAATAGCATGCACCATCATTTCTGATTTTCAGGATTGACCAGATATTAGGCATTGCATTTCTCCCAATAAATTCATTGTGTTATTGGACAGACGAAAAAATTTCCAAACTGTAATATCCAGGTCAGTAGATCGTGACTTACAAAAAATTTATAGACAAACACTCCCCCAATTTCAGGTCTTGTTCATTCTATTATGAAACACCCGTTTAATACATATGGCACCAATTCATTAGACATGTAATCCAAGAATCAAATTCTAAATGCTTGAAAAGGGATATTTAAAATTTAACAGAATAGGATATAAGATTTTCTACTTTGATCCTGTAGAAAACAAAATACTTGGCCATGCACTTACCAAAAACCAAATAGTTACAAGTTATGCAAATGTTTTCTCTATCTTCCATAAAATGCACTAATAATTTCACAATCCATGCAGGACAACAATTATTTTAGTAACAATTGCTAGCACTAATGGTAACACGGCAGCAAATTGTTATGAAATAACCCAAGTCCGAGGGCAAAAAATGGGCAGCTAGGCCTCCTTTTGTGCTGGTGCTAGTAGAATGCGCAAAGAGGGAGGAGATGAGATAAATATGATGGACCAAAAGATAAAGACGCAAGAGGAGGACAATTTTTATTAGGTCGTATTCTGACTATCATTGAATAAATGATTTTTCTTATTGTTGCATCCTCAATCATCAACTAAGAAGGTAAATTCTCTTGTTGTGACACGTGTGTCATCTTTCAGTAAACAATCTCTCCCTTCCATAGTTATGGCAAGCTTCTTTGATAAGTGGAGGCTCATTTTCCTTTTGCTTAGCTGTTTACTTCCATGTGCATGATGCATTAAAAGGTTGGCTGTAACATCACTCCTCCATTGATTAAATGTTGTCCTTAAGCACTATATGAGAATAATTAGAGTGAAAAGCTTTTAACATCCAAGAGATATCAACAATAAAAAATTCCCAAGGTGGTCGAATTGTCATAACCTAGCCAATCAGTTCTTGTTTGGGCGTAGCCAGCTTATGATGACAAGTGAGCATATCGAGAATAAGCCACTGGCCAAATTTATTTGTGAATGACAACCCTAATTAACTCGATGTATCACTCTTGATAATAATTTGTTAGAATAAATATGAATAGCAAGGATAACAAAAGTTGTAGTGGCTGATTCCATTCATCTGAAGTTCTGAACACATTCTTGTGTAACATGGTTCCAGTTCCCTCATAATGAAAGAAGTTGAACTAACATTGCCCTAGCGGCATAGTCTATTCACATGAACTTGAGTCTAACACATGGATGGTACACAACGAACTCCTTGGATAGACATACCCGTGCCTTGATTGCATAGGGGCCAACAAGATAGCTATAGCAAAAGCTTCTGATTATGGTGTAATGTGGATTGAGGTTGTGTTTGGCATGTATGGATGTGCAAAGAGCTTCAGTTAATTAGGAAAGATGGCACTAACATTATTATATATAATAGATTGCGCTTTGCCTATATGAAAAAGGCACATGAATGCACACACTTTGAACATATGATCCACATGTGCTTGATGCAGCACCTCCATTGGTGCATTACTAACACAGTCCACATACCGAACTTCAAAAAAATGTTAGAAGTTGAAAGATCTTAGCATTGGGATTCAACAAAATATATTGGAAACCAAATGAACATACTTCCAGGGTTATGTATTCATGAAAGTGAGGCAACCATACAGAAATTTTCAAGATTTACTTCCTCTCCAAAAGCTGATTTCACAAAAGTATGTATGGAAAACATCAAGATAATGTCAAATACAATGCCTCAATAATTTTTACTCCAACAAGAAAAGTTTGACCATCATAATTAGGAGGCTAAGTTAACAAAAGCTATCAAATGACTCAAATACAATTGAAAACTACAAAAAAAATATTCCAAACATTGTTCAAACACAATAAACTGAGCATTCAAAAGCTTCCGATATGCAAGAAAATTGCACAAGCATACTTGCCTGGAGTTTCTTCGCAAATGCTATAAAGGGTTGCACATCTCCTCTTGTTCCAACAACAAGCATTGCAATCTTTAGTCTTGGGATTGGTTTGCTTAACCGAAAGGCACAGTTTTCTACATCATCTGCTACATAATCAAAAGCATCAAGTTCCAACAGTTCTGATGCCACAGGTGCATTTTGTGTGACATCCACCTCAACTGTACCGTCAATCTGGATCTTCACTAGGCTTTCAATTATTTTTTTCTGGATAGTAGCATTGCAATTAGATAGGAAAGTGACAGAAAAAGATGAACAAGAGTCGAAACCAAATGAAAAACTTCAGGTCGCTAAGAGTTTGACCCTAATAAGCAATGACAAGAAGTGATCGGGAGGATGCACTAATGCATGCTTGCCAGGAGTAAGATTGAGCATATTGACCAAAGGTAAAAAATGCTGCAAATGTGGAATAGTACGACTAAGTAGCAAGAGAACAGCATGCGCTTGCATTAATCAAGCAAAAGCATATCAATGTTTTAATGAATTTGAAAAAAAAAAAAAAAAAAAAAAAAAAAAGAAGCAATAGTTAGTTGCTTGATTGAGATTAACCAAACAAACGAAATAGAGAGATAGAATCAGATGGATATTTACCTTTTCTCTCTCGCGCAACCTGTCTAGTTTAAAGTCATACTTTGGACTTTCATTTCTTCCAATCTTTGATCGAGGTGAAGTATGCTCAGGCCCTTTGAGCAACTTACTATAACTATTAGATCGCAAAATAGTATTACAATGTTCCAACCCTGAAAAGAAGTACCATGAAGGTAAGCTTTTTCGACAAAGCTATAGATGAAATCATGAAAGAAACTCATTTAATATCACATAAAAAAACACCTCAGTGTGCAGCAAGAGAAAGATTTGTTTTATTCTAGAAATTTCAAAGCATATGAATAAACATGCAGATAATAGCACATTCAGCAAGGTAAAACTTCAAGTAAACATATAAGTTTAGATGTTATTTCATCAATGTTTCATACCATACAAATATCAGAGCTAAAGATTCCTCTAGGGTCAGACTATAGGAGTGTATAATTAGGCAGTATGAAATAAGCCAGCTCGTAGATTATAAAGAAAATAAGCTTGCAGCATATGATCTTATCATGTTTATACAATATTAATTCGGAATCCATTGGTTATTTTTGGTTTATCCAGTAGTTTGATTTTAGTAAAAGCCAGAGAAACAAGGGCCACAAAACATACATCTATAGCATGTGTGCATATCTGAGAGTTATATTAATTGTATGCATGAAAAACCAATAGACCATTGGCAAGAATAAGGCATTTATTTACAAAATCAAAAGATAATCAATGTTCAAACTTTGAAGACGGAAGTATGGTTAAGAGTCGAAAATATCACACGATTTCCAGTTCAAGATAATTAAACTTCTCCGGAGAGTTATAGGAATTGCATAGAAGGTTAGGAATGTGAGGTAAAAAAACTAGAATAGGGAATAAAACATTTGCCCACATATTGTGCAGGCTGCTAACGATAACAAGAATAACTTCAATGCAGTAACAAAAAAAAGACAATGTTTCTTCATAAATTCTACCTAGGAAAAAAGGATCAGTTATGTTGATTCCAACATGCATTAAGGTGAAGACTGCCTATTACAGTTGCATCTATTAACAATACAAGTAGGTATTTTGCATTAAGGTGAAGACTGCCTATTACAGTTGCATCTATTAACAATAAAAGTAGGTATTTTGCATTGCACATAGTGTAAAATTCATGCAACCTCCTAAAACTGCTTTACCCACACGACTTGAGGCAGTTTTCTCTAGTTTTGGAGCTTCCAATAACCGACGAACAATTTGACGAAAAGGGTAAGAAATCAAGTTTTAGCTCTAACAGATGGCTTTATCCAAATACAAATGAGATAAAGGCGACCATGCCCATACTCGAAATAATTGTTTCAAACCTGAGCTGAAGCGTACCTTGGTGAGTCGATGTCCACGAGCGAGTGAGCCAAGATTCATAGGAATTTAAGTCCAAAGACTTGTCGGAAGAATCGCTAATCTCATCATCTAAATCCGAAGAAGAACCAGGCCCTCCCCCGCAATCCACCTCTCCCGCCAACTCCTCGGCGCCAACCACTGCGGCACTCTTCCTGGATTCCGTACTATGAACTACCAATCCGTCGCCGAAGGTCACAACTGCTCCGCCATCCTCCATCGCTGTCATCGCACAGCAACGGAACAATTCGAATCCGACTCAAGAAGAAGATGAGCCAACAACAAGCAGGAGAGAAAGTTGAGCCGCTAGTACCAAACAAATCCGTTGCGTACGTACAGCTACCCGTCAAAAAAAGAAAAGAAAAAGACTCACAAGAATCCCCCTAGCGGATCGGAGCCCGCCGAGGGTTCTCGAAACCCTAGAATGGGATCTGGAAGCAAGTGGCGGCGAAGGTGGGATTTTATAAGCGGAAGCAGTTGGAGATCCCTTTCACGTGGCTCGGCTTGGAATCCGGTCTCGGGATTGCCGCCAGAAAAGGTATTAATAAAACGGCCAGGGAAGTCCGGCGGCGGGCAGACCACCGGTTCGCTTCGGCTTCGCAGCGAGGGTCGCCGGAGAGGGGGTGTTCGCGGTGGAGAGGACCCCTCCAGGTGCCAGCGCGCTGGGGCGATGCGAACCCAATGGACGACCAGTTTGCGCGACGGTTGTGCGAGCGACTGGCTAAAATAGCGCCTACAGTTGTCATCGTGGGTCATTTCGGGACATTGACATCCAGAATTTATGGAGAGCGCTGCGCTGGAAAAATCAAGCACCTATTCAAAAATATTTTAATTTTATTTTATTGCTTTAATATATAATATATGAGTAGCAAAAAATAAAATAAGTTATAATTCTATGAATAATAAGGGACAACATCTTTTTAATTTGATTTAAAAATTATTTAATTGCTTCTGAATAAATATTTCACGGGAAATGTTTACATGTGATTTTATTTTAATTCAATTTATATTTATAAAATATTATTTTCTTTTGGCATTAATCTTATTTATAAATCCTAGCTACTTTTATCATGTTTCGTTATTAGATTTTGTAGCTTTAACTCAATTTTAAAACTTTTATATAAAAATTTGATCATTTTTATTAATTGATTATTTTACAATTTGATTTAATATCATTTATTAGGGATGACAAATAGTAGGATATCCTTACTTTTCATATTATTTATAGCCTAACAATAACTATTCTACTACCCATATCTGAATAACTACCCATTTATTTTTTATAACCATCTACTAAAATTTTAACTATTCTTTTAACATTCAAACCCTATAAATATCCGACTTAAATACCTATCATATAAATTTTTAATTTACATATATGGTTATCGGATTAAAATTCAATTACTTGATATTTGAAAAAAATATAATAATAATTAAATTTTAGGTAGGGGAAGACGATATTAGCAAATTCAACTAATATATTAAAAAGTATATATATATATATATAATCAGGTTTGAATAGTGGGTATTCGCCTTATGTAACTCAAACCCGACTTAATAACATATACAATTGCTTATACCTATCTAAACTTGAATAACATATACTCAATTACTTTTAAATAAATTCAAAACGAGTATCCACTAAATAATTACCCAGTTGTTATTCTATCATCTATATTTATGATAAGTAAGTTAATTGCGTAGTTGAATTGAATAAATTAGTATGAAAAGTATTGTACAATTATTATTATTTATTTTAAATATAGAAATGTGTTTACTTTAATAGAACGAAAGATAAATGGTTATTGCCTGGAAAAAAATAAAGTAGATAAATTTTAATTAAATTATATAATAAAAGTAATTGTCACTTACAACTTACCCTTAAAATAGAATAAAAATAATAGTAGGTAAAGGTGTAACATATGTGCAGAATATCATGGCTGGCTGGCCATTGAGTGCAAGATCCATGCTATGGATAGAAACATACATATGATACATGTATGATAAGTAGATACATGCATTGAGCTAAACATTGATACATGCATTGAGCTAAAAATTGATAAGTTAGCTGTTTCCTATTAAGTGATATAGGCATACATATGATGCATATTGCTAGTATCTTAATACGCACTATGCTCATGCCTATATTATAGGTTTATTTAGTCTATACTATACTGTACTATCAAAAAGCATAAAATATTTAGTTAATAATCTTTTAACTGTTATCAAAATTTAAAATAATAAATAAATATATTATTTTAAATTATTTAAATAATATTATATTATATTTTTTTATTATTAAAAATTTAAATTATTTAAAATTATAATACATAAAATTTTAAATAAGATAATATAAATTATTTTTTTTGGAGAGAAAAAAATGTAAAAGTATTAAATTATAACTTTTTCAACTTGTGTTTTTTTTACTATTTTGTTCTGCTTTTATTTTTATTACTAAATAGTGTTCTAATTATTTTATACTTAAGGATGTGTTTAAAGGGCAGACGGATTGTAAGGGGTAATGGTGAGGTGGAGAGAAAGGATTGGATGAGGGAAGGGAGAGTGGGACGCATGTGACTTGTGCGTGCAACTCTCCCCTACCACTTTCTCATCAAGCCCACGTCGAAACTCCCACTTGCGCCTTCGGTGAGCATCACCGTCGTCGTCGCCGTCGCCGTCCGCGAATGCGAGCAGCGACGAGCGCACCTTCGTCTTCCTCGTTGAGCGTCGAGGACGCGAGCAGCAGCGACGTGCCATCGCCTTCCTCTTCGTGGACGCAAGCAACAGCGATGCGTCGTCGCTTTTCCTCCATGAGTGTCGCTGTCACATGTACGAGCATCCGCGAACGCGAGAAGCAACTTCGCATCAGCAACGAGCGTCACCTTCATCGTCGCTGTCACTGATACGAGCGTCCGCCCGCGGACGCAAGCAGCGACAAACACACAATTGCCTTCCTCGTCACTGTCGCGGACGCAAGCAGCAGCGACGCATGTTGCCTTCCTCCATTAGCGTCGCCCTCGCTGTCTCGAGCATCGCCTTCTTCATCGCCATCACTAGTACTTTCCATCAATCTTATTAAACCGTGAAAAATAATTTTCTCTTTCACTTTCCATTCTTTCGCTTTTTCTTTCCTTCATATTAAACACAGCATAAAAAGTGGCTTAAAAACCGCGTCAAACAGGCCCTATATAGTGTTCAACACATAGCACATGAATAAGAAAGTAGATATACCCGCATTGAGTCACCAATACACGCAAAGTAGCATAATATATTTGCTCCTCTATTTTTAATTTAATTATATTTCTTAAAATCCTTTGTGTAGTAAAATTTGCTCTAAATTATATCGAAAAAAAATGGATAGATATTACTATGTATATTAAAAAAAATATAAATAGATGGAACTTTATCTATAATGGTTATTTATTACTAGGTTAACAGAAATGGAGGGCAGAAGGGCGGTCGGAATCAAATCGATTGGAGTCTTTCTTATGATGTAAAATTGAAGCGGCTGAATCCAGAAAGCGATGGCCAAAATCTAATTTAATCCGTGGTTGATTTTCCAGTTGCCAATTCGGGTAAACCAGTCATGTCACGCCATCGCCAGCGCATTTATTATTTATAACGTCTAGAAATTTTGTATCAGCAGCTGCGTCGTCCAGCCATGTGCTGCACGTGGCAGAAATGGTTTAGTTTAATTGCTAGTGGGTGGGTAGGAATAGGATAATTGGATATCATGAGTCACCCATGCTAATTAATTAATTAATATTCACGCGCTGAGGGAAGAAAAAAAGATTCAAATTTTATTTTGATTTATTTTTCTAGAAGAAGGATGAAAGGGATAGGTAAAGAAACTATCTACAGAGAGGCTCCAGCTAAGTTAGGCTATATGGAGATAATTATAGAGAAAAATGCTTGTTATAATTTATATAAATGACACGAGCGCATGTCTACAGGGAATTCAATACGGGCAGTCATTGATAAAAAAAAATTTTAAAAAATTATTGCCCGTATCAATATTTTTTTTAAAAAAAAAATTTAGCTTTTGTATAAAATATGTATGTGTAAATGATCATATTTTTGTTCTTTTATATTGATTTTTTTTCTATTTTTATTTTTTTTTACCACGTCCGAGAAAACACAGAAGAAAAACAAGAACAGAGATACTGGAATCACTTTGGCCTGTTTTATTGGGAGGTAAAAAAAAAGGATAAAAGTAAAAAAAAAAGAAAAAAAAATAAGTGAAAAAAAAAGTGAGATTGGAGAGAAAAATATTTTTTTTCGAGAGAATGCAAAAGGGGAGAAACTATTTTCTCTTATTTTCACTCCAATAAAATAAACCCTTTTTATAGCAATGGGTCTGTTTTATTGAAGGGCAAGAAAAAAAAAAAATTTTTTAGTTTTTTTCTCTTTCTCCCAAATCACAAAAAGGGTCTATTTTATCTTCTTTTAAGAATCAGAGTTTTGCTATAGTCTCAGCCATCACATGTCTGAAGAAGAAAATTATCCCCTTACTAGACATCTGTCGCAAGCTACTATATTTGCTTTCATATATTTTTTAACACATTTTATTTACCTTTATGATTGACGTAAGCAAGTCTATACGTAAACTTTATATATTATCTATATGCAGTATAATTATTAATATTTCTTTTATCATTTAACTTAACGCTCTAGCCATTATTAACTTGAACTCTCTACGTAGGATTAAAATATGTGTTAATATTTTCTAGTTGAATTAACATTTTATTTTTTTATTTTTTTTTGCAAAACAGGCTCATTGGGCATTGTTTACGGTTTTTGGTTTTAAGTATGTGCTAAACCCTAATCACAAAAATATTAGACTCCAATTAAAAACCGGACTTATATCATGATATTCCTTTGATGATGTTTATACGTAAACCGGTCATGTTTATTTTGGCTAAAACCTAAATTTCTATCAATGAGCACGCAGAGTTTTTATCCTCCGATATAATATATCTTGCCACCATCAAACTTGGTCAGACGCCTCTATGAGAACAAAATATTGAGTAAAACCCTATAATAGAAGCATTAGCAAAAATACAAATTTTAGATAATCTGTAATTAATCATAACTTTGCCTACATTAATTTTTAGATGAAATATATAAACAAGATAGTACATGCAATAAATACTAATTCAAGACTCCATCAGTATTGATATATCATATATTAACACGATCGATATTGGCACAATAAAATACAGGTATATCTAATATATAGTGATCTTATATTGAATTGATGCATTAGTACAAATTAAGACTAAAATCCCCACTTTGAACAAGAGTAGGTTATAAGATTGAGGCAAGTGAACATAAATGTTGAAGAAATTAGTAATTTCCCCCCTCCCATTCAATCCAAAACTAGACAAAGGAAAAAAGAAAATTATCTTTTTTTTTTCTCTCTTATTTTTCGTCTTTTCCTCTTTTCCATAAAATTTGTCGCTATTTCCATTTTCTTTGTTATTAGCCAACGCAGCCTCACACGGCCATGTAACTTACTTGCGGTTACCTCACCTAACCTAGTCCTAATCAATCAAGTATTGAAATGAGTTGTGGGAAACATTACAAGCTTTTTAAGCTGGCTGCATGAGACTGTGACAACGAATCGAATCCGACAAAGTAAGCGGCCATTGAGGGACCAACCAACGGATTTGAATAGCTAATGGAGCTTAATGAACAACCATTCAAGCGTGATGACCAACAGTGATTGACACAATGTAGCAAGGCTGACGTCTGGTGGACTGGTAGCAATGGAGAAGTTGGGTTGATTTGACATCCGTTAATGCGAGTTAATCGTAGACAATTAACAATGACAATACACGACAATGAAGAAATTGCCTAATCTATGCATGTGCATGTTCGACAAATTGCCAAATCAGATGGTGACACAGGATCACAATGAGGTGTTAAGCCCATGCCAACTAAGATGGTGATGATTATGGTTTCTAGCGAGGATATTGAGATAAATGATTAAATGTCCTACAACATACGGTGATAAATAATTCTGCTGTGGCAGATGGTGGCATTAAAGGTTCGATGGAATTGCAGCATAAAGAGATGAGAGAGATGAGAGAGAACCGAAAGAGCGTACTAATAACAGAAGAAACTTGTCGAGAAGTCATGTTTTGGGTCTGATACCAAACTGGTGTAAACCAAAAGAAAAACGAGAGAAGGATATAACTATCACAATAACATATGATTTAGACACTTTTATGATTAATGCAAAAATTAGGGTAATTTTCCAACATAAATTGTCATATATTGGATTTAAACACTATGACAAAATTATAACTATCCAATAACACGTGATTTAGTAACAATCCAGTAATGCCAAAATTAATTAATAACGCACTATATTACCTCAGTGTCATTCTTACCATATAGGAATTTCTAGCCAAAATTTCACTCTACCCAACTATGCTTTTTAAGTTGGTTCCAATTTACTTCATATAAAAAAATGTCACTGAATTGATCCACTAAGTCCTCCATTCACCGGATAACTCTCCATGACATTGTTATAAACAAAACTTTAGCTGGGAAAAGAAAATAAGAGAACAAATTCAGCAAATTAGAATAAAGTAAGAATTTTTTTTATAAAAAAAAAATAATGGAACATAAAGAAATTAACACGAAATTATAAGAGGCAGAGTTATAGCAACCAAATTTGATATACATTATCCAAGCTGATTAGCTAGTTAAGCTCCTAACCAAAGTTTAGAGGAACATGAAGTAACCAAATAAGGCGAAAAATGATAGTTGTGATAATAAATATAATTTAAAGAAACATCATGGAAAAAAGCATGATTTTAGCCAAAAATGAACTGCAAAAGGAATAAAAATTACAATTACAATTTGATAGAGGATGGCAAAGTAAAAAAGATCCATAAATAATTACATCAAAATTTTTTAGATGAGGAATCATGACAACAGTAAACATGACAAGATTTTCTAATGAGGTCAACCTCAAATAACTTCATGCTTCAAATATGGATGTGATATGAGAAGTGAATATTTCAAGATAATCTAGTCCTAAACCAGTTCAACAAAAACATCCTACATTAACTCGAAGTAAAAAAGGATCAATTTCCTCTAAGTAACTAAGAGAATTTTCCATTGCAAAAAAACTGAACAAATCCAATACTTTGCGTTTAAGGATGAGTCAGTTGGAAGAGGAAAAATGGAAGTCATTAGTCAGTTAACTAGTTTTGCAGGAATTAAGTTGCCATAAATTTGAAGATCTAAATATTGACAGTTCTGTTCATGTTCAAACAAGTTGATAACAGATAAAGCTACATTTTCGACAAACGATATCAGGTATGATAGTACCTATATTCATTAGATTTAAGAACGCCCCTACACCACATCAGCCACAAAGATACTACCAGAATCGCACCAGCCTGCAACAACATCTGCGCTTGCACACTAAAGGGAAAGCACGATTACAACAAATTGTACATGTATTCGTATGTATGTGTACAAGTGTAAAGGTGCACTGTATCTAGAAGCGTATATATCTCTATTTTTTTGTGCAATATAAGAATAATATATTACCAGCATAATTTACCCGCACTTCTTCACCCTTCAGTATATTGGGATTTATAACTCATTTAATGCAAAAGCAAAATAGAGAACGTTACCTTACTAAAGCCCAGCCAGTTTGAATCTCCTCTGAAGGAAAATGCCTTTCTACTTTCCATCCAAGCTCCACACATAACCTGCAACATTGACAATTTCAGTCCCTACAGGCTTTCTTAAACCAGCTCGTCCATTACACACGCCAATCTCTCATATATTAAAGACAATTCAGTTTTCTTTCCTTTCCTTTTTGATGGATCAACAAAACTTTCAAACATATTTGAGAACCTTTGTGAACCAATGCAATAATGCTGTTCAAAACATCCTCTATTCTCTAATGCAATCCACCAAATATATGCTAGAATTTTTATCAAATCGTCTCTGGATTCAGGCCCACCTAGATATAAATTTGATTATTGAGTTCATTGTGAAAACATAACCAAAGCAAAAAAAAAAAAGAAAAAAAAAGCATCATATTAACACTCATCTTGTCTGCCTTCATTGTGAATCTTCTAAATCAAGCAGTTAAATAAGAGGCTGGCTCTCATCAAAATAGAAGGCTCCCAACAAAGGATATTGGAGACATACCGATGCGTTCAGTGTTCTTCTCGACAACTCCATCACCCTTCTCTGTGAGCTCAGTACCTCAACTAACTCACCTCTGATCTTATACTCGAAACTCCATACTAGGGTTTTTCCCTATGCACCCGCATGGCCTTCATTGTATGAAAGTGCTAAAGATTGACAAAACCCAAGCGGAGAGCCACTTGCTCCTTCAAATTTGGCGTCTCCCTTCCTGAAAGTGTGCAAAATACCCAAAGGCGATAAGGGCCTCCAGCACCAGCATCTTCGGCTGGATTTCCTGATCACTAGCTTCAACCATCATGCACAGAAGGTGGAGATGCTCGCGGAGTAGGATGAAGCGAGTTCCCGTGGTGCCACCACAAGAGAGAAAATGGCTTAGGGATTTAAGTGCATAGTAGAAGGTATTAGGTTTATGTTAGTTTTGTCCAAAACTTGACCTAACCTGGCCCATGAATAATAATACTTCATGAAAATCTCAATGTCTGTTCTGTTTCATTAAGGTCCTTTAGGATGTGAAAAATTGAAGGGGCATGTGAAAGGCGCTTAAGCCTTAAATGAACAAAAGACTCCAACTAAATACTACAATTCCAAGAAACTTCGTCACAGGCATAACAAAGAGAAGCATTGAAGGAGCTACACATGATAGAGTTGGCAAAGAATGAAATCTACAACCATATAAGATTCAACAATAAGCAGGCATGACAATGGATTGGCACTATGCAAGAGAAAACATAAGTGAAATGTAAACTTTAATCTAGGCACCATTGAGATTTGAGACCATGATGCCACAGAATATGAAAAAGGAAGTACTTTTCATAAAGTCATCTCTAGACCACGGTTTCAAAAACCGATTTGTAATCGGCCGGTACGGCCGGTTTGTACCGGTCCGGTGGAGGTCCAGTGGAGGGCCGGTCGCGGAGCACCCCTCGGAGCACGGACGGCGGGCGGATGGCACAGGCATGGGCGGAAGCTTCAGTCGAAGCTTCTGCCGCCGGCCCACGCCTACGCTGCCGTCCGTTGCCATTCGCCGCCTGTGCTACCTGCTGCTACTGTTTGAAATCGGTTGGTACGCCGGTACTATACCAGTACCGTAGCGGTCCGGCACTTTTTAAATCTTGCTCTAGACATGATTGAATTAGTACACATATGTCGAAGCCCCATTTTTATGAAAAGCATAGATGAATGGGCATGCACTGGCTGCATACACTACAAAGTCATTGATAATTTTCTAATTAATGCTTTTGACTATCAAAGGGAAAAGTAAATTTAAGAAAACAAAACGAAAGAGTTGCATCATTTTGAATGTTAAAGAATTACCTCATAGTCAACACCTTGGACGTAGATATACTCTGAATCTATTGACGAGAAAGAAAGGCCTGTTATCTGCATTTGAAAACAAAATCCCACTTCGTTACTGTAACAAAAGAGAATCAGAAGAAAAAAAAAACAGAAAGTCTGAAAGGCAAATCTAACTGGATTTTCATTACGTATATCTGATTTTTTTTTTTTAAAAAAGGCAAAAGAGACGAACCTCATATTTTGAGCAATTCACCCATCTTGAAAGAGCTGACCATCTGAAGTGAGGAAAAGAATTTAGGAAGTTAACATTTGGTGTGTTTTAGCACTTGCATAATATGAAACCAAATAAGCAGAAGCTCCATAAATAACGTATGCACCAATAAGATAGTTCATTTGCTGAATACATACACCATGACATGGTTATCACTGAATATAGATTTTTACCTACAATATGAGACTTACTATACTAACCTACGAGGATCATAAATGGTAACAGTGCGGTCACTCCCGCCAACAGCAATAGCTCCAGATGGTGAAGTACACACAGAATATATGAGGTCACCAGTAGACCCACTAATACGCTGCACACATCCACCATTCTGATTTGTCCTTAAGTCCCATATAGTTAGCTGAAGATAAAACAAGATGAAAGAAGCAATATCCTTAAAGATGTACAAAATTATTATTACAACACTGACAGATAAATCTAACCTGCGAACCTTCAGCAACAGCTAGAAGTGGGGAACACCATCCCTGATGTGGACTATTGAAAAAGCTTAATGAAGCTGGATACCACAATCTAAAAATCAACCAACATACGGACAATCAGAACCGCCCCTCATACCTTCTTTATATAAATTCTTTATCTTTTCAAGATGTAAACAGGGTTGCTTGTGTCGTTTAGTTGGAGCACAAAGAGTCAAAATTTTTTCCTCCATATGCAAGATACCCAAGGATAAATTAGATACGAAAGAGAACTTATGGATATCTCTTATGTAATTATATTCACTAATTGCCAAGCTGGTAATTGATGTAGCTGTGTGCGCGTAGGATGGCAAAATTCATATATTCAGTTCAAGCTCCTAATTAGATTACTCAGTAGATGTAACAATCAACTGGGCAATACGTGATACAGCTCCATTATGAATCATTTAAAATAATTCAAGAGCTATTTTAGATATGATTACAATAAACAATAAGGCAATTACAATGAGAGAAATTCGACATACAATACACCGTTGTTGTTTAGGGACCTCCCTAAATATGTTTTCCTTTTCTTCTGAAACTGCACAATTCATCTTTATAACAAGAACTAAGGGCTTGTTTACTGGCGGATGGATAGTTTAGGAGTAAAAAGTAAAAGGGAAAGTTAGACATTAATCCCTCCATTTAACTACGCCTTAATTTTACTAACTTCACACCTCACTTTTCACTGCACCATTGCTCGTCGCTCAGCTTTCCTCATCTACTCATCTTTGTCGTTGCTGCTCAAGCTCATCACCACTACTTGAGCTCATCGCCATAACTCATTCTTGCCGCCACTGTTTGTCATCACCGTCATTGCTCATATTTAATATTTAATATTTAATATTTCTATAATGATATTAGTATATATATATAATATGAGTGAAAAAAATATAAATTGGAGTGTAGGTATTAATCTTTCAAACTTTCTATCCTTCCAAGTAAACACAAGGAAGGAAAACCTATAACACATTCAATCCATCTATTTTTCATTTCTTATCTTCTTTCCTTTTCTTTGTACTTTCTATCTATCCAAGTAAATACAGTGTAAATCTAGGTCCTCAAAACATTCTTAGTTGTATCCTTCTCGTCTATCTGCAGTTAAATAGATTCTAAAATAAAGAAGTAACAACTCCCAGGTGTTGTGAAGTTATGCTATTATGTAGATCACTCATACTATAAGGTGGTTCTACCCTGAAAAAGGTGATCTCCTGTCACAAAAAAAATTAGTTTGTATCTTTCAGCAGAAGAATATCATTTTTCTTACCAAAAATAAGCAGAAAATTAAGTCTTCTTGCACGATTCTTTGCCTAACCATATTATATTTTTCCAAGGATACCTATCATATCTCATAGTCAATCTTTATTGGTGCATATTCAACTATTATCTACCTTTATTACATAAATGATTGGTCATATCTGTCCTTCTAAAAGGACTACAGCTTGATGCATTGATGCTTGCTAATACATGAACATTAAATGGAATAACTGTAAGGCATTCAACCTGGTTGGAAAGAAAACTGGAGAAGATAACCGCTAGAGGATAATCACGTTGGTCAATAGTTTTGATTTATACAGGCCAACAATGCCAATCAAAATTGCGGAACTACTAATCAAGTAACACCACACGATTTTTAGTAGATACGGAAGTGGCTGCCAGATAATTGGATCTGAAATATGAACAAATGGATGAAAGACGGCTGAATTATTGTTGATACTATTAACAAATTGAATGTAAAAGATCAATTTGGAAACCTGAAATTTTTATGATAAAATGACAATTGTAGGAAGTAGGAACATATGTAGCAGATACACAAAGTGAAAGACATAGATCTAGTTTTCACATTAAAGCACACTTACGTGTGCAAACTCCTAATAAGAATATCTTGGTCATAAATATCAATACTCTTACAAAAGCAGCGAGCAACTGCTACCTGTGCAATCAGATATCGATAAACAAGTTAAATATCTCATATGAGGAATAAGAGCACTCAGTAAGCAACGTCTTCAACAGGTAAAATAGTCTTGTGCATTTGCATATCAACATTAGACATCAGTCCAATGTTTGTTTATGTACATAGTGTAGCATCTCTAAACTAGTAAAAGGTTACTAAAACTGAATTTAACAACATAATATGAGTAACAGAGTATTAAGTTTCATTGTGAATCTAAGGAAAAATAAACACATAAAAAAGAACAGATAGTTTAAACTATCAATGATGTGTCAAAAGAAAATATGTTTTAACTCAACTTTTAGAAGGAAAATAGGAAAGCCCAAAACAGAAAACTAGTCGCACATGCTTCATTGTAAATTATCCAAAGAAGTATGCTATCAAAAAGATGAATACATCAAGGATTAAAAAGGAGAGGACATAAAAGCTACTTCGAACCCTCACTTGCTTCGAAAATCTGTACTAAAGCAAAATGTTGATATGAATTCCTTGGTTTAGTCTTATCTATAACTTTGTCCAATCTTGGCAAATAAACTTTTTGTGCTCAGACTAAAAGGTATATGACTATAAAAACTACTTTTCAGTGGATGATACAAATACAATCTCTAATGTGAAAAGTGGCATGCTTAATGGGAAAGGATCACAAGCAATGACTTGATAATAAAGATAAGAAAAGGATATTATACTGTGGACCAGTGCTCCGGACTAAAGCAGATACCAGCCCAACTCCCTTCTCCTACACCTCGATCTTTCGGTAATACCGAATAAGAAAGCCTGTCAATGCCTGATCAATTACCAGTGTGTTAATACAAATTTCTTTACATATTACCATATGAATTTTATTCACTACCTCAGCATTTGAAAGAAGAAAAAGATGTGGAGTAGATATGACAGCCGGATATGAACTGATGTAAGTATAATAAGTTTCCAGCTAGCATATTGGGGATCTTTTGTAGCACGTTAGCACAAAACTGAACATACTTAATGAGTAAAGGAACTTTACAACAAGAAAACAATGCCAGGAGATCAACAAATAATGAATAAAACGTTGAATGGTACCTGAACCAATCAGGTCCAACCGAGATACAATAAGATGCCCATAAGAGTCCACTGTGCCCATAATCAAGCAATCATCACCTGCCAATTTACACGGATTATTGAATGTAGGCTACAAAAGTTATAATACAGTGCGCTCAAGTACGGTATTTAATCAAACAGGGGAAGAGAAAGGTTTGTATTGTTAGCATGAGAATGAACTTTTAACTACTGATGTAAGAACATTACTGAAGTTGTAAAAGGTTATTTTCGAGACATTTAATAATCACATCATCCAGATATTCCAGAAAGTAGACTGAGAAGTTATTTTAACAGTGAAAGCACAATGGTTTGACTAAGAGGTCGTAGGCAAAGCATAAACAGTGATTTACTGTACCACAATATCTCTATGTTGCTATATTTTTAAAACCATTTTCCCACTTTATATAGCTTCTAAACCTCTCTATTTTTAATGTATAATTGATCTGTAAAGTCCTTTTTTTCTACAACTATACTTTGACAAATCTCCTAAAACCACTATCTCTCACACTCTTTAAAAAGTCCATGCTTCTAACTTCAGACGCTCCTAGATATGTTTTCACCACAGTTGAGATATTTATACTAAGTGTATATAGTGTTACTATTATCTAAATCTATATTCCAAGCCTTTTCTTATTCATTTAAATCTCACAAATATTACATGATAATTTGAAGTTTCACCGTCTAACTGCAGTATAAATATGAATATTAATATAAACTTGTTTTTTTCTGTAATGTCAATGCCTAAAACAAACATCTAAACCCATCAAGAAATGATTCTTAATTAAGCTCATGTCACTTTTCTTTGGAGTGAGAAAGAAACTAAAATAACTTCTGCTCTTAGACATACACATAATCAAATGTATAAACATTTATAATATCGACTACACTAATAGCTAGAATCATATCAAACAAATTGTACCTCTCCCCATGTGCATCTCTAAAATATCAATGTTCTCTCACAATTTGGCATACAAATCATCTCCAGGAATAATTCTTTTAAATGTATTCTTCTAAAAATTTCACAAGTATTACACGAACTTGTATTTTGGTTTTGATCATCCAATTCTAGTCGAGATGCATAACAACATAGGTTACCATGTCACTTTTATTATTAACTTTAATATAATAATCATCACTGCAATTCTTTCCAGCTGTATCCTTATTTCTAATAGTTTACATGCTTTTTTATCACAAAATTTTAAAATAATATCAACCATGGAAACAAAAACCGTATGCATCGTGATCAGTCTAAGTTGATACAAAGTTAGTACCGGTACATATATTATAGATGTCGACTAGTACCATTGATACGGTGTTGTTAGGGTCCACAGGATGTTCGGTGTCAAAACTCATGTTACCTTGCGCTAAGTCATTTCATGTCTATGAGCAACTTTATATTTTGTCATATCTGAAGGTGGCACTGCAAAGGACTAGTCAATGGCATGAAAAATCCATGCCCTGACAGGGGTAAGATATGTTAGATAGTCATTAATTGGGTAGCTACATGAATGACTCATACTTCTACATTAGGTAGGATCAAGCTCACTCCTAAACTAGACACCTATCCACACAAACTTATTTGGATTGACTAGACATCCTTATGTGTAATGGAACAGGGTCTTGAACCTCTACGGGGAATTATTCAGACAATATATGGTGTGATGTTATACCCATGAATGTAGTATACATCAGGTCAACTAAATAGTTCTGGACAACCATAGATGACCGAATACTAATGTCCTTATGCACAATGGAGAAAACTATTTCAACTCAACATTACCATATTTAGCGAGCCATATAACAAAAGCCAATCGGAAGGCAATATCACCAAAACCATCCAAGCCATGGGTTTCTTACATTTACATATACATTTACACATATGTTGCATGTATGCAAGATCACTCATATATAACAAATAAAATATAGAAATATAGAAAAGAAAATTCAAACAAGGAAGGGGAGATAAGAATATTTGATGAATATATAAAAGTAACACACGGTCTTCTATATTGTTCTCACAGTTACAATGAGATCCCGGCAACATTAATGTCATTGTTGTTCTCGTTGTTGTTAGCCAAATGTCACTTTCTTCATTGATATCATTTTATATCCATGAGGTCTCAGCAAACATCATTGTCTTTATCTTTCCTCTTATTTCTAGAATAACTCCCTTAGATAATTTCATTGTTCTTTACTACCATATTGTTGTGCCAAGCTAGACATAATTTAAAAGTAACACATGGTCTTCTATATTGTTCTCATAGTTACAGTGAGATCACAGCAACATCAATGCCGTTGTTGTTCGCGCTGCTCTTAGCCAATGTCACTTTCTTCATTGATGTTATTTTATATCCATGAGGTCATCGTTGCCTTTATCTTTCCTGGACTAACTCCCTTAGATAATTTCATTGTTCCTTACTACCATATCGTTGTGCCAAGCTAGACATAATTAACATATATACTGCATGTTGAAAAGCATAATAATGAAAAGTATATAAACAAAAAATATTGGAAAATAAAAAAATAAGAAGCCACTTATATGGTAAATAAAATTTAAATATTATTGGAATTGTACATGAAGTATTATATGTATAAAGTCATGTCCATTATTTTTGAATGTTCATACACTCAAGGTTTGAAATAATGGTCCAGATCGATATGTTCCAGTCCAAGCTCGAACCGGTGTATACTAGTCGCTCTTAGTCTCAGGAGCTACTAGCCTACTATGTGCTTCCAACACTTTGTCTGCTCATGAATGAAGGTTCACTCGTAAGAGCTCCTTATGCCGCTTGCGCCAAGTGACAAGCAAAGGCGGACAAAGTGACAAGCGGCGAGTGGAGACAAATAAGCTTTCTTCTTTCTTCTCCTCCTCTTCTTCCTCTCCTACTTTTTTCCTTATCTTCTCTTCTTCCGCTCTACTCCACTGCAATCAAACTGGTACAAACCAAGTTTTTTAATCCTTGCATACACTATACTAGTATTGTTAATATTTTCCTATACAAATATCTCAATTATTTCTCCTCTTCTTCTAACATAATTCAAGAGATAATGGATAGTAATGGCAATCTAACCCGACACTCGGTACCCGACCTAATCTAACCCATTTATGGAAGGTTTGGATACCAATTAGCTAAATGGAACAAGCCTAGGTTTCGCAGGTCAGGTATTAATCTTTTCGACTTAATAGGTACAAGTACCCGAAACCAATTGTAAAAATAAATAAAATAAACTATCAAAATATAAAATAATAATATAAATTTGTTATATAAATATATTTATTCTTAGTATTTATAAAATTAAATTTCATATAATAATTTAAAATAAAAAAACATTTTTTATTTAATCAAGTACCTATTTAAATGGGTTTAGTTTATGTAATAGGGTACTGCACTTGACTACAGGTTGAGTTCAGGTATTAGGTAAAAAACCGGGTACCTAACCCGTTGCCATCCGCACAAATAATCATATCTCCACCAGAAATTTCTCAATTATCTTGCTCAATTGAGTGGTCAATTTGACATAGATAATGCATGAATTTTACAAGAACTATGTATCACAATGAATAATAAAGATCTTCAAGTTTAGGAGCAAAAATAGTAATAGCCAACATCTTGTCAGGCTTTAGACAATTTAGAGATGGGTCAATATTGTCATATTTACATCTAGCACATGCATTCAAGTTGAGCACTAGTTTTGCTCATCTTCCTCGAGTTCTTTTTGGTGTAGAGCAATGTTTAAAGTATCTATCTGAGTCAATGTACAAATGTTAGCTATGATTGACCATATTAACAATCACTATAATCATACCACTTGAAGCCCATCTCAAGCTCAAATTTGAACAAGCCCCACCTCTCTAGTTCAATCCCACGTGTCTTGAAAACTAGTGGAATTTCTTTAACTTCTGGAACCTCCACGCACACCTATTCTTTCACTCATTTGAGGCATAACTGATATCAATCATGTCACACTTCTACTATTACTATTGTTATACCTGCATTGTTGACTTCATAATGAGGTTGTTCAACAAACCACATTGAGACAACTTTAAAATCCTCCTCAAAGGTGTATTCATCCCTTAATTATCAGATAGTCGCTTCCATCCCTATGTTCTCCATAGCTTTATCTTCATGGTGTTGGAACTAATCATAAGCGCACTCCGATGCACCTAATAAAAATCTTCATGATCCTCGACTACATGATACTTGTTGATCTATAAGAGTCTAGTTGTTAGCAAAATGCAAATTTAAACTTTATTGAGTCCTTGATGCATTTTGCAACATCAAGGTAGCTATGGATAAGGTATTGTTTGACTCAAGTGATACCTTTCCTCAAAAATAGTGCTACAATATATGAATCGCTAGCATTTTCAAACATGTTGCTATGTTGGATCTTCTATAGTTTAAAAGCTATAGAATGATGATTAGAGCTAATTAAGAGAAAATTAGAGTTTAGGAATAAATTAGAAAGTTTGAGAGTTTAAAGAGAGTTTTAGAAATAAATTAGAGTACGCAAAAGACTAGATTAAAGAATCTAGCCATATGCAAAAAAAGCCACAAAGTTCTAACAGCTAGAGACGGCTGCATTTATAGTTATTTGATGAATATGACAAAAGAAAATGGCGTTTAAGAAGAAACTATTACTATTTACTTCAAATGTTGAAAGTTTGTCAGTACATGACTTTTAGGTAATTGTTAAAGGCAGAAGTTGCTTATTAAAATATTTGCTACCAAACTACTTGCATAGTGCTAATGGAGAAAACTATTCATCAACGAGAATCTGAAACATGATTCCAAAATCAAATGAAATAGCTACGATAGATGATGAGAAAAACAAAACAAAACGAAACGAAAAAAAAAAAAACAAGAACTGACCTTCTTCAGTAAGTACAATGCTTTGAATTTCTGAACGATGAGGACATCGGTCAACTATAGACGAGTGCATGACCTTTTTTGGGATAAACTCGAAACTTAGAAAACAAGTACAGCAGATACAAAAATGATCCGCATGAATCTTCTAGTAATTCAACCATGCATAGAGAGCATACTTGTGCGCTAACAGGAATAAGAAGGCTTTCTTTTCCTTTAGTAATCTCATAATCTGCCATGGATATCTAGAAATAAGATCAGAAATGATTTAAATATGATTTTATAATTTGTGGAAACAAATTGCATTAATCAAAAAGAAATATGAATATCCTGTCAAAAAGTGAATATTAAATATGTTTCAGTTACATTTTGAAACCCACTTCCCATCATGTTGAGCGAGATAACACACACCAACACACAGCTCATCGACTCCACTCATCGGATAACCCAACTATTGAAATACAGTAATACCTCGATCTTGTAGACGCGGCAGCCCGAAGCTATGTAGACGGTGCAAGAGGAACCATCATCTCTGACCTAAAGGGCTTAACAATGGCAAGATTAGGGAGACGAAAAAGAGGACCGAAGCGAGCGATGGGAATTTCGTTATCGTACGTACGTGGAGAGCGAGGCGAGTGGATTGGATGTTCCCCGGCGACGGATCGCGGAGGAGCGACGGCGGAACGACCGCCTTCAACAAGCTCTTCGCCTTCACCATTCTCCCGTTACTCTCGCTCGTTCGTGCCGGTGACTCACCTCATCCCGCAGTTTTTAATAAAAATAAAAATATATAAAACTAATTTTCTATTTATAATTATAGACTATAGACTATAGAGTGACATAGAGTCATAGACCGTTCTGATTTTATTTGCCTAATATAGTAATATTCTAAGGATTTTCATAAAAATTTAATTTCTAGAAAGAATATTAGAGAAGAGTAATGATTTCAACAGAAGTTCGATAAAATATTGTTCTAATTAAACATCCCATTTTAATTTATCGACGCAATTTATCTTTGTAGTACTTAATATAATTAGGAAAATTTTAATAGCTCAAAACCAAGTATACTTATTATTAGCGGCATCAAATAATTAGAGGTCTTACTTGGATTAGAGGTTAAGACATGAGAAAACTCATGCGTGCATGGACTATATATAAATATATAATTTATTAGTTCAATAGTTTTAGTAGATTTAATTTTGAAAATTAGTCAATTGGCCAATAATCATCCACATTTAATTTTTATTATATTCTATGCTTGCGTAACAACATATGATGTTAATGTAGAAAATAATAAAAGCATTAGTTAAATTAGTAAAGCTTAATATTATTTATTAAAATCAAACAGAATAATTTGATTATTTTATTTATTATGCTCTCATTTAGCAATATATCTGACCAAAGTTAGACTAGTATTAGAGCTCGTTAGATAAGAGGTTTTGATTCATAGGAAATGATCATGCAGGAATGAGATACAACAATAATATTAAGGTACATATGAGAAGTTTTCTTTGTTAAAAAAAATTATTTTAATAATTTTGTATAAGTTAACAAATGATATATGCTTTATTTGCACACTAAGTTTTAAAATTGATGTTGTTTCTAATTGCACAAATTATTCTCTAACTATTTTGGGAAATTATGTTGGTGTGTACTACAAAAATACCTTAAAATACTTCAAAATTAAATAAAAGTCTCTTTCTATCCATTGGGACGTTTAGCGTAGCTCTTTAGCTGTTTATACTAAGCGCAAAAATAGATTTTCAAAAATTTAGGTGTTTAATTGTCAACTTTTGCTTCCCTCATAGGCTGTCCCTTCTTTTGGTTGATCAAAATATTTATTTTATATTTTCTCATCGCATAAGAAAATACCTCAAAATCTATTATTCTCCTTACACGTGTAATAAATATTAGAAAGACATTTATAAAATTATAAAAATAATAAACTTAATAGCATAGCTGACCAGCATAATTATTTACTCAAACAACTTTAAACTTTTATAATCAACTACTTTTCAACAAAAAAATTTTAATTATGCTGACTCTATATCCGCGTTACCAATACCTCTTATAATAAGGATATCCAAGACACTATGGGCAATAAATGATTATTGCTTATTATTATAATAATATTTTATCTATTTGATTATTACTCTCTTTTATTTTTACCCTAAAACATGAATAAAACTATCCTTTCTCACCTGCTTACCACTTCTCTCCTCTCTATCCACAAGACGTTTTTTTTCAATTCTTCAAAGAAAAGAACTAAGTAGGTTTTTCATTTACTATGAATTGTGCATCTATCCTTTTTTTTTTATTATTACTCTCTTTATTTGAACTAAATAGGCTTTTTAACTCAACACCTGTACAGTTACAAAACTAATATTATGACAACAGATAGCTCCTATTTATAATTTTGTATAATAATTATTCTAATCTACAACATAGAAATAAAGAGATGTCCGTTTTATAATTTGCCATATTTTTAATCTCTCAGCCATTGATTAACTTAGCTAACTTGTCGTCACATGGTCAGTTGTTTAATCAGTATTTCTGAAAAGTCAATGTAGCCTAGTGGCAAGACGGCAGAGTGCTTACCAGCTGTGCTAGCCTTTTTTTTCCTTTGGATTAGAGGATTTGTTATATCTTTAGCCTTTTTTTTTTCTGAACGAAAAGATTCCAATCCAAATCAGCATGCCTCTTTTCCAAGGCAGCAAAGAATCATGTCGCCTACTCAATTCTACTTGTTGTCCCCCCAACATAACCCCAACATTATACAACCTCATTCCAATCGAGTACCATTTTGAAAAAGGAAGATAATAAAATAAAAAGCACCTGTGGCAGTACTCTTTTGCAGATTTAAGAAATCTTAACACAGGAGTCGCATGTGCCGATGGCACCCTGGCGAAGATGATCAGGTCAAATCTTTTTCCTAGACGAGAAGGCAGTTGGAGGAGCAAAATTTCTCTTTAGATGCCAAACATAATGAATCTTGCGGGCTTATCAGTTTATCAATTGATGAGAATGGCAGTAGAACTTGGGAAGAAGCTTTACAATGACGTAGCACACATATGCTTCGGGAAATGAGATGCTAGTCAAAGCCAGTACATCAACCATGAAGAATTGACGAGCAATGGCGATGTTAAATCATTCACAGGCCAACTTAGTGTCGAAACTGCTCAAGCAGATTGCGAAAGCCTGGAAGGCTGAGAGAGGGTATCGATAATCCATCGTGAACATATCCTTCGATACCTTGCCAAACTGCAGGATGATCTTATCATACTCTGCTGGTGCTGGCTGCGATGGAGTGGGAGCCCCTGCAGAAGGCTGCGTCGCAGCAATGAGCTGAAAGTTCTTCACCGAGGCAACGGTCACTCGGCCTCGAAAATTCAGGCACCAGCATTGTAGCTGCTCATGCCACCTGGGGGGCTTGTTCCGGAGAACTAGTGGTCTCTCCTTGATTTCACCGTTCAATTCCCCTTCCTGACTTCCTCCGATGATGTCAGAGAAGCGAGTGCTGCTGAAGTCCATGGATCGATCCATAATGGAGGGCTTGGAGAAGGACATGCTACGAAAGGAGTCCTCCAGTGCGCGCGTGACAAGACTGTCAGGTTGGCCAGGAACCGTGCCACCGGGCTCCAGCGCTGAGGCAGGAATGGAATGCATGATGCAATGCATTCGACGTGGTCCTCGGGTGCCAAGGACATTTAGCTCGTATGACACCTGAGCTATGCTGTAGCTGCCGGAAGGTACTTTAGGAGAGACCTTTTTAGAGTAAAATCTTCGGCTTGTCCGTCCAGGTGGAGAGATGGTGGCCCCATTACATGGAGGCTGAGTATCGTAAACTACAAATTTGGTACCCAGAAAATTTGACCTGTGCATGCAACAACTATCTTTGAAGATCCAATACCCTCTCATAGAAAACAAAATGGTAAATCAATTCCAGTACCTCAACCTCCCAATGCAGGTGTTAGTCGACCGTGACATATGACCAGCATCCATTGAGATTAAATACTCAGTACAAGCAGCCTTACGAACCCTTTTAGCAGATAGAAGGAATTTCCCATTCTCAACGAGCACGGCTGCAGTTCCAATTTAAACATGAGCAATATAAATATCATCCAAACTTTCCATAAAGACAAGCACCGATTTCAAACTCCCTAACGGAAATAATAAAATTACATAAGGGTATAAAGAGGTTACAAACTTCATATAAAGACTAGCACCAATTTCAAACTTTCTCAAATGAATTGCTTCATCTCCAGAGAAGGGCCCATACATCCAAGCCAAATAATAGTAATTGAAACTTGGGAAGGCAAACGGAATAAAGAGGTTATACAAAATAGGAAAATTGAGAGAACTTCAGGAATCAACATTTACTTGGCGTCAGTTTATATCTGCCTGATGTCGATGACTAAATTTGTCATCAAATTTATGAACAAAGTTTAGGCAACAGAGTTACTATTGATAACCTCAAGCCAACTCGATAGCAAGGCTATCTAACTCATCCAAAACTTAAGCAAGGTGCATATACATAAATTCCCATAGATCTGATACTAGTAGTACAATAAGAAAAGAAAATTTTGCTGGAGAGTTAACAAGCATCTGAAAGCACAAATGAAAAGATGATTCTAAAACACAGAAGCATAACAATATAAAGGAAATGACATGGACTTCAATTTAAATATCGACTATGGTACGCTAAAGTGCCTCATTTTAATATATATTTTAACACGAAAAAAAATCTCCATACATGCAGGTTACTTCAATATAGTAGAAGTAGAAGATAACTACAGCTAACTGCAGGTATTTGATTTTTAATAGAAAAAAATCAGCATTGAGGGCAGATAACCCAACGGATCTGATATGTCTATTCACCAGATAAGATGATTGCCCATTGGTCAATTTGACTATCGGTACAAAAATCTTGTCATGTTCCTCGTCACCTTTGTGAATTGCGTCGATAAACTTCAGTATCTTTTTCTCAATTTTACATTCATGGTTTAAAGCCTCTAATGTTTCAAATTCACTTTTCTCAACTATTGTTGTGCATGGTTCTGCAAATTAGGAAGAAGCATGTTCATTGCTTCGCATATGAAAAAATTCAAAGATTGAGAACCCTAGTAAGTTTATATATATTAAGCACAAACTGAAAACTAGAAAGAACAAACATTTTTCTAACAATCACTGAGGTAGTATGAGGAATTTCACATCAGTTTTAGAATCATTACTTAGATCCATAATTGAATATAAAGGAAATTAATGAAATTGAAAATTACCAGGGCTAAGACAAAGATACAGATGGAAAGTTGATCTCGATTTATCCCTCTTTATGAAACACTGAATCATTCCATCTCGGTGGCCAGGCTATAAAAGAAAACAAAAACATATATATAAGAATATTATAATAAGTGCTATGTACACCTACATATTGCTCAACTGAATCATAAGCTTGCGAGTAATTTTCTGGAACATGTCATTCAAAAAACATGTAAAGACATGCAGGAGTTGTTTGGTCAGATGATGGGTGGGGAAAATTTACTGAATGGCCCACCTGCTTCAATGATATAGGAAAAGTCAGCTTCCCACAAAACTCCGGACTTCTTACTATCTCTAAGCACATTTCCCTCCAACTCCTGCACACAGCTGCACAAGCAACAACATGCTTGCGTGATGGCCAGGTACTTTCACTTGCTTCCAGCCTTTTGATCACATCTCTGAGTAGCTCAGGTGGAAGGCTAGCCCAGCGACTACATTGGATAACTGGAGACTGCTCATGAGTCTCAGGTAAACCCTGAGACTTTCCCTTCAGATGGCCCGTAATACTTGAAAGCTTCACTTCAAAACTACGCCTTGAGAGACTCCCAATGCCATCTCTTACATCTCGTACTATACTACGGAATGACATCTAGGCGCTCTGAAGCCAGAAAGGGCGCAAGCAACGATAGATAGAACTACTCAGGAAACAAATGCACGAGAAACCTCTTCTATTGTGTACTCAACACTTCCACCTGCACAAGGATAACAAAATGAATCAGTATTAACACTACGAGTAAGAAAATACGAAGGAAATAGCCCAGCATTCCAAATCAGTAGAAATTATGAGAATAAATTGGATAATTTATCATGTGATGACGCAACCAATAAAAGGGAAATCATACACAATCGTCTTGAAGGAAGAATCAGACGGAAACTAGGTGATTCCGATGAAAATACAAAAGGGCATCACAAATAAAATAGAAATAACTGAAGGAACAAAAATTCGAGAATTCCAGAGTCTCAAATAAAGGCAACACCGTGATAAAAAAGTAGTAAGTGTTAAATAACTACAGGTTGGTGCAACTAACTAGCGAGATTATTAATACTCTGACTTTTTCTTAAAGGCCACCCAACCAAGAACGAGAGATTGGGATCACTGCTTCAACTCGACCAGAGCTGAAAGAGAGACGTGATAGTATACAGACTTTAACTTGAAAAATGCAAAGTTACGACAACTAAGAGCTTCGGTACAGAAACTGATATATGGTTGCAGACAGTATATTAGTTCCGACTTGAAGACCCCATGCGGATCATCGATATAAACAAGCCCCCACCTCCCCTTCATCGTGAATGAGAAATCATCATGAATGAGAAATTTCAGCCATTCTAACGCTGAGAAGATGAAATCCACAAAGATAGCGTCCACAATCATGGGGAAAATACTAAATTATGAAAGGAATCATTGATGAGCAAGAGATT
The DNA here is from genome assembly GCA_027563935.2 of Costus lasius. Taxonomy (NCBI): domain Eukaryota; kingdom Viridiplantae; phylum Streptophyta; class Magnoliopsida; order Zingiberales; family Costaceae; genus Costus; species Costus lasius. Next base: position 4,919,706 of record CM050447.1, on the reverse strand, counting down.
TTGCTATTTTATTCTCCACAAAGCTTCATATCAGATCGCAACACTACCAGCATTCAACGAGAAAACGAAAGCACATAAGCAAAAACAAAAACAAAAAAATCAAGAATCACGAAATGAACCACCTCCATACCAACGTTCACATTCCAACAGCCAAAGTACAGGCCTTTAGTACAAATTATCACAAATGAATTGCAGAGTTTCACAAATCAAAAGGAGAACAGAAAACAAAACCCAAACATTAGCGAATCAGAGCCCAGATCTTCACATGCAAAAGCTACAACTATCAACAAAGATGGACCAAAGACGGCCGATCTACCTCAGATCCCTTGAATCGGGAGGGAAAAAAATAAGAAGAACCACAGCTCAGGACTCCAATTCGTGAAAACCTAAGATCCAATCTATATGTCCACCAAAATCGCTCTCCCTTCTCTCTCTCAATGGGGGAGGAGGCGAAGGCAGACGAAGAAGAAGACGGAACCAAAAGCCGCGCTAAATCCGATGGAACGGGGGGGTGCCGGTGGGAAGCAACGGAGTGGGTCGAGTATTAGTTTTATCATCCATGTCCGCCACTAACGTGACGGAGGCTTTGGTGACGGCGTCAGCTCGGACGCCTCCCGAGGGGAGTAAAAGGAGGGGGCTCGTGTCTGCTTTCGGCGGCTCCGGGTAAATCGATCCCCTGCGTCCTACAAGACACGGCTCACGCGTTCCAGTTGCCCCAGTACGAATAAGATGACGTCCCTCAGAAAGGCCAAAAAACAGGCGCAACGCCTGTCTGAGGCTGTTGGGGGATAAACCGGACCTCCCCTCTCGTGGCTGCTTTGAGCGCCTCCAGCCGGGTTAAATCGATCCCCTGTGTCCCTGCAGACACGGTTCAACCTATCCGCCCGCTCCAATACGGTTGAGAACTGAGAAGGCGTCTCTTGACTGAAAGGGTGAAAGAAAAAGCGCCATGCCTCTCCGGGCTTTGTTCCCGCGCGCGTGAACGCGAAGCTTCCCGGGAGCGGGAAGGGATCACATTTTAAAGTCAACATCAACCATGCGCATTGATTAATAATTTTTTTGCCCACGCATTTTGTTTAGTACAATTATGTACAAATTGCTAACCAACCGTAATTTATTAATTTCTCACCAAACTTTCATTAATATTGCTTTCAAAAAAAGAGAAAAAAAATCGTGACTGTTCTATGGAATGATATGACGTGTAAAGTCTAATTTATTAATTTAGACTATCAATTTAAATGATTTATTACTATTTTGCTTTATACTCCTACCGTCTAGATGTGTCCCCTTCACAATAATTTATCTCTCTACTTTTCATTACCTTTCTTCGTGTTATGCTGTTCTTCCCCTAACTCGCTTGCAATTTTTTCAGCCAAAAAGCAGACAGATAAAGGGCCTATTGGGAGTGGCTGGAGCTTCTGATTGGTGGCTGATTTGAGTAGAGCTGATCTGAGTAAAGATGATCTAAAAAGTTGAGACTGTTTGGGTGCATTAGCTAGTCTGATAAGCAACTGTGAGCTGCTGTACTGTGCTGTTCAGTTCTATTAAGAAAATTTATTTTAAGTTATTTGTAAAATTTGAAATTACTTTACATAACAATAAATAATTTTTAGACTATCATATAACTAAATATAATTTAAAGTAGACAAATTAAAAAAAAAAAATTACAAGAGTTTCCCACTATATTTTAAGTGCGAAACCCTGCATACATAATATATAAAATAATATCCAACCATGACAAGAAAAAATTATCCAAGATTCATCACAAATACTTGTAATCACACATAACAAACCATCTAAATATCATAACATAGTAGAATTAAGTCCACATAACAAATCATCCAAATATCACAACATCCAACGAGTACAAAGTAACCACATTCATATAATAGCAATACAATAAAATATTTGCTACACATGTGAATTCATTAAATTTAATGCAATCTGATTTCGAAGGTGATATATCTCCGTAGACACATGTTGATCTTCAGCATCCTCTTCATCTACCTCATAATCATCTGTTGGGATAAGATCTGGATTAGCATCAAATTCTTGAAAAATGTCATCAGTGTTTGTTCTTTCCCAATAAAATTATGGATGGCCATTGTTGCAATTACAATTTTGACTTGTGTCTCAAATGCATATGAAGGCATGTCACGTAATATGTTCCACCTCTTCTTCCATACTCCAAAACATCGTTCAATAGAACTTCTAAGAGATGAATGAGATTTATTAAATACTTCTTTAAGTCCTTATGGTGGATGTCCTTGTTGGTATTCTTGAAGATGATATCTCACCCCTCTATAAGGTCCAAGAAACCCACTCGTTTGTGAGTATCCAGCATCAACTAAGTAATACTTTCCTACAAATATTACGAAAAAGTTCAATTAGTACTTATTTGTGATGAAGGGTTGTAAATTTGAAAGTTTATACTAGAACGTGTATAAATGAAAATAAATTTATACCTACTGGGGGTTTTGGAAAGTTTAAATTCATCGCTTTTAAAAGAACTCGGGCATCATGTTCAGAACCTTCATATCCAGCGAGTACGTATATGAATTTCATATCAAATGTGCATACAGCTAAGATATTTTGAGTTGGATGACCTTTTCTTCCGATAAATCGAACTTGATCACTAAGAGGTACGACTGCATCTATATGTGTTCCATCTATAGCTCCAATGCAATTCTATGAAAATATAACAAAATTTTAGAATAGAATACATACTATAAGCTATCATATTATTTTAATCAAAATACTTACCTTGAAATGAGGGTAATAACGAGTATCATGTAATATTTGTGGTGAAATATCTCGAAACTGTCTATCTGTGGGTTGTATCAAGACCTTAGCATACTTGCATACTGATTTCAACACCTCATGAAAGATCCGACTTATTGTTTCACCAGAATGTTGAAATCTTTCTTGCGTATGTCTGTTAGATGCACCTTGTGCTAATACAAAAATAAAAAGACCCACTTTTTCAAGAATTATTAGATTGTTTGAGAATTTTAGACCATATGAATTCTCCAAAATAGTACATAATTGTTTGAAATCATGTTTATCCATTCGCATCATTCGCCTACATCTTTCAGTGTTCCCTTCCATTAACTCTCTCGTCCATCTAATTCCTGTATGCTCAGACATCATACAAGGTGACTTATCTACATATTTTGAATAATACTCCTGTGCAATAATACTATTATAATGAACCAGCATCAAAGTGTCATGCATTGTATTTTTAATATACTCTTCTGCATCAATCTCCTGTGGAGCATCACTGTCATGTATATGATCAGCCATATCTAAGAACAAAAAATTATGGACATTGTTAAGAATTTAGGTACACAAGCATCCAACACATATTACAAGTAGAGTAGAACAGATAGTAATAAAAATTAAGGACAAACATTCAACAGAGTAGAATTTAAGGACAAACATCCAACAGAGTAGAATTTAAGTACATATGCATCCAACAGTGAATGTGTTCAACACATAAGCATCCAACACATATTACAAGTAGAGTAGAATTCAAAAGAACACAAGTCTAGTTACCAACATATATAGATGCAGCCTATGGAATGAAATTTCCTATGGAACATTGCATATATGTCAACCATCCCATCCTTTGATCAACTGTCTTCAGATTTTTCCACACTACTCTATTTCGTTAGTCCCTGAATAAAGCACAAGCGAAAAAATATATCTCAGAAGTACCATCTACACCAGGAAGAGTCAATACATTCTCCAGTATCTCGTCCAGAGTACACCCAGGAGCATCTGCTAGCCGAGCTTCAATATTCTTTCTTTGTTGAATAAAATCTCTCATTTCAATCATATTATCCCTCATCAGTGATGCACCTACATTCTTCCTTTTTCCCCGTTGACTACCACTACTTGGTCGAGAGCTTGTAGCAACATGCACTGATTCATTAGTATCAGACATTGGCACATCACTTTCTTCATTTACACCCAAGTCTGCAGCAGATTCTTCATGCACTTCTGGTGTAAATGTATACTCATTGGTTGCTATTGTATCTCCAAACATCATATCCAACTTGGTTTCAATGTCAGGATGAATACCTTTTTTTCGAAATTTTGCATAATCTTTATTCACCTACATTTACATTGGATTAAAAATTGATTTGATTACATTTGATAAAATATTAATAATAACCTAAGTACATACCGCAATCTTACTCGCCCACCAATCTGGAGTCGCATCTACTGTTTCGAATCTTGAGTCCCATCCTAGTCCAGTCTCTTTCCCCTTTAACTCTTTCCACAACTTCCAGTCTGATTTCAATTGATCCCATTTGTTTTTTAATACTTTTCGATCATATGGTAGCCCACTAATTTGTTGGAAGTTTTCAACAACAAACTTCCATCCATTCGGGTTGAAATGAGATCCAGGACGCATGTTTTTATCAATAGCAGCAATACAAACATCACAAAAATTTTGTGTTGTTTGTATATTCCAAACTGCTTTACCACCTTTAGTTGACATTTGAATCTTGAACATAGACCAAAAGAGTACAATTTAATGAGAAAGGGATGTGGACTAAAACATATTCAATATTATCAAACTTAGCTACTAGAAACATTAGCAAATGAGCCACCTTAACATTTATACCAATTCAATTCACATGCACCAAGAAACTTTGTAAAGAAAAATAGTTACCTGCCCATGGTCCATAAAACATGGGTTGTTTGTCCTCAATCAACCATTAGGAACTGGTCAAACCATTCTACTCCAAGGTCCGGTTCATCCAGGTCAACCGTGGTTTGAATCTCTATGATTTGATTTGACACAAATCATATGCCTAGTATAGTTTAGGCCAAACTTAACTTGTCAATCAACAAATAGTTAATCAAGAGGCTTCAATACCTAGTTTGTGTATCTGTCTTTGCATTGTGGCAAACAATCTAAGTAATCCTCACAGGACGGGAAATACTACAGCTCAACTGTGAACCAGTAATCTTATCAGTGTTCATTTAAGGCTCTCTCTTTAATGACCTTAGACAACACAACAAGACATCCAAACTATTTACAGTTGGTTAATGAATGAGTTAACTTCTCTCTCTCCTCATGAAACTAGACCGTCAATAACATTGACATTAATGTATGAGATTTTATGGACATTGTTCTACCGTGCAAAAACATAGAAAGATAATTAACAGAAAAGACATCTATGCAAAAAGCAGGATATGAAACGATTACCATCACTCATCTATTTCTATAATACCACATATGCTTAAGAAAGATCCAGTTCAGATCTGCGAACATATTTTGATTCGTCAGTAGACACTCATAAAAGTATAAAAAGAAAAAGTGACTGGCAAACACCAACTTGCTGGTGGACGATCTCTGGAAGAAAATCTTGCGAAACCTTCGCAGCGTACGCCCACAGCCTGAGAAAAGAGTGGAAAGGGGAAAGGAAAGGCAGCTGGTGGAGGACGACAAAGGGCGGGCTTCTCCTGCGACTTTATTGGCGGTTAGGGTTTTCAATCCGTCGGCCTAAACCCCAACCTGCTTCCTCGCCTTTTCTTCTGCTCCCAACCCTTCGAATTCTCTTTCTCGACTCCCTTGATTCGTAGCAGGAGAGGAGCTCCTGCGGCGGCGAGCGGTAATGGGCGCTCAGGGCAAGGCGTCGAATTCTTCGAACTCTCTCGCGTGGATAGCAGCGGCTGCCGTTACTGTTGCCAGGCAGCCGCTTTTAAATCCAAAAAGCTGGCTCATGAGTGCTTCCCAGGAACAGTAAAGCTTCTCAGTTGTCGACTGAAAAGCGGGTTGTCAAACGCATTGCTTTGGGCTTTTGGCTGCCCGCAAACGCCAAAAGCCACCCCAACGCGGCCGCCAAACGGGGCCAAATACTGCAGCGAATAAAGGGCCGCACATTTATTGCGATGTTTTTTTTTTCTTTTTTTTTGTTCTTTTTCACTTTACTGAAGAATTAATTATTATGATAATGGACATTCTAAAGGAATAAAACTCTGTTAGTGGACGGCAGTTTGCGCGCACGTGCACCGGGAGCTTTAATTTAATCACGGCCGCTTTACAGAGTCACAGACGGACGGGCTTTTAACGGCGTTACTTTAGGCGAGGTTTCTGTTTAAAGTCCGCGAATTCATAGCCTTTTCATTTTTGGAGGTGCGAGGAGCGGGCCCACGCCGAACGAATGCCTCGTCCAATCATTATACACGTAGGCGCGGTGGGTTGCATCTCCAACAGTACGAGATTTTACAAATGCATGGATGCCGATGCGACGAGTAGATGGGGTCATGAAATCCCTATTTTACCCCTGGGCGTGATCTATTTTCAAAAAAAAATATTCTGTCCTGATTATATTTGAATTAAATTATACACATGATTCTTCTTTAAATCATATCGAGGGTTTAGCATTTCGTATTTACAGATACGAATTTGGTATCACCGAAACAGATTTATCAATTTGTTTACAAATTGAAAACAAATGAAAATTTTTAAAAACCAAAGTTTTATCGAATCAAATTTATTAAAAAATAATAATAAATTTGATAAATTATCCATTCACCAACTTAACCTTTTTTATAATAATATTTTTAAAATATATTTATTAAACAAAAGTATATATATTAGTAAATTTAATAATTTATCTCACCGAATTTACTGATTTAACAATAAGTTATATTTTTATCGAATCTAAAAAGAAAAAAAAATAGAAATCTAAAACTGAACTTAAAAAAATATAGTACTAATTTAACGATAAGTTTAATTCAATATATGCTAAAAGTAAAAAATATCAATCTCAAAATTTAACAAAATCAACTAATAAAATTAAATTTGGGAATCTAATTTCACATAGGAATCCAATATATTTGAACCAAACTCGCACAAAAGTTCATGACTTAATGATGATACATCAAATCACCAAAAAGATTACGTGACTACTTTGCTACAATTTGACCAGCGATAAGTCAAATGAGTAATCAACCAAAAAGGATAATCTTCATGCCTGCACAAGATGACGTGTGATTTTACGTGGCGACTTTGCATTAATTAGACAGGACAACAATTTGATTGATTGTTCAAAAGTTAGTGGCGAATCTAAACAAATTTAATCTTAAAAATTAGTATCTAATATTAATTCGAGAAATGATAAGTATAAATAGATCATGTGTTGATATGTTGAGTAGTGTATTTTAGTGTTAATACTTTAAATGTAACTTTAAACTCCATAAATTATTCAATAAAAACACCACTAAATTAAATCAATATATTTACTTGTCAAATGTCAAAATTATTTAGGAGTCCCGTTAGTCAAACGTGGCAATAATTGCTAGGAAACAGTATTCATCTTTATTTTTGTTCGTGGGAATTAAGAACCAATTTGTCGCATCTCGGGAGTTGTTTTCTTTATCTTTATCGATAATAATGACTAAGAGTTGGTGGCGTTGACTGTAGAGGTTAGTGCGGCTCATGGCCCGCCACATTAATGTGGGAATTGAACCGGTTCGATTTGAACCCCAGGCACGGCCCAACCGCACCGCCGCTGCACGTGAGTCATGACATATGCCAACACGCCTTCAGTCTTTTCACGCCAAAAAGGCAACATGTTTTGTTTGGTTTTACGCGCCATGCACGCGCTTCTTTGTCGGGCACGTCAACGGCAGAACAAATACAAATCCTCCCATGTACTGCGCGCTGTTGGGTATAAACGTTATTCTAATAATTCATCCAGATTTATATTTAAACAGAAAAAATACTTATTATTTTCATATTTTCTGGACATCACAAAAAATGATTCAATAAAATGTTATTAAATATATGAGAAGAGTAGAAAGTATAGAACATTGAGACGTGTCGGAACTTGTTCTTACGTAAAAATGTCTTTTCGTATAAATTAAACACTCTATAATTCTTTTTAGACGTGATACAATTACCAGAAATTAATTCTGACAGCTGTAAAGATTGCAACCGTTACATATTTAATATGATAGCTCGTAACAGTATAACACAACACTCATAACAGATTATTGAAGCTCACACGTTCAATCATTGACACGTGTGAAGGGACTGTTTGGAATAATTCCTATCATTATAATTAACAATTATTAAAGGCTAAGCTCACACGTTATAATTATTAAATGTGTCAATTATTAGAGGTTAGTGCGCCAATCAAGCGTGCACTTAAAAACGCCTCAAATTTTTGTCCCTTTAATTAGACGCCGCAAGAAAAAATAAATAAATAAATAAATCCAATAAAGACGTGGGATTCTCTCGTAGGAATTTTTTTAAAGAAGAACAATAGTTTGCATCTTTTATATTTTTCTTTTTATATTAACGCTATATTTTTTTTACGAAATTTATAAGAAAAAGGATACAAAATATATTAAATTTAGACGTATTTATGTCTAAATTTAATATATTTTTTATTATTTTCATTGTAGATTTTGTCCAACTTAAGGCTGTGTTTTCAAATTTAATATTTTTTATTCTTCCTTCTAATTTTTCGTCCAAGGAAGGATAAGTTTCTTAAAGTAAATAATATAAAAAATAGAAAAATTATTTATTTTTGTTTATGTATGAATTTTATCTATTGTACTTTGATTCCACCATCTTAGAATCAGCGCACAAATTAATCCTTCAAATAAACATAATAAGTAGCAAAATATAAAAACTCCACTCTAATTTATAATTAATATATCAATTGCCCTAATTTTTTTATTTAATTCACACATCTTAGATACATTTGAAATTAACATCACATATCAAACTTGTTCCAATTTCCAATATAAGAAATACACTTTAATTTTAGGACAATGTAGTATCAAACAAACTTTTTATTAACACAATTAAAACATATGCTCAATTGATGCAATTTTATCTTAGTTAAAAATTCTTAATATTTTAAAATTAAAGTTTATAATTAACACAATTCATAAGTTATGTTTTTATAATATGCATGATCTGTTATATTCACGAGACACGTGGACATCCACTTAATAAATACAAGTCAACATGATGACAAGAGCAACTGTCCAAAAAAAATATTAAACAAACATCAAGATTCCGCACTTCACTGATTATCATTTATGAACAAAGCAATTTATTCCGCTATCGACTATCCTAGTAAACAAACATCAAGATTCCGCACTTCATTGATTGGCAAAACATACAAACAGATCTGAATTAACAAATTCGAAATCGCAGATACCCTAATTCCCTTTAATGGACATTTTAGCAATCTGACGATTCATCATGTTCCCTTATTCGAGAACAGTATCAATCTGACGACAACAATGCATAAAAATACATCTCGTTATAATTCAACAATCAAATCATACTTCGAACGATATCAAAATAGAAGATCCAACGGGCGTGGGAAAATGAGATTGCAGGAAGAGAAATCCCTAGAGGGAAGATGACAATATTAAGCCTTCTCACCGCGGATTCTACGCGTGAGCTTGATGTCCTTGAGCATGATGTGACCCGCTTGGCGTGGATGGCGCAGAGGTTGGTGTCCTCGAAGAGGCCGACGAGGTACGCCTGCGCCACCTCCTGGAGAGCCGCCATCGCCGAGCTCTGGAATCGGAGTTCCGTCTTGAAGTCCTGCTCGATCTCCCGCACCTGCCGCTGGAACGGCAACTTCCGGATCAGAATCTCCGTGCTCTTTTGGTACTTGCGGATCTCCCGCAGCGCCACGGTCCCCGGGCGGACTCGGTGCCGCTTATTCACGCGGCCGATTGCCGGGGCCGTTTTTGTCGCTTGCTGCTTTCGAGGAGCCTATGGCCGGTGGACTTGCGCGCGGTCTGTTTCGTCCTCGCCATTGGAGGTATGGTTTGAGATTCAGGTAGGGATTCGATGTTGAAATCTGTGAAATAGGATCGACGGAGCAAGGGGGCTTGGAGTTTGAGTGATTCAAATTTGGATCATTGGATCGCATGATATGGACGGTGGAGAGTTCAAATTAGCATTAGGGCATAGCCTCTTGAAGAAATCAACGAAGGAAACATAGTTCGGATTGCTCCACTTCCCTTTGGCTTGACCCACTATCTTAATCTTTTCAAGAAACCCTAGGAGGGAAGTGTATAGTTTGATATTCTCACAATAATTTGGGCTTCATGAGTAAAATCTCATACTTACTATTATTCTTTTCAATTGAGCTACCTAGTCTTCATATGACCTTATTTTTAAAATACTATCAATCATCTCATAAAAAAATTTGACCTAGCTTCTTAAGACATGAAGATTCATCACTCGGTTCGCGTGAAAACCATGTTGCCTTCTCAAATCTCTTCCATTTTTCTTAACAATGACCCTTATAGACTCTTTTTATGACTGGCTTAATATTACAAGTTATACCACTTTACCTTATTACATAATGGACTTATGTATCTATGCATATGTTTTCAACTTTAAATAGTAACTTTCTCATCATGTATTTGATTAGGTCTTCTTCCACCAAATGGCTCCAATTATAAAAGAATATTAATATCATGCTTATATCAACAATTTCAAAATTAGACCTTGTATTCAAATGTCTTTGTGTGATGGCCCAACTCATGGCCAATGGCAACTCGGGCACAGTCCCATGTCTGCCTCAATCGGCAATCTGACATGTATCCACTCATGTCTGCCTTCACAGACCAAGTTCCTTTAATCATTGAGCTGGCTAAGTCTAGGATTTAAATCCTGCTGCAGAAAAAATATGCGCGATAGAAACTGGCAAGGATTCAGGGCTTTGGACCTAGCATGTGATGGGTGGGTACATGTCAGATTGCTAATTAAAACAGGCATGAGACCGTGGCCGAGTTGCCATGGGCTAAGACTCGGGCCATCACACTTCACCCCCATATTTGATATAGCAATTATGCTGATTTAGAGAATGCCCATCTTTTGCTCCTATACTACATGTGATCTTCCTTAATAAGTCAATTTATAATTTTTATCTATAATTTATCTTTCATATTTGTTTTGTTATTCAGGCCTTAGGTTAGCAAGTTTACAATCTCAACACTATTTAAATCCAACAAAGAAACCAATTTTAGTAATATTTTAAAATAGATTATAGTAAAACATATATTTTATAAAATAATGTGAGGGTGTAAGCAAATTTGAGAATTCTTAAACATACTTAACCCAAACATGCACCTAACATAAACTTATTTGTTTGATGTTCTCAACAACTCACTCCTTATCGCCTCCCTTGTTTTTGTCTTATATAACCATTTTAAAGTCACATGTCTGATGTTCTTTAATAACTCACCCTTACTGGCACGCTCAGAATTAGGGTAATTAAATTTTTAATAAAATACAAGCGAGTCAACACTTGACTCGTACTCAAGCACGCCCATGCAGGAGCTAAGTGGTCGAACCACTCATCCGGGTGCGACCGACAGGAGCACGTCCTCGACGTACTCCTCAGCCTATCCCAGGCGGCCACCTCGGCTCTCGTCTCGACGAACTATCGACCGCCATATGCCCATGAGGAGCCCTGCCCACTCCAACTCTCAAGTCCTCCAAAGTACATCATCCGAGACTCGACGTCGGCGCAGCGCACGTCAGAGTCTGGTACACCGGAAAAGAATCAACCGCACGCAGGCGGTGGCACACACTCACGCAAGGAGACGACGCCATGCAGGACGCCGGGCACACGCTCTAACTCCGACTGGACCGCACACAACCAGCCGAATACAACACTCGCCCAAAGGGGACGTCTCGCAGACGCCCAGAACATACAAACCGGCAAATGCCGGGCACACCACACATGGCCGACGCACATGACCGGAACGCCGAGAGGGGCGAGGAGTTGCCGACTGAGAAGGACAACCCAGCCGGGAGCGCGAAGCTCAGGGATCTGTAGAGAAGAAGACGCCAGCCGAGGACAGCTGATCGGCCGGGAACGAGAACGGCGTCCGGAACCCATAAGAGACGCGCGCACAGGAAACGGGGCACGTGCATGCCAGCCAAAGCATATGCACGTAAACCGAGGCAAGCGGACGACGACCGGAAGATCATCGGAAATCGCCCGAGGCTCGCCGGAGCATCGTCCGGCCGAGCACGACCTCGCCAGAGGACAGGGAAGCGCCGGCGAACCCACCCAAGTTCGCCGGACGCGACCAACCGAGAGGGCAGAGCCGTCGCCTAGGCAGTAGCAGCAGCCGGAGACGCAGGCCGGCCAACCCACGGCCGCCGGACGTCGCCAGGGAGAGGAGCAGAAGCTCCAAGCCTCGCCGTCCAACCCAGTTCTCACCGAAAACGGGGAGAAAGAGGGAGGCGCGGCGAAGCTCGAAGAAACGGTCGGCGAACACCACGCCGACGGAAAGACCTCTCGCCGGACAGAGCCGAAGCGGGAGGAGGAAGAATCATACCTCGGCGAACCTCTGTCCGTAGGCTCCACCACCGGCGACGCCGAAGAGATCGGAGGAGGAAGCAAACAGGGACGTCGCCCGTTGCTCCGTTGCTTCCTGCCCCGCAGCACCCAACCCGCGGGGAAGTTGCCGGAGTTCGCCGCCGCTACCGGAACCCTCGCCGGAGCCGCACTCGACGGAGGGGAGGAGAGGAGGTCGAAGAGGGAGCGGAAGAGGCGCCGCCGCCATCGTTCGCGTCGAGCGAACGCTTCCCGCACTATAGCAAAGAGGGCACTATAGCCCTATTTTCCGCCGCGTACGCGAGCTCCAAACGGAGCTCTACCAGCCAAACGGGTCCGCCCGACCCGTTACTGTGCCGCCCGACCCGCTCCAAAAGCCACCCAAATTTTGGGCCGCCGCTTGGGCCTGGGTCGCTTGAGCGCGTGCGTGGCCCAGACTCCAAAATGGGCCTAACATTCTCCCCCGCCTGAGGTGGTCGCCGTCCTCGGCGACTCGAGGTAGCTCGTGAGCTCCAACCGCGCAAACCAGAACTCTAAATCCTCTCACCAGAGTGTTTCGTCCTCAGACCTAACTCTCCTAATGAATGAGAAACACTCACTGCTTACTAATTCAACTATGACCCAAGAGTCGATAACCTCAAATCTAGGCAATCCTTAGATCAAACCTCATCCGAAACATCGTAGAAGTATAATTTGGAAGCCTTGAGCCAGGTTGCTTCCTCCATAAAGGATTTATCCCATCGGATGTGAAACTCCGTATATCGATTCAGCTTACTTTGCTCCAACACCCAGTGATATAAAATATCACGTATCCTTCGCTTGAATTCCGTTCGAACCATCGGTGTGGCTTGGTAAGACAAAGACCGACAAGGATCATCCGGATCCTCGTGAAACTTCCTCAAGTTCACAAGGAATGTAGGGTACATCTACATTCTCTATTGGAGTTTCAAACGGTACGCTACTGAGTCCGCTCGACTCAGTATCCCACACGGACCGTCGTATCTTCGGATAAGACCCCGGTGAGCCTCTCTCACCGATATCTTCCTACAGATCTGCGAGATAAGTCGGAGAAGAACTAAGTCACCCACGACTAATTCTTCGTTTTTACATCGACGGTTTGCATACCTTTACATCCATTGTGCAGCCAACTCCAAGCTATTTCTAGCCTCTCGGAGTGAATGAATTCGTTCCTGAGCTTTCCGTTGGCACTTCCCGTAGAAATCCCTTTGTACCACATCAACGGAGGATAGGGGCTGACTCCCTAGCAATAATTCGAAGCTGAAATGAGGTGGGACTTGTGTTGACAACCTTTGCAAGGTGTAGGCATTCCATGCCACATCGATCCACTTTACTCAGTCATCCTGACTGGCGATCACAAAGTGACGGGGGAATTCTTCTACAAGAGCGTTCACCTGCTCAGTTTGCCCATCTGTCGAATGATGAAGGGCTATAGAGAAACTTACGTTGGACACATACTCATTGAGCAACGTGGTCCAATAGTGTCCAGTAACAACAGGCATCCCGATTGCACACGATATCCACTAGGGTGCCAAAATGTTTCACCATATTTTGGAAGAATAGGTCTATAACAACCCTTGTTATACACTGCTCAAGTGCTGACATAAAGAATCCACCCATGGAAACTCATTCCATGACTACCGGCACCGAGCTTATCCCGTCAACTTTAGGACCACACCAATAAAGTCCTTGGACACCCTTGTCCAGGACGTCTGTTTGCCACGTTGCTGTACACAAATCAAGCCTTTGTTGAAGCTCTATTTTTTCAGCTTCAATAGTTGAGAGTTTTGCCTCCACTTGGCTTAACTCTTTTTCTAGTGCAGAAATTTTTAATTCTTTCCCAATATAAGCCTCCAAGGTATGAGGCTCTAATTTTATTGGTGCTGATGTTGCTGGCGAGGGCAACGTCTTCATATATCGGAGGGCCTGGAGATGCCCGGCCAATGTATTCATAGCCGTAAGAAACCCGGTACTGTGGTGATCCTTCCAAAGTAAATCAAGGATCGTCCGATCATGACCAGTCAGAGCTGTATAATGTTTAGGTACTCGGAATAAAAACATAGGAGTCTTTTCAGGCTCCTCTTTAATTGCCTGGACATAAGTCCTTTCCTCTGTAACCATGGGCTGAGGTCCAGTTGGTGGAATTTGAGGCACTTGGGCCTTTTTATTTTTATTGGCCTTTTGTGGGGCTGAGTTTGAAGCGCTTGCCATTTCCTGCACAACAATTGTATATCAAGTTTTGATATTGAATAACCAAAAGGTTATTATTTGATAGCCCTCAGGCTGATAATGAAGTCCGCAGACTTATTCATTTGGCCTTTGTAAATGGCGTGATAATATGTCAGATATGACATTATTTTTTCCTCTGATATGCTCAAAGGTAATTCTGTATGCATTATTAATGCAGTGATCTGTAAACGAGAGCCATCTCTTTTGTGAGATTCGCTTCTCATTTATTGTATGGAAGAATTTTACGATTGCTTCACAATCAGTTCTTACCAATATTTCTTTTTTGTTTAGTAAAAAGAGTCTAAAAGCATCTAAGCCGTAACAAACAGCTAAGAGCTCTTGATCAATACTGCTTGTGACATTTTTCTCACGAAATTTGCCAGAAGCATATCTACAAATTACTTCTACTTCTGTAGAGTATTTATGGGGTTTTCGGAGGAGGATGGCTCCCCATCCATATTCACTCCCATCTGTTTGAACAATGAGATAATCACTGTCCAATGGTAATTTAAGCAAAGGTAGTGTTTCCACTAATTGCCTAATTTTGTCAATCTGTTTATAGTCTTCTGTGTTGAATTTCTTAACACCAGTAAGACTTAGTTTTGAGTAGAGTGGTCCACTCATTTTATGTAGATCTTTAAGAAAAGGTCTAGCATAATTAATTAATCCCAAGAACTGTTGAAGGCTCCTAGTATCTGTAACCTCAAGGGTTTTTATTTTAGAAGCAATATGGGGTTGGAGTTTTATTACTCCTTGTCCAATTTCTACTCCTAAATAATCAATATTCTTTCTATAAAATTGTGATTTTTGTCCAGAGACAATAATCCCATTAGTATAGAATTTTTGTAATACAAGCTTTAAATGACTTGTATGTTCTTTTTCTGTTTTACTGTGTACAAGAATATCATCTATATACACACAAACAAAGTCTTGATAAGGTCTAAATACCTCATCCATTTTTCTTTGAAATACTGCAGGTGCAGTTTTTAGTCCAAATGGCATGACAAGCCATTCGAAACTTCCTAATGGACAGGTGAATGCCGTCCATGGTATTGATTCTTCTGCCATACGGATTTGCCAAAAACCTGACTTGCAGTCAAATTTTGAGAAAAACATATCTCCTTGTATAGAGTTAATTAACTCTGTTTTATCTGGAATGTCATAGCTATCGTCTTCAATATTATCATTTAATCTTCGATAATCAATGACCATTCTTGTTTTGCCCCTAACTTGTTCACTGTGTTTGTTTACAATGAATGCAGGGGATCTGTGAGGAGAAACACTCCTTCTTATGACATTGAGATTTAATAATTCCTCAATATGCATTTTAAATTCAGCAATGTTTTCATTTGTTGCTGTAATTTTCTTGTTTGTTATACGAAAACCAGGGTCTTTGATTTTCAGGATACAAACAAGTTTGTTTTTCTCCCAATGTTGTTGGGGATTTGAGCCAAAGATTTTATCTTTTTCAAGAAGCCGGATTAAGTCATCCACATCAGGATTACCGGATTCAATTTTTTCTATGTGGCCATAATCAGAGTCGTCATGGTCATAGGAATGCCATTTGTTTAAAGGGTTTTTAAGGATCCTTATGGTATCTGGATCATCATAGGTGATAAAGTCGTCAATCTCATCACCATCTGGTAATACTCCGGCCTCTGGAAGAGGATGGGAGGTTGATCCTGATCCTGTGTCACAGGAACATCCACCACGCTTCGCAGGCGTAGAGGTATAAGGAATTACCGTGTGGGGGAGGAAAATTAATCCTTCCATTGTAAGGGTGACCCCTTTGTAGGAATTAAGGAGCATATTAAGCCCAATAATAAACAATCAATTTTAGTTGATTGTGTACAAGAAGATCTGCTCCATGTAGACGAATACATATCAGATACTGAATCAATATATAGTATTGTTTCTATCCCTGATATGACATCTACGAATGATGATTCTGATAGTGAATTAGAGGAATTCACTTCAGAATCCCTTGTCCATCAAAAATCCTATTTAGGATATTTGGAATGGGATTACTTATAGATAACCGTTCATTCTGGTTATTTTCTCTAACTGTTGTAGTTCCAGTTAACGTATTAGAAGTTCCTGTAAAAGGTCTTGTACTCATTTCCAAAGAAATTGAGTACTCCTGTTTTGTCTCGTAGATACTGAGGTTTGAGATGGTCCAGGTTGTGTTGAAGACATCTGTAGTACCCTTTGTAATTCACCAAGGTTCTATAATCTACCCAGAACCTTAGCGACTAACCCTTTTTCTTTTAGAAGAGGATCAATGCTCCATAAGGCAATATCGTGGGCCGAATGAACCCGGCTTCGAGCAATCCACTCGATTGCTACGAAGCTCAGCCAACTCTATTGGAGAAATACGGTATAAGACCTTTAGTGGAGGAGTGGATTCTGTCACAAACTCAACTTGTGATGATCCCTCTCATTTGGGGAAAGTATTTAGGAAGCTCTGAAGGTAACTCATTGGATAACTCTTCCAACAAACCCTCCACCAATGAAGGACCTCTCCTTCGCAAGGAGAGTTGCCAACCCATGTCTCTCTATGACAGAACCCTACCGCAATGGGTGTTGTTGACAATGGAAACCCCTCGTTTCCAGCATCACCTGGGCATACCGCTGGATTTAGTCACGTATGACCCAGTATGCCTTAGTTGTTTTTGGTTGCCTCGCGCAACCCACAACAAATTCCCTGAGTAGGAACAAATCCCTAATCTCATTTAGTTGAGCTCTCCTCATAAGAGCTCATGGGTCAGACTAGATCCCAAAAGGGCCGTGTGTAGCCTAAGTCCACCACTACAGCTTTGCATCTCTAAAGAGATACGCAATAAAGTCTTATGCCTGCTCCTCAGCAGGAACCTGGGTATTTTAGAAATGCAATTCCAATACCCCATAGGAAGTCCTCAACTTTCTCAACCTAGCAAACCCTTTAAAAGGGTGCTAGCTCGTGAACACGCTGTCGCACGGTGGTCACATGGCCACTCTTGGCCAGTCTTCCAAAGATGTCGTCGCACGACATTCCTTAGGCTACAAAGGCCTTAGTTCCTACAACGTGTCATCACACAACACTTATTTAGCCGCCATCGACCAATCTCTGGGATACATCGTCGCACGACAATCCCATGGAGACATTGGCTGCCGTTCGGGGCACATTGTCAGACAATTGTCCTCTAGACCACCACCAACTGCTCTCCAAGACAAGTCATCGCATGACTGTCCCATGGCATCAATGATTGATGCCTCAGGTTACATCGTCGCACGATGATCCCCATAGGCACACTCGACTGCCCTCGGGATATGTCATCACACGACAGTCCCTATGGCCACCACTGGCCTTGGTCGGTATTATAGAAGCTGTGGTAACGCGCTTCAGCAACACGACCCCCAGAATATGTCTCCGCTAGGGAGACAAGAAAATTGAGCCGTGAGACTCTAGTTGGGCAAAGCCAACTCTGCCGATATCTTTGGAGCGAAGCTCCCCCATATCCGACAGGCTCCACCAGCAACTCAATGCTGTGGACACTTGTGATCACCGCACTGATCACGACTGCCAACACGTACAATGTCAGTGTACAAGTTGGAACGTGCAGAACTTGGGCTCTGATACCAGTCTGTCACGCCCAGAATTAGGGTAATAAAATACAAGCGAGTCAACACTTGACTCGTACCCAAGCATGCCCACCCAGGGGCTAAGTGGTCGAACCACTGATCCGGGCGCGACCGGCAGGAGCACGTCCTCGACGTACTCCTCATCCTATCCTAGGCGGCCACCTCGGCTCTCGTCTCGACGAACCATCGACCGCCATATGCCCATGAGGACCCCTGCTCGCTCCAACTCCCAAGTCTTCCAAAGTACATCATCCGAGACTCGACATCGGCGCAGCGCACGTGAGAGTCGGGTACACCGAAAAAGAATCAACCGCACGCAGGCGGTGGCGCACACTCACGCAAGGAGACGACGCCACGCAGGATGTCGGGCACACGCTCTAACTCCGACTGGACCGCACGCAAGCAGCTGAATACAACATTCGCCTAAAGGGGACGTCTCGCAGATGCCCAGAACATACAAACCGGCAAACGCCGGGCACACCACACATGGCCTGTGCACATGACCGGAACGCGGAGAGGGGCGAGGAGTCGCCGACCGAGTAGGACAACCTAGCCGGGAGCGCGAAGCTCAGGGAGCCGGAGAGAAGAAGTCGCCTGCCGAGGACAGCTGATCGGCCGGGAACGAGAACCGCGTCCGGAACCCATTAGAGACGCGCGCACAGGAAACGAGACACATGCACACCAGCCAAAGCACATGCACGCAAACCGAGGCACACAGACGACGATCGGAAGATCGTCCGAAACTGCTCGCCGGAGCACCGTTCGGCCGAGCACGACCTCGCCAGAGGACAGGGAAGCGCCGGCGAACCCACCCAAGTTCGCCGGACGCAACCAACCGAGAGGGCGGAGCCGCCGCCTAAGCAGAAGTAGCCGGAGACGCCGGCCGGCCAACCTACAGCCACCGGACGTCGCCAGGGAGAGGAGCAGAAGCTCCAAGCCTTGCCGTCCAACCCAGTTCTCGTCGGAAACGGGGAGAAAGAGGGAGGCGCGGTGAAGCTCGAAGAAACAGTCGACGAACACCACGCCGACGGAAAGACCTCTCGCCGGACGGAGCCGAAGCGGGAGGAGGAAGAATCATACCTCGGCGAACCTCTTTTCGTCGGCTCCACCACCGGCGACGCCGCCCGTTGCTCCGTTGCTTCCTGCACCGCCGCACCCAACCCACGGGGAAGCTGCCGGAGTCCGCCGCTGCTGCCGGAACCCTCGCCGGAGCCGCACTCAATGGAGGGGAGGAGAGGAGGTCGAAGAGGGAGCGGAAGAGGTGCCGCCGCTATCGTTCGCGTTGAGCGAATGCTTCCCGCACTGTAGCAAAGAGGGCAATGTAGCCTTATTTTCCGCCGCGTACGCGAGCTCCAAACGGAGCTCTACCAGAGAAACGGGTCCGCCCGACCCGCTCCAAAAGCCACCCAAATTTTGGGCCACCGCTTGGGCCTGGGTCGCGTGCGCGCGTGCGTGGCCTAGACTTCAAAATGAGCCTAACACTTACCATCTCATATTGTTAATTTTTAAATTAAGAATATAAAATTATTAAAAACAATATGATATTCATTAAATATAATACTAATATTCAATTGATGTTTGAGAATCAAACAAGTCAAAAATAAAACAAGTTTTTAAAATATCATATTCAAACAAAACGTGAGGATTAAATCACATGAAAAATTAAATGATAAAAAACTTTATCGATAAAAATTCCAAAAACATATTTTCTTCTCATAAAATATATACACAAGATAAAAAAAATCTTTACACCCTATTTACAAGGACAAAGATGAGGATGGAAAGGATGAAAAAAGTAAAAATTTACTGTATACTAGTATGAATGGGAATTAGCGGATGAATTAAAGGATGGATTTAAGGCATATTTTTTGCTGTTTTGTGATTTGCCCAATTTGAGCTAAAACACATCTTGATGTATCTCTCTTCTGCATCTTATTGCCTCCTTTGCTCGCCAGCTTCCTTGGAGGATCTACTTCCTCTGCTGTCTTCTTCCCTGGACAACCTACCTCCCATGTCCGCCCCTCCTCGTTGCGAGCTCCACCTCACCGTGAACTCCTCCTCGGCCCAAGCTCCGCCTCGCCAAGCCATCACTCGCGGACCTGTAGCTTCTCCCTCGTGTGCCATGTAGCTTCCCCCTGCCTCCACATCGATGTGAACTCCTCCTTGTCGTGCTCTCTGCTCTTCCGCCTTACCTACCTCACTTGACATCCGCTCGTCGTTCTCCACCTCTTCTACCTCACCCACCTCACTTGACGTCCGCTCGCCACAAGCTCTGCCTTGCCAAGCCATCACTTGCAGCCCCGTAGCTTCTACCTCGTCCGCCCCGCTTCTCCCCCGCCTCAGCATCGCCTTGAACTCCTCCTCGCAGTGCTCTCCGCCTCTTCCGCCTCACCCGCCACACTCGATGTCCACTCGCCGTGAGCTCTGCCTCGCCAAGTCATCACTCGCCTTGCTTTTGCCCTCTTTCTTTGTTTTGTCTGATCACATGAAAATCACATCAACATTTTATCTGTCTTTTATTTTTACCTCTTCTTTTATTTTTTTCATCACTCGTATTTATCGTTTGTCCTAGTAAATAAAGCCTTAGTGATGTGTGTACTCACTGGATAAGTAGTGGACCTAAAAGCAGTCCTTTTTAAAGATATATACTATATAAAAAAAAAGAAATATACTATTCGTCGATTCGTTGTTAAACTTAACAGCACATTCAGTTAATAGAAAAAAAAAAACAACCATAAGTACAACGGCAACTCCACTGTATGTATGACTGTTTGCCAGTGCATATCAGCGATCAAAAAGGACCATCGGCGCCACATGAAATGACTAAATTGTCCCTCATCGCCCCCCTAGTCCTTACCCTCGCCGCCTCGCCCTTGACCAGCCGCCGCCCCCTTCTCCCCCTCCTCATCATTCCTTCTCACCTCCCCCTCGCGGCCGCCGCCCACCGACGATGCCAGAGAACGAAGGGGGAGCCGTCACGAGCGCGAGCCACTCTACCCCTGACGCGGACACAGCAGTAGCCCCTTCCGCGGTGCCGGAGGCGTCGGAGCTCGAGCGCCGTCATTCTGTGCCGGGGGCCCCGATCCGGCTCCTCCCCCAGGACGCCCTCCACAACGTTCTCGGCCGACTCTCCCTCCGCGAGGCCCTCACGTGCCGCCCAGTATGCCGTCTTTTCCGCGACGCTCTCTCCTCCTCTCTCTTCCTTTCATCCTTCACTCCGCTACGCCTTCTCGCCCTCCGCAACCCACGCTCTTCTACCGTTGACGCTGGTCGGGAACCAGTTCGGCCCTTCCTTCTCGCCCTTGATCCCGCTTCCCGACGATGGATCCGGCTTCCTCTAAGCTTCCTCCCTTTCCCCTCCTCTTCCCCCGTCATTGCCTCCCCCTCTCTCCTCTACCTTTGGGTCGATGCCACCGCTACCTTTCCTGGCGACAACAAGAACCCCAGGACGCTCGCCGTCTGCAATCCCCTTGCCGGATCGTACCGTCTTCTCCCCCCACTCGGTTCGGCCTGGTCCCGGCACGGAACCGTTCTTGCTGGCCCGGGAGGCGCTGTCCTCGTCCTCACCCAGCTCGCTGCACTCGCCTACGCCCCGGGCCCTGACCGCTGGCTCAAGTTTTCTCTCAACCTGCCTTCCAAGCCTCGGAGCCCCGTCCTGATGGCTGGTTCGATCTTTGCCCTCTGCGACGTGGGCAC
Organism: Costus lasius; assembly: GCA_027563935.2. Taxonomy (NCBI): domain Eukaryota; kingdom Viridiplantae; phylum Streptophyta; class Magnoliopsida; order Zingiberales; family Costaceae; genus Costus; species Costus lasius. The sequence continues at coordinate 4,897,789 of CM050447.1, read as the reverse complement.
TCCCTGGCGCAGCCTGTGGAGGCTCTTCTCCTGTGACCTCCTCCATCTCGGTCAGTGGGAGCCGCTGGAGCGGCCGGAATGGGGGGACGTCCTCAACATCCTCAAGCGGCCGCGGCTGCTGGCTGGGATAGGCGGTGGGCGGATCTTGATGATAGGAGGGCTACGGTCGTCTCTTGCACCCGATGCGCCGTGCTCAACGGTGCTGATCTTGAGGCTCGATCTCGCAACGATGGAGTGGGACGAGGCCGGGAGAATGCCGCCTGAGATGTATCGTTGCTTTGGGGGTGGTGGGTTGGCTCTGGCAGTGGCAGCCGCAGCAGCGGGGGCTAATAATAAGGTGAAGGTCTTCGGTGGCGATGGGAGGGTTTGGTTCTCGGGGAGGAGGGTCAGAGGAAAGTTGGCAATGTGGGAAGAGGACGACAAAGGGGGTTGTGGTGTGTGGAGTTGGATTGACGGTGATCCAGGTTGCAGTGAAGGAGCGTACAGGGGATTCCTCTTTGATGCTGGGTTCAGTGCTGTGCCTTAAGTGATAGCCAAACTGGTGAGATGCTAGTATTTCAGCTTTACAAACAAACTGCAATCTTGGTCTATGTTATTGCATTTTGAGCTCTTTCTTAAACAAAAGAAACTTTCCTTTGATACACACTTGAAAGGTTTCTTATTAACCAGAGAGTGTGTGGGTTTTTTGCATTGTAATGTCTGCACTTGCTCGTTGATATAATCTTAGTTGAAAAATCTTCACTTGATTTATTTAATTCTCATCAACATGAAGTTTCTTTACGCATTAGGGCATGTCTAAGTGGGATTCTAACTGCTACGAATTTTTTAAATAACACTAGTCAAGTTAAGAACAATCAAGTAGATGCTTGCTTCCTTGAATTATTTTTGATTTATTTAAATTTCTTGGAATCTAGTATTTTAAATTTCCATTGAAAGCTTGAACAACATAATCCAGTCAACTGAGTAGAAGCTTGCCAATTTTTTCATCATTTGTTTGGGTTGACCAAAACCTTATTCATATGCAATCGACCATTTGCATCACGATGGTCAGCTAAGATTTTGTAACATCTTCTTCAGTTTTAGCACATGGCACATTAACCTACATGATAAATTTGTAATTTTCAGTTTTTACCTAGTTAATGTTTTTAGTTATATGGTGTTGGTAACGTTAAATAGTTACTTAAACTTTTTATGTGTTAGTCGGTATCTAACTATTATCTATCACAATTGTATCAGTTAGTCCTATTGTTAGTTCTAAGTAACAAACGGCAGATTGGGTGAATTAAAGTTGAGTGTTTCATCTATGCTGCCACATTTATGAACGGGAAAAGATCTTAAATATTAAATGAAAAACCAAAAAAGTGTAAATTTGTTTTTCAAGGCTTGATTAGGATAAATCAGATAAAAGAGGAAGCCTCACTTTTTTTTTTATTTTGATTGAGAATTTCCTCACCAAGATCTGTTAACTTATATATAGATGTTGATTTAACTTCCTCTATTTGCCCAAACAGCAACCATGCAATTTGTACTGTCAGTTGAATTTTATTGATACAAATATAGTTTTAGGTGCCTGATTGACACAAAATGTATATGCATTTGAAATGGGGATCCTTTAGGACTATATGTAACTTTCCTTACAACGGTTAAGTTTTGTATAAACTTTTGGTTTAGTAGCACGGTATTATAGAACTTGATTGTAAGAATGCTATCAACTTCTTGATCATCTCATGAACAAAAGTTCTTCCAAAGTCCAACCAGTTGAGCTAATCATGAAAAAGTTTGTATAACTGCACACTGGAGACAAGGTAATTAAATCAACAACATGATATCACAACTTAAGTTTAAAGGGTTCCAATATAATAACTAAAACCTCCATAACATACAGCGGACAATTATCCATTTTTATCTAGTGCTAATCTCCAAACTAGGCACCTATAACAGTAGAAGCTCGAGATAGATTGAATCTTTGGTTAACAGACATGCTTAATTTCACTGCTTTAATCCAAAATAAGATGATAGTAAATGCACATAGACTCATGAAATATATTATGCAGGTTCTAGAAGGTTGCACATAGATACATGAAACACATTATGCAGGGGCAAGGACACTTTTTTCACCATATTTTTATACTTTATGACAAGTGGACAACCTTAAGAATGGAAGTGAACTAAAATATATGGAGTTAAAGTTGGGGCATGTAGGATTTAATGCTTAAAAGTGAAGATGCTCGGACTGTATGTGATACTTTGCATTTTTCCCCCAAAATGAGCTCTTCCTCGTGAAGTGGCTGTGCATCTTATTACTGTTATTTTAAGTTTTATGTTAATCTCAAACCATAAGACAGCTCTTGGTTAAATGAATATATACATTAATATTTTTGCAACTTCTGGCTTCTCAAGTCTTGGGGGATTCATTTTGCTCGGATAACTTAGTTTTAGTTTTTCAGCTGTAAGAAACATTGTTTGCTCCAGATAAAATGGCTCATATTGCAAAGCACGACCCAGTTCAACTAGAATAGGACTATTATGTAGTTGGATTAGTTGAAATTAAATTGATTGAATTAAATGACTAACAACATTGATTCTTAAATTTCTTCAACTTCGTTGTCTACTTGAAATGTCCTACTTATGACACTTAGGTTTTATTTACTTGGAAGAAAATAGAAAGTAGAAAAAAGAACTTTTGCAATGTTCCTCTCAGTTTTTTATCCCAATTTTATTCATTAAAAATGCAGAAAGGAACTTTTCTCTTTTTTTGCCTTTTTCCCTGTTGTGAACTTGTGAACTCGTCATGAAACCGTTAAGCTTAGCGGGTTCACTACTGAGTACTTATGTTAGTTTAACCCTAATCAGATGATATACTCTTTTGGCTATAGTAACTTGGTATCAGAGGCGAAATTGTCGCGTCTGCCGTCTCGGGCCTTCGCCGTTGCTTGTTGCCGGCGTTGTCCAGCGTTCTTCCTCCCTCGCCCAGCAGTCTCCTCTCTTCCCCTTCCACTTCCCCTTCATTTCTCCTCGCTCCACTTAAACCTTTTCTTCTCTTGTCACCGAATCACGCTTGTTCTCAGCGGCGGCTTGTTCTCAGCGGCGGCTCTGTAGGAATCGATCCCTTATCCTTGCCAGCTTCTCACTTGGGTTTGCTCACGCCGTTGTCTTGGCGTGGCCTTTCCGACCTTCTTTGGCGTCGGACTCCGTTGGTGTCGATAGCAGGGTGCGATCTCCTCTTCCCGTTGGCGTCAAAGTCTGTCGGCATCGCCTGGGAGACCTTCCAGTCGAAGGTTTCTGGCGCACAAGGGCAAACCAGGCCGTGGTCTTCTCCTTCCGTCCCTCTTATCAACGCCGGCGATGTCTCTAGTCAATTCCACTTCTTGCTTCAGTTGCCGTCCCTTTTGCCGCTTCTCTATGGACATATCTACCAACACCGAATTGAAGCCTCTTCAAGTGTTGCTACCACCGTCAAATTTGATGGTAGTAACTATCTGCTTTGGGCTAGAGCTATGCGCTGCTACCTTGGATCTCACAGGAAAGACATACACCTAACGGGCAATGCACCAGACTCATTGGATCCGGCCTATGAAACTTGGAGACGCTTCGATATGGTAGTTGTTACTTTCCTTCTCTGCAGTATTGAAAATAATATAGCCTCCACTGTTATGTGCCTAGTATCATGTGTCTAGATACTGCCAAAGAAATTTGGGACATTCTAGCCTCTACATACGTTCCCCAGGAGAGCATATGCTAGGTTCACAAGCTCTATGAGGACATTTTTAATCTAAAATAGGGAGACATGGCCTTACCTGATCTTTATAGGATACTCAAAGGAAAATGGGATCAACTACAAATGCTACAACCACCTTCTATTGATATATCGGTAACCATTCAACAACGACAAGAATTTTTTGTGGCAAGATTCCTCATAGCTCTAAATGACTCTTATGCAGCAGCCAAAGGCCAGCTCCTGGTTGATCCAACCGTACCTACAATTCAAAATGTTTACCCATGTCTTCTACGTGTTTCCATGATCACTCCTACCACTGAGATCAGTAGTGCCCTCCTAGCTCCTCAAGAAGGCAGATGTGGCGGTTTTGGTAGAGGTCGTGGTCGTGGTCAAGGCCTCTTTCAGTGTGAACCTTGTGGTCAAAATAATCATCCTTTTGTGCATTACTGGAAGAAGTTTGACAAGTCTGCTCATGCCAAAGTTGCAATTGACAGTGATCTGAATGCACCTGGGCAAGGTGTGTCCTCAGGGTCCCATTCTCAAACTGAATCTATAGTCACGAGCCACGGTCTCCTTAGCTGAGTACGAGCGCCTTATCAGACTTGCAGCACAGGCTGATGCACCCTCTTCATCCTTGATGGCTTCCACTTCTGGTGTTTCTGGTATTGTCACTCTATCCACTTCTTCTAACACTTGGGTTCTAGACTTTGGAGCCATCCCTCATGTCTCAGATATCTGATCCTTATTGATGTCCCTACGCCTTGACGCAAATGACAATCCTGTGCCTATCGCTGATGGCCCTCTAATATTTGTCCTAGGGATTGGCACTATTCATATTAGCCCTAGGATTATTCTATCTAATGTTCTTTATGTTCCTCAGTTCTCTGTTAAGGCTTAAAGTTGGTGGCATGTATGTCCTAACTGAACCTGCTCAAGTGATCTCCCAAGCTCTTATGTTCACCAACGCGTCTCCATACACTTGGTATTGTCGATTTGGTCATGTCTCTCCCATCAAAGTACAACAACTTTTGTTTCTTAAGTCGTGTCCCTCCTTTGCATATGATGCATGCCAACTAGGAAAATATCATAGGACATCCTTTCCCCCATAGTAGTGGCACGCCATCTAGTGCAGCATTTTGTATTGTTCACTCAACATTTGGGATCCAAATCATGTAACCACAAGTGATGGTTTTAAATATTTTGTGACATTTATCGATGATTTCTCTCGTATGTGCTGAGTTTTCTTGTTGAAAAAACGTTCTGATGTGTTTGTTGCCTTTAAGTTATTCTATGCTGAAATAAAAAATCAGTTCTGTTTGCTATTGAAAATTCTTCGGACTAATAATACCCTTGAGTATACCAGTTCAGTGTTTAAGGCTTTTTGTGACTCCCAAGGCATTCTCCACAAAACTACCTGTCCCTACACTTTCCTATAGAATGGCGTTGCCGAACGTAAGAACCGACACCTTTTGGATGTTTCTCGCACCCTAATATTTCATATGCATGTTCCTAAACATTATTGGGGGATGCAGTTCTTACTTCTACCTATCTCATCAATCGTGTGCCTTCATCATCTGTACAAGGGAAATCCCCTATCTCTGTTCTTTTCCCTAGTCAGTCTACATTTTCTATCACTCTCAGAACCTTGGTTGTGTATGTTATATCTATAATCTTCCACCTGGGGTAGATAAGTTAAGCCTATGATCCATCAGATGTGTTTTCCTTAGGTACTCTAGGACACGGATATCGGTGTTTTGATCCCCACATTGGTAAATGGTTTGTTAGTATGGATGTTTCTTTCCTTGAATCAACACCATATTTTGCTAACCATTCTAAGGGCATGCATCATTCCGACTGCGACCTCATGCCTGCAACTGGTATTCCTCTTTCTATTCCTTCGCCGTTAAGCCCTTCCATTATGACCCCTATACCGGCTGCGGCTTCTCCACCTGCCCATGAGGAACCTGAGTTAGCTTTGCAGGTTTATCACAGACGTACTCGGACGCTTGTAACTTTGGCACCCCCGCCTGAGGCACCTCCACCTGAGCGTCCACCACCTGACACTATTGATTTGCCAATTGCCTTGCGTAAGGGCCGATGAACTATTGCGAAGTACCCTATTACTCACTCTGTTTCTTATGATCGCCTCTCACCTTCTCATCATGCTTTTACCACTGCCATATCCACTCATACCATACCCAGCGACATATTTTAGGCGGCTGCTCAGCCCAAGTGGAACGCCGCCATGGATGAAGAGATGGAGACTCTTACCTTTTGACATACCTGACTGTTGTTCTGTGTCCCCTAGGGATTCGCCTAGTTGTCTGTAAGTGGGTGTAAACCATTAAACACAACCCAGATGGATCGGTGAGTCGCTTTAACGCTCGGCTTGTTGCAAAAGGGTTTACCCAAATCTATGGGGTTGACTACTTGGACACTTTCTTCTCGGTGGCCAGACTCAACTCGGTGCGAGTTATCTTATTGCTTGCCATTAATCTGGAGCGGTCCCTTCATCAATTGGACGTAAAAAATACATTTCTATATGACGATCTTACAGAGGATGTCTACATGACCCAACCTCCACGGTATGTCAAGCCGGGGGAGTTGGTATGTAAGTTACATAAGGCCATCTACGGTCTAAAGCAAAGTCCAAAAGCATGGTTTTATAAATTTTCTCAAATTATATCCAACATGGGCTTTCACCATTGCAAGTCAGATTACTTAGTATTTATTCGTAAATCTACCCAGGGTATTATCATCTTGGCTATCTATGTTGATAATATTCTCTTTTCAGGCAGTGATCTCAACTGTATACATAAAACTAAAATGTTTTTACAGTCGCAATTCTCTCTCCGCGTCCTAGGTAAGCCCAGATACTTTCTTGGTATTGAAATTGCGTACAAGGGCTTAAATATTCATCTATCTCAGTGAAAATATGTGTTAGATCTATTGGCTGAAATTGACGTGCGCGAATACAAACCCAATGATGTTTCTATGGTTCCAAATGAACGATATAGCAAGTGGGATAAGTCGGAACAAATTGACTCTCATATATCTCACCGTCACTTGTTTGGATATATCCTTTGTTGTTGGGATATGCAATCCGCCAAGAAGGGTCACGGGAAAGTTGTACAAAGAATTTTACAGTATCTTAAGAAATCTCCAGGCAAAGGACTTCTATATCAGAAAAATGGGCACTTGGGCATTGAGCTGACTATGCAGAGAATATAGATGACCGCAAATTCATTTCAGGGTTTTGCACATATGTTGGAGGAAATCTAGTAGCTTGAAAGAGTAAGAAACAGAACGTTGTATCCAGATCAAGCTGCGAAGCAGAATACCGTGCTATGGTGCATACCACTCGTGAGCTGATGTGGATTAAGAGTCTTTTAAAGGAGTTTGGCCTAATCATTGATACCCCTATGATCATGCACTGTGATAACCAATCTGCCATATTCATTGCCAACAATTCAGCCTTTCATGAGAGAATGAAGCATGTCGAGATCGATTGTCACTTTATCAGAGATATGTCGAGATCGATTGTCACTTTATTAGAGATGCTATCACTAGCAATCAGATTCAGACTTCATACGCCAAATTTGAAGACCAAGTAACTGATATATTTACAAAGGCTCTTAGCTCATTTAAATTTTATGAGTTTTGTACCAAGCTGGGGTTGTTTAACATATTCGCTCCAGCTTGAGGGGGAGTGTTGTGAATCCGTCGTGAACCCGTTAAGCTTAGCGGGTTCACTACTGTGTATTTATGTTAGTTTAACCCTAATCAGATGATATACTCTTTTGGCTACAGTAACTTTCCCTTCCATTTCTTTCTAAGTAAACACCATTTTGAAAAGTCAAGAAAAAAAATGAAATTTGAAAAATATTTTTAAATTTAATTATTCATTTAAAATATCATTTCTCAACTCTATTTTAAGAATTGAAAATATGTTTTTCTTTTAAAGTATTTTTATTTTTTTCCATTTCTTTTCAAGTGAATGCTCCCTAAAGCTTTGCATACTTAGGAAATGCTCATCAAATTGGTAGGCTCGAGAAGCACATTCATGTTTTGACTAATTTTAATTTGTATCAGCAAAAAGAGAATTCAATTGGAGAGGCGGGGTGAAGGGTAGGAGACCATGGCAAACGGTGGAGCATTGAGAGAGCCGGAAAATCCTGCTCTAATACCATGTTGAAATACAAGAGAGATTAGGAGATTGGAGCGGTGGTGGAAGGAAAGGGAAGAGGAGAAAGGGGAAAACCCTAAGGACTACATTATGAATAGATTAACTCCCCTTACAAACTATAGATACCTCTCTTTATATTCAGAGGTATAGATACACAAAATAATAATATTTCTAACACATTATGTCTTGTATGAACCTAATTGTCTTTTCTAAATTTGATAGATGAGTAGGTGCACTTTGATGGGTTAGGCACATGCAATGGTAGATTTTGGATCCGATGATCATTGAGAGCAAAGATCTATTAGTACAATAACTTTATCAAAGATTAATTAGAGCTAAAATTTATATTTATCTTGGTGCTATTACTTTTAACATTTATTTCTTACCATTTTAGCTACCAAATTGTAAATTGGCTTTATACTTAAAGCTGTGTTTAACAGCACAGACGGAAAATAGGAGGGAAGGGGCTTGAGAAGGGAATGGAAAGAAGAGGGGATGGAAAGGAAATGCACGTGCCCAATTTCCCCTTCCTCTCCCGTCGATGCCAGAACTCCCGTCCCCGTCGAGCGCCGGAACTCCTGACCCTGCCAAGCCATTGCCGCCGCTCTCTCCCGTCGCCGTCGAGCCGTCGCCCTACCTCTCTCCAGCCGCCGTCGAACCCACGTGAGTAGCCGTCGCGGACGCGCGTAGCAGCGAGGCGCTGTCTGCGGATGCAAGTAGCAGCGAGGCGCTGTCTGCGGATGCAAGTAGCAGCGAGGCGCTGTCCGTGGATGCGAGTAGCAGCGAGGCACCGTTGCCTTCCTCATCGGGCGTAGCAAACGCAAGCAGCGACGAGGGCGTCCACGAGTGTCATGGACACGAGCAGCAATGAGGCGCCGTGGCTTACACGTGCCTTTCTCTCCTTCCTCTCTCTAGTTCGCGTCGCACCATCTGCTGCTCGGAGCGAATGCGCCGTCGCCGTCGCCTGCTCCAACAACGTTCGCTTCCACGCCTCGGTGAGCTGCTCGCGGAAGAAGGGGGTGAAGACGGGAGGAAGTCTGGTAATTTGCGGGTCGTCATCATCATCACCTCCTTGAGTACCTCCTCGATTTCCCGTGCCCGATCCTCCGGGATGCACGCGCCGAAGCAGATGCAGGCGAGGATGCTGCAGATGGTGAGCCGGGAGTTGGCCATGACATGGATAGTGCCGGAGCTGGCGTACTCAGATCGAAGGCGGGCGAGGTGGCTGATCCATGTGAACTGCTTGACATGGGCGGGGGTAACAATCTCGGAGACGAAGTTGCGGCGGAGGGAGCGCCAAAAGGCGCCATAGGTGTCGCGAGCGTCTCGTCGGCAGTGTCCGCCCAATTTGGACGGATCACATTCGAGGGAAAATCTGGCCTGCTGTTTCGTCTGCCCTGTTTTCCATCCGCTCTATTAAACTAGCAAAAATAATCTTCCTTTCCACTTTCCATCCCTTCCACCTTCCTTTCCTCTTTATTAAACACAGTGTAAAAGTCACAAAATTATTCTCACATTTTTTGTCCCAAAAATCATAGAGGGGTAGATGTGAAAAATTGCAAAAATCTCGAAATTAAAGGAACTAATTTATAAAATTCAAACGATTTGGACCTATATATAAGCAACAAAAATCTAACCATACTATGGTGAGAAACTTTTCTCATTAACTTTGTGATTTGAACAACATACCTCAATTAAAAATGCTTAAACGTAAGTTAATAGTTACAATCTCATTTGGTCATAAGTTATATTATAATTTTTACTGCCTTCTATATGAGATTAAATTGGGTGCCGTGAAGAGAATTAATTTATAATGAACTTAACTATTATAAGTCGACTTTTGATTTTTCAAAATAATTTTTAGTATGCCTAAAATAAATATAGCATCAAGCTTAAAGGCATATTTAAAATACATAATAAGCATAGGGCAACTATGATAAAATAAAAAAAAGGATAATTAAATTAAATATTTGACCAATATATGATCTTCTATTTGTTTGGTAAGATTTTTATGAGGGGTTTCTTTTAACTACTTGTACATTCTAGCTACATGTGGCTCTGTCACTAGGTAGTTCACCGAACCTACAGCCTATAGTCTACAGCTCTCCATGTAATTACTATGGGCACTTCAATAATCACTTACGTTGTCGCTAGCAAAATTTTGGGCATCTACCTTGTACCCAAATAGCTTATGCCTCATGGTATTGGATTTATGTTGTAGTTTCTTCGCTACTATAGCCTCTATAATGACCATCTCTATGTTACAGTACAAGCATCTTACTCAAGAGTGCTTTCATCATGTTAGCAACTACTTTGACATTTATTTGCTTGGCTTCACTCACCTTTGATCTTGGTTCTTTGACCACCTTAGAAATTTCCTAGAAGTTAGATTTAGGAGTTCAATATTAAGAATGACCCAGGTCAGGTAATCCATTTTTTTTCTCAGTACTCGATTTTACTTGATTGCACATACGGGATGCTTAGACTTGAGTTTGATATCCTATTTTGTGACTCGAAGCTGACTTGAGTATTTAAATGGGTACCCTCAAGTATTCAATTTCATATAAAAGCCTTTTTTTTAAAAAAAATATTCATTAAAATACTATTCCATAAATTAAAATGTTATAATATATTTATATCATAATTATATTTACAATTAATTAGTAGAGGATTCTGGGTAACATTATAATTTTATTTATATTTTAATTGAATATCGGGCACTCATGCCCGCAAACTTGAACCTAATTCAAATCCATTCCAATGAGTTGGTAAGGTACCCCAACTTGCTCTGGGTTGGGTTAGGTTGGAGCGAGTACTCAGACTAGCTTTAGTTTAATTGTCATCTCTACTCAACATCTTACTTTCGATGCTATGTACCCTAAATCACTTGTATATGGTTCCCATGTCTTTGTTGGTTGCACAGGGTTTGTTTACACTAATTTAGATATCTCCTTTGATATTCTATATGTTTCATATTTTTTATTAATCTTTTATGTAGTATCTTTTCTACTAGCTCAAATAGCTCTACCATTCTTAATACCTTATCTCAAGATCTACGATCGAAGTTAATGATTGGTGGTGGTATTGAATCATTATCTTGTACATCCTTGTTGAATGATAGTCAGATGCCTTACCAACTTTTCTTTGTGCACCTTATACCTTATTAATGCCACTTTCTCATATGTACACCTTATGCCATACTATGCCATTATCACCATCTGGTATTCAACAATTTCTCCCATATTCAGTTTTTGTGTTTTCATATGATGCTTGATTTTGATAAAAGCTTAATCTAATCTTTTTGTATCTAATTCTTGTTCTATCACCTCTCGTTCTATCACCCTCTGCCTTTAGTTGTCTTTATTTGATTCATTTGTTGGGTTCTAGACTGATAAACTTGCTCTCTGTTGCATTCAGTTTATCTTTCTTTTACCTATTCTTGAATCCAAAAAGGATATCGCAATTGTACTTGTGTGTCTGTTGATGTCACCTTATAGAGCGAAACTACAGACTACTCTGTGCTCCCTTCCAACCTAAGGTTGTTTTTTTTGACAGTGCCCATGCCATCACCTGTTATTTTGATATTTTCGATTCTGCAACTATATTTACCCCACTAACTACTTGATCGCCACCATAACGTACATGATTCTCTGCAGAAATATAAACAATCTTCTACTGTGCATCTATTATATCATCCTGTCTATTATGAATATTGTGACCATTTTATCTCCACTATTTGATGTTTCCTTCATGTATCTGCATTTATCATTGCAAAATCCTTTAATAAATTTTGTGCTAGTTTTAGAGGTGAAATAGGCAATGAATAAAGAAATGATTGCAATACGTGGAGGAGGCACTTGGTTACTTGTACATCCTCTAAGCATTCACCAAATTTCTTGTAAGTAGTTATACACCATCTAATATGAAGGTGGCATTATCAACTACTATAAATCAAGACTTGTGACAAATGTTTTTACTCATAAGAAGTTTTTCCATTTATATTGCAAGTAATCAAGTGATCAACACGTCTAAGTAATGAACTTGCAGTGTAATAAACCAATATGTTTTATATATATTGTCATGCCCCAATTCAAGGGAAAGTGTTATATGACTTAAATTATTCCTTTCAATTAGGTTACATCTATGAATGTCTGTGTGTATATATATAAAATATAATATAATCTACTACTAGAATTCTTTTGATTCAAATTCACCATCTCTGTTTTTGATGTCTTATAACCTCAAAACTGAGCAAGATGACGAGAAGATATGTTAGCAAAATTAATTTTTGTTAATTTAGGTGCTTTAGCTTTTTGCCCTTTTACTTCTTTAGTTAACTGTCCTTCTACTTCAAAATTGAGCACTAAAACAATCCAAAAAATATTATATCGTTTTTGTGCATCATTTTAGATTTGCTTCATCGAGGTGTATTAGCAAATTAATTCTTGTGATAACAGTCTTTAGTCTCGCCATTCCATTAATTTTCCAGCCACAGTTTAGCACTAGAATGAGCTGAATATAAAGGATGGTTGTTTCTGTATCATTTTGATGCTGTCTAGTAAGACTAGATTGGCCAACTAACCCTTATGATACTTCAATAATCTTTAGCATTATTCCTGTCGTCATACATGAAAATGAGTTCTTGTGTTCTTTGAATACTTGGTTGTTCTATACTCTTCGACTTGTTTGTAATTTTCCCAATCGTTTGACTGTAGCATCTCCTGCTCTGACAAATATATTTGGGAGAAAAAAGCTCTGACAATTATTCTCTACAGACTACGGCTTGTACAAGATTTCGCGAACATCTTAACTACGCGCCATGAACCTCCGTATATTTGTAATTGCATTGTACTTTGGACAGAAGCTGGTAAATCCTATAATGGGAAATGAAGTTTCAAGGAGAGCCTGCAACCGCGGCAATGAATGCGATAGCTCGGTGGAGAAGTGGGCTTCCTGCAGATTGGATTGGGAAACTGATGGGGTGCGTGTTTGCCATTTTCATTGGACTTCTATCTCATTTGGCTACCTCAGTTGTGTGTGTCAAATTTTAGTGGAGTTTATGTAGTTACTGCTTGACGTATTCAGCCATAAGGATGCGAACTGGGTTACCATTTGAAACATTAGCTGCTCTGTATGTCCTAGGGCTAAAAAGCTGTGTATTGTATGATTATATTTCTTGCACGCCCTACCTAATGCTTATATAAATATAACTACATCGGAAGCATCATTGATCCCCATCTCCTGCGGCCGTAATTGGAGTTAGAAATATCAGTTAAACCGAACATAATTTGATTTAGTTTGAATTTTTTATCCTCGAATGCGAGTTGGACTGAATTGGTTCACATAAAAATTCATATAAAACTGTTTTATTCTTGTGTTTCTAAAATTTGATTCGAAGTTCCAGATTTCTAGTATTTTTATGTTTGTCTGTTGTCCAAAACCAATGGTTGTCTGTGTGCATCATATTATCAAATACTGCCGGATGCGAGCATGCATGCATATCTTGACCCCCAGAAAGTGTCCTCGTGTAAAATTTATTTCCCCACTTGCCTATCAGAAAAAAATAAAGAAAATATAGTGAAATTTGAATTCAATATATGCGATTTTGTTTTCTTAAATGTCATGTTAGAATATGTATCAAATAGTGTCGTTCGTGGGGTGGTTGACATAATATATGTTTTAAAAAATAAAACAAACAAATCATGTCTCAAGCATTATACCGCTAATAGGTGATTTACTATATGCTTAAATTATTGGTATGATCTCACTATTTTAAATTTCAAATCTTTCTCTGTTGCGTTGGAAAATGTCAACCACTTAGGCTATGCCGCTATGCATCTTCTAAGAAAAAAAAATAAATATAAACAAACTATAATTTTGTTTTTTTATGAGGAACTAAACATGAAGATCAAGATGATTAGTCAATAACCTAATTATTCAGCTTATTTTTCTTAAATTTGTAATTTTTTTAGAAAGAATAATTTTTTATTTTTCTTCTAAAAATTTATATTTCCATTCTATGTCTATTCTTAGGGATATAGATGTAGAGAATTTCACATGGCCGCCCATAGTTTATTCAAATTTAAATGTGGCCGCCCAAGAGAGGAGGATTGTTTTTAAAAAAATCCTGAAAAAAATAAAGAGGAATGAGTAGATAAACAAAGAAGGAAAATTTGATATTTGGAAGGTGGACGCGCAAACATCCACATTTTGATTTTTAATTAGTTCCTATGCTTTCCTTTATTTGTATCGTTGCCCCGGTGAAAATAATTTCAAATCAATCAAAAGAAATTTAAAGTTTATAATCTATTAAAGTACAGGGGATAAAATGAGAAAAATCCCGTACGGCAGTCCACGTTAGCAAATATTACTAACGTGCGCTGCACGCAACCTGTATCGAACGGTGTCCGAAGGCAAAATACGCACATCGGATGGCATTGTGTTGCCCTGCACAAGCGTTTGGGGTATTAGGCGTGCACACTTGCCCAAATATATACACAGAAAAGCCCCAAACAAAAAAGCAATTTACACGCACGCACAATTCCGTCCATTTACACGCCCTGTTTTGGTGGAAGGAAAGAAATCAGCAAAGAAAGAAAATAAGGAGGGAAAAAAAATAAGGAAGGAAAGAAATCATTGCTTTCCCTTATAGGCCCTGTGTTTCAGTGGAAGGAAAAGAAATAAGAAAAGAGTAAAAAAATTTTAAATTAATTATATCATACATAATACATAAATAATTAGTAAAATTATAAATATTATAGTTTGTTAATTATAAAAATACTATAAAATTCATATTAATTTGTATAAATTTTTATTAAAAATTATAAAAAATATAAAAGTACTATAAATTCTTATTAAAAATTATCAAAAATTTTGACAGCATTTCCTTCTAGCAAAAACTAGTACTTCAGTTTCAAAACCTTTCAAAACCTAACAATTGAAGCCAAAACCTAACAAAGAATGAACTGAAAAGCAGTCTAAGACCTAGCCATTTGTAGTTTCAAATAAGCATACTCTGGCCGTAAGTAGAGGAAATCTGGGCAAGGAATAACACAATGTGAATGATTTAGATCCACAAAAGCCAGAGAATGAGCAAGGAAATCTGGGCGACGACGTACCTTTGAGTCGAATGCCCTCACCAGAAAGCGATGAGGAAATCTGGGCGACGACGCGAGGGAGGGAGGCTTCCGTCGGCGACGACGCGAGGGAGGGAGGATGCAGGCTTCAGGCTTCCGTCAGGTCGACGACGCGAGGGAGGGAGGATGCAGGCTTCAGGACGACGGCGGGACGAGGGCTTCCTTCGGGACGGCGGGACGAGGGCTTCCGAGCTCGGGACGAGGGCGAGGCGAGGTCGGGACGAGGTCGGGACGAGGGCGGGACGAGGGCGAGGTCGGGACGAGGGCGAGGTCGGGACGATGGCGAGGTCGAGGTCGAGGGCGAGGTCGGGACGACGACGGGACGACGGCGAGATCGAGGTCGAGGGCGAGGTCGGGAGGACAGCGGGACGAGGTCGAGGAGAGAAGCAGATAGAAAGGGCGTGAATGCGAAAAGTATCGGACGGAAATGGGATTTCCGTCGAAATGAGAGGGGACGGTTTTGGAGGGAATGGAAAGTTAATTCTTTCCTTTCACTGAAACTAACAGCCTGTTTCGGTGAAGGGAAATAGGGAGAGAAAGGAAAGAAACCTAATTCTTTCCTTCTATTTCCTTAGTTTCAGTGAAAGGAAATAAAGAGGGAAAGGAAAGAATTAACTTTCCATTCCCTCCAAAACCGTCCCCTCCTATTTCGACGGAAATCTCATTTCCGTCCGATAGCATTTCGCCCTTTCGCCCCTTCGCACAAACTCTCTCCTCGACTTCGTCCCGCTGTCGTCCCGACCTCGCCCTCGACCTCGATCTCGCCGTCGTCCCGACCTCGCCCTCGACCTCGACCTCGCCGTCGTCCCGACCTCGCCCTCGTCCCGACCTCGCCCTCGACCTCGACCTCGCCCTCGTCCCGACCTCGTCCCGCCCTCGTCCCGACCTCGTCCGGACCTCGCCCTCGTCCAGACCTCGCCCTCGACCTCGACCTCGCCCTCGTCCCGACGGAAGCCCTCGTCCCGCCGTCGTCCCGACGGAAGCGAGGATCGTTGACGTCTACGGAAGGCTGCTGGATAAGGAATCAATGGGGGAAGATCTTTTCTGGGCAATTAGGGGCGGCGGAGGGACGAGCTTCGGCATCGTCACCTCGTGGAAGGTCAAGCTGGTCCCGGTGCCGCCAGTCGTGGCCGTCTTCAGCGTGAGCAGGACGGCGAGCCAGGGCGCCGTGGAGCTGATCGACAAGTGGCAGCGCTCCGCTTCCAAGTTCCACGAGGATCTCTTCATCAGAGTAGTAATCCAGCCGCGGGACGGCAAAGAAGCGGAGGCCGTGTTCAACTCGTTGTTCCTGGGACGGTGCAGCGAGCTGCTGCCTGTAATGGCGCAGAGCTTTCCGGAGCTTGGCCTGCGGCGGGAAGACTGCAGGCAGATGACCTGGATCAAGTCTGTCCTGTACTTCGCCTACTTCACGGACGAGAAGCCATTGGAGGAGCTCTTGGACCGTGGATCCAACCCGGTGAGGTTCTTCAAGGCGAAGTCTGACCATGTCTCAAAACCGATTCCCAGCCACCATCTTGAGAGGATCTGGGGGAGCTTCGCCGGCGAAGGGCCAGGCGTGATGATCATGGACCCGTATGGCGGGAGGATGAGCAATTTCTCGGCCTGGGCGACGCCCTTTCCTTACAGGGAGGGGGTTCTCTATTTTTTTGTTGATTTTGACCGGTCAAACATTCATTTCTATTCTTTCCTTTCATCACCGAAACAAGAGCCATAAAAAGGAAAGAAATGATTTCTTTTCCTTCTTATTTCCTTTCTCTTCTTATTTCCTTTCTTTGCTGATTTCTTTCCTTCCACCGAAACAGGCCGTAAGAAAATAGAAGGAAAGAATTAGGTTTCTTTCCTTTCTCTCCCTATTTCCCTTCACCGAAACAGGCTGTTACCGCCACCTCGGTGATTGTACCTCCCGTGGCCTCGTATCGTCGACTTTGACTTCCCGCCCTCCGCCTCCAGATTTTCTCCGCCGATCACTCGCCCTCTTTTTCTGCCTCCCTCGACCGCGGCGGCGTTGTCACGACCGCCGACCATTTCTAATTTTCAAAATCTACACGCCCGGGGGGAGACGTCGTCGTCTTCTCTTGATCTCCTCTCGTCCACGGACGAGAAGTAGATCGTAGGGTTTAGAAGAGCTCGCTCTATGTCAGGCGGAACTCATCGATAAGGACCAGAGGAGGAGTATCCGCCATGATTGACGCCCGTAGCTTACGGAAGAGCAGTTCCGGCACCAGCAACCTTTGCATGGAATGGAAGATTTCCTTGGCTCCGGCGACGCTGATCGGGACATCAATAAGGTATAGACTTTTTTGTGGACTCTTCTTGTAATCCTAATGACGGATCTATTTTTCTTCTGTTTCAGATGCTTCTTATTTTAAACATTTTTTTTTTGCCTTTTCTCTAGAATGTATTTGTGCGGGAGGAAACATACTACTATCTGTCAAAAAAGTAATAATGTATTTGTTTTTGATCGCCTTCTTTTTTTTCCTCACTGAAAATTTCATGGTTTTACTGATAAGGATGAATTGGCTTTTTCTTCATGTGAAAATGACAGGTCATATGACAACCATAGTTCTTTCTTGAGATTGATCATAGCAAAAGACATGTATTATGAAATGACCCTATCAAGTTTTAAGGCAACTTTGCTTGGAGCCACCAGCTATATCTTCTTACTTGTGATGGTTATGAGTCCAATTGTCCAATGTAACATCATCATGAAATAGAAGAGAAAGCGCATGCTGCTTGTCTTGAATTTTACTTCTGTTACTGATTCAGTAGTTACACATGTCTACTTGTATATCTGATATTAAGAGGGAGCTCATAAAGCACTCCTCCAAGTGGAACAAGATGCAAAGTTCCAAATATATGGTTTTCCGATTTTCATATTAGTTACAGTATTGATAATTCTATTTGGTGGATATGAATGCCAGAGAAGAAGATAATATGATTTGTATAGTTATACTTCCACTTCTAGAAAGACGATACACAAAGATGCTAAAGAAATATGTTATGGCAATTTTCTTCTCAAGTAATCAAATAGAAATTTTATTATATTTAGCACATGAAATGTCAATTTGTAAACAGCTGCAAAAATAGAAAATAATCTAAATTATGAAATATGAATATTTAGTTTTATATGAGAAGTTGGCCTTCTATAATAAGTTGGAAGGAGTTTATTCAGTTAATGTCGCAGCATTATGTTAGGCTTGAAAAGGAGAAAAGACTACCTGAATACTTCATGTAATCATATTTTATACATCCCAAAAGGTGAACTGAGTCCAACTTAGTCGGTATGAAATGCATCTCAGATGCGATGGAACGATCCATTTCGATGCTCTAAATCAAGTTTGCAAGGAAACAAGTTGTGACAAGTGGAAAAACGACAGTGGACCAAACATATAAGTTTATAACTGTTTAGGGAGATTAACTGAACCTTAAGATGCCTAAAAAGGGTATTGAATTGCAATGAAACATGAAATGCATTGAAACAACCCTAGTTTTGGACCCTCCAAGAGGAGAGAAATATATGGATGTAAGAGAGGTGGAACAGCTGTTGAGAACCTCATATTGGTATTAACTTCATGAACAAATTTTGGCTTTGACTTTGTCAACTTGTTCATAACTGCCTCCCATAAATCACAAACTTGATCACTATCTTAATTATACCGGATTTGGAAGAATTTGCAATCATAACATTCCGTTTGTTCATCCATGGACAATATTATCAGTCCACATCAACTAGTTTGTGGATAGTTTTACCCTGTTGTCCAACAAGGGTAGTTATATTGCTTAGTATTAATTGGGAGTTAGTTTAGTATCACTAGGTGGTATTCATCTTTATTAATACCCATAAGAGACTATATTTATCCTATTCTAGTTGTTGTAATTTTCAACTTGGTATTAAAGCAAGCCCTTCATTTGATAGTTATTTTTTTGGTCTTAGCAATAGTAGACCGCACATTGTTGCCATCAAAGAAAAAATTACTTCTACTTCATTGTGGTGTTATATTTAAGCAAAGTTCACTATGCAGTAAGTTCTAAAATCACCAAAGGCTTAAGGTGCTCATTTGAGCTATACCAGTTGCAAATACTTTAACAAATTATATATGTAATGTAAACAAAAACTTTCTTTAAAATTATATCAAAATATTCTATATGAAATAGAAATAACAAAAAATATAAACTAAAGTTTTCTTTAAGAAATACTACAAGGTCTAAACATCATGTTAGTTGAACTTCAGTGGATAAAAGATTACAAATATAAGATTTTGATTACGGAATCAAGATCACCATATTCCACACAGAACCATATCTTGGCATGGTGGATTAGTCACTAAGCATAGGCAGGTCTCTAGTTTGAATGCTCTCTTGCTTTTATATTATGTTTACATTATTGTCTAGTCACATGCTTACGTAGCGCCCGATGATGGAAACATACCTAAAATTTATACGGCTCCTACTTAAGCATGGGTCGCCTTGAGCACTTGATGACAGACACACTTTTGCCATAGCCACCTTGTCGTGCGTCACCTATAAGAGACCATCTTTTCATATCTTCCTCTTCCCCATAATCCCAGCTTTGATGTACCTATAATTTTATTAGACCAGAATTTCTCACCTCTATGACACTTTCCTCATGGTGTTTAACTTGCATTATCTTCTCCATGACCTTGATGAAAAAGAAGCATCTTCTCTGCCATCTACTTGGCCAAATCGATCTTCATACGACACCAGCTCAATTCATTGTAAGACTCTTCTTTATTAGAACCAATCTGTAGCTCCCACGCATATCAGCAAAAAGCAAAACTCTGGCAATAAACTATAACTCTAGTGATCTGGTTGTGGATGATGCTACAATTTTTTTGGTTCGTCTCTTTGTATCCTAATCCTCAAAGACTTCTGCTTCACTTCTTTTAGCCTCATCGTTACCTGCTATTGGTTTGAGATAGAACCAGATTGGGTCACCACCACCTTATCATGTGATATTAGCCACTTGATGATGATGCCTCACATCACTATTCAATTCTTGCAAGCGCTTTGTTGCTTGAGCCACCATCCATAGATACCCTTTTGCATTTCAGGAGAATGGGAAAAGGTTAAGATTTGGCTTACTTCTATAAATGTTTATGTAAGATTCTTTTTAGTTGTACTTCAAGTGACAACTAAAATTTTTCTTACTAAAAACAAAAAGGGTGCTTATCTTGCATTGGATCCAACCATGCACTTGTCCATATTCAATTTTGTGCTTACTCCGTAATTGTGCACAGAATCCACTTTTATTTACACTTTACAACACTCTAGTGACTGGCACTCTACTCAGCACAAAATCCTCCTGTATATGTGGCAACACTTATCTCCACTTGCGTGCAATTCTTTCTTTCTTTTTCTTATTCATGGATAATTAGTGCACTTGCCATGCAGTCCACTTCTCTCTTGCTTTCATACGGATGACACAGCTACTCCAAAAGGCGAATCCTTCCAGTCTCTTGCATGCAGGGACAAATGTTACTTCTTCTACATGCATTTAGCTAACACTCATGATTTTGACATATCTATCTATACCGGTGCATCACTCCACTATCAAACTGGACCTACTGGCACCGGTATCAGTCAGTTTTATATAATATACTAGTAGATGATCGAACTAGAATAAACCAACTATGTCGACGCTTTCTCCTATTTGCAAGCATTTAAATTTCAACTATGTAATTCTATTTCTCACCTCTCTTACCGTATTAAATTTTTTTCTTATGTCGATAATACCTTATATTTGCATCCTATCATATTTTATATAGACTTAATTAGATGCCCACTTATCCCATAGTTTAACTAGGAACAGACCAATCTAATGTTTTATAGTTTAACACACCCTTTGTGACTTAGAATCATAAACATGGTATATTTGTCGATTAACTAATAATTAGTAATTAAGTGTATCTCGGGTTCATATTTTTGGCCTAGGATTAATACTTCATTAATATTGATCAAGTGACCACCTATCCAAAAAGCTTAAGGTATTTATTTTAGAAAGGTTCTATCTATAAATTTTTTATAATTTAACAATATGCTAAAGTTGTCATCCCAAAGCTTGCATTACTTATGGGTTATTGTCTCTTAACATCAAAAACTATCGCTCAATGATTGAGTAACTTTCTTGGTTATCGTGTGTATGTTTAGTTTGTTCTTTAGTTGATAAGTGATACTAAAATGCAAACCTTCCTATGACCATGATATCAATCCCATAAAGCTGAAATTATTATTACGAAAGTGACTTTGTGTTGGGATCATTGCCTATGGCTTTTACAAGCAATAAAATATACAGTATGAAGATAAAATGCAATATTCTTACGAGTATCTTTTGGAAATTCAATTTGAGGATCTATGACTATTTTTATTATGATTTTTTTGTCTGAGAGAACTTTGAACTTTGAACCAAAACATTGCTCCATTCTTAAGATTTATGGTTGCTTTGCCTGTTTTGTTTCAGGGTAATAGAGATATTGCATCAAACAGAATAAGCGGTTCAATAGGTCCAACAAGATATATTTCTGAGTGCAGACTACAGCTAGCTTGCAGAAATTACCTATCATTTGAATATTCAATGTTCTTACACAGAAAAATTAGACGTTGCTAGTATGCACACAAAAGGAGCTTCTTCAGATGGCTTTAGGATTAGCATATCTAGTGTTCCCAGTACATCCAGTCATGGATCTGCGCAGGAGGACTTTGATGCTTCCAGTGACGTCTATATTTGGGGTGAAGTCATTTCTGATAGTTGTACTAGGATTAGTGCCGATAGAAATAATAATCCTGTAAGTGCAAGGACTGATATACTCCTACCTAAACCCTTGGAATCCAATTTACTATTGGATATTCATCACGTGGCCTGTGGCGTGAGGCATGCGGCCCTCGTGACCAGGCAAGGTGAATTATTCACCTGGGGTGAAGAATTAGGTGGACGCCTTGGTCATGGGGTTGCAGCTGATACTGTACAGCCTCGCATTGTGGAATCTTTATCAGCTTCCAATGTCGAATTCGTTGCTTGCGGTGAGTTCCATAGCTGTGCAGTTACTGTGTCTGGTGAGCTCTACACATGGGGTGATGGTATGCATTATGCTGGGCTACTTGGTAATGGTACAGATGTTAGTCACTGGATGCCTAAAAGAGTGTCAGGAATATTAGATGGTCTTCAAGTTTCTCACGTCTCTTGTGGTGTTTGGCATACAGCCTTGATTACTAGGACAGGGCAGTTATTCACATTTGGCGATGGTACATTTGGTGTTTTAGGCCATGGAAGTCGAGAAAATGTTTTATATCCTAGGGAAGTAGAATCATTGATGGGATTGAGAAGTATTGCTGTTTCATGTGGGGTCTGGCATACTGCAGCTGTGGTGGAAGTTATTGTAACACAATCCAGTTCATCATCTGGAAAGTTATTCACTTGGGGTGATGGAGACAAACACCGCCTTGGCCATGGTGATAAGGAACCTCGGCTAAAGCCTACCTGTGTGTCTTCGCTGATTGATTATAATTTTCACAAAATAGCTTGCGGTCACAGTCTTACAATTGGCTTAACCACTTCACGACATGTTTTTACCATGGGAAGTACAGTATATGGTCAGCTTGGTAATCCTCATTCTGACGGAAAGCTTCCATGCCTAGTAGATAATAATCTAGCTAGTGAATCTATTGCAGAGGTTGCTTGTGGTTCGTATCATGTGGCAGTCTTGACAGTCAGAGGTGAAGTTTACACGTGGGGAAGAGGTGCTAATGGAAGATTAGGTCATGGAGACCTTGAGGATCGTAAGATACCTACGGTTGTAGAAGCTCTGAAAGACAGACATGTCAAACACATCTCCTGTGGGTCAAACTTCACAGCTGCCAAATGCCAACACAAATGGGTTTCGAATGCAGAGCAGTTGCAGTGCTCTGCATGTAGACAGGCATTTGGGTTCACCAGAAAGAGGCACAACTGCTACAACTGTGGACTTGTACATTGCCATCAGTGCAGTTCTAGAAAGGCTCTGAGAGCAGCTTTGTCTCCTAATCCTGGCAAGTTATATCGCGTATGTGATTCATGCTATGTAAAATTGACTAATAGTTTAGATTCTGGGGGATTTATTGGCAAGAAGATTGTGAAGCCCCGGATATCTAGTGAAAAGAAAGACTGGTTTGATAGAATGGATACAAGCTTATCCAAGGTTGCTTCTTCGAATAACTTAGATTTGGTCAATGACTCTGATGCTAAAGAGTCCAAAGATGGGAGGAACTCTGTGATTCAATCTTCTCAAATTCTTCCAAGTTTACAGCTGAAAACAATTGCTTTTAGTGGTGGTGGAGATGTACATCAATCAGTTCCTAGACCAGCAGTGAAATCTGCAAATCATTCTAGGGCTGCTTCACCATTTTCAAGAAAGCCTAGTCCTCTGCGGTCGTCAACTCCAACTCCTACAGTGGCAGGTCTTTCTTTCTCCAAGAGCTTCTCCGATAATCTGAAGAAAACAAATGATCTTTTGAATCAAGAACTTCTTAGGTTACATTCTGAGGTATCTGTCTCTCTTTGTCTACTTGGTTGAGCATCGTTCTTTGTTAAAATATCTTGTTTTACTTTGCATAATTACTAGGTTGATAATCTAAGGCAACGTTGTGAGCGCCTAGAATTTCAGTTGGAGAGATCTGAAAATAAAGCTGAAGAAGCTATATCGCTTGCCACAGAGGAATCTGCAAAATCAAAAGCTGCCAAAGAAGTTATAAAATCGTTAACTGCACAGGTAGTCTTTCTTTACTTGAACGCTATTCTTAGGAGCAAACTTGGAGATTCAGAATCTATGCTCAGGGACTTTGAGACCGTGCTATTCTTTTCTGCTCTAATTCAAATTGCACTATGTTGCCTTTCTCAGGCGGTGGTTCTGTGTTTTACTTATTCTTAAACTGAAAATCTGTTTGATTAGAATTAATATATCATTTCTTGAACTAAATTAAAGTTCATGCTTAAACATGCCCTTATTCAAAATAGTAGTTTAACCAGTCAATAGGAGTTACTTAAGTTACATTTCTGGTATACAGTTAGTGTGCCTTTCTGACTGTGTATTGAACTTCGCTAAACTGGACTCCCTTTTCTACCTCGAGCAATATGTTAACACATTCTGATTTATCATATAATGATTACCACTATTCTTTTTCTCTTAATATGATTATTACTTCCTTCCTTACAATACTTGAATTGAAGCCTCAAGTGTTGGATTCTAGGTGTGTTTTACTGAATTACACTGGATTTGTCTTAATTGGGTTGACAGTTGAAAGAAATGGCAAGGAGGCTTCCTCAAGAAGTCGACCATACTGATGAAGTAAGGCTTATGCAGCTTCCAAATGGCATTGAGTCACATGCAACTCAATACTCTGATTCAATCTTCAGAAACCTTCGGACAGAAGAATTGCCAAAGAAAAATTGTGCAGAAAGAGAAATTTCTGAAGCTAATCAGTCAAGCACACACTTAGCTGATCATGTAGTTGCTTGCTCTACCAATTTGGAAAACAATTCTAATTTTCAACAGAATGGTTGCGGAGAAACTAGAGCGACTGTCATTAGACCGGATGATCTTGACAACTCCAAGCCAGACAGCAATCAAGTTGAGGCAGAGTGGATAGAACAATTTGAACCTGGTGTTTACATAACGTTGATTGCTCTTCGTGATGGAACCAGAGAACTGAAGCGGGTCCGTTTCAGGTAGGTCAAAAAGGTTGCGGCTTATGAAGATATCTGAATTTGCAATCTTCCACGTTCAATGATTCTGTACTGGTCTCTGAGGTTGTCATTCAAATGGATATTGATAGTGTTAATTCTTATGCAGTCGTAGAAGATTTAAAGAGCAGCAAGCGGAAGCTTGGTGGTCAGCAAATGCTGAGAGGGTGCATGAGAAATATAATTTTCGTGGGTTATATAAGGTCTAATGAGCTATGCAGATGATACCTGCGTATGATGCAAAGTAAATCCACTCTCATCGCTTGAGCAAAAAACAATCCAGAAAAGCTTGACAGAAAAGCAATACCTGGTAATGTTATTTTTGTTGTCTAACTTGGTGGAAATAGATTCTTTGAAAGTTCATTTTTGCAGTAATTAATCAAGATTATTCCTTTTAGAGCGTTACTTTTTTCAAACTTGTAAGCATAGCATGTTGTCCGTTCACATGAAAGCTTTATTTTATTTAATCTGCCTTCCAATGTTGTATAGTCGCATAAATAAAATCAGCATTAGCCTTGGCAGAGAAATGTACTCCTTTTAATCCTTGCGGTGGAATTTATGTTTTAGCTTTCTAATAGATTTTATTGCTTTTCGTTGTTGTAAGTGCTTAAAATTCAATGAATTCATCTGAGCTGAATGCTCCGCATGAACATTTATGTCTCTGTTGAGGTTATATTGCAATTGTCGTACTACTGAATAACCTGATAACTCACATCAATGATTTCACATGACCAGGTAGCAGAAACAGTTTATGGCTGTTTGGCTGGCTTTGGTTTCTGTTCAATTAAAATCGTATCTTTGGTAGTGTCATTTAAAATGCTAAAGATTAGGAATACTTTAACTTTAATACTCAGTGTATTATCTCTTTTACCCTCTCTTTCCTTGGAGGCAAAAAAGGGAGGAAAGGATGAAAATTATATTTTTCCTCCATTTCCTTGGAGGGAAAGAATAAGAAATGATGGAAAAAAGAGCTACTTTTCTCTTGTTTAGCTTTCTACTTGGAAGCTGAGAAGAAAAAAAAAACATGCTTCCTGTCTCTGCCCACATCCCTGTCGTCGCCCTTGACGTTTTACCACCATTGTCTTTCTTCCAGTGACCCATCCTCACTATCGTTGTGCTCCCGACTGACGTCGCTCTGCTCCCAGCTGATGTCCCCATCGTCGCCTACTCCTAAATGCTACCGCTCATCCTTGCTACTTCGCCAAAGCCATTGTCGCGTCTCCGTCCTCGTTGCTTTGCCAAAGTCGCTGCCATTTTGTCCTAGCCATGTCGCCAAAGCCACTGCTACTCTATCCTAGCTGTGTTGCCAAAGCCGCCGTAGCTTGCACACTGAATGCCGTCAGAAGGAGACAAGGAAGGTCGACGCGACTTTCTGATCGCCGCTAACTCTGTTTCTTGTCCCCATGTGATTATCACGTGTTTTACTTTCCTTTCCCTCGTATTTTCTTTCCCATTTCTATTTCTTTTTCCTCAATTTTTCTTCTCCTTCTAGGAAATATGCCCTAGGAAACTATGAGGCAAAGTCCCGTTGATTTATTCATCGGAAAGTTTGGAGATAAGTAACGATGCATCGCTGAGAAGAGCCTTATAATCGCTGAAGATACTGCTTTGAAGCCTTCGGCCATATATTTTACTCGAGAGGGTAATGTTACAATGTCTTAAGCTATGTTTGGAGAAAAGAAGTTAAAGGAAGGACAAAAATTAGGGATTAAAAAGAAAAGGAAAGAAAAAATTTTCTAAATGTTTTCTACCCAATCTGCATGGAACTAAAATTAAAGAAAAAGAGGGATTTTTTTTAACCATTCTTTTCCTTTTTTTTTCTCTGCAATAAGAAAATGGCTTTTCCTTTCTATCCCTTGTCTTTTTCCTTCTAACTATACATAATCCCAATTTTAAAAACTAATCTATATTGTTTGATATGAATGGTATATACTAGCCTAAGATATAACCAGTACCGGTATATTTTGTGTTTGTATGACTGGTACATTATCATGTTGCTATGTATTGGCCTCATAATATAATGGTATAATAGTTTATACCAAGATTTAAAATCATGTGCATAATCATAAGATGGATGTACCATAACTTTTTCACATGCCAAGATATTATCTTATGAACCATGATTTTACACTCTGTTGCCTACCCAATCTTGGAGTCAATTACCTTGCAGCAATTGTAGTGTTTCATGATTTATATTGGTTATGTCTGTCAACTGGATACTGCATTAAATCTTCATATTTGTTAATTGTATTATTCATTCGTATTGATGTTTAGTCAATAAACAAATGAAGCTGTAATATAAGAGCTTGTTTAGGTACATACCTTAAATTGGGCTTTTTTCCCTTCATTATGAAATCACCTTTAACTTGTGCCTTATTATCACTGGGCACCTGCGTAGTTACTGTGTAAATACATGATGAGAGGAAATTTTATCTATATTTACATATTAAATATAAATATCATTTGAATTGCATAAAGATTCATTAGTGAATGAAGTTTGTGGCGGACTGTCTATTTGAAATCTACTTCGCATTTACAATTGAAATGGTATCCATGCTCTTATATAATAATAAATAAATGTGATATAATTAATCTAAATACATTTGAAAGCCCAATTTGATAACCATGATTGTATGATTCATAGAATTTTTATCATTATAAATACAAATAAGATGATTAATGAGTAAAATAGAATTTCATAATAATGATTATATTATGTTTATAATCATAATTATTAATTATAACTAAAAAAATAAAAATATATATAGTTTGAGCAACATTTAATGCTAGTGTTACTTGGTGCAAAAGCATGTCATGGAATGACTTGCACATGGGTGATATGAGTGACTGTGTTATAAAAGCTTAGTGGGTTGATTAACTCCCTGCATGAGTTGTAGTTCGGGCCATGGCTTTGAGGTTGCTCATTTGCCTTGCCTTGGAAGTTTGATCAATCAAATAGCTTCAGAGTGATTTTAAGTTAGGTGCTCTACAAAGGTGATCTTAGACTTTGTTCAATCTATCGTGGTTGAGGTAGAGTGATCTATTTTGTTGAGAAACTTACCAAGCTATTTTTTTCTGAGTTGTCTAGTCTAATCTACTGTGTCTTTTTTATGGACATCAATTTTGGCCATATCATTCCCTCCACCCACAAACAGCAGGACAAAAAGTAAAAACATACAAACACACAAGGTGATTGCTAAGAGGAGTACATTGTGGGAATGTTTTTTGGCTTATATGATGTGTCTAATGCATTCAGATGGAATCATCAACCATGTCCAATTAGTCTTGTGCTTCTATGGAATGTAAAATGAAGTTTTAAGAGATGATTTGGAGTGTTTCGTGGACCTAGGTAAGCTTTGCTCTTGAGGGACTTCCAATGCTTCATGGAGTATAACGATGATAAATCACTTTCCCAATAAATCCCTGGTTCACTAGGGAGACAAAGTTGAGGGCACTACTGAGTGCTCTTTATCCATGCCTTCATTATCAGAGTTTGATATAGAAGCAATCATAGGAAGACTTTCCTAGTTTCTGGCATTGGAGACCCTAACATATCACTTTGACAGATTTTATTATATTTAGAGCCTATTTGACCCCACTTTCAATAACTTTATAACTGTTCTAAACTGTGTTGTGCTGTCAAAATTTATAAGATGTTTGGTTAATAATTTTTTAATTGTTGTCAAAATTTAAAATAATAAATAAATATATTATTTTAAATTATTTAAAATAATAATAATTTTTATTTTTCTTTAGTATTCAATTTTAAATTATTTAAAATAATAATACTTAAAATTTTAAACAAAATTATATAAATTATTTTTTCAAAAAAATAAAAGCTGCAAAAGCATCAAATTGTAGCTTCCTCAACTTCTACTTTTTTATTACTTTTTTCTGCTTCTGTTTTTCATTACCAAATAGTTTTTTATCTGCTTTTAACTTAAAAGCTGATTAAAATCAGCTTAAAAGTGGAACCAAACAGGCCCTTAGAGTATAAATCTCAAATTGAGATACTCTAAAATAAGCCAATGGGTTCTTTTGTCCATGTTGACCTTCATGCAATGATGCAAGAGTTCATCTTGTAACTATTGATTATGTCAACATTTGGAGTCACATCTACTTTTGTCGATCACCTTATAATAATTACAATATGCTAATCCTCGATATGCACTAATCCCTTGGAGGTTAATCTCCTTAGGAATAGTGCAACCCTTTTATGATGATTACCATTGATGTCCTAATCGCTCAACTAAAGACTATCAAGACCTCCAATAACATATTTGTTAGTTAATACAGTAAAGAGATGCATCAACCAGTAACAAGTTCAATCTATCAAACATATATGTACTACTTGCATTAATATACTGTCTCACATTTTTAACCCATAATAGCCAAACACCCAATCATGAACCTAGCTCATATTGTTGTTGTCATTTATAATCAACCTAACTGCACATTTAGGTCTCGAGCTAAGGTGAAACAAATTAGACCATATTTCTTAACTTCCAACACACCGTAGAGACTTTAAACCTCGAAGTCAACTACAGGCCTGAGGCAACCATAACCATTTGAGAGCCTAACCCGAGTAATTTGGGGCTTCCCGAGAGACCAGACTCCTAAAATATGTTGCTCGACATATTGCAACTCACTTCGGAGTTGGCTTGAGCAACTTGCCACTTGGCAAGTCAGTTGGAACTGCACTGGAGCGAATAACCCTTTCAGTACAAGCACTTTGCCTGCATTGGTGTTAAAGTACAGTCACTTTAAGTCAATTTAGTCATTAATATTTGCCGCTCTGTTCACCATGGCATTAGTTAGTGCAACTGCTATGCTAGCTTTTCGCACATATGAGTAATGAGTAAACACAAGTGTAAACCACTTCCCATCGTACGAGGGTACAATAAGTGATCTTTTTGAACTCCTCTTTAATCATTTACTCTCTTACCCGACCTCTTAACTGTATAGTTTTAGCTACCCATAGCGAAGAACACTTTTCCTATCTTTCAACGACTTCCTTATTTGATTGGATCCACATTAATCAATTATGTTACCTCAAATGAGTACAATTCTAGTTCACATCAAGTTGCACAAGTTTTCAAACCTGATGTAAAGTATCGCGTCCGTTTCCCTAATTAAGTTTGAGATTAGATTCCACATATTTTCAAGTATTCGCATTAATAATTGTAACACAATCTTTATTTCTTATAGCTATCCATTAACATTTACATTATTATTAATTAGTTTAAATTGCTAACTAAACATCAGAATCTAACTATCTAACATTTGATTACAAATACTTGACACTAGAAATCAAATCCTTACAATATCAAACATCACAATCTACAAGTTGCCCCTCTTTAAAAGTACAATAATTATACATCAATCTAAAAATGACATTGCGGTCACTGTGTTTGACTGTTTGTGTATTTTGGTGGAACCAAACCCGTCACAGATACTGTGTTTTCTAGTTGCCATCTTTGGGGCGCGTTTTCTACGCGGAGGGGGCCGCTTAGTTGCATCCAAGCGAACCCCTCTAAATGCTTGGCACGTGGCGAACAAGATTTTCCAACGGCTGATGAAAAGATAAGCCGTTCGTCCGAATTAACGTCGCTCGCCCTCGTTTTCAACCCATCTCGACTATTGCCCTAACTTGACGCCATCGACTCGCCGAGTTCATCCCTTCCGACGCCTTCCGACCAGCGCCTCGCCCAGCGACCCCCTCCACCGAGTTCATTGCCTCACCGACGCCGAGGCAGCGAACGCAGCGGCATTGAAGACAAAGATGAGGTGTGGGCCCTGATGTGTGCTCCTACTTCGGCGTCTACTGCGCCGCCTCTCCTGTCGCCCTTGACCTGAAGGTCGTCACTGGCGTCAACCTCAACCACGCTGACCTCGCCGGCTATCTGCCCTCCGCGCGAAGGGTACTGGCGAAGGGTAAGGTTCGGGCACATCTGCCGCATGCCCAAAACCTTCCCGTCTCCACTTCTTCCTCTCCGGCGACGGCGAGGCGACAGCTGGCGAGCAGTCGGGTGGGCGAGGCGCCTGGCGAGCGGTCGGGCGGTCCGCTGGCTAGGTGTTGGGCGAGCGCTGGCGAGGGCGAGGCGAGGGTGGTCGTCGACGAGGCGACGGCTGGCGAGCAGTCGGGCGTCGACTTAGGGCAAGAGGCGTTGGCGAGAAGAGGGCGTCGACTTAGGGCAAGAGGAAATGGAAAAGGAGGGATTGAAATAACGCCGTTGGATGATTTTTTTGCCACGTGTCATTGTCTGGTTGACAATCGCTCGGATGAAATTCCCGACCCCCTCCGCGTAGAAAACGCGCCCCCATCTTTGCAGATCGCCACAACTCCATTTCATCATTGTCTGAATTTTTTTCTGATGTCACAGGACAAAAATATTGGCAATTTCACTGTAATATTTCTCACTTTCCAGAATCTTACTGATTTGACCTATCAGCAACAAACCATACCAATCATTTTTTTTATTTGTCTGAATATTCCTGTCGAACAATGAATGTGAGTATATTTAAGAATACTGCTTGGTATAACTTGTGTGTTGTCTAGTTTTATGTAGATTTCCTGACCCACATGCCCTCTCCCCCACTTATATCTTCCCTTGCTCTGTCGTCTCTTCTCCTCCTCCTACTGGTACCACTCTGAAGAGTGAAACCAGCTGCTTTCCCTTCTGTTTTGCCTGCGATAATTTGGCTTTGCGTGCATGCCCAAATAATGGGAGTATTCATGATCTCCAAAGGCTCGCTGCTGGTGCTGCTGCTTCTCTTCCACCTGGTTTCTTGCTGCAGTGGATCAAGAGACATGCACGCCTTGGTTCAAGCTCCGGCGCTGGGAAACAGTTACTACAAGAAATCGGCCGCCGGTTTCTTTGGGTTTCTGCCGAGGGCGATCCCGATACCGCCGTCGGCGCCGTCCAAGCGCCACAACTCCATCGGGCGCTTGCGTTGGCAGGCGACGACTCCTTGAAGAAATCATGAATCCTTTGTCCTTAATGATTTATTATTCTCTCTCTCTCTCTTCTGGTGCCGAAGCTTCTTAATTAATATGTAGTATGATTGCATGGACATTAAATTGGCCTTACATTCTACCTGAATGTGCATGCAAAATTTAGTGTTCTTTTTTGTCTCCTTTTCAGTACTAAAACTTCCCCTTTCATCACAGTACGCAGCTGTGGAATAGCTCTACCTGATCACCATGTCAAATATATTTATACTTATATGCAAGATCGTAGAATCTGATGTCAATTTGAGATGCGTTATTTGACAATTTCCTTCATATGAATGAGGAGTTGGTTTTCTTTTACGCAAGCAGTGTAACTCTCTGGAAGATATACATTTCTTTGCAAGATTGCACGTAATGCATCTGTCATGCCATAGGAATGTAGTAATGAACTCGTTAGTAATCTTGCTAATGAGCATCATACCAGAGATCCGAGGATCTTTATATGTGAGCAGAATGTGCAAACAAAAAATATATATATAGATGTGTTATTTGGCAATTTTTTTTCATATGAATGAAAGTCTTATTATTATCATTATTATTTGTTGCATGCATGTGTAACTCTAGTTTGCGTTTGAAAATATACATTTCTTCTTAGGACGCATGTGTCATGCGTTAGATGCCATAGGTTAGAATTATATATATATATATTAGATTATACAACAGTGAGTTGTGTATATTTTATATTTTTGGAGTTTGAATTGTGTGCATGACAATCCAGGAAGGAAAGAACAAATACAGTGTGTAGTTAATTTATTACATTGAGTTTTTGGTGCAGAGATATGCTTAGGGATTGATGTGTGATGGGAGTTGGGGGCCTTAACTAGTCCTTCACTTCAGCATCAATCATATTGACCTTAAAGGAGCAGGTAAATTGTATACATCGAAGCAGGGTAGGGCATGGCTTGGGTATAGCAAGTATGTACGTTTATTATATTATATAAAATATACTCCTCCTGCAGTCACTGTCGCACAGCTAAGTATGAATTGATATGTCGTCTTTTTCCACAGTAGCAAGTAAGAAAGGGAAGGATAATATAATAATAATAATAATAATCATCGTCAATAGAATTTAAAAACAAATATAATACGGGCCAGGGTCTGGTTCAGCCGAAAATTTTTTTTGAGCAAGAGCACTATTTAAAAAATTCTAAGCACAGTTATTAAAAAAAATTTGTGATTCTAAAAATCGTAGAAAAATATTCATCGTATAGTCCATGATGAAAGTTATTTATGGACATTAAGATCATGAATTTTGGATAAAATATTATTTACAATGCATCTTGTATTTACGATGTTGTATTCATGATATTTTATCATGAAAATATTTAAAATTCACGATTTTAATGTCTATGGATACCTTTTATGAATTATATAGATATTTGTTTATGATTTTTAGAATTGTGAATGTTTTTTAAAAAAATTGTACTTAAGATTTCTTGACCAGTCTCTTTGTTTAGAAAATTTTTTTAATTCAGCCGACTCCTGGTTTAGATATGTATTCCATTCATGTGGCGGCAGGAGGAACAGTGGCGCGCCGTAGCTGTCGCTTGCGATAAAGCTTATAAATTGCATCCCAGGAATGGGAAGCAGGGGAATAGAAATCATGTGCTTCGTAGAAGGCGCCGGAACCAGCTCCCTCAGTTCAATGTTCATCCCCGTCCGTCAGAAGGTAACTGTGCCCTGTAGCTCCATCGTACCAAGCTTTATGGATCGATTCCACTTTCCTAATGCAGTAGCTTCACGAATCGAAGCTGCAGACCTGCACCTGCCGCCTGCCTCCCCCTAGAGGTGGCCAACGGGCTGGCCCGTGGCCCGCATGGCCCGGCACGACACGGCAAGTCAACAGGCCGCGGGCGGCCCGTGGCACGGCTCGGGCCGTGCTGGGCCGAGGGTTCGCGGCCCGCGGGCCGGGCCGGGCCGGGCCAAGCACGGCACGAACCCCGGGCCAGGCACGGCACGGCACGGCTGATTGTGCTCCATTTTTACCTAAATGCCCTCATAATAGTTATAAAAATTTTAAAAGTTAGGGATATAATTATCTTTATGGTATAAAATTACCATTTTAGCCCCTTTTAATAATTAAAAATAGGGTATAAATATGTAATTATACACCCAATTCATCCCTATAAATTGACCTCCAACCCTCTCATTTCTTCACACAAGTTTCCAACTATCTTTGGAATAATTTCTCATTCTCTCTTAATACTCTCTTAATCTCTTTTCTAAGTTTTGAGTTACAATTAGTTTCTTAATTGAACTCAAACTTAAGCTTTTTTTTAGCCATCAAGAATTCAATGCTCTCTCGGTCTAGACTAGTCATTTTTTTCTATGTCTCGTGCTCACTACGTGACTAGACGTGGAGAAGATCGAGTAAGTATTAAATTAATTTACTTTTATAATATAATTATCACGTGGTGAGCACGAGCACGAGGCATAGAGAAAAATGACAGATAATAGAAGAGTGAAGATAATTCTCATTATGCCAAATTCTCAACGTTCAATTTTCCTTACATCTACCTTAAATTTCTTCAATGCTGATCAATGGAGAATCACTATTTTAAGTATTATCGAATGTGTTAGTCAAATTATACGAATTGATGTATTCAGGTTTGAAGAACATTTTATCCATTTATCTGATCATGCAAGACAAGAATTTTTGGTTTCTCCCTCTCCTTATGGGGTTGAGATTGAGATAGAGGTTGAGGATTTTGAAATAAGTGATAGTGAGGAGGATAGTGATAATATCAACGATGAGCCGGAGCAATATATCGAAACAAACCAAGCACAAGAGTCACTTGAGTTTTTTATTATTGAAGAAGGAGGTAGAGTTGAAAACATGGAGTGCGCAATATGCATAGAGAAGATGGAGCACGGAGCGCAAGTATGCTTAACACAATGCTCTCATATCTTCCATAGTAGCTGCTTGCGTAGTTGGCTACGGGTCAATTGTGTATGCCCATTATGTCGACAATTGATTTAAGCTTAAATGTATAATTTATGAATATGAAATTTAATCGAGTTGGTTTTAACTTTAGTCATGTGTTGTTAGTATTGTTAATAAATAAATTAATATTAATTTAATAAAATATATTAAAATTAAAATTATATTTGTTTTAAATAAAATAATTAATTAAATGATAATTAAATATTTTTTAAAAAAATTATGCAAAAATACATAATTCACATTCGGGCCGTGCCTGGCACGGCCCGCTGGGCCGACTGCGGCCCGTGGGCCAGTTTCAGCCCGCGTGCCGAATTTGGCCCGCGTTCCGAATCTGGCCCGCGTGCCGAATCTGGCCCGCGTGCCGAATCTGGCCCGCGTGCCGGATCCGGGCCCGGCCAGAAGATGAGCCGTGCCTGGGCCGGCACGGCTAAACGTGCCGCGGGCCGTGCCTGGGCCGGCACGGCTAAACGTGCCGCGGGCCGTGCCGGGCCCAGGTTTTTGTTGGCCGTGCCGTGCCCGGCACGGCACGGTTAGAATCGGGCCGTGCCAGGCACGGCCCCCCAGAACTCGGGCCGAGGCGGGCACGGGCCCGGGCCGGCCCAGGCACGGCCCATGGCCAACTCTACCTCCCCCAAGACATGGGGAAAATTGTCATAAAAGGTGCCCCCGCTTAAAGCTTTTTAAGCGGGGTCGCTTTATTTTACTTTTAAAAATATTTTTTTAATTTTTTTTTTAAAAATAATATATTTCTTGTAAACTATCCAATAATATTAAGATTAAAGTATTTTAAATTACATATATGTATAAAATACCCTAATCAATATTATATATAAGATAAAAAATATTATTTATTTTATAAAAAAAATTAATATTGATTAGAGTAGTTTATACGTGTATGTAATCTAAAATACTTCAATATAGATACGATTGGATAGTTTACAAGGAGTACATTATTTCTAAAAATAAAAAAATAAAAAAAATATTTTTATGGGGAAAACAAAGCGACCCCTCTTAAAACTTCTAAGAGGTGCCACCTCTTATGACAATTTTTCAAGACATGAAGATCTCCTACAGTCACATATAAATGCAAAATTGAGCTCATCTAATTAACTGATCTACTTTAATTAATATTAATTAACATTTTCAAATAAATAAATAAATAAATATTTTTTGTCTTCCTCTCAAACCTAGACAGTTGTAATAGACCCGGCAAAAATTAATTCGACTTGCTGATTCGATCCGACTCGATATGAAGTTAGATGGGTTCGTGTTAGTCATAATCGTATTCGGATCATAAATAAATCAATCTGTTTAATTGAGTCATGTCATGTTGTAAACTAGTGGACATGCTTAATTTGATTATATTATATTGTATTATATATATATATATATATATATGTTAATCTAACTCTCATTGCTAGTCTATAAGTTTAATATTAACCTAGATTTTGGTCCACTAATAATCCTAAATTTTTATTAATTTTAATATAATATTTTATTAATTTATTATTTATATTTAAAAAATAAATAATAAATTTATAATCAGATTATTCGAATTATATTCCGATTAAATAGTTTAAATTAATTAATTAAATAGATCATATTTAAATTATCTTAATCAAATCATGAGTCACAGTTAACGTAACTCATTTATGATTTACTGAGTCGAATTGTCAGTGTAAATTATAGCACGCGATTCAAAATTTTTCCTCCAATACTGTGCTATTATGCTGCGTACGTACGAGGAGCAGCAGGTGTGTTACGTGCGTGGGGCCACACGCAACCAGTAGCCAGGAACTGGAGGGCGTATAGCCGTATACATACAAAAAATACAAAGTATAAACTCCTTTCACATTTTGTCTTTTGTCCTCGTTCTTGTCGTTGATGAGGAAGCTTACGTCAAGTACAAGTGTTTTCTGGACTGCACAGTATTGTGTTCACGTGCACTCACGAGGGGCCACACATTGGTATTTGTTCATTTTGATACATTTTTTAAATATCACCATGAAGCTAAATCAAATACTGCATGTAAATAGTTCTTTTTTTCAAGACCGAAAGCCTTCAACTTTTGCAAGATCTTTAATGGCTAATTTATGTCTTCAGAGCCCCGGAGCTCAATGGTACATAATTTAAAAAACATAAAATAAAGTATTATGTTTTTCTTTAAATTTAAAAACGTCTTCGGAAGCTGGATTTCAATAAGCTATTGCATAATTTTTTTTTAAAAAAAAACATTTGTGGCCGCTTGGCTTCAAGCCCCAATTCTCTACAGCCAAAACATAAAATTTTTACCACTAAACTATAGGCACATTGTTATTATTTGTCTTTTCTTTACATCAAATGATATTTACATCAAATGATATTACTGTCACGCCCTGTTTTAACATAATATAATAATTAGCTAAGTAAATTATTATAACTCTTGTAAAAATACCACGCAGGGCTAAATCAATTTAATATCCCATGCTGGGGACAGTTTTAGCCAATTATTCAAGTCCAGCGTGACCGGCAGAGATGCACTTAAGTGTGTTTCCCTCAGCCTCATCCAGTCCAATCCAGGATCATCAAATAAATGGGAAGGGAAAGAAGCCACGTCAGTAATAAAATAAATGAACAAAGGAAGAATTTATACCCTTAATGGATTTTGGATCCGCACCCAAATCCATTCCCACTTGTCATGATGTCCGAAACCCGAGACGCGTCTTCGCCCGAGCTTGCGTACACATTCAAGACCTGGAGTTCGTGTTGACGCAGAGTCCGCGCCACGTCCTTCTCCAGCAAGATCGTCGATGGAGTTCTGACGTCGTTCTCCCTCTCGTTCAGACGTGTACCTCACGGGCCGAACTCGTCGTCTCCCAGAGTTCGGCGGCAAAGACTTGTCGGCGTCGCACGGAGAGAAGGAGGGGCGGGAGAAAGGGGAAGATCAAAGAAGATGGTCAACGTCGAAGGCGCTCCAACCTCGCCACCCACACCACCGGAGCGCACCAAGAGGGGGTTCACAAGCCCTCGCCGGCACCGTCGACGCCAAGTTTGGAAGGAGGAGGCGGAGAAAGGTTTCTCGGCGAGTTTAGAACGTACGAGATTTCGCCGGCAGAGCACCTCCGCTCAAAGTCGCAGCCTTACAGTCCTTCGTTCTCAGTTCCTCCACAAGCAGTCCCTCTCTGCCTTGTCCTCTGCTTCCCTCCTTCTTATAGAGAGCTCTGTGACGCCTCGTCTTCATCCAGGCGCACGCGACTGAAGAGCAGGCCGTGTCACGCA
This sequence comes from Costus lasius, assembly GCA_027563935.2. NCBI lineage: Eukaryota > Viridiplantae > Streptophyta > Magnoliopsida > Zingiberales > Costaceae > Costus > Costus lasius. The sequence goes on along the minus strand of CM050447.1, from coordinate 4,859,802 downwards.
AGATCTTCCTTGATCCGCCGATGTCTCGTTCCCTCATCCAGATCTTTGTCCGGATCCGGCCGTCGTTCTTGTATCACGCAGAGATCTTCCTCGGGAGCTCTCTCGCCATTTGCTCATAGCCACGCGGCGTAGCTGCCACCAGATCTCGCGTGCGAGCGATTTCCGCCGCCTCTGCACGTGTGTCTAGTTCTACAACTCCTTCTCCACGTGGCCGCATGTCTCTGACTCCGCCATCAGGCTATTCCCACGTGGTCCTTTTTGAGTGCTGTATCGCACCTTGACGCCGGAGCCAAAGAGACGTTTGCCGCTGATGGGATAAAAGCTTTGCACGCGGAGTCCCATCTTGCCGTTTCTACTCGTGCCGTCGCTTCGTCGTCAGTGCTTGCGCTGCCCGGAATTGCCATATGGCAGTTGATCATCGGCCGGCATCACTTCCTAATAGATCTTCCCTGATTTCCGGCTGCCGGCGTCGCCGTTTCATCGATGCCCAAAGCCTCTTTTCCTCCGTTCGAAATGGCGCTGATTCTTCCCAATTTGTTTTGGGAATTTCATTCGGGCGGGCTGAGTTTGAACAACTGGACTAATTTTGACTCATTGGTCAAAGGCCCAATTGGGTTGGGCGGGTTGGGCTGTATTAAGGGTTGGACCTACAATTACGAACATGGAGATTAATGAGCAAGTAGGCCACCAGTCGGTATGAACTTTAGAATGCGTGATGTATAAAATTAACCATCAAATAAGAAAAATAGAATATTACTTGACCTCCATTTGCAAGTATTCGGGAGTTGAGTCACACTAGCCAATCTCTGAGAGCATGGGTTTATTGGAACGAATAGGTGAACGGACGAGGCGACGATAGTCAATAAGGGCGAGCGATGGTGAACAAGGAGTTTTCCACTTAGCTTAGGCGGATCAAAAAATAAAAGATTGTAACTCTATTTTTCTTTCACAAATCCGTCCTCGTCCTAATTTTTTTTTCTGCTTTTCTTCCTCCTTTCCTCTCCAGTAAAGGAGGTGTAAGAGATTTGAATTACACGTTAGCAGCCTAAACTTGTCATGCAAGAACTTGCATTTGCACAACATCACCATCTTTCTGTGAGTTGTTTGTCACTAGAGCATATTTCCCTGCACAAAATTAGAGGAAAAGGCTTTCAAAAGTGAGATAAAGTCAGAATGCAGATACCAAGCCACCATGAAGCAAAGATAAAAAAAATCCTAAAATTTTACATGTAATTGTTAATATTTCCTTCTACTTCCCTAGTGGAAGATCGAGGCGGATGTGTATGTGATTCAAACGCTTTTGTGTTAGAGGTGGCGCGAGGGCAGGGCTAGCAGGCAGGCAAGCACAAAGTATGACCAGGTAATCCTGTTAGATTGAGACAAAAAAGAGAAAAAGGTTATAAAATTTTCCTCATTTTTCTTTCTTCGTTATCTTAAGACGGTGCAAGTTCACCCACAATAACTAGCCATTCGTATAGATAATTAAATTCTCTGACGCAAAAAATACAGGCTCTATTCATAATTCCATGGAGAGCAAACTGAAGGCCTAAATGGAGAAAATTCTGAAAAATACTCATCTCAATAATCGTTTCACTAGTTCTCAATAATCATAGATGTTCTTTCTTCTAAGAACATATATGATTCATATCATATAGTTATTGCCAACCCTCCCCAAAACTTTCTCACAAAATATCATGCATAAGATTAGAATTTAGTTTCCTTCTTTAAACAGACAAATTTTCACGGTAGGTTTGTCATACTCACCAATTCATGATGGGTTTTTATAGAATTCAATTTCAAACATCCGTTAATATCTTGTTCGTCGGAAGTTCAATAATAACTATAATATGTGCATAAGTGCATTAATACAGACCTGCTATAAAATGTTCTACTTGATGTGTGTCATGAAAATTTAACAATTACAATAATTCGAAATCTACATTCTTGCATCAAAGCTTCTTGTCCACCTTCGTCAATTTAGCTGTTACTTCCGCTCAACACATCACATTGGGTTATTTCCAATGAAGAAGAATGATATAATTTATGTTAATTGCAAGGTTTTTAATCTCTTGTATCAATCTAGCAGTCGTCCTCATAAAAGTACATTATTAGATGTACTGAATTCATGATGCCTAGTATACTAAATGTAACAATACAGAGGTCTATGTACCGGAAAAGAAAAGAGTGAAAAGTTAAAAAAGGAAAATCCATCCACTCTTCCCTAATTTTGGTTCTATCTAAATTGAAATAAAATCACATAATTGTTTCTCCTTTCATTTTTTTTTATTTTTCGTTCCTCTCTAGGAAATACAATTAAAGTTTGGAGCCAAAAACACAACCGCCAACGTTCATACTTTTGTGCTTTCTAGACAAGATAACTCAAAACATCTCATCGTCAGTAACAACCATGACCCATAAAAGGAACATAGTAGAGTTTTCAAACTTTTTTCCTATGACACTCAATCCAAATGATGCCCTGCCATAAGGTTGTGCTTCCTAGAAGGGGAAAAAAAACATGGAAGACATGGAAAAGGAAGAAAATTTGATTTTTTTTCTCTAATTTCCTAGGAGTGAAAGAAAAGGAAGAAAAACTGTACAGAAGATACCTTATCTTTTTCCTCGTTTTTATTCTATCTAAACTTAACTGGAACCATGAAATTATTTTTTTTTCTTTCCTCTTATTGTTCATTCCCTAATTATTTTTTGCTCCTTGCGTTTCTCTTTCCCTTTAGGAAACACAACATAAAAGAACTACAACAAGACATCCATACTAAAAGCCTAACTAAGTCAAGCTTTAATTTGGATAATTTCAGAAAATAAGCATACATTTGATAGAGTTGCCAAGGACCTAAACGCCAAAACCACAAAAAGAGGATTATATTCTTCTTTTACTTTAAATATGTTCCGGGAAGCTGGAGTTCAATCGGCTAATGCATAACTTAAAAAACATAAAATGCATTTAAAACCTGTAAAATTCTTACCACTAAACCACAGCCATGTAATTATTACTTGAGCTTTTTCTTTCTAAGTAAATGCTATTAACAACATTAACAAGGAAAATGACGAGAAAGTAGGGCTGCCAGTTGGTAAAGAACTTTAGAATGCATTAATCCATGATCGTGATGTATGAAACTAACCATCAAATATGAAAAATATAAGCCTTACTTGGCCTACAGTTCCAAGTACTTGGGAGTTCAGCTATCCACGTTAGCCAATCTCTGAGGGCATAGGCCTGTCAAATCCTAAGGGATTAGAATTACAGGTTATCAGCTCAAACTTGTTTTACAGGAAGAATTGCATTTATACAGCATTAACAACGAAAATGACGAGAAAGTAGGCTGCCAGTCGGTAGAGAACTTGAGTTAAAAATCACATAACTATTTTTGGTTCCATCTAAATTGGATAAAAATCACATAACTATTTTTCTTTTTACTTTTTAATTCTAGTTTTATTTTTCAATTTTTCACTTTTTTTCCCTCTCTAGGAAATAAAATGTTAAACTTTGGAGCCAAAAAACACAACCGCCAACCATTCATACTTTTGTCGAGAAGATAACTCAAGACATCTCATCTTCTGGAACAAAAATGAACTATAAAGGAGCAGAATACAGTTTCCAAAATTTTCTTCTATTACAGTCCACCAAAATGATGCCCCTACATGAGGTTGTGCTTCCATAGAGGGAAAAAATGGAAGAGATGGAAAAGGAAGAAAATTTGTTTTTTATTTCTCCTAATTTCCTTGGAGTGAAAGAAAAAGAGGAAAGAGCGTGGAGAAATTATCATATATTTTTCCTCATTTTTGTTCTATCTAAACTGAACGCGAACCATGAAATTATTATTTTTCTTTTTCCTTTTATTGTTCATTCCCTAATTATTTTTCGTTCCTTGTGTTTCGCTTTCCCTTTAGGAAACACATCATACAATAACCACAACAAGACATCCATACGCGTAACTCAATTCTAGCCTCAATTTGGATATTGTCTAAAAATAAGCATACCTCCGGTAAGGGGACTTCCCATTTGTCACCCATCTTCTCCTCGCTTTTTTTATCTTGATAGAGTTGCCAAGGACCTAAAAGCCAAAACCACAAACAAAGTATTATGTTCTTTTAATTTAAAAATGTCCAAGGATACTGGACCTCAATCTGCTAATGCATAACTTTAAAAAACATAAAATAAATTTAAAATGTTTCTGGCTGCTGGGATTGGAGCGCAAGGTCTACGGCCACAACTTAGAATTCTTACCACTAAACTACAGCCACATTATTATTGTTTTGTCTTTTTATTTCGAAGTAAATGCTATTAACAACATTAGAGAACTTTAGAATGCACTAATCCATGATAGCGATGTATAAAACTAACCATCAAATAAGAAAACCATGCACTAATCCATGGTTTCAAATCTCGGTCAGTATGGTACCGGTATCATACCGGCGAACTAGGCGGCAACAGGTGGAAGGCCAAATGGAGCTTCCAGCAACGGCAGAAGTCGCTGCCTCCCTCTGCCGCCCGCTCGTCAGCCGTGCTCCGATGCCGTTCTGAGACTAGACGGCCATCAGATCGGTACCGCCATCTAGTACAAAACGATTCTTTGAACCATGGTGTTCAGCTATCCACGTTAGCCAATCTTGAATCTCTGAAGGCATAGGCCTGTTAAATCCTAAGAGATAAGAATTATAAGTTACCATAAGATCTGCATTTGTACAACATCCATCATTCTGTTTGTTTGTCACTAGAGCATATCTCGAGGAAAATACTTTCAAAAGTGAGAAGAATGATAAACTTTTTGTTATTTGCAAAGTTTTTAATCTCTTGTATTAATTAAGCAATCATACTCAAACAAGTATATTACTAGATGTATCAATACATGATGGCTAGTGTACTAAATGTATCATTATAGTGGTTTATATCAGTGTTTGAAGTTTCAGTATGTACTGGCCGAAATTTCGGCGAAAGCCTCAAGAGGCGGAAGCTACAAACATTGCTTTTGCCTGGCGAAAGCTTTGAATGAGGTTCACAGGCTTCTGTCGTCTGTGATGTCCGATTTTGCCACTAGTACCATATGCTACAAACCAGTCTCACAGCTCACTAGACCGAACAACTAGTTTGGATTTTTAAACCATGGTCTATATACCTGACAATTTTTGAATGATATATTGAATGAAATTCATCTCTATCTCACACACAAAAATTAAACATAAATGGTAATTGAGAAGGGAAATGTGCACAATGGAGGGAAAAAAAAATACCTTCTCCTTATTTTCCTAGAGGAAACAAAAAGAAAGGAATGAAAAGTTAAAAGGAAAATCCCTCCACTCTTCTCTAGTTTTGTTTAACCTAAATTGGAGGAAAATCACATAACTATATTTCCTTCCATTTTTTTTTTCTTTCTTTTGACTTTTCTTTCCACTCTAGGCAATATAATGTCAACTGTCAAGGTTTGGAGCCAAAAACACAACGACCAAACAGTCATACTTTCGTGCTTTCCAGATAGGATAACTCAAAACATTGATCTTCAGCAACAAACATGACCTATAGAGGTATAGAATGCAGTTTCCAAAATTTATTTATATCACATTCCTACCATGAGGTTGTGCTTCCTAGAAGGGAAAAAATGGAAGAAGTGGAAAAGAAAGAAATTTTCATTTTTCTCTAATTTCCATAGAGAGAAAGAGAGGAGGAAAAACTGTAGAGAAAGTATGTTATATTTTTCCTCATTTTCATCCTGTCCAAACGGAACGGAACCATTAAATTATATTTTCTCTTTCCCTTTATTGTTCATTCCCTAATTATTTTTCGTTCCTTGCGTTTCTCTTTCCCTTTAGGAAACACAACATAAAAGAACCACGACAAGATATCCATACCAAAAAGCTATACAGAAATCTAGCTTTAACTTGGAAGCATGCCTTCGGCAAGGGGATTTCCCATTTGCCATCCTTCATCTCCTTATAAAGTTGCTAATGACCTAAAAGCCAAAGCCACAAATAAGAATCAGTGTGATTCAAAACCAGCAAAAGTTGCAGTAAATCCTATTTTAAATTGCTTGGATGTTATTGGTTAAGTAACCTTTGCTCGAGTTATTGTATCACAATCCAAGAGATAGGCAGGGATACCTCCATCATAAACCTTATCATCCACTTTGCTTCTACTTGATGAGATTAATCATGAGAAGCAAGCCAGCAGCGGAGGCAAACCAAAACCAATTTCTTCAATTGGATTCAGGGGAAGAATCCATTAGAAGGATCATTAATCACTAACGAGCAGAACTCTCATCATTGCCCAATAACTCCAAAAAATTTTCTTCTCATTACCATGATGTGAATCAGTGAAGAACTGAGAACATGTTATATCAATGATCCTCTGTCAGCAAAATAGTTTTTACCAAATTATCAGTTCGCGCTATTGGTTACCCAATCTCAAGAAAAAAATCGCCGTACTTGAGAACATCATAAACCCAGAATGCATAAATTTAGATTACCTTGTGTGCCCATTCACATTCGTTGAGCTAAGAAACTTCAAGATTCCAGTGACTTAAACAAATTCAATTTACAGAATAATGAACGGCTACACAGAAAAATCAGCTCTAAACAGAAAACAGAAGATAGATGTGGCAAGAAGGTTAGCACTTTCTCCATCAATGCCTTCTCCGTATAACGCTTCTTGACAAACATCTTCCTCCTGATACCCAAAAGCCCGTAAATATCTCATAAAACATTTCAGACACATTGGCGAATGCGATAATCAGTTAACAAAACTCAATATTACAACACAAAGAAAGCCTGCAAATCTACAAAAGAAATCAAGGGAAAAGTCGAACCGAGCCTCCAAAGGCGGCCCTCTTTCTGGATCGCCCGAGACTCCAAAGTCGGCCCTCTTTCTGGATCTCCCGAGCCTCCTTCCTCTTCCGTTCGTTATTTTTATCAATTTATTTTATCTTTTTATTAATATGAGACTAGTAGGGAAAATTTATTTTTTTTACTCTTCTAAATCACGAGTTATTTTAAACTGACCGAATCTTAAAGCCATAAGAGATGGCTAGAAAATTTTCTTTTTAGTCCTTAACAAACTCATTAATTATTTGAAAGACTAACTTAACACTATTTATTTATTAGAAATAAAAACAATGATCATGTTTCAGTAAAAAAAAGATTTTTTTTTTTTTGAACGTTCACGAAGAACGTGGGAAAGAAAAGAAAAAAAAAAAAAAAATCAATGGCGGTTAAGTACTGAAGAACCCTTCGACCCCTCCCGAGACATCCCCTTAAAATGACACCCCCAAACTCCAGTGATAAAAAACGAGAAGCCCTCTAACCCCCAAGATACGACCGCGGACGCGAAGGCGAATAACCTCCTCTTACAGGAACCCTACTCTCCCCGCTCTCCAACCCCTCATGCCCGGAGTCCCTCTCTAGGGTTTCTTCCACCGACGGAGGATCATGGCGCCCATAACCAACTACGAGCAACACGCCCAGCGCCTCATCGAGACCGATCTGCGTAAGCCCTGTCTCCCCCTTGCCCCCTTTAGTTTTCTCCCTGCTTTGGTTCGCATTCCCTCGGAGGGAGGAGACGGCTGATTCATGGCGGTGGTCTTTGTTCTCTCTCCCTTGTGCCCCTTGCAGCGGTGCCGGCGCGGCTGCAGATGGTGATGGAGGTGCGCGACAGCCTCGAGATCGCGCACACCTCGGAGTACCACAACTTCCTCAAATGTTTCTTCCGCGCCTTCTCGGTGATCCTGACCCAGCTGACGACGCCGCAGACCACGGAGAGCGTGGAACACAAGCTGCGCAACGTGGTGGTCGAGATCCTCAACCGCCTTCCCCACAGCGAGGTCCTGCGGCCATTCGTCCAGGACCTCCTCAAGCTGTCCCTCGCCGTCCTCACCAAGGACAACGAGGACAACGCCCTCATCTCCATCCGCATCATCTTCGATCTCCTACGAAACTTCCGACCCACGGTGGAGGCCGAGGTCCAGCCCTTCCTCGACTTCGTTGGCTCCATCTACCGTAACTTCCCTGCCACAGTCTCCCACATCTTCAGCTCCAACAACAACCCGCCTAACTCCTCCGCATCTTCCGCCTCCCCGCCTACTCTTCCTCCCTCTTCCCACCCCATGAGTGGCAGGGGGGACGACGGTAGCGGCGGCATCGACGGCCCACCTGGAAGCGGTGGGGCAGTTTTACCTTACGCAGGGACAGGGCAGTTGAATTCCAGCACGAGATCGTTCAAGATCGTAACGGAGAGCCCTCTCGTAGTGATGTTTCTGTTCCAACTCTACAATAAGCTAGTGCAGACGAATATCCCTTACCTGTTGCCACTTATGGTTGCTGCCATCTCCATCCCTGGACCCGAGAAGGTCTCAAATAATTTGAAGCCCCAGTTTGTTGAACTAAAGGGTGCCCAAGTCAAGGTTTTTCCCTTTTTTTGTTATTCTCTCCAGCTCTTTCATTTCGCTCTAATTTGCATGGCCAACTTGATTTTATGCTTGATTTCTTTGTGTCTCAGACGCTTTCATTCCTAACGTATCTGTTGAAGAGCCATGCTGACTATATTAGGCCTCATGAAGAGAGCATTTGCAAGAGCATAGTGAATCTGCTTGTAACATGTCCAGATTCTGTTTCCATCCGAAAGGCAAGTTATTAGAGTAATCTTAATGAGATCTCATCAACCAGGAAGAGAGATCCACGAGCATGTTATTCCTTGTAATTCAATTGCATTGATTTTCTATTATTTAGGAGATGTTGATTGCTTTGAAGCATGTTCTGAACTCAGACTTTAGACGAGGACTGTTCCCTTTGATTGACACACTTTTAGACGAAAGGTATGAACATCTGACATTTCTTTGGAGCTTGATTTTCTCCGTACTCTTTTTAATACAGGGGATTATATAGCGTAGCAAGTAGTTACATACTGTTGAGTTGCTGACTGTATGATAGCAGTAATACGAGACAAAATAAATATTTATTTCATTGAAGTATTAACTCATTCTAAACTTCATAAATCATTAAGAAAACACAATATTGATATATAATATTACATCTTCAATAATTTTTTTTTTGTATTGTCGATTTTCTTTTTCCCTTTAGAACTTAGAAATTGTTCCATCCTCTGTCAGTTTCTTCTTTTCCTCCATTGTTATATGGAATTTTTAAAATATAACGGGAGGCCTTTTTAGTTAAGGATAGATTTGCATGTTGTCTAGTAATGAAAATTTTAGGTGATCCCTTGTTGATACACAATCAGGTTTGGTTGATGCTCAGAGATTACTTTCTTCTTTGCATATAAACTTTGATTTAATTAAGATTTCTTTCCGAGATTCATTTTATTTTATTTTATTTCTTTTTCTTCTCCATAAGTATTTATGGTAGCTAATATAGGTATATGCTATGTAGCAGATCTGCGATTGAAACTTGTACTATTTGTGGGTTATCTCCTCTATGACACATTTCGAAGACTAATAAAAGGCTCCTGCAGAATGATTGACATACCCCTAAATGATACAACTCTCAACAATCTATCCTTCTATCACTAGCTTGCTTACTGATGACAAGTGCTCGAACTATGTTCTGTATTCAACAATGAATCAGACCTGATAATTGAATTTTAATATCATCCTCATTTTATTTGCACGGACACGTATGCGTATACATATTTGTGTATGTGTATATATATATGCATATATAAACTTAAAACTGACTGGTATCATTGGTACCATCTAGTACATATTGGTTTGACAATGGATCCTACAATGTTTCACACTGGTATCTTTAACCTTACCAGCTAGTGTAGAGCAATAGAGACAAACCCACCAACCCATTAACACCATTAATATAACCAACTAACCCATTAACAACATTAATATCAACACTATAATTTGTATCACTATGCGCTTTAGAATTTTTGAATTTATGCATGGCTTATTGATTAGGATTTATCTCTACATTTTTCTTATGTCACCAATTCATTTGCATTCCCTAAATTTTCTTTGATCTTGAAGAAAATGAATCTTTTCATTACATGCATCATGTTTTTTCAAATTATTACTTCAAAATCGATTATGAGTGGTGCTAAGTTATATTGCTGTATGGTTATGACATTTTTAAGTACCTTTATCCTTTTCTTGTTCAATGTCTTTTGAATCATTTGGTTAGGTGCCCTATTCTAAATACTGATAATTCTACCGAAGACTGGCTAATATTGTAACACTGCCGAACTCTAGAACCTTTCCCCACACCTATCAACTCCTCAAGAGGAATTTATCTCTTTGCATAATTTTGCATGTAATATACTCAATTGATGCGAAATTTAAACTAATACCTTGCAGTGTAAGGCTTTGGGAAGAGTGTAAATTACACTATGCAGGGATGTACATAAATATATAAATAAGACAATCAAAATATTCTAAAGAAAGACAATAAGGAGGCTTTAGTTTTAAACTTGGTTAGTCCTAATATTTAATTTAACTGAACATTCTCATGGCTTAGGCAATGTTCCAATGGGTAAGCATGACTATGATGCCCTAAAGGTGACAAACGGGCTTGGAAGGATGGCTTTATACTACATCCACTGATTGTTGTTTGAGCTATAAAATCTATCCACATTGGACTAGCTTTACACATTACATAATCTTTAATAAAAAAGAAAAACACAAACCTATTATAATATATATGCACGCCAAGAGTTACATTGTTTACCATTTTGTCCCTAACATTCTCTCCTATTTATGTTGTTGATGAGCTTTGGCATTGATATCACATGTCACACCATCAATTCTTAGTGTCATACAAGGTAAGCAATATTTACCTAGTATGGCAGTCAACATAGAAAACATTTACCTTTCTCCTAAATAGGTGACTTTGAGTGCTCATTTCTGTTGCTTAATGCAAATCTCTTCTTTGTGGGTGGTTTAAAGGACCGAGTATAAAAAAAACCCAACTCTTTTATTTCTAATTGAGTGGACAGAAGTTTATGAGCTATTTTATTAGGGGAATTTTCACCTGGAGCTGGAGTTGCGTGTGGCAGCTTTGCCTAGATGCGTCGGTACCGCCTATTATATACCGTTTTTGACAGCAGACCGGTACATTTGGTTGGACTGGTTTTCTGTCCTCTACCAACTAGTTTTTAATTATTTGATATCTACCATTAAGAAAATAGAATATCTTATTGGTCGCGGTCAGCTCTTGGATGTCCAACATCAACATACATAATTGCTTCGTATATTCCCAAATGGAAAAAACTATGTTGAAGTTTCCCAAACTTTCTTTAAGCAATGAAGCCTACGTTCTCCAGCAAGAATTGTACATTCAACTTTCTCTTCAACCCTTCCTGCGTAGATCATGCAAAAGCCCTCATGTATCTTATTGTATTGTTTGCTTCACCATAGTCTGTAATCACCTTGACTGTTAACTCCTTGAACTTCGTTGGATCAGATTTGGTTACTTTGAAATACTATTCTAGTTCAAAATGAAAGTTCTGCAGATTATTGAACTTCACGATCCATAGTAGTAATCTGGTTCTGGAATTCTCAATCATAAATGTCTATGCTTGGATCTCATGGCGATGGCCCCTCTTGTTGCTAGTTCCTCAATTACCTATCGACATGGCTCAACTTCATGAGTGTTTTTATCTGAGTGATTAACACTACACCTTCATGCACTCTTCTAATGCTTTAATGCTTTCAATTGATTCATTGAAGTATATTGCAAGTGTCCCCTTCTATCATGTACAGTTGACTTGATATCCAATATCACTGTCTTGTAACTCAGTTATTCCATGAAGCATCTCACAACACCTTCATGAGTCACATAATGCTATCTCCACTTTAATACCTATTATCATAGTGCTAGCTTTTTCCCCCATACATTAGCACATAGTTGATTGTTTTGCTCATGTACAAGGGTATTCAACCTTTTTGGATAGGCTAAAAATATGTATTGTGAACATGGTTTCATAAATTGGTCATTACACTAGGTACATTCTAGTACGGGATGAAACTGGTATTAGTATACCATGTATTGGTACAACCGGTACCAGTATATTTTAGTGTCATACCACCTTAATACCAGTATAGATTGATATTTAAAACCTTGGTAGTGAGAAATGTGTTTGAATGAGATAAAGTATTGAACCAACACCCTGCAACAAGGCTTGGTAAACAACACAAGGCTTGGTAAACAACACAAATTAGATTACATATAAACGTACAACAATATAATGGATATGATAACAAGGGCCTACATATGGACAGTGGAGAGGCTTCAGTTTTAAACTTAGACAAATCTTAATATTTGATATACTCTCTCATCTCTTAGGCACTATTTCAATTGTAAAATGCCTATGACATCCTGCAGGTGTCTAATGAGTTCATTGAGATGATTTTACACAATGCTGACCCATGGCCTTGTGGATTCTAAATTCTAAAAACTGGCTCTTAGAATCCACTAATTGGATTAGTCTTGCAGAATTATTGTTCTTAGAAAAGGAGTCACACAAACTTATTTACACTGTATACACGTGGCTGAGGGATGCGTATAAGAGTTACACCACCCACTTCTCTTTCCAAACTCTAGTGATCTATTTAACCAAAGATTAGCCTTCTTTGACATTGAAAGGGATTTTAGATATATTCTGAGACAGCATGATTCACTTTGGAAATCTTTGCACAGTCGTTGATTGTTACAGAAAATCTTTCTTCGCTGAAGTGCACAATCCAGAATTCTGCAAGTTATGCCCAGCTCAGTACACATCCCTTATCAAAGAGGACGTGATATTGTCTTGAAGAACAAAATAAGGGAAATCCATCTTTGAAAGCTAGTGGAAATGGGAGTGTATCCTAGTCAAGTTATGCAAGGAGAGAGCTAACCTGGCCTCTCTTCATCTCTACTTTACCCGTAATAATATCACTGAACTTCTATTCTGTTGCTAATTTTGATAGATGCTCATAAATTATATCTAATTCATTTTAAATGTAGCTGACGAAAGGCCTAATGTGTTGAAATAACTTGTAGTACCATATATCTGAGGGATTTTACTTTTAACCTTGTAGTTGATAGACGTGGGAAATTTCTTCTTCTTTGAACTAGAGAAGCACACAGTTAACTGACAATTTTACTACCATCTGCACTTGTTGAATGTGCCAAATTTCATAGCGGATCATAAAAGGAGTAAGAAGACGATTACCAGCAAAATCTTATATTCTGTACATATGGTTGCCTAGTTTAGTATCCAGTTCAAAAAACGTCTTTACCTCTCCACTTCAAAATTAATAGACAGGTATCGATTAGCGTTATATATTTAGCTCTACTTGGCATGCGTTCTTCTTGATGAATGATTAGTGAGAATTACTTCGTGTCACGGTGCACTGCGCAGTACATGTTTTACTTGTTATTGTTGGTGAGATATTTAGTTTCCTTTGTTGTACTCTCTGATAATAGTTCTGACTGTACTCTTTGCTTTATTCTTCATCAGAGTATTGATTGGGACAGGAAGGGTATGTATTGAAACATTAAGACCATTAGCTTATAGCCTCCTTGCAGAGATGGTACATTACGTCCGAGCGGATCTTTCTCTTGCTCAGGTTTCTTATTCTAGTAAACTTTTTCAATCTGGTTTTCTTTTGCATTGAATTTTTTCACGGATTATCTACTCTCCAAGTTTCTCCTATCATTCCAAAGAATGAGGTTGATCTAATCTTGAACTCTTCATGTTTTCATAGAGCGTATTCAACTATTCAAATACTGTTATAAGATAAAGTATTCTTATGTGCATATTTTTCACAAGAAGGCACTCTGTGCTCATTGATATCAGTGTTATCAATAGCGTATCGCGGAAAATAGCGGAAAGCTAAAAATCCGCAATATGATATAGCGGATTGCGTTGCGGGCAAATAGCGGAAGTCACATAACGTTTAAAATATATATTATACACATAAAAAATTAAGTATAACGTTTGAAATATATGTTATATACCTAATAAATTAAGATATGTAAAAATAAAATAAATCATATAAAGAAAGATTACACAGTACCAACTCAATTCAAGTCATAATTTTATTTTTTAAAATTTAAAAATATTATAATGTGGTCTTATCCGTTATAGCGGTGCTATAGCGTTTCATAGCGGATTGCTCAAAAACCGCTATGGAAAAACGCTATAGCGCCGCTATTGCGGCTATTTAACAACATTGATTGATATTCAGTTATTTTGTTGCAGATAAGTAGAACGAAACAACAAGAATCTGAATAGATTCGGCAATAAGTTACATTACCATGAAATGTAGTGCAACCAATTTGCTATTATATGACTAAACTGAACAGCATATCACAAGGAACTTTGCAACCTTCCAAGCTGCGGTGGATATTGATAAGGAGTTAATAAGGATGCTGTTGCTTTAACCAAGGTTTTAAATATTAGTGTACCAGTCCGTTGGACAACCAGTTGGTATTGGTCTATAATGGTTTGAAAAATTTGTCCAAACTAGTGTACCGGTTAAGTCTTAGATCGGTTTGCACAATGAAACCGACATTGTGCTATAGGGAAATTGCCTATACCGATACTATGCTATAGTGAAACCGATTTGATCTAGATCAGATTGGTATAAATCGGAAATTTTTGTGGGTTCGGATGAAAATTTCAAACCATGGTCCATGTTGACATGGTATTGGTCCATAATGACACAATATCGGTAGTACATACCTATCAAGGTTCAAAAAGTCGGTCCAGCGAGCTACCAGACCGGTATGGTATTGGTGTACCAAGGGCAGCGCAAGTGGCAGCGACAGCGTGGACGGCAACGCAGGCGATCGAAAGCGGCGGAAGCTTATGCCTGCCGTCCATGCTCTGTCGACCAATCCTCCATCGGACCGGTACAAACTGGCTGTACTGGCCGGTTTCGGACCGGTTTTGAATGAGCTATTTGATTAGTTGAACCTAATAAATCTAACATCAATTTACTAAAGTATGCCAGTTGGCCTAAGTATATTAGTTGAGCTGCAATTTCATGATTAACTCAAAAATCAGAATATAAATTGGTAGATGAGCCTACTAAACCAATGCCTCACTCGGTTTGGATGCCTTAGCGGGTCACCATGGCATACTCCTTCGTTGGTAGTCTCATCTATGATTGATGGGAGACGAGGCTAGGAATTTGAACTAATAAAAACCAACGTTCTAGATAGACCTTTTTTAGGACCCAAATAAGCTTTTCTGTTGTACACAACAGCAATCAATTAGATTTATAATGTGGTGGGACATGGAGGATATTTAGAATATCTCAGTCCCTTCTTTGTAAGAACCCAAACAAGTATGTCTATTGTACACTATCATGTTGATGTAATTCATCTTCTAGATTATGTAGATTATGATATTTCTAGAGGTTGAGACCGATTTTGTAGACTGACAAATTATAGTAAGCGTTTATGATCACATTTGAAAGCTATCTAGTTAAGGCATGGTGAAATTCTAATAGGAAATTATAGAATGTATATTTGTATAGTAGATAAGTATATACCATTGCTCATAATTTCTCATGTGGTGTTTTTTTTTTTTTTTTTTTCCAAATTATGCAAAACAGGTTTTGGTTGTATTTTTACCGGGTAGTAAATGCTGTCTTCTTGCAATATCTATCAATGGAGAAACCAGGATAACAGGGATTTCTACTTTTTGGCGATTGTATTAGTGATACAGACGTTTAAAGATATTGTCTAATTCATGCAATGTAAAAATATGCAATTATGTTGGCGCTCTGTCATGTGACGAATATCAATTAGTGGTGGGATGACTTAGCTTACTAGCTTAGTAACACTACACTGGTGTATATGTTAGTGTTGTTGTATTACTTGGTAGACTATTTGACTAGTTAATTGTATTGGTTTTTGTAGCCTGGTTTTTCTGCATTTGCTTTTTAGTAACTTGAGTTGATTTATGTGCAGTTGTCGAGGATTATCTATCTATTCTCAAGAAACATGCATGACTCATCTTTAACGCTCGTCATTCACACAACTTGTGCCCGTCTGATGCTGAATCTGGTTGACTCATCTTTCTCTTTAGTGCCTATACATTATTCATTACGAACATAATTTATTTAATTTCATACTTTGTGCCAGTTTTTGGTATTTCTCTTTGTTTAACTGTTTTGGTTGTCAGGTGGAACCAATATATGACAAGGGTGTTGACCTTCAAAGCATGGATGAAGCACGTGTTCTATTGGTATTGTTTCTCATTTTCTTCATCGGGATTTTCTCCTTGCTATAGTGAATTTTATTATATTTTACCTGCAATTAGCGTCTCTCTATTGTATTATGCTATTGGAATTAAATAGGGCCGCATCCTGGACACTTTTGTGGGAAAATTTGGGACTATCAAGCGCATTGTACCTCAGGTACCTATGAACCTCTCTTTATACTATTTAAACCATAATTTATCTCTGCATGCCTGCTTATCATCATGAGCAAGCTTCTAATGTGTCTTTGTTAGTTAATGAAGTTATAGGTTATTACTCTGTTCAGTGTGTAAGAGATTCTTGGAATATCTTGCCAATTTGATAGTTATTTATTTACTGACAAATTGATATTGATTAAAAATAAGGTTTTCTAATCTTAGTCCATATTGGTGTATTGGTCTAATGTTAGACTAGTACACAGAGCACGTCATCAATACTGATTGAACTGACACAATGTATTGGTACTAATTTTATGACCTATTATAGACCATTACCTAAAAATGATTAAAAATCCAATATCTATACTTCGTCGATTCATTTTTAGTCTGATTCCAAATGTTTAGGATCATATGATATTTCAGCTACCTAGTGGACAATATAAAGCTTCTCATGGAGAACCCATCGCACCCTAGCATTTTTTTGAAAGGTTTTCTCCAATATTTACTTTGTATGCGCAACATTTTTCATCTTACTATCCATTAGTTGCCAGGGTACTTATCTTTTTCATTGTCATTATGCTATATAAACATGCTAGATAATATCTAAGTTGAAATATCTCAACCTATGTCCTTATATTTTTGAGATTTTGGGCTTGCCCTCATCCACCCTATGAACTGACTGAGAAAATTGACCGAAACGTTGCCTAATTTAAAAATCTTAAGCTCAAATTAGTGGGTGGGGGTATTAAGCTCACTAGTTCTTATATTTCATTACATGTCTCATCTCATTCCCCACTCGGCACTAAACTAGAATATCAAAACCCCCACCACTTAAGATCTGAAGTTCAAACATATGACATAATGCATAGCTTAGAAACCTAATGAGAAAACTAACTCATTAACTTGAGGTTAATTATTTTAAATTAGTTCACATTGCTTTAAGCTAGCCCAAGTTAATTGGTTTGTTTTCAAATTAGTAGGTCATATTGACCCTTATTGACTGACAATAGTAACTGTCACCATAATGCTTGCTTATTGTTGATTCTTAAGGATCTTATTACGAATGTAGAAGTTGAGTCCTAGAAATTAGGGTAATCCGTGGTTATTATTGATGCCAACTTCCTAATCCTCATATTAATATTATATTCGCAATAATATTGCATATCATGATCTTTGCACATTTACCTGATACGACCTTACTTTATAGTTTATATAATGATTCATATTAGTTTGGTGGAAATAAAATATAGATTGTACCTCCAATGATTTGAATATGCGAGAACAAGCCCAAGAATCAAGAGTTGCTTTGAGGAGAAATAGAGAAGTATAGTTTCTTGTATTAAATTCTTTGCATTGATTAATTGAATTATTGTGGTTTAGGAAACTATATATCATCCAAATTCTATGTTATCATGGTTAGGCACATTCACCTATTATATCAACCTACTTATTTATATTATTTTTGATATATGAAATATGAACATAGGGTTAATTGTAGCATTGTGACCTCCTTTAATAAGGCTAAATTGCATCCTAACATAATCTTCTGATGCCTTCCGAGTTGGAGAGAGATTCCTTGAATTTATCATTTTGTGATAAATTTTGCTAGAAAATTTTTTAACACATGGGTGATTGATGTCACCTCTTTATTTTTCACTTAAAGGTTAAAGATTTTATTTGTGAAATGACATTACTACTTTTTGCAATATTTTTAAATGTTTAAAATTTAATTTTCAGAAAATTTTAAGACATTTTTTGTTGAAGTTGCAGATGATATGTTTCACTAGATACCTAAAGAATGGGATATAATCACATTTGACATAATTTACTGAGTTTTAGGGCCTATATCAATTATTTTGAAAATGTGATGGGTCCATGACAATTTGGCTTGATTGGATACGATCTACCTGTAGCTAACGTAAAACATAAATATCTTGCAATTAATGTTGGTTCTTTTTTGCATGTTGGCTCATTAGAAAGGCATATTAACGTTTATTTGTTAGTGGACCCACATACTAGAAAGCATATTATCTAACTTTGTGTTTGATTTGTTAAGTTAGAATTTTAATTATGTTTTTCTAGCTTAGATACAGTTGTTTTGTGTTTTCGGCCGTGTGAATACCGGTTTTTGTTAATGAACTGATCTTCACTCTGATTGTTATGTGCCAGTATACTAGCATATGATATAAGTGGACCAACCTGGTCCTTCTCGGATTAAGGTTTTAGGGTAGTTTCCTCTGATCCGATATAAACATGCAAAAAATTAAAATTAATTAATTAATTTTTTTGTGATATTTAAGTCCACATAAATTGAATTGTGATATTTTACATTGCTACAATCACCTTTTGGTTTGATTTAGAATCCACTTTGCCTCTTTATTTTTGTCCTACATATCATTTAAATTTTAGAAAATTGAAATTAATGATTGTTGCTATACATTAATTGATGCAATATTTTGCTACTAGAAATTTTCCTATTAAAGTCACATTGAAGTTCCCACTATATCTAGAAAGAATGGGAACCATATGAATATATGTTCTATTGCACATGACGTAGGTCAATGCTATACTTTTACAATGCCCTAATGGAAGTCTTCCCAATACATGTGGTATTCGTATGCTGAACTCCACATGCTTAATCAACTCTTGTGGTTGACTATCTTTTGAGGGATGGATATGGTTGACTGTCTTCTGAGGAGCGGATGTTGTGGTAACTGCCACTGGGATGGGATGGGCATTGGGATTGGGACTATGGATATAAATATGTGAAGCTTCTGAATTGTATTCTTTGCAGCTAGTTTAGGACCATGATGATTCACTTTGTATCTGATGCTAGAGTATGTGTCATGTCTTTATAATCTTTTTAGATATGGGTTCTTTGCTTTACTAGAGCTGAACTCTTACCTTGCCTTTGGTAATGGCATGACGTGTCTCTTTTAGGTATATTTGAGTGGCCTTCATCTTACATGCGTATTTCTAACTTGAATCGTTTCATATCTTGTGAGATATATATATGTATACAAGGAAAGAAGATATCTCTTCCAACCAAGGTTAACAAAACCGTTCCGAACCGCTCGGTACGGGCGGTTCGTACCGGTCTGTCCGGCCACCGGTCTCGGAACCGTGGTCGGAGCACGGTCGGACCACGGACGGCGGCGGACGGCAAGGTGGCGGCGGCAGAAGGCGTAGCAGGCGGCGAACGGCAGAGGCGGGAGGTTGGCGGCAGCTGAAGCTTTGTTTGAAGCTTCCGGCGCCGCCAAATGCTTCGAACGAAGCTTCCGGATGAAGCTTCCGCGGTTCCGCTCGCCCCCCGTCGCCCGCCTAGGTTAAGCGGTTCCACCGGACGAACCGTTCGTACCGTTCTGTCCGGCGAGCAGCTCGCCGGAATGGATTTCAAATCCTTACTTCCAACTATTGCTTATCAATTGCAAATAATGGGTTAGTTGGAGCTTCTTCTTTCTTGTGTTATGTCATGATGAAAGGTGTATTCTTTGTTACCATTGCCTTCCTTTATGTTCTTTAGATTGATTATGAATATTGTGGTTAGGAAAATTTCAGTTGTGGTTGGATTCCACTTGGTTAAGCAACATTTTCTGATCTAATGTATCCTTCATGTAATCCTCCCAATGTGCTTGAATTAGCTAGCCTGTTTCAACACTAGTCTTTCTCTTAATTAGTTTATTAATATATTGAGAGGGTTGAGGTGGATTGCTGACATCATGCATCGCTCGATCTTGATCCAATGTTTACTAATTATATTGCATGTCCCATCCTTGCATGCTGACCACTAATACGGTATAGCATGTGTTGCATACTATAGCAAATATATACTAGTTTCTCGAGTTGGAATTATGATAATTTATGTATATTTTCTCTGATTCAATACCCATGTTAACTAATTACATTTGCAATGTAGATAGCTACTTATGCAATTTGAGGTCTTTTACCTTAAAAATACCATAATTAGACAATTGATATTTGTAAGTGTAAAATAAAATTAAATAATTAAATTAATTAAGTAGTTAGATCTATCTTGTATTGTAAATCCAAGTCAAATCATATTTGCAAATGTTATTTTGCTTTCACAATATATTTGGCCTTCTCTAATTGCCCCTGGGACACTTGTATATTTGGCTCCATACTAAGTATCACATTAAGTGACAAGCAAATCTTGATGCACACCTAAGTCATACTGAACATTGGTATGCCACTTATAGCTAATAAGTTGAAAAGAAATATAAAAAAAATTATATCTATGCAAGTAGAAAAATTTGAAATAAATCATAAAAAATATAAATACTTCATTGAATAAAGTGGATATAGGGAATTGTCTTATTACCAAATTCTGTATAATTTGCCTTTGTCCCTCGTAGATGATATAGTATACATCTCTTATCATGGGCTTTTTATCCCTATCCACTTTTCAAAGTGCCACATGAAGAGGCTCCATCATAACACATATATAAAAATATTACCTAAGAAGCATATGTTTAGAATGATGCTTTCAACTTCCTTGCTCTCCTTTGAGGATGAATTAGAACAGTGACACTGTTTTCACTTGTGAACATTATCCTGAGCAAATATGTAGCAAATCTCATATGCATGGGTCGTAGAATCTCTCCCTTCACAAATTTATATATGTCAGTATGTATAAAGTAGTGGTTGTAGATATACGAAACAACAATTTGTCCAATATTCATTGCAGTTTTTACTTTGTCCATCTCCTCTGTTGTAATATATATTACTATTATATTATTTCTACCTTTAAATAGCCTATTGGATATTTTATGTCTAAGGAGCCTTAATGGGTTAAGACCTGTTAAGATTAGTATTTATGTTTGGAACTCTGAACTATTATGGTGAATAAAAGTTTTAATGATTCTTTAGTTTTAACATGGTATCAGACCCATTAAGGTTAGTATTTATGTTTTGAACTCTGTATCATTGCCGTGAATAAAAGTTTTAATGATTCTTTAGTTTTAATATCCTCAATTTTCTTTATTAGTAGGTTGGTACAATATTTGATGCAAGGAGTCTAATCATCTTGAATCTTCTCACTGTCTCTCTTAAAGTTGCTTCTATTGTTTATCACGAGTTGAACTATATATTTTGTCCAATTCTTGACTGGCTTCAAAAGCACACAAATATAGATTGCATCATGATACCATGCCGATTTATTTACTAACTTGTGGAATACCACTTTTCTGATAATGATATCTAAGAAAGTTTATTATACTCATAACACATGAAAATAAATAACACCAAGCCCACTAGCCGTCCATTGCCTTTGATCCATGAGTGACATTCCTTTGCCTCATCATCCAAATATCAACTAGTAATCGCATATAGTATAGATGGTTGAATTCCATAGTTTGCTTATGAGATCTTCAATATCATCCCACATGATGGAATTTTAAACTATATATAAATATTGCGGTTGCTGTCAAGCTTCTTTGTCTTTGTGTAAGCGTAATTGATTTGAGTTTTTTACTTGCTTATGATGGAAAGACTTAGGGTCATGTCAGTGGTGATTGATTTGCCATTTTTTGATTGAGCTTAAAAACATTACTACCATCCACCTGAAGGGGTTATATGTCTTCCTCCATTATCACACATGTCTGCAGATTTGATGTGCAGGTGATGGTGATCATGTCATACTTTTACTCCAGTTGACGCTGTCACTTTACTACTGCCCTCAAACTAAGATCGTTTAACCAATCACATTGAAGCAAATTAGACATCTTTCTTAAAGGCATATTGTGCCTGTGAATCCCTTACAACAACGTCCATGTTGATATCTTTGGTGGCTTCATTTCGATAGCGTTGTTACTGATGATAGGCTCTCCACTGCATGTCTCTTATGCAATGCATTGCTTGTTGATGAGCATTAAATTCTTGCAGATGACTTGCGAATCTCTTGTGGCACCTTGGGGTATATATAGTTGCTAGCGAGATATTCTACTCAAGTTCTTGGGGTATTTGTAATGAATGCATTGGCAACAATGGCTATTCTCTGGTAATTTATAGGCGTGATAGAAAAATGAGAAATTTGAAAGTTTGAGATAGTTTGAGATATTTAGTGAAATTAATAGGCAATTGAGTTTATATAGAGAGGAAAACACCCTGTGCCCTTAAAAAAATAATGCCAAAGGCTTGAACGGAATATAGCCGTAGGAGAATAGAGAAGAGAGGGAAAGTATAATAGATAGATAGAAGCGGTAGCGGGTAATTTTAATTCACTAATCAAAGCTTGCCTTAATACAACCAAGGAAACCAATACGTACATGTTAGACAATCAACAAGTACTAATAATTAAAAACCTACACACTAACAGTACTAACTCATTACCGCTGGACTTAAATGATAACAACAGCAATTGATAAACCTATTGATGTACTATTTTATTTAAATAATCATCAAAGATATTTGAAACTCCTTTAATTATACTGCATCATATGTTATCTACTTGTTCTTTAGTATGTGATGGCATATTTTTATTTATTTGCACTTTCATTCACATTGACTCTCCAGTGTTAAAATGTTCTTTCATCTGTATATAAGCGCATCTGATAGTAAATTATTTCCTTTACCCATACCCCCCCTCTCCCTAATGCTCTTTTTGTATACTGCAGCTCTTGGAAGAAGGTGAAGAAGGCAGACAATATTCCACCTTGAGGTCAAAGCTTGAAGTTCCCATCCAGGTACTACATGGATGCTTTACCAAAATTTGTGTGCAATTTTCAGATCATTTTAACCTATCTTTTACATCGCTGTTATGTACTCTAATGATATAATCCTTTCTAGTTTCATCTCTTGGTGGCCTTAGAAAAATGATTGTGTGTTTTTAGTTCCTTTTCTGTCAATAAATTTCATAATTCACCAAATAAATGTTGTATAATTCTTTGATGAAAATAGTGCTTCAAAAGTATCATCGTCAAAAAACCAGAGAAGGCTCAAGGCAAAGTAGCTCAATATCCTAACTCCTGATCAAATGTGTCTGTCACTATTGTGTGTTATTTGACATTTATTTAAAAAGCTGGTTCATATGGTTTGGCTCGTTTGTCTGGCCTATATAAATTAATTGGTACATTTGTGGTACATATCAGTACGAACCGTTTGTTGCTATAGAGTGGAACTGATCCGGTAGTGGACTTGAACATTAGTACAAACCAGTATTTAAAACCATGATCACATATGTGTAGACATTTTTTGTTTCTTTTTTGCATCATAAGAGTTGCTTTAAATATGATTTCAAATCTGTTTATTTATCGTGCTTTTTATGCAGGCCGTTCTCAACTTTCAAGCTCCAATGGAATATGCCAAGGAAGTCGGTGATTACAAAACTCTAATCAAAACCTTGGTGATGGGTACTAAAACCTTTTATTTAAAAACTTGGTTTTCTAATTCAATTAATTACTCTGGATTTAGTTTTTTGTCATATCTTTTTCATTTAAAGAATGTGATTTTGTAATTCTTTGCATTGGTTTTTTTCTGTTATAAAATGTTGAGGCCTCACTAGAACAAAAGTTGTGTCAAAATCAAAATTTTGATTACTGGTCCATACAGGTGCACTAATTTTGGATCAGACCGATATGGTCTTGTACATATCAACTCATTGGTGCTGATGATACCAGTGTTTTGTTGTGTTGATATTTATAAATATAAATGATGGTCCACTAGTGGCCTGGTTCATGTATTGGTATTAAATCGGGTTAGAACGTGCTGGGTTTATTGATAGTATGGATCAACATTAAAAAGGTAGGTTAAAAAAGTCAAGATTGTTTGCGATCTTCTTCTAATGCACTATCACCACAAGTTATACAAGGATTTGTTTATTTGCTTTTGGAGTAGCAGATCTTAAATGGGTTCAGTATTTCTACCTGCATCAAATATTGTATCTTGTGGCCCATATATGTATAAATAATTCTGGCTTGTATTTTTGGTGTTGTATAGCTAGAAATCTAGAAATAAGGAAGATTGGCTGGAGCTCACAAATTTGCTTCCGTTACAAATTTTAAATCTTAAGATATTGTGATAGGAGACAGAAATCGATATGTAGCTTGTGCTTGCCCAATTTATACGAGAACAGATTTGATTAGATTAAAAGGTGAATTGAAGAGGGTAGTGGCACAGGAACTTGAAGAGAAACTAAGAGAGAACTAAGAGAGAGCCAGTAGAGGGAAAAAGAGCTTTAGAGAGTTAATTAAGATTAGGGATGTCAACGGGTCGGGTACCCGTGTTTTCCCACACTACCTGAACCCGACCCGATTGATACGACTTGCTACCCGAACCCGACCCGGGTATCATTTCTCACGATCCGACCCTGTCGCGGGTACATAAATGGGTACCCGCGGGTACCTGAATAACATATATGTATGAAATTTTACTCAATATCCACGGGTACCCGTCTAGCCTGATGGGTTTCTACGGGTACCCGACCCGATGGTGAAACCATTCAATCAAATATTTAAATATTTCAAATATCTAACATCTAAGCCATCTACAGGATGTGCAAGTGTTGTACCTTAACTGCAGCTTCAAAGGCAAGTTCTTTAAGATCTTCAAACTTCATGACCTTGAAATGGAGCAAAAGTAAATGCAATGAACAGCAAATGTGAATATGCGCCAGCATATAGAAGATGAATTTCTTCGGTATGATAAAATATGCACCTTGGCGCAGATGAAACCTCTTTCAAAATCAGAATGAATGGCCCCTGCTGCTTGAGGGGCTTTTGTTTGCCGTCTGATTTGCCAACACTTAACCTGTAGTTGCCAGACATATATCACAATGTAATTAGCCACAGTAAAACAGCAATATTGAGAAAAGGTGGTTAAAGTAAAGATAGGAAAATACTAGCTCAGTTTATAGCCTATACCTCGTCAGGCCCAGCTGTGAAGAAGTATATAAGGTTGATTGCAGCAAAGCCAGTCTTTATGATTTTTGACAATGCACTGTAAGGAAGCAATGCTTTACAATTCTATTTAAACCATGTATTACCTCTCAAGAAAACAAAGGTAGCAAATTTGTCAAAATTGATTACATAGACAATTCTGTGATGTGCATGCAATTCGATTCAACACAAATATTAATAAGCCAAATATTTTGGCAATAAAAATTACAAACGGACACTTGAAATCATTAACATATATAAAGGTCTAAATGTACAAGAAATTCAACCCTGCTATCAATTATAATCTGAAAAACCAATATATCACAAGCATCGAGAAGTCAAAGCCAATCAGGAATAACTATTCAATTAGCTGTTTGCGAACCAAGATTGGGATAGGAAACAAAGCACTGAAACCAAATTTCTAAGACATTGTAACCAAGGGCTTCATAGAAAAAGCCCAAACAGAGCCCTAGTTAACTGATAAATAAAACTTACCATAAAGAGTGAAGGAGATTTGAATTGAAGAGCCCAAACAGACCCCTAAAGTGATATCCTGATTCAATAATCATCAAATATGTAGCAGCACACCATTCAAATAAAATACATTACAATATTGGAGTAACTCAAATATCTAACATCACAACACTTAATACATTACAATATAACATCATTCAAATAAAAGACTAAGTCAACAAGGCATGTCTCAAAAGTGCTGCTAACAAATACTAATACATTTAAATAGCATCATTCAAAATTCAATGTCCAAAATCACATGTTTTAAAAGTGCAACTCATAACCTATTCTCCAACATCATCATCATCATCAATGTTTGTAGAATCACCTGCATGCAAAAAAAATAAATATTAGTTCATTAGTTATTAACGCATATGCACAAGGAAAAGTATCAAATTAATTCTCATACCTTTCATCTCATATTGTAGCCAACTTTGAGTGCACATTAGAATCTCAATAGCTTCAGGATGAAGTTTGCTACGATGAAGACTAATTACTCTTCCACTTGTACTAAATGCAGATTCTGATGAAATTGTAGATACAGGAATTGCTAAAAAATCCCGTGCAATCAACTGCAAAGTGGGATATTTAAACCCATGGATATTCCACCAATTAAGAATATCAAATTCTTCAACCCATGGTTTCGTTTCTTACTCTGGACAGAAGTAGCTTGTTCAGTTGATTTAGGTTCATGTGTTTCACTAGGATCACTAGCAGGAGTAATAATAGGATCACTACTAGGAGTAGGATCATTAGTACTAGCAACATTTTCCACAGCATGTGTTGGGGTATCTTCTAAAGCCATTTGTAAAATTCCTAACAAAATAACATGGAATCATGGATTACTAAGCTGTAAATGAAATAAAACAACATGAACCAACTAACCAAATCAAAATATTAAATAACATGGAGTCATGGATTACTAACATTACCTACTAAGCTGTAAATGAAATTAAACAACATAAATCAACTAACCAAATCAAATAATATGGATTATTAACATTATCTACTAAGCCATAAATCAAATTAAATAATGTAAAAAAAAATTAAACAATAAGCTATTAATTTGTTACAGTCGGTGGCTCGGTGCGAACTGCCAAGCCTTGAGGGAGTCTCTAGAGGGAGGAGGCTTTGAGGGAGGGAGTCCACGGTTTGCTCGCTTGCTACAGTTCGCCGTCGCCGATGAACGATGGAGGCTGGAGAGCACGAGCGGCCGGTGACAGGTCGATGCGATGCGAACGCTGGAGGCTGGAGGCTGGAGGCTGGAGAGCACAAGCTGTGGAGTGGAGGCGATGCGATGAGACAGCGGCGATGGAGAAGGCTATGTGACGAGAAGCGGCGGCAACGAAGGCGATGAGTCGAGGGGAGGGCCGGGAGGCTAGGTTTTTTTTTTGTTTCGTGAAACTGAAGCCGTGACCGTGAGCTCGTGAAACTGGAGCCTGAGGTGAGTTTTAGAGTTTATAAATTATAACTATAAGTTAATAGTTTACATGTTTGCAAGTTTATAAGTGTATAAGTTACGTTTATAAATTATAAATTTATAAGTTATAATTTATTATAATAATTTATTTATTCTCCACTCGTTTTGTTTGGTGTTTAGTGGAACACCACACCAGTCGTTTTGTTTGTTTCTTAGAAGAAAATGTTAACATTGTAAAACAAAATTTAAAAAATTGGTCCAAACGGGTGTACCGGTTTAGTCTCGGATTGGTTTACTACATTGAAACTGACTATACCGATATAGTAAAATCGGTCCGATCTCGGATTAGTACAAATTGAAAATTTCAGTTGGTTCGAACCGAAATTTCAAACCTTGTTGCGAAGTAATTATTATAACTTTATGAATGCTCATGTTTTGGATTGGGATGATAGCCCAATGTTGATTTTGTGGAATTGTCATGTGCCTAAGTGTGGTTTTTGATAAGTTTGTCGGTGCCCAGTAGGGTGTAATTTTTGGTTTGGTTGTGAAGTTTATTTTCCTGCCTTACGTACTAAATATGAAGTTATCAACCTCAGTGTTGTTAAATAGCCGCAATAGCGGCGCTATAGCGTTTTTCCATAGCGGTTTTTGAGCAATCCGCTATGAAACGCTATAGCCCCGCTATAGCGGAGAGGACCACATTATTATGTTTTTAAGTTTGAGAAATTAAAATTATGACTTGAATTGAGTTAGTACTATGTTATCTTTCTTTATATAATTTATTTTATTTTTATGCAGTTTAATTTATTAGGTGTATAACATATATTTCAAACGTTATACATAAATTTATATATATATAATATATATTTTATACGCTATGTGACTTCCGCTATTTGCCCGCAACGCAATCCGCTATATAATATTGCGGATTTTTAGCTTTCCGCTATTTTCCGCGATCCGTTATTGATAACACTGATCAACCTTGACTCATTGATACATGATTGTCGATATATGTTGGTTATTGTTGCAGGGATGAAGACCATAATTTGGAGCATTACTAATGCTCATATGACACGCTCACAGGTCTTGATCTATTGATTTTACCTGCACATATCATCAATCTGATATTGCTATCTAATCGGTTGTTTTTTCTCCAGGTTTCAACTTCATCACATAGCACACATCAGCAAATGCAGGCTTCCCCCTCTTCTAGTGTGCCACTTCCCCAAACATTCAAAGGGATGAGGGAAGATGAGGTATCGCAAGTGTTGACTGTCTTATTCTATTTTGAGTACAGTTTTTTTAATGTGACCTGGTGTTTAAATAGGTTAGAAAGGCAACGGGTGTTCTTAAGAGTGGTGTTCACTGCTTAGCGCTGTATAAAGAGAAGGATGAAGAAAGGGAAATGTTGCAGCATTTCTCACAGATTCTAGCTATAATGGAACCTCGAGACCTCATGGATATATTTTCTTTATGCATGCCTGAACTTTTTGAATGCATGATAACCAACAGTCAGTTACTTCATATATTTTCTACACTTCTGCAAGCTCCTAAGGTTCTCCGGCCCTTTATGGATGTCTTAATTCATTTTCTTGTTAACAATAAACTTGATGCTCTAAAGCATCCAGATTCCCCTGCAGCAAAGCTTGTTTTGCCACTTTTTCGGTTTTTGTTTATGGCTGCTGCAAAGTCACCAGCAGATAGTGAACGTATACTTCAGCCTCATATACCTGTGATAATGGAAGTTTGCATGAGGAATGCTACAGAAGTTGAGAAACCTCTTGGTTATATGCATCTTCTTCGTTATATGTTTCGATCACTAAATGGTGCCAAATTTGATACACTTCTGAGAGATCTTATCCCCTCTTTGCAAACTTGCTTAAATATGTTGCTTTCTATGCTTGAAGGACCTACTGGTGAGGACATGAAGGATCTTATATTAGAGCTCTGCTTAAACTTACCTGCACGTTTAAGTTCATTGCTTCCACACATTCCTCGTCTTATGAAGCCTCTGGTTCTTGCTCTTAAAGGAAATGATGACCTTGTAAATTTAGGTCTCCGTACACTTGAATTCTGGATTGACAGCTTAAATCCTGATTTCTTAGAGCCCAGTATGGCAAATGTCATGCCAGAGGTTATACTTGCCTTATGGTCTCATTTAAGGCCACTTCCTTATCCGTGGGGCACAAAATCTTTACAGCTTCTTGGTAAGTTAGGCGGCCGAAACAGACGTTTTCTTAAAGAGCCCCTTGCACTTGAGTGCAAAGAGAATCCAGAACATGGACTACGGTTGATCCTTACTTTTGAGCCTTCTACACCTTTTTTGGTACCTCTCGATCGGTGTATTTATCTTGCTGTGGCTGCAGTGATGCAAAACAACGGTGGCATAGAAACATTTTATAGGAAGCAGGCTTTGAAATTTCTGCGAGTTTGTTTAGTATCAGTTCTGAATTTGCGGGGTAATGTATCAGCTGAGGGAGTTTCTCCTACTATCCTAGGAGCATTATTAGTTTCTTCAGTGGATCCTTCTAGGCGTCGTACAGAAACTTCAGATATGAAGGTTGGTTTGAAGTATATTCCAATACCAAATTTAATTTTGTATTATTTATTTTGGTTTATCAACGTTTGATTCACTGAAATATGGTTTATAATTCTTAAAAACATCTTTTTGCTTAGCACATTCTTATTCTTTCTTAGAATCTTGATGTTGCATGCTCTTTTGTTGTTATACTAACCTTACAATTAAGGATTGTTTGGCTTCAGGTTGACCTCGGTGTGAAGACAAAGACTCAGCTTATGGCTGAGAAATCTGTTTTCAAGACATTACTTTCGACGACCATAGCTGCCAGTGCAGATTCTGAGCTCCACGATGCAAAAGATGAATTTCTTGTTAATATTTGTCGTCATTTTGCGTTGCTTTTCCATGTTGAAGGCTCTATATCCAATTTATCTGGTGCGGGGCAGCACATTGGTTCCACGAACTCATCAAGTAGTAGCATGAACTCTAGATTGAGAGTTAGTGCTTCCAATCTCAAGGAGTTGGATCCTATAATCTTTTTGGATGCTTTGGTGGAAGTCCTGGCAAGTGAGAACAGGCTTCATGCCAAGGCTGCACTAAATGCTTTGAGTATTTTTGCTGAAACGCTTCTTTTTCTTGCACGCACAAAGCATAATGGTGTGGTAAATTCATGGGGTGCTGCTCCTGGTACCCCGATGATTGTCTCAAGTCCATCTATGAATCCTGTGTATTCACCTCCACCAAGTGTTCGTATTCCAGTATTTGAGCTGCTTTTGCCTCGCCTTTTGCATTGTTGTTATGGAAACACATGGCAAGCCCAAATTGGAGGTGTAATCGGTCTTGGAGCTTTAGTTGGTAAAGTGTCTGTTGAGACTTTATGTATTTTCCAAGTGAAAATAGTGCGGGGCCTTATATTTGTTCTCAAAAGGCTACCAGTTCATGCTAACAAGGAGCAGGAAGAGACAAGCCAGGTCCTTACTCAGGTTCTGCGTGCGGTAAATAATGTTGATGAAGCAAACAATGACAACCGTCGGCAAAGTTTCCAGGGAGTGGTTGAATTTCTTGCTTTGGAGCTTTTTAACCCAAATGCATCCATTGTTGTTAGAAAGACTGTGCAAGCTTGTTTGGCTCTTTTAGCTAGCAGGACTGGCAGTGAGGTTTCTGAGTTGCTTGAACCTCTTTATCTACCTCTGCTTCAGCCTCTCGTAATGAGACCACTGCGGTCCAAAAATGTTGAGCAACAAGTACTGTTTTTTATGTGTATGATCATTTTCTACTTGAGTTTTTCTCGTATTCCTTTATCTATTTTGATTTTTTTTTTCCATACTGATAGGTTGGAACAGTTTCTGCTTTGAATTTTTGCCTTGCATTAAGGCCTCCTCTTCTCAAGTTGACCCCTGAGCTAGTCAACTTTTTGCAAGAAGCATTACAAATTGCTGAGGCCGATGAAACTGTGTGGGCCACAAAACTCATGAACCCTAAGGTCGTCACGACTTTAAACAAACTTCGTACAGCTTGCATTGAACTGCTTTGTACTGCTATGGCTTGGGCAGATCTGAAAACACCAAATCACGCAGAGCTACGTGCAAAAATCATCTCTATGTTCTTCAAGTCTTTAACTTGTCGCACCTCCGAGATTGTCTCTGTTGCAAAGGAAGGTCTTCGCCAGGTTTCACGATCACTTTCCAATTATTTTATTAATATTCAAATTTGGTCGATTGATGGATTCATATTCTCAACAATAGGAAATAGATGTTTGACAATATTCTAGCTTATCCATAGTTACAATGTGGTCCTTGAAAATTTGGTTTTAGGTTGTTCAACAACAAAGATTGCCAAAGGAACTTCTTCAGGGAAGCTTGAGACCTATCTTAGTTAATTTAGCGCAGACAAAGAGCCTTACCATGCCTTTGCTACAAGGATTAGCTCGCCTACTTGAACTTTTATCAAATTGGTTTAATGTCCAGTTGGGTGTCAAGTTACTGGACCACTTGAGGAAATGGCTCGAACCTGAAAAGCTTGCGCAGACTCAAAAGTCCTGGAAGGCTGGAGATGAACCAAAGGTTGCAGCTGGTATGTTATCAATATTAGTTAATGCTATTTGTGGTACCTCGATCTGGCTTAACTAACTAACTTCATTTCACAGCCATGATTGAGCTCTTCCATCTCCTTCCTCAGGCAGCTGGCAAATTCCTAGATGAACTTGTAACCATAATTATTGATTTGGAGGGGGCACTTCCAGTAGGGCAATTTTACAGTGAAATTAACAGTCCTTATCGTCTTCCACTTACTAAATATCTAAACCGTTATGCAACAGATGCAGTGGATTATTTCCTTTCTCGATTAAGCCATCCAAAATATTTCAGAAGGTTTGCATATGATGTTCAATGTTCTTGTATTTCTATATCCTAATAAATTTATGTAGATTGATGAACTTCTTATCTGAGCTTAATTTCAGGTTTATGTATATCATATGTTCAGATGCTGGACAACCCTTAAGAGAAGAACTTGCCAAGTCACCTCATAAGATACTTGCAAATGCCTTCCCGCAGTTTTTTCCACATTCTGATGGTTCTGCTGTTCAACTTTCTTCTTCTTCAGATAACGAGGGGAGCCTCATGCCAGAAAGTTTTAGTAATCCACCCTTGGATGCATGCACTGATGGTTATTTCAACGGATTGGATCTTATTTCCACTTTAGTCAAGTTGATGCCAGATTGGTTGCATGGCAATCGTATAGTATTTGATACACTATTACTCGTGTGGAAGTCACCTGCAAGGATTGCTCGTTTGAAAATTGAACAAGAATTGAGCTTAATCCAGGTTATTTTTTCTAGTATTTCAACTATTTATAGCAAGTTGACTTTGCTATTCGTGGAGTCAAAATTCTATGGTTAGCTCCAAACTTGTGTGATAGCGTCGTGATCTTGCCACTTTATTTTATTATTTTCGTAAATATTTTTTTATTATAAAGTCCTAGCTGATTACTTTAATAATTTAGTTTACTTGTAATCATACATGAATTATATATTTTCCTTGATATGCTGATTTCAATTTGATTAATGCTAGCAATTAGGATTAATGTCTGAAAATATATTTTCCTTCATTAATGGATAGCTTCTTCTTCAGATTAATGTTAGCTCCAAATTGGGGGGTTGCGTCTGAAAATATATTTTCCTTGATTAATGCATAGCTTCTTCTTCAGATTAATGTTAGCTCCAAATTGGGGGGGGTTGCGTCTGAAAATATATTTTATCTACGCAATTTATTTACTTTATATATATATATATATATATATATATATATTTATGATTTTATTACGCAGCCGATTTTTTGACTCGATATTTAATGAAGCTTCGCTTTGATTGGAAATCAGGTGCAACATTGGGATCATTTCCTCGCTATGGAAATTAAACAGTACATTCCTATTGAACAAATTTTACTAAGGGAGATACTTGAGCTTTATTTCTCATTACATCTGTGTTTCAAATGTTTAGTTGTATAGAATATTAGTTTGTTTCCTTTGGTTGTTGTTTCAAACAATCCTTTTTCTTCCCCGAGTTTCAGTTTAAGAGACTAAAGATTAACTACTAAACTTAAATTACTTAATCTTCTTGATTCAATAGGTGAAGGAAAGTAAGCGGCTTGTTAAGTGTTTCCTAAATTACTTGAGGCATGATAAGTCTGAAGTGGGTGCACTCTTCGATATGCTGTCAATTTTCTTATTCCAAACTCGCGTTGACTATACCTTTTTAAAGGAGTTTTACATTATTGAGGTAAGCTAATTGTATTATGGTCTTTAGCATTGTGTCCTTTATATTCTACTAAGATTTGATGGAAATGTTCTTACTAATTCTTACTATTACTAATGCAAACTAGATTGCTGAAGGATATGCCCCTAATTTGAAGAAGGCTATTCTTCTACACTTTTTAAGTATCTTCCAGTCAAAACAATTTGGTCAAGATCATTTGGTCATTGCGATGCAAATTCTTATCCTTCCAATGTTGGCACACTCTTTTCAAAATGGCCAGAGTTGGGAAGTTGTTGACCCTTCAATAATAAAAACAATTGTTGATAAACTTCTTGACCCCCCTGAAGAGGTTGTTTTTAGTCTACTTGAATGCTTTTAATTATCCCATGTATTTTTTTGTAAGTGTAGCCTTTTGAATCTCTGGTAGTTCTTAGATATACCTAGTTGAATTTGCAGATTAGTGCTGAATATGACGAGCCTTTGAGAATAGAACTTCTACAGCTTGCTACATTGCTGTTGAAGTATCTACAAAATGATCTTGTTCAACACCGGAAAGAGCTTATAAAGTTTGGTTGGAATCATCTTAAGCGTGAGGATAACTCCAGTAAACAGTGGGCGTTTGTTAATGTATGCCACTTCTTAGAAGCCTATCAAGCTCCTGAAAAAATTATTCTTCAGGTAACTTTTCCTGAACAAATGCATATGAATAATCATTTTTCAAGCTTTCATCTTTTTGGGATTATGTTTTTTTTTTATGTTGGATTAATGATGAAAGTTGAGGGACTTTATAAATCGTTTTTCAAGCTTTCATCTTTTTGAAGTTTTCTAAATCATTTAATTCTTACAAAAGTATATCCTGCTCACGAATAATAAAGAATTGATTACAGGTATGTTATACATGCATGCCATTATAGTGGAATAATCATGGCAGTCCAATTCTGGCAATTGAATTTAGTTTAGTCTTCTTTTACATGTCTAAACTTTTGTTATATCTGAATTGCGATGCTAACTCTGAGAGTTAACAACTATTCTTTTACAAACCGCTACTTCATGTAGGTTTTCATTGCCTTACTGCGAACTTGCCAACCAGAAAATAAGCTCCTGGTTAAACAGGCTCTTGACATACTCATGCCTGCACTTCCACGGAGACTACCACCTGGAGATAGTCGGTTGCCAATATGGATTCGTTATACCAAAAAAATACTAGTTGAGGAAGGCCATTCAATTCCTAATATGATACACATCTTTCAGCTGATCGTGCGGCACGCTGACCTTTTCTATAGCTGCCGAGCGCAATTTGTTCCTCAGATGGTAAATTCTTTAAGTCGTTTAGGTTTGCCATACAATACCACTTCTGAAAATAGACGCCTTGCTATTGAACTTGCTGGTTTGGTTGTTGCTTGGGAAAGGCAAAGACAAAATGAAATGAAAGTTACACCTGGCACCGAGGGATATAATCAAGTGGGAGACACATTAAATCCTGTTTCTGTAGTCAGCGATTCTAAGCGCTCGTCAGATGTTTCTTCATTTCCTGATGATTTAAGCAAGAGAGTGAAAGTTGAACCTGGGCTTCAGTCTCTTTATGTTGTGTCACCTGGTGGAGTTTCTATACCTAACATAGAGACACCTGGTGCTGCTGGTCAACCTGATGAGGAATATAAACCAAACGCAGCAATGGAAGAAATGATTATCACGTTTCTTATTAGGGTGAGGAGAATTCCTACTTCCCCTTTCCTACAGTAAAATTAATATGCTCCTACGCTTTAAAGATGATCCCTTTCAAATGTTTGTATTTGCTTTTTTTTTTGTATGCTAATAATCGCTTGGACTTACTCCCTGGCTCCTAAATATTACTTGACATGCTTTGTTATACTATATTTTTGAATTGCTTCAAGCTAGAGAATCGTTATTAGTGCAATTATCTTGACTGTACCCTGTCATTTCGTTTCATCTCAGCAGTGAATCCCTAGCTAATCAAGTATATTATACTTTGTTATTCACTTCATTATTTTACAAGGCAACACTGAAAGTTGATCTTTGCAGAACATATACTTGTTCAAAATTGTCGAGAAGATCAATTTTATTTCTTTTGTCTTTTTTATTGCTTGCACTGGATAAGATTATTGCTGGAGCACCTGGTTGTGACACACTAGCTTTATATTGCATATGGTTTAATGTCCTTTTTGCTGATCTAATTTAGCTATTAGTTTTTAGGTGATCTTGATAAAATAATTGATTTGAATAGTCAAAAAGTGTATAAAAATTATATAAACTATCAATCATCATGACATCATGTACATATGTGCTATGGTATGATAAGCCTATCTCTATCATTTAAAACAAGACGGTTACATTTTCTATTTTTTACATAGTTAACATACACTCTTTACTTGTACTGTAAATGCCATTAATGCCCCATATATGTAGAAGCTTGAGAAATGTGCTACCTTCATTTTTTTTACAAGCAATATGCACTAGGTTGTCAAGTGGATTTTGAAACACGGAATAGGAAATTTTAAATGGAATGAGCTGGTCAAGAAAAGTATGGGGTAAAGGAGCTGTTCTTTCAAATGGGACCATACTATTATTACAAATGACTATCCCACCATCTCCTTAAGGTGTGAGGACGAATGGAAACATTGGCCTTTTTATTTCTTCTCTTTAATGGCCTGGCAAAATGCTTGTGTTAATACATAACTGTGCCATCTTAATATCATTGGCGATCAAAGACCACAAGCTCATTTTCTGTTGTTGTAGTCCTGGTTTAGAAAAGGATGAGCTAAGGGGGTTGCTTAGTCAAGTAATGGTAATCAAATAATTAAATAGCTAGCACATCGTCTTCTGGCCCGTTTTGCTTTATTCAGCAAGAGAGGAGAGGATTTGGCTTCCTTTGGTGAATAAGCAACATTTTAGGTCTCTTCTTGTCATTCTCATCTCAACAAGAACGATTGATGTTTGAATTATCTAAGAATAAATTTGATTCACTTGAAACTAGTTCTAATATATTTGGCTGTTTCTTCT
Source organism: Costus lasius (assembly GCA_027563935.2). Lineage (NCBI taxonomy): Eukaryota > Viridiplantae > Streptophyta > Magnoliopsida > Zingiberales > Costaceae > Costus > Costus lasius. Next base: position 4,823,316 of record CM050447.1, on the reverse strand, counting down.
TTCTTTTTCTTGCCTAACCTATATTACTAGCAGCAATGAAGTTTGACTGATCAAGCATATAATATGAAGCCTGTTTGTGGAATACAATCAAAATCTCCAATTCTAAGCGGGCTATTTGGATTATTCTCCAATTTAAATGTTTTCAATTTTATATCTTATTATCTAATTACTTTTTATATAGAAAACTATGGTATGCAACATCGGGTGTTCCCTGGAGTTCGTCTTCAACAATTTTACTGTGTGATTTTTTTACTCAATTTTTTTCACTAACCACTTTTTAGGGTAGTATCTTCTAAGTTCTAACATATGCTTGGATAGACCAGATCTTTGTACATTGCATAAGATGATATGTCTGTGAGAAAAATGAGATTAAGTTGGTGTATGATTTGCTTGCCTGCATCTCTTAGTTCAAAATTTAGCTGGAATGAAAGTATTTATTTGTATTCTTTTTATTGCATGAAATTTTATGTATGAAAAGACAAAATCTATTTGCTGTACGAGGGCTTGGCTACTGCTTTCGGTTCAAAATTCTGGAAGAGAAGTACTTGTGTTGAAAATTTGAAATAATTGTCTATACCAGTGTATCAATCAACTACTGGACCTGTACATTTTGCTCCGTATTAACATATGGTACTAGCTGTATTGCAATATGTACATTATATATATGTTATATATTTGGGTTTCTATATATATTTTGTAGCACCTTTGGAAGATCATTTTCCAACACATCTCAAACAATGAGATGGATGAAAAGAAGTGGCTCTTGTGATCACTTAATATCAAGTGGTAATGTGCAAATATTTAGGCCCACATCCATATAGGACTTTGAGAAATAAATGGTGATGACTGTAACACTTCCTATAAGCTAAAGGTGACTTAGTTGTTGCAACCTTGAGTTTAGTTTTACACAAGTAAATGAGAGGTATTGTACAAAAATATAGACTCACATCCATATGTGACTTTGAGAAATAAATGATAATAACTTTAATACCTATTAGCTCAAGGTCACTTACATGATGCAATTGTGAGTTTTGCACAAGTTAACGAGAGTGTCATCTACACATAAACAGAAATCTTGTTTATCTATGTATGTGACAAGATATCACACAAACAATTATCCGTTATCCACACATTCTACGTCAACTTGCATCTAGTGGCAACAACATTACTTGTTCGGATGCAACAAAGAGCACGACTTGTTAGTTAGAAAGGAATGCAAGTAGTTCAGTTCCATTTGTCAATGTATAGGTCTACTTTACTTTGGACGTGACAGTAATAATGCTATCTAGTGAATTCTAGAGTCGTACAAACAAAGAAAAGTGAGACTTGCTACGCAAGAATATATGTGAAAAGTTGTTGTAGGTAGTTGAAAGTATGAGTGCTAGAGAGAGTTTCTAAGTTGGAACCCATCATGCTTCCGTTGTGCTATATGATCTAATGCCATCATGCTACTAGGAAGCAATCAAAGCTATCGAGATCAAACATAGACGACTACTGTAGTATCTGAGATTCATCAATCGCGACAAATAGTTTCAATTTTTTCTGGTCGTGAGGGATTGGGGGGATTGGGGTTAGGGATGAAAAATGCCATGTGAAACAGGAAAAAAGTATCTGTATGATATATTAGCCATCTCTCATAAAGAGAAAGTAAAACTGTAGATGACAAATAGTTACAGTTTTTCCCGGTAATGAATCTATCCAAAACTAATGCCAACGTATATAATCTATCTTTTTTGGCGCATCAGATTTTCTTCACTATTTTCTTACATCACCCTCGAGCTTCCACTGTTTAGATGCAAAAAGTATCAGAAGGGCTGTTGGTTCTCGTTTTCTTTACAATCTTTTTATAAGCAGGTTGCGTTGGTAATAGAACCCAAGGATAAGGAATCTATCTCTATGTATAAACAAGCTTTGGAGTTACTGACACAAGCATTGGAGGTCTGGCCAAATGCAAATGTTAAGTTCAATTATCTTGAGAAGTTGCTTGGTCATCTTCCGGCTTCTCAATCAAAAGATCCAGCAACTGCTCTTGCTCAGGGTCTTGATGTAATGAATAAGGTCTTGGAGAAGCAACCACGTCTATTCATCCGCAACAACATAAATCACATTTCACAGGTAGATTTTCATTGTAATAATTAGTTGAGTTAAATATTTGTTCTAAATAGATTTCAAATCTCATTTTTCAGATATTGGAGCCTTGCTTCAATAGTAAAACATTGGATGCAGGAAAATCTCTTTGTTCCCTGTTGAAAATGGTTTTTAGCGCTTTTCCACTTGAAGCTGCTAGCACACAGCCGGATGTGAAGTTATTATGTCAACGAGTTGGAGATCTTGTACAGAAACATTTAGCTGCAGTTACAGCTCCTCAGATATCTTTGGAAGTTAGCAACGCTAACTCAATGATTACTTTTGCTCTCTTTGTTGTCAAGACTCTGACTGAAGTTCAGAAGAGTTTTATTGATTCATTCATTCCTATGTTGCTCCGTGTTCTTCAACGACTATCACGAGATATGGGAATCTCTTCTGGTTCACATATCAGACAAGTATGTCATTTTGAGGAAAAAAGAATACTTTTCCTCGTTAAAGTTATTTTTCAAGCTTAGTCTGTGATTTATTTTCAAGCTTTACATTTATCATAATGAAGTCATTTTGCTAATTTCTTAATGATGACTTGTGCCATTACAGGCACTTAAAATATATTCATCTTTGATGGGTTTATTATTGTTTTATGGGATATTCTTTTATCTGCTTATTGTCATTTAGTTTTATTATCTATAGTAGACGATTCTCGGTAACCTTGTTGCCATGCAGACATTTTTTTTTTGATTGATCACTTCAAGTGCATTATATTGTTAGCCCTTAGGCCAGTTGGACCGCTAGGTTTCTATTAGGTTTTGGAACTGATAGTTTTTGCCGGTCAACACACCATATTTTTTCAGTTCCATGTCCATCACCACTGTATAGAGTAATCTGCATGTAGTTGCAGAAGCTACTTGCTCGTAGTTTTTTTTTCTAGCTGTTCAATGCTTTACCCATCAGGCTTGGGATGAAGGATTATAAGAAAGGTTAGATGGGGGTGTTGTTTATCCAACAAGTGGGGTCACATCCCTTCTCCAATTACCAAGTTTGCCAATTTTTTCACTTGGCAAATGGGAAAATAAATTATTGTAATTGATGCCTCTTTGCTACATTCGATAAAACATCGCTTCTTCCCTTGATATTAGTAAACAAAATAATTTAATATAATTTGGTTAGGAAGTATATGCTTTTTTGTAGCAAAGATATTTGTTTAACTACAATATAAATCAAGGTTTTTTATCTCTATTTTTGTATTGATGTACGGGTTCGATCACTGGTACATACCAAATATCTTAAATCTGTATGTTGCGGCCATACTGGCGGTATAAAATGATATTTGATACCATGCTTTGAATTAAAAGTGATGTCAAACTATCTGTTCAAATCATGGGTTTTTTTTTTCAAAAAATATAATTGTAACTTCTGTGAATATTTTATTTGCTTAATTGTTTAATATCAAATGTTTGTTTCTCATGCTTGTTAGTCATGAATAGTCAGTCCTTTTTATTGCACTTGCAGTTCATGCACAAATTTCTTACATTTTCAGGTGCTGCAATTATTTATTAATTTCAGTACCTACTTATGATGAAGATTTTTGTGAATACAATACTGTAATAAGGATTATGTTATTCCATGAAAGTCATCCTGTTCTTTTGCTAAGTAAAAAGTGAACTTATATAATTTGTGCATTTTGATTTATCACTTTTGATGTTTACAAGTCATGTTGCTAAAAGTTCAGCTGATATTATGCTTTTATGATCTAACTTGCACCTCTAGCTTTTTTGGATTAATCTTTAGTACACCCCTAAACACTAGTTACCACTGTTCTCTTGATTTAGACGTGCCTTTATAACTGCAACTTAGCGGAGCATAACACTTTAAAAGACTGCTTCTCATGAAGCCACTTGTGTTCTTTAAGATGATTTCATGCTGCCATGTGGCAAACACATGGCTTACTGTATTGTGATTAGGTTACATCATACAGCTAGCAGCCAACTGTAATTTAAAATATCATGGAATTTAAGATGTAGTGTTCGTATTTGACTTGACAAGTGGAAAATGATTGATTGTTTTTCATTTGTTTTCTTCCGTAATCAATTAATTCTTCCCCATCATTGCGTTTCATAAGTTTAAAGGAGAATTGAATAAAATAATCAAACTAAATGTGACACTTTGATGGTTGTACTCTGCATAAGCAAATATAAAAAAATACTGATCTAACATTTAATTATACTAATTTTAAAAAACAGATGAAGATGTTCACTGAAGAGAGTTTCAAATAATCCAAATATTTGAGTGATGATCTTCATTGGCTCAAGAAATAGAACTATTATACTTCAGGAAGTCCAATAGTTTCTAAACGTGGTAGTACAAGCATGAGTTTTTATATTCACTAAGCACTAAAGAATTTTTACTTTTCTTAGAAGGAAAATATTCTACTATTTTTGTCTCTCGTTTTCTTTCTATATTGAATCTGATTTCTACCAATGGCTTAATTTCTCTTTAATTTCCTTATCCTCCATCTATCAATTTACACATCATTGGATCATGATTATTTTTATTTTGGTAAAATAATGTGATCTTAATTCAGGGACAAAGGACAGATCTGGACCCATCGGTCACCTCACGTGCAACAGCAGACTCAGCTTCTGTCATTTCAAACATGAAATGTGTGTTAAACCTTATAAGTGAAAGAGTCATGCATTCGCCTGACTGTAAAAGGTCAATATGTCAAATTCTACATGCCCTACTTTCTGAGAAGGGTACAGATTCCAGTGTGCTTTTATGCGTGCTTGACACATTAAAGATGTGGATTGAGGATGACTATCGACATTCTTCTTCTGGTGCTTCAAGTGCTGCTCTTACTCCGAAGGAGATAGTGTCCTATATGCAAAAGCTTTCGTTAGTTGATCGGAAGAACTTCCCTTCTGCTGTACAGGAAGAATGGGATGGGAAATATTTACTACTACTGTTTGAGCTTTGTGCGGACTCAAGCAAGTATGATGCTCTATTTCTACCCATTTTTACCTGACTGATATTATACCTGTTGCCTAATAATCATGATGCTTAGCAGATACCCATTGCCTCTTCGCCAAGAAGTGTTCCAAAAGGTTGAAAGGCAGTATATGCTTGGTTTGAGAGCCAAAGATCCTGAAGTTAGGCAGCGGTTCTTCATGTTATATCATGAATCACTTGGTAAAACACTATTTATCAGACTTCATTTTATCATCCAGAATCAGGACTGGGAAGCTGTTAGTGATGTTTTTTGGCTAAAAGAAGGTCTTGACCTTCTGCTAGCTATCTTAGTGGAGAAAGAGCCTATCGTGCTTGCACCAAATTCAGCACGGGTGCTACCACTAATGGCAGCAGGAACTTTTTCTGATATTGCAGTGCAGTACTCTGGGCCGGATCCATCAGATTGTACAGATGGAGGTTCCCTTACGTTTGACTCTCTTGTGTCTAAACATGCACAATTTTTAACTGAGATGTCCAAACTTCAGGTTGGTGTTTTGGACACTTACCACATGACGATTTGCTATTTGCTTATTTGAATCAATTTTCTTAATTTGTTTTGTTCATGATTTTCATTTCTTGTAGGTGTCTGATATTGTGATTCCTCTAAGAGAAATGGCATATGCGGATGCCAATGTTGCATATCATATGTGGGTTTTGGTCTTCCCTATTGTTTGGGTTACTTTGCAAAAAGATGAGCAAGTTGCACTTGCCAAGCCGATGATAGCTCTGCTGTCAAAGGATTACCACAAGAAACAGCAAGGAAACAGGCCCAATGTCGTTCAAGCACTTCTTGAAGGTCTTCATTTGAGCCATCCACAACCTCGTATGCCGAGTGAACTTATCAAATACATTGGAAAGACTTACAATGCGTGGCATATTTCACTAGCTCTACTAGAGAGTCATGTAATGTTGTTTGTGAATGATGCAAAATGTTCGGAATCATTGGCAGAGCTCTATCGGCTTCTTAACGAAGAAGACATGAGGTGTGGGTTGTGGAAAAGACGATCAATCACTTCTGAAACGAGAGCAGGATTATCACTTGTTCAGCATGGTTATTGGCAGCGGGCTCAAAGCCTTTTTTATCAGGCAATGATTAAGGCAACACAAGGTACGTACAACAACACAGTTCCTAAGGCAGAGATGTGTCTTTGGGAAGAGCAGTGGCTTTGCTGTGCCAGCCAGCTCAGTCAGTGGGAAGTCTTGGCAGATTTTGGAAAGAGTGTAGAGAATTATGAAATTCTTCTCGATTGCCTGTGGAAGGTGCCTGACTGGGTATATATGAAGGAGAACGTAATTCCAAAAGCTCAAGTGGAGGTGACTCCCAGGTTTCAACTAGCCCAAGCCTTTTTTGCTCTTCATGATAGGAATGCTAATGGTGTAGGAGAAGCCGAAAACTTTGTAGGCAAAGGTGTTGAGCTTGCATTGGAGCAATGGTGGCAGTTGCCTGAATTTTCTGTTCAATCTAGAACACCTCTTTTGCAGCAGTTTCAACAACTAGTCGAGGTTCAAGAATCTGCAAGAATACTGGTGGACATTGCTAATGGGAACAAACAACAGTCAGGAAACTCAGGCGGAAATGTTAACAATGGGTATGGTGAGCTTAAAGATATCCTTGAAACTTGGAGATTGCGAACTCCTAATGAATGGGATAACATGTCTGTTTGGTATGATTTACTGCAATGGAGGAATGAGATGTACAATGTCGTGATAGATGCATTTAAGGACTATTCTCAAACAAATCCACAACTTCATCATCTTGGCTACCGCGATAAAGCTTGGAATGTTAATAAACTTGCTCATGTAGCACGTAAGCAGGGACTTCATGATGTATGTGTAAAAATACTAGACAAGATGTATGGGCACTCTACAATGGAAGTCCAGGTGACACATTTGTAGTGATAGTATTTTGGTATGCTTTAATACTTGTTTAGTACCAACCTGTTATTTATGACCATGCAGGAAGCATTTGTCAAAATAAGAGAACAAGCAAAGGCTTACTTGGAAATGAAAGGGGAATTGACCAGTGGTCTCAATTTGATCAATAATACTAATCTTGAATATTTTCCTGTAAAACATAAAGCAGAAATATTTCGCATCAAGGGTGATTTCCAATTGAAGATGAATGACTGTGAATCTGCCAATCTTGCTTACTCCAATGCCATCAGCCTTTTTAAGCACTTACCCAAAGGATGGATTAGTTGGGGAAACTACTGTGACATGGTATGACAAATTTGTCGCTCTTGGTTAATTTGCGTGAGAGTTAATCAGCATTGTGTTTTTTCTTCCAGGTATATAAAGAGACACATGACGAGTTGTGGTTAGAATATGCCGTCAGCTGCTTCTTCCAAGGTATCAAGTATGGTGTTTCCAACTCTCGGAGCCATCTAGCTCGTGTTCTATATCTTCTAAGTTTTGATACACCAAATGAACCTGTTGGGAGGGCATTACTTAAATATTTAGATCAGTTGCCGCATTGGGTTTGGCTTTCTTGGATACCACAACTTCTTCTTTCCTTACAACGAAGTGAAGCAACTCATTGCAAGCAAGTTCTCCTAAAAGTTGCACAAGCGTATCCTCAGGTACACAGCAGACAAAGTATGAAATTTCAAATTGAAAGCTATTCTTGATTTGTAGATAGAACTGTTCATTATATGCTTCTTTTAATTTTCTGCAGGCCTTGTATTATTGGCTACGTACATATCTAATGGAACGCCGTGATGTTGCTAATAAATCTGATCCTGGACGGCTTCAATTGGCTCAACAGCGCATGCAACAAACTCCCTCAGCAACTAGTGCTGGTTCACATAATTTGGTTGATGCGAATCCTAGAGGGTCCTCTCATATTGGTGCAACTTCTGAAAATCAGGTGCATCAATGTTCACAGACAGTTGGTAGTGCTGGTTCGCACGATGGTGGAAATTCTCAAGGACAAGAGCCTGAAAGGACAGCAGCAGTGGAGGGTAATGTAAATAACACACAGGACCAACCTCCGCAAAATCCAACTGTTGCAGAAGGTGCTCATATTCCATTGAGACGTAATGGAGGACTTGGTTGGGCGGCTTCCGTAGCTAGTGCCTTTGATGCGGCAAAAGATATAATGGAGGCTCTTAGGAATAAGCATCAAAATTTAGCTGGTGAACTTGAGGTAAGAGATAACTGTCCATGGTTCACATAGTATCTCTTAATTTTCTTCTATTTCTTATCTAAATTATGGCACATACCTATTAGGGGGTTAAGTAGTACAATTCAGTCAAGGTATACATACCGGGGAAGAAGAAGGAGAAGAAAGAGAGAAAGGAGAAGGAGAAGAAAGAGAGGAAGGAGAAGAAAGAGGGGAAGAGGGGTGGCAGAAGCGGCACCTACCTCTTATTGTTCTTCTCGCTTCGGTGTCTGCTTTGAGCATATGGGAACGCAAGAGAGGAGTGGATTCATCTTATTCTCCTTCCTCCTTCCTCTTCTTATGCTGTTTTGTCGATTCTATTTGGTATGTACCCATTTGAGTACCCATTCGAGCATGGACCGGTGGATCGAATTTTAAAACGAGTTAAAAAAGCTGGTCCGTACACAGAGTTAGGCCAAGTAGGTTATGGTACATGGAACACAATGGAGTTTTGCTGTTTTGAAGCCAAGTGGAGGAGAAGAGGAGGCATACCACTCCACTACGAGCTTACTAGCTCACTGCAAGCTTCCACAAGGAGGATGAGGTGGCTTGTTGTGGGAGCTGCATGCATCGCAGGCTTACTGCTCCCTGCGAGCTTGTTGTGAGCTTCTATGGAGCGGATGAGGCAATGGTGGAGCTGCACACATCGCAGGAAGCGGATGAGGAGAGGGGAACAAGGTAACTTACTGGCATTGCCGCTGTGCCCTCTTGTGTCAACTGGTACACTGCCCCTTCATCGGGATGTCATGCTGCCCCCATTTCATTGCTCCAAATGGAACCCAATCACCCAGTAGCCAGGTTGTGTCAAGTGGTTAGGGCTGCCTGGCTATGCCCGCACACTCGGCCAAGTGGCATCCTAGCTTAGGGCAGGGCGCCAAATGGCACACTTGCCATGGCCACTTCCACCGGCACTGCTGCCTCTTCCTCTTTTCTTTCTCCTTTTTCATTGTAGTGGTATAATGTTTTCTCCATGGAGGATTAGGAGATATGTTGATAGGTATTTTTCTTTGATTAAATTGTTTGATATCAAAGTTGCCTAGGGACTAAAGAGATTATATACTGTTCTTGCCATCATCATCAAGACAATGGATAGTTACCTACCAGTTTGAGTAGTTTATAAGTTATTTACTAAGTTTAATGTATTGACTATTTTATTAATCTGTGATCCACACGCAACCTATACTAAATCTAATCTTCCAAATTTGTGTGACAAATTAAACTCAATAATTATCTTTGAATTTTAAATATTTTCAAATCCAGCCTTTACCACTACCACTTATCTTTTAAAAAAATATCGTATATGTGAAAATGAAATTAGCTATGATATGAGTGTCTTAACTAAATTAATGATCCTAATTAACTATTTTTAATGAATAAATAGTATATATATTAAATTATTTCAAATTGAATGAATTTGTTCATCAAGCCTTGTCATGTGTACGCTTCAGAATGGTATCATTAGCAACAATAGTAAAATTTGGAAGAATAGCTTACGCCAGCTCTAGGTGTGGAATTGAGACAACAATTTTGATTGAATTAAATAACCTTTTTCTGCTCTAACAATTACAATTTTTTTCCTTCCAGGTTTTACTTTCTGAAATTGGTTCGAGATTTGTTACGTTACCAGAAGAGCGTCTATTAGCGGTGGTTAATGCTTTGCTTCACCGCTGTTACAAATATCCTACAGCTACCACTGGGGAGGTACCACAATCTTTGAAGAAAGAGTTGTCTGGTGTATGCAGAGCTTGTTTTTCAGCAGATGCTGTGAACAAGCATGTTGATTTTGTAAGAGAATATAAACAGGAATTTGAACGGGATCTTGATCCAGAGAGAGCAGCAACATTTCCTGCTACACTCTCAGAATTGACTGAACGTCTGAAGCATTGGAAGAATATTCTTCAGAGCAACGTTGAGGATCGATTTCCTGCTGTCTTGAAACTTGAAGAAGAAAGTAAAGTACTGCATGATTATCATGTTGTTGATGTTGAAATGCCTGGCCAGTATTTCACAGACCAGGTCGGTATAGTTTAAAACATTTCATTCAATGCTTAGTCTTGCTTAAACGTGCGGCATTCATTCCAATATTCTATTGTCTTACAGGAAGTTACCCCTGATCACACAGTCAAGTTAGACAGGGTTGGAGCAGATATTCCTATCGTGCGCAGGCATGGAAGTAGCTTCCGCCGCCTGACACTTATAGGATCTGATGGTTCCCAGCGACATTTCATTGTTCAGACGTCATTGACACCAAATGCTAGAAGTGATGAACGTATGCTTCAGATTTTTCGTGTCCTCAACAAGATGTTTGATAAGCACAAAGAATCCAGACGGCGCCATCTAACTATTCACACCCCAATAATAATACCTGTTTGGTCACAGGTGACATGTTTTTCCTCTGCATCTTTTTTTTCTAACTTGGTAGTGGTCAACCTAAGCATGAATAACTTCATTATATTTTGCATAATTTGCTGGTTTTCATGCTGCAAGCATATTATATCTTATTCTTATCCTGGTGCAAACCGATGTGTTACGATTTAGATGACTGATTGCTCTTTTCCAGGTACGGATGGTGGAGGATGACCTGATGTATAGCACATTTCTTGAGGTCTATGAGATTAATTGTGCACGACATAATAGGGAGGCTGATTTGCCTATCTCTCTTTTCAAGGAACATCTCAACCAGGCCATTTCAGGGCAGGTCACACCTGAAGCAATATTGGAGTTGCGTCTGCAGGCATATCATGAAATAATAAAAAATGGGGTTACTGAGAATATTTTTTCTCAATACATGTATAAAACTCTACCGAGTGGCAACCATCTTTGGACCTTCAAAAAACAATTTGCTGTGCAGCTCGCCCTTTCTTGTTTTATATCATACATGTTGCAGATTGGTGGCAGGTCACCCAATAAGATTCTATTCGCAAAAAATACTGGCAAGATATTCCAAACTGATTTTCATCCTGGTAAGATGTGTAAATTTTTTGGTCATAGAAACTGACTAACCACAACTTTTTTGGTATGGATAAGTAATAAGTAATATTTATTTCTTTTGTCCTTGAAGCTTATGATTCAAATGGGATGATTGAATTTAATGAACCAGTTCCCTTCAGACTGACAAGAAACATGCAAAGTTTCTTCTCTCAGTTCGGTGTGGAAGGTCTTATCGTATCTGCAATCTGTGCTGCCGCACAATCCGTAATTTCACCAAAAGTATGTTCACATTACTTGGTAGTCTACAAAAATTGTGGAGATGCATTTAAGCAAAATGATTGAGGATTTCACATCTAAGCTTATGGAATATTTTACTCTTGTTAGTAATACGTAATTAGTGCAGTGTTTGCCCTATTGTTATTTTTGGTTTGTACCGGTCCTAGCTTGGACCAGGACAGAATCGGTCTAGACTGATATATATTTAATTATTTATATTATATATTTAATATAAAATCGACTGGTATAGGATTGTACTTTGTGTTGGTTTATATCGGTTTGGATTGGTTTTTAAAACCTTGAATTAAAGCGTGTTTCTTTTGTAAGAAAAAAATAACAGTACACAACCTCCTTTATGGTTTGCTTAACTTTATAGATCTTAGTTGTCGGCAGTTAAATTATCTCATCAAATCTTGCCCTCACCACCGCCACTTGCTTTCTTGCAAGAAAAAGCATCTTATTCTTGTCATTTCTGAAACATTCATTGGTTAAAGATGTTCACATTTGTCTCCATTCCAACCTCGTTGCTTTGTGACATGAACTAAAGCATGTATTTATAAGAACAATTGACAACAGTATCCTTTATGGTCAAGAAACAAGTTTATGCTTTATCAGAGTTGATTGCCACCGTTTGTATCTGTTCTCGTATATTTATCTAAAGCATGAGATGAAGTGTAATTTTGGGAAATTAATTTATTAGATTTTAATTAATTATTAACTTTTCATGGTTTGTGTTGTAAATTTCTTATTAAATCATTCTATGTACGTGTTTTCATTGTTCAGCAAAGTCAACATATATGGCATCACCTTGCTATGTTCTTCCGAGATGAGCTACTGTCTTGGTCTTGGAGACGGCCACTAGGAATTCCTCCGGCGCCTGTCTCCGCTGGAGGGATCAACCCACTGGACTTTGAGCAGAAGGTTATAACTAATACTGAAAATGTTATTGCACGTGTTAAAGCAATAGCACCACAATCTTTTCCTGAAGAGGTATACTTTTCATGCCATACAGATTTGGTACTCATAATTTTCCGAGATGTTATGAGATCTTACTATTAAAGACGGGTTTTGGTTTATTGTAAATTGTAGGATGACAACACAACTGATCCGCCCCAGTCTGTACAAAGAGGAGTCACAGACCTAGTTGAAGCAGCCTTGGATCCGAGGAATCTGTGCATGATGGATCCGACATGGCACCCGTGGTTCTAACTTGTTATGTTTCGCTAGTTTACAACTCACCAAGCCGGACATTTGGCCGGTGGGCAAGGCGAGATTGTTTTGTAAAATTTGTACAGAAGAGTTTGGGGTAGGTTAGGTTATACTGGTTCCAGTAATGTGAAATGCAACTAGTATTTTACATCTCCATTGTATATTACACATTAGGTTGAGCGCGTTGCTGATAACTTAATGTGTTGGATTTACCAGCTGCCCGTCTCTTTCATGCCTTTGTTATCCAGAAAGGCTAGTACTGGATGACCTGGTGGCTGAAATCCGAAGATCTGCGTTGCCTCCTGCCATTCACCGTTTAACCATGACGATGATGTCCAGCTACATTACAATGTGGATCTCCGTTAGCCCTAGATTAGGGTAAAACTTGGCTTGATATGTAGCTTGTGTTCAACCAGGCTAAGGTCAATGTAAAGCCTGTCCTAGGTTCGTTAGACATCAAATACTAGATCATGTATGCGTTTTTAATTCAAACAGGCTTTATTCATTGCGTGGCATTTGGATCCTGAGGTTGCGTTGTGTCTTTTATGTCATCCTTCTGCTCAATTTATTGTATACCAGAGGGCGTCATTTTATTCTACAGGGCAAGGTGTCAGGTGAAGAATGTTTCTTGCTGAGTAATACTCTATAACCTAAGTTGGTTTTGTAGGGACATCAAATTTTCACTATAAAAAATTAGGCATGAATGGGTTGGTCCTTACTGACTTAGGTTTCTGTTTTAGAGTATGTGGTGCATAATATCAACTCAAACTCCCTATCTCAACACCAATTATTTTGATATATAAATGTGATTATGGATATAGCACTGTTCCATATTGGTATAGGAGATCTATTCCTTAGACATTGGCCGTTTTAAAGATATATTATTGGATTCCGTAGCTCTAATCTAACCTATTACTACGTGGCAAAGAATTGAGGGTGATGATTCTCATGTAGTAGTTGTAAAGAATCTCTTTGATGCTATGTGGGCGCGTTGGATGGGCTTTGGTTTTGTTGTTGCGGTTCCTTTATTATACACAATACTCTGTGCTTTTTTGTGGCGTCTTAATAGATTAAACCTAGTTTAAAAAATACATTTTAATCTTTGCTCAAATAGGCGTACAATCGTAATAGTTTTGATGTTGATTTTGATGCTATTAACTTCATAGACAGAGCGCTTTTTATACACTTTGGGCCCTTTGTCATCACGGTTTGGGAGCTTATCTTGATCTAACAAAAATTATGATGGTTTGATAGTTCTCCCATTATATGTGAATTTGAGCATATGAACATACAAAAAGTAATCAACCAACTCTATCATACAATTCTTCTCTTGAAGGAAAGTAAAAGAACCTAAAAGAAAGGAAAAGGGAACATTTTTGTTAGAAAAAAGATTTTACATTTTAAAAATGTTATGAGATGCAACAAGTAATCAACCAGCTCTATCATACAATTCTCTCCCATTATATGTGAATTATCTCCCGTTATTGAAAACACTTTGCGTAAGTTATTGATCACCTGTAATCATAATACAGTTGGTTCAGATGACAATACTGAATATACACACTGAACAACTATGCACTCACCCTTCATACGATAAAGGGTAATTTCGTTATGGCAATCCTAGTCGCTTCCTATGAATTGGTGGTTATTGGCGCCTCCGCTGGTTTCAATGATATCGGCAGAAGGCGAAAACCCTAACTGGGACGCCCATTACTCTTGCGATCGAGAGCTGTGACTCGATCGACAATGTCAAGGCCAAGATCCACCAAGACAAGGAAAGCATATCTATCGATCCATCCCCTATCGTTTCTTCCACGATCCAACCATAATCATGTTTCTTTTCCTCACATTTCTATGTTTGTCTTTGTTTCTTCGTTAACGTTTAGGGATTCCACCGGACCAGCAGCGGCTGATTTTTTGCCGGGAAGCAGCTCGAGGTTGGAAGAACTCTAGCTGACTACAACATTCAGAAATGTCTCTCATTCGTTTCAATCAGTTCTTGCCTTCTTGCGGTTTATGATCTATGTATCTTGCTTGTTTTCGGTTGACGTGCGAATTTGGTTGTCGAATCATACCAGAGTTGCCGCTGCGTCTGCTGCTGAGGCTGAGGGGTGGGATCATTGAACCCTCTCTTATGGCTCTTGCGAGGAAGCACAAGCAGGAAAAAAATGAGCTGCAGAAAGTATACTTCTTTTGCTCTTCTTATTTAAATATTATTAAATAATAAACATTTAAATATGAAGTATGTATGAATCAATTATGCTTTTCTGACTTCCATATGTGTAATTTCTTGATTAGTTGAGGCTTGAGAGTACATCACTTTCCTGATTTACATTCCCTTTTACATCATTATTATGCTTTTCTTTTAATAATAGACGTGTTTACTTTAACTTTTTATGAGTGGATCTATACTAGATTTATGTGGCAGGAATGATGAATCAATTGGACGTGGGAAGGAACGTGCCTTACGAGCTCAACCTTGAGGCATTTTTACACTTCTTACCAGCCAGATTTAACATCAGAAATATACCCACATTTTAAATGTTGAGATGTTTTAATAAACATTTTCATTTTTTTTATTGGCAGTTTTTTGCTGATTGACTCTTCCCACCCTTATCATCACATATGCATATTTTTAGAATTTAATTTGTAGGACAATGTAACTCATTTTGGTAATCTCTTCAAGTCTTCATTACTTGAGAATATATCACTTTCCTGATTTCCATTCCCTTAATATCCCTTTTTTAGTCGATCTATATTCTATACTAGATTTATGTGGCAGGAATGATGAATCAATTAGATGTGTGAAGGAAGGTTCCACATGAGCTCAGCCTTTGAGGCATGTTACACTTCTGACCTGCCTGATTAACATTGACAATATCAACAGATTTTATATACTGGGGTGTTTTAATAGTTCATTTATGATTTCAATTTCTGTTTTTTTATTTCTTGTTGCCTAAAAGTATCATTGTATTTTAGGTTTGTCTATACTGTCGTGTAATCTCCAGGCACACTGGAGATTGGATTTTATGAAATTAACATGTTGTGTATTCTGTTCACACTATTTTTGGCATATCTTCGTCGTGATTGTGCTTTTTTTTTCTGTTCACATTATAGCAGGAGCTGGTCCTCAACTAGTAGTGCTGAACAATTGTTGCTGATAGTAAGAATGCCCCTGTATGCTTGTGTACCAGTTCTCTATTTTGTTAATAATAATGTTAGCTTGGTTTCAAATTTGATTTGTTTCCATTGCAAATGTCAGTTGACAGTCCACTTCGATGAACTGTCAAATCATGGCTAAATTATCATCTTTTTTATTGCTTTGTTTTGTATTGCCTTGTCTAACATTGTACCTGTAACTGAATCCTTTTTATAATAGCAGAACATACATGTCACATTCCTTTGATTTACCAATCGCTCTTGTATTTGCAAATGCTATGCAAGATTACATCAAAGGGCTGTCAATTGCGGCAAGAAAAGGTGTGGACACAGCAATCAGGTTGTTTTTTTTCCTTCACCCCGCTTGTTTCTGCATGTTCTCGTTATGATCTCTTAACTATTACTCTTCTCTACCACTCATGTAGTAGAAATGTTGTTTGTGATGCAAGTGTGATTTATTGCTGAACATGACCTGCCAGCACTCCGTTCTATAGGCTTGGGTCAGTGTGAACATGTTTGGAGTCAAAACATAAGGTTGACTCACATGGCCTAATTGTAAATATTTTAGTATTTATTTATATAATATATATGGTAAATTATTGTTAATGGGCTAATGGTCTAGTGGGTTATGAGCTAACCAAACCCATAACTTCTGAAGGCGTAAATCTTGAAGTTTAGTAACACAAGCAGAATTAAAACATGTATTTTGTATCCTGTATACCTATTAGCCTTTAATCCTATTAGGGTTATGGGTTTCTTTGTCCTTTAAGTTCAAGTCTTTGAGTGCTTGACTTGTAAATCCTTTCAATGCAATTGATGCGTTGATAACATCTTGACTCTGTCATCTCAATGCTAATGGCACTGGCTCTTGATGCACCAACAATAGTGTCTTGATTCTTGTTAGAGTTTTGACTCTTCTTAGCAACTAATCGTTAGTGGTTGTCATGGCTCTTGGAGCCATGACTCTCAATGATTTTTGACAACTCTAGTCCATCTTCTGCAGGCAACGACTACCTCACTCATTTGTCATTGTTCATAACTACAAACAATAGCCTCCTCACAAACCATTGCCCGCAAGCAATATTTTTCTCATATATGACATGATTCATTCATTAAACAATTTACTTGCTTAATGTTTTGTTACTTTTCAATAAATGCGTTGTTTGTGTTTTAACATCAACCCATTTATGTTAATGAGTTGTGTTTAGGTTAAGTATGATTGCGTCATTGGTGAAGTGTGGCATGACCCATTTTGACGTGTAAATTGAATTGCCAGCCCTAGTGGGTTCTTTCTTTATTGTGGAACATGCTCGTTTTGTGAAATATAGTATTTAAGATATCTCGAATTTTACAAAGCTATTCATTGATTATTCTCAAAAGAAATTGATTTCTTGGTACAGATTGTTCGGATATGTATTCTCTATTATTTTGGTTCATGCTATTTCTTGGTACAGTCGATGTTTATTTTTTGAGTTTGTAGGGATGTCTCGAATGATTGAGGCTCTTTTGAACTAAGAATGGCCCGATATCTTGGAATATTGTTGAAGAATTATTAACATGAATAGAAGAGATGGTAGCTTGCAATCGCTTATCACGTGTAGATAACATTTTATCGTCATAAAAACACATGTTACAAAATATATACACTATTATTTACTTCTGATATTGGATTGTATTATGTATAAAACCCTGATGTGACATGTTATATGGTGAATCATGAGGATTATATGGAGTATTTATATGTTTTTATATTCGTGTTTCGTCATTATTTGCTTTGGAGCATATTACCATTATTAGTCCTTGTCTCATCCCGCCGAAATTCACGCCACCCTAGTGCAATTGCATCATTTTCTAGCTTTCTTGCTGACAAACCTATTCTTCTTTGATGCAGCTGAGGCCAATAAAGATTGAGTAGATCATTGTTATGCGGGGCGCAACTATTCGAGGATTTAGTTCGTCAATTTGTATTTCCATAACAAGATAATCATGTGTATTGACTAAAACCTCGATTGGAACATTAGGTGAAACAATTGTCGGCATATCATCAACTAATACTTTTATTTTGTTTTGGGTTGGCTGCTGTTTCTTAATCAAATTGTGCCCCAAAAGAGAATTCCACAGCATCCTACCAATTGCATGAATTAATCCCCTTAGATGTCATTTATTTTGTTAGTTTTTTAAATTATATCATAAATAATATGTTATTTATATTAAACAAGAAGATACATATGGTTAGATTTACTTTTCATTAGAATCTTATAAGAGGGTTTTGTAAGGTATTTCTTCGCATGTACGTGCATGACTGCATTCTAGAACGGTAGTTTGTCTAAAAAAAATGTTTCGCATAAACTGTATATTTGAAAGCTTCTAGTTTGAATAATGTTCCTCGAGGTATATTTTAATTAAAATAGTTAATTAGCACCAGGAGTTTGATCAAAACCCAACTGCAAACCATTGCCAAGATTTCAAACTATGTGAACCAACATATGTTATGAACCTACAAGAGTCGACTCACAATTACCCTAGCAAGTACACAGGACCTCAATATCCAAACGCAACATTTTAATGCAATCATAAAAACAAGATCAATTAATCTGCTCAATCGTGCAAAACGGGTGCGCGTGACGTAGGGACACTTAGCTCTGCCCTTAGTAGAATGGGCGCAAAAGACGTTTAAAATTTTATTTATTTTGGGTGTTTTGATGTATGTGTATGTATGTACGTTGTTGCTTTCACTCATCCCATCCTGTTTTCCATGAGACATTGTTACCTGTGCGTAGGATTAAAATTAAGATGCGAAGATGACAAAAAAAAAAAGAGGAAAAGAAACAAGTTGCGAAGATTCCACACAAGTGACAATGAGCTTAGTCGAAAGCTACACTGGCCTCATTAAAGATGATATTATAAACTTGCCAACGAGTTGATCAATATACCTAAAGAACAACGATACATGAAAAGCATCAAAGAATAGTGTCATGAAATGTTGAAGCTATAAGCTACCAGTTACTTGGTTCATATAGCGGTTAGAATCAAACTAAACATCGAGTCATCGACAAGGTGCATACCCTGCAGTAAGAAAAAGAACTCGCTTCTAAACAATCTTGAAAAAGAACTCGTAGTGTAGTGGATGTTAGTTGAAATGAAACAAAGAGCTGCTGAACCATAGTTAATAGTTGATACGACCTATCCAATCTGCACTTGATGCTTATGTTGCACAAGTAAATGGAGCAGCAGAAAACTGTCGCTATGGAATCACAGTAACCCCCAAAAGTTTGGTTACTTAAATCAATTCGTAATCCACACATGTAGCAGCTACAACACAACTACTAATGAACCAACAAATACACAAATGCATTAGCACTTAAACCCTCTGCAAGCCATCAACCACAGGACAAGTAGGAGTGCAAGGACACCACCAGCAACCATCAGTTTGAATCTGAGATTTTGGAGCCACATCTTTCTTCGGAGTTGCCTTCCTTGCCTCTGAAAGCTATCGGCCTGAAACATAAACCAGATGTGAATGGGAATGCCTTCAGCATATCATATCTAAAAGATTACTTGAGCACAGTCAGCAAGACATCCATCAATAGTTCATTTGCCTCTGACTGATAATTGATTATTGATTAAGCACTGTAAAACAATTATCTAGAAACACCATAAAGTACCTGAAACTGCAAGCTTTCAGTCTTGTCCACCAGTAGTTCTATTTTCTCCCCTCGATCAAGAACCTAGGAATATTCATGGTTCATCAAACACTAATTCAATCACAATCACAAACACAGACACTAATAGTCTGACTCGTAATTGCAAATACAAGCAAGATAACTCCAAACCACAAGCACGTGCACAAGCTCTGTATTCACACACAACAAAGTGGCCAAACTTAAATTTATTAACTTGTACTTCCACAACTAGATATAATGTGATGAGGCTTGAATTTAAATTCAAGCGATGTAAAATGAAGCATGACTACCCAACGGGAATGAAGTATGAGATAAGCATAAAACTGAAATGCATAACACCACCAAATATTTTCCCAACTAAATCACATACAAGGGTCAGTAGTAGAACCAACTAAATGCATTTTGTTGGAAAATAGTGAAGGTGATAAATTGGGATTATCTCTATGGCAAATATTACACAAAATTTCACCATATATATGCATTTAGCTTTTTTTTGTTTGCAACATATCATATTCTCTATAAATAGAGGCCACAAATACAATGAATAATAGTAGTCTATTGATTTTCTCCTAAGTAGGCAAACTCAACACAATGTTGCATGAATCATATCCTTGCTTGCTGCCTCCAGTGCCGAAAAAGTTTCTTGTTACCTTCCATTGCATTATGTTTGTACTATCCACCACGACAATAAATCCTGACCAACTGTTGTACGTCTCCATATTTCCCAAGGGAGCTCCTTTTCTTCCACCTGGAGCCATTTCTCTACAAACAAAAGCATTTGTCCAACGCATACCTTCTCCTAGGTACTAGAGTTTTGTTGATGTTGTAGCCATTGCATCTCTGCAATACTAGGCGTGGTGAACAATTGATACAACGCACGTGTTGGGAGAAATGAAATATTGGTCATGGTAATGGTATCCCCCTTTGCTTCCACCACCACAACTATGCACCAAGCTCCTTGCTAACTATAACGCCTTTCTGTCACTATCAATGACACTTCTGGACATATTATATACCATATCCATTATCATATGATAAAGACATTCCTATAGCATTATTTAAAGATACTATATCTGCTAAAAATCATCCTATTTCTTGTTATTTAGTGCCTTATTTTCCACTATCATTATCTACTATATCTACACCTCAAAGAAAATATGAAGCATTACTTTGTCTTCAACATAAGCAAGCAATGGATGATGAGATAATAACACTAATGTCTCACGGCACATGGGATCTTGTGGCTCTTCGTGGCATTGGACTTGTTGCTTGTAGATCAGTATTTAAAATTAAGTACAATCCTACTGACACAGTGGATTGTCATAAAGATTGTGGTAAAGAGATTCACGCAAACATCTCAGGTCAAAATGCCTTTCAATACATGGATCTCAATAAAGTAACATTGGCGACCACCAAGGTGTGCTACTTAACGGAAGGTTAAAGTGTGTAAACTCAAGAAAACTGTTATATGGATTGAGCAAAGTCCTAAAGCATAATTTGACCACCCCATTTTTATTCAATCTGGTACCTATAGTAGTTTCTCTTAGTTTCGTATTTGATGACATTATACTAAGTGATGCAGAGATCTTGAGTGTTAAGAAACATCTAGAGGAAAATTTTGTTATTAAAAATTTGGTAAACCATGCAATTTTTAAAATATTGAAATTTCTCAGGGCTCTAAAAGGCTTGTTTGTCACAGAAATTTCACCCGTTTCGAATACCGGTCCGGTATAGTACCGGTACTATACCGAACAGTAGCAGCGACAGCGGCGGCAGCCGACTGGAAGCGGCAAGCAATGGGCGACCCTGAAAACTTCAATAGCAGTGCCAGAAGCTTCGAGTAAAGCTTCCGGCAGCAGCGGCTTCGATTGAAGCTTCTGGCGGCAACGGAAACTTCAATCAAAGCTTCCACCATTAGCCTCCCTCTGCCGCTGCTGCTGCCACCCGCCGCCGTTCCGCCCAGAGCCGTGCTCTGAGGCTTGCGCCAGAACTGCCTGCCCGCCAGACCGGCACGGAAGGGTTTTTTAAACGCTTCAGGAAATTAGTTTCTTTGCATGTAAGCCAACCAACACTATGGATGAAAATTTAATTTGGGACAAATGAGTAGCCAACTTGACCTAACCATTTATAGCAAGTTGGATACTGTATTAGCTAAATAAGGCATGTTCAGGTTTGATGTGTTGAGTTCATATTCGAGTTTAAAGATACCATATTAGAAATATAAATAAATATATACTTTTATCCAAAATTATCCATAAATTAAACCTAAAATAATTATATAATATATAATATTATTAGAATAATATAAAATTTTAAAAAAAATTATTTAATTGAGTAATTACTCAAGCCTGGTTTGTGTTATGTAATAGGGCACCCAACTTGGTTTTGAGTTGAGTTTGGGTACATTGTTTTTTCAATCAAGTTAGATTCAAGTATCGGGTAAAAAATTAAGTACCTGATCGTTATCATTTCTAATTAACACTATTATCATTTCTAGTCATAAATTATCTAGTCATATGATTCTACTTGATATCATCATCTTATTGGAAAATTAAAATGTCTTACTATAAGAAAACCTAAAATCTCTTTTATCGTAAATATAGTTAGTTAACATGTGAAAAATCTCAAATAAAGTCACTGGGAAACAACATTAAAGATCTTATACTATCTCAAAAGATCTTTTGGTAATGGACTGATGACTTGTATTTTGATAGTGTTTTATGATGTGATTTTATCTTGAAACAAGTCATACTCTGGTACTTTTATATTAAATTCAGGCTTATTTACTTATTTTATTCAGAATCTTCACTTTTCCTTATCTTTGTGCATTTTCAAGCAAAATTACTCATTTCTGGAGCATATTTGATTATTCTAAGACCATCGAGTGATTCAGGACGAAAAGACAAGCCAACACAGCAAATTTGGACTAAAAAGGAGCTTTCTATGAACATCACGGCCTGGCCATAAATTATGTTCACGACTGTGATGACTAATGGACGACGACTTCACTATCTGGTCGTGATTATCATCACGACCGTGATGTTCCCGGAGGAGGCATTAACAAAAGTTTTACCGCATAAAACTTCATAGCTCGACCATGAACATCTTCACACCCGTGATCATTGAGCCCGAAATCCACGAAAGACTTCACGGTTCGCCCGTGAATGTCTTCATGCCCATAATCCTGAAGACCAAAAATTCACAAAAGACTTCACAACCCAGCCATGATCATCTTCATGGCCGTGAAGAGGAAGCCAGTTTTTCATAAGACTTCATGGCCGGATTATATTCGCTGAAATCTTACAGAAAGCATCACGGCACGCCAGTGAAGCCATTCACGCCCATGATATTGTCTGTCGATTGCAATTCCTAGCAATTTCAGAGCAAATCCGATCAAATTTCCACTCGATTTGGGGGGGGGGGGGGAACGAAGGGATAGCTTCCAAGAACAAAAGGGAAAAGAAAACGGCGTAGAACGGTATCGATCGGTGGCAGAAATCAGCACAAGGGGGCGAACGGCGACAAAGGCGGCGGACAGACGAAAAGAGGTGTTTTTCAGTGAGATTTCTAGGCAAAACTCCTCTAAAGTCTTGACTGAATTGTTAGCTTGTATTTTTAGGACATCGTGAGATGAACTGGTGAATCACGACGTTGGATCTGTTAGACTGGACATATATAGTTCTATCACAAAAGTAGGTCGAACTTACGTGAGGACATTGTTTACCCTTGTGTTTATTGGATTAGCCTAGATCGGTAAACCACGAAAGTAGGAGATCGATCTAGATTAGGATCGGGTTACCCTGCCGAAAGTGAGTAACCTATACTTTCGGGTAAGTCCTTGTCTATTTAGTTAACTTGCGTTGTTGTGTTTAAGTTCAGATAGAAGCCCCACATAAAATGAACCCAAAATCCTAAATCTCCTCATAATTGCATTTCCCATGTTGCTGATTTGCGATTTAAGACCGTCGTTCTTGCTAGTTTCGTTAAACTTTCCTTGTCACTAAACCATTTTTAGTTAGTCTAGCTATTGATTACTACTTCAATCAATAATTGTGACTCATTCTCGTGGGATCGACACCCAAAGTACTATATCGACAAGCCGTGCGCTTGCGATATGTGCATCAGAGACTATTTACAAAAATCACATACACCTTTGTAATGAATCTAATATTGATATTGACTATGCAGGGAGCTCAAGAGATAGGTGATTCACTTCTACTTATTATCTGTATATTCAAGTTAATTTTGTTTCTTAGAAAAGTAAAATATAGAATATAATTACTAGATCGAATGTCAAAGTTGAGAAGAGTTACAACACACTCATTTTGAGATAACATGACTTCAAACTTTTCTTGCATATTTGAGATTTAATTGAACTTAGTCAACAACTATAACTAGTGATTATCAAGTTGCAACCAATATCAACAATAATCTTATTTTTAGTCAGAGAACAAGCATAATAAATTTGATTATCATTCTGTTAAAGATGTAATCACTTCAAAGAAGTTTGCACACCAATCACAATTTTAGAAAACCAACTTGCAGAATTTTTCACTGAGATGCTTGCTTTAAGTTAATTTCTTAATCTTTATACTAGGCATGTGCGACATATATGCTTTAGCTTGAGAGGGAGTGTTTAAAAAATAAGGTGGCAAATTAAAAGTTACCTCTATGACATTACACGGGATTTCACCACATATCATAGTATATATATCTATCACCATATAGGCATTAGCATATTTTTTGTTCACATTGTATCACAGCCTCAATAAATAGAAGCCACATGGATTTTGGTATTGTAATTCATGAATTGTGAGAATCTTCATAAAACCAGTTAGTTTAACTGATTTCTGAAACATTCCACTGAAGTATCTTCTTCAATAAAACAACATTTTAGAAGGTTGATGACATGTATGCAACAACTGCAAATGAGAAATCATGACATAGTAGCTGAGATCAAATTTCATCATGTCCTAACAAAACTGAAAAGTTCAAAGAGTACTGGTAGGCAACCGTAACTTTCTTATATCCAACATCCCTAAATCTTCTAAAGAGGGAAATCCTAAATGGTATCATGTTAAGACATAACTATAAAAAGAAGGGAAACAAATAAATAATTGGACATAAGGCAATATGATTGTGAAATTTTGGTATTTCCTGAATGTTGAATGTTAACCCAAGGTTTTATTATCTTGGTCTTTAATCTATTCTAATATGTTTTGATAATAACAAACCACTTAACTAACATTATCTTTTGAGTATCTTATTTAGGTTGAAGATGGTGAATGATTTATGAAGTTCAAGCTTTCATTTCAACTTTCATCCACATTAAGAAGAAGATTGAACTCTTATGGTGATCAAGACTTATTTCTCATAGTTTTATTTTTTATTCTTCAGATAAATGTAAAGTGCTTAAATTACTTCTTATTTGATAGCTCTTTCCACCAAATTACTTGAATACACCCTTGATCATCTTGTTTCCCAAATTTTACCCATATCATTGAACCAAAGCTTTCATTTTTTTGACCTTTCTGTAGTATTTAATCCCAAAATCATATTTTTCCTTGCCAAAATTTTATGAAACTAGTATATTTAGAAAGTAGATTCTCTATGCTTTCCAACAATTCAAATGACACTCAATTCGGACTTCAAATGAGCTCAAACGAGCCAAATCAATTTGAATAAAATATGCAGTCCGAACCAAGCCGAACCGAACCGGGCTGAATTGGCCCAAACAGGCCCAAACCGAGCTTTTTCGACCTCCAACGGCTATTTATTCAAATATAGCTATTTGTAACCCCAAAAAATGATATAAAAATATTCTCAAAAGCCCTAAAACTTTTTCTCATGATCTTCCAAACAATTGGTGCCCAAAAGAGATTCTTTTTCTCTTGAAATCTCCATGATAAACTCTCTTGAAGATCTTGAAGCATAGAAATCTTTTTGAAGCCCTTATCATTCAAAAAGAGCTTTTTCAAGAAGTTCAAGTACTCTAGGAGAAATTCATCAAGAGGAGTCTTGGCTTTGAATGAGCATTTCTTTTCCCTCTTGATTTGTGTTTTAGTTCTTGCATTGAATTTGTTGCATTTTACTAAGTGTTGGAGGTGCTCTTGGAAGAGAACTCATAATTAGTTTATTTTACTTCTTGTATTTAGGGTTTAGAGAAGTGGTTCCCTTGGGAGAAGGGTGAAACCACTTAGTATAAACCTCAATTAAAGAAGAAAATAAAACTAGTTGAGTGTTTGAAATCCTAAGTAGGGAGCCTAGGTAGTAGATGTAGGCATTAGGGCCGAGCCACTATAAATCACTTGTTTGCATTGCTTTGAATTTCATACTTATAAATTAGTGATATTAGTTGTTAGCTAAATCTCATAAGTGTAGTTCTTCATAACATAACTTTATCTCAATTATTATAGTTATCTTCATTCTTTTTTATTTAGATTGTAAGAAAATCATAAAGTTATGAAAAATTGCTCAACACATAATTCAACCTCCCCCCCCCCCCCCTCCCTCTCCTCCTCTTGTGTGTTCCTTTTCACTTAACACATTCTTCAATCAATGGGATTATGATGGAAATAATCAATCGATTCTAGTGTTAGTTATGTAGAAAAGTTGACTTAGTTCTGACCCATAGTCATACAAGCTTCATGAAGTGTCTACATCATTACATCTAATTTTGAAATACTTTATGAAATCATAAGGTACCTGTAAGTTACTTCAATTAACAAGCTGTTTATGGGCACAAATAGTAGCCAGAAATTCATATGGTTACATTAGTCAAGTGCCAACATATGATCTTTCACTAGTGCGTAAAATCTAAGTTCCATAAGTATGTAAAGCCTTTTTCTTAAGAGTTTAAAGCTTCATTCATAAACAAATATTGAATATAAACCAAGAATATGTTTACAGATAAAGCAATTTCCGAATCCCTAGAGCTGTATGACATCAATAGATGATCAACCATCAAATATTTTATTACGATTGTTTGGAGCATGATTTAAGAAAGTGATCCATCCCGGTTGGTATGACTAGTTTGTACCCGGTTTGACCATGTAATGATACCAGTATATGGTTGGTACTAGTATATATTATATATAAATTTAATAAAAATCAATCAATACCATAGGTTCCATGCATTGATATGGACTAGTACAGGCCGGTCCATCTAGTATAATACTCCGGCCTGCATTTGAAATCTTGGTTTGGAGAAATAGTTAATGGAATCATTTAATGCCTCTAATTCACAAGGGTACCAATCCCTTCAAATGCATGACTTCTGCAAATACTATTGGATTTCCTACCATTTCAAGATATGAAAAAGATGAAGAATTTAATATTATGAGTTAATCTAAATAGGTCTACTTTCCAAAACCTACTACAAACTTAAAATGGATGCTTATTCCAGCAAATATTGGTTGAAAGCAATAATATATGGAAGAAAAAACCATGTACAATATAAAGAAATCAAAGGAAAGATGAATGTTAGTTAAAGAAACAATCTTTTAATGTTAAGTTATCTCATACAGAAAATATAAGTACAGTATAGTGAGAGAGTAACTTAATAAGACAAATTTCAGCAAGTGATATTCCCCCGAGTGTTCATTTTGAATAGAATTGCACATCTTGAAGAGAATAGACAGTGTATGATTATCTAGCTGTACCTTTCAGTCCGTAGATTAACCAAACATGCTAAAAGAGTAAAAAATGTATCACATAATGTATATTATCCTAGCTAGTTGTGCCCAATAAAAAGTACAGTTGTGGTATAGCGGTGCTTTGTTATCATTCTTTAAATAAAATACACTTTTCAAACATAAGAAAAATGTACAAGCTTTTGACACAAATGCAAATTATCAGTATGACAAGACGTTAGTAAACCATGCCAATTTCACATACAAGCAGTATGTTAAATATAGTTGCATCATGAATAATTCTCTTTCAAAAAAACAAAGGAACAAAGGAAGCATATATTCAGCCTCTAAAGAACGGAATTAGCAATCAACATAATTACAAATTTAATGAATTGATGCTGAATGGCATTAATTCATATACCTTCTCAATATTGTCCATCATTAGCCCTCTAACCTCTGTAATTTGAGCTTTCAACTTTGAGAACTTACTCATTTCTTCTGGATGATTTACACAATATTGCATGTGTTCTTTCAGCCTAGGACTGATAAAACATATAAAATGTCAACTACAAAACATTTGAAGTCCGTTAGAGATCTCAGGTGGAAGACTCTAGCATACCCAAATTCACGGTCAAGATTGTAAGCAATGCTGAACTTGTCATCAAATAGATCATCATCATCATCATCAGCAAGTGGGTGAGGACCACCACATCCAATGCTTGCTCCATACTGCTGCATAAAATCATCTTTAACTCTCTCTAGAAACACAAATGGCACGCTCCTCCCAACATCTTCATCAGCTACAACAAGGAATACTGCGCACAAAGAAAGGTCTAAATGAACAAAGCAGAGAATGCCATGTTTGTGAGGAAATCAAATTCATAAAATTGCGTTACCATACCAAACTCTTTATCAACGAGGAAGTTGAATGTATGACCATCACACGAGAAAGTGAATTTGTTGCTATTTTTAGGCAGTTTCTGCAGGCACTGGACGGCTATAGTACTGAAATTTCCAGAAAATGAAGTATGCTCGGCAAGCACAACATTGCCTTTGGCCACAAAGCTATATATCAAAGGTTGCTTGCTCATGGCTCTAAACTAAAATCCGCAATATGATCACTGGTGAGTTCTAACACTCTGCAGATCAATGATCAATCTAATCAGCGAGAATATAAAGTTTAAAAAGCTCAAGTAACATATTCCCAGCGTTAAAATTGGCAAAAATAAATAAACAAATGAATACCCGCATCAGATAAATCACGTTATAAAGGATGAGAAACAAAAAAAACATATACCAGAATGCAGCATCAAAGCTTGACCGATCACAAAACAAGCATAATCTGAAAGAAAAATCAACAAATTGATCCGAGATAACTACACAAAATGACCGAGATCTATCGGCAACTCAAATGTAAAGAATTGGACAATTGTAACTTGAGACTATCAGCAGGTAATGGGGGCAGTACCTCGGCGCCTATAAGATCGGCAGAAACGAGGGGAGGACAAAGCACAACCCTAGAAAGAAGTCGAATCGCACTCCGAAACCCTAGCTGAGATTGCTTCGGCTGGAAGTATATGAACCCCGCCCGTCTGCCCGATGAAACGAGAGGAGTCGTTCGTGAGCAAGCAAAAGTTAAATGCCCGCATAATCGCGTACAATTACAAGTTTAACATTACGTGTAGAAGGCTCCAAAGTTTACATTGAGGCGAGGATGTAAATATTTTATAAAGATAAGGACATATTGGTAATTTAGCACAACAAACGGCCGCAAGTGGTAGTTATGACTACTGAGGCTAAGGGATGGAATGGTGGTTGAGGCACGCGGCTTTCACGTGCACATTATTTGGTTCCAAATTTATCCTAGCATTTATTTCATGTCTTGCTTATGTTTATGGATATATCCCTTATTTCAGCTCCAACAGAGGAGAGCTCCTCTTTTTTAGGAAATAATTTTCCCAAACTTACTCTCTTGGCTATTTCAAACTATGGGAGAACAAGGCAAATACCAATGTGTGTAGAGATCCATAAAATGTCCTTTTCGGGTAAGGGTTAGAGATCTATGTTCTTAGGATTTGAAGGTTACCTTCCTCAACATATATTTTTGTGCTTACAAGCTATTTCATAATTCGATACAGTTCTTTAGGCACAAATGTTTTATTTTAATGGATACTAATAGAAGGCATATATAATACGATAATCTTTTATATAATAATATACTAAAATAATATAAATCGCACAGATTTGAAAAACTAATAACAGTGGAGATTGCAAACTTCAGCTGAACATTCACGGAATTACATTACATTGTGACTAGATGGAGATAGTGATTATACATCAGCCATACAATGTTGTTGATAGAAGTCAATATGCCGCAATATGTTCATTTCACAAATTGAATACTGAACGTCAAGTTCAGTTACGTTCAGTGTTGGACCTGAGCTGCCTCTGAGATCATGATCCACCATTATCATCTCCATTGATGGATGAATTGTATAATTTCAATAACCAGAATCAGTCAGAATCATGCCTTCGCTTTCCCTTGTCTCTGTGGCGGTAGTTCAATTTCTCACCCGTATCATAAGATCGTTTTTCTTCACGTTTGTCCCGCCTCTTCTCTCCTCTCCTCTTGTCATCTTTCTTTTCTTCACGCGTCCTCACCTCGTCTCCCCTCTCTTCATGCCGCCGCTTCTTCCTGGCTTGATCGTCGGGGGGTTCATCATCCCTTGCAGCAGCAGAAGCATCAACATAGTTCTTACCTAATCCAATCTCCTTCAAGCAATGCGGTTGGGTGCTTGACTCCGATTGGTTACGAGGCAACCTGCAGCAATGCATGGAACTCTCAGTACATTCAGCATTCGGACAAATACAAATTTATCGTCTCTCTTTAGCAATTAGACTTGAGCCTGTATACAAGCAATTAGGTCCATATCACTCGGCCCCAATACCAACATCATGAATTTTGCATTCTATTTAAATTGACGAGGTACATAAGCATCTTACTTGTATAAGCCAAGGCCTTGGACCTGTGCTGCCTCAGCATGGCCAGCACCCATATCCTCAGCAGTGGTTCCTCTTTTTACAAGTTCTGCATACTCGTGCTTATCCAATCGGTTGCCTTGAAGCCTATTAGCACGCTTGGGAGCCAAACCAAGAGCCTCACGCATTGCCTGTTCTTCATCTTCCTTGATCCTTTTTATTTCCTCTTTGATTGCCTCTGATTCTGCTTTCTCAGATTTCTTGTCTCTATTGTACCAGAATAGATCCTTCCCTGATAATACGAAGTAATTTTTAAAAAAAAATCGTAAGTTTTCCATTCCAAGAAACAGCAATATAGAGAGATTTGTTTTGGCGGCAAGGAGCCAAGATAATTATTTTGAAGCACAAAGATTAAAAAAAACAAAACAAGGAAAATAAA
This sequence comes from Costus lasius, assembly GCA_027563935.2. Classification (NCBI taxonomy): domain Eukaryota; kingdom Viridiplantae; phylum Streptophyta; class Magnoliopsida; order Zingiberales; family Costaceae; genus Costus; species Costus lasius. The sequence continues at coordinate 4,792,755 of CM050447.1, read as the reverse complement.
GAGGAAATGAGACTACAAGATTGCAGAGAGACTACCCTCCACAGGAAGCGAAGGGCTCATGGTGCAGGAAGCGAAGCGGAAAGCAAATCAGGCAAAGACACCAAAGAGGACATAGGTCACACTTCTATGATTCTCAAAAGAAGTACTTGGTCCACAGGAATCACAAAATCTTCAGACTAGGGAAAATGGATATTGAGTTGCCGTGTTTAATCTAATTCTAATCCTAAATTGATAACAAAGTCAATAGGGGGATGATGTAGGAGCGTCTAGGCAAGTCCATACTTAATGTAATCTTGTATTATGAGAAATTTTGTCAGGTAGTGTTTTGTTTAATTATAGTAATTTGGCTATAAATATATACTCAAGGCTATTATATGAAAGCATACTGAACTTTTGAAGTCCTTGGGGTGTTGTAGGCGCCGCGCCCCCTTCCCCAGCACTTGCATCGTTTATCCCTCTCCCATTTCCGCATACCTTTCATTTATCTTTTTACTATCCTCTCGTCTCATTCCTCTATCTCCTTCAACCTTCTTCTACCTCCCTTGTATTCTTATTCTATCTCCCTCTACCTTCTATCAATCTTTCCTCTCTGCATCAAGGAAGTGATACGGAAGCTAGTCTCTTGCGCCTGCTTAATCAAGACACTGTTAGGGTAGATAAGCTTAATCTTGGTTAGCAAACCAGATCTGGAAGCTTAACATTCCACCGTTTAACAATTATTTTATGCCCCTACCGTTCCTATCCTTAAGCCAGTAGGCTTTACTGGCTTTTGTCTGTTGTTCCAATTTAATATGAATGACCTGGAGATTGGTGTCAAAATCTTTGTAAGCTTCCTAATCTTACTCATTTCATGGCCATTCAAGTCTCTAGCGTGGCCCTATCCTTAATCTCATCAATTTCGACTTCAATTTTTTTTCCCCACTCTTGTTTTCTCCATTCTCTTGAGGTTTCTACTCCAATCCCGTATCTTGTTTTTGAATTTTAGAGATTACAATTTCAACAATTGACTTTCTTGCCTAGGGAGGAAAAAGAAGACATTCTTAGGTTCCAAACATCAAAATGGAACTTCGGCTAGGGCTTTCCCGAAGCCAGTAATTCTAAAAACACAAGGGCCTTAGCTTAAGGCCAATCAGGGATGCAGTAATGAAGTCCTTGCAGTATGAAAGAAGCAAGTAGAGAGTGGTCACTCTAATAGTCAGCCACAATGTGTCAAGAGAGGAGACACCAAGATGTGATCAAGTCATGCCTTGCTTGAAGCAACTATCGGTACCAAGGTGAACGAAACACCAGTGACTGAAACGCCCGAGTCCACAAAAGCAATGGACCTTACAAACTTTCTAGCATTCCTTTGATCCTCGATTGTTCCACCTTTTCTAAACCTAGTGTCCATGTTGAAGTCAACCCCAAGAATTAAGAACTAAAAAAAGGCAAGGAAATGATGGATATGAGCTCATCAAGGTGTATTTACCCTGATGTCTAGAAGATTATAAATGACGAGAATAGAAAAGCAATGCCAGAGAATGATGATCGAGTATATATCCTTTGAAGAGGCAAGATCATCCCAAACATTTACATAGTGTTTCAACTAGAGGGGAGAAAAAAGGCAATATCTTTTTCTGCAGTTTCCTTCAACATACTAGTTTGGAAGGTCAGAAAAATGAAAATAAACATGCCTAAAAATCCCTTGTTTTTAATCCCCCAAAATCGAGCAGAAAACCTCATGGATTGCTCGCGATCTCGTCCCAAAATTGTCGTTGCCAATGACTTTACCAACTCTCCTCCTCTCTATCACGCGATCGCTCCTCCCCCGTGCAATAGCGTCCCTCTCCCTCTCTCCATTAGCCCTCTCTCCCCGTCGCTCTCTCGCGTGAGGCTAGGGCAAACAAGGGTTCTCTCTTGCTCGCATGCACATCCTCCTACTCTCATCGTCGGCGTTTGCATGCACTCATCATCAGCGTCTACTTGCCTACTCTCGTCGCCCACATTTACCTACTCCCATCTGCTGCTCGATGAGGTTTAAAATCTTCCAAGTAAGCTTCCTTCGCCATGCTCCTTTCATCCATCCCCATTTTCTGATCTGCTACAGAAAGCCTTTTCATCTAGATTTTTTGAAAGAAAAGATGATTGCTATAATCCTTTGTCATCTCCTTTTTCAATCCTTGTGTCTACTTCACATGTTTTTTTTTTATAAACAATTTATTTCATTTAATAATTGTTTGTTTATATGATGGTGATCTCTGCTCGTCCTGTATTTATATTAGATAGCCACGTTTCCTCACATTTAATATATATATGACACTTGCGGATCTAATAGCTGTAGATTTCTTTCACAACAAGACAATGTCCTCAAGTCAACAATTGAAGAAGGCTTGTTATGCAGCATTAGTACTTGATCTACTTCGATGTTTGTGCTTGCTATTTTGGCCTAGAATATAGTTTTGTAACAATTGCTTTGTTTAAGTTTAGTATACGGTTTAACATTGAAATGGAAATTCATCACATTGTGCCAAAATATTTAATGACCACTCAAGCCCTTAAACATCACTTAAAATTAGATAAAACTTAAGTATTTAGTTTGTAGCATTTTACTCGCGTGATTAGTAATGAAGGTGTTTGTCTATAAATTTATATATAAATTATAAAATTATGATTTTATAGTAAATTAAAAAGTATAGTAAAAGAAAATTTCTAAAAAAAGTTAAAAAAAAAATAATTTATGACTATATCTATTAAAATAATAATTTGTCAAGAAAAGTTATAATTAAAATTAAAATAAAGTTTAATGAAATTGATGTAAAAATTAAAATGAGTAAAATAATCCTTTGTATTTTCTTTCCTCTACGTTGTGTTTCCCAATGAAGGAAAGGAAAGAAAGCAGATAATTTATTTGTTTCCTACAACAAACTGAAAATCAATGGCGGAAAGCACAAGAGAAAAAATCATCATTTTCCCTTGTTTTAGCATCCGCCCAAATCAGGCAAAAAAGCACGTGCAAACTTTTCTTGCTATACTCGCTCACTCTGCCGTTACGCAAGCTCTGCCCTAACGCGACTGCTGACGCTAGACGCCGCTGCTCTCGCTCACTAACGCCAACGCCGCTGCCACAATTCCGGTTTGCCGTTGCTCTCCTATTTCCTTTTTCTTTTCTCTTTCCCTCTGGTCACTCACACACGTCCCACTAATTGCAGTTTGCCACCGCCAATAATAGATCCTGCCACCGGCAGTAGCTTGACGCTATCTCACATGGTCTGGATTTTCTCTTGTTTTGGCGTGTGCCCTGAACTAATCCCATCTGAGTTGCTTCATCTAAGGGATTTGCTTTTGCCCTAATCTGTTGGCGCGAGAGAACCTAGGGCCAGCTACTATAATGCTAAGTTACCATGGGCTTTAGCCTGTATCTTATGCTTTCTTTCATTGCTTATTTATGATTGCTAGCATTCTGCAATAAGAGCAATTTTTGCTTGGATTACATGTTGAATCATGCTTTTAAATGAATAGGTTGATTGTTAAAGTCTTATTATTATTTTAGATCATAAAGCCTCCTTGTTAAGGCAATCGTCCCCACAGCATTGTGCTGTCCCAAAGTGGAACCAAGTGATAGATAATGTTCAATGGAAAGAATTACTTCCACAACCAACACTGTCCTATTCAATGTAAATTCATGTTAGTTGGTGAAGCATTATCACAGCCTTTTTGATGCATGCTTCTAGCTCAGTAGGGGGGTCTGATTACCATTAACAGTATTATAATCCTTGAAATTTTTTACTATTATAATAATGTTTTAAAAATATACTTAATAATAAAGAATTGTGCACCCTACAAATTCTAATCAGATGCATTTGACTATTTCAAATTCTGAAAGAGTTTAGTGCTTCCCGTAATAAACAATGAGATTACCTGTTTACTTTATCTGATTATTCACTTTAGTACTGAATTCTCACACAAAGCATGTTATCAACTTTGCTTACAAGTTATAGTGTTGATTTACCATTACTGCCTTCTAGCCATACTTGGTGCAATTCTAGATGAGTTAATATTGCTAGTGGCCATGCTAATGAAGATTAATAACTACAGTGCTATGTAGTTCAAACATCCATACCAATTCATCTTATGTGAATTGTGAATAGATGTAAGAATTAAGTTGAATTGCTAGCTATATGCCCACGTTGCTTTTTTTTTTTTTTTACATTGGCTGTGTTTATAGGTTTTATTATAATGGCTCCAACGAGTAGCAAAGATAAGAAATATACTTAATTGTGCAACCTCCACCATAGACAATGTCAACTTGCAGTTATAGCTTTAGATGTACTTAAGAAATTGTTAGGTGATTGACTTGTTTATGCTTTAAATGTTGTTACTAGTTGACTATGGCTATCTTGTTTTGGTATGGAGGATGTGATATTGAACTGTATTTAGTTTGACCCTTGAATGTTGTATGAAACTTGACATTTATGTTTATGTTTTAGATATTTGCATTTGTATTAAATATGTTTCAGATTCATTAACTTTATTTTGTTGTTTAATGTAATTGTTTTCCTTCCTTCCTTCTTATTTAGGTGATGCAATGTACATGTTAGGTGTTATCTTTGTTTTGCACTTTGATGAGAATGTTTTATAATTTGTTATCTTGCTTATTTGCCAAATAATTGATGTTGGAATTAAGATTCAACAATTTGTTCTTTTATCAAGTGATGTTGGACTCTGTACTTTTGGCTCTTCTAAATTGGCATTGACTCTGAATAGATTATACATGTCAGCTGTGAACTATATTTACAGTTTTGAAACTTTGTAACTTGAGTTGGAGCGAGTAAAATTCTAAAGATGAATTATATTTACATTTCAATTTTATTCAAGTCATCTATCTATACTGCTCATCATTCTACGGATTTTGTTCGTCATTCTCCTACTAAGAAAAAACTTACTTGACAGGCTTTGCCTGGCATTGAATGGCAATCTAATGGTGATAGCTCAGAACTAAATTTACATTGCATCCGTAACTTGCGGCAAACATTTTTCTTATACTATTTTATCTTTGTTGTATAGTGAATTTATAACAATTTTATTAGTAATTGTGTATGGAAGGTGTATGGGAACTATTCAACAAAAATCATTGTTCATTTGTTTAGTTCTGCAAATCAATTGTATGGTTGTGCATAGAGCTCCTCTATAGGGAGTATAGCATGGATGATTATCAGGCTTCAGATCATGTTAGCTTAGTACCAAAACAAAGACAATTTGTTTTCTGCAAATCATACTTGCCATCTCAAACAAAGTGATCGTTGTGGAAGAAAGAAAATCGTCTCGATCCAAATTTTTGTTATATTAATGATTTTTCAATTTTTTTATTTAGTAATTGTTGTTGTTTTATAGTAATTATATAATTTTTTAATATTTTTATTGTATTTTTATATTTTTAATAATTTTATAGTATTTAATTAAGATTTATTAAATTTATATTTTATATATTTTTAAATAATTTTATAGTGTTCACGAATAATGGGTGTAAAAAACTAAGTTATGGGTGCAAATATCAAATGCAAAACTTTCCTTCCCTCCAAAGGAAATAGGACGAAGGAAAACTTTTCACTTTTCTATCCATCCTATTTTCTTTCCTTGCAAATTTTTCTTTCCGTCTCCATGCCAAGAAACACAGTGCTAAGGTAACAAAGGGTGGAAAACTTTTTAAATATTTTCTTTCCTTTCATATATCCTTTCCTCACATCTATACATTCTTTCTTAGTTTCTATCATCTCAAGGAAACAGCCTGCAAGGGCTTGTTTACTTGGAGGAAAGTTAGAAGGAAATGGGAGAAAGTAAGAAGGAAAAGAGTATAAGTTTATTTACTTGGGCGGACGGATGGTTTAGGAGAGAAAGTAAAAGGGAAACTTAGGCATTAATCTCTCCATTAACTTTATGCCCGAATCAAGCGAAAAGCTAAAACTATGCCCTAACTTCACACCTCGCTTTCCATCGCACTGCTGCTCGTCCTCGCTCAGTATGAACTTTTCTCAATTACTCGTCCTCGCCGTCACTGATCGAGCTTGCCGCCACTGCTCGTTCTTACTGCTGCTGCTTGTCCTCACCGTCGTTACTTGTATTTAATATTTTCTTTCCTTCCAAGTAAACACAAGGAAGAAAACCCTATAACACATTCTATTCATCTGTTTTTCCTTTCTTTCCCTCTTTTCTTCGCATTTTCCATCCGTCAAAGTAAACACAGTGTAAGAGTTCTAGGCAATAACCAACCTGCCCAAGAGACTAGAAGCAAATACAAAATCAAAACTTTAATCAACACTTCCACAAAGTTGTTTACCATAACTAATGTTGACTTCCTCAAGCTTGGATTCATCAAGGCACAAAACATTGCATGCAAGCCAAAGCACTCTCTACTTATCACAAAAAGAGAGTGTAGTAGAATGACACTAGCAATGCACAAAGCCACCTAAGCTCGCCGTTGGTAGGTATGGCGAGGGATGGCTAGGAGGCTAATCTCTTAGAAGTTCAAGGCGTGTACCAACTTGTTGGGATTAGGGTTAGTAAGAAAACTCATACCTGCACCTCCCCGCCTCAATGTTAATGGGAAAATTGGCATTGAGGTAAAACCCAAAGCTTAATAAGTGGGGTGGAGTCAGGTCAAATATTGCATAACCCAACCCATTGCTTAAATTTACTAAATACCTATATATACAAGAAAATCAAAAATTCTAAAAACCCTAAATTAGGTGAACTATTATACTTGTAAATGATTTTTAAGTCATTAGAGTTTTTATAATAAATTATTGCATTAATACATTTGGTTAATTATTATACTTATATGATTGTTTTTTTAAAAAAAATTATAGTATTGTATTCCATATATATTAGTATTTGAAGTAGAATATTTTTTAGTTAAATCTTTTGTGGAGGTTGAGTTTCCCTGACCCAACCCCCAGTTGTATGGGATATGATTTTTTAACTCTATTGGGTTCTAGGTCAAGGTCATGGTCAAATATAAAGGAGGTAGGATTATGTCGGGTTTGGTAAAACCTGCCCCTGACCCACCCGGTTGCCATCCCTAGTTGGGATCCAACTTCTAGCTTTGAGGCCATCGGGCAAAGCTTGCAAAGTTAGCTTCTAAGAAGGTACAGTTGATCAAAACCATATTCATCATCAATAAGAAGGATGCCATAGCAAGAGTATAGGAGGTTCTTCGGCCTTGCACTTGGAAGCACATATAAGGAAGACAATTTCCTTCTGGCAAGCTGGGGAATGGATGATGCAGACAATATGCATAACATTGATGATGACTTCTTTTTTAGATTTTGGCTTTGAAGTCGGCAAATTAGCAAGCATAAATTCAAGATTCTTTCATTTAAGAGGCGCTTAGAAAAGCAAGCCAAAAAAGTTCTTCATTCTGAAGATATTCATTGAGATTAGGAGCAGAGTTAGCTAGATGCATCGGATAAGATTCTTGAAGGAACATCAGTTATGTTCTCTTTCAGAATTTAAGTTAGGTAACATAGGCTAGTCACCATTTGGCAAGCACGGGTGCAACAAAGAAAGGCTTACAAGCAACTGACCGAACCACCACCCACCATGGCTAAGATCGTACCAGATTCGATAATAATAGGCTGGTAGCATCAAGCTAAAAGCAACACGTGAAGAATCTTTACACAGTCCGAGCGCCATGGAATGGAAATGGACCTAGCTGCAAGGTTCAAATGAGTAGGCCGCGAGAAAGCCCCCTAAGTAGGTTCCATCAAAAAATTTATCTTTGTTGGAGCATGATAGAGATCAAACTTCTGCAAGTCCCATGCTAAAAACAATTGGGAGCTAGAGTTTTCCAAGTTTAACATCGACAAGGAAAGACTTTAGAGAAAGCAGGTTGTCGTGCAGGAACTTGAAGATTCCTCAACAAATGCAAAAAGCATTCCATGCCAACAAAATCCATATGTTCCCACTTAAAGGGTGCAAAAGAGGATGGTAGTAATACTATATGAAGAAAAAAGGAACTCGTTTGTAAAAAGTCAATGGTCATGTGTAATGACCAAAAATAGGATAAAATAAGACTTCTCAACATACATCGCAAATCACCTCAGAGGTTAGGCATTACACAACCTTTTAGCAAGAGAGATCAAGTTCAATGAGGATTCAAAGTTCGGTAAGTAGCCTCATTATGTCCTCTCTTTACATCTATCATCAAACTAAGAAAGGGCTTAACCTTCAAGCTTGTTCAATAAAACTAGGGATGGCAACGGGGCAGGTCGGGGACCCCACCCAGACTTTCCCAAACCCATCCCGACCCCGACCCTGAACTTAACGAGTTTATAAAACTCAACCCCACACCCGACCCCGCAAGAAAACCCAACCCTAACTAGCCTAAAAACTAAGTTTATGTTATAAATAATATATTTAAAATTAATTTTTATTACATATTCATAATATATAATTAAAAAAATTTTATAAAACTCCATAATCATTTCTACATAAATAATAATGAAAATAATTAACAAAGTATCAAACTATTATAAATTTAGTAACTAGGTTATAACTTGAGGGGGTAAATTTATCATTTTAATAATCAAGATGGGTTTGGGGTCGGGTTCGGGGCGGGTACCTGAATTCTCATACCCAACCACAACCCAACTTTACCCGGTCGAGTTTTACCCCGACCACAACCTGACTTTACCCGGTCGGGTTTTACCTGAACCCGACCCGAGACCCAGTCAACTCGGATTTTCTCCGTTAACTTCATGTCAAATCAGGGATAGGCTTTCCTGCCATCCCTAGATTATGCTGGCATTCCTAAAGGGACCACTTCCATTATGTTGTTAAGTCTCATTTGGTCTAGAATCAAACACTTATAGCACCAAAACAAAGCCTTATAATAGATGGCAATGTGCTTCCTACCGATCAATGGACACAATTTCTCATTCTTCTAGCCTATGCAAAGATCTGAAAACAGATTGAGCTTAGTTTCTGCCATATAAACTGTAGGTTTCACTGCAATATTCGAAAACGGTTATCACTGAATGTTAGATATGGGGCTTTACAAATCAGGACTTCGGTGTAGGGGTAGTAGCACCATGCTAAAAGAGACAAACAAGCATACATTGTTAGAAGGATGACTATAAGGTCTCGGGCATATAGATCACACTGATTCACCTTCGTTTCTATAGAGGTCCGTGTAAAGACACGTTTGAAGATACCCCATGTTACAAGGGAATCAAGGGGCAGTAGCATCATGCCAAAAGAGACAAACAGGCACACATTGTTAGAGGGATGACTTTAACGTGTCGAGCACATAGATCACACTTATTCACCTTCGTTTCTATCAAGGTTAGTGTGGAGACACGTTCAAAGATACCCAATGTTGGAAGGGCAATGGGAGCATGCACAAGCTGTCATCTCACCAATCCTTTGTGACGCTCAACAAGGTTTGGCACAACTGCTCTACTAGGATTGTTGTAGTAGCTTCTCTAGGTCTCCATCTTGTGATGGACCTTTAGTCATTTATGGAATGATCAAATCTTTGATAAAGGAATGAATCACAACTCACAAGGTATGAAGCTGGAGAGGTGGTTGAACTATCTCCAAGATCTCTTCATGCAATATACATATAGATTAAGTAAGAGTTTGCAGCAACAAAAGCGTGTCATATGACCTGCGCTCATCAAGAGTTTTACAATCTCACCAACTAAGAATAGTGCACGGAGATCTTTTGAAGTTCATTAAAAGAAACAATTTTTTAAATAACAGAAACATTATGTTAATTTGTTATCTTACATTGGTTAAGTTTTTAGAAAATATTATGAATTAGCAGAAATATAACGAGTATTTGAAATTAAAAGAAACATGCTTAGATAGTGAATGGGACAAAAAAAATTAGTTTGCACCTATAACGTTAAACTTGATTTACTAGGGATTTGCACTCTCAATCCATATAGGAACGAAAAATATTAACTTCCAGACCAAAAAGAAGCCCAATGATTTATAACATTGGTGAAAAATAATCTTGGTGACAATAAGAAACCTAGTGGCATAATCTAGATTTATTTTCAAACTAACCTTAAAACTGCTAACAACAGCAGGTGAAAAAGATTTGAACATCCACACGGATGATTAACATTTCTAACATAATTCTGAAATGCACTATAATAGGCCCGTTTCTAATTTCTCCAGCTGAAAATAATGAACTCATCAGGCACTAACAGTGCAAACTCTAGAAAAGTAGATAATTTCATTATATTCATTAAAATGATGATAAAATCATGGACACCATCAAGCACTATGCTTAACCACTGGTACACCCAAGAGCATCCTTTATAACTTGGTAGATAATTTGAAGTTTGAGAACCCACCGGACAAGTTTGCAGCCATTGACCAATTAATCCGAGATGGATAGTAGTGTATCCTCACTCATTGGTCCTTCTCACTTCACTTGGTCTACGTATGCACCCAAATCCATCACTCCTTGGTAGGCAATCAGTTACCTAAAACCTCGAGCATTTTTTTTATCTTCTCAGTGTATAAAGACCATGTGACCTAGACCTGCAGTGGTGGATTGATATAAGTTGGTTTAGTTCAAAGGAAAAATCCAACGATTCTCATTTACCACGTGGCTTCTCTTCCATTGCTGGCTATCCACTCTATATAGGGATGAGAGCTAGGAAATTTCCTGGAACAGCATATAACCATCTTTTCTTCCATTGCCACTTCACAGGTTCCGTTTGGGAATCAATCTCATATAAAAGTATTTTCAGCAAAGGGTGGTTGCATGATTGAGGACCATAGGCTCTTCGAGGCCCAAGCAACACCCTGAAGAAGTTGATGTTTCCTTTTACCATATACCACATTTAGTTTGGCAGGAACAAAGTGATAAAAAACCAATTTACCCCCATGTCTGCCTTCATGGTCCGCATAATCTGAATAGATGTTTGGTGAAAGGTTTTGCACTATGAAGGAGTTTAGCTAGGTGAAAGACACCATCATTTATTTTTTAGTACTTGGAGATAGATCTTGCTAGTTGATACTAGCATACAATCTATGTCATCAATTTGGGCTCTCAAGAAACTGCAACTTGTATATTTTATATATTATTCTTCTAATATAATACATTACTCGCATTTTGCAAAGAATGATGATAAACATATAGTTTTTCCTCATACCAAATTAAAATCTAACATGAAGTTACTATGGTTAAATCTTAAACAATATGCAGAAACAATAAAATAATGACTTGTAAATACTATGCGTTAGTATGGTTATGTAAGAGATCTTGCAGCCAATGGTAATATAGTATTGCCTTTTACTTAACTTGTAAAACAATAAAATTCAGCAAATTAGGTAGTTATAGAAGTCATAAAATGATTTCATAAGGATATACTCAAGAACTAAAACAGATAACTAGAAAATGCAAACAAATCAACAGAGGCATTACCTTTCTGCCATCTACCAACAGGAGCCTTGATACTGTGGCCAAGATAATTCTCCCGATGCTTATCAACCTTAACATCATCCCACTTGAATTCTGTGATACAGGTCAACATATATACTCTCAGGTTACATTCTTTTGTTGGGCTTAAATAAATAAATATAGTTGTAAACTGAGCAAAGCTTTCACGTGCAGTTACAAGAAGTTAAAACACGTGGAGCATGAAAAGCCAGCACAAGTACTGATCAGAGACAATTGTAGCATAGATAAGTTCAAAAACATATCGTTTATATTTTTCCGGTCTGCAAATATATCTAATGACAGCATGTTGGATAAATTAAATTGACTTCATAAAACCAAGAACGAACATGACAACGAATATAATGCGTAGAAAATTCAACCAGATTGAAATTCACGAGTTGATTTGATTTGACTATGAGAATAAGAAATAAAGTTTCAAATGCAAATGACAATATAATGCAAAAAATTATTTGTCACTATAACAATCATGTTTTTAATGTTTATTTTCAAGATTTTACAAATAATATCATTCAGCACTACATAAATAATGCAAGAAGTTACAAAAGAAACAATGAACATGAAAGCTAAAATTGGTACCAAACTAAAAAAGTAGAAAACATCTACAACATTCAAATTCAGGACTGCAAACAGTGAGTCTCATCAAAATATATCAATCTCTCCACCATATATAAATGCATATATGCAAGGTTGTCACAATTGAATTCCTACTTAACAAGGGTGAAGGTTCAATAGGCTTGGTGCAAAGGATTTGAGCTTAGGATCAATAGATCCTATCAAATACCCTCAAAATATATTTCAACAAATATATTTAACATAGAATAAACTGAACAATATAGGTAATTAACTCCAAGGTTTTATATAGCGGTCTATATGCCGGTATAAGGTCGGACTGATAAACCAAGTGATATGCTAAGATACTTGATCGACTCTAAGATGCAATATGTCCACATATCAAATCTAATTAAATCAAAACATAATAGGTATATAACTCCCAAGTCTCTTAGTGTTAGCACAGTAAGTTATAAGAAGGATATAAAATTGGATAATCACAAGTAAAAATTTGACAAGAAAAATCTAAGCATCAATTATCCATCAACTAGTGAAGCTCTCCTCCCCACCCACTTGACGAAGGAAAGAATGTGATGACGGTTCATGAGCTCTTCTCCTAGTCACCAAAAGTAAAGGGTTAAAGATAGATTCTCATAGTAGGAAATACGCCTTGCCAATAAAGCTTTGCCCCCCCCCCCCCCCCCCAAAAAAAAAAAAAAAAAAAAAAAAAAAAAAAAAAACTTGCTAGTGTAACAGCGTTCGCCTCAACACTTTTGAGGCGCTTCTTAAAGTCCGACAAGAAGTAGAAGTGAATAATGAAAATGATACTAAGAGCTATGATTCTTCTCCATTTATGAATCTTGCTTGTTGGAATATACAAGGTTGAACACTCATATCATGCAGATGGCGTGTTGAATGAACACTCAGAAGGCCTTTTGGATCACAAGGCCAATTCTACTGAATCTGAAAGCAAACTGACTTTCTCAATTAAAAACTCACTTTACCCTTTGATATGTAAGGGACAAATTTAACTTTACCATGTATTATTTATTATATCATTGAAAAATACAAAAGATAGAGGTGCTAACTCAAATTTTGGCAGCTCCAGGGTTTTGATGACATCTCTAATTCTGGAACAGAAATTTTTGTTATCAAGCAAATATCATTGATCAAACTTTCCTCGTTTAAACAATCAAAGGCTGTGGCTTCTCAGTGATTGCCACTGTTTTAGAAATTTCTATTAATGGTCTTGAAATCTAACTTATTAAAATCCAAGTCATAAATAAAATTTCAGCTTAATGGAGGAATTAGACAATTACAATCTAGCTAAAAGTTTGATCCATTCAAGTTCTAAATACTGAGATATCCATTTCAAAATTTATCGTTTTCCAGACTAGCATAGATAAGTGTGATAACTTCAACTAAATTGCAAAAGATATGAGTAGGCTGATGTAATAGGAACATGATCCACATATTCCAGATAATAAAGCGTAGACTGCTAATATAGTATTAAATTTAGGGTTGATAAGTATTCTCCAAAATTTGAAATTAAATACTCACATGTATGGACTTCAAATTTTGCAATAATTATGGAAAATCTACAATCTCTTATCATGTGTCCATTAATGTGATGACAATACGCTTACAATTGTTTCGTCAGATAGACACACAGGAGAGAAGGCTTGCCAAGTTTTCAGTTATCGAGTTTTAAGAGTGAACAAAATTCTGTATGTCCGAGCCACGATCAGTGTGTTAACGGAGTAGTTAAGGATAATAAAGGATACCCATAATTGTTACAAAATGTAAGGTTTAGCTATACGCAATCACAACCCTAATTTCATGCTATAGTTAGCAAATTACACCCAAAAAACCATCAGCAACTACAAACCAAGAAAGAAGAGATTGCAACCCTCGCAGTGAAGGAAGAGATTGCAAAACCTATTAATGAGAAAGCGATACCACCCGACCTCTAGAAGGAGGAGCATGCTTCTTGACCTAATACCAAGAAAGAAGAGAGAATTTAGCGGTACAGAGGGAGAGAGTGAAAGAGCATACGGTCCCGGCCACCACGAACACCTCCTCTCGAGGGATGATACATCGCCACCGCCTCCGCCCTCTCCGATTTCGCGGAGAGCAATCGAGATCTGCGTTCGTTGTAGGGCTAAAGTAAATTCCTATAAACTTAAAGTTAGTGTCACTTTCACGGTTTCACCCCTGTAATTTATAAAATATCACATTACCCTTGCATGCGTGTCCGTGCGTATGGGCCAGTTCGTAGTTGAAGTCGTTCGTAGTCAGAAACTTTAGTTGCACAGCTCATAATTCTCGGTGTATTTTCATTTTATTCTAATTAAAGTTCAAAGTTTTAAAACGACCAAATCGTTTGCTCTAATCTTTATTTATTTTATTTTATTTTATTTTTGAAGAGCTATCTTTTTTATTTAATTTAACTAACTTACAAAGATATTAGGAAGAGGTGCATTCATTCAATAAAATAAAAAATCTCTCATTCCTGTTTGATATGGACTTGAAATGAGGGCAAAATATTTCTCTCTCTCTCTCTCTTTTCTTTATTTGTAGGTCTCTTTTAAATTTTAAAATATCCGATTTATCTTTTTTACTACTTCCAGTTTTTTAAAATTATAAATATTTTTTCACCGTAACCATGGACAATAAATAGTGCCATTGATTATATGCAATGACGAAAAAACTAATTCAAATTATCAAGAGCTGAATGTTCAAATATATATATATATATATATATTTCAAATTTATTATGGAATTCCAGTTTTTCTATTTGATTAGATAAGACGGGCTCAAATAAAAATCCTATGACTACGATCTTATATTCCATTCATTTTATAAAAAAAATGGTTTAAAAAAGTCAAATCAAAATGTAAGTTGAATAGGCAACTTTCCACATAAATAATAAAAAATCGTAGTTATTGATAACATGATCTTAAAAATAAAAATAGAGTTTTGCGTTCATTACTTATTAACTTATCTATGTCAAAAAATAATAATTAATTATTATCATATACACATACACAGGATAACAAATACATAAAATTTAAACATATCTCCAAAAATATTTTGATTAATTTATTTTAAACATTCAATCACTATAATTTTCTATAATTTATCGAGCATCTATAACAAACAACGTAAAATATCATAGCAATAACCGACAAAATTAACTTACAAAAAGAATCTAGTGCCAAACAGGGTAGCACTATCCTCTGCCTTATGTTTGTTTGGTGATCTGTTAGGATAAAATAGCATTATAATGCGATTCTATTGAACAAACTGTTGCATCAATGAAGTTCATCTAGAAACCGAAGAAGACATCGCTGAGCACCCTTTAGCCAGTCGAGGGACTAACAGAACAGTTATCAGATGAATCCGTCCAAACCCAGAAAAATATAAAAGCAGCTTGTACCACTCATTACAGAAGATTAGATATATATATATATATATATATATATATATAGCAGGTAAAGATGGCGTAAAATTGCATAAGAGAAGTATAGTATAATAGTAAAGAGCAACAGTAACTAATGTTTTTTAAGTTTATGCTGAAATAGTAAATTCAACTAAACAAGTCGCAACTCTAATGAACGGGCAACTCAACAGTATACCAGCCTTAGACAAGACCGAACAAAAGTTAATATGAAAGTAACACAGTCGTCACTCGTGTTCATTCCAAAACTATGAAGAGTACTTTTATGGTTATGTTCCTTGGTTGTTTAGATTCTCCATTCACACTTCGGCCTCCTCAGGTGCTTCTAATGTAGAGGGTTTCTTCCCTTTGTGTGCCGTCACTAATTCCCGAAACTCTTGCACAATGCTAACATCCTTGAACTTTAGAGCAACTGTGGTTAGGTTATCCTTTCCTTCTCCTGCACTGTTGATGCAAGCAAATGTAATTCCTCTTTTATCCATGTTTGTGAGAGACATGTCAGGGAAAAGGCTTGCATTTAGTATCAATCTAAAATTACCCTTGGCTCTCATAACAAGCCTTGCTTTCTCCATATTAGATACTGCAACGTTCAATTTAAGCTCTCCCTTCCCCCTCTCCTTCCACCCGCCGTCCAAATACTCGTACATTATGGCATCAGCAGTAAAAATCGCTTTCTCATTCTCTTCACCTGTCTCTAAAGGAACCTCCGGCATTGAGAGTTTCACAGTTTTGGAGGCATCTGCGGTACCCAGTGGTAAAGAGGAAGATTTTCCAGTAGCATCACGGATGCTAAAAGAAAAAAGTGAGGAGTTTTCACCTTTTGATGCAAAAAGACTTGCAGAACTTGCACCAAATGAGGAACCTGATCCAAAACTAAAAGAAGTTGTTGAGAAGCCAGTTCCTGCAAGCCCCGAAAAGGCATTTTGGCTACTTGATAATTGCTGAAACGAACTCAGAGGAGCAGCCGCACCTGCTGAGTCTTTCGTATCATTTATCTCAACTTCCTTCTCACTTCCTTCAACTGCATTCTCATTTTCCTCTCCTGCTTCCGCCTGGGTATTTTTAGCTTCCTTGTTATTTTCATCCAGCTGACCTTCAGTTTTCTCTTCTACATCTTCACTGGCAGTTTTTTCCTCACCATTTTGGGCTTCTTTACTGGTTTCCTCAGGTTGGATTTTCTCATCAACTGAATTGATTTTCTCCTCATCATCACCACCAGCTGATGATGCTTTGGAATAGTCATCTAACTTATTATTCTCCCCCGTGTTCCCAAGTTTATGAGAAGAATCTATATTTTCAGTTCCTTTATCCACATCTGTAACTGCACAGCTCACGTTAGGATCACTTTGTTCTAGTTTGTTGGCAGAGCCATCAGTAACAGGAGAATCAACGGGGTTCATTGCTTGTGGACTGGAGTCCACTGAAGCAACTAAGCGAATGGCCGCAAAAGGATTAGAGGTATTAGCTGGCGCAGGTTGATTTCGACGGACCTTCACAATTCTTCTTGTAGCCATAACTTCCTCACTGGCCTTTTTGAAAGTACCCATCTCCGTCTCTGAAACATCTTCATCAGGATCAGGATCATCCTTTGTAAGTTGTCTCCCAGCAACCCTCTTCTTGGTTGGTGGTAGGGCATCTTCTGCATCCCCCATTTATATATATCTGGGCTTGACAATCTAACTCATCACAAAATAATACAAAAAATTGCATTAGTTACAAAGACTCACTCGTACTATATGGTATAATCAAAACTTCATAAGACAATTTCAAGCAAATGAGATAGCAAGTTCCAGTTTACAAAAAAAAAAAGATGCAGTTTTACCCTCACTCGACGACCCTCGTTTGATGACTAGAACAAAGAAAGGAAATATCTCTTACATAGAAAAACACCATTAATTATGATAGGAAATAGATTTGATAGATACAATTTAGGCTTCCTAATTTACTAGTTTTGGAGGGAATGCCTTGGAACTATATGCAAGGTTTAGGAAGAAACAGTTAACGTTGAAGAACTCTCTAAATAGATTCTTTTACCATATACAATATCATATTCTTCAATAAAGGAAACACTGAGAGCATTAAACCCCTGCTACCATACAGTTTTGGGAAACTGGAGTTCTCAAAAATAGATTAAAGAAAACAAAGATAGAAATTGGGCTCAGATAGTTTTTAAAACATGATTCACGTGGCATTCAAGTCAGATCTTCAAAATCAAAGGTCACCAAAAGATTCTAAATTTTAACGAATGAAGAGGGTATATCATACGTTAAAACAGTTAATTTGCTCAAAGTTTACTTGAGCAAAACAAGGCCAGAAATTTCCTCTATGGAAGTACGGAACTCCAAAGCAAAATACAATGGTTGAAACAAAAACTAGAAAATTATGAGCTATACACAAGTTACACATGCAAAATTACAATTTTATCCTGAATGAAAAACATAGTATGTTATACCATATCAAACTTCCAAAACAAATAAATAAATAGATAAATGGTTCCATTGATTGTGGAGAAGTGCCACATCACACAACATTATCATCACTATTATCTTTCTCATAATCATTATCTCATGAAATATCTTTTGTTTCATTTAACCATTTCCTAACCCCATTGCTGCACTTGTTAGCGCCTCATTTTCATGAGGAATAAATAATTATGAAAGCTAGCCAGATGCTATTAAAACTAATATCTTTTATCTATACGATATTATATAATATAAAGATATATTAATTTCAATTATTAAGATTTTAGCACTTATACTTTTTAAAGTTTTAAAACCAACTATAAAGAGATAAAGCTCAGCTCTCGTAGGCGTATTTGTCGGTAAAATCCCATTAACTACCATTTCGTATGCTTTTTAGCTAGGCTACGTAGCCTCATTAAGAAACTCAAACAGAATCGCATTCATGGATCAAACAAGCTAGCCACAAAAATAGTAAGACTGAATCTCTGACAGAAGCTTTGATGAAATAAGAAACCATAGAATTTATCTAACAAACATACAAGAATATATAATGTTCTATTCCAACAAAGGACACTAAATTACCAAATAATTAAGAATGTCAATAGTATATTATTTAAAAAAAAATTCAAACATCTAAATAAAATGAATATTATTATAGATATCAATCCACCTATCTTTCCAAGCTACTTATTAAGTAAATTCATTTGAAAATCCCATTAACTACCATTTATTATACTTCTTTAGTCAATCTACATATGACCGCCAACATACTTACAGGGTTTCTTTCACGAATCAAACAAATTAGCTACAAACTTCATCACCGAACATGAGCCTTGATATAATAAGAAATATAATTTTTAATGTTATATAGAACAAAGGACATTCAAGTTACCATACAACTATATGAGAATGGTGGTTTATTTATAAATACAAAACACCTAAATGAAATGAATACTATTAAGTATACAATTACACTTATCTCTCCAAGGAATGTGGCGTAGGATCCGAGAGGAAAGAGAGAGATCAAAATGAAGAGCCAGCAGCAAGCATAGGAGAGGAGATTAGAAAGAGACAGTAGTTAGATTTCATCATTTGACAATTAACCATTTATAGACTTTTATTGACTTTGTAAACATCCATATATAAAAAATAGCATTCACCATAATAAATTAACTATACCGTTCTTCCCCGCCAAAAAGAACTTGATTCCAATGAGCTAACCTTGTACTAGATTTTAATGCTGGCAACACAAACACAAAAGTAATAAACCAGTTCAGGAGGATATGATACAAAAAAAAAATGGCATGTTGATGATTGTTGTTAAAGGGTATTAAATTTCAAGATAGTTATTAGTCGCCCAATTATTTACCTCTTTTTCAAATCCATGCATCATCTAAGTTAGGTTGTTCACTACTTATCTGCTTTAGTATCAGCGGGTGTAGTATAAGCTTGATGCTATCAAGTGCAACTATCCTATTTATGCAACTACCCGAATCAACTACCATTTTACGAACCTTAACTCTGCACTTCACAAAAGTGTCAAAAATGCTTATGTGCTTTAGTAACATCTAGTGTAGGAGTCAACAAGACATATCAACTAAAGACTAAATGTATTTATCAAATAGTTCTTCTATTGAGTCAAAGACTTGTTCAACCTCAATAGTGTATCTTTGTTATGTTAACTATGGCCAAGGTATGATGAGCACGACCATGATAATGAAAATGCTAGATGATAGAGTATGACTCTTAGGGTTCTTATATCTTAATGTTACGTGTAAAAGTGTTTTTTCAGTTTTCCACTCATTGGATGACATAATAAAAACGATCATGACAATTTGATTTGTAAGAGAGGTTTGTACAATTTGATAAAGAATATTTTTTTTGCGATTCACATGTCTAAACAGAGGAACCAAACGCGACTTATTATTAAATGTCTAATCTAAGGTCACTATCAAACTCATTAAGAGTCCACCTTCATTTCTAACATACTTCACAATGAATTTGTAACTCCTCAAATTGACTTAAATATTTAGTCAAACTTACCCTGTATTTCGTAGGAAGGAAAGAGAGTTGGAAGGAAAGAAAAGTAAGAAAGAAAGGAGAATAAAGGGGAAAGAAAATTAAGGAGATTTTTCCACTTGTGTTATATTAGAGGGGAAGAACGTTGAAAAGATTGATATATACACCTCATCGTTTTATTTTCACACTCTAATTATATAAATATCATTAAATACTATTAAAAATTATGATTTAATATTAATAAATACTATAAAATTAATTAAATATTATTAAATACTATGAAATTAATTAAATATTTTTATTTTTTATTTTTAAAGTATTCTATAAAATATAAATAAATGTACTAACTTTTAATTTTTAACTTTACCCTCGTTTTAAAAACTATAATGTGAGTAATATAAAAAATCATAAATAAAAAAATATTATTTTTGTTTTAAAATTAAAATAATTGTTATATTGTTGATGAAAATTACTTAATAATCAAAAAATTAATGGTGAAAAAGATCAATCACATGAAGCTAATTGGCATGTGTTACTTCAACAAGGGATACGAAGCCCATGCTGGCCCACTCAATGCCACCTTCCAATCCCCAGGCGATCTTGACGGCCACAGCACGCACACCCTCTCCACTACCGCCGGCGCCTTTGTTCCCTTCGCCAGCATGTTTGGCTACAGAATAGGAACCTCCAAAGATGGCTCCCCTCGCGCTTGTGTAGGTCTGCTACGGCAGCCAGTGTGTCGACGTCAACATCCTCGCCATCTTCGACGCTGCCATCCATGATTGCGTCGATGTGCTCTCTGTCTCCCTTGGACGTGACCTCACCGGCTTCTCCCAGGATGGATTGGCCATTGGGGCTTTCCATGTCAGGGAAGAGGTGGCGACGAGAGGCGACAGTGAAGAGGCAACAAGAGATGAGCACAAGAGAGAGCGGACGCAAGAGAGGGAGGAGAAGTGTGAGTTTAGAGTCTTACAAAGTCAGATCCAACTTTCGGCCCAAATATTTGGGCGGAAAGCAAATATCAGGTTTTTCCTTCTAACTTTCCTCCACTTTCCCTCCTTTATTTTCCATCCTTCCTACTAAACACATCTAAAAGGCTTTTCTTCTAACTTTCCTTTCATTCCCTCCTATTTTCCTTCCTACTAAACACAGCCTCAAGGACAATTGCTTCATATGTATCAGTTGTGTAAAAAGTTGATCCTCAAGCATGTTGGAAAATATTCCTTTCTAAGCCTAAGTCGCATTTCTATCTAGTGCTTAATAGGCGGACAACCACAATGCTTTAAGTTGGCATCAAGTTTTTGCAAATACTTTATGCACCTAAAAGCGTTATTCCCTATAGTATCAGTTGTCTCTAGAATCTAGAGTCTCTAAAGAGCTCTTATTCATCCCTAGGGGATATATACTGCCAAAATTATAAGATTTCTTAGTTTAGAAGAGTTGAAGCCTTACAAGTTGAGTTAATCAGATGAATAACATATCTACAAAATGATTAATGCAGTCTTGTTAAGCATCATAACGGTTATTAAGATATTAGAAACACTCCTAATACTAGTAGAATGATTATGGCCGATGATAAATTCATTTTCTAGAATTTCAATTCTAATTTTCCTAGTTTGAGTAATACCTACCAAAACCATATTGAAACTTTTTATTGACTTTAAGTAAAATGCAATGTGACAAAAATTACAAATACAATTTGAATGTAGAGATAATTAAGACCATCTGAAGAGCTTGCTATAAATTACACACACAAATATGATAGAACATGAAAATTAATCAAAGAATGACTAAACATGATAAGCCAATAAAATATGATTAAAGTATAACAAAACAAAGCTACCCACTGACTTGTATAGTTCTTTTCCTATTGTTGAAATTTGCATAAGCTTTTTGTCCTTTAAATCCTAACCAACAATATGATCCTCATAGAGGAAATGAATTTTCCATAAATTTTTATCTATTTATTGGCAATTCTGTACTAGTTTACTATTTCGTTTTATTTGTTTACTATTTTCTTCAGTCCCTTTTTTTGTCATGTTTGTTGTCAACTTAGCAATGGTCTTCTTTTAATGTGTGATGTGGTCACATGACCCAGCGAACCTCTTTAACATCATTTAACACCTAATTATCATTTGCACAGGTGAGCTTGAACTCTGCCATGATGGCCAGTAAGCAGCCTGAACTCTGGTCGGACAACCCATGATTGGGGTGTCAAAAGGGGATCTCCACACAAAGAGCGCAACAATAGTAGGTGTAGCATCTTCTTGAGGTGAGCACAAGAAGCAATTAGTGAAACCTTAGTGAAAAATGTAATGGTTGGCATGTTGTCACCATGACTAAGTGCTAATCAATAATATAGCAAAGTTAGCAAGAGGCAACAATATAGGTCATAGAGATTATTGCAGAGCTATGGGAAGTCTCTTTCTTTCTGTGATGATCATTTTCCTCTCATTGATTATTACTGTGTTGGTTCAATGTGTCTTCAATGAAAGCAAATGCTAGTGGGATAAAGTTGCTACAAGGAGGCATGTGTAATTGAAATGGTAGCTTCGAGGATGTAAGAGGAGACACATGGTGATAAGTGGGGCTAAGGAGCAACAATGTGGTGGTACTACAGCAAGTAGTTGATGTTGTTGTCCGACAAATGAAGAGATTGAGCATGCACGCAGTCGAAGAGTGGCAATAATGTCAACACAAGGAAGGAACAAGGAATACTTGTGCAGATGAGGTGTGAGGCTTAACTCTAACATCAAATTGGTACAGTAGCTGAAAGAGAAGGGAGAGGGATGGAGAGGAAGATAGAAAATCAAAGAGAAGAAATGGAGGCATAGAATGAGACAATATAACAATACGTTAATTAAAAAAAGGTCGTAGAAAAGGCATTAAGTCTAGCCACCCAATTTCATGTTATAATTTACAAATAAATAAAACTAACAAATCAAGTCATTAACAAACTTATTTCAAACTAATATATAGTCCTCAAATAACACAAACCATACATACATACACATTTCAGTCATAAATTAGTGATAACAATATATTATTATAATAGTGGAGGAAGTACATAATGACTACAGAATAATATGTTTGACATAAAAGGGTAAGGCAGCCTATATTAACCTCATCCATACCTTGTGTTAAATTAGAGGGCAGCTCAAACAACACTCTTACCTCCCAAAAAAGTTGTAGTTTAAGCAGCAACAACCAATCAATCGGTATAAAAAGTAAAAGATCATTACACAATGACTTTCAATTAAAAAGAACAGACTGCAGAATGCAACATGTTCCTATATGTAATAATAATAACAAATGAAAAAGAATATCAAACAACCGAGACATAACTATAAAAGCAAACTGAGAAATACGAACTTTACATATTCAAAAAAATATTAGAAATGCCCATATAAGCTCAACTTTTAAAAAAAGAGGAAAAAAGGGAAAAAAAATGTAGATTAACACCTGAAAACAAAGACAAAAACAAAAACTCGAGTGAAGAAGTGTGTGATAAAGTAGCCATATAGAAAAGATCATTTAACTTCATTTCTCAATTTCACAAGCTGAAACTCTAAATTTATGTGCATCACTTAGAATCTCAATCCAGATGGCGACTGTACCTGATATAGGTCAATCCAAGGTCCTGATTCCTAGATTAAGAAAAGAAAACGGGAAACCCACACAAATTTATCTACTCTGGGCAGATCAAACAAGCTTATCACCACGAAGTCCACAGATAAAGTGCAAGAAAGCAATTAATCACCTCAGAACTCGTGCTGGAGATTGGGAGAAGAGGGAGAACGCAAAGGTCGATGATTTCCCGTTGGATCACTCAGCTAATGAAGCGAGGTAAGCCTCCCAAATGCTCGAGTAGAAATGGAAATCTCCAGTGCCAGTGTGCGCTACGGTGGATAGGTTGTTTTTATACCCTTTCCTTTTGAGCTACCTTTTTTTAATAAATTAATTTATAAGTTCTGATATAGGAATGGAAGCAGATAGGGTGGTTGGCCACCATTTTCATGCTACCCATACCTGAACCCAGAAGAATCTTCTATTACCCATATCTAATTAACTACCCTACGTTTTTCTAAAGTCCCTACCCGAACCCGACACTATTAAAAATTTAGCCACCTGAACAATATAAATACCCGATTTGAATACTTATCCTATTAAATTTCTTATTACATACTCGGTACCCAACCCTATAAAACCCTATTAATGCCCAATTTCATGTAGGGTAAAATAGGTTCCCGCTAACCTTGTACTGCAACATATATATAAAAAATAAGCTATGTTTTCAGCACACAAATAAAATAGCATTAATAATATAGTACAACAAACTAGAAATACGCAAATTAAATAACACAACAAACTTATCTATAGCTAAAGTTTTCATTTTTAAGCACAAGTTTAATACTTTAAAGTTAAAACACAACAACACAAATTCTCATCCACTTGACTTACATATACAATAACAACAACAAATGAAAATACTTCAAAACACACATCCACTAAAGAAATAAGAATAAAATTAAGCATGGTCCATGGAGCATGTAACATAATGACAAGAAAAAAAATACAACAATAATATTGCAAGCTGTGTCCTACATAATTGCATTAACACTAATAGCTTTAAATTATGTTTAAGGTTTTGCAAGTTGCTTAATATAAGCTGTGTCCTATATTATCTCAAATAAATATCATAATAAAATAAACAATTACTAATCTTCAATTTCATTAAGATATGTAGGGCTTTGCATACCAAATCACTCACTTGCAGTTGCTTGTGGCTTAGAGGATGAGTACTCACGATGGTCGAGATGAGTAAACAAGTGGGCTGGCAAGTGGCAGCAACAAGGAAAGGGTTGGCGGAAATGGTAAGTGGTCGGCGTCGGTGTCTTCAACTCGTCTTGGCGAGTAGCGGCGACGCGGCGAGCTGGCGGTAAAGTGGAGGCGACGACGAAAGGTTTGCGAGCTGGTTAAGTGCTCGGCGCCAGCATCCCGCGTGCTCAACTCGTCTTGGCGAGTGGCGGCGAACGGCAAACTGGCGTCGAACTGGCGGCGAAGCACATAGGGGGCGAAATTAGGGTTTGGGTCGGAGAGACAGAATAGAGATCCTGTCGTCCGTAAAATAAGGGGAAGCTCAAAGCTATATAGAATTTGTGATTTTTGTGTTAATGGGTTATTAAGTTACGCAATTGACTCATTGACTGGTTATATTTTACGTTTATAACTTTATATAACGGAGTTTGGTAGTTGGTACATGCCCTATAAGATCCGAACTCTATTCGAACCAAACCCGAATACCATATATGCTATCTATCTGATCTGACTCAAATCACTCCTTGGTCCTTGCCATTGGTGATATGGACCCGGGAAAATGGGCCATTTTAAAGATTTGCCCCTTAGTTAATGGGTTTGGGCTTGACTGCAATCACGTGATAGCAAGAGTGGAAATTCAATAATGGAAAAAAAACAAAATCATAGGTAGGGACCCAAATCACATGCAGTGTTCCCTCCTTATCATTGGATATATTAAAAACATAAATTTTAAAGCAAAGTCATTTTATCTGATAAAAAAAATTTTCTTTAATTATGGTTATCAACGTTCTCCTTAGTGTAGGATGAGCATTAATTAATAATTACTGAGATTAAAATTAATCTTGTAAATTCAATAACAGTAACGGTAAAATTACATAAATTACATAAATTAATAATTACTGAGATTAAAATTAATTTTGTTTAGTATTGTAATAGTGCCCTGAGCATTCACAATTTACGCGCAGTTGTCAATCTTTTGGCCAAATTACATAAATAATTTTAACCTAATGGGATTATATAAACGTGTACTCACCAGCACTTGATTAAATAAAATACTTGAATTTACATATTTTTAAATTTTTATTTCTAAATATTATACAAAATTATACAATTTAAAATTTATATAAATATATATAATTAATTTCCGAGGAAATACAAGATACAATTTAAAATTTAAAATTTTCCATCTATATTTTCGTACCAAAATCTTGCTCAGCCTATATCAATGTTGCTAGCAAATGCCACTGCTAAGACAAACACGAGTTGCTAAGAAAATAAAAATAAAAATCTTAAAAAAAGGTTGCAAGGAGGGTGAAGTACGATGATCTTGACAAAAAAAAACCGCTGAATTATGATCGTGCATTCAAAGTGTTGGCTATAGTTGGTAAATTTGCCTATCGATCGAGGAGTTGTCAATCAAAATAACTCAAAATACAAACCACATTTTATGTGAACTTTCTTCAACCTGCTCAATAGGATATCATTTGTCCTCAACCAAGAATGCAGAATAGGATTGCTCTAACTATTCTGGAGTAGTTTGGTAACAAGGATGACTACATTATGGACTACTAAAAGGCAAAAAGAATCAATCTACCCAATTCCTTGTGAAGCGGAAAAGGAGCATAATTACTTTTAGGCTATGTTTGGGTGGATAGTTCACTGTGGAAATGAAGAAAAATGCAATGAATCTAGATGACTGTCATCTAGATTCATTGCATTTTTTTTTTCTTTTCAAAGTGGATTTCATCCAATCGAACATAGCCTTAGTCATAGCTAACTCATTCTCACAACAGAATTAAGAGATGAAGTTGCAAACCTGATCTAGTGAAAAAAGAAAGCATGGGGAACACCGTTTAAACTTTTACACCAACAATATATGCATTCCATGCATCTTTGTTGCGGGAATGATGCCAGCTCTTCATACTTCACATCTCGCCCCACACTAAATTCCTCCTTATCCTCATCATCCATGGTATTTGGCATTTGTCGGATCCAAACGTGTACAAACTGGAATCCGGTCTCCTCCAAGCAATCCTTGATCTCTGGTATTGACCACCTGAGAAGGCAAGATTTTGATCATTTAGCCTTAGTAGCTGTGATTACTTGAGAAGAGCAAAAGATTTTTTTAACCATAATGGTAAACAAAGAATTAGATCATCATTGAAATAAGAAGTTATAGGTTCAAACATACGCTACAACCAAATGAGAATAAGATTTAGTAAAAATTGCTCGTTCATGACAACTATTGTGCCGTAATATTTTCCGGCAAAATTACTTGCAAGCATCTTAAAAGATCAAGCATTTAGTCAAGATAAATAAAAATGTACCATAGCAGAGACAAGAAATTCTAGAACCTATAGCTGCACACGCAAATGGTACTGTAAACCACTTTGTTGTCTAAGGATGATAAATTAGGTGACTATTTATTCTAAAAGCTTTGGGCGTCGTGAAATAACACAATCAAGGTTCAATACTCTCCCCTTAAGAATCTTTTTAAGTTTTGTGATAAAATGCTTGTCACTACTTGGACATGCCGATAGTAGGAGATAAAACGGAGGAAAATAAAAATGGGTTAGAATTCAAACTTTTGATCTCTACTATATTAAGATTATAAAACCAACTCATTTCTCAAGGAAGAATTTTTTCACTATCGTACATAAACATTGTGCTAAGTCTTTGCATAGCTCGGGCGCCATAGAAGATACATCAACATTGCAGATATTGTGATTTTAGTAAAAGCACTTCACCAGCAACTTCACTGAAGCTCACAAAAGAGTCACTTACTAGCAAAAGTAGAGGATTAGCCAAAGATTAGCCAAACAACTGGAAACAAAAAATCCTAATGTGCTGAACTTGTTGGACAATGAACCAAAACTTAATCCACCTCTAAAATAAACCAAGTCATTTTAGGTGTACTGTGTAGATGCTCCAAGCAAAACAATATGTATCGGCAAGTAAAGATCGAACAAATCAATTTTTGTATCCTTATGATGGTAGCAAATGTCCATAGCAGGGTTTAAAGTTTCAATGGTGAACTAGAAGGTAATAGTAATTGGATGCGTCGACACTACTTATATCGATAATGGTATGTGCTGCCCATATTGGCAGTATAGATGGGTTTTAATAACCATGATAGAAAGAGTAGAAGCTTGTTCTGTAAAAATCTAATTATGATTACAATAAAGTAAGTTTCCCAAGTACAAAAAAAGCTCTTTGGGTTTTTCCTGGCTTGACTTGACCAGTTTATGAAAGGTTTTGGTATTTGATTTGATAAATTGGACAGTTTTGAGTTTGATGGGTCATGTTCAAGTTGCGTTTAGATTTAAAGGTGTATAGGTACCTGGTACCAAATGTTCAATTAAAAAAAATATAAATATAAATATATATATATATATATATATATATTATAAAAATTGAAGAATTTTAATTTATTTGGCACCAGTTTAAATACCCAAAGTCCAGATTATGTAATAAGGTATATGACTTTGCCATTCCTGGCGGAGGGGTTTGGTGGACAGAATTCTGGAATGGTTAGGATCATGAAGTGAAGAGGATTGAATATTATGATATTCAGATGATGCACAATTTGTCTATAATTTCCTCTTTTTCTGTTTTGGTGTTGTTGACCATTTGGATGGACAGGTATTAACAGTTGATTAACATTTTCGTGGCAGATTTTTCCCTTGGGCGATTCTTTAGATATTGTTGTTTTCAAATCAGATCTAACTGATCCGTTTCAGGTTTTGTTAATTAGTCTGATTAGGAGGCGGAGATTAACTCCAGAATTGATCTCTAATGGTTTATTTGGCAAACATTCCTAAGATTAGTTCAGATGGTTGATGTTTGGCAATCATAGCTGCATGTGGGTTAAACTGATTATTGCTGCAGATGCTTGGTCTGAGCTATGGAGATACGATGGAGCCTTCATTTAGCGACATGCTGAAGAGCACAAAAAAACCTATGCCTGAGCCCGAGACCTTAGAACTTGGTGGAAAGAGTGCAAAAAAGAAAGGTAAAAAGGGCAGGCAGATAGATCAATCTCTTCTTGTATGTTACAATTTTGGGTTTTGTAATGTCATGTACAGAAAATGAAATTAATACAAATCATTTTTTTTCAATAAGCATCGTGTTCCTCATTATATACTCGAGAAACCTTTCACATGTCCTGATTGAATTTCAATATACTATTTTCTTGTTAAAACTAAATATAGTACAAAACTGATTGATTAGTAAGTGTAAAAAATCTACTTATTCTCAGAAAATATATTAATAATTTCACCAGAAGTTGTAAATTCATGGTGTTGCAATTTCCCCAGAAGGTGCTTATGATGAATAGATAATGGTTTGCAATTTTGACAGTGATTATGCAAGATTGCTTCCAATGATGCCAATCTAGGAAAAAAATGGGGCAAGTTGTCTATATGCATTGCTTGCTCTCTTCAGATTTTATTTTTTTTTCTGCAAGCGTGCTTTGGAGGATTCCCACTTCTGCACTGGCGTAAATATTTCTACCGCGCTTTACAAATTGCGGGCATGCCATTGCGGATTCTTTGAATTTTATAACGCCACAAATTCTACTTTTGGTTGTTGGCGTCCAAACTATTTCTTTCTATAATATTTTATTTGCCTTTCTTACTTTTCCATAATTTTCCATCATCTTATGCATCTATTTGTCTGTTTATTACATGTATAATTTGACTCCCTCAGTTTACGCTTATGCTTTTTATCCAAATTGAGATGTTTATGATCAACATCTTTACATTTGGCTTGTCTCTATGAAAAAGTTCAAACGAAGTGAGCAAATTACAAGCACAAAGTTAAAGAATAAATTATAAAATAATTTAATATACTTTAGTTCAAAATGAGCATTGTGACAGCATGAAAAAAAAAAGTCATAGGGGGAAATCTAATTAACTCTCGTACCAGGCAAAAATATGAAGCTATGATTGAATATTGATAGATTAGTTTGAATAAAATTCTAAATCATACATGATAAATCAATAATCCTTAACATAGGCGCCAGTATAAACATTCCTGAACAAAATTTTATAAATACACAAAAGTAACTGGGCTTTGACTTTCCAAAAGTCTAGATTAAGACAAAATAATGAGAGGTTTTACAATATCCAAAGAAGTTATCATGGCCATGCCCATGGGCCATGGCAGAGAAGATTTGATGCTACCTTAAATATTAAGCAAATGTAATTGATCAATACAATGACAAAGTAGATGAATAACACTATTGTCTATTGGTGAATAAAATAAAGGGGCGAGAAGAAAATATAATATATAAGAGTGGCTATATTTGGTAGAATGCAAGTATAAAATACTCCTAGCAATCCATCACTATGATGGCAACATGATGGTCATCTGATACCCCTAAAGAGTATATGTCCACAGTGGTAGCAAAAAAAAAAGAAAGAAGAAGAAGAATACTCCCATGAAATACAGTGATGATGATAGAAGTCTAAACAAACAATTTTAGAATTGAAATGATGATGATAGCAGTTTAAACAAACAATTTTCGACTTGAAATGAGAGATATATTACCCTTTGTTTTAGACTAGTGGTGGGATCTTATAAAATATAGGTCAGTGAAGCATCTAATGACATAAAACTAAAAACATCATATTTGATTTGCTATAATGAGCAATTGGATCTACTATTGCATCCTTTTGTAACTCTAGACTCCCTAATAAATCTTAAGTCTTAACCACTGTCATTATAAGAAAATTTCTAGAATTTAGAAATCTTGGTCAACTTGGATAATTGTATATGGTTCCAAACTAAAAACATCATACCTGTAATTTTCTGCCCGCAGAGAAGAGAAACACATCCAAACCAAGAAAATTTTGCAACTTTTAGAACCAAAAGAATCCAGAGATGACTCACAGCTGAGAAACAACATTAATTCACAAAAATGTGGATTCCATTAAAAAAAATTATAAATATAATTTTTTCCTAAACAAATTAGCAATTTACTTTATTGATCTTAAGAAAAAAAAAATTAACAAAAGATTCTAATTTGTTTTCATAGGAGTTTAAAACTCATTAACAAAACTTTAATCCATGCACGTAAAACACATTCCCTCTGTATGTGAGAGACCTTTCATCGGCACCTGGGCACCAAACATGCCCTTGCAGCTCCAGAACTCCATCCATAGCTGCTGTCTGCCACACAAACTGAAACAGAACCAAAGCTCTATTAAGCTGCATAACCCCACTATGTACTGCCTCTTCATTGAAGGAAGTTAAAATTTTTCCAATGCACAAATATGTTTTGCCCCTGTAACTGCAAAGCCTACCACAAACATCAACCTCAATTTCTCTCACAGTTCCAAAAAGATAATACAGCAACAAAATGAACAAACACTTTGAAGAGTGCCCTAGGCTGTTTGTTAACTTTTTCTGGACTAAGCTGTCCTGTCGCCTAAGTTCCTTGTGAGTAATATCCCTCTCAACCAAGATATCCTTAATTTGGTACAAACCTTCTTTCATCAACTCAATCTTTGAGACATGATATGCCAACTTCTGATCTTGCCTAAGGACATTCGTGAGATCATTTAACATCCCAAGTAATTCTTCCCAGCTTCGTGATGGCAGTGGTTTCTCGACTTTCCTTAGAGGGGTCGGTCGCATCCATGATGGCGAGGCAGAACCAGAAGGATCCTTGATATCTGTCAAAAACTTGATACAGCTAGATAATATCTGCTCACCCATCCTAAAAGACATAGAAGGATATACAGAGGATTCCATTTCATATTTCAAGTCTCCAAGGACCTCCATGAGTGCTCCTCTCCAAATATGGTGTTGTGCTACTTGTGCGCACGCTGCTAGTCGAACAGAACTCCTCTTTTGAGCCGATATATTAAGGAAGTCAGAGATTTTTGTAAGAGAAGTCAGAATCATCGAACTCTTCTCATTTGGTTCACTGAAAAGTGCAGAGGATGCCAAAGGTGCAACCAATGGATTCATCTTCTTTTGAGAACATTGTAGCGAAATAGGCCTTATGAACATTTTGGCAAGCAACTTGAAGGTCTTTATATGGCTGATAGTAAACTCATCTGTGATGATAGAGTTGTCATTAATATTGATTAACCTCCCATCAATTTGCTTTGTATCTTTTAGAACACGTGTCAACCTAATTATCTTAGCATATGCAGCTCTATACCATTCTGAGGGTAGCAATTCTTCACTTCCACATCCATAAGTTTGGTGGCAGAATGCTAAATTCCAACATGGTAGATACTTAACAGACTTCTCTAGAATGGGTTTGGGGAGAAAAATAAGAGTAGAAAAAATCATCTGTTGTTGATTTCAACACAATGTTAGCTCTAGTGATCTATATCTCATGAAAGCAAGTCATTACCAATAACTGAGAAATCCAGTACCAATGAAAAGAAATCCTGGAGCAAAGCAGAACTGCTGCACCAAAGATTCTAAAAATATAGTTGAAGTACCATAATCACTGCGAGTGGCAGCAGAGGCGTTGGTAGAACAGAATCATACATGTGCTCAATTGCTCATGCAAAGAGGGAAACTATCCTCGATTGTTCCTACAAAATGGACAACAGCTAGAAAAGTTATAACTTAAATAACTAACATAAATGGTCATAGATGAATCATACTCCTACCCTTCGTCTTGGCGCCGGCGAGGGTAGCACCGGCCGTGAGTTAGGGCTGTGCCTTCGAGCCAGCTGGCAGACTGGCAGTGTAAAGGCCACTGGACGCGAGCGAGGGGGACGGGTGGAGAAGGGGCAAGGAAACGCCAGTGAGGTGGCAGGGAGGCGGCGCTGGTGATGGTGGAAACGGCAGGTGATTAGGGCACCTGGGAAAGATTGAGTTCGGGAACTCCCGGCGAATTTTTTGAACCGGACTAAACTGCCTAATTCTTTTCCGAACCAGTGAATTATTTAAAGAAGCCCAATTGATTCAATTGGGTATTTTCGGATTTGAATCAAGCCCAAATTAGTAACCTGATGATAGCTAATCACTGAAGCCCAATTGGTCAAGCCCAAATTAGTGACCTGATGGCGGCTTGTCATTGCCACCGAGTAGAATGATTATGGCCGATGATAAATTCATTTTCTAGAATTTCAATTCAAATTTTCCTAGTTTGAGTAATACCTACCAAAACCATATTGAAACTTTTTATTGACTTTAAGTAAAATGCAATGTGACAAAAATTACAAATACAATTTGAATGTAGAGATAATTAAGACCATTAGAAGAGCTTGCTATAAATTACACACACAAATATGATAGAACATGAAAATTAATCAAAGAATGACTAAACATGATAAGCCAATAAAATATGATTAAAGTATAACAAAACAAAGCTACCCACTGACTTGTATAGTTCTTTTCCTATTGTTGAAATTTGCATAAGCTTTTTATCCTTTAAATCCTAACCAACAATATGATCCTCATAGAGGAAATGAATTTTCTATAAATTTTTATCTATTTATTGGCAATTTTGTACTAGTTTACTATTTCGTTTTATTTGTTTACTATTTTCTTCAGTCCCTTTTTTTGTCATGTTTGTTGTCAACTTAGCAATGGTCTTCTTTTAATGTGTGATGTGGTCACATGACCCAGCGAACCTCTTTAACATCATTTAACACCTAATTATCATTTGCACAGGTGAGCTTGAACTCTGCCATGATGGCCAGTAAGCAGCCTGAACTCTGGTCGGACAACCCATGATTGGGGTGTCAAAAGGGGATCTCCACACAAAGAGCGCAACAATAGTAGGTGTAGTATCTTCTTGAGGTGAGCACAAGAAGCAATTAGTGAAACCTTAGTGAAAAATGTAATGGTTGGCATGTTGTCACCATGACTAAGTGCTAATCAATAATATAGCAAAGTTAGCAAGAGGCAACAATATAGGTCATAGAGATTATTGCAGAGCTATGGGAAGTCTCTTTCTTTCTGTGATGATCATTTTCCTCTCATTGATTATTACTGTGTTGGTTCAATGTGTCTTCAATGAAAGCAAATGCTAGTGGGATAAAGTTGCTACAAGGAGGCATGTGTAATTGAAATGGTAGCTTCGAGGATGTAAGAGGAGACACATGGTGATAAGTGGGGCTAAGGAGCAACAATATGGTGGTACTACAGCAAGTAGTTGATGTTGTTGTCCGACAAATGAAGAGATTGAGAATGCACGCAGTCGAAGAGTGGCAATAATGTCAACACAAGGAAGGAACAAGGAATACTTGTGCAGATGAGGTGTGAGGCTTAACTCTAACATCAAATTGGTACAGTAGCTGAAAGAGAAGGGAGAGGGATGGAGAGGAAGATAGAAAATCAAAGAGAAGAAATGGAGGCATAGAATGAGACAATATAACAATACGTTAATAAAAAAAAGGTCGTAGAAAAGGCATTAAGTCTAGCCACCCAATTTCATGTTATAATTTACAAATAAATAAAACTAACAAATCAAGTCATTAACAAACTTATTTCAAACTAATATATAGTCCTCAAATAACACAAACCATACATACATACACATTTCAGTCATAAATTAGTGATAACAATATATTATTATAATAGTGGAGGAAGTACATAATGACTACAGAATAGTATGTTTGACATAAAAGGGTAAGGCAGCCTATATTAACCTCATCCATACCTTGTGTTAAATTAGAGGGCAGCTCAAACAACACTCTTACCTCCCAAAAAAGTTGTAGTTTAAGCAGCAACAACCAATCAATCGGTATAAAAAGTAAAAGATCATTACACAATGACTTTCAATTAAAAAGAACAGACTGCAGAATGCAACATGTTCCTATATGTAATAATAATAACAAATGAAAAAGAATATCAAACAACCGAGACATAACTATAAAAGCAAACTGAGAAATATGAACTTTACATATTCAAAAAAATATTAGAAATGCCCATAATAAGCTCAACTTTTAAAAAAAGAGGAAAAAAGGAAAAAAAAAAATGTAGATTAACACCTGAAAACAAAGACAAAAACAAAAACTCGAGTGAAGAAGTGTGTGATAAAGTAGCCATATAGAAAAGATCATTTAACTTCATTTCTCAATTTCACAAGCCGAAACTCTAAATTTATGTGCATCACTTAGAATCTCAATCCAGATGGCGACTGTACCTGATATAGGTCAATCCAAGGTCCTGATTCCTAGATTAAGAAAAGAAAACGGGAAACCCACACAAATTTATCTACTCTGGGCAGATCAAACAAGCTTATCACCACGAAGTCCACAGATAAAGTGCAAGAAAGCAATTAATCACCTCAGAACTCGTGCTGGAGATTGGGAGAAGAGGGAGAATGCAAAGGTCGATGATTTCCCGTTGGATCACTCAGCTAATGAAGCAAGGTAAGCCTCCCAAATGCTCGAGTAGAAATGGAAATCTCCAGTGCCAGTGTGCGCTACGGTGGATAGGTCTTTTTTATACCCTTTCCTTTTGAGCTACCTTTTTTTAATAAATTAATTTATAAGTTCTGATATAGGAATGGAAGCAGATAGGGTGGTTGCCCACCATTTTCATGCTACCCATACCTGAACCCAGAAAAATCTTCTATTACCCATATCTAATTAACTACCCTACGTTTTTCTAAAGCACCTACCCAAACCCGACACTATTAAAAATTTAGCCACCTGAACAATATAAATACCCGATTTGAATACTTATCCTATTAAATTTCTTATTACATACTCGGTACCCAACCCTATAAAACCCTATTAATGCCCAATTTCATGTAGGGTAAAATAGGTTCCCGCTAACCTTGTACTGCAACATATATATAAAAAATAAGCTATGTTTTCAGCACACAAATAAAATAGCATTAATAATATAGTACAACAAACTAGAAATACGCAAATTAAATAACACAACAAACTTATCTATAGCTAAAGTTTTCATTTTTAAGCACAAGTTTAATACTTTAAAGTTAAAACACAACAACACAAATTCTCATCCACTTGACTTACATATACAATAACAACAACAAATGAAAATACTTCAAAACACACATCCACTAAAGAAATAAGAATAAAATTAAGCATGGTCCATGGAGCATGTAACATAATGACAAGAAAAAAAATACAACAATAATATTTCAAGCTGTGTCCTACATAATTGCATTAACACTAATAGCTTTAAATTATGTTTAAGGTTTTGCAAGTTGCTTAATATAAGCTGTGTCCTATATTATCTCAAATAAATATCATAATAAAATAAACAATTACTAATCTTCAATTTCATTAAGATATGTAGGGCTTTGCATACCAAATCGCTCACTTGCAGTTGCTTGTGGCTTAGAGGATGAGTACTCACGATGGTCGAGATGAGTAAACAAGTGGGCTGGCAAGTGGCAGCAACAAGGAAAGGGTTGGCGAAAATGGTAAGTGGTCGGCGTCGGTGTCTTCAACTCGTCTTGGCGAGTAGCGGCGACGCGGCGAACTGGCGGTAAAGTGGAGGCGACGACGAAAGGTTTGCGAGCTGGTTAAGTGCTCGGCGCCAGCATCCCGCGTGCTCAACTCGTCTTGGCGAGTGGCGGCGAACGGCAAACTGGCGTCGAACTGGCGGCGAAGGACAGAGGCGGCGAAATTAGGGTTTGGGTCGGAGAGACACAAGAGAGATCCTGTCGTCCGTAAAATAAGGGAAAGCTCAAAGCTATATAGAATTTGTGATTTTTGTGTTAATGGGTTATTTAGTTACGCAATTGACTCATTGACTGGTTATATTTTACGTTTATAACTTTATATAACGGAGTTTGGTAGTTGGTGGTACATGTCCTATAAGATCCGAACTCTATTCGAACCAAACTCGAATACCATATACTAAAATCACTCCATAAATTCTAAAGCAAAGTCATTTTATCTGATAAAAAAAATTTCTTTAATTATGGTTGTCAACGTTCTCCTTATTGTATGATGAGCATTAATCAATAATTACTGAGATTAAAATTAATTTAGTAAATTCAATAACGGTAACGATAAAATTTTCTATGGTATTCTCCGTAACAGTAAAAAAGTTTTTGATTCCATAATTTAGTGATTTATCAGAATTATTATTATTATATATATAGTTGATTAATTATGAAGAATTTGATATTTTCTTTTGTGGTAGATAATTTGCATAATGCACTAATAGTTTATACTAATACTATGTTTAACAGGGCAGACGGAAAGTGAAATGAAGAGAAAGTGGATAAACTTTGTGTTTAATAGAATGGATGAAAAATCGAAAGAAAAACTGTCCCTCTTTCCTTTGAAATTAGATCCGCCCAATTTGAACGAAAAGAGCATCGTATTACACTGCTCACTTATTTTCATGCTCATGAATCTTTTTGGCAGGTTCTCATAATTAATTAATATAATTAGGATTGTGGTATTTTATATTTATTTAATATGTTTTAATTATTTTAAAATTATTTAATATTTTAAATTATTTTAAATTATTTAATAGTATTTAATATTTTAAATTATTTAATAGTATTTAATATTTTAAATTATTTAATAGTATTTAATATTTTTATTAATTTTATAATATTTAGTGGTATTTAATAATTTTTAACTAATTTAAACATATTTAATTATTTTTAATATTTTTTAATTTATTTTATAATATAAAATAGTTTTTTATATATTATTTGATAATATTTATATAATATGAATATTAAAAGAAAATTTAAGGGTGTCTATATTAATTCTTCAAATTTTTTATCCCTCTAACTGAACATAAAAAGAAAAATACTCTTTTTTTATCTTATTTTCTTTTATTTTTACTTTTCCATCATTCTTAGTTTTCATCCGCCTAATTAAATACACGGTAAATCTTGAGTATTTATTTGACCGCTTGAAGGGATTAGAACCAAACGCAATTTCTAAGCGCTGGGGGCGCTTAACTTTAAAAACGGGGTGGTTAATTTTTGCCCCAAAAATATGTTTTTTTTAGAAATGATATACATTTTGTAAGCTATCCAGTGATATTAATATTGAGGTATTTTAGATTACGTATACATATAAAATATCCTAACTATTATTAGGTATTTTTTTAAGTAAATAATATTTTGTCTTATATGTGATATTAGTTAAAGTATTTTATATGTATACATAATCTAAAATACCCTAATATTAATATCACTGGATAACTTACAAAATATACATTATTTCTAAAAATAAAATATATATATATATTTTTGGGGCAAAAATTAACCACCCCATTTTTTTTGGAGTTAAGCGCCCCCTGTGCTTAGAAATTGCGTTCGTTAGAACCTGCTCCCCTCGACCAGGTTGACTTGACTAATATTGGTCAACCGTAGTCAGCGCATTGAATGCTATTTTGTTTAGTATTGTACTAGCGCCTTGAGAATTCACAATTTACGCTAGGGGTGAGCGTAATTCGGTTTTTACCGAATTTACCGATCGGTAAATCGGTAAATCGGTTCGGTAATTTCGGTTTCGGTTTTCGGTTCGGTATTTATTTTTATGTAATTCGGTTTTCGGTTTTCGGTTCGGTAAATAAAATTTCGGTTCGGTAATTTACCGATTTACCGATATATATATATTAATATATAAAAAATAAATTTTTATTTATTAATCTTTAATTTTTTATCGGTAATTTACCGATTTACCCATCGGTTTTTACCAATCGGTAATATTTTAATTAGATAATATTTTAATATTTTAATAATTTTTTTAATAGATTAATTATATAATATTTTAATATTTTTTAATCGGTAAATCGGTAAAATCGGTAATTTACCGATTTACCGATCGGTAATTCGGTAATTTACCAATCGGTAAATACCAAATTCGGTATCGGTTCGGTAATAGGTTTTTCGGTTTCGGTAAATCGGTTTTCGGTAAATCGGTTTTCGGTTTTTCGATTTTTACCGAATGCTCAGCCCTAATTTACGCGCAGGCGTAGTAGCGTTGTCAAATGTCAATCTTTTGGCCAAATTACATAAATAACTTTAACCTAATAGGATTATATAATAAACGTGTACTCACGAGCACTTGATTAAATAAAATGCTTTAATTTATATATTTTTAAAATTTTATTTCTAAATATTATGCAAAATTATACCATTTAAAATTTATATAAATATATATAATTAATTTCCAAGGAAATACAAGATACACCAAACCATTCTTCTAGTAGGCCACGGTGAAATTTCAGTCAATTGCAAGTCTAGTCCCTTTTTGCTACTAAATTAGTTTTTTCTTCTATGAAATCCTTCCAAGTAAACACAACATAGCGATTATAACGATTGCTTTCCAATAAAATAATGTGGCGTGAACGAAGAAGGCTGAATGAATACAAGCTTTTTATTCTTTTTATTTTTTTTAAAAAAACCATATATGTTCATTTGTAAAATTCATTCATGGATTTCCAAGATGGCCACTAAAAAAATTCTAAGTTCATAATGATCAAATAGTTAAAATTTTCCATCCATATTCTCGTACCAAAATCTTGCTCAACCTATATCAATGTTGCTAGCAAGTGCCATTGCTAAGACAAACACGAGTTGCTAAGAAAATAAAAATAAAAATCTTAAAAAAGGTTGCAAGGAGGGTGAAGTACTATGATCATGACAAAAAAAAAAAACCGCTGAATTATGATCGTGCATTCAAAGTGTTGGCCATGGTAAATTTGCCTACCGATCGAGGAGTTGTCAATCAAAATAACTCGAAGTACAAACCACATTTTATGTGATTTCTTCAACCTGCTCAAAAGGATATAATTTGTCCTCAACCAAGAATGCAGAATAGGATTGCTCCAACTATTCTGGAGTAGTTTGGTAACAAGGATGACTACTTTATGGACTACTAAAAAGCAAAAAGAATCAATCTACCTAATTCCTTGTGAAGTGGAAAGGGTGCACAATTTCTTTTAGTCGTAGCTTACTCATTCTCACAACGGAATTAAGAGATGAAGTTGCAAACCTGCTCTAGTGAAAGAAGAAAGCATGGTGAACACCGTTTAAATTTTTATACCAACAATATATGCATTCCATGCATCTTGTTGCGGGAATGATGCCAGCTCTTCATATTTCACATCTCGCCCCACACTAAATTCCGCCTTATTCTCATCATCCATGGTATTTGGCATTTGTCGGATCCAAACGTGTACAAACTGGAATCCGGCCTCCTCCAAGCAATCCTTGATCTCTGGTATTGACCACCTGAGAAGGCAAGATTTTGATCATTTAGCCTTAGTAGCTGATTACTTGAGAAGAGCAAAAGATTTTTTTAACCATGATGGTAAACAAAGAATTAGATCATCATTGAAATAAGAAGTTATAGGTTCAAACATACGCTACAACCAAATGAGAATAAGATTTAGTAAAAATTACTCGTTCATGACAACTATTGTGCGGTAATATTTTCCGGCAAAATTACTTGCAAGTATCTTAAAAGATCAAGCATTTAGTCAATATGAATAAAAATGTACCATAGCAGAGACAAGAAATTCTAGAACCTATAGCTGCACATGCAAATGGTACTGTAAATCACTTTGTTGTCTAAGGATGATAAATTAGGTGACTATTTATCCTAAAAGCTTTGGTAGTCGTGAAATAACACAATCAAGGTTTAATACTCTCCCCTTAAGAATCTTTTTAAGTTTTGTGATAAAATGCTTGTCCCTACTTGGACATGCCGATAGTAGGTGATAAAACGGAATAGTAGGAAAATAAAAATGGGTTAGAATTCAAACTTTTGATCTCTACTACATTAAGATTATAAAGCCAACTTATTTCTCAAGGAAGAATTTTTTCACTATCGTACATAAACATTGTGCTAAGTCTTTGCATAGCTCGGGCGCCATAGAAGATGCATCAACATTGCAGATATTGTGGTTTTAGTAAAAGCACTTCACCAGCAACTTCACTAAAGCTCACAAAAGAGTCACTTACCAGCAAAAGTAGGGGATTAGCCAAAGATTAGCCAAACAAATGGAAACAAAATATCCTAATGTGCTGAACTTGTTGGACAATAAACCAAAACTTAATCCACCTCTAAAATAAACCAAGTCATTTTAGGTGTACTGTGTAGATGCTCCGGGCAAAACAATATGTATCGGCAAGTAAAGATCGAACAATCAATTTTTGTGACCATTTCGATTATTTGGCCTATAAAATCCCAGTCACCCACTCTCACCTCTTTTAAGTTATCAAACTCTGTTAATCAGTCTCAAGCACTCTTAGTCTCACTTAAATGCATTCAATCACATTATTTAGGTTTAAAACCATAGAAATGTTAATCCTTGTGACGATGTACTCTTTTGTTGGAGAACAAATACCTTGGCAATGTATTCATTTCAGTTGCAATGCTAATGACGGTAGAACAAAAAGACATCTAAGTGCCCCATCTATAATGAACACAAGGGACAGAGATGTGGTTGTGAAGGACCTCAAAATGCTACAGACTCTCCATGCTTCGAGGGTTCAATCAATGACACCAGAAATTGCAACCAGACTCACTTTGACTTCACATATCCCATTAGAAGTGCTGCTTGAGGAGGCTGAGCAGAACAAATCACTCTATTTTAGCACTAATATGACATCCAAGGACTTATTTTTAGGATTCTAGTGGAGATTGGTTTTGAATGTTGTTGATCTCAATCCCGAGTGTCCCTGTTGTTCCATAGTGACAAACAAGACCACATAAATAATGCAATTTCAAGATAAAGGAGATTATCTTAACAATTTCCAAATGGTTCCACTTAAATACCATGTTATTGGACATTAGAACTAGGATCGACCGCCAACTCCTTATGAGATCTATATAGCCCCTACCTTGATGAGCTTGTGGAGGAACAATATCAGGAGTGGACACAGCATGAAAAGGCTGTTAGAATATGTAATAGCTAGGGTTATTTTAGTCATATTAGGATTAGGGTTTTATGTCTCAAACCTCTATATATAGAGGTGGTGTCTATTGTGTAAGTATTCCAGATTATTACAATGTAGTCATTAGGGTTTTCCCCCCTTTCTCTCCTCTCTCTCTCTTTCCATTTCCTCTAACAAAGGCAATAAGAAGAATTTGGAATCACATGGGTGAATGATGAATGGACTAGGACCAATTATTAGAAACCAACAATTTTCTTGTCTATTGCAAATG
Source organism: Costus lasius (assembly GCA_027563935.2). NCBI lineage: Eukaryota > Viridiplantae > Streptophyta > Magnoliopsida > Zingiberales > Costaceae > Costus > Costus lasius. Next base: position 4,750,887 of record CM050447.1, on the reverse strand, counting down.
CAATGTCTCATCCGGAAGCCAACCGACACAAAGTTGACATGGATAAAAAACAACCACCACGCCATTCATGAAGCAGAATAATATATCATTGCCTCCTTTTCAAGTCCTATATAGAACAAACTGTACTGTACATCGTTTGTCATAGATAGGAGACTTTCAAATGAGATCAGAAAATTATTTTGCTAGTAAGCTAATAATTAACTTTTAGAAAACTTGTAGATAATTTAGTCAATTAATTTTTGTAATTAATATAATAATTTTAACCTACATCATACTACTTAAATCCATTGTATCAATAAAAATATAACCTGTATAGGAAACATCATCTACTACTAGCACATCAAATGGATATAAATCTTAAACCTACAGAAAATAACAAAGAACACAACTTTAGGAAGCAAACAAGAAATTTGGTACAAATGCAATCAACACAGTTACAAAATTAATCAATATAAATATTAAATTTAGATTTATTTGTATTTTGCTATGGAGTGCTAGTATAGTTTGTGTTAGATGCCTCGAAATTAAGAAAAAAATGTACAGTTATTGGTTCAAACTATACCTCCTACTAGTTGTAAATATAATTGGTACTCGCTAGGATTAATCCAAACCAAAATGAGCAACAATAGCTCTTTGTCGGTTGGCAAATATGGTGTGTCGGTGTGTCTACTAAAGCATGCACTTGTGGTTGCATATTTTATATAGAACTAACAAAGCTTGATGCTTTATCAATTTAACTCATTATTTGTCGAGCATGATAAAGAACCAATGATGCAATAGTGATCAATAGTTAAAAAATAACCATTTATGAATGAGCTATGAGTTTCCATGTATCTATCCAAATATATTTGCCATTTAATTGATGATATAAATACAAATGCAGATACTATAGAGAAGCTTCAATGAAAGAGGAAGAAAATGATGATAGTAGCATAGAGCGAGAAATATGAAAATTCTTCTTCTAAATCAATGCAAAGAATGATACCAAGTTAACTGGAGCTAACTACCAAATCAAGCCAAACAGGAAAGCAGCTAGCACTGAAAAAAGGCATGTAAGAAGGACTGAGAAGTCGATAAATGATATTGAAATATAGGCTCTTAATACCATAATAATACCATATATCGTAGGATCACTTAAAATATAGGCTCTTAAAACAATGATATTAACTATTCTAGGGGATCGTACTAAATAATTAACCTTAGTCTTAGCAGAAAAGCTCCAACTAGCAAGATAAAATTTCATAATTCAATTATATTTTGTTGTTTCCATTCAAATGAAAGTTAAGTTTAAAGGACTCAACCACGACTTTAAACTAGCTTATGCATTATTTTCTGAGGTAAAAAATATCTTGTCAAATGAATCAAAGCAATGAAGATGGTCATAGACTTGACGAGACAACCAAAATGTATCTCGAGTGTACCAAATACTGGTACAAATTAGCTACTGGTACGAGATTTTAAAACTTGAAACATACGATAAAATAGGTCCATATTATAGAAAAGCATCATGGTTTATTTGGTGTCAGAACTGAAACTTACAATCGCCAGTCATAGGAAAATGCATGTCGTACAATCCGATGTTTTCCTAGATGGAAGTGGAGGCTAATTCTTGTCCTGCGGTTTAGTATGTCAAATTCTGCTTGCTCCCAAACATACTGCATTCACAACAGAAGTAAGCTAGCGGATGGAACGAAAACACAATATAATGATGCATATTAACTCCATTAGTGAATTAGAATCCAACAACAGAAGTGTCAGATTCTTCAATTTGTCTATGCAAGTTGGAAAACATTAAAATTGAACTCATGCAGAGAAGAAAAAAATTTGTTCTTGGAGACAATAATGCCACACATGATAAGAGAGTTAAAATTTAACAATTATATAGTAGAAATGCAGACTTAAGTTCTTTCAATTTATAAATGCAGATTAAGGTTAGACAACATTATAGTTGAAAACATGCACAGTAAAAAAGTTAAATTGTGTTCTTGTGAAAAGGAAAATTCTCAATACCTAGATTTTCAGCATATAACTACTGTCATATGGATCAATTATTACAACATTCATTACCATGAACTAAAGGCTCATTATCCGAAAAGGAGATTCAGATACACAAACTAGTTAAGAGCATATCTTGGTGAAGAACAACTGATGCCCATGCTATATGTACACCCACTAATATATGCTTTAAATGATATCAATAACATGACTCACAGTAAAATTAGAGAACTTCCTCTGAAGCCGTAACTTGCACTCCGATGATGTACCTCCATATAGATCCATCACAAAAATGCCACCCTTCTTTGACAGTGTGTTGAGAGCATGTTTAAAGTACAAAACCAAGTCTTTACGGTTTTGGAGACAGCAACAACTGTAATTGAATGCACATACTATGTCTCTGTTGGGCAGTGGCAGGACATGTTTTTCCCTAGTTGAATTTGTCCTCACAGTTTCTGGAGAAGCATTTTTGTCATCTAAAGCTAAATCTTTTATGAGATCTTGATCTTGTGGTTTCACAGGACAAGCTTCCTCTGGTTGCAAAACATTACCATGAAAAAGGGAGATTCTTGAATAGCCATCAAATCCAAGCTTATATAAATTGTTTGCAAAACACCAATTAAGTGATTCAAGGTCCAAATCGATACCCACTGCCGTCCGTCTTGGGTCACTACGGAGCCACTCACAACTGCAAAAATTAGAGAATTATCTTTCCCCCATAAAAGTTGGCTGAGAAGAACGTGTATGAATGATAGTTTGTTCCATTTAAAATAAAGCAATAACACAACAAGAACACAATTAGATGTTAACAGTAAAGATTATGTGACGAACAAAAATACAAATAGATGAGGAACAAGGAAGTACCACATTAGGCTACACAGATAAATATGGTTCTATGAAGCCAACTTTTTATAATCATATGCTTACTGTGATGCTCCCGGGATTTAGCACAAATCCCAAAGCACACCGAGATGGAGCATGGCGGGACCCCTCGTCATCAGCCGTGTTGGACAACTCGGGCGCGCGTTTGTGTCACTGAGGTTAACACAAGTCCATAGGGCGAGGGTCGGGTCGAACCACGGAGTGTGGGTTCACACGTGGATGTGGGCTTTTGACTCGACCCATGGACCCCGGACCCTCTCGCACGAGCTTGCGAGCGTGTGCATCGAAGAGGGTCAACCGTGGGGCGATTCTGAGGTCTAATCGACCCCGAACCGGCACTGAACCATCCTTCCGGGCTGAACCGAACCGGTTCAGCCGGTTCAAACCGGTCTACAGTGCACGCGCACGCGGAAAGGGGAAAACTCCCCTGTTCATCTTCCTGCGTCGCGAGCGACGCCGTCCGCCGTTGATTCCGCCACCTGGAAGAGTGCTCGCCGGATTTGGAAGGTGGCCGGCGACTCGGGCTGGCGTGGCGGCGAGGGCGACGGCGATTTGGGCGTGGACTCCTACGTGGACGAGCCCAGGGCGGATTTTGAAATCTGCCCCGATGGAAGCGTGATTTCCGGCAATTCTTCGCCGGAGATCGGGGCTTGCATGGCGGCGTGGGTGGATTTCCATCCACGTCGAGGGGAGGCTGCCTTATCGAGCATTCTGACAGCTCGGGCAGGTCTGGCGACGGCGATTTTTCGGATCTGAGAACAGAGCTTCTTCCTTTCGGTTGGCGACGAGGCTCCGGCCGTGGACTCGTCGGCGTGAGGCTCCAGATCTTCTCACCGGTGCCCTGAGGTAACGAGGAGACCTTTTCCTCCGGCGCCGGCAGCCAGACGCGGGAGAGAGATCGGAATTTTCCGATCTCCGGTTCCACGCAAGCTAAGCTTCCATTGGGTTCAAATTCTCGTCGGCGGCGGCTTCTCCGGCGACAATACTCCGGCGGCGACTTCTCCGTTCACGAACGATCAGATCCCGACCCTCCGGCGGAGCTCCGGTGGCCGGACGGTGACGGACGAGGAAGGGGCTCCCATCCCCTGTTTGTTGCCGAGCGCGTCCCCTGTTTCGGACGTGGGCTGCGAAGGAGGAAAGGGAAGGAGAAAGAGGGTTCGTTGCGCGGGTTTGTACCCGCGTCTCGCTTCGTCTCCGACCGGACTTTCCGACGCAGCTTCTCGGAGGATCTCGGTGGGCTCGGCTCGTGGAGTGGTGGCACACTACAAGGGTAAACCCTCCCCGGATCTATCGTGTGTAGTGGTAGTAGGACGGTTTTCTCGTGTGTAGTGGATAGGGGCTTTACCGCCGTCCGGATATCGTGTGGCTTTTCGTCCGGACGGTTCTCTTGCACTATCTGTGTCCGCATATGTGTAGTGCGGATTTGTGACTGTTTGCAGGTGCTTGCTTGCCTGTTCGCTGCAAAGTCCAGGACGTGTGTGCCGACACCCTTGAAGGTGTTCGCCACCGTCCCCTTGTGATTGATTGAGGCCGCGCCGATGCCTATCTCGGCTGTGTAGAGAAAGGAGCGCGAGCTGAGGATATTTCTGTGAGTGCAAAGTGTTTTGGAGAGTCGCCATCACTTTGACACAGTTGAGAGATCTGTATCCGTGTCCGAGGGGCGGTATTCATACCGAACCCTTCGCACACGTGGTGTGAGGACTTGTAGAGTGCTGGGCCAGCTTCCGCAACGCGATCCTAACCGGTCGCGGGCCACTCTAGTGTAGGGCTGAGATCTCCGCGAGGGGATCTTCCGGTTGTGGTTAAGTTTATTATAAAAAAATAAATTTGCCCATAACAAACCGGTATCAGAGCTTAAGCTTGTGTAAGTCTATTGTCAGGGATATCGACGTCGGTGTACGCTGTTTGGAGAGTGCGTACGTCGGTGCCTAGCGCCGGGGCGTAGTCTCTCAGCCTCTTCACTGATCGCTCAGTCCCGACACAGACCGAGAACTGCTTAGCTCTTTCAGTGCACCCAGAGGTCAGACCATCAGATCTCATTCCACCAGCAGAACTTCAGAGTTACTTCTCACAATCACAATGGTTACAGCTGCAGAGCGCATCTCCCACTTGGAGACTGCGATAGGGAACTTCGATGGAGACGCTACGATCATGGAGCGTCTCGAGGCACTTCGGTCGGCGGTCGAGTCCGTTGGGACCCGCCTAGATTCTGAGTTGGCACGTCTCTCCAATGTCCTTGCTGGACTTGCATTGGAGGTGGCTGGTTTGAAGGGGCAGGCTTCTGCCCGTGCTTCTACTTCAGCCGCAGGCGCTGGGAGTTCCCAGCCGCAGACCACTAGAGTGCGTGTCCCTGAACCCTCTATTTTCAGTGGGGTACGCAGTGCAAAGGAACTTGAGAATTTCCTTTGGGATATGGAGCAGTATTTCAGGACTGCTCAGGTGCCTGATTATGAGAGAGCGCAGTTGTGTTCGGCATATCTGATAGGTAACGCCAAGCTCTGGTGGCGTACCTTAGTGACCCCTCCGGGAGAAGAGGTGCCACGTGACATCTCATGGGATGAGTTGAAAGCTGAACTGAAAAATCAGTTCCTGCCGACACACACTTCTAAGACTGCTAGGGATTCTCTACATAAGATCAGACACACGGGGACGGTTCGTGAGTATGTTCGAGCTTACTCTGCCGCCATGCTCGAAATACCACGAATGGAAGAAGAGGATCGCTTGTACTTTCTTCTTAGAGAGGATGCAGACATGGGCACAGTTGGAAGTTAGGAGACATAGCCCATTAACTCTCAAGGAGGCTATGGCCGTAGCTGATTCCTTAGTGGATTTGAGGGATAGGAAGCAATCTGCCCCTATCTCCCCTGGTCCATCTAAGTCACGTTCCCCTCAGAGGAATAAGGGGAAGCGTCCAGCTCCAGGACCCAAGGGTGGGTATAAGAAGAAGCATGGAAAGGGAGGAGCTACCTCTTCAGGAACCGGCCAGAAGAAAGCCACACCAGCCGGTTCTCCTCCAAGGGGCGCTCCCAAGCAGCAGCTGAAGTGTTTTTTTTGCCGAGGTCCTCATCGCATGCGTGATTGTCCTCGGGGAGATACACTTGCAGCTATTGTTCAGCGGGAGGCTACCCAATCTGAGGATCCTCTGATCACTGTGAATCCTTTGGTGATCAACGCCATTGCCACTTCCACTACAATGAAGACCAAGTTGATGTATGTGGAGATGAGGGTGAACTCACATCGAGTTCACGCCATGATCGATAGTGGTGCATCTCATGTTTTTGTGGCTCATGGCATGGCGACGCGGCTAGGGCTGAGCATGTCCCCTGCTCAGGACCGCTTCAAGACGATCAACGCTGAGGAGCGGCAGATCGCAGGAAAATCCTATGATGTTCCTCTTGTCTTCGGGGAGTGGAAGGGTAAGAACCATGTATGCGTGGTTCAGATGGATGATTATGATGTCATCGTCGGCTTGGAGTTGATACAAAAGATGAAGGCTGCTATAGTCCCTCATCTTAGGGGTGTCCAGGTGATGGATGAGAGATACCCCTGCTTTGTTCGTTGCCTACAGTTGGCTGGGTCGGATAAGTCAGTGCGACCAGGGAAGGCTCAGAGTACATTCATATCGACTGCTACTCTTGAGACAGGCTTACGTCGGGGCGAGCGGACCTTTCTGGCTACATGGGTGACGGCCCCTGTAGAAGGTCCAGACGACGTACCAGCGGAAGTGAAGAATTTACTTGAGAAGTTCCAGGATCTTCTTTCGCCTGAGCTACCAAAGGAGCTTCCTCCCAAACGTACGATTGATCACCGCATTGAGTTGGTTCCTGGGGCAGCTCCTTCGTTCCGACCCCCATACCGCATGCCCCCTGCAGAGCTCGTTGAGCAGAGGAAGCAGTTGGATGAGCTCTTAGCAGCTGGGTTCATCCAACCCTCCAAGTCTCCATTTGGTGCTCCTATGCTTTTCCAAAAGAAAAAGGACGGTAGTCTTCGCTTCTGTGTTGACTACCGTGCCTTAAATAAGATCACCATCAGGAACAGATACCCAATTCCACATATCCAGGACCTCATTGACAGACTGGCGGGCGCTACTATCTTCACCAAGCTTGATTTGAGATCAGGCTATTGGCAGGTCCGCATAGCTGAGGGAGATGAGGCGAAGACAACCTGTGTCACCCGGTACGGCGCCTTCGAGTTCTTGGTTATGCCATTCGGCTTAACCAATGCGCCGGCTACCTTCTCCCACCTGATGAACAATGTTCTGACACAGTTGCTAGACGATTTTGTGGTCGTCTACCTTGATGATATCGTGGTGTACTCGACCACGATGGAGGAGCATTTGCAGCATCTGAGATTGGTATTTCAGAGACTGAGGGAACACCAGCTGTATGTGAAGAGAGAGAAATGCTCTTTTGCTGCTTCTGAGATCCAGTTTCTGGGCCATGTGGTAGGCCATGGCACTGTCCAGATGGATCCTGAGAAGGTGCGTGCCATCGTCGAGTGGGCCGCACCTACTTCCCCTACTGAGCTCCGATCTTTCCTAGGAGTGGCGAATTTCTACAGGAAATTTATCCAGGATTACTCCAAGATCGCAGCTCCTCTTTCTGACCTCCTGAGAAAGGGGACTCCTTGGCTATGGCAAGAACGGCATCAGACTGCGTTTGCAGAGTTAAAACGCAGGATCGCCAGTGAGCCGGTTCTTCGTATGCCGGACTTCAGTCGGCCCTTTGAGGTCCATACCGATGCCTCTGACAGAGCGATCAGTGGAGTGCTCTTACAGGAGGGGCACCCAGTGGCATTTGAGAGCCGGAAGTTAAGTCCGGTGGAACAGTGTTACTCAGCTCACGAGAAGGAGATGGTCGCCGTGATCCATTGCCTTCGAGTTTGGCGCATCTATCTTCTCGGTAGCGCTTTCGTAGTGAAGACGGATAATGTCGCCAACACATACTTCGCTACGCAAAAAAAACTTTCACCTAAACAAGCGAGATGGCAGGAGTTCCTCGCTGAATTTGACTTCACCTGGGAGCACAGACCGGGGCGCTCCAATGTGGTTCCAGATGCTCTCAGCAGGATGTGCACTGTGGTGTTTGCTTCTATATCGAGGATTGAGGGTGATCTCCTCGATCGCATTCGGCAAGCTGCTATTCTCGACGCCAAATACCAGCAGTTGATCGCCGACGTGCGAGAAGGCAAGGTTCGTCGTTACTATCTTCAGGGCGATGACCTTCTGATGGCCGAGGGCGGTCGGCCACTAGTTCCGGCGACTAGCGGACTTCGACGCGAGTTATTGCAAGAGCTTCACGACACGGCATGGAGTGGACATCCGGGACAGCGCAGGATGTTGATTCTATTATCCCGATCTTGTTATTGGCCCTCCATGCGAGCTGATGTCGATCACTATGTCCGCACCTGCTTGATCTGCCAGCAAGACAAAGTCGATAGGAGGCGCGAAGCTGGATTGTTATAGCCTCTTCCCATTCCGGAACGACCATAGACTTCAGTTTCCATGGATTTTATTACTAGGTTACCGAAGATCGAAGGGAAGGCTTCTATCTTTGTTGTGGTGGACAGGTTCTCTAAGTACTCTGTGTTCATCACAGCACCTGAGCCTTGTTCAGCCAAAGAGACGGCTGACCTATTCTTCAAGCATGTGGTGAAGCTTTTTGGGCTTCCTCTAGACATTGTTTCTGACAGAGATGTCAGGTTCACTGGTAACATCTGGACGTCCTTGTTCAAGACTCTTGGTTCCGAGCTAAAGTTTTCTACAGCGAACCATCCTCAGACCGATGGCCAAACGGAGAGGATAAATGCACTACTTGAAGAATACCTTCGTCACTTTGTGTCGGCAAGCCAGCGCAACTGGGTGTCTCTCCTCGACACGGCGCAGTTTGCCTACAACTTGCAGCAGTCTTCAGCGACCGGCAAGACACCATTTGAGTTGGTGTTAGGACGACAGCCTCTCATCCCCGCTGATGTTGTGCAGCACACCGATGGTGAGTGCCCAGCAACTTATCGGGTTGCGAGAGATCACGCCGAGGTGCTCCAGGAGGCTCGTGATAGCTTAGAGCACGCTGCAAGAAGGATGCAGCATTATGCCAATCAGAGTAGACGCGATGAACAGTTCGAAGTTGGGGATCTTGTGCTTTTAAAGTTGACACCTCAGATGTTGAGAAAGATCTCAGCCAAGACTGCGCATTGCAGCCTTATTCAGAGATATGAGGGACCTTTCGAGGTCTTGAGATGGGTTGGTGCTGTAGCCTACAGGCTGAAGCTTCCCGACAGATTAAAGCTTCATCTGACCTTTCATGTAAGCTTTTTGAAAAAGCTTCATACCGACGAGACCGACCCTAGTCGCTCTCAGGGGCGTCGGGCTCCTCCTAATGTTCGAGCAGAGTTCGATAAAAAGATTGAAAAGATTTTGAATCACAAAACACTTGGACAGTATAGGAGGAATAGGCGGATGGAATTTCTTGTGCAGTGGGAAGGAACACCCATAGAAGAAGCTAAGTGGGAAAAAGCTTCTGATTTGTGGCAGTTTGAGGAGGAGTTGAAGATCTACATGGACGGTCAGTCGTCGAGGGCGATGACGAACTTGGGTGGGGGAGTATGTGATGCTCCCGGGATTTAGCACAAATCCCAAAGCACACCGAGATGGAGCGATGGCGGGACCCCTCGTCATCAGCCGTGTTGGACAACTCGGGCGTGCGTTTGTGTCACTGAGGTTGACACAAGTCCATAGGGCGAGGGTCGGGTCGAACCACGGAGTGTGGGTTCAAACGTGGATGTGGGCTTTTGACTCAACCCATGGACCCCGGACCCTCTCGCACGAGCTTGCGAGCGTGTGCATCGAAGAGGGTCAACCGTGGGGCGATTCTGAGGTCTAATCGACCCCGAACCGGCACTGAACCATCCTTCCGGGCTGAACCGAGCCGATTCAAACCGGTCTACAGTGCACGCGCGCGCGGAAAGGGGAAAACTCCCCTGTTCATCTTCCTACGTCGCGAGCGACGCCGTCCGCCGTTGATTCCGCCACCTGGAAGAGTGCTCGCCGGATTTGGAAGGTGGCCGGCGACTCGGGCTGGCGTGGCGGCGAGGGCGACGGCGATTTGGGCGTGGACTCCTACGTGGACGAGCCCAGGGCGGATTTTGAAATCTGCCCCGGTGGAAGCGTGATTTCCGGCGATTCTTCGCCGGAGATCGGGGCTTGCGTGGCGGCATGGGTGGATTTCCATCCACGTCGAGGGAAGGCTGCCTTATCGAGCATTCTGACAGCTCGGGCAGGTCTGGCGACGGCGATTTTTCGGATCTGAGAACAGAGCTTCTTCCTTTCTGTCAGCGACGAGGCTCCGGCCGTGGACTCGTCGGCGTGAGGCTCCAGATCTTCTCACCGGTGCCCTGAGGTAACGAGGAGACCTTCTCCTCCGGCGCCGGCAACCAGACGCGGGAGAGAGATCGGAATTTTTCAATCTCCGGTTCCACGCAATCTAAGCTTCCATTGGGTTCAAATTCTCGTCGGCGGCGGCTTCTCCGGCGACAATACTCCGGCGGCGACTTCTCCGTTCACGAACGATCAGATCCCGACCCTCCGGCGGAGCTCCGGTGGCCGGACGGTGACGGACGAGGAAGGGGCTCCCATCCCCTGTTTGTTGCCGAGCGCGTCCCCTGTTTCGGACGTGGGCTGCGAAGGAGGAAAGGGAAGGAGAAAGAGGGTTCGTTGCGCGGGTTTGTACCCGCGTCTCGCTTCGTCTCCGACCGGACTTTCCGACGCAGCTTCTCGGAGGATCTCGGTGGGCTCGGCTCGTGGAGTGGTGGCACACTACAAGGGTAAACCCTCCCCGGATCTATCGTGTGTAGTGGTAGTAGGACGGTTTTCTCGTGTGTAGTGGATAGGGGCTTTACCGCCGTCCGGATATCGTGTGGCTTTTCGTCCGGACGGTTCTCTTGCACTATCTGTGTCCGCATATGTGTAGTGCGGATTTGTGACTGTTTGCAGGTGCTTGCTTGCCTGCTCGCTGCAAAGTTTTGCCTGCTCGCTGCAAAGTTTTGCCTGCTCGCTGCAAAGTTTTGCCTGCTCGCTGCAAAGTCCAGGACGTGTGTGCCAGCACCCTTGAAGGTGTTCGCCACCGTCCCCTTGTGATTGATTGAGGCCGCGCCGGTGCCTATCTCGGCCGTGTAGAGAAAGGAGCGCGGGCTGAGGATATTTCTGTGAGTGCAAAGTGTTTTGGAGAGTCTCCATCACTTTGACACAGTTTAGAGATCTGTATCCGTGTCCGAGGGGCGGTATTCATGCCGAACCCTTCGCGCACGTGGTGTGAGGACTTGTAGAGTGCTGGGCCAGCTTCCGCAACGCGATCCTAATCGGTCGCGGGCCACTCTAGTGTAGGGCTGAGATCTCCGCGAGGAGATCTGCCGGTTGTGGTTAAGTTTATTATAAAAAAATAAATTTGCCCATAACACTTACCATGATATCCAAACATTTGGTGTTTTGGTCCTTTATACTAATGGAGATTCCACTGTTCCATTTTTTTACTACTTCCTCTCCCTAGTCCCTACTAGTGTGTACTGTACTAATCTCCTCTATGTTAGATGATCCCTGAAGGTTAAGGGAGAATGACAAAGCTGTAGGTTTTACCCTCGAGAATAGACAAAACAAAAACTACAAAATTTGGTACCAAAGAGGTGAAAACAAGACCGTAAACTTCCAAGGACAGTTAAACATACTCCTGGACCTCTTGCAAGTGCAAATAGCCTAATAGTAGCATGTGCTCGATCAGCATGAGTATTTCTGTTTTATAATGGGTGATTTGTAATTGTTGGATGCATAAGAAACTCTAAAGAATCTCAGTGAAACTCTGTATCTAATATACCATATCGTCTATCTACTAGTACTTATGATGCGTAATCTTTTTAGCATTTCTTGATCTATTAAAAAATGTGCTACATTTAGGAAAACCAAGGGCGAAAATAGCCAGAGTTTAGAGAGAGATTGAAAATGAAAGGTTCCACTGTGGGTCACGGAAGGAACAAAATGCGTGATGAAACTGAAATCTTACAACGCATTTAATTTCTTGATTACATGGAATTGTTCATTCCATATGAACTGATTCATTGGCGGTGTCAGATGAATAGCTAGAGGATCAGGAATGGCTGATTGCAAATTAACACATTCTAAATTTAGACTGATGACACTAGAAGCAGAGAGATTTATGAGGGAATATTGAGTGTTTAAGAAAGAATTCCGAAATGCAAACCAAATCCATGTCATCAAGCTACACTACCTAGATTGATGAATGGCACTACTTTTTAATAAATTTAATATTCACGAATATAATCGGTACAATCGAATGGCTATACCTGTTATATACCCTAATGTTTAGGATATTTGGCAATAACCCTAACAAAGTGCCTTTTACAAAAAAAACTTTTCAACAGATTTTATCCAAAGTCGAGACAAGACATCTACACCTGAGTAATCAAGATTACAAACTTAATAGCACTTCGCACTGCCATGAGCTTCAAAACTTGCCGGGAAATAAGCTAAAGAACCAAGAAGACGAAAAGGAAACGCGTTGGGAGAAGAAATAGTTCCATCCGTACCTCAGAAGAGCCGTCCCGCAGAAATCTTCTTGCAAATGGAGGGGAAACCGACCACCGACATACATCAGGAAGAACTTCTGCAAGTAGCTGATGTCGCCCTTGGGCGACTGCACCGACTCACCGTGAAAAAAAAAACACAAAATTTTCAACTTTATTAAAGCCGGCGCGGGGAAGGATCACTAAATTAAACCTTAACCATAAAACCCTTCAGCAGGAACTTATATTTTGATTTCACCTGGACAGAGAGCTGATAGAGGTGGAATTTGGATGGAGCCGCCGCTGCCGCCGACCAATCTCCTTCTCCCCCTTCATCCTCATTCTCTTCTTCCGGTTCGCTTTCCTGATGCTGCTCTTCATCGTTAGACTGTGATCGAAGATCATAAGCGGAGGAAGGCAAGACGTCTTCGTCACCATCGTCGCCGCCGCCGCGCCTTTGCTGCTCTCTGTGCTTCTTCCCGCGTTTCCCCATCGCTCAATCTCTCGCTCTCGATCTCGAACGGCCACTGAACTAATCGAACCACTGGTTCGATCTTGTTCTCGCCTTGGATTCAGTCGGCATGGTCCAACCATCGAAGTCGATTGAATCAAGAAGCTTGGACTCATTAATTTATCGCCCGAATTGATTAAACCAGCTCAATGGATTGATCAATTGGCTTCTCGATCTGATTATTGTCAACAATTTCAAAATTTAACAAACCATTGGAATAATAATCTTGCTACACAAGTCCAACCTTTGATAATTGTATCAATTTGGCTAGAAAAAAGCATGTTGGAATTTGTAAAGAAAGATTAGGATTAAAATTGATTAAATATGTTCCAAGGAATGTTATAATTAACTAAACATCATAACATCAAGATGATAAAACATCATAAGCTCCTTTGGCAAGAAAAAAAAAATCATGAGGTCTACTCTATTACTATTTAAAAATACTTTAAACTTTTTTCTCTTTTTTATATATAATAGTATCATTCAAATCTAAAACTCTTAGACTATATTCTGTTGGATGAAATCTGCTGAAAATGATGAAAAATACAATGAATCTAGATGTCATATAGATTCATTGCATTTTTCATCATTTTCATTATAGATTCCATCCAATAGAACATAATCTTAATTTCTATATAAATAATAAATATCTTAAAGAATATAAAACAATTCCCCCCGTCTACTCTTAGAAACTAATTAATTCATCAATAATTTCAAAAACAACCGGCATTAAAATTGCGCTCTCACATATAAAAATTAAATAATAAATATCTGTATAAATTCAGCATTCCCATCTCCTCCCTCTCCTCATCCTCCTCCTTCAATGGCGAAGGTGTTCATCGTCCTCCATGCCCTTTCTCTCTTCTTCCTCGTATTAGGTAAATATTTTAATATTTAATTATCTCCACTCTCATATATTTTTTTATTTTGTTCTCTTTTTTATTTCTTACGAATAAATGAATAAATTTTAAGGGTGGTCAACCGGGATAAGATGTGCCAAAACACCGAAGACGAAGCTGTTTGTGTTCGGCGATTCATACGCCGACACCGGGAATCTAGGAAGGCTGCTGGGGCGGGAGTTCGCGCGCTCGTGGTTCGAGCCGTACGGCGCCACCTTCCCGGGCAAGTCCACCGGCCGCTTCTCCGACGGCAGAGTCCTCACCGACTTCATCGGTGAGTAAAATTTTTTATTTATCATTTAATGCCCTCATTTTTTATTTTCCTAATAAAGACAGTATTCCCTTCTTTAGCTTTTTTTTTTCTTTTACCCCCTTCTAAGTTAGGGTTATTTGGATTTGGATAGCGGTTGACTTTTTATGGAATTAATTGAAGATGAGGATTTTTTTTTATGTTTTTTCCAGCACATTTAATGAGTGAAATCATTTTTCCGTCCTCGTCTTGGACGAATTTATTGGTCATTCTTAATTGAATTAATTTTAATAGGTTTCTTCTTAAATTCCATAAATGATATAAAAATGGAAATATATTTTCTTAAATTCCATAAGATTGTTTTATTTTATGGAAAAATCCATAAAAATATGCAGCTTCTTTTATGGGAATGAGATCTCCCATTCCCTACAAGATCAGGAAGTATGGGCCCACCCTGCTGCCGTACGGCATGAACTTTGCCACCGCCGGCTCCGGCGTGCTAGACACTGGCAACTTCCAGAGAAACCTAAGCGTTCAGATCGACCTGCTCCAGGCCCAGATCGACGCCGGCGTCTTCTCCAGAGACGACGTCAGGCGCTCCTCCGTCGCACTCATCGCCGTCTCCGGCAACGACTACGCCCGCTTCGCCGACCTCGATCCTGACTACCTTCGAGTGAGAAATAAGTCAACGATTATCCATAAAACTGATTTTTTTTTATGGTTTAATTTTCCGAAACTTATTCAATATTTCAATCTGCATGTGTGCATGCAGCACATCCGCCGGTACATGCACCGGATCTTCTTCCAGCTGCGGGCCGATCTATCCCAGCTCAGCGAGATCGGCGTCCCGAAGATGATCCTCACTAACCTGCACCCGATCGAATGCACGCCCTTATTCACCCGCGCCACCAACTACACCGTCTGCCCGCCCGCCATCTCCGCCGCCGTCGCCATGCACAACCGCCGCGTCCGCAAGTTGGTGCGCAGCCTGAACCGGGGCAGCGGGGGCGCCGATGTCCTGTTCCTCGATGTAAACACGGCCTTTCACGTGACGCTGAGGGAGATGGCACGTCCTCTGGTGCCGTGTTGCGAGAGCATCTCCAGCGAGGTCAACTGCGGGCAGGTGGACGAGGAGGGGAAGAGGCTGTATAGGGTGTGCCGGCAGCCGGAGGAGCACTTCTACTGGGACTCGTTGCACCCCACGCAGGCTGGATGGGCGGCGGCGTTCTCCTACCTCAAGCCTGCCCTGCGCCGATTCCTCCGGGATTAACCTCGTCGGAGATGATTAATTTCATATGACATTAAGTTGTGATTTCCTATGAGCTTTGTCACTCCGATGGGATTTTAATCTTGATAAGTTTTTTTTCAAGTTTGTTTTTCAATTAACAATAATATTTTTATTTTGCTTCTGCAATTTTTTTAGTTGGGAATGGTTTTTGTAAAAAAGAAATAGTTTATGTTTTGAAAATGATCAATTGGCTTAAGAAGTTAGCTTGAAAATGTCAGTGTGCCTTAAAAAATCTTTAGCCTAATTTGACATACACATTGGCAATAATAAGATACTTATATCTTATTGACTAGTCAATGGGCAGTGTCTAAGTTGACTCATACCACATTGTGCCAAAATTGTGCTTACACATTTAGTGCACTTTACTGAACTTATATCAAGGTAACTTTGATTTCCTAAAGAGACAATTCAAACTAGTTTTGAGGGTGATAATTCAAAATCATAGCAATATTGCAATGGAGTTTAGCATGAATAATGATACATTGATACCTTCATCCCCTCAAAACTCGTAGCAGCTCTACAAAACATAATATTTTGTACTGTACTTAAACTTTAGTACATTATTCTATCATTCATGCATGGGCGTTGAGATTATATTGACATTCATAAAAATTTGTTAGTCTTACCGAATACTTCAAATCCAAACTACCTAATAATTTGTTAGCAATTTTACAAATAGCAAACTATATGCATGATTATCCACATCGCCCTGCAACATTTCGCTGTGAAAGCGCCAAAGAATAAGAGGTTCCCTCCTGGGATGATTGGTAAAAGGAGTGGACAACTGAAACATCAGATGACATTTGTATTCGACTATCAAGTGTTGGCTCAACTGTTAAGTTATCCCATTTGGTTTGACTGTAATTCGACAAAAGGTGTGTGACAGATGGATGACTATTGCTGCAAGGCTAAATGGTCTTGTAAGGAAGGATACGAGAGCCAAACTTCACAAGTTGATACCATTTGCCTGCGGTACATCCATGTTGTTGGTATTTGTTTCACTGGATTCGTATTCATTAAGGAGGTCCATGAATTCATTTAGCAATCTCTGGACCTTTCGGTTCGATGCCATGGCTGGAAGGATATCTTCCCTGAGGAACTTATGCTTTTTAATTCCCTGCAATTTAATACCAAGCAAACAACGGAGTAACTTGAAGATTAATAGATGATAAAGAGATATGTCAAAGGCAACTCAGATTGTTGAATATCTTGTGAAAGACGGCTCGGAAAAAAACACAAATATCAGGTCCAATATGCTTAAGCCCAAATCAAAAGCAAGCGAAATGTGAACTAAAACATTGTCCTAAACATTCACCAGCTTTTAAGTGCAAACGAGCTAAATATTACACTAGACCTCATTGAATTTTGTTTCAAGTTTGAAACGTATTGGTCATCGAGTAGTAAGGGTCTCCTAAGATCTCTCTCTCTCTCTCTCTCTCTCTCTCTCTCTCTCTGTGTGCGTGCGTGTGTTCATTTAGCCTACTTACTCGAAACTCGAAAGTAAATTATAATGGATGAAAAGGGCAAGGAGGTAAGGTTAAAACAAACTGTGCTTCTGTAATTTTAACGAACAATTGAGGAGAAAAATATATAAATTGTGTCACTTTCTCTCATTTTGTCTCTAATTTCTTCTTCTAAAAAATAGAAAATATATTTTGTTTTAACTTTATATCCTTCCATCCTATTCTCCTCATAGTAATATAGCCTAAGGCTTGAAACCAGGATGAAGGTAATTAGATGAAATTTCTTAAAACTACATACTGAAAAGTACTTTATCAACACAACGATAGCTAAATAAGTATAAAGAAGATTGCAGGAGATGTCTCACAAGTACGTAAGGATCCCATGCAGGGTTCTTTGAATCCACAAGTGAAGCCTCGGCCATTCCTGTGGGTGGGCCAAGAAAACTCTCACAAACTTCACAGAGTCGGGACTCATCAGCTTCTCTGCAACACCATATGATGGTTATTCTCACAAGTGATAATACAAGATGTATCAGAAATTACTAATAAAGCTGCAGTTAAGTAATGTCATCCTTGTACAAACGTACGTCCCTTAAATTGGATCTTTTAGCATTTGAAAGTTGTCTCGTAAGTTCGGGAGTTCAATTTATTAGTAAGGTGTCTATTTTCATACTATTTTCAATTATCAATGTAATACTCAAGAGTATTTTATGTGTGAAAGTTTGCAGTCATCTGTTTGTAATAATCACCAAGCACGGCATATGGATAATGCAAAAAAGTAAAGACAGTTCTAAAATAATTAACAGATCTGCAAAATGGACAATATGTGCGGCTAGGAAACTTTGACCGGGACAAACATAGACCAGGGATATTCTTCTTCGTGCAGTCTCATATGGCGCGTTCCATTTGAAAAAAGATGTAACAAAGAAAAAAAAAGAAACCAATAGCAATATTATATCAAACTTCAATCTTTGGGGAAGATAGTAAAGAAACATGAAGCGTTTTATCTACTCCATTGAAGTAATCAGTAGAACAGAAAAATTATGAGAAATAATCAATCTTAAATTACCACCACCCAATGTTCTGAACCATAGCAAATAGATGGTTCAAAGCACTCAAGAAATAGTAACCATTCACATAGCCTTTTAAGTACGCATATGCTATATATGTTAAAATATCTAAAGTCTAAAAAAAATTAAGCACGAAAGATAATAAATATGGATAGGAAACATGAACCAACATCAGGATATTTTCATGCACAGTCAAAGGATACATCCATATATATTGCTGTACACACCAAATATTGAACCAAATCAGTGAATCACATCTGAAAACATTCCATAAAGTCACATCCATTTGCAACCAACTACTTTCAATATCATTCATTAACACTTGACTTGTGAACAAGTTTGTTGAGTATTTTACCTAAATTATTTTCTCAACGTGGAAAGTTGAAAATTCCATTCAGGTACGCAACTTATGGCTGACTACATGTATGCAAAATGTTCAGCTTAAAGTTATGGAGGATTTTTTCTATCTTCAAAACATGGGGGACGTGATTAGGTTGAGCGAGCACTGAAAAGTGAATGCCACAAAAGTAATAAAGAATAAACATGTAGAACAGAACCATAAAGGAATAATTCAAAACAGGCTAAACATATCTACTAACCTAGCAAGAAACCGTACATAAGACAGAAGGCTCTGACGATATTCGCTAGGTGACTTTAAAGCAAGTGATGATGCGAGCTGTGTCTCCAAATGAGCTCGTGTCTGTGTCCCATCATCCGTCATCCTATAAAAATGCCAATTATTTTGTTAGGAATTTGGAAGCAAAAGGAAATATGACAATTTGGAAGAATAGCATTAGTAGGGGGTAATAGTTATTGATGCTTTCCTATTATCATAAACTCAAAGTAACATCGATGGAAGTGCACAGTAAATACCTTGTCCAGCTTGGCTTTCTTGCCAAGAATTTACCAACATCCACCTGTAATTTGCCCAGTTCACCACTTTGAATAGAACTCAAGTTAAAAGTACTTGCAAAATTTGAAGCTGGGAAACAATCATCAGCTATCCTTAGCCAGCACATCAAGCTCATATCAAACAGAAAGGCATGGCGTGTAGCCAGTACAACCAAAGGTGAGCCAGAACTTGAGAATCTTGCGGATATCACTCTTATTGAACCTGATTGAAAAGATAACAGAGATCAAGGATATTAACCTCAAGCAAGCAATTTTGTTAAGCATAACTAACTGAGGTTAAACTTTCAGCAATAATAAGGTGTAACACTAGTAATCCCAAATATTTTGACTTTTCATATTAAAAAAAAGAATATTCATACCAGCATCTTTTGTTGACGAATCCTCCTTTGGCATTACTAGAGGAGCTAAAGACTCATTCAAAATGCAAATCCTGTTGAAAAGATCCCAGACATATAACAAACCTCTCCTAGTAACAACAAGTAACTTCCATGACTCATCACAGTCCACAAAAACTGCAGCAGAACCCATCATCATCATAGGCATAGCTCGTCTTCCACATTTAGTGTAGACCTGAGAAAGAGTAAATAAACCATAACGTGCAGTTAAACAAGAGGAAATTGCTAGGAGAATAAGTAGTTCAAAATACTGAAGAGTTAAATGCATAAAAGTTATGGACCATTTGTATCATTTAAATTTTGCCTGCATAACCAATTTAAGCACATTCAATATACCTTCTACGAAATCAAAGTTCAGTAAACAGAAACCTAAAAGGGATTAACTTTGTAGCTAGAAATCCTTTCTGCATAACAAAATTTAAAAGAACAGTATTGTCTAACATAATTAACAATCTCCCCAGGATTGTTTTTCAAAAATTATAAACTATGTTATCTAGTTGACATGAATAGAAAAACAATTCTTATATTCACTCTTTAAAATATCCTCTCAAAATATTAGAGACTTACGATGACACATCAACTTATCAAACGTACTAAAGAAAATTAGCAACAGAAACTTAAATAGATACTCATCCATTAGAGTTTATACTTCTCAGAAGATTGCTCCATAACACTAATAAAGGTTTAAGCTATTAGGAAAGGCCAATGTATACATTTATAATTCAATATTCCCACGATTGTACACAATATATTTATAAATTATACTAAATAATTAATAAATAGGTGGTGATCTATGTTTCAAACTCTTGCCTTTGCTCTAATATCATGTTCAGATTAATAGAGCTACAATTATCCTAAAAGCTTAAAAGGTTAGAAAAGAGATCAATTAATATATTTACAACTTAAAGATGCTAATTGCTAATATTTTCCCTTAATCATTAGTTGAAGCAGTAGATATATCTACTTGTGTAGCATAATTGAAAGGACACAACCCATAAATTAGTTTCATTTGGAATGTGAACACAAAAGAAAGCTTTCTTGCAAATCAAAGAAGTCTGTTTTATAAACTTTCTGTTCCTTCCGGATACCATGCAAATGCAATCAACAAAAAACAGTTCCTTCTACTGCCAAAATAAAATGGTAAAAATATCAATTCACAACAACAAAACACTTCAAAAACTTCAATTGTTATTAAAGAATTCATAGTAAACTTCTTTTATAACTTCAACATTAACCAACAGCCAAATCAATTGTTGGTATCAATACTGCTTTGTCCTTTAGAACTCAAAATAAACCAACATTAAATCATGAGTTTTATAATCAGTTCGTGTGACATGTACCAGTCGGGAGATCGATCCAATGCCAAGACATATACTATTGGTATGTCTAGTACTAGTACAATGTAGTGTCAATACATCCATATGTATTAGTCTAAGATAGGACCAGTACACTAGTGCACCGATACAAATTGAATTATTAAACCCTACATTAAGTAACGGAAGGAAATATAACACTTGGTGCACAATATTTATATAGTATAATAAAACTAACAAATGAACGATTTTAACAATCACATGGACTTAAGGATAAATGAAGAGCAATTGTTTGAGTACCTGTAGGCAGCCATCATCGCAACCAACAGCCCAAAAATTGGCATTTCCAGCTAAGACAGTTACTTTTCCAGTTATGCGATCCGACCAAAGAGTTTCAGATCCCTTGGTGCAACTAATTTCTGTCTCGTTAGTAATGAATGTGTTACCAACACCAATCACGTCATGAACAGATCGTTCTGTGGGCTTAGCTTCCAAGCAGATAGGTAAACTATCTTCACTGTCTTTCTTACTGAACACCCGAATGGAAACAGAACTACAGGTTGTAAGAGAATTTGGCATACCTATAGACCCTACATGTTCTACATTAGTCCTTCCATCTGCACTGGTCAAAGCTGGTGCCTTTTCAATGATGAGGCTTTCATTAATAGTAGTCCTTGCAGTGACTCCAGCACGCTCCTTAGACCCACAGTTATTACACTTATCAGAGTAACTATATGCGTCGTAGCTTCCACAAAACGGTCTCTTCATGGAAGCTTCTTTTACTCCAACATCAGCAACAACATTGTGATCATCCTTTCCTTGACCCAAGGCTAAGGAAGAGAATTCCACCATTCCAGCTTGAGATGCAGAGAGATGTTCCTGATTTGCTGGAACTCCGACTGCTTCAGGAATTATCCTTTTCCGCCCATCAGGACGACGATATTCTCTTTGTTTTGGTGGACTTGCCAAGGGGACAGATGAAATCTTATTTGAAGCATCCACAGCAGCCCCTGAATTATTCTTGCTTTCCACAGGCTGGGATTCAGAAGTCTTGCAAGTTGACTGACTATTAATTGCGTTAGCTGGCTCCAGGGAAGCTTTTCCAGCCATCTGATTTTGCTCGACAGTAGATACTCCTTTTTTACTTGCCGTTTGTGTAGCACAAGCTGCTTCTAGCAACAGCTGCGCAGCACTTTCTGCTAAATTGGCTTGCCTTCCTCTGACATCTCCATATCGACTTCTCTTTATCTCATCCAGCTCGGCATCAGTCAACCGGTGCCCAAGTTCCTTCACTTCAAAGTGGAAAGTGGCTACGCTCCCATCCAAGGAGCAGGCGAAAAGTGCATAGCCATCTGGACTCCTGCTTCAGCAAAGGTGGGGTTTAGGTTGAAAATAATAAGCCAGATAGCAAGAGATTAAAAGTTTGCCAACAAAGTGTATTACCATGATAAATCAACAACACTTTGTGAAAAAAAATGTTTAGCAACAAACAGAGGGCGGGCGCTTGCTGTTGTCCACACAGTTATAGTTCGGTCTTGACTTCCAATTGCAATCACATTATACGGTTGGTGCTCTTTTGCTGCAGTCCTGGAAGCTCCATTGGTCCATCCAGCAGATGCAAAATTTGCCTCATTGGTATTGGAAAATTGCTTACGAAACATAGAGTGGTTAAACTTGACGACAATAACAGGTGCATTATGGCCTAGGAAGTCAAAGGTAGCAGACCATTCACCCCTTTCCAGAACAGGCGCTGAGTGTCGAGGTTTTTGAAAGCCATGAGTAGTAGTGATGAAATGTCCACAAGGAGACCACCCAAGCCGCCTGAAAAATGTAGAGCCAAGCTGGAAAAGAGTACAACTACTAAGAATGGAACAGTGCAAGATTGAATCTATTCAAACTGATACTGTAATACACACATTTAAAGAGCTAAAGCAATAACATACCGACTTTGACCAATGTCCTTCTGTCCTATGAGCCAAGCTCCAATCACTAGTTCTCCATATGATGACAGTCTTGTCATCTGACTGGCTTGCTATGAAAGAACCAATGGGATCCCAAGCAACCCCTTTGACTAAACTGGAATGCCCTCTCAATACAGTAATGCAAATACCAGTTGTGATGTTCCAGATGTGAATAGAGTTATCCAAGCTACCACTCGCCAAAGTTAGATCGTCCGGAGACCAATTGAGATCTACCTATTATAAGAATCAAAGGGGACTTCTCCATTAGACTAACATTGTTTATGACAGTAGAAACAAATATTTCTGGAGCATTAAGGTTCAACAAGCTTCAAAGATTGAGAAATAGACAAGGGATATTTTAAGTACCACATCTGCAGTATGACCCCTCAACGTCATAGTAACTTTCCAATTTTCTACATCTGGAGGCTCCCTACTGCCAAATTCAGTTGTGCCAGATCCAGGCTTTCTCTCATGAATGAGAATTACCTGATCATCAGAGCCAGAGGCAAGTAATCTTCCATGTTTAGCCCATCTAACACAATTGACTGATCCAAAGTGATCGCGTAGTGTAGCCAGCAATCTTGGGGTTGAAGCATCACTTTCAGATTCCCTACCTACTGCTTTCATGTTCCATATTCGAACCTGCAATGAAAAGGAGAAATAAATTATCCACAACACACCCACAATAAACTCGTGCATGTAAAAATCATCCTATCGTTCTGAAACCATCTTTTCAACAAATATATTAGAAAAAAAAAATTGGTATAGAAAGTAGGAATTCAAACTGAAAGCTACTTGCAGTGTGCTTCAAAATAACTTCTTGACACCACTACACATTTTCCAAATTAAGTGACTAGCACACTCGTCCGCACACGTGCTAAGCAAGCAAATAACAAAATGGAGCGAGCAAAATCACCCAACTTTCCATTGTTATTAAAAAAATTCTCACAGCCGTCAGGCTAGTTTTCTCTCTGCAATCATTAAAATGCATCAGTCAGAATCTTCAGTTCATGGACCCAATGGAGCACAGAGAAATAGATACACCCTGACAACCGCTGACAATTGCAACCTTTAATCCTCATCAAACATGAAAAAATTTATATAATTTTACTTTTTTTTCAGAACGCATATGCAAAATCAACCAAACACGCACTTCTAAACAATGCGAATTAGCAAAAGTGTTGCTAAATTTCGCAAGAGAAACAGAGATTCTCATGCGTTCATGCAATTTAGCAGCTGCAGACGAGGAAGTGTAAACAACTACTGTCTACTTCAGACCGCTCAGAAAGGATCACTTAAACAGAAATGAAAATAACAAATAATAAAAAAGAAGTCTCACCTTGTGATCTCCTCCGCCAGTTGCAAATCTGACGCAGCCTGCTTGGATGTCAATGGAGAAGATCTGCATCCCCTCATGCCTAACCCAGTTAGGTTTCTCTGTGATCATCGTCTTCCACCGATCCAATCCTCTCCCCGCCTCAGAATTTGAATTCCTATAACCCCAAAGGCTCCGAGGCCAAAACCCTAATGCGAGCACAGGAGCCCGAAGAACCCGCGAAGGAATTCGTGGGGAGGAGACTGAAAGGGGAGAGCGAGAATTGAAACTCTGGGCCGAAGAGGCCAATATTTGGCGATTGGTTTAGGCGAAAAGATTGGAGTTAAAAAAGATTGTTTAAAATAGGCTTAAAAATAAAAAAAAAGCCGTAAAAATCGATTACGTGCTAATATATTCCAAATTAGATTCGAAATTCTACCACTAATTTATTAAATACTAATATACTATAGTGACAAATTATAATGGAACGAGTAATTAATTGCCAATAATACCTATGGGAATTCCAAATCTTATAGCGGTTAAATATTTTCTTATTCTTATTGCATATTTCTGCTTAAGATTCTTGAAAAATACACCCTCATATTTGGGATGAGTACTCTTAAACATCGGGGGCTTAAAGAAGTATTCTTGCGATTATAATATAATTATAATAATATTTTCTAAATAAAATAGACTTTTAATACTTGGCAATTGATATAATCATTTTTTATTTTTTGTACGAAAATTAGATACTTTTTAGTTAATTGGATAAAATTATAGTTATATGTGGTATATTTAATAAAATTAGTAAATATATATAATATAATCAGATTAAATGGGTCAAATATAACCTAATTATCTAATCCAATCCCATCTAACTTCGTATCAAGTTGAATTAGGGCTACGAGTTAGGTTAGATTTTGTCAGATGTACTAGTAGAAAAATGCAGAGACACAAAACTTAGACAAGGTCTTAAATTAACTATGCATGCATTTTAAAGTAATTGACAGGACATGAATTACAAAGCATCCGTGGGAGAATTTTCATAAAATTTGATCAAAATTTGATAGATCTGGACTAATTTATTTAATTAAATTTTATAAAATATTGATCAATTTTATAAAAATACATAGGTTCATATTAAATAAAATTTGATAACATTATATGAAATTTGGTCGAAATCTATAAAATTGTAGATAAATTATACGGAATTTACTTTAATCCGCGCCTTTATGATTTATGCTTCTTTAATTGCTACAAGATCTATGTATATATGATTTATAAACCCTGCCTAAGCATTTCTTGTATCGGGCATCTTTACATTAATACGGTTATGAAAACTCGAGCAATTTGTGAATATTGCATCATAATAGGGTCTATCACGCCCTGAATTAAGGTAATATTTTTTTGAATATTTTACTCATGAGTCAACGCTTGGCTCGAGTCCAAATTCATCAACACAGATACTGCAACGATCGAGACCACAGGATTGGGTGCGACTGGTGGGGACGATTCCTCGAACCGACCCCAGCCCGATTAAGGACTCTTGCGGAAGATCGCTGCCGTTCCAACACGGTTCAGATCAACGCTGACGATTCACCGAGAACCGGTATCGTCGAGTCAAATCGGGTTCACCCAAACCCAAATGGGACTCACCAGTGACCGACCGCGTCGGACGGGGTCCACAACAATTTCTGAGCACATCCACATGTCGGATAGAGAACCGAGGGGAGTAATTAAACTCACCCACACGACCACAGATCAAGCCGGCGCCCGGAAATCACAGGCGGTCGTCCACTCGGCGTCGCACGCTGGTGACCAAAGAACCCGACCGGCTCCTCACTCACACGCCCGCGAGGAGGCTGGACGATGCTCCGCCGGTAACGTCGCACAAGGACGATGGGGAACCCGGCAGCCTCGTCCTACTCGCCCGCAGGCAAGAACGGTCGTAGAGTAAGGCTCGCATGTAGGCAACTGAGCAGGCCGGTGATGGCCGGCGCCGAAGGAGCAACGCTCGCCCCAAGGCGAGCTCGGTTGGCAAGCAAAGCTGTCGAAGAGGGTGGCGCTGGTCACCCCGCTGCTACTGCATCGGATGAGGGGGTGTCGTTGACGCCGACGGTAGGGGAGTCAGGGGGACGAATGACGACTAAGGAGGCACACGCCAAAGGGGAGTTCGTCGGCAGGGCAGGCTGAGGACGAGGCTGGCTCCGCGAAAACGACGTAGGCGACGACGACAAAGCTGCGCTGCCTCGCTGACGGAGATGGCAGCGTACGGGTCCACTTGGGGAGGAAGCTCGCTCCAGCCACCGGGAGTCCGCCAAGAGGGGGAGGAAAGGAACCGCATGCTGGCGGAGAGGTCGAGCGGATGACCGGAACCGCATGCAGGCGAGTTGGTCCGGAAGTTCTCGCACGCAGGCGAGCCGGAACTGAAGAAGGAGAGGGAGGAGGGGCTCGCCGGAGGAGCACGAGGATCCGCCCAACCACGCATGCAAACGAAGAGGAACGGAAAGAGAAGGCGGCGCCGTCGGGGAAGATCACGACCCGGAGCGGAGAACGAGGAGGGCGCCGGACCGACGAGAGCGTACCTCGGTGATCACAAGGCCGCCGGCTCCTTCGAGTCAATGAAGCGATAGCGGTAGCGCCTTTCGAGGCGGTCTGAGCAACGCCGATGGAGAAGGTGATAGCTGCGGCGTCAACGGAGGCGAGGAAGAGGAGACGAAGTTCACCGCGGCGTTCCACCTCCCACCCGCACCACCGGAACACCAAGGAGAACTCCGCCGACGACGTCCGGTGAGGAAGAGCCGACGATCAACGGAGAGGGGGGCGGCGATGGTGAAAAGTCGAGAAAATCCCGTCGAAGATGAAGATGAGTCGCGCCCGTTCGCCTCCACGCCTTTTCCCCATTCCGCGATTTCCCCCGAGTCAACGCGAGGCGCGAGGCGTGAGGCGTCAGCCGCCCATGTTGCATTTGTGTCGAAAAAATTTTGGCAGCGGGCCCGCTGCCGAACAGTGGCAGCAGGGTACCCAGCTGTGAGTACGCATTTCACGATAATGATGGCGCAGGGTTTCGTGAAATGACACGCATCTCAATATTTTCACGAAATCTACTGTTCCATTTCACGAAACTGTGTCATAACTTTTGGGTCCGACAGCAGGGTACCCCGTTGCCAAAATTTTTTCGTCTGCGTCAGCCTGCCTACACACGCAAGCATGCGCGTGAATCGCCCGTTGGCAATTTCTCAATCCGGATCTGGATTCAGACACTGCCCGATTCGACCTGCCAGGAAAGTAACAGAAGGCTGGGTTGGGTTTTGGGCCGCGCCCAAAATTCAGCCCGAAGGCCTAACAATAGGGTAAAAATGTGAATATTCACAAAATATATCAATAAATTTTAAACATAATAGAAGAAATAAATATTAAAAAAAATTGAAAAAGCATAGTTGTCATTACTCTGTTATCCGCGTGCAGTATGCCTGACGAAATATAAGTAGAGAAATAGGAAATTATAATTATGGTAGAAGATAAAAGAAAAAGTAAAAGAGCACACTCAAGGTCGTTCTATATGTCGTCGAGCCATAGTCAAAGCTTTGACCATTGCGTTGGCAGTGGTGTTCTTCATCCAATTAAATATTAAATATTAAATATAATTGTCGCACGTCAAAACCTGCCTTAAAAAATTGATTTTGTCAATATTACTTCTTCCACTTAATATAAAAAAGACTGGCTTCATTAATAAGATCCATTTTATTATTATTATTTTTGAATTTTTAGATATAATTTTAAGTTTTTTTGTTGAAATAAATAAGTAATTAATAAAGAGAAATTTTGATTTTATTATTTTATTAACTATTAAGATATTTATCGATAATTAATAAGTGACACCTACTGCAGTAGGTGTAAACTTTGACCAACTTACTTCCTTTCTTACTTTTTCTCCTCTTTGCGATTTCTCTAATTTTGCAAGAAACCCCTTCTTATTTTTTAATATAATTTCGTCCATTTGTCTCCTTGTCCCCACTCCCCACCCACCCATACCGCCCTCCCCAACCCATCTAACCACCCCAAAGCCACAAACCCCCTTATAAATTGTTCATCATCCACGCTTTCCACGTTTCTCCTAGCTTGAAAAGAAGCCCTTTCCCTTCTCAAGCTCTAGTGCAGCTCCACTTTTCTATTTTTACCCCGGTGTTTGCCCTAAATTATGTCACAAATAGCTGCCGCCATGCTCTCCCCCCGCCCCAAAGCTCGTCCCCAATCCCATCGACGGCCAATCCGCCATTCCCAATCGCCGTCTGCTTTTCCGCCGCCCCCTGTGCGCCGGTTTCCGTCCAGTTGTCCGATCCGTCTACCTCCCCACCGATGCCGCGGCTGCCGCCCTCGCCCTCAGCCGCTCCGATTGGCAGACTAATTTCGCCATCCTCGCTAGCAAGGCCGCCCCCTTCTCCACCGCTCCCTCCGAGTCCACCGATCAGAACAAGCTCGTGAGCACCTCATCCTCGGCTACGCTCGATCTGGCTCCGGCGCCTAATCTCCCGCGGCCGCTCTCGATTTGCGATCTCTCCCCGCCGCCCAAGCACGGATCTCGACTCCGCGTGGCCTACCAGGGCGTCCCCGGCGCCTACAGCGAGGCCGCTGCCGGCAAGGCTTACCCTAACTGCGACCCCGTCCCCTGCGACCAGTTCGAGGTCGCCTTCCAAGCCGTCGAGCTCTGGATTGCCGACCGGGCTGTCCTCCCTGTTGAGAACTCCCTCGGCGGCAGCATCCACCGGAACTACGACCTCCTTCTCCGCCACCGCCTCCACATCGTCGGCGAGGTCCAGCTCTCCGTCCGCCACTGCCTCCTCGCCCTCCCCGGCGTCCGCGCCGACCAGCTCAAGCGCGTCATCAGCCACCCGCAGGCGCTCGCCCAGTGCGAGCATTCCCTCACCGCGCTGGGCCTCCGCGTGACGCGCGAGGCCTTCGACGATACCGCCGGAGCCGCCGAGTTCGTGGCGGTGAACGGCCTCCGCGATACGGCGGCGATCGCGTCCGCGCGCGCGGCGGAGCTGTACGGGATGCAGGTGCTGGCGGATGGCGTGCAGGACGACGATGGGAACGTGACGCGGTTCTTGATGCTGGCACGCGAGCCCATCATTCCACGCACCGACCGGCCGTTCAAGACTTCGATCGTGTTCGCCCACGACCGTGAGGGCGCGTCCGTGCTGTTCAAGGTGCTCGCCGCCTTCGCGTTCCGCGGGATCAACCTGACGAAGATTGATAGTCGGCCACACCGCCACCGACCGCTGCGGCTGGTCGATGAGGGAAACGTGGGCACCGCAAAGCACTTCGATTACATGTTCTACGTGGACTTCCAGGCGTCCATGGCGGAGCCGCGTGCGCAGAATGCGCTCGCGGAGGTACAGGAGTTCACCTCATTCCTCCGTGTGCTGGGGAGCTACCCCATGGACATGACACCGTGGGTGGCGACCGCCGGACCCTCGTCGTCGTCGATGGCACCGACATCAGATTAATCAGTGAAATTCGGCCACATCAAACCAGTACTCCTTTTTGATTTTTTTTATTGATGAAAAATTCGTCTCGACGTATATATTGTATGACCATCATCACAATCACAAACTCACAATAACACGATGCACGTTATAAATACAAGATTAAATGAAGAATTTACTGTATAGGGACGAGTTACAGCATATTATAACCTCCTCACGAATCAGGATCGTTATAAACCGGGGTTTGGTGAGGAGAGTCGTTGTCGGAAATTATGGAGGGGAGGGCGGTCATGTCACATGTGAGTTGGTAGCCCATTGGTAGGTAGCGGAACGTGAAATTACAAGATGGAAATCGGCTAATTTTCTATTTTGCTTCATTTTTCGTTAATATGTTATACTTTTTATAAATTTAAATTATATTTTTTTACTTTTATTTTATATGATAATAGAATTTTTGGGATCACGCGGCAATTCATCAATAGTTAGTGGTTTCCCACCAACACACAATTATCGATTTCAGACAGCAGTTTCTTAGAAATGGTATTTAGGATTTGAATTTGTTTTTTTTATTTGCATAAATTGATGGCATTGGTTTTGACTTTTGATTATGCTCAACGAAAATTGTGAGAAATTCTAATTTATTATTATTATAAATATTTTAATCAATATCCAATATGGATTTGATTTGATTAAATTATTTTTGTTGTAAATTTAACTTTTTATTATATTTATATAAACATTTGCACGACTCTAATCAGCCTAACCCAAATTTCATTGCTAAAAAATCTATACCGTATCACCCACTAGAACTCAACAAACTTGGTTAAAAAGTTATACTTCATTTCTCAAGGCAGATACGAAGAAAATAAAAAAAATTAATGTAGGAATGAAAGAAAATAATAAACATGAAAAACTGACTAAATCCATTGACCTGAATCGACCTAACATGAAATTAGTCAGATTCGAGTTAAGCCTTATCATACTTAGGTCAAAATTAGCTTGACTCATTTTCAGCCTAATTAATTTTAAATTATAATCAAATTGACTAATATAACCCAAATAAATTAAACTCCTTAAAAAAATCCCTAATAGGCCAAAGCCCCATCCCCTCTTGCTCTCTCGGGTCCCTCTTGTCTTCCCCCCTCTTTCTTTCAACACCCACCCCTTCTCGCTCTTCCCATTTGTCGCCCTCTCTCTCCCTTTCTTTAGAGAGTCAACAATGGGTTACGGTCAATAGGTCAAGATTATGTAAGCAAGTTGATAGTTTATGCTTTGGCGGATTAGTGTATATCCCAAGTAGTATTAAATTAAGACAATTATATATGAATCGTGTTTGGGTTATTGACCATTTAAGTCAATTAATTGAATGGGTTGTGCTTAGGTTAGAGTAGTTGAGTCAGATCACAACAAACATAATCTATTTATGACACATTAACTCAATTTACTAGTTCTAAAAAATAATATAAAAAAAAAAGAAAGATAATTTTATTCTACCTAAAGAAATAAAGAGTCAACTTATAGAAATTTTATGTTCAAATATATTATGTTAAAATAAAATTTAATAGGCGAAGAACAAATAAAATTTGATATATTTTTATTTTTACTATAAAATAAATATGAAGGGGTTAATTTTAATAATAACAGGATAATTTTAATCTCTTTAGTCCTATCAAGTAAAATAGATTCGTATATTTTTAGCTGGTAGGAGAAATGAAGTAATTGAAGGATAAATTTTGACGTATTTAATACTTCAAATGGGGTAAACACAACAAAATTTAGTGCAAATTGGCATTAATACTTAATTTTAAGAAACCAATTTCCTTAAATTAAACTAATATAAATTAAGTTGGTCTTCAAGGGGGAAATTGTCATTTTCCCTTAATTTTAGTAAATCAATTCAGTGACACTTTGATGTCTTTTTTATATCATTTCCACCCTTCAATCTACACCAAATTCCAACAATATTCATTCTTCTTACATCCGTTGCTTATGATTTTTTTTCCTTACCTCACCTAGATTGTAGACATTATATCTAAGTCAACTTAAGATATGATTTTTTTTCCTTGTCTCAGATATTACATCAAAGTCAACTCAAAATATGGTTTTTGGAGTCAAACTTAACTACACTACAACTAGTGTTTGGTTTATCATTAGTAATGAACATTTATGTTTGGAATAATTGTAAACATGCTCGGAATGTGATCAAATGCTTAACAACAACTTATTGGTCTTAAAATTAAATTCAATAATATTTTCTTTCTTTTTTTCATCTATGTTTATATTTTATGTTGCCCCACATATTTTCCCCTTATTTTACATATATTATCTTCTACCATACTTTAAATATTTTGAATAAAATCATTGAAGTTTGAGCTTTTATTAATTTTGTTTAACTATAGTTCAAATATAATTACTAAGTATTATATCTATAATTAATGGTAATCATGTATGATATGGGTGTGTCATGCTTACTACTAGACTTAGATTTTGACCGGTCAAATAGACCATTGACTAATATGCTACGGATGTTTCAACTTTATATAAACTAGATTTTTCATTCCAACTTTAAAATTTTCCACGTGGGACCAGGGATTTGTGCGTCAATTAATTTCATCCCTATCCTTAAATTTCTATTATTTAAATTGCATTTTGGTTAATGATAAATAATTTTTTATGTGATTTTAATCTTAGATATTAAATCATTATTGCTTCATATTTTGGTCTATTATTATTATTATTTATAGACAACATTTTGTGTATCATTAGTGTTGGATCTAATCCTGCAATTAACAAAGACCAATAAATAATTAGAGTTAGAGAACCTAGAGGTGATCCAAAGATCTGTCTTTTGGCAAATTTTTGTTCCTCGTGCGGGATTCAACCGGTATAATGCTTTCGGTGTAGTAACTATCACATATATGCTTTCGGCACTGACAGCAAAAAAGGGAGAGAGATCGCACGAGAGAGAAAGAGAGCATATGCAATAGTCGACCGGTTGCACACAACTCTATATATATATATAGAGAAGTTACTGACGGTTATTCTTAGTAGGGCCACACGTGCGCCTGCAGTCGCATTGATATTAATTAAGACTACGTCTTAATTATAACTAAGAATAAAATTAAATAAATAAATGAGCAAATTTAATAATCAGTAAATTAATGCCTAAATAAAATTAAATTAAGAAATAATGAGTTTGGGCTTTTTGGGTTTTCCCTTAAAGCTCCAACAATCCCCCACAAAACGCAAAAAATATAGTGAACCAGGTCTTGAACTATATTATTTTGACCCAATGTTGAACAGTACACACATGATACAGTAGCTCTGTGACGCGGGGTTGCACATTTTTTGTTGTGCGCATAATCTTCTTTTCATGTAACTTTCACTTAGCTAGAGAGGTCCAGTTCTCTATTCCGCAGCTGTATACAAAAAAGTTACATATAGAAGAAACTCTATGAGGAAGTGTGTAGAGACACTTATTATGATATATGATGAGTGCTATATATATATGATTTAAAGTATATCTCATGCACTATTTTCTGGCTTTAATCATGTTTTCTAACCGAATTTAACATCGTTTCTTGTAAAGTTCAGAATCTTCACCATTCTTTTATTTTTCTGTGAAGTGCATGTCATTTCGCCATATTTTCATTAAGATTTGGAAGATATGAAGTTACGAAATGATTCAGCACAAGTCAGAGAAGTCACAGGCCAAAATTTAGCACTTTCGGATAATTTATAGTGAACACGGCCTGGCCGTGCATGTATACACGGCTGTGTTCATCTCTACGACGGAGTTCTTTTTTTTCCCGAGGCGAGCACGGGTAGGCCGTGCACTCAAACACGGCCGTGTTCAGGAATTTTCAGAAATCGACGCGCTCGACACGGGCTTCAACACAGGCGTGTTCAACAACTCCAATTTTTCCCGAGCTCGACACGGCTGGCCCGTGTCTAGACGCACGGCCGTGTCGAGTAATCTGCAGGTTGCCGAAGTAAGCACGGCTGGGCCGTGCGCACGAACACACCCGTGTTCGCGTTCGCAGTTCGCGATCTTCAACCGTTTCTTCACCAAATCCTACGGTCCAAGGGCCGAAAAATTGGGAAAAATACCCAATAATCATTCCTGACCGTCCAAACTCTCGATTAAGGGAGAAAATGAAGGATTTTGGGCGGTTAGATAGTGGATTTTGGATGAGAACGCGATTAGGGCGAAGAACAAGGTGATTTTCTGTTTCAAGGGTTCGATTCGACAAATTCTTCAGAGTTTTCGAGAAAGGACGGAAGATCCATCATCTCCTACCATTGCTTTGTAATCTTCCTTACTTTCGAGTTAAATTCCTAGAGTCTTTGTGTGTTAAATGATGAGTTAGATCGAGTAAACCCTATTTCTGAGACTTGGGCGTAGCCAGTTGAGTAATTTTCCACATGTAAAATAATTTTATGAATTTAATGACATTCTCAAGTAATTTGTTTATCAATTTTGGATGCTTTTATCTTGCATATATGTGTCTTGGCCAAGCATAATATGTGTTAAGTGTCCAACTTGGACTAGTGATTTGAATAACGAGAGTTATTCAATATCACTCGAGGATCTACGGTAGTTATATAGTTTAATGGGTTTTCCTTTAGTTAATTTTGCTACGAGAGTAGGGAACTAGCTTAAGGACGATATCGGATTATGCTTCGAGAGAAGGTAAGCCGTAAAACAGAACTTACCGCCTTAAACAATTTACTGACGGATTATGCTTTGAGAGAAGATAATCCATTTCTTTATTGATTCATTAGTTGTTTCTACCCTACAACAACTCAATTTGGTGAAACCTAAAGTCTCATAGCTTCTTTAAAACTGTAATTCCCTTATTGACGTTAACTTCTAGATTCAAGAATTTAGGTTTAAGGATTTTTCCTGATTTGTATTTAGAATTGTCTAGCTATCGATGATGCTTAAGGTTGGTACTTGACGCCAAGCTCCCTGAGGACGATACTTCTTTCTACTTCGATAGTCCGTGCACTTGCGGGGCCTATCAATATACCTTTGGGTTTCTTTAAAAATAATATACTCAACCTCACATCTACATACTAGTACAAAATCACCTTAAGAATGAGGCATTGGAGTTTTACAATAACTCCAACAAACACAGTAGCGTTTTATAAATTCTTAGTTGGTACTC
Organism: Costus lasius; assembly: GCA_027563935.2. Taxonomy (NCBI): domain Eukaryota; kingdom Viridiplantae; phylum Streptophyta; class Magnoliopsida; order Zingiberales; family Costaceae; genus Costus; species Costus lasius. The sequence goes on along the minus strand of CM050447.1, from coordinate 4,716,403 downwards.
CTTGGCCAACCAGTCAGCTTGTTGTTCTATTGAACCTCTTTCCAGGGTCTACCTATCATGGAGGTTGTGTTGCCATTGTAGGAGGGCCCATTATGGAGAAACCCCTATTCCCCTAGATGAGGCCACTACTTTAGTTTGAGACAAACCTTTAGTGAGGCAATCAACAAGATTATCACATTTATGTTTTACCAACCATCTAATAGTTTATCTAATCTTAACATGTCTACTCATTTTAATATTAATAGTCTTAGGTTTAAATTCTTTCTTCTGAGTTTTAGTGTATTAACCTTAGCCAAACAACCCCTACAATCAAAAGAATTTTATATTATAACGTTTCTAAGTTTCATAGAGAATCACAAAAGTATTTAAGTTTAGACAATATCTATTAGGAATAAAATTGTAAAATACGCAAGTAATGAATTTTCAATAAACAGTCAACATATATTTTTACAATAAATAAAATTGACTAATAATCGAATTTAATTTAAAAGAAGCGATTCTATTAAAAACAACATGCCGAAATTTGGATATAAATAGAATGTATGTTTCTATATGTTAAAATGAGAGGTGGTCATGCTGACCGCACGTGCGAAAGTCATTGCCTCCGCTCAGGTCACGAGTTTGAGCCTTGCGACCGCTTTTCACGGAAGTAATTTTGTCTTCGCGACGCGTGTGTGCGTGACGTTAGCGGGAATTACCCGATTATAAAAGTTATTGCTATAATTTAATAGATATAACAGAATAATAACACAAATTTAATTACTCGGTTAAATCAGATTAATTGCATATCTATCAAAATAATTGCAGACGCAGATCAAAATAATTAAATTAATTAATAAAACAAACACATATAATTATGATTGCACAATATCTTCCTAACCTTTCACTCGCCGGAGGGAAAAAGCACTAATAAGAGCTGCAAGAAGGCGGGCATTGATATGCCCTTGGCGGACTAAAAGTGCCTACCACCCGTAAGGGGCAGTATGAGGCAAGATAGTGTACCAACTATTACACATAAATATCAAACAAACACTTTTAGTTCGATGGTACACATAAATATCAAACAACACTTTTGAATTTTCCTTTAAAGCTCTAATAATTAATCACGTAATTGATAAGATTCATTATTTTTAATTTTAAATAATAAATAATATTTTATATTCGTATAATAAACGTTTTATTATTAGCTAATTAAATAATATTTTTTAATTGAAAGTAGAGAGTATGGGATATCTATACACTTAAACCCGAACCCGATATATAAAATATAAATATATTCCGCATTTAAAATTAAGTACTATATCACTTGACTTGAATTTAATTATTATTTTAAAATTCGGCTATAGTAATTTTGACATCGGCCCATTGAAGTAAGGCCCAAAAACCCTAAACCCTTTTTTCCCAAGTAAACGGAAGAAAAAAAATCTTTCTCCTCATCGCCTCCCTATAAATAGCAAAACCTCGAACCTTATCTTCCCCATCCACTCTGGTCTCGACGCTGAACTCCGGGCTAAGTCCTCTTGTGGCGACGATGAGTTTGTCATCCTTCCTCATCCCTCTGAAGCTCCTACCTTGCTCGGCTTCTCCAAACTCCGCCCTTCTCCTCCCAGTCTCCTCGAAGTTCCCACGGCCCGACCTCGCCGCCCCCTTCCGCCCCTCTCTGTCCGTCGCCCGGCCCTCTTGCCGACGCGGGGCGGCCTCCCGTCTCGATGTACGCGCCCTGGCGCTGGACTCTGGTTACTCGTCCAAGCGGGGCGGCAGCAATGAGCCGAGGGAGACGATCCTGCTTCCCGGCTGCGATTATAACCACTGGCTCATTGTGATGGAGTTCCCGAAGGATCCGGCGCCTACGAGGGAGCAGATGATAGAGACCTATCTCAATACTCTTGCCACCGTCCTGGGAAGGTAGATGCGATTTGTTTTGGCTTTGTAAAATTGGAAATTTTCTATTTAGCTTGGTGGTTTCAGCATTGTTTACTTGTGCTTTCTGTGTCAATGAAAAATGACATTGTTTTCTCTGTAGGACAAACTTTTCTTATGTGTTTTGTCATTGGTAGAGTTGGCTACTATTTTAGGATAGTTATTTTTTGTAATTATAGTCTTGGAATACGATAGGGTTGACATCCTTTGAGGAAAGGGGATGAACCTAACATGGCGATAGTTTTAAATAAATACTTGATTAATCTGATTGTGGACAATTTTGGATTGTGATCACTGTTTCAATAGAGCAGAGAAAACTACAATTTTGGCCAATTTGCATTTTGGAGCATATGCTTGACATTGAAAAGAAGAAAGCATTGATAAAGTTGTGCTGATCGGGCAAATTTGTTCAGTGGTGCATATTACTTAGCAATACGAATTCTGATATGATAATTTATTTCTGTAATAATTCGTCTGAGATTCAGTCCGCCTACATTTTTTGTGCTATTACTGCTGCAAAACAAGCTGATTTTGGTGTTCTTTTTCGTTTGAGCAAATACTTTTATGGTTTACTGTGGTTCTTCTGAAGTTAGAATGGTCGAAACTGATAATTCAAATTCAGGTAACCTAAACTTCCTAGGTGTCCTTGGTCCTTTGAGAGAGCATTCCAATTTTTTATTTTTTATTTTTTCTGAGAATGTTATTTATTGGTCACAACGATATCTTGTTATCTTCATCATCTTCTCTTGTCACCAATAGGAAGTCTCATTACTACTACCCGGCAGCTTAAAGCTGCTTACTTGTTATATCTACCATATTTACTTGTGAAATCACAGGTATTGTAAGAAAGGATCGTTATTGGTTCATCACTGATAGAGTGTTTTCTTTTACCATATATTTGCCAAAACAATCTATCATATTTAGTGCAAGATATAACAGGTATTTTTAGAAGGATTTCTATTGCCTTAATGGCTCATTAGCCTCAGTATTATCAAATATTGCAGTGAAATTGATTAATTTTGGCATGATTGATATATGTTGTCATAATCTTTTGATTCTTTTCTCTGATTACCAATGTAATACTTTGTTATCTAAGCCTTGTATTTGGTGATGATGGCTTTGTGACTGAGTGACACCATGATTGATACTTTATTTGACTGATGATTGTTAGAATCCTTGCTAATCAACTCTTAGTGTGGGTTATGATCCTCTCGTCTCTTTGAGTGGTAACTGTACTTGATCTCAGTTGCTCATGATTGAGCTTTGTTGAATGCTGGTTGTGACAGCTTATGTGCAAATTCATGTAGTCATTTAAATATTTAATGCTACCCCTGTAAAACAATTGTATATCCTTTATACTAATATATATCTCTTGTACATAAACATCTATCTTATCTAGAGCGTGGTTTTACATGCAGTTAATATGAATCAACGTACTGGTAGATATCAATCCCAATGTGACACTGGTTTTTCGCCAAATATTGGGTTTCCCAACTGAAGTGTTTGGTAAATAGCAATTTTGTCAATTAATTGTGGATATAATTGTTATAAAAGCTGGCACTTGGTTTTTAGTTGAAAGCAACAGTTGCCTTTATAAGAGAGAAGAGAGGAGAGGAAGTGAAAGTGCGAGGCGCAAAAAGATACAAAGAAGTAGAGGGTAACAAAAGAAGTACAAAAGCTTGTCGTTGTTTGTTGCTGCAGCTACCTGCAGCTACATTGTTACCTCTTTATCAGTGTGCTCCTCTCTCTTCCTCATAACCTTTTTCCTTATCTCCATTCTCCCCCTGCCATCCTTGGCTTCTTATAGATTTTGCTCTAGGATTAGAAATTTGTGCAATCGATCTATCATGTCTAATTATATTGTCTTTTAGGTCAATATTAGACGATAGAGAACTTTTAAAACATTTTTTGTCAAAATTTTGGTAATTATATTTATTGTGTATTTTGTTTTTGTAATTTGTGTTTTTGGGTTAGAACTGTGTAATTGAGGTAAATCCTTGACTTGCAGTACATTCTAACTTGGGCTCAGCAGATGTTGTGTAATATCTGCATATTTTAATGTGTCAGTTATAAGAGATTGCAGTGTTAGAAGATGGATGATATATCCTGTCTTCAGTCTGTCAAAATTATTATATGAGACAGTTGAAAAAACTGGGAGAATGTGTTTTGAAGACTCTATTTAGTAGTATCATCATGCAAAATAAAAAAAAAGAATGGCATTCTATGATATAAGGATTCATATTGAAATTGCTTGGTTTATGTAGGAGAGCCTATAGTGTAATGGTTATAGGGAATTAGGGATTGTGAAGGAATAAAAAAAAATAGACATGAGAAGAAAATGCAATGAAAGTCAAGTTGGCTCTTAGGGCAAATAACTTAGGAGATATGTTTGAGGCAATCCAAATCAATAGCTGCTCGTGTAGGGAAGTGCTTGAGAATTAAATGAGTTTTTCATTTTAGCTTCACATGCTTTCAGACTTGTTCAACTTGGGCTAAATGTTGTGTTGCTCCTTCAAAGTAATTTTTGTTCTTGATGGATTGTGTGTGATCAAGTGTCGACAATTGAATGCACTATAGGATTTTGCAACTCTGATTCACTATAATATTACCACATACTACCGCCGTATTTTCATGTTTTGATCTGAAACTCCAAAATTATATAGTCATAACATGAAACAAAGACATATTCCCCAGTTACATTGTATATCTCTTGCAGATTAGCCTGAAAGAATTGATTGGAAAATAAAACAATTTACAATCTACCTCCTTATTTTAAGAACCTCCTGTATGTAAATTTATTGATGGTGATGCCAGAAATACAAATACAACTTCGGATTGTGTAACAGATTTGTTGATCTTTGTTTTATACGTTGAATCCTTGCTATTATAAAATAAGTTCTACCAATTTGAAGAAGAAATGATCTCAATTGTTGTCTTTACCTATGTTTGAAACATGACAAGTTTTTTTCGTCTATTGCAATTCCTCACTTTCTCATGTCGCCCTTGTAGCATGGAAGAAGCCAAGAAGAACATGTATGCTTTCAGTACAACAACATATACTGGATTCCAATGCACTGTATCTGAAGAAACATCAGAAAAATTCAAAGGTATTGCTTGAACTGTTGAGAAATTTTCAATTTCTTTGGTGTCTATTTTTCAAACACTGCACATTTTCATTTTTCATACAGGATTACCAGGAGTTCTCTGGGTATTGCCTGATTCATATATTGATGTAAAAAATAAAGACTATGGAGGTTGGTTGAAATCATTCAAAAGAACTTGTATTGCCTTCATGATTTTAACTATTGTTCCTTTCACCTGCCTAGGTGACAAATACATTAATGGGGAGATAATTCCATGTACGTACCCTACTTATCAACCAAAGCAACGTGGCGGATCAAAGAATGAAAGCAGAAAATATGTAAGGCGGCGGGATGGTCCTCCACCAGAACGCAGAAGACCGGTTGCAGAAACACCCCAGGCTGGGTCTACATGAGGCGTGATAACTGTGAGCATTTATGATGTTTAACATTTATGCTTCTACCTCCTTAAATCTAACTTTAATTCTTTTGGATTTCATTTATAGGCTACTAGGGATCATTTTATGTGCTGCAGAAGACTGAGTGCTCTACCCATTGTGTCTTATGGCAACTTCACTGCAATTTTTTGTGCAGGAATACACCTTCCTGGCTGGCTTAACCTAAATATGTTGGTTGCAGGGAGCATGGTTTAGGATCGTCAATTAATGTTAAGGTTTTGTCCACGTAGATCTAGTGCTTTGACTTGGAGTTGTCAACTATTTGTGTAAACTCAGACATGTTAAACAGATTATCTACTTCCTACTGTGTCTTGCTGCTCAGCAAATGCTCAAGAACTGATGAAGAGTAACTGTTTGCGTTTGGGCATGAGATGAGATGGTGATTTTAAGAAAAAAATTTCCATTTTCCATGGTTTGGGTGAATTTGATGTGTTATCGGAATATATGATTTGTCTGCTGCCGTTCACATGAGATAGATGTGTATTCTCAGCAACACTATCTGCTGCCGTTCACAGCATATCTACGCCTCGTGCTTGTTTTTCCGTGATTTATCTCGTCGTCTCTGTTCTAGACTTTCAGGCAGTAGGATCGAAGGCATGAAATCAATAGGCAGCGAATGGGTATTTTAATATGTAGATGTTCTTCTTTTTACAGAAATGTACATGATTCCAAACATTTATGACTAAGTAGTGTAGTTAGCCAAGATGCCAACTGAATTAAACAATATATACATAAGAAGGAAGATGAGCTCGTTAAGTCTGCATTACCAAATATTGTGGTCTGATGTTTCTGTGATTTGCTGATGCACAATTTCATCTTTCTTTTTGAGAAAATTTTTGAACCACTGTACAGATGCTTTAGGTATTCTTGTTAGGTTGTTTTTGTAATCGATGTAATAGAGGCCAAACCGAACTGTGTAGCCTGAATTCCATTCCCAGTTATCTAGTAGCGACCAAACGAAGTAGCCACCTACATTGCAGCCATCCTCCCTGCATTAGTCAGAATGAGGTTGATGGTGATGACTGATGAGGATGACAGTGATAGTGATGATATGAACTCAATCAATTATCACTAAATGGAAGATATTAAAGGGCTTATCACTGCACAAATATAGATTTTTTTTTTTTTTACCATTGTACTCAATGGTAAGGTTTTCAATTTAGATGTATTCATACCAACATATTATCAGGATTGTGTATATGACGGTCATATACACAATATAGCATTAAACTAGTTTACCTTATCGCTGCTTGCAGGTGTGAGAGGTAGTCAGAATGATAGCGTATCCTCTTGTTGTCTCTCAGTGCTTTGTCTAGTGGAGTGAAATTTGTATCATCCATGCCTACTTGTGTCAAAATTTTCAAATCAAAAGAAGCCAGTCAATTCCTGATTATAAAAGAATGGTCTTACCATTTTCTGTTATGATTACTAGTGGGTTATCATAGTTGTCCTTGATATAATTCATTAACTTTCGTATACCCCATGGGACAATGTGCAGCCACCCTGATGCCGCCTGAAACTCACCCCCAAACCAGAGCATTAGTTTAGATTCACTGCAAATTTTAGGAGTCAGCGTCTGTAGAACCGACACTAAATTTATCAAATTGAAAAGAAAACCGATCTCTTATCGAATTAAATTTACCGATTTAGATTATTTACCTATATATGTGCTAATTTAGCACTTTGTATCATAAATTCAATCGAAATCGACACTAAAAAGTAAATTATAAAAAAATTTATTACCAAAACTAATTTTTATTTAATCGATTCTCACCCATACTGGTAGAAATGTAGATGCTGCCACTTACTTTTTCTCCAATCCTCTTTCCATGTCGAGAAGCTGTTGAAAGTACGATGAGAACTAATCAATATGATATATCTAATTGAAGATTAACAAAGCACAAACATTTTTTTTTTTGGTCATACATACATGTCTTGATAACGCGTGGATCAGATGAAGCATCACCAAATATGAACTTGCTGATCCTCGTCCTATCATTTCTAGCATACAGTGTGGTGTAGTGGTTTATGCCTACGAAATCCAGTGATCCTGCCAATGACTCGGGCTCCTTAAATCTTGGAAGTCGGCTGCCCACAAGTTCCCTCATGGACCGCGGATAATCCCCAAAGACGAGAGGATCCAAGAACCTGCTTCAAGATCCACATTAACTCGTCGATATATCGATCAAGATGCCGACGTTTCTTGATGTGTAGATTAAAGAAGGTTACCATCCTGTTTCAAACTCCATCGCTCTGCGTGCAGCGTCTGTGTCTTCTTGGGCGCCTGATAGCGGCTCGTACCACTTTGCGTCGAGTGATATTCCGACCAAGCCTTTCTGCTTTTCCTACGAGTTATGTATATTTTTCTTAGCCCGATGGAAATTTTTTTTAAGGAGGCCGAAACCGTTGATATTCTTAAAATTTGATCGAGGATAACTCTTAGAAAGATGGGAGAAAAAAAAAATCCTGCGCAGGGCCTTCTTTTCTTAAGATAAGAATTAAAAAGGGTCTCCAAAATTAGATCTTAACATTTTTAAAAAAATAAAAAAATATTATAATGATCTACGCACTCGAAGGTATCTATCGGTACTAATTATAGTGAATAAGATTTGCTACGATGAGAAAAAAAATGTTTTAAGATTTCTCATCGTAGCAAATCTCATTCACTACAATTAGTACCGTTGGATAGCTTCGAGTGCGTAGATCATCATAATATTGAGTTTGTTTTCTTAGAAAAAATCTATAACGGAAAAAAATAATAATAATAAAATAATAATTAAAATATCTTTTTCTTTTCCATTAGATTCCTTTAAAAAAATATAGCCGAAACAGTTTTAAAAAAATTCTACTTTTTTTTTTCATACTGCTGCAGTCTTGAAAGAAGTGGAGTACCTTGAAGTTGAGTTTGTAAGTACGAAATGCAGCCGCATGGGACAGAAGGACATTATGAGCAACAATATATGGTTCAGTCGATGAATTGCCTCCCGGACACAGCAAGTGAGAAAGAATAGAACACCTCCCCGGAGCTTGCAGGCCTGTGTCGTACCCTTGAATCGAGAACCCATGAGGCTCATTGAAGGTGATCCAATGCTTCACTCTATCCCCAAAAGCTTCGAAGCAAGTGTAGGCATAGTGCTCAAAATCTTGTCTGCACTGAGTGAATCCTGTTTCATCTCTTCTTCAATACTATATTTGAATCAGTACTAGAATCCTTACATTATCTCTGTGCTCAACCATCCCTTGTATTTGTCGTCCAGACTCTGAGGGAGGTCCCAGTGGTAGAGCGTAGCATATGGCTGTACTCCTGCAACGGAGAACGCGTTGAGAATAAAGTGGTTAGCTCTCAAAATTTTTTTAGACTATGTTCTGTTGAATGAAATTCATCATAGAAAAAATAAATAATGCAATGAATCTAGATGAATTATATTTTTCCTCTGTTTTTACTGTGTATTTTAGAACATAGCCTAAGTTCCTCGTGGAAAGGAGACTATCAAAGGCTACCTTTCTCTGTAAGAGTGTCTATCAAGCTGTTGTAGTAGCTTATTCCTTCTTGATTAGGTTCTCCAGTTCCATCTGCAAAAAAGGAACGCCTCTTACTTCATCCAGGAAAGAGAGATTATCACTTCTGATACTAGTTAGCCAGCTTGCTCTTACTTGGAAAAATCCGAGGCCATGAAATGGAGAACCTGTAGGCACCCACTCCCATGTCCTTCATCAATTCCACGTCGTACTGCACACAGTGAGTGATAATCCATCCTGTCAATATGTTGAAGCGGAGTAGAATTTATAGGGACACAGCTACGTAACCTGAACCGTTGAATCACCCAAAACAGGTAGGTGCACGATAGCATCTTGCTAACATGCATCCCGCCTTTGCATACCAGAATTTTCAGGGAGACAACAACAAAATCTGAACCGTTGAATCACCCGCGCAACACGCGTTGTAACGCAGAGGACCAAACAAGGAGGCGCACGATAGCATCCTGCTAGCATGCATCTGCCCTTTACATGTTATCATAATTTCTATGGAGAAAGCAATAAAACTTGTATCACCCATGACAAAAATAGTTAGGTGCACAATAACATCCTGCTAACGTGCACAGCACTGTGCATATCATAATTTATTGGGAGATAGCAATGAAACCTGCTTACCAACGCGGAGGAGTAGGTGAATGATAGCATCCTGCTAACGTGTACCATTGCAGATCAAATTTTAGGATGACTCCATCTAAGGGTTCTAAGAAAGAAAGAAAATTAAAAGAAAAAAAATAAAAAAATAAAAAAGAAATAAAATAATTAGATTTTTTCTCCTTGTATTTATTTAAAGGGAAAGAAAGTTAGAAAGATTAATAAATACACCATATCTTTTTATTTTTACCCTGATAATGATGATGAGAGGCAATGGTGAAGATGCGAAGATGAGAGGTGAGAGATGACAGTGACAATGAAGAAGGTTGCAAGAGAAGCACAAGAGAAAGAGCGAGCATAAAAAAAAGAATAATAAAAATAGACATTAGTATAGTAAATTTAGCTTTCTGCCTTATGTTCCACCTGATTTGGACGAAAAGCAAGTAGAGCTATTATCCTCCTCACTTTACTTTCATTTTTTCTCTATTATTTTTTGTTCATCCCATTTTTTTTTTCCTACTAAACACGTTACAACAGCTGCCCAGGAAGAAATGGGAAAAAGAAAGTAATTTTAAGATGTACTTCAGCATTTAGATAATGGGCTTGTTTGTGATACTTCTATAGAATCTTTGCTGTTCTTGAGACAAGTAATAGAGTTTGCTTAGACTATCAAGTAAGCGATGGTGTAGCTTTCAGAATACTGGAATACTTTTCTTTCAACCTACAGAAGCTTCCTCAGAGCCAAAGAAAAAGGATGTCTGGAAATTTGATTTATAGCATCTCATTCGTCCATTCTTATCAGCAAACATTGCCAGAACATCTCACATTAATTACAAAGTTGCTTTCGTTTATGCTTACGCTGAGTTTGAAAAGACAACTTACCAGCAGAATAATTTTCTAAAAAGAAGAAGAAGAGAGAGAGAGAAAAAAAAAAACTTGCAACTCTCACATTCTGTTCCATGTAGTTTTACTTAGCACAGATTGGTATGTAGCAGTGCGAGTTTAGATCGATGCACCAGTTTAAATCAATCTTTGGAACCTTAGATACATATATAGAAACATGAGTTATAATTATGCTGAGGAAATCTAATCATATAGAGCAGCTATATATGATTGCTAATTCATTATAAGAATATAATGTGTTCACCTTGTACCGATGGTATTGATCCACCGCTTCATCTGCATTGCTGAAGTCCAAAATCCTCCCTGCCAAAAACACTTTTTAAGCTTAACCTTGTCGATATGCTCCGGCTTAATCATGATTTACTTGAATCAATATTTTAAACCGTACCTGGTCGTCGTGTGAATGTATCCCATATACTCGGTCCCTTTCTCCCCTCTGTAACAGCTCCTTCAAACTGGATTCATCGGCAACACCATTAAAGTTCTTCAAAGCAAAATGCTCAACCTGAAGAACACATTCCTGCAAAGCCTCACCTGATAAGCAGAAGAAGCTGTTCCAAAGACAAAGCCATTGGGGAAGTCATCTCTACTTATACCCTCACAATTTGCGACGAAGCCGATGATCAAGAAGAAAGTCACGAGCAATGCCATTGCAATGTACAAGTTCACCTGTAATCGCAAGTGCTTGGGGATCTACCTATTTATGCTGTGTGTGCGTGTGTTCGAGCAAGGAACTCAAATGGAGCAATGGTGGGGGTTGGATACTTGATGAAGCGAAGCAATCGTTGCTGCAAGGATACGCCTCAAGATCAGCCACAAGATATTATTGTCAATAAGCATTAGAAGGGAGGATTAGCAGGGTCATCTCTACAATTTGGATCAAAATCAATAGTACGATGCATGGTAGTATTATGAGAACATTCGTCAAAATCTACGGATTAGATATGTTTTCCTCCGATCAAACGGTGTTTCTAGTTTATCATGACTAAAACGTTTGCTTAATTTGTGTGAACTCTTATCGATTAGTTGCTTGTCTTGCTACAATACTTCTTCCATCTTTTACACTCAAGGAGATGTTCAAGGATTGATGCACTATGAATAGCTACGGTCTATTTTTTTTTCCCAATTGTGATAATTAAGACTGTGTTTTTTTATAAAAAAATTAAGAGGATAAAATGAAAAACATATTAAATTTCAACGAACAAAAAATACTATTAGATTCGATGTGTTTTTTTTATTTTTTTCTTCTATTTTTTTTAAGAAAACATAGACTAATACTATATTAAGCTAGAAGGAAAAAAGCAGTTCATAAAGGTCAGTTGAGAAACGTCCACGTGTATAGGTTGACCACAAAAGATATTCTCGGTTTCGGATTAGCACAGGTCAAGGGTGAGGTTGACAACTCAACGTGACCTCAGATACGAAAGTCAATGAGAGAAAACTCTTTATGACATAGAATTAAAAATTAATATGTATCGAATGAGATGAAAGATTTATATCAACTTAAGGTTGCGTTTGGTGTAGTATTCCAGCTTTTACTATAGTAATTTTGGCGAAAAGTTTACTACAGTAACTAGAAATTGCTATTCTAAGGACAGCCAATTAAGTACCAATATTAATATTTACACAATGATCTTAGTTCATTATCTTTTTTTTAGATGAAAACATAAAAATTATACTTTTTTAATCACTTTACTGATTCCATAATAATAATATAGGCAAGTGATAAATTTGTTAATTTTAATAAAATTAAAAAGTTTAAAATTATGGGGGATTGTTTAAAAAAATACGTGTTTCTATTTTATTTTAATTTTTTTATTTATTTAGTGACAACCTATTATTATAGCTGTCACTTAATAATGTCCCACATTAATGCGTGATGAATTGATTAGGACATGCCTTTTAAAAAACATCTAGACTAAAATGTATATTATTGATTGTGCTCAAATGAGTAATGCAATAGCGCATCTTCAAATCTAAAATTTTTATGAATATTTTACTAACTCTATTTTATTTTCATTTTCAATTTCATTAGTGCTTACAAAATTATTTCTTTGCAAGAGAACTCAAACTAACATATCTTTTTGGAAAAAAAGTAATATGCGATACCTCCGTATGGTGCGGTGGCATCATCCACCACAAGTGCATGATTCAAATACGTGCATAGACGCATCCCAATACATGCGGTGGCATCACATAGAACATTTATTCATTTTTTTAGGTTCGCCACAAAATTGCAAGGAGTTAATAACAAAACCTCCTTATATACTTAAAAAAAATTACAATTAGTAACATAAAAACAATCATTTGTACTTAAATTTTAATCACGATATTGATAGAGATTTAAGTAACCAAACATTAACATGCAAATCTAACAAAAAAGAAGGCAAGAGCATGGACTTACATGATATCAATAAGGCAAAAAAGCACCTCACAAAGAGTAAAGTCACTCATATGAGAAAGAGAAGGAGAAGACGACCCTCCATTATTCTCTTGTGCACATGAGTGTGCGTACACGCACCAAGGCTCCAAGGTTGAACACCTCCTCTCTGTTTATACTTGTGTTAGAATAGAGGAGATGTGTATATAACCACCGCTTACTAGTTTAGTAATTGTCCAGTATTCTTATAATAGAAATTTGTTTCGAGTTAATATAACTTATGTGTTGAAAATGGATGTACTTTATTCTATAAAAAACATATATTTTTTTAAATTTTTTAATTTAGATGTTATATAAAAAATATAGTTGTATAAAGTCAAATATATTCATATAATTTTTTTTTATGATTAATTGGTTAATGATTTGATGTAATTTTTTAATTTTATTTATATTTTTAATTTGCCAATGAGTATCAAGTAACAATAGTCTTAATACCCAAACTTGACCAAATGATAAAGATTTGACTCTCTCACATGTTAAATATGGTCTTCTATCGCAAGTGCACAAGTTAAATAAGAACTATTTCAACTTTACACGATAAAAATAATAAAAGAATAAAATTAAACTTAGGTAAGACCTCAAGAATAAGAAAATAAGATTGAGCATTGAGTAGTGAGTGAGGTTTATAATAGGGATTGAGTACAAGCGGGTACACTGGGATCATGGTGAAAAGGATCAAGTTGGTCCTTGAGAACAAAAAGTATATCAAATTTAATAATATTTTGTGTCTAGATTCAAAGTATTTTTTATTTTTTCTTTTAAATTTTCATCCAAAGGAACTCAAAGTTTAGAGAAATATGAAAAAAAAAAATCCATCGAATGACGGAAAAAACTTAAATGCGCATCCATCATCCATACTTACATTGGGATATGTATTTGCACACATCTCTAAGTGTTCGAGAGAGTATGGATGGTGGATGATGACACCGCATATAAGTTTTATTCTCGAATGACCCATCGTATCCACAACTTGTTGTCATCTCTACTTGTAGATGTACTTAGGAATGGGTTTATGGAGTTAGCTTATGCAGGGTCGCTGCTTATAATTTTTATCCACAGGCCTTTTTATTCTTTTTAAGTCCCCCCCCCCCCCCCCGTTTGCGCTTTATCCGAAACCTTCAGGCTGAGCAGATAGAGTGAGCACTCGGCGATGGCGACGATGGCGGCTCTCCATAGCTCCATGGCTTCCCTTAGCCTCTCCTCCAACTCCTTCCTGGGCCAACGCCTCGCTCTCCCCGTCTTACATGCGCCTGTTAGTTTTCTCCCATTCTCCCTCCGCGTTCCTTCGCTAATTACCTAGTTTTTGAAATGATCTGATGCGTTCTTGTGTCTTAATTCGAATCGGCAGAGGAAAAAAAGGAAAAAAGTTTTTTTTTTTTTAAAAAATGAAATTTGGTTCATGATTATGGTTGTAGAGGAAATTGAGATGGCGTTCAATTATTTAGGTTTAGATGGATGAAGAGGAAATGTTGACCTTTCCGAAGTCTGGGTGATGGATTTCTCGAAGTATTCTACTATAATGGCTTTGAGAGAATTGATTGCTCTAGTGGCGGATGCTGTTTACTAGCCATTTGCTATATTTTCTCTAGTGGTCATAGTTATGAGCTCTGTAGCATGTTCTAGTGCTCATGTTTACTACACTCTTTTTATTTCTAAGACCTTAGAAAATTTAGTTTTTAATGAAAATTTGCACCAGAGGAACACGGATTTCATCTGCACTTGGAAATTGTGGTTTACATTGCTCATACACGCATAAAGATGGGGTAAGCAACTGTTGGATTATAATTTTTTTTGTTTACAATCAATGCTTTCTGGGCTGCTCGTACAATGGCTAACTGGACCTCTACAAGTAACAAAGACATAGATCTGTAAAACTGGCGAGTCATCGTAAAACTTCTGTTATGGAGAAAAAAACTATTAGGTAGGCTTGGAGCTCACTCTGTCTCAAGTAAAAATCATGAAGTACCAGAAAGCAGGTTGGAAAATGATATTCTTTTTCTTACTACCTATCGTTTAGCTTAATGAATGACATTGGACTGTGAGCTTCAGAAGTACACATTTATTCACTTCATATCCTTTTCCTTCATATCTTATTCAGTATTCAGTATCATCATTTAGCTGTTCATGCCTGACATATGAGATTAACAAACCTGCCCGTTTCCTGAGTAGTGTAGGCAAAGGAAATTTGGTCCTTGCTGAACTTATTCAATGTATAATCCTAGTCAATATAGAACTGGAGGAAAAAAGAGACCTTTGGTGAGTAATAAAAAAAATTATAAAACACATTTCTCAACTTACTTTTTGCTTTGGTATTTTATCTCTAAGTTGTGTGTTACTCCTTGATTGATATAATTGAATGAAGGAAAATCTTATAATTTATTTTCACATTTGTTATAGGATATTTTAGTGTGCGCTCAATTGCACAATTATCTCTTCTATTATTCTAAATATGATACTATGTAATTGGAAATAGTTCTATCAAAACATGGCTTGTCACTGGCGTAAATCAAGGAACTGATGAATATACTTTGCACAAGTGAATGTCGGATTGTCCTCAATATCGGAAACTAAGGTTTGTTGTTTGAAGATCTATTGATGTCGAAGTAAGGTTTTAAAAACCAGTTTGCATTGCCTAGTACGGCCTGAACATACAAATTTGAGATCTGTTCAGTATTGGTACGAGTAGTATTGGTACATCTGCTACTGATATCAGTGCATTCAATACACTAGTACGAACCAAGATTTTAGATGAAGTAGCTTTTTATTTCACAGAGTCCTGATTATTTTGTGATCTCAAGTTTTATAGGTAACTCTTGCCATGTCTATTTTCTCTAGGTGCCCTGTCTAAGGCATCCTAGAACTGCTACAAGGGATAAAAAGGCATGCAACTGACATCTTTTATATGGATGTTTCCAAGAGATCAGTTGTAGGAAGTCAAATTGCTATCAATTCTGAAGTGGCAGTGTAGAAATTCTATAAATTATTCCAACGAATCTTTGGTATTATGAAATTTATGGTTAAACGATGTTCTTTAGAGCTACTGTCTAGATTTTATTTATGCTATCCTGAACGAAAGCAATCACTGATGTGACCGATTCTTAGATTTCCATCACAGTATGTAGATAAAATATATTATGCCGTTCTTTTTCCTCTTTCACCTCTTTGTGATGCATATTTTTTTCCACTTGCATCTACATGTTCTGACATCATTTGTTGTATTCTCTGATGGCAGATTAAATTGTCGGATCAGCAATGCACTGTAGTAATGCGGGTTAGTCTATAGTTCTGATACATGTTTATATTTTCAAGATGATTATTCCATAATTGATTTATTTTCTAGTGTAAATCTGATAAACAACTTTCTTTTGTTCTTATCAAACTGCAACGTAGACTAAAGAGCTGAAAATTTTCAATATAATATTTTTTCCTTCCTAGATCTAAATTATCTTCTACTGCAGCTTAAGCGCTGGGAGCGCAAGGAATGTAAACCAAATAGTCTTCCTGTACTGCACAAAATGCATGTTAAGGTAGGGGACACAGTCAAACTTATCGCAGGCCATGAGAAAGGTAAAATTGGGGAAATTACTCGCATTTTCAGGCACAACAGCACTGTTATAGTAACAGGCTTGAATTTGAAGACAAAGCACATGAAGAGCAGAGAACAAGGCGAACCTGGGCAAATTGTGAAGGTAGGTTTCCATTTTCTAAAGTCTGTCGGATCAAATTTTCTTTAATTGGCTTGTACTTCCATTTTTTTTTCCTTTGTTCTATGTAAAGTTTACTTGCAATTGACATTGGTAGCATCATTTTTCAAAGTAAATTTCAAAAATTTAAACTGTGACAATAGTTTTATTTTAATTTATTTTTCCTTTTTTGGAAGTGTAACTTTTTATTTTATTGATTCAATTAAATGAATTAAATAATTCTAAAAGGGTGTTGAGAAGGTGATTTTACTTTATGACCGACTCTTCTTATTTGATACGTATCAATAGATCAAATATGAAAAGTGAACTCTTCTTTTTTTCTCTTTGCCATTCAATGTTGAAAGAGTTTGTGACAATTCATCTCACTGTGGCACATGGAGAAAAGTGCTTGTGAGTCTTTAGGTTATGTTCTGTTAGATGGAATTCACCATGGAAAGAATAAAAAATGCAATGAATTTAGATGGAACATCTTTTCCATAGTGGATTCCATCCAATAGAACATAACCTTAAGATGAAAAATCAAATTTAACATCCCTGATGTTGGATCCTCGTCTTAGGATATATTTCTCTCAAATTTTTATTCTATTTCTAAAATTATTTTTTTACTTACATAGTCTGCATTTTTTTCTTTTAAATTATCAAAAATTGGATTTTAATGATATTGATAATTTTACCCTGACATAAATGCACCTTTCATTGCTTCCAAGCAGATTGAAGGACCGATCCACAGCTCAAATGTGATGCTCTACTCTAAGGAGAAAGAAATAGCAAGCAGGGTGGGTCATAAAATACTTGAGAATGGAACAAGGGTTCGTTATCTCATCAAGACTGGTGAAATAATCGACAGTGCAGAGAACTGGAAAATGGTTACCAAAGAAAGGAATGAGAAGAAAGAAGAGAAGTCAAGCTAACACGAAAGGCTTGATATTCTCATGCACAGCAATCAAAAAAACCTTTGAATGTAGGAATTTACTTCAACAACATTTTCGCTTCTGCCTCGAGTGTGTTTTCTCATGGTAAATCGTTCTAGTAGTACATAAGAAATTGATGTAATATTATTTATCCATCCATTTTGAAACATTTATTTGTTTAAATACTTAGACTAGTTGTCAAATTTTTATATATTTTAATTAATATTTAAATTCTACTTTTTTTAATCATTTTTAGTCATTTATACTGTTATATTATTGAAAGTTTTATGAAACTCTCAAGCCACCAAATTACTTTCCATATTTAGTTGTTTTTCATCTTAGTTTCTTATGCATATTAAACCCAATTATACTGAATTCTCGTGTATATACGGCAACATTTGGGCCAGCTCATTTTTCTTGTAAGGGTATTTTGCTAATAATAGGATGTTTCTTTTTTTTTTTAAAAAAAAACAAAACTTATTTATTTTTTAATAATTATTTTTCTTGTAAAATTTGGAGTATGCTTTAGTTTTAACATTTTCTATGCAATGCACTTTTAATAATTTTTTTTGAACATCTTTATAATTTTTTATTTTATTAATATTTTTACATTTTAAAATATCGTGTTATAGATTTTATTGTTTTTGTATAATTTTTTTTAAATGGTAAGGTACTAAATTATATATATAATTCATATATTTTTTAGAGTTACTAAGCTTAAGTTACATTTCTGTGAAGTGTTTTTAATCTTGTATATATATATATAATATGAAGAAATTTTAAAGATAATTTATGTGCTTCGGATTTGAACCGGCAGCGGTTCACACGAATGAAAATATGTATTGGTCAGCAATTGGACCGGCCGGAGGTCCATATGGAAATGTATCTTACTATCCAACTTTCTTACTTTTTCATGTACCAGCCTTCTCATTGGTGTAAATATGTGTCAATGTAACAGCTACAAGTGGAGCCTGAAAATGTGCGGTAACGTAAACATTCGTGTAGTTCGCTAAATTTGTACAAATCCATGGCTAGGGCTCCTCTGTCAGGTCCTCTCTGGTACGGACGAAAAACCTAGCCGTAAAAAGTAAAAAATTTGGCGCGAACATTAAAGCAAAATGGACGGCCTAGAGCGGGCGCTCTGTGTTCGCTGACTGAGTCTGCTCTCGCTCCCTCTTCGGCTCGAGTCCCTCGGTTCGCTATAAAAGGCAGTCTCATGTTTCGTGATCTTTATTCACTCGATTTCGCGTGAGCTCTCTGCTAGGGTTACGAATTCCTCCTTTGAATCATCAGGCTGTGCGATTCTCTTCCGCTCTCCGTCTTACTTCGTTGGGGGCGTTTGATCAGTGAGCGGAGATGTCTCTGAGGCCGAGCGAGCGTGTGGAGGTCCGCCGGAACCGCTACAAGGTTGCGGTCGACGCAGAGGAGGGGCGGCGGCGGAGGGAGGACAACATGGTGGAGATCCGAAAGAACCGCCGCGAGGAGAGCCTCCAGAAGAAGCGCCGCGAGGGGATGCAGGCGCAGGCATTCTCCCAGCCAGTTCCCTCCGCCGTCGGGAAAAAGGTTATCTTTCTTCTCTCCGATCCTTTCACGATTGCGATTGTTAGATCGGGACTGACTGCTGTCTGCTCCGGTGTCTACGTCTGGATCAGGGGATGGGAGTTAATTGATATTATGATTCTGGGATTCGAAACTCACAGTCTTTTTTTTTATCGTGCCTCTCGAATTTGCAGTTAGAAAGCCTTCCGGCTATGGTTGCGGGTGTTTATTCGGACGATAACAGTGCGCAGTTTGAGGGGACAACTCAATTCCGGAAAATGCTTTCTATTGGTATGTGATCGGACAAGTTGCGAAATTTATTTCCCGCTATTTTCGACGCTTTCTTGAGCAGGCACTCAAATAGTGTATTCTGGCTATTTATTGTCCTGTTTTCTTGTGCTTTGTTCGGCTAGAACGAAGCCCTCCAATCGAGGAGGTTATTCAAGCGGGGGTTGTTCCCCGTTTCGTCGAATTCCTTACTAGGGAGGACTATCCACAGCTGCAGGTCGTTTCTCCATCTATTTAAGTAAAATGGTTTGATTTTTTTTATTTATATTCCTCTTCCCTCTCTTATTTCATTCTTCTACTTGCTTTAAATCACTTGTGCAGTTCGAAGCGGCTTGGGCTCTCACTAACATTGCGTCAGGTACCTCAGATAATACTAAAGTGGTGATAGATTATGGAGCTGTTCCAATTTTTGTGAAGCTTCTCAGTTCCCCCAGTGATGATGTCCGGGAGCAGGTGTGTTAGCTATTGATAATTTAAATTCAATTGTTTGAGATAAGTGATGTTCCTAAACGCCATGAATATCTTATGAAGTTATAATTACTATATTGTAGGCAGTATGGGCTTTAGGAAACGTTGCTGGTGACTCGCCAAGGTGCCGAGACCTTGTTCTTGCCAATGGTGCACTTGTTCCCCTTCTGCTTCAGCTGAATGAGCATGCCAAGCTATCCATGTTGAGGAATGCCACCTGGACACTGTCAAACTTTTGCCGGGGCAAGCCGCAACCAACCTTTGAGCAGGTCTAACATGATTTCGTACTTATGTTAATTGATAGTCTACTAATTGCATTCATGATTTCCTGAACATTTATTCTCTTTCTATGACCAGGTTAGGCCTGCCCTTCCAGCACTTGAGCGGCTGATTCATTCTGATGATGAGGAAGTTCTTACTGATGCATGTTGGGCGCTCTCTTACTTGTCAGATGGCACAAATGATAAAATACAAGCTGTAATTGAAGCGGGTGTTTGCCCTCGCCTTGTAGAGCTTCTTATGTATGTATTGAATTTCCATGTTCGTTTGCCATCACTCGTGTTATGGCTCTTATGTTTTGTAATCTTTGCAACGGCAGGCATCCTTCACCGTCTGTTCTTATTCCAGCCCTTCGTACTGTAGGTAATATTGTCACTGGAGATGATTTACAAACACAGGTATCAATTATGTTAAAGTTACACGTGTTTACCTTTATTAATTTTCTATGTTGTTATGGTCCTTCTATGCAATCTTTGTGTTTGTTAAGTTATGCGTAAAATGCACATGCTTATGCATTTGATTGGTCTGTATTTTGTAAGTCTAATGCATGTAATGTTATACGAATGTTGATTATTGTTTGATACCATTGGTTGGCAGACACTGAACTGATGTTTTTAGCTTTACATTGTTAGAATCCTGTTTAATAGTCATTTGCGTTAACTAAACACCAGTAGTTGGCGGACATATAATGGACATTGTCATAATCTAGCTCATCGTGGAAGTTAACTGGAGTATCGTGTAATGCATCCGAAAAATTCCTTGAATCTTCCTTTGTTCTTTTTTGTGTCAATGAATTCCAAGGACCCAGAAATTCTACGCACGTTGTTAGGACTAAGTATATGTAAAATGCTCAGACAAGTAAACTTGTTACTTATTGTGGAATTCCTTGACTCTTCCTATGTTCTGTTTTTTGTGTCAATGAATTACAAAGATAGTTAGGACTAAGTATATGTAAAATGCTCAGACAAGTAGACTTGTAACTTATTGTGGAATTCCTTGACTCTTCCTATGTTCTATTTTTTGTGTCAATGAATTACAAAGACAGAAATTTTACGCACATCGCCAGGACAAGTAAATGTAAAATGCTCGGACAAGTAGATTTCTAGAGACGAAAAATATTTATAGAATTGCCCTTTTTATTATTTGGTCAATAATATGTTGGATTAGTATTCCATCTAAAAGTTTGTCCAGTGAATCATACATTGAAGGTTTCTATTTACGTGTTAGGCTAGCTACTTGAATTTTCTGGTAATTCTTTTCAATTAATATTGAATTTTTTCCTCAAGATGTTAAAACTCTCTTAAATTTTATATCATAAATTATTCAATTAACATTGAGGGACTTTTGACTAGGTGTAAATATGTCCTCGAGTGCAATATGTCAAAATACTGTTGGTCTCTTAGGTCTTGAATCTTGATCTTTTATTTATTTATTTATTATTATTATTTTTTTTGGGGGGGGGGTTATAATCCTATTATTTGTTCATTTATTAATTACTTCTTTAGGGTGGGGGTTATATAAATAATGAGTTGGTTCATAATTATATGATCTATTAGGAAAGTTAGGTTCAGCCTACAACAAAGTTTGTTTGATTGAATCAATTCACTGGCTGGTTTTACCCTACCAGATTGGGCTCATCATTCATTAACAATCATAATAATACAACTTGAGAGAATATTATATAAATCTGGGACTATGTGTCAACTTTCAGTAGGCTTGGTATGGTGTATTCTATCGATTGTGAATTTTTCTTGAGATCTTGATAAGAGGTTTAAGATGCATGAACTCTTTCCTGCTCAACTAGTGTTGTTTCTAGCATGTGGTAAATTAGATCTATAGCTTTCATGGATATTTTAGTCACTTTTCCTGTTTCATTGTTGATGCTAGTGATACATTTTGCAATGTTCTTTCTGCATTTTCAATTTTTTCTATGTAATTAGGATTCTGTCTTGATAGATATCCCTCGTCATTTCATCTTTATAATTTCGGATTGTCTTGCTGCTATTGCTACTACGTTCTCCGTCTCTTTGGTTGAATTTTTTTTAAATGCTTCATTCCTTTTTCAAAGATGTTGAAGCAAATACACATCATTCAGAGCAACACTTGTTACTGTCTTGGTTACAGTTAATAATCCTTATTTTGAATCACTTGCCTGCTTTTCAACAGCTAATAGCTTTCCTCTTTGTTATTGTGGCAAAATGCACGTGTGCTTTTACTGGAGGTTAAAATTAATATGCCGGGGAAAATAGCCTAGTCCACAATTTTTAGTTTTTTTGTCGAAGCAACTATTGAGCCTTTTCTTTTCTGGTTTCTATCCAATATTTTTTTATGCTCATTTGTTGCTTCTCAATCTAGCAATTTCACTATTGAATTCATAAACTGTACTGCAAACTTCCTTTTTAACTGAGCTTTATTGTGCTCCTTTCTCTCCTCAAGTTTGTTGTCTAATGATTGAATATTTGTCCACTTCAGTATATGATTGATCACCAAGCTCTTCCTTGTCTCTTGAATCTCTTGACGCGCAATCATAAGAAAAGCATCAAGAAGGAAGCATGCTGGACTATCTCAAATATCACGGCTGGGAACAAGGAACAAATTCAGGTTTGTCTTGCAGAGAAAATATAGAAATCGTATTCGTGTATGATTTAGTAGGAGTTCAAACTTATAAATTTTTCATTGTCAGCAATTCAAACTTCTTGTTTGATATCATTTCTTATCAGTGCACGGATCAAAATTGCTTTCTTCAGAGCGTGAATCTAATATCTTAATCTCCATGCTAGAAAATGGTTGGCAAAATATTTTAATCCTTTTGTTAAACAAGCAACAAGATGAATGTTGAATGATTTTCATGTGACGTCACTTTGATCTGTGTCCTGCTTGGACTACTAAGAGATCTGTTCAGTTGATATAGGTCGGGTTTTGATTCTTACTTGTTCCATTGTATATGGATTATTGTCTTTGAATTTTTTGATATTATCAATTTTTGTTTTAAAAAAATACCTCTATTTTCGGACCAAGTACATTTTTCGTTTGGTTGATTGCAGGCTGTAATTGCTGCCGGTATTATCGCTCCTTTAGTGCATCTGATGCAGACTGCAGAATTTGATATAAAAAAAGAGGCTGCATGGGCCATCTCAAATGCTACATCGGGCGGTACAGCTGAGCAAAAAAAGTATGCTATATGTTAGTTTTTTACTTTTCTTAATTTGTGATTTTTTTTTATCAGTGTTCGTTAGTTATTGACATGATTATTGGTTGTCAGGTTTCTTGTTTCCCAGGGGTGCATCAAGCCCTTGTGTGATCTCCTTGTCTGCCCTGATCCAAGGATCGTTACCGTGTGCTTGGAAGGGCTTGAAAATATCCTGAAGGTCGGTGAAGCAGAGAAGGATCTTAGTCCAGATAGCATGAATCCATTTGCCCAGATGATTGAGGAAGCTGAGGGCCTGGAGAAGATTGAGAACCTCCAGAGCCATGACAACACTGAGATATATGAGAAATCTGTGAAGATTCTCGAGACTTATTGGTTGGGGGAGGAAGAAGATGCAATGCCAGCTGATACTACTCAGGCAGGGTTCAATTTTGGCAACGCCAACGGGCCGGTTCCTCCTGGTGGATTCAACTTCAGCTGAAAGGTGGGAGGTTGTACACTTGTTCCTCTTCAGAGAATATATTACATCTGAAGAAGAATTTTCTGTTCATTGAAGGGTTTCTTACAAGGAACTATTATACTCTGGAAAATGTGGGATGTTTTCATTCTCAATTTTGAAAGGTACTTTTGAAGATACCCTGGCATAGGTCATTTTGATCGATGATTGCTTTCTATCAAGTTTATGCATGTGTCGAAGGGGAAGATATGCATTGGAAATTTGGGAGTTCATTATGTTTTGTCTCAGTTTCTTGATTTGGAGTACAGGATCTTTCTTTTGTCTCTCCTGTATATCTTTAGATTTGGTTATTTTCTTTTTGAGTTCTTAAGAGTTTATTCTTGGCTAGCTTCCCTCTTGATAAGAGGTTACGTTGTGATTGCAATGTGTAGTTTCATATGCGAGTCTATGAAAGAGAGTATTTATACATAGGAGTGGATCTTTAGTCGGGCATGATTGAATTGTGAATCATTTTTTACATATCTATTGTACACATGAACATCTTTTGCATTAATTATCAAGATCCGAAAGCATATTTACTTTTGTTTTAGTAAATACATATAATCTCTATTTTCTATTTTGCTTTATAACCCTTACATATAATCCTAAATTTTTATAGCTATGGATTTAATAGATCTGCACGGAAAATAATAGTACATCATACTAACTGGTAGGCCCTATTTTACTGGTGAACTTGGGCATCAGGTCAAAATTGGCCCAAAAGCGAGAAAGGGTGCGTGATGTCACCCATCACACCCTTTCTATGCACGGAAAATTATTGGAAGCGCCGGGGGTGCTTAGAATTTCTAAGTGGGTCTTTTTAATTTTGCATTAAAAATATTTTTTTTTATTTTTTTAGAAATAATGTATATTTTGTAAGTTATCTAATGGTATCAATATTAGGCTATTTTATATTACGAGGTATAAAATATCCTAACTAATATCACATATAAGAGAAAATACTATTTACTTTATAAAAAATCTAATATTGATTAAAGTATTTTATACCTATACGTAATCTAAAATATCCTAATATTGGTACCATTGAATAGCTTACAAGATATACATCATTTCTAAAAAAAAAATTTTAATACAAAAATGAAGGACCCCACTTATAAGTTCTAAGTGCCCCCAGGCGCTTCCAACAATTTTCCTCTATGCACATCACGCACCCTTTTTAATTTTCTAGGCAGTGTTCAAGTGAGCGGTGGAAAATTTTTCTAGGAAGGCGCGGCTTTCTAATTTTGTAGGAATCTTCTCATCAACACCGTCCATAGTACTCCGTGATGTGCACACACATCCAGATTTACACATATAACAAGATTTAGAGATTCGAACCTCCTCTATGCACATCACGCACCCTTTCTAATTTTCTAGGCAGTGTTCAAGTGAGCGGTGGAAAATTTTTCTAGGAAGGCGCGGCTTTCTAATTTTGTAGGAATCTCCTCATCAACACCGTCCATAGTACTCCGTGATGTGCACACACATCAAGATTTACACATATAACAAGATTTAGAGATTCGAACCTTTATTGATCTAAGAGTCTTGGGCTGGGTTTCTTAAAATTCTAGGAATCCGCGGATTCTTAGAAAACGTGCTCTTGAGTGGTGGACGGTTTTTGAGCTTGCGGTGGGTGGCGTTGATGCGTGGGCGACTTTGGGCAACGAAGAGTCACCATGGGAGCTTTGGGCGACGGCGCCCAAGCAGCAGGCCTGGCGCAGTGGGTGAGGTCGACAACATCTTCTGTGCGTGCAAGCAAACATTGTCGCATGGGATGAAGCAGTGGGCGGTGACCTTGGCCAATGGAGACGCCGATAAGCGTGAGGGCATGCGCAGTTGGCAACCGATTTCCCTCGGACGCACTTTCTTTAGTGCATCCTTCGAACCCTGACAGATTGGCGCGGACGGGGGGCGATGACATGTTTGATGCGTGGACACTTGCGGGAGAGGAAGGGGATCAGCCACGATCTCAACTGACTAGAATTCATAAGTGTGGGGCGTCGCTTAGAATAAGAAAAACAAGATAATCTTTACCCCTTAAAATCACACCGGGATTCGTGTTGTGCAGTATGCACGAATCCAGGTAAAAATCGATGGAGGAGGCGGCTGCCCCCCCCCCCCCCCCTTACAAAATGTGCTCATCTCAACTGCGCCCGTCGATTGGGCGATCGATGAAGCTCGTTGATGCGTGGACACGCAAGGAAGCAGATTCGACAGGATCCAGGCGCATGTGAAGATGGCGACTTGACTTTTGGTCATGAGGTTGGGTGCATGTGCATGCGTGGCAGATGGGTAGTTGAAGGGTTAGAGCATGTGCCGACTGCCCGATGAACAAATGTTGTGAGCAGGCTCTCAAAAAGAAGGGTGGCTATTTTGCTATCCTAATAACCCTAAAAAAATAAAAAATATCATGATGATCTACGCATTTTAAGCTATTCAACGGTACCAATATCATTGTAAATGAAGTTTTCTACGATAAGAAAAAAATCATCAAAAATAATATAATTTATACTACAATAACCGGGTGTAAATTTTACTATTTTTTATGATTTTTTTTCTTATCGTAGAAGATTCCATTCACAATGATATTGATACCGTTGGATAGCTTAGAATGCGTAAATCATCATAATATTTTTTTATGTTTTTTAGGATTATTAGGGTGGCAAAATCGCCACCCTTTTTTTTGAGTGCGAGCAGGGTACTTTCTTTTCAAGGGCGAGTAGGGCATGCTCGCATGCTCGCCCTTGCTCACAACATTTGTCCACTGCCGACCTAGAGTGCAATTAGTCTACCTAGTTGCGGAGCTGGCAAGAGAAAGTTGAAGGATCGCATTATAGCCTTCAGTTGAAGGCGGTCGACCACTTTGCGGGTTCTCTTTTGCTCCTGCGCCCTCTGCTCTCATCTCGCGTCTCTGGTGATAAATTCCGGCAAACTCTGGTAGTGTGTGATGGGCAATTTAGGTAAGAGTGGATTTTGGATCGATCCACATCTGGTGTTAAGCCCTGGATTTCCCGGTTCAGCCCAAGGTCCAGTGGGCCTAACCCAAGACCAAGAAAAGGAAACGAAGCCCGAGCTTCGATTGAGAGCTGCATCGTGCGCGTCAGCATCCTTGTCAAAAGCGGGCAACGAATGTAGCGGAGCTCGCGAGACGATTTCATCGTCGTCTCCGCAAGATCCGGACGACGACATCCTTGGCGGGAGAAGCGGCGACCGGGCTCGAGGCGTCGACAAGGCTCGCGGTGCGGCGAGGATCTCGGAAGGACACGGCGAGACACGGACGCGGCGCCGGATGGGGAGAAGAGAGGCGAGAAACTCGGACGCGGAGCGGAAGACTGGGTCCGGCGCCAGGCTTAGAAGAGGAGGAAGGGGGCTGCAAGCGCTGAGAGGAGCAAGACCGGAGTGAGATCAGAGAGAGGCTGAGGGAATCTGTAAGCGGCAGCGACGTCGACGCGAGAGAGAGATCAGTGAGGAGAGGGTTTTTGTAACTTGCTGTTTCGGAGAATAGAAGTGAAGCTTTTCCCCTCCATTGTTTATCTTCTCCGGTGATCCCTTCCCCTGTTCTTCGCAGCGGCGACAGCGACGATTCTCAGCGGCGGGAGGCTGTCCGGAAGTCGGCAGTAGTCCGAGGGCAAGGCGGCATCCTCTTCCCATCGGCGCGTCCACCTTCCCCGGCGACGGCTACAGGCGAACGACGCGGCTGCGGTGTCGGGTGGAGAACGAAGAGCAAACATGCGTTTAGTGTTCGATTCGAGGCGGAGTCAACGCAGGCGGTGGTCAGCGGAGATTTCGATTCAAAGAAATCTCGATTGCGCGGCTGACCTAGGGCTGGCGCAGGGCTGACGTTGGCGAACGAAATCGAATTCGATTTTCGAATTCAGATTTCGCGACTGACGTTGGCTGACATCAGCGATCCAAATTAATTCGAGCGGCGTGATTTCGGTCGGCGATTTTGACTAGTCAACTCTAGGGTTGACCCGAGAGGTATTATAATATGGGGTTTTCGATTCTTTTCGATTTTCTTAAATTAGGGTTAGGGTTTCTTCCATGCGATTTGTAATTTGGGGGATAAAAGACGAGCGGGGAAGTTAGGGTTTCTATTTCGGGGCAAGGTTTTGTCCGGAAACCCTAGCGTAGTTATGTTCCGGTGTTCCGCCGGACTACCCTGAGACAGCGGTTAAGCGCCGGTTTATGATCGATCCGACCAGGGCGTGGCATCTGGTATGCTAATACCGAATTTGAACCTCCCCTGTTCACATCTTATCCACTTTAAAAGTGATGGATCCAATTCGATCAGATCTACCAATTGTGGATTCTGGTGGATTGGATTAAACGAATCGACAAGTATCTTAATAAGCAAGATCAAATTTTAAAGAGCGATAACTAAGTAAACTAATATAAATTCATCGAATATCAAAATGTTCAACATAGAATTTAGATAAATCTCGTTAGATATTATAATAGTATCATTTCATCATATCCCTATTTGAGCTCAACAACAAAGTAATTATAACACATGTAAACAAAAGACAAATCATCGATATAAAGTCAACCAGAATTCAACATAAATCACTTAAAAATTTGTGAGCCGGATTGGATCTGATCGGTGAATTTTACGTCCTCCTCATCCACATTCACATCCGCTGAAAGACAAATTTAGGGAGGTAGATCTGTATCGATCCACTTAAAAGCGCGTGTAGAAGATGATAGCAACATATGAGAGCATATTTGGCACATCCACATTCACCCAATCTGAAGAAGATCCCGCCCGCGCGCGGTATTGCTATTCTGTGAACAATTCGTATCGTGCATCGTCGTGCTGCTGTGGCATCTACGAGTTGAAATTTTCATTTGACTGTTGGTGAAAGTCAACGCGGATCTGAAGGCCAAACTCATCGGTTCTTGTTTTCCTTGTTGAGCGTCCACTCGCCGACTCGCGTTAGATCCGGCGAGCAGGATAGCATTTAGAAAATTGCCACAACGGGTATGAAATTTGGACAGGCCCATTGGCGTCAATATAGCCAAAACAAGAAAGATTAGAGTTGATAGATTGCGGAGGAAGAGACAAAACCGGTGGGACACGAGTCATGTGATCTTAGTTAGATTCCTTTTTTTCATTATTATTATACATTTTCGCATTTTTTTTCTTCCTCCTATTTAAATCCTACCAGATAGGATCGATGTAAATATATGCGAATCCAATAATGATTCGCAAAAAATATTTGCACATATAATAATAAAAGTGGAAGGAATTTATTTTTATCCAATAGAAACGTAAAAAATAAAATAAATAAAAGTACAATAATTTAGATGGACATGTGCACTTTTATGTTTTTATCCAATTTAAATAAAAAGAAGCTAGATAAATATAGAAATAGTTTCTTATTATTTTTACCCGATTGAAACAATAATGACACAAACAATATCACCGCTACTATCTTGTAATCAAGAGAGGAACTCAATCATGATGCAAGTGATGCCCCCTACCTCCATCAATCAATCTTACCATCAACTCTAGTAAGTGAGAAACAAGGACAAAGCTTGCCTTCATCAATTGCTCAGACTTGGGGTCTGATTGTCATCGAATGCCAGCTTATTATCCTCGTGGTCCTCATCCTCATCATAGAAGAACTCAACTTTTCTCCCATTCCTTTTCTAAGACACCCGGCATTATAATGATCTACTTCAATGGGTGATTTACGATTTTATGACATGAATGGCTCACACTAACTCTATATTATGCGGAATGAAATTCGTCATCTAGATTCATTGTATTTTTTATCTTTTTCACCATAAGTTCTATTCAATAAAATATAATCTAAATGCCAAAAAATACTTTTAATAGTCCCATATGGGTAAGAATAAAAATAATTCAAAATTTTATGGGATAAAAATAATTCTACCTAGGTGACTAGTTATTTTTGTTTTGTGAATTTTCATGAGAGATAAGTTTTGGATGGAAAGGACCACGACAAGGGTAAAAGCGTCCAAGATGGGTAGGTAAGGTAATAAAGTGATCGCAGAGGCAAACTCCAACTTTTTAGGTCACAATGTCAGTGAAATCACTCTGACTCATCTTTATTAATTTTCTAACATTCAGCGTTTGGAGCAAATCTAAGTAATCAGTGGAATGCACATTTAAAGCCAATTGAAGATGTTGAAATTTTACTCTTATATTTATGTGTTTACAAATGTAACAATGATATAATTTGAAAAGGATAACAAAAGCATGGTTTAAAACAAACTAATTGACTATGATTTTGTACACGACTTATTATTAATTATCTAAATATGAACGCTCCATGATTAAGATTAGGACCATATTTGTTTTATATGCTATGACTTGTAACTTTCTTCTGACCACCCTATAATTATGTATTTTTTTTGTCCATACTTGCTGAGTAAGATCTATGAATTATAAATTTTGTCTAAAGTGTATAATTCATTATCTAGCAAAAAAAAAATTTCTATTTTCGTAGTGTTCTATCCCTATCACTAAAATGGACCTTTGTTCTTGATAACACGAGATTGTGAAATTGTATCTTGTCTTTATCAATTAATTGCCCTAGGTCAAAAAAAAAAAGCTTGATATTAAAAATCTCAAATTATAAACTTAGGATAAGTTTCATGAATTTATATATCATTAAGAATAACAGGACAGAATCCTTGCAGATTTTTACCATGTGGCGAGTTCCAGAATTGAGACTTAGTGACTTGATCACACAAGAGGAGCTCAAGTAATGTGGGTTAGAGATTAGTGATTGATTGATCAAACTTGTGTGTAGGTAGTTGATTACGTAGGAAGAAATTTTTAGTTATCGAATTTATATAATACTTTAGCCACTTTAATAACTTTTCTATGACTTAACATTCTGTGTTTGATCCAAGAACTAAAAAAGAGGCAGAGCGAGATTGCAAGAGAAACACAAAAGCGATAGTAAAAAATATTACAAGAGAAGTATAAGAGGAAAATGGGTATAAAAAAAAAATGAAAATAGATATTAGAAGGATAAATTTAGCTTTTCATCTAATTTAAAGAAAAAGTAAATAGGACTATTTTTTCTTTCATTTTCTTTTTTATTTTTCGTCCATCCTACTAAACACAATTTTATAGTTCTTCGTTTCGCTTTTTATCCATTTTTTCTCTTTTTTTTTTCCTACTAAACACCGTTAGTGACTTTAACATTTGCGTTTGATCCAAGAACTAATGAACAGTCTAATTTTTATTCAAAAATTACAAACAAATTTACCAACGATAAAACAAAGGAAGAAGTTCTCCGAGGACGATCCATTTAAACAAAGCAAGCATGGATGATAGTAACTAATTTACACTCGTACGCATTGCGTAATTTGAACCTAACTTGAGTATTTAAATGATTACCCACTAGAAAGTAAAATTATAAAACTTGAATATATCGCATAAATGAGTCGAATAAGAGGAAAAGCTTTTAAATTATTATTTCTATCCTGATGTGGTCAACTTTGCTAGGGACTTTTATTCCTCAAATCTATACACTTCAACATATAAAATTGGAGTTAAGGGCCTTCATTAGTACCCTAGGCTTAGAGAAATTTTTTTGCTTATTCGCCAATTCCCCGACCAGATTTTTGCGGAGGGGCACCCCTATGCAAATTTTATGTAGGGTGCTTCATTTTCAACTTGAACATATTTTTTTTAAAACTCTTTTTAGAAATATTGTTTACCTCTTGAGCTATCCAATGATATAAATATTGAGATATTTTAGATCTTGTACAGTATAAAATACTCTATACAAGATCACATATAAGACAAAAAAGTATTTATTATATAAAAAAATTAATTTTTTTATAGAATATTTTATACGTATATAAGATCTAAAATATCCCAATATTTATATCATTGAATAGCTTATAAAATAAATAATATTTTTAAAAAATTTTTAAAAAAATATATTAAAGTTGAAAATGAAGCACCCCTCCGTAAAAATCTGGCGAATTCCCCTATTTTTATAGTCTTCGGAGTTCGGATCGAATAAAAAAACTTATAAGAAATAAGTGCTGACAAGTCATTGAATTCTGTAATGAAAGACTGCGCACATTAGCTGGCTTTGGACCTTTGGTGAAGCACTCGCTATTAATAGTCAAAACAGTAGGAAATTGAATCCACAGTAAAGAAGATCGTGAGAAGTCTGACCTTACTCTCTGCAGCTCGCCGGCGGCGTGGTAAGGAGGTGAGGAAATATGCGCAGCTCAGCGAAGAGCAGCAGCGTAAGCAGCGACGCCGGCGAGGCCTTGGAATCTTACTGGTGGCGCTCCATCCCTGAGTCGAAGGACGAGCCGGCGGCGCCGCAGGAGCGGGTCGTGAGGGAGCTGGAGCGGCTGGCCGAGGCGGCGAACCATTCCCTCGACGACCTCCGCCACAAGCTGCTGACTTACAAGGCCGGCGACCTCTGGTTCCCCGCTGGCGGGATCCCGAAGGAGGACATGGACATCCCGCGGGTCATCACCATTCTACTGCTGGGGCTCGCCGGCGCCGGCAAGACCTCGCTTGTTAATCTCATCATGTACTGCATCCTCGGCCGCGCTGGCTTCGTGCCCTTTTGCTCACCTGCAGGTTTTTTCTTTCTCTCCCTTGTCGAAGAGCTCAGATATCTCCCCCTTTTCCGCGATTTGGCTTCCTCCTCCGCGACAGATTTTTCGTCTTTTACCGCCTCGAGAAACAATGTCAATTTTTTCGCGGAGAGACAAGTTGAAATTTGCAATTGGCTTGTTCTTTGTCTTGCTTTTTTCCTCTACGATTAAAATTTCCCCTTTTCAAAATTTTGCCCTAACAACGACTTTCTACCATTTGGTGGATTCTTGCGGTTCCAAGAAAAACTAGGGTTTTGTTGGTAGATTGCCGTGTCAATTGATCCAAGCGTTGCTTTCACAGACAAGGAAGGGCGAACGATCTGCTTGGAGGAGCACAACGTTCTGCGATCCATGCGGAACGGCTTCTGCGTCTTCGATTCCCCCGGGCCCAGTGTCGATCGGATGGCCGACGGCCTCGAGGAAATCTCGGGGTGGCTGCAAAATGGCGTCCGCCACCGCGAGCCTTGCCCCGGCGTCTGCGACACCCCCGCCGGCTCCCTCGCAGCCAAACGTTTCGCTCTCCGGCGTGTCAATTTCACCATTGTGGTCGCCAATCTCCACGCACTCCACCGATCTCTCCTCTCCGGTGACTCCCGCCCCCTCCAAGCCACCAGCGATCTCTTCCACTGCGCTCGGACGAAGACCAACTCCAGTAAGCCCTAGAAATTGCTCCTTGTTCTTGTATCCCCAAGAGGCATTTCGTCAAATACCACACTGCCATCTCCATTTTGTCCATTTCTACGCAGCCGAGAAGCCGATTCTGGTGCTGATGCACGGCGACAAGCTTCAGCCAGAGGAAAGGATCGCGGCGCGGGTGAAGGTGTGCGCGTACCTGAGCGTGCCGGTGAGCGCCGCCTACGACATCTCGTGCCTGAACGAGCACGGGGCGGCGGTGGACGAGGTGGATCCGACGACGTCCTACGCCGTGGGCGAGGCCGTGCTTCGGGCGTTGATGGTGGCCGACCGGTGCCACCGGCCGAAGACCCGCGTGAAGGACTGGCTATCGCTTGTGCTCGCTTGGGTGATGTGCGCGCTTGCTGCCTTCTTCGGCTTCCTCTCTTCTTGCTGCTCCAAGCTGGGAACAAAAAGTACAAACTACAAGTCGAGGAAGCAGCAGTGCTAATGTAGGAATGGCGGCCTTGTCGCCGGAATT
The DNA here is from genome assembly GCA_027563935.2 of Costus lasius. Classification (NCBI taxonomy): domain Eukaryota; kingdom Viridiplantae; phylum Streptophyta; class Magnoliopsida; order Zingiberales; family Costaceae; genus Costus; species Costus lasius. The sequence continues at coordinate 4,682,881 of CM050447.1, read as the reverse complement.
TGGTACTAGTTTTTTTAGCTGGTGTGCGTGCTGTCGTGTCGTGTCTTGGAATAACAGAATGCGCTTTCGTTGCCTGCCATTTTCTCATTGATTCAATTATTGACTTCTTTTGTTCTTGTCCGTTGTAATCAATCATCTGTGTGCACTTGTCCATTCAAATCCGGTGGCAAATCTGCACCGCCGCCAGTCCCAACGCCGGCTGGTCCCCGGCAACCCAGCGGCGCCGTCGCACCTTCACCATTGCAACTCAACGCCGGTGTTAATCCCGTTTCTCCACCACCGAAAAGGAGGTAGAATCCCTACTCTCTACGTTTTTTTTAAAAAGAATTTCTACCATTGTGCCCCGATTCCGAGGATGTTTGGTATAAAACTCGTGTTACTCAATCTTATGCCTTGTACTTAGTTCTAGTAGTTGTACCTAGTTCCAGTACGATCTAATTAGGGTAGGAGACAAATATCTCTATATTTTGTCTATGTAATACGGGTGCTCCATGGGCATTAATATAACACTAAAATTCCTGTCTCAGGGAAGGATTTACTTTGTCCCAAGCATGTATTTCCATGGTCTCCAAGCTCCCATTGGTATCCAAAGTTTATATCAGGTCTCAAGACAACTCCTAAGTATAAAACTGAAGCTTATACGATTTCTACAATCCCACCCTAGTTCTTTGAGTCAATATCCTGTGTCTCCTATTAATTAAATAGGGCAGGATATTTGATTGCGTTATTTCACTTAATATTTTACTTGCTATCATTGCTAAATACTTATGTGTTGCCTCTTTCCTAATATTTGTAGGAACGATTAATCATCACCTTTAAGAGTAGTGGTGAATTGCATGACCCCACTCACTCAAAAGGTGAGTCCGTGACAACAGGGAGCATATAAGTCGATATCCTCAACGATGACTTTCTAACAACAAATTGTGTGTAATGCCACTATTGCTCCACTACTGAGTAGTTTATGGCAATTTAATAAAACATTTGTAACTCTCCGAGGGGTGACAGTGACATACCCAATGGTCCAAATTCTAAAATAGCTGTTTTTTTTATCTAAAAGAGGAGACTTTGAAGATAAAAATTTTATGTTGTTTTATCACTTCTCTTCTTTATTTGTAGTCATTTTGTCTTCCCCTTTCCATATCTTCGTGGTTGCTCAGCCACCTTGTTGCCTTCCACTTCCCCCCATCAAATTCGAGCATTTCTTCTTGATCCTTAGTGTCACGCTCTGGTCGGATCAACCTTGAATCCGTCCTTAATTGTTGTCTTAGGGTCGTCCGGCGAAACACCGGAACATGAATACACTAGGGTTTCCGGCTAAATTTCAACCCAAATTCGAAACTCTAACTTTTCCGCACAACTTTTATCCCCAAATTACAATTCACACGGAAAGAATTGAAAAACCCTAATCCTAGATTAGAAATCCGGAAAACCCTAAATCAAATTACCTGCCTTCTCCCTCTGATTTTGACCGAAGTCAAAATCACGTTCACTGTGCCAAATCTGTTGCTGCCGCTCGATTTTCGTTCGCTGATGTCAGGATGATGTCAGTGTCCAAATTTCCTTCGCCGCTGCTCGATTTTTCCCCGGCTGACGTCGTCTTGCGTCAGCACCTCGATTTCGATTTCAATTTCACGAAATCGTTTCTGCCGTGGCTTCTGATTTGGTCAAAATCGGAAGTAATCTTCGTTCCGCCTCGCTCGTCTTCCTCTTCGCCGGCTCGCCGCTGCGCCTACTCGAACGCCGCCTGCGTTCGACCTTCCTCGTCGGAGAAGAGGGCTCGTGAGGAGGGCCGCCTGCCTCCCTTTCGTCTCCTTCGTCGCCGGTCACCTATTAGCCGCCGGTTGCCGAAACCCCGCCGAACGAGACACGCAGAAACAGGGAAGAAGGGATGAACGAAGGAGAAGCTGTTATTTCACCGTAAAAGCTTACAAAACCCTCTCATCTTGTCGTCGTCGGCCCCTGGCCGCCGACTCCCTCTTCCCTCCCTCGCCGGACCTTCCGGCTACAATCTCTCAATCCTCACTCTTAGACAATCGCTCGCCGCTCAATCCCTCGCCGTTGGAGACGATCATCCCGATCCAATCGATTCCTCTGCTTCTTTTAACGCGACGCCGCCGACTCTAAGTTCCGCTTCGACCGCGCCGCCTGTCCTCGATTTAGGGCATCTGCTGTCTGCTTCCTACACGCCACCCGCTTGTGCCGCAGTCCACGTCCGAGAATGCAGCGTCCGATCCGGCCGTTGAAGATCCAGTCGCTTGCCACCCGCGACCTCGTCCGCAGCTATCCGCTTTGATCGCGTCTGTCGCGTTCGACGCCGCGGCGTCGTCTAAATCGGGGTCAACATCCCTTGTTGACCCGATTTTGACTCTGTTTGATCTGCGCCTTGCTTTCTCTTGGGCTGGGTTTGGGTTTGGGCCGAACCGGCTGGACCGGGGCCTAACACTTAGGACCTGTTTGGTAATGCAACCATTTAGCTGCATGGGCCAAGCGCGAGCTGGCACTACGACAACGATTGGCCAAATTGTGCTTAGTTTTAATTTCGACATACATTAATATTTTTAATAATTTGTATTATAACATTAAATATAGACCTTGCAATTCAGGTAGGCATATTATGTTTGTTGTGGCCTATGACTCGATTAAGCTGACTCAAATAAGTTAAAATACTTAATTTAAATATAACTGGGTCAAACCGATACAACTTGAATAACTCGTTTAATAAATATGTTATATATGAACTTGTTACTTAACATGACTAATTGGGAGCAGACGAGTTGACAAGAATAGAGAGAGGAGGCTGCAAGCAACTCGAGGGCCAAATCAAGTCATGAAGTGCAGATAGCTAATGACGATAAACTTAGGGTGTCAAACTAGTTTGGTCTAATGATGAGTGGACATTGAGCAAAGAGTAATCGAGTGAATGGGTCCAACAATGACATGACGATGAGTGATAAGCAACTCTACTATTAGTAATTGACAACTTGATAATCAGTGAATAGGTGTTGGGGAACCCCGGGGATTTTAAAATTTTACAGATATACACAATGGAAGCAATCCCCGAAACAGACCAGTCCCAAAAACCTAGAAGATCATGTCATGTGAGGGAATCGACACGGTGAGTAAGAGATGATACCTTGAAGCGATGCAAAGGGATGCGATTTAGGTGCCCAAGTGTGCGCCCTCTGCAATCTCGCACACAGCCAATGCTAGAGTTCTCTTCTTACACGCCTGGTGGAGCCTCGAGAAGAAGATCCACGCCTTGAAGTTCTCCTCAAGCACTTGCGCTACCCACAAGAATGATGTGCCAAGAGGATAAAGAAGGATGAAGATGCTGCCAAGGTCTATCCTTGCAGACGCCAAGTGGAGAAGAAGGAGAAAGATGTCACTAAGCTCCAAGCTTGCGAATCACTAAGAGGAGAAAATATGTGAGCTCTCTCAACAACCTCTAATCTCCTCTCTTCTTCCTTTTTATAGAAAACATGGTGCCTTTTCAAATTCTGAGTTAAATTCATAATTAAATTTTGAATTAAATGCATAATTAATTTCTGAATTAAATTCTCGTTATGGCTCTTAATAACATTAAATACATAATTAAATTTAGCATTAAATGCAAAATAAATTTTGAATTAAATTCTCATTATGGCTCTTAATAGCATTAAATGTAGAATTAAATTCTGACTTAAATTCCCATTATAATTCTTGAGCCCATGCAACTTATCCTCATGGCCATGCTAGATTTCATTTGGCCCCATTTGACCCATTTGGCCCAAAAATGAAGTTTAGCTCCAATAAGTTCCTTCCTTCTCATCAGGCACAATGGTGCTGATGAATTTTCCTAAATAGATTCGAGTTATCCAATAACTCGATCATAATGTTACTCGATCAATACGATAACTCAAGTATCAAGTTGTGTGACCCTGTAGGTTTCTTTGACGTTGGCAACAAGATACTCAAGTCATCACAAGCAGTGAGTGGCACGTAGCAGTGCATCGCTGCTACCCAAGTCTTCAGAATGGATATCAACATCGACATCTCCATCATCGCAACAAGATACCGATACATTACAGTCTCTTTGCCAAACTGATATCTGATTGGACAAAGTGTGTCACCACTTTATTTTCACTCAATCTCATGTTCATGACTAAATCAGGCTTTCACCTAGGTATGATCATATACTTTCAGTCATACAATCATAGGGGGGGGGGCGTTGATATCAAGCTTCTCTCAGGAAGGAACAAATCTTATGTCTGTCCATTGATCTTCTCATATGGGTCGTGACATACCCAATGACAACCGTTATGACCTCCCAACTAGGGTAAGGTGTTAGGTTGTATCAAAGCATATCCTTAACCATATAGAAGAGTCAACGACCTCAAGTTAAGGGATCAATGCATCTCCTGTCACTTGTGAGATTAACTCATGACACCAAGTTAGAGTCTCACAGTGGTCGGTCCAGTATATCTACCACTGATATACCCATATGTTTGCAATAGTACCTCGTGTCTAACCAGCTCATATATCAGTCTCACATGTACTAGAGTTGTCCTTTATCCACTTAGGTTCTTGACTGGGGACATAAGTTTGAGTACAGATACAATCTGTCTCCAGAGATATTATCATGCAAGTACATAATTGCATATATAAACATAGCATAATAACGATAATGTCAGAATGATATATAAAATATCAATGTCAAGTAGTACAAGATAGACCAACAACGAGTCCAAGGGCATAAACACCAACAACAAGTTCAATGAATGACAAGTGACGGACAACATGTTGACATCTTCATGAGAGCAGGTGAGCAACGAGATAAAAACTTTTTTTTTAGGATTTAAGGTTAGGGATTAGGGTGCACCGACTGATAGTATAATAATTATAAGAGAAATAAGAAAGTTAAGCATGACCTGACCTAATTAATTTGGAGTCATAAATAAATTAACTTATTGATAACCAGAATATGTTTATATCTTACCTGAACCTACCTAACTTTGTCTTAGGTTGGTTCGTTGGTGGATAAGTCGATTTTTACCATATGTAATTATATATACATAAAAATTTAATATATTAAATAATAATTATTAATAATAATATATTAATATGTACTATATATAAAAATATAATTATATATAATAATTGTTTTAAAAATAAAAACCTTAAAATTTATTTAATTATAAGAATTGTATGGTAGACTCTTACTTGCTACTATTGTTATACTCATCTTTACCATCTCGCTGGAAAAGTTGTACATTTAGATTATAAAAAAACAATTGAAGGATAGTACAATAAATTCTAAGATGTACATTATAATCAAATTACTCTTATTTGATAATATTATTATGATTTTATATTATATCATATATATATATATATATATATATATATATATATATATAATATTTTTATATTAATATATAATTTTTATAATTTAAGGGAATATAAAATTTGTATAGCTTAATTATAATTTTTAAAATTTAAATAATACTAATAGCAATAATACACCATTAACAACATACAAGCAACTATACTAAAAACTTGTTTCTCACCGCGGCAATAACAACTACAATAACAATATAGCTTTCCAAAATATATCCTTAGTCCCTATTTGGGGTTGCATTTAAGTTTCTACACAAGTGTGGACAGGCAGCAAAAACTTCGAGAAGCTAAGTGTTTAGGGCACAACTTTAAATAAATGTTATAAACGGCTCCAAGCGGTGGTACCATCCATCACACATGGCCTTTTTAACTTAAGTTAGGATTTATACAACACAAATCCTAAATACCATTGACCGGTGGATGAAGCGGTGGCACCGCATATTATTTTTTTCCCACAACTTTAATGAAAACTAAGAATTTCTACTATAGACAAGAAGCACCCATCCGCTTGGTTCTCGTTATTGCAGCCCCCTTTTCTCTCTACAATGGATGAGAAACCCAAACCCATGAATTGCCCGACCTCACTCCACATCCCCTTCCACCGACAGCGACCTCGCTCCACCCCCTCCCCATTCTCCTCGGTGGCAGCATCGAAGCCCCCCCCTCCATACACGAGCTCTAGCAACTTCGTTGGGAGAGCATCAGCCTCCCCATCCCCACCTCCTCACATTTCCCTTCTTGAAAGTTGAAACCACCATGGCCCCTACGACTTAACTCAATGTCAGGTGCATGCAGAGGACGATGCTGGTGTCAAAGGCATGCAGCGCGGGTGGTAGAGGCATTGATGGTATGAGATGCGTGCATAGAAGTCACCCTTGCTTTCAACAACTTCCACTCTGCTTCAATTGTGCATCAGCCTTTGACGGGCCCTTACTCTAGTATGACACCTCTATTTTTTTGAGCCACTGCGCTAGGGTACCTCCATTCCCCAATTTGAATTAGGATCCTACCATCCATTTAGATAACGAGGCTCTGATATTTCTTAATATGCTCTCAAACTTGACCCAAATTGATTTAGATTTGATCAAATTTGTTCAATAATCAAGGTTAAAGGACGATAGCTTAGTTTTTGTATATCACTAGAGGTCTTGTCTCTGCATTTTCATCTATAAAAAGATCAAACCAGCCAAACCCACACTGAGAAAGGCACGAACGTCAAAAGGCGGAAGCAACGAATCAGCAACTAGGGCACGACCGGCAGGTGGAAGGGATACCACCTCAGCCTCACGGGAAGACAACAGAACAAAAGATAGAAGCGAACTCAGAACACTGCACGCAGGCAGTGAGTACACGAGCACGAACACAACTAGAGGTGCTGCGAAGAAGGAAAACACAAGCTGTACGCAGACAGCAACGAGACAAAGCCTCTTGCACGCAGGCAAGGAAAAACAGGGAACTAGAAGACGACATCCACACGCAGATGGACAAACAAGCTACACGCAGGTAGCAGAACAGGACCGAAAACAGAGGAAGGCGAGGGCACACGACGAACTCGCGACCACAACTCGACGCCGCGGAAAACCGACAGAGGGGAAGCGTCGGAAACAGTAAACGAACGAGGGCGAGAACTCGTAGACGGAGAACGAAGCTCGCTCGGAAAATCACGGCGCCGAAAAAGGAATTGGACGAGAGGGGAGTTACCTCGCCGGAGTCGAGTCGTCGACTCCGCCGCAGCTTCACCGAGCCGGAAGAGAAGGGAACCAAAGGGCAGAGCACCTCCGACGTCGCACCGCCATGCAACCACCCACTGGACGCCGGAAAGTTGACCGGGGTTCGCCGCTGAACGCTGGACCGAGAGGGACGAGGGGAACTGGAACAGGACGCAGGGATCGCCCGAAATCGCCGAGAGCAAGATGCGCGAGAGTCGGAAGAGGTCGAACGAAGCAAAAGCCGCGTAAGAACCTTTGACCGGATGAACGTTGCCTATATGGCGACGCTCCACCTTCCTCCCTGCCAGCTACGCAGCTGATGGACGAACCCTCGTTCGCTAAGTCGGAACTACGAGAGCAAGTAAATCGAGCGTGGTGCCCGGCTGGCAACCGCGTCGAAGAATACCGCGCGAGCTGCCTATTGCCATCTGCCACGCGGACACCACCGGCTGGGCTCGCCTGCCCAATTGGAAACGTGTCGCCAACCCGGCGTCGCCGTCCACCGTCGCCAGCCCACTCAAGCCACGCGGCCGATGTCGCTCTGAACGAGAACCTCGCGAATCTCGTTCGTCAGCTCCCGAGGGCGTCGCTTCACCGATCGAAGCCGCCGCCTGCTGTTCTCATGCCACGCGGAAGCCCCGTCTAATGACTGAGCTCCACGCGGCGCCGCTGCCCGAGGTCGCCGCCGACCTCGCTCCCTTCGCCGGACGCACGCGATGCCAGAATCGATCCGCCCCCTGCTCAATTTACGCGCGTCCGAGATCACGCCGGATATCGCCTCTCTCTGCGTGCTCCACGCGTCGAGCTCGTCGCCGGCCGCCGCGTAAGCTCGAAGATGAGCTGCATCGCCACGGACGCCGCCGTCCGCATCACTCCAACATCGCCCGCCTGCCTAGGATGAAGTCGAGCCTTAATTTGACATGGGCTCCATTTTAGCCTCAATTTTGACCCGGTCAACGAGCCTGTTGACTGGTCCAAATCGGGCCCTGATTTTGGGCTTAACATCCTCCCCCGTGTGAGGTGGTCGCCGTCCTCGGCGACTCGAGGTAGCTCCTCAGTTCACCCTCGAACTGCCATAATTCGGAAACCTTGTGCTAGGTTTCTTCCTCTGTGGGGGATCCATCCCATCGGATGAGAAACTCCGTACGTCGGTTCCGTTTACTTTGCCCCAGAACTCGGTGATCTAGAATACTGCGGATCCTCCGGTGGAACTCCGTCCTAACCGTCGGTGGGGCTCGATAAGATTGGGACTGAGAAGGATCCTCCGGATCCTGGTGAAACTTCCTCAAGAAGCTCACGTGGAATGTAGGGTGCATCTGCATTCTCTCAGGGAGTTTCAAGCGGTATGCTACTGAGCCCACTCGACTCAGTACCTCAAATGGACCATCGTATCTACGAATAAGACCTCGATGGGCTTCCTTCGCTGAGATATTCCTCCAGATCTGCGGGGTGAGTCAGAGAAGAACTAAATCGCCCACCGCGAATTCTTCGTCCCGACATCGGTGATTGGCATACCTTTGCATCCGTTGCACAGCCAACTCCAAGCTATCTCTAGCCTCTCGGAGTGAGTCGATTCGTTCCCGAGCTTCTCGTTGAGCTGCAGGACACTTTCCCTCGGAATCCCTTTGCACCACGTCAACAGGCGTTAAGGGCTATCTTCCTAACATAAGCTCAAAAGGGCTGTGGCCAGTGGCGGATGACTTCTGCAAGTTATAGGCATACTGTGCCACATCCATCCACTTCACCCAGTCCTTCTGATTGGCAGTCACAAAGTGACAGAGATAATCTTCTACAAGAGCATTCACCCGCTCGGTTTGCCCATCCGTTTGAGGATGATTGGCTGTGGAGAAGTTTAACTTGGACCCCAACTTATTGAACAATGTTGTCCAAAAGCGTCCAGTAAACCGGGCATCCCTATCGCTCACGATATCCACTAGGATGCCAAAATGCTTCACCACATTTTGGAAGAATAATTCTACAGCAAACCCTGATGTACAGGGCTCAGGGGCTGGGATAAAGACTCCATATTTAGAGAACATATCAACCACCACCAGCACTGAGCTCTTCCCGTCAACTTTTGGGAACCCACCAATGAAGTCCATGGACACACTAGTCTAGGACGTCTCGGGAACAGGCAGCGGTTGTAATAACCCTGCCTCTAGTCTCCGATCAACCTTGTCTTGTTGGCAAATAAGACAAGTGCGGACATACATCTCAATGTCTGCGTGCATATCAGGCCAATAGCACGATTGTGCTAACAAGGCAAACATTCTGCGTTGCCCTCTATGCCCAGCCCAAGGTGTATCGTGGAGCTCCCTTAGTAGCTCCCGCGCAGTCCGCCCGTCGATGGGACTAAGGGCCTACCGCCTCTGGCCATAACAACACTATCCAGACCCAAATAGTAACGTCGGATTGTACCTGACTTAATCTGCAAAACCAACTTTTGATACTTCACATCAAAAGCGGAAGCTGCTTTGATCCTATCTAGCAGATCCCCTTCCACTCTGGATAGAGTGCAGCACACAAGGGCATTAAGCCTACTGAGCGCGTCAGGCACAATGTTGGTTTTACCCGGTTTATGTTCCCACTGGAACTGGAATTTAGCCAAGAACTCCAACCAACGTGCCTGTTTAGCCGACAACTTCTTTTGTGTGGTGAAATAAGTGTTCGCTACATTGTCGGTTTTTACCACGAAGGCACACCCGAGAAGGTAGACTCTCCATGTCCGGAGGCAATGAACCACTGCCACCATTTCCTTCTCGTGAGCCGAGTATCGCTGCTCAGTCTCATTTAGCTTTCGACTCTCAAAAGCTACAGGATGCCCATCCTGCAATAAGATACCACTGATAGCTTGGTCTGAAGCATCGGTATGAACCTTGAAAGGCAAACTGAAGTCGGGTAACTTCAGGATCGGTTCAGAGGCGATGCGGTCCTTCAACTCCAGGAAGGCCGACTGACACCGATCATGCCACTCCCATTTCGAGTTCTTCTTCAGCAGATTACTGAGGGGTGCGGCTATTCTTGAACAACCGGTCATGAACTTACGATAGAAGTTCACCACACCGAGGAAACTCCGTAACTCGGTTTGGTTTGAGGGGGCGCGCCATTCCGCAATGGCTTGGATCTTCGCCTGATCCATGCGCACTTGCCCGTGGCCCACCACGTGTCCAAGTAATGTTATCTCATTCGTCACGAATGAGCATTTCTCCAACTTTAAATAAGGTTGGTTATCCCTCAAGGTCTGTAATACCTGCCTTAAATGGCCCAGGTGCTCCTCAACGCTTGAGGAATAGATGACGATATCGTCTAAATACACGACCACGAACTCATCTAAGAATGGGGCAAGAACTTGGTTCATTAGATGGCATAATGTGGCGGGTGCATTTGTGAGTCCAAAGGGCATCATTAGGAACTCAAATGACCTGTATCGTGTCACACATGCAGTTTTCTTTTCGTCGCCCTCGGCGATACGAACCTGCCAATAACCTGACCTCAGGTCTAGCTTAGTGAAAACCTTAGCTTTCCCAAGTCAATCTATTAGATCGGGGATAAGCGGAATATGATAACAGTCTCTCACTGTTATTTTATTTAAGGCTATGTAATCAACACAGAATCTAAGTGAGCCGTCCTTCTTCTTTTGGAAGAGGACAGGGGCCCCATATGGCGAAACCGAAGGTCGAACAAACCCTGCTTCTAGCAATTCGTCCAATTGCTTACGAAGCTCGGCTAACTCAACTGGAGCCATACGATATGGAGCCTTAGAGGGAGGAGTAGATCCTGCCATAAACTCAATCTTGTGGTCGATCCCTCTCCTAGGGGGAAGGTGTTTAGGGAACTCCGATGGCATCACATTGGAGTACTCATCTAACAAATCCTTCACTATTGAGGGGGCTTATCCTTCGCAAGGAGAATCGTCACACCAAACAGCCATTAAAGTCGTGACACCTTGACGCAACCCTGCCGCTAAGGCGTTGGCTGATATGGGTACCCCTCTCAAATCCCTCTTTTTTCCCTTTATCGTTGTCGTGCTCCCAATGCACGGCACGAAGCCAGGGAGCAGGGACTTGCTCGTCATAAATCTGTATCCCATACAGATGTGGCATCACGCCAATCTTGGCTTTTCTCAAAAGCTCAAGTCCAAAGATAGCTTCATAGTCAGCTAGCTTTAGGATCTTTGCGTGGCAACGGCCGCGCCAATTGCCCACCACAATATCGACGTCATAAGATATCCCTAAGACCTGAGGTTCTACCTAACCGACCGACCTAACTCGGTCCTATGCGGGGGATATCTTGAGACCGATTCTAGCTGCTGTCAGTTGTCCTATAAACAAGTGCGAAGCACCTATATCAATCATCGCATTCACATGTTGCGCATTTAGAAGACAGTCAACATAAAGCAAAGTGGGCCTTTCATTCATAGTTGAAGAAGTTGCCAGTACAAGAGGGTTAAGGAGTCTCTCGGGCTCCTTTACATTTTCTTCTTCTGCCACCAAGGCAGCCAAGCGATCCCTCTTTGGGCAGTTCTTCATCATATGTGGACCTCCACATATATAACAGGCCATGCTGGTGCTCGCTGTCTTTGATGGCCCTGGGGTAGCTGGTCGGCCCTTCACCGACTTGTACTCCTTTGGGGCAGAGCGGTTCTTCCTCACAAAAGGCTTCTTGCCCTTAGCCGCATAAGGGGTCCTCGACCTCGAGGACGATGCGCCAGTGTGATGATGAGAGGGCGGGTCCCTCGACTCCTTACGATCCGTAAGGCCTTCAGCAGCTATCATCGCCTCCTTAAGAGTTTGAAACTCTTTGCGACGCAGTTTGTCCCGGGCCCACCCTTGGAGTCCATCCATAAAGTGGTAAAATCGGGCCTTCTCCGACAAGTCATCGATCTCAAGCATAACCTGCGCAAATCGCTAGACATAGTCCCGAATTGCGCCGGCGTGCTTGAGTCGTTTTAGGACATCACGGGCCGCACAGTAAGAGTTCCCGGGCAGGAACTGGTTTTTGATCTCATTTTTCAGCTCTCCCCAGGAGAGGTTTCGGGCTGGATCCGGCCCAAGTAAACTGGGTGCGGCCTGAGTCCTCCACCACAGTTTTGCGTCTCCGGAGAGATACGCAATGCAGGTGTGCGCCTGCTCCTCTTCAGGGACTTGAGCGTTCTGAAAAAACAGCTCCATGTCCCACAGGAAGTTCTCAACTTCCTTGGTGGAGCGTATGCCCGTAAAGGGCGCAGGCTCATGGACACGCCGTCGCACAGCGGTCATTTGGCCACCCTCAGCCTGAGGGTGTTGCTGCATCGCAGCTCGTTTTAGGAGGATGACCTCCATCTTATTTTGCTCAAGCTCAGCAGCTTGGCGATCCACGCGGATCTGAAGATCTGCATTAGATGCAGTCAGAGTGTTGTTGGAGGCCATAAGCTCCTTCACCAAAGCAATCAGGTTTTGGTCTCCCAGACCAGCAGCATCACCTACAGCATCTTCTAGGATGCCTATCCGTTCGCTGTTTGTCATCACCATGTTTGCAGCTTCTGAGTCCTGTGCAGTTACAGCTTACAGCACACTGTTCTGTTCTTTACAGACTGACAAAACAGAACATAACACAAAACAGAAGCTACAGACCCTTCTGTTCTCTACAGTCCACACTCAGAACAGAACAGAGCCACAAAATTACAAGCTGGAACATGAACCTGGCTCTGATACCAGTCTGTCACGCCCACGATTATAGTAATAAAAATTTTAAGGAAATAACAACGAGAAGCCTAAGAGATGAGTCACGCAGGACTCAAACCAACCAAACCCACACTGAGAAAGGCACGAAACGTCAAAAGGCGGAAGCAACGAATCAGCAACTAGGGCGCGACCGGCAGGTGGAAGGGATACCACCTCAGCCTCACGGGAAGACAACAGAATAAAAGATAGAAGCGAACTCAGAACACTGCACGCAGGCAGTGAGTACACGAGCACGAACACAACCAGAGGTGCTGCGAAGAAGGAAAACACAAGCTGTACGCAGACAGCAACGAGACAAAGCCTCTTGCACGCAGGCAAGGAAAAACAGGGAACTAGAAGACGACGTCCACACGCAGATGGACAAACAAGCTACACGCAGGTAGCAGAACAGGACCGAAAACAGAGGAAGGCGAGGGCACACGACGAACTCGCGACCACAACTCAACGCCGCGGAAAACCGACAGAGGGGAAGCGTCGGAAACAGTAAACGAACGAGGGCGAGAACTCGTAGACGGAGAACGAAGCTCGCTCGGAAAATCACGGCGCCGAAAAAGGCATTGGACGAGAGGGGAGTTACCTCGCCGGAGTCGAGTCGTCGACTCCGCCGCAACTTCACCGAGCCGGAAGAGAAGGGAACCAAAGGGCAGACCACCTCCGACGTCGCACCGCCACGCAACCACCCACTGGACGCCAGAAAGTTGACCGGGGTTCACCACCGAACGCCGAGCCGAGAGGGAGGAGGGGAACTGGAACAGGACGCAGGGATCGCCCGAAATCGCCGAGAGCAAGATGCGTGAGAGTCGGAAGAGGTCGAACGAAGCAAAAGCCGCGTAAGAACCTTTGACCGGATGAACGTTGCCTATATGGCGACGCTCCACCTTCCTCCCTGCCAGCTACGCAGCTGATGGACGAACCCTCGTTCGCCAAGTCGGAACTACGAGAGCAAGTAAATCGAGCGTGGTGCCCGGCTGGCAACCGCGTCGAAGAATACCGCGCGAGCTGCCTATTGCCATCTGCCACGCGGACACCGCCGGCTGGGCTCGCCTGCCCAATTGGAAACGTGTCGCCAACCGGGCGTCGCCGTCCACCGTCGCTAGCCCACGCAAGCCACGCGGCCGACGTCACTCTGAACGAGAACCTCGCGAATCTCGTTCGTCAGCTCCCGTGGGCGTCGCTTCACCGATCGAAGCCGCCGCCTGCTGTTCTCGTGCCACGCGGAAGCCCCGTCCAAAGACTGAGCTCCAGCGGCGCCGTCGCGCCTGCCCGAGGTCGCCGCCGACCTCGCTCCCTTCACCGGACGCACGCGATGCCAGAATTGAGCCGCCCCTGCTCGATTTACGTGCGTCCGAGATCACGCCGAATCTCGCCTCTCTTTGCGTGCTCCACGCGTCGAGCTCGCCGCCAGCCCACAGCCGTCTATCGTCAGCCGCCGCGTAAGCTCGAAGACGAGCTGAGTCGCCACGGACGCCGCCGTCCGCATCACTCCAACGTCGCCTTTCTGCCCAGGATGAAGTCGAGCCCTAATTTGACACGGGCTCCATTTTAGCCTCAATTTTGACCCAGTCAATGAGCCTGTTGACTGGTCCAAATCAGGCCTGATTTTGGGCTTTAACAATACAAATGCCGCTAGACTACTCTTAACAGATTCTTTAATGATGGCCATCATTACCAAGATATCTCAATCGCCGGCAGCTTCTTCTAATAGTATAATGTCACATCATCTAATCATCGACTAAGTTATTGCAATTAAACCTCTATTCGAGATGAGTACACTTGTCGAACATATACAAATAGGGATGGCAACGGGGCGGGTCGGGGTCGGGTTTTGCCATCCCCGATCCGACCTCGACTTCCCCAAACCCGTCCCCGAACCCGACTCCGAACCCGAAGGGTTTAGAAAACCCTGTCCCACACCCGACCCCGCGGGGAAACCCGACTCCGCCCAGTCTAAAAAATAAATATATATTATAAATAATATTTTTAAATTAATTTATATTTTTTATTCATAATATATAAATAAAAAAATATTTTACATAAACTATATCATCATTTCTAAATAAATTATTAAAATTTAGTAACTATGTTATAACTTATAAGGGGTAAATTTGTTATTTTAATAGTCGGGGCGGGTTCGGGGCGGGTACCTAAATTCCCATACCCGACTATACCCCTGTCGGGTTTTCCCCGAACCTGACCCGACCCCCGGTTAACTCGGGTTTTCTCCGTTGACTTCGGGTCAGGTCGGGTCGGGGATGGGATTTTTTGCCATCCATATACAATGTCATCAAAAGGAAACAAAATGAGATATTATTGCACCTAAGCCTGTGTTTAGTACGATTGAGAAAAAAAAAAGCGAAAGAACAAAAAAAATACGTAAGTTGTGCAAGGCCAATTGCTATTGCTCGGGTGAACAACGGCCGGTGAGCATTTTCAACTTTCCCCCCGGGCAAAAAATATATCAAGAGAAAATACTTCTTTTTTTCTCTTTTAATTTTTCCATCCTCCCTATAAAATAAAAATAAAATAAAATTTTTCTTTCTCGTTTTTCGTTTCCTGCTTTCCTCCCTACTAAACCATGCCTCAGGTGTTTCATATCGCCTGATGTACTTCTTAAAATTTGAACTTAGCTATTCTAAATTTATTAGAACACATATAACTGCTCAATTACAGAGCAATAATTTTTTTTTTGTTTTGGTTAAACAAGAGATAAAATCATAAAACCATTGAGCTTGATCTAGAACTGACGGTACAAATTAAATTTGAAGCAATATGCTCATTGTAAAAAACAGAGAAACAGACAGGAAATTCCATCGAAAAGGTTGCTATATTATCTGTCGCTAGCATATGCCTAGGACATTTAATCAATCAGATTTATCAAACTTGTAATTGTTCCATAGGATAAAATCGTAATATTGGTTGTGCCAAGGTCACTCCCAAATGCAATCCAAATACTGAAAGGGTAACGAACAGAAGTTTGAACATAATCCACAAGAAAACGAACATTCTACACCTGAAAACTTAAATCTAACAAAGTACTTGATAAAAAACGAAATAAAGCATATAATTAGTCTTCTTCTTCCCCCTCGTTCTCGGCAATGTTGAAGTATCGCAGCTCATAAACACTGCGGTCCTTGTTAGAAGAAATAACTCGCAGCCAATCCCGAACATTGTGTTTCTTCAAGTATTTCTTTGTCAGGTACTTCAAGTACCTACAGGACAAATAGGTCAACTGCTACGTTATATGGACAAAGAAAATTAAACAAAATGCTAGACTCACAAACAAACATTTGAATTGTTAAATTCCAAGGTTATCGAACAATTCTAGCAGAGACATTGAAAATCAATAGCATATTTCTTAACTTCAAAGTTATAGTTCTGCAAGCACGCTCTGTTACAAGTTGACCTATAACACGTTTATGAAACAGGTTTTAGAGCCAGAACTGAAGACAGTAGATTGACCGTAATGGAAACGTATTGATTACCCTAGACTGATGAAAAGCATGGTAAGCTTAATTGCCAATTATTTCAAGATAAAATTAAAAAGAGATTAATCATTATACTAAAGAAAATCCAAGGAAGGAACTACATGGCCGAATTCGACCAGTGTCATCACATCCATATTTTAGGGAATCCGTCAAGTTGGATTATGACCCAGCAGTAACGATTCTGAGTTTCTAAGACACGCTTCAGGACATAACAGAAACGAATGAAAAAAAAAATGATAATAAGACTTAGATCAGCCAAATTCACTGGAATTAGAAGAGACGAGATATCAGTTTCAACTTGCTAATATTGAACGATCCAAACAATTCTGACCAATTTAATAAATTAATTTCAGCATTCTACATGCAGTGGGCCTCGTCTAGGTGATTGGCAGTCATCAAGAGGGCAAGGATGATATCGTTATCTTGTAATAAGAAATAGAACAAGTGAAGAAATCTTATATGAATATACCTTGCCATATTAAAAGTTTTTTGAACAAGTAATACTTGAAAGTAAATAACCTGTAAGCTTCTGTAAATGTATACAATCAACATATAATATTTGCAAAAATAAATCACACGATATATAATAAATAAATAAAACAATTGAAGAAATAAATAGCAATGGCAGTTCATTCTATATATTGTTGAAGTAATTTATTCATACAATTCAATTAGTTCAACTTTCTCATGTGATGCAAGAAACCATATTTTGGATTTTTTTTATAATTTTAAAATATGTTTCTGTATTTTATTGTTTTATTTTTAAATAATTTGTTCTGTGATTACAATTCTGCTGATCTAATACAATTGCTTTTGCTTTTTTGTTGCTATCTGATAGCAATAATACTGTTAAAGAACAGTAAAATGAAAAAGGCAAAGATTACCCACATGAAAATAAATAATACAAAAATTAACAAAACTTCAACATTTCTCTTGAAAAGCAATCTCATTGAATCCCCGGGAACAGATCAATAAGTCTCACAGAAGGTCTTGTGTCTTTAAAACTGCCTGGGCGTGCAAAAGCATGGGGACGTTTATTAGGAGTCCACAATTCACTCCCTAAATCTCCCGACTTCCAAAATGAAACTAAACCGCTTTCACTTATTTTGAGAAACACGCAAAAAGCAAGAGTAGCATTTTTTTTCTTTCCCAGGCTTGAAACCACGATTGATGAGTAAACTCACGGATCACATCAATCAAAGAAAAAAAATCTCAATATGCCAACTACGCTCATAATTCTACACCCAATAACGACTTAAAAGTTCAGGGTACACACGATGTCACGATGCCATCACCCATTTATTCTGCCCAAGCAATTAAGCATCCAAAGTCCCATAAAAATAATTCATAAGTCATACCTAATGATCCTTTTTCCCTACTGCCAGCAGCTTTGTTAAATCTTAGCGATTGCTTCAAACAGTTAAGAAACCTATTTGGGTCACCAGTACCTACTACAAGTTATCTCCTATATCAATTCACAAGAAAGCCATAGATCTAAATAACCGGGTCTATTAGGCATGCCAAATAACAACCAAAGGTACGTAGTATGGTGAATAATAACATTTTAAGTTCTTCGATGCACAAATTTATCTAGGTACAAATGCAGGCATCAGACAAAGAAAAGCTCAATCGCCCGAAAAGTAACGTCTTTCAAACGCAATCAAGAAAAAGAAAAGATACATAGAATTCTAAAGTTGATCCGATTAATTAGTCAGATGCAAAACTCAGCGCCTAAAAATCCAATATTTATTGCTTAGGAGCTCGCGTAACTAAAGATAAAGAGATAAGAGTCTGGATATTACCGCTTGGAGAAAGGCCCCTCAGAGGTGACCGTGATCTTGCTTTTGTCACGGGTGACGGTGACGGCATCACCGAGGGCGCCTGCCTTGCCTCCGGCAACCTTGATCCGCTCCTGAAGGAACTTCTCCAGGGAGGCGATGTCCATGATCTTGTCCTCAACCGGCTTCGCGCAATCGATGACGAAGGTGCAGCCCTTCTTCTTTCCACCCTTGGCTGCCGCCGCCGCTGCCGCTCCCCCGCTACCGCCGCGACTCATCTTCAGTTGCTACCGAGCAAATGCGCCGCCCCTTGGAGGTTAGTTTTCGCAAGCAAGAGAGAGGCGTCGACAGGTCGGAGGAGATCCGCATTTAAATGAGAGTCATGGGAGGAAACCCTAAAATGGGGTGTTAGAATGTCCCGCGGTCAACATAAGCAAAGTGGTGGTGCTTTAGAAAAGAAAAAAAATAAATTAAGTCATATTTCTAAAATGTGCAGTGAAAAGAAAATTAAAAGGATATATAATTATAGAATATAAATTTAAGATATTAAAAATACTGAATTGGTTTCATATAATTTGAACATCAGTTGAATTAAGAGAAAAATAGTGACTACTAATCTACGATGTGCACACTAAAGAGGTATGTCAATGGGAGTGGAATGGAGATAGAGGTAGGCATACCCTTTGCCACAAATAAGTCCTAAACTAAATGACTAGAAGTGTATCAAATTTATCTAATAAACTAGCGAGTATCCTATTCAAGAAAACCCAAATATTTTTATGCGATTGGATTGTCTCACATGAGCCCAAACCAGGTAAAAATTCTTCGAGACGGATTGAAACCTAGTGCATAATTAATCACTTATAGACACTTTTCAAGTGACCAAGTGTCTACCAAACTCACTTTGTTACCTCATAAGTGACCAAGAAGTGTCAGTCAAATTTGTATGCTCCATCTACTCAACTCACTTAGACAATGTTAGGCTTCTTTATCCTTAAAGATATGTTCCGTTGAATGGAACATCTTTTCTACCGTGAATTTCATCTAATAGAATATACCTTAAGTCTATAGAGAGTCAAAGTAATGAATAATGCTCTTGCACCTTATGGGTGTGCTTATATCATCTTTTTATCTTTTTGAAGAAAATAAAATTACAAAATTAATGTTTATGTACCGTCTTGCATTCCTTCCCTTTATGTTTGTTTCCTTCTTATGATAGTTGAATCTGCTAGCCTAAGAGCTCTTAGTTAAACGATATATTAATGTTATTAGATAACCAAAAAAAGAAAAATAAATCACATCATATTTCTACGGGTAAATTATGAAAATAGTTAAAAATTAATTTTGTATGAAGTTTTACAGTAGTTCCTAAATTTCTTATATTGTGTTGAAAAATATAATATAAAATAAATATAATGATAAAAAATTAATTTATTTTAAATGCTATCTCATTTAAAGAAAAAAAAGGAAAAGACTAACATTCTTAATTATCAAAATTGTATATTTGTATAGTTCTCTATATATTCTTTATTACTTGGCAAGATCCATGCGTTAAAACAAATTAAGGGTCATTTAATTATTTATGTAATATATACAAACATCTTTCATTTATACATTTTCTTATTGAGCTTCAAAAATTTTATCAAAATTAAATAAAAACTAAACTTAAAAACACTTTAGTTTTGCATTTATTTCAAATTTTTTACTTGCCTTTTCTGCTATTTTTTGTTTATAAAAATATTTAAATCTGCCAATTTTCACGTGCCTTTTCATTTATAGTATGTTTCCTAATCAATGCTGCTTCCAACCCTTTGAGGAACGTTATCGACTACTTGCTCGCGAGAGTTAAAAGCAAGGGGGAGAGTATACTTTTTTAAAAAAAAAAAACCTTTTAATCAGGTAATTTAAAGAGTTATTTGGTTAAAACAAATAACAAATGGATTGCTCAAAACCGACAATAGAATCTACATAAACAAAGTTATAAAACACTCAAAATTTTGAATCTTCTAGTAAAATTTATATATCATTTGTATTGTTTACTTAAAGTTTAGGTACGATCAAAAGATGAAAACAGAAAATCAGATCAGATAATAGAGCCTTTAGCCAAATTTCTTGAAAGATTTGTGAAAGAAAAAATGGTAATAAATACACTGGATAAAAAAGAATTTGGGTTACGAATTTACACGAATCAAACAAAAAGCCGCTAGCAGGTGCGGCAAGACATTGGAAAGCAACAGTGATCAACTCACACTGGAATACACAACCCAAATAGAAAAAGGAAATCATGACCTCATCAAGGCTTCACTTCTATATCCATGATAAAAAAAAAAGTCACTGCAAGTACTTAAAAGAGCTCTTCAGAGTTGAATTTATTCCAAGCTTCCTGTTATATAGCAAGAAACAATTTATAAATAAAAAGAAACGGCATCAATGTTAAGAAAGGTAGTGTAAGATTCTGCACAGCTTTTGCAAGGAAATCAAGTACGGAATAAAAATATAATAAAACAGTTCTCAAAGTAAAATTAGCAGCTAAATTAATTCATTATTGCACATGACCAGAAAATAATTTGGGATTCAGTAATTAACATGAGTTCTAAAGGATGCAAAATTTAATACAAACCTTGAGGAGATCAAAAACCTTCTCTGCGATATATTTTTGTTGAAGGTTTGCACCTTTTTGTTGCACCTTATCAGGATGGATGCATAGTGTTGCTTTCCTGTAAACTTTTTTCACGGCGGCGGCAGTAATCAGATCAGTCAAAGAAACCGGCTGCCAGCCAGACCCAGGCCAAAGAACCTGTGTGCATTTTGCAATAAAAATAATAGTGGGGGAATAGCTGGAAATCGCATTTATATTTTTGCGGCTAAATAAAACTACAAAGCTGCCCATTGTTTATGCTTGGGATGGGACATGGAAGCTAGCTTTTATCTGGTAGCTGATATTGGCCTGCATGCAATAGTACGAAACGGAAAAGCACACTAGAATCTCAATTTGAATATGGACAGTCATTACATGGTTGCCAGACAGCCAGTCTTTCGGTTAAATGAACTAATTACACCAGCCTGACCTTTCTTCACTACACAAATCCTAGCATTTATTTTAAGATGTCGCAATTTGAATTATAGTTAGAGTTTCAGATGAGAGGATGCAATCTTTTATCCTTTTGCAGAATCTCAACAACATAGAAGAGATCGTGGAAAAAAAGCAGGACGCAGCAGTAAATAGTTTTAGCCATAACAGATATATTAAAGGAATGCATTTCAATATAGAAGAGGTTATGAAAGAGAGCAACATTTAACTTCGTAAATAGTCTGCAGAAGATCTCCTTCAGAATCTTATCAAAAACATATTCAGAATTTAATAAATTGTTTATGTTAGATGTATCCTTTTCTCCACGTATGTTGTTATTATCCCTCCGTGGTATAGCAAATACAGGACAAGGATGGTCCCAATTAAATTCAAAATCTTGACTCAATAATGAAGTAGATAAATCATATAAAGTGCATCATCTACTTACTCTCCCTTATGTACATCACTAATGTAAAGTGTGAAGTGTAGAGAATTCAAAGCACAGGGGAAGGCAAAGTGAGAGGAATTAAAACAGCCTTGAGCCAGGGAATTGCATGTGAGAGAAGCGGAAACAAGAATAATTTGATCATGTGAGTGCACGTTAATGTCAGTGGAACGTACAAAAGTTTGACAAAATTGATGGGAACGTGTAACATATAATATTGTAATGGCAACATAAATCGGTCCTTGGGTGTACTTGCCGGATCATACACGCAAGTTTTCTAAAATTTATTAAGAAACAAACAATCTTCAGGTGTATAACTTCATAGGAACTTATTTAAGTATAACCAAGGTTTAAGAAATTGGTCCAAACCGACCGGTTTTTCCGGTTCAGATCGGGAAGATCCAGACCGGAGCATGCAAACGGAGTGGTAGCAGGAGAAGGAAAGAAGAAGAAGAGGAGAGGAAGGCAGACGGCTACCAGACCGGACCGGTGGTTTAGAGATACAGTGCAGCGGATCAAGCGGTAGCGGGAGAAGAAGGAGGAGAATGAGGAGAAGAAGAGAGGAAGGTTGGCAGGTGATGGTGTGTCAGGGTTCAGAGGATGTCAGGAAAGTGCGTCCGTGATAAGTAGGCACGAGTGGCAGGTTGCGGCGGGTGTGAGTGGCGAGCAGTGCACATGAGCGGCAAGCAGTGGATGAGGTTTTTTCACCTTCTTTTTTCTCGTCCTATTCTTCTTCCTCTTTGTTATATCTTAAAAAAACATTAATATTTTTATATTAACTGTGCAAGGACCCATTTGTGAAATGGGAAAACTTAAGGATTTTCATGTAATTGTGTTCAAAAAAACCCTAAATACCCTATTTCCTAGTTTTTCCTATTTCTTTTCCCTATTTTTTCCTCCTCGTGCCCCGTTGCTTCATTTGTTCCTCTTGCATTTCTTCCAGCGACAAATGAAGGCAGTGGTGACTAGAAGCCTCGTGTCAGCCTTCCCTTTCTTCTTCTGGTGGTGTTCGATGAATTTAGTGGCGGCGGCGGCAGCGTTTGGTAATGTGCAAGCGGCAGCGGCCGGCAAAGCTACGAGAACAGGCAGCCGGGTCCAGCGAAGCTATGAGAACAGGTGGCCACATTCGCCGTTCTCTTCCCCTTCCTCATCACCCTAGTGCCCTCCATCTTTGTCAGCAGCGGCGCCTAGGTTCCGGCGACGTGAGCAATGCGTGCACCCTACCCCTTTTTCCTCTTCTTGGTGTTGATTTTGGTTGCTAGGTTAGGTAAGTGTTTAATCCTAATTTTCAAGCATGCTTAGGCGAAGTAATACAAGTATAATAGGTAGATTCATATGGATTATACGTATGTTTTCTCTCATTTTATTATGGGTGGGTATAGGGTTAAATGTCATACTGTAATAAGCATGTTTGGTTATGACATTATTAAGGGAAGAAACATGGATCTTTTTGATGTTAATGGTGGTTAGAATTAGATAATAATTGATATTATTTTTCTTGGTATGTATTATTAGGGGTGGGCAAATGGTTCAGTTTAGTCGGTTTTTACCGATTTACCGATTAATTTGATAAATTCGATTTGGTAAATTCATTTCGGTATCAATATCGGTAATGCATTTTCTAAAATTTAATTTTCAGTATCGGTATTGGTTTTTTATTTTTTGATTTGGTAAAAACCGAATTTACCGATACTAGGTATTAAATTAATAAATTCAGTAAATTCGATACGGTAAATTACCAAATTTACCGATATGATTTAAAATTATTAAATTTTATTTGATAAATAATTAAAAATAAAAATATTATTACATTTATATAAATAAAATAATTTAAATTGATAATTTACTAAATCGGTAAATTCGGTTCAGTAACTATTCGGTAATTTCCTTATTCGGTTCAGTATCGATTTTAAAATTTTCGGTAAATATTTAATCGGTAAATTCGGTATCGGTTTTTACTGATTGCCCACCACTATGTATTATTATAAGGTAACTCAGTTTTGGCCTTGAGACTAGAGAGACATGACTACCCGTGGTTTATTATTGTGGCAAGATTTCATTTATTAGGTAGGGATCCTACCTTCATTTTCTTTCTTGTACAGTGCTAAGCCACGTGCTTAGACACCATAGCTTTGTTTCTACCGCTTGGCTTGATTCCCGTTCCTTTCTTGCTCTTAATTTATTATTATGAGAAGAGAATTTTAATGGATATTTTATTTGGCATGTGGGTAAACAGTTATGAAAAGTTATTATTGTTATTTACATGTTTGAGATATGATATGGGTATGGTGTGTTGAGATTTGATATTGTACGCCTTGAGTGTGCACGCCATACGTAGAAGTTGGAGATTCGTTGACGAAGTCATGTGCTAAACCATAGCGCCATCTACGTAGTGTGTTATTGGTGGTTGCCGGTCAAGGATATTGCCAGATTATCCTTTGGACAATATTGGAGTTTCTAAGCGTTGGATGCAACACTATCGGGTTGTCTGATGACAGTCGTTTCACTTTGGAGTTTGAGGGTGGAATTACTTTTATTAGAGTATGAGACATAATATTTGGAGTTTGAAGATATGTTTCACTTTTATGAGATAGGATGTATGTTGGTTATATTATACATTTGCACCTACATGTGATACTCATGTAGTACGCAGAGTCGACTTCATTTTTTAGCATGCTTTTATATCATTAAAACCCCTACTTAGCTACTATTGGCTTATTCCCTTTGTTTTGCTTCCAGGTACTAATCAGGTGCAGTCTAGAGATATGATAGATAGACTAGAGACATCCTTGGAGAGTGGCAAGTGATTTTGCATCTTTCATATTTTTTTTATCTAGACATACATTGATTATAGCTCTTTTATGTTTATGGATTTTGATAGCTTTGTTACCTTGAATAGTATTGTTTTATTATGGATGATAGTACTTGAGAAAATAGAATTTTAATGAAGTGGTTTGAGATTTGTTACGGGAATTTTGTGACTCAACGATGTTGGATTTCTTAGGGTAAATTTATAGGTTATGGATGGATTTATTTATAATACAGGTTTGACATGCCAAATTGCAATGTCACGGTAAATAGAGTTATTTATCGAGCATGACAATTTAATAGTATCAGAGGTTGTAGGTTTATAAGGTTGTAGGTTTATAAGGATACTAAGATTGTGATATTAAGCCATAAGGAATCAAGGTTTAAGGTCCTTAGACTATATTGTGATTTAATAATTTGTTTTATATGCTTATATCATATATATGTATTTTATATATTTTGTTCTCTTAACTTTGTAGGATGCCTCCTAGAACAAGAGGTGGAAGGACAACTAGTCATCGTGGTAGAGGTTGTGGAGGTAGAACTACTACTGAACCTAGAGGTTCGAATATGGTTATGGCATAGTGGCCACAAGATTGGGTGAGTGCTCCTACTAGGAGAAGAAGTGGTTATGAAGCCTCACCTGTCCCCCCTGCACCGGATGTTCCACCTATACAAGCAAAATTTTCTAGACATGCTGACGAATTCAAAAGTGTAATGCAAGTGAATGTGTTAGCACCAATAGTTCAGAGGAACCCTAGCCAGAGTCCAAGAATATCTAGACTCAGTTTACAACTCTAGGTATGAATAGGTTTTGAGTCTTCACCGGAGAAGAAGACCCTTGGACAACAAAAAATTGGATTGTAACAATCGAAAAAAAAATTTAAGGTGTTAAAATGCCTAGAAAGTGACAAAGTTGATATGGTTGCCAATACATAGTAGTAGGCCAGTCCATTAATCGGTTCAACCCAATAAATCAAACCGAACCGAATTAGATGGTTTGGTTTGGTTTTAGTGTTAATCAGTTGCAGTTCGGGTTGGGGGAAAATTTTAATCAGTTCGGTTTCAGTTTTCCCTTTCAAAATATGTGAAAACTAAACCAAACTGATTTTACAAAACTTTCAACCAGAAATCGGTTTATTTCCTCTCCAATGTTAAGCCTGCATTAATTGCACCCAAATCGATTAAAGCTTTCATAATTTGAAGGAGGCAGAGTCCCTAGTACATTTGCATTAATTGCTCAAATATATAATATTATTATGCGTTATGTATTTCTACTATCCTCAAACACTAAGGGAAAGAAGACACTCAGAAGAAAAGAGGACACTTAGAAGAAAAGAAACCTTGAGCTCTCCTCTTTCACATTACACACTCTATTTATAAGTAAAACAATAAACTAAAACATATCTTCTGCTACGTCCGAATCTTCAATATTCATCATTAAATCTTTCGTTGGCAGAAGCATAGTGATATAAATCTTCCATACCACGATCCAGCTCATTTCTATACCACACCTTTAAATAAAGTGAATCCACTACTTGATCAAAGGTATCAGACCAAATATTAAAGTACGTGGGGGTCTTGTCATGGACAGTCACTTGATAAACTTGTGGGTTGTATATGCTAGAAAAGAAAAAGGCGCCACTATGTCCTGGGCCCATATTCTGTCAAAGTGCACGGTCACACATCTCGTTATAGGCTGGAACACATTATCAGAGAATCTTGGAAAGGACGCATGAATAGTCAATACTCGAAAGCTATCTTGACTTACCACTTCTTTTAATTTTGCAGGTAAAAAATCTGGCATGTTAAATTCGAGCTCCAGCTGGCGAATCATTCCGTGATCAAATAGGTCTGGGACAAAATCATAATCTTGCACATGGACTTCATCAAAGTAAACAATAGTGGTGTATAATAATTTATCATATTCTTGGCAAATATGTATACCTGGCAAAATTTCAACCCGAGTCCATAATCTTTCTTGCAGAGACATAAGCTTCCCTAAAGTCTTTTATGTTGCAAGATCATAAATAAGTGAAGAAATATAAATAGGTAATTACTCCATGAAGTCATGGCGAAAAGAAGGTAATAACATCATTTTCTGAGAGAACGTTTCGAAGCTTGGAGAATCCTGCAAGACACAGATATGATTAGTAGCAATAATTCGGGAAAGCTTGTTTGCTCCAATGTTATTTGTTTCTTTGATGTGTTCAATTGTGACTTGAACTCCGGATGTGGTCACATAATCAATAAAATTCATCCACCGACTTCGGGATGATTTGTTACTTGTCACAGTATGGAAAAAAGACTCGATGGCATGACAATCGGTTCTAAGAGTGAATTTTAATTTATCCAAAATAAAAATCCAAAATTTATCGAGACAATAAATGCAGGCCATGATTTCAGCATCGATAGCTAAAATACAAGTTTTATATTTACCAGAGCAATATCGAGTAATTCGTTTTTTACTCTAAGATTCTCCCTTTGAAGATTTCCATTTTAAAATTCCTCCTCAACCAGTGAGGCAACCATCAGTTTCAATCACAATATATGCATTTTTAGGCGGAAGTTCTAAGGCTGGCAAATTACTTACTATTTTGCGAATCTGTTTAATGGAGTCCCAATCCTATTTATTGAATCTTCTTTCTTCTGTCTTAGAACACTTGTTATATGAGGGTCCTGTATATTTACCGAGGTTTGGAATATAGGCCCTTGCATAATTCAATATCCCCGTAAACCGTTGGAGACCTTTCAGTGTTTCTAAAGACGCATAAGGAAATTCCAATAGATTTTTTACAATATGAGGATGAAACTTGATTGTTCCATCTCCAATTTCTAAGTCTAAAAATTCGATTTTTGTAACTCCTATCTTCATCTTTGTCTTGGAAAGGATTAAGTCTTTTTCTTTTACTCTGTCAAAAAACTGCTTATATCTGAGATGCTGTCTGAGATCATCAGAAAAAATTAAAAAGTCATCAATGTAGACACATAAAAAAGAGTCCATATCGTGGAAGATATTATCCATTTTCCTTTGAAAAATACAAGGAGCATTTTTTAGCCCAAAAGGCATCACCGGCCATTCATAATGCCCTTGTGGACAAATAATAGTAGTCCACTAGATGCTTTCCTCTGCCATTAAGACATGATGGAATCCTGATTTGAGATCAAACTTGCTGAACACTCGTTTGTCTTTGAATTTTGCCAAAAGAAACTCAATATTGGGTAACTCATATTGATCCTTTTGTGTATTATCATTTAATCTCTTGAAATTGCAAACCATTCGAGACTTTCCTCGGACAACTTCAGAGTGTTTGTTCACAATGAATGTTGTTGTCCGATGCTTGCTTCTAGATAGTTTAATAAGTCATAGTTCTAACAACTCTTGGATATGCTTTTTGAATTCGTTATTCATCTCAAGAGTCGGTATTATTGGTTTGTCTTGTATTGTAAAGTCGGGATTGATAATATCGATGTGGCATCTTACATAATCTTTTTCCCAATGTCTTTTGGGGTCCATCCCAATGTACTGTGATTCCTCTAGATGTTTTAAAATTGGTGTAATTTCTGCTTCAAAATCAGTGAGTTTGCCGAGATTGTAAAACCACTATCTGCTGAAACTCATTTGTCGTACTGTAGTCTAGGCTTTCTTGTTCATGAAATAGATTTAGTGCTATTTTTGAGCTGATGAGTGTCGTTTAAATAACTTCGACCTTTTTATAAAAGGTAAGCGTTCATTGCTCAATTCTTACACCCCCTCTGAAGCCATAGATAAAAAATTCATCACAATAATTAATTGGGTTCTATCACCAATGGAAAGAGGAAGCGCATACGTAAATGACATCGAATATTTTTCTTTATTGAGAATAAGAAAGTCATTCTTCAATCTTTTGGTTGTTGTCTGAACGTTGTTTACTCCATATATAGTATACTAATTGGTAGGCTTATAACAGTGATCAGGAAGAGCTGTTGGTGTGATGCAGCACTTAGAAGCTCCAGTATCCAAAATTGCTTGAAAATTATAAGTTTTTTCCTCAATTTCTAATGTGGCTGTGAGATTCAATAAATTATTACTGATACTGGCATACCGTATTTTTCGTTCTTCGACCTTCATGATAACCTCTTCTCGAGTTTCATTTATGCAAATTCCTTTTCCTTTGGTGTCTTTTTGTCTCAAAAAACCAATTTCAGTTTCTAGATCCAAAATGTGCTTTGCTTGTTCTTCGGTTAGTTGGCATAGATTTGCTTTAGGCCTTGCCAATGGTTGCGGCCCAAGTGGAATATCCAGCCCAAATTTCAGTTTACTGCAAAGAGAACAAACAATGGTTAGACAATGAGAACACTGGGCTCGGGCCCTTTTGACTGTTTTGATGGGACGAAAGAGGCATTTGTTCGAGAACGGAGGTAGCTCAGGGTAAAATGTTCATTGATGTAGACACTCTTCCACCTCCTTAGGAGGTTGAAAATTCGCTCGGTGCGAATTCCAATCATAGTGATGCATCATTAAAATCATCAGAGAATTGTCTTCATCATCATCAGAAAATGGACAAAGATCCGAATCATCTGGATTTTTATCTTCACCAACACTAACAATATCTCATTCAGGGGCTAATTCCAACGGTTGATAAATTGCAAGTCGTTCTTTGTTGACTTTTCGATTGTTGCAGCTATTTGCGTAATATCCAACTTCTCCACATATAAAACATTTGCATGGAACCAGGCTTCTTTGGTTTAAATTTCCTTACATGGTTCTTGTGTGGATGATTTTTGTATGTGGATGCCTTCACCAACACTAACAATATCTCATTCAGGGGCTAATTCCAACTGTTGATAAATTGCAAGTCGTTCTTTGTTGACTTTTCGATTGTTGCAGCTATTTGCGTAATATCCAACTTCTCCACATATAAAACATTTGCATGGAACCAGGCTTCTTTGGTTTAAATTTCCTTACATGGTTCTTGTGTGGATGATTTTTGTATGTGGATGCTTTGTGTAAGAACTGAAATTGGTTTTTTGGGACAAAAAGACTCCAAAAGAACAGGAATTTGCATAAATGAAACTCGAGAAGAGGTTATCATGAAGGTCGAAAAATAAAGAATATGGTATGCCAATATCAGCAATAATTTATTGAATCTCACAGCCACATTAGAAATTGAGGAGAAACTTATAATCTTTAAGCAATTTTGGATACTGGAGCTTCTAAGTGCCGCATCATATCAACAGCTATTCCTGATCACTGTTATGAGCCTACCAATGAGTATACTATATATGGAGTAAACAGCGTTCAGACAACAACCAAAAGATTGAAGAATGACATTCTTATTCTCAATAAAGAAAAATATCCGATGTCATTTACATATGCACTTCCTCTTTCAATTGGTGATAGAACCCAATTAATTATTAGGATGGATTTTATCTATAGCTTCAGAGGGGGTGTAAGAATTGAGCAAGGAATGCTTATTTTTTATAAAAAGATCGAAGTTATTCAAACAAGACCCATTAGCTCAAAAATAGCATTAAATCTGTTTCATCAAGAAGAAAGCCTAGCCTACAGTACGGCAAACGAGATTCAACAGATGTGTTTTTACAATCTCGGATATTTGAAGCAGTTTTTTAACAAAGTAAAAGAAAAAGGCATAATCCTTTCCAAGACAAAGATGAAGATAGGAATTACAAAAATCAAATTTTTAGGCTTAGAAATTGGAGAGGGAACAATCAACCTTCAACCTCATATTATAAAAAATCTATTGGAATTTCCTGATGTGTCTTTGGAAACACTGAAAGATCTTCAGCGGTTTCTAGGGATATTGAATTATGCAAGGGCCTATATTCCAAACCTCGGTAATATACAGGACCCTTATATAACAAGTGTTCTAAGACAGGAGAAAGAAGATTCAATAAACAGGATTGGGACTCTATTAAACAGATTCACAAAATAGTAAGTAATTTGCCAGCCTTAGAACTTCTTCCTAAAAATGCAAATATTGTGATTGAAACTGATGGTTGCCTTAGGTTTGGGAGGAATTTTAAAATGAAAATCTTCAAAGGGAGAATCTCATAGCAAAGAACGAATTGCTCGATCTTGCTCTGGTAAATACAAAACCTGTATTTCAGCTATCGATGCTGAAATCATGGACTGCATTTACTGTCTAGATAATTTTCGGATTTTTATTTTGGATAAATCAGAATTCACGCTCAGAACCGATTGTCATGTCATCGTGTCTTTTTTTCCATACTGTGATAAGTAACAAATTGTGCCGAAGCCGGTGGGTGAATTTTATTGATTATGTGACCACATCCGGAGTTCAAGTCACAATTGAACATATCAAAGGAACAAACAACATTGGAGCAGACAAGTTTTCCTGAATTATTGCTACTAATCATATGTGTCTTGCAGGATTCTCCAAGCTTCGAAACGTTCTCTCAGAAAATGATGTTATTACCTTCTTTTCGCCATGACTTCATGGAGCAATTATCTATTTATATTTCTTCACTTATTTATGATCTTGCAACATAAAAGACTTTAGGAAAGCTTATGTCTATGCAAGAAAGATTACGGACTCAGGTTGAAATTTTGCCAGGTATACATATTTGCCAAGAATATGGCAAATTATTATACACCACTACTGTTTACTTTGATGAAGTCCATGTGCAAGATTATGATTTTGTTCAAGACCTATTTGATCACGGAATGATTCGCAGCTGGAGCTCGAATTTAACATGCCAAATTTTTTACCTGCAAAATTAAAAGAAGTGGTAAGTCAAGGTAGCTTTCGAGTATTGACTATTCATGCGTCCTTTCCAAGATTCTCTGGTAATGTGTTCCAGCCTGTGACGAGATATGTGACAGTGCACTTTGACAAAATATGGGCCCAGGACATAGTGGCGCCTTTCTTTTCTACATATACGACCCACAAGCTTATCAAGTGACTGTCCATGACAAGACCCCCACGTTCTTTAATATTTGGTTTGACACCTTTGATCAAGTAGTAGATTCACTTTATTTAAAGGTGTGATACATAAATGAGCTGGATCGTGGTATGGAAGATTTATATCACTATGCTTCTGACAACCAAAGATTTAATGATGAATATTGAAGATTCAGACGTAGCAGAAGATATGTTTTAATTTATTGTTTTACTTATAAATAGAGTGTGTAATGTGAAAGAGGGGAGCTCGAGGCTTCTTTTCTTCTAAGTGTCTTCTTTCCCGAGTGTTTGAGGATAGCCGAAATTGTGGTATCACAGGTTTGTATTAAATCTAGTAATTAGCTTTAATTGCTAGGCGACATTGTGACCCGTGAGGCATTAATCGCAATCTCTCTAACTCAGATTTGGGTGGACGAATTGCTGTAATTTTGATTTTAATCGGTTTGAACCAAACCGAACCCGATATTTTCGGTTCGGTTCAATTCGATTTTATCAATACTCGATTCAGTTTTCGATTTTAAAAAATTTGCAAAAAAAAGTCAGTTTGGGTCCAACTGGTTCAGGCCCACATAGTAGGTCATGCCAAAGAGTTGTGGCAAGCTAAAAGTTTAGCTTTAGGAGAATGACTTTTTGAGAATAACTCAGAAAGACTTTCCTAGATAAGTTTTTTCCTAGAACCTTTAGAGATGGTCAGAAGCCAAAATTCTTACTATATATCAGGCCTGGAGAGTGACAACTTATGCAAATGAGTTTGATAAATTGACAAAATTATTCCTAGAGATTTTGCCTAATGATAATGATAGAGCCTAACATTTTCATAAAGGCCTAGATGATGAGATTTTGGATAGACTGATAATTATGGTCCTTATTATATGTCAAGCCGGGAGACCAGTGACAATTTATGCAAATGAATTTGATAAATTAATAAGATTATTCCTAGAGATTTTGCCTAATGATGATGATAGGGCCCAACATTTTCATAGAGGCCTAGATGATGAGATTTTGGATAAATTGACAACTATGGCCCCTAATGGTTATGCTTCACCTACACTATCCCCTAGTGTGGGTTTTAGTGCTGCAACATCTTCTAGGAGTTATTATAATTGTGGAGAGAATGGACATATTTCAAGATTTTACCCAAATAAATCAACCTAATACCATTAGTGTAGAGTAATGGGTAGGCAGTATTAGCAAACCAGGTATAAATTAGCAAGATTTTAAAGCAGACAAAATCAAAATAACCGTCTAGTATCTCATCTTATGTCATCCTCAGAATGCTCGTCCTCAAAACTCATGACCTTAGAATTCTCAACCCCAAAATTCTGCCCTAGATCAGGTTTACATAACAGGAGGCTCAGAAGCTTCTGATCAATATTAAGATCAATATTAAGAGATCTTATTTTTATTTATGATAATCCTGCATATTTACTAATAGACGCTGGTCGTGCACACTCATTGATATCATATGATTTTGTGAGGAGGATAAAAATAAAACATTCTTTGTCTGAATATAATATGTCAGTACGGTGTTATGCAATCAGGATGAGATTAGCCCGTGTTCATTGGTATTTGGTGATATAGTAGTGAAAACAAATTTGATGGTCTTAAATTTATCTGACTTTGATATTATTTTAGACATGGATTGGTTCTCTGCTAATCTTGCTCTTGTTGATTGTTATAATTGTTTAGTAATTTTTTCTCCTCCTAATTCATAAGTATGGATATTTGATGAGATACATGGAAAAGCTGCTCCTATAATCTCTATAATGCATGCTAAGAGATTAATGAGAAGTGGATGTCAGGAAATTTTTATCTATAGTTGGGTAGAAGAGAAAGTAAATGTACCTAGAACAAATTCCTCATTAGTGAGTTCACTCATGTTTTTCCAAATGACTTAATGTGACTACCACCAAAAAGAGATGTTGAATTTACAATTAAACTCTAGCATGGAACGGCACCTATAACAAAGGCACCATATAGAATGGCCCTAAAAAATTGAGTGAACTTAAAACTCAAATTAAATGGGTTACTACACTACAGTGCTTCTCCCTGGGAGCTCTTGTATTGTTAAAAAGAAAGATGGGTCGAGATTTATGCATTGATTATAGGCAATTGAATACTATCACTATTAAAAACAAATATTTTTGCCAAGAATTGATAATTTATTTGATCATCTTAAGGGCAATAACGTCTACTCTAAAATTAATTTGAGATCGGAATGTCACCCTGTGAAGGTCAAGGATGAAGACATCTACTTTTTGAACTAAATATGGGCATTATGAGTAATTATGCCTTTTGATTTAAGTGAATACAAGACTTAGACCCTAAATATAAATATCAAAGTGAGCTAAATGAAATGAAACATAACATGGTAAACTCACTGGATGGAAAAGAAACCTCGTGATGTTTACCAAATTGACAAGTATCACATTGAATAAACGGTAATTTGAGGGATAACAAATGCTGAAGACATTGAGGAGACGGATGCCCCAAGCAAATAGTGCCATTGATAGGGAGTAATGGATAGGGCAGAATAGGTTGTACTAGGTTTATTAGGAAGAAGATAGACTCCATCCACCTCATGACCCCCACCAATCACCTTTTTTGACTTGAGGTCTTGAAATAGAGAAGATGGAGAAATGAGAGTAGTACATGATAATGTTTTAGTATAGAGAGTATATTTACAGGGACTTTTAGTAATAAAAAACATTTGATATAATGAGATTATGATTAATGCCAAAAGTACTAACACCATAGACAAGGGCAAAGATACTATCTGCAACAGCTACTGAGGGTGAAACATATGTCTATCAAGAGTAGTAAATAAGTGCACCAGAATCAATATTCCAAGGTGCCCCTGAGATGATGCAATAACGCAATACCATGTCTTGGGGCTGAAGATGCAAGTAATGATGGCATAGAAGATCTAGGTTCAGCTACAAATTGCAGGACGCATTCAAGCTACGCACTAGTGTATAAGTAACTGTATCAGCAGTGTAAGTTGTTTAGCAGAGAAAGCCATAGAGGGTGCAAGCAGAAGCAGAAACCATAGCTTCTGATAATGTGGTGATTTACTAAATTTTAGTCAAATATATTGGAAAAATAATCAACCACAGCCTCGTCCTCGTCCTCGTCCTCGGCCTCGACCTCTAGATCTACCACCAAATTGTGTAACAAGTGCTGCAATTTTAGGAGTACAGGAGGAAGATCTAGTAGAGGGTCCTCGTCCTCGGCCTCGACCTCTAGATCTACCACCAAATTGTGTAACAAGTGCTGCAATTTTAGGAGTACAGGAGGAAGATCTAGTAGAGGGAATCCATGCCACTCGAGAGAGTTAGACAATATAAGAGCTCTAGTAGATGAATAAGGAGCATCAAGCCTAGAGAAATTTAGCTACCATAAGCTCTGTGTTGTTGCTGAATAATACGTAAGTCGATGACAGGTGGATGATATTCAAAGTGTTCATCTAAATAGTCTTGAGACAAGAATTCCATTTTGTTTAAAATCACATATGTGTTCATATAGTTCATAAACATGAGAAATATTATTTTGAGACCCATAAGTGATAGCTAAAGCATCCCATATGGCTTTGAATGTAATATGAAGCATGATAGATAAAACAATTCAAGGCTTCATACTATTGAGAAAATATGTTATAACTGTAGTATCAGATCTATGCCACCCAATATATGTAAGATACGGGTGGAATACTAGTAAGATGTTTTTTGCCATGTGAAGTGAGAAAAAACCTCATTACACGAGCCCATAACATATAATTGATACTATCTAGTTTACCGGTGGTACCTAGGGCAGAAGTTGGCTTCGATTCAGGTGGGGGAAAATCCATTCGAACAATCAAATAATATTAGGAAAAAATAATAATTGATACGGTGGATTATGGATGTAGAGATAGAAAAATTCCCTTCAAGGCATTAACCATCTTGTGTAAGCTAATCCAATATAAGCAATAACCTACCTTAGTCACTGACATAAGATGTTACAAGCGTCACAACGTCTGATTCACATATGCGCAGCCGAACCCGGAGCCGCACTTGTCACCAACCTCGGACATTTCTTCAACCCACGGGAAAAGGGAGCATCAACCACCGGAATTTGTTGTAGACGTCACTAGAAGAGAGAATAGACAAAGCTATACTCACTACACATGGGAAGGAGGAAGAGAAACTCGCCGCTGGACACGTTGGAAACTCACTGGGAAGCAGGGCAGCCGTTGCATGCAGACACAACAATGTCCACGACACTGAAAAAGGGAAGAGACACTGCCTATCAGTGAACTCCCGCTCACACTCAAAGCATGTCGGGGAGATGAAGATGCAGCACAACGTAGCCGCACATGAAGGAGGAAGAGATGCAAGGGAGGGTGGAAAGAGAAACAATGTAGGCGGCTAGGGTTTAACTGGCACTGAGACCATGTAAAATAGGATCATTAAGAAATATTTTTCACCTCATAGTACAATGTTCCATAAATACTAATCTTAACTGATCTTAACCCATGAAGGATCCTAAAATATAAAAATATCCAATAGGTTATTTAAAGCAAAAATAATAATATAATATATATATATATATATATATATATATATATTCCAACAAATATAACTAACCCAAGACTTAGTAGTAACTAAAATAATAAATATTTAATATAACCACTAATTATTAATATAAAATCATTAAATAATTTACTCTGCTATAGTCTAATATGAGAATATATGGCCAACAAATAATCAAGTATTAAACATAAGAATAAGCACGACAATAAAAGATGCTTCTGATTTCTCAATAGAAAGCTGTTCCTTGCCCATCTACACAACTATTTGGGAAATGAGACATAAGAAAGTACCCAAGAAAAGAAACAACGATTGGCTGCTCTGTTTCTAGTTAATATACATCCAATTAATCTGACAAGAAAAGCGAGATCTCAATCATAGAAAATAGAGTTTTAACTGAGAAAATAAGGGAAATTATACTAGGGTCGGAATTTCCAATTTGCCACTAAGGAGAGTAGAGCAAAGATAGATATATACTAGAAACTTAGAAATAGCTCAACAGAACAGCTCTATAGGAAACAAGAAAAAGCCATAAATATTTTTTGTTTTGCAATTTAAACAATATATTAAACCGTGTTAAATGAAAACTCACATATTGTAGTGTTGAAAGTAAGGCACGCAAATTGCCTTCTTTACCAGCAGACCATCGTTTTATCTCAAAATCTAGCGTTTCAGCAAACCTCTGAAATCAGCATATAAAACAGGAAATGAGTAACAGTAAATATGACAATAAAAAGACTCCAAGTGCAACCACAAAAAAGAAAATATTATACAAAATAACAAAGGCATCCAAAGATCAAACTACGCTTGGAGAATGCAGAAGCATACATGTCTTTCTGCCTGCTCTCTCTGAACTTGCATGTCACGCTCATTTTTCTCTGCCAAAGCTTTTACCTGAAATAAATAATAATAAGGCAACCAAACCAAAGTTGAACATAGTTTCATATTACATAAGCAAATAATTTAAATGTTAACTCACAAAACCAATTATCAGATCAAATATCCTGCCCGGTCTAGTGGTCCACCTCGTGTTATATCAACAAACTTATAATGCATTAACTTAAATATGAGAAATTATCATAAATAAATTACACTGAATTACTATATCACATTATGATAATCAATGAACATTGCAAATTTTATTAGTGCAAGAGACTATTTAAGATTTCATCATTTCATACTTTTTTACTATTTGTCAAGTTGTAATGTATTTTTTTGTGATGACACTACTGTTACATTTTCTAAAACTAATTTGATACAAGAGAAACACATTTTTGTATTTTTTTATGACATTTCTTTTATTAATTTTGTAAATTGAAACATATACAAAAGGTAACTATATTATTAAGTTGGTGCAATTAAATACTTGTTTTATTTATTGTTCATATTCATTTTAGTTAATTATGCCTTTTCATAATAAATCATTACAATGCATTATACTTTTAGTTAATATGTAATGAATAATAAAGTATTTAACTAAGATAACTAATAGATCCATTATATGTGTATAGTTTAACAAAACATTAATTTACTATCTAACTTGATTTTGTAATTATGCATTTTAGTAACCACACAATCACAAAAATAACTTAAAATTACTGTTCATAACATTCTAATTAAATATAATATACAATATATAATAGATCCTTATACACAGTTATACATGCATACACATACATGAATATATATAATGTAGAAATATACTTGACTACACCCCTATTTCAACAAAAACAAAGGTTGAAAAAATCAACTGGTACATCCCAGTCGGAGAGTTAATACCTCCATGCATGTGTATATATATATATATATATATATATATATATAAACCGACATGTTCCAAGCTCAGACGGGTGCACTATTTCATTCATTGATTGGTATACCTTGTGTTGTCTGCACTTTAGTGTTAATATGTCAAAAATGTACCCGTTCAAGACTAGATTGACACACTAGAATAGACTAAGATTTAAAACTATAACTAGAAGAATTGTCATTCAGCAAGACTAGCAAGGACTTTCAAACACTACTGGTCTATCTCAATTGGCATTGACTTACATCAATCAATGTTAGCAAGGGGGATGCGAGAAGAATACAAGTAGAGAATATAAGACATCAATGATCAGCTCCTTCCTTCCCACCCCTACCCCCTCTCTTATCATCTTGTTCTTCTCTCATCTTTCATCAATAAGTTCTTTTTTGCTCAATAATTGCCCCAGCAAAGATGAGTGGCGCTCAATCATGCTTACCGTGGCTAATTCTATTAGTCACCAAAACAAGATGGAATTGGGTGCCAACACCCTATCAAACTAATAGAACTTAGCCATGTCATACATGATGAACAAGTTCTAATTCCTTGGGTAAAACTAACTCAAGTAAAATAGCCTTATATTAGTCATTCATGTAAATTTCCCAAAAATAAAAAAAAAATACCGCACGCTCTTGTGCCCGTTGACGACGTTCAAGTCTAGCTCTTCTTCTTTCTTCACTCTCTCCTTCAACTTCTTGAAAGTCTCCAGCAGACGAGGTTACTTTTAGAGAAAAATATTAGTAAACATATGCTGATAGAACAGAAGCGTTGCTGCACACAAGTTCAGCAACCTAACATATGTTGCAGTAAAGAAGCATTACCTCCAAAAATGGAAGACAGGTCATCGACAACATTAATTGTAGAAGATGCTTTTCTAACGCCAGATGAAGAACTTGAAGATGTTCCCGATGTTGCAGAAACTCCTTTGTTTTGAGCTTTAAAATCAAATGTAGTTTCCTGAAATTCCAAAAAGAAAATGATAATCTGCACAACATGTCTTCTATTCCCCATGCTTGATTTTGATTCTTACCAAAGAACTAGCCCTTTGATTTGGTGCACTTGTTGCTCGAGTGCCCATGCCAAAAATTGATTCGAGATCATTTTCTTCCCTTTTTTGTTCTTCTCTAGCAGTAGCAGCTGCTGCTGCTGCCGCCTTTTCTCGAGCTGCTGCTGCAGCCCTTTCCCGAGCTTCAGCAGCAGCTCTTTCTACTGCAGCTCTCTGGGCTCTTAACCTTGCTTCTGCTGCAGCTCTCTCCACTGCAACCCTTTCTCGTGCTTCATTTGCAGCCTTCTCTCTTACTTCTGCAGCCGCCCTTTCCCTAGCTGCAGCTGCCTTTTCCCTTGCTTCAGCAGCTGCTATTTCCCTTGCCTCTGCAGCAGCTCTTTCTTTTGCCTCTGCAGTAGCTCTTTCTTTTGCTTCTGCAGCTGCTTTTTCCCTTGCTTCTGTAGCTGCCTTTTCCCTTGCTTCTGCAGCTGCCTTTTCAGCTCTTTCTCGAGCAAGTAATGCAGCTCTTTCACGTGCCTCAGCAGCAGCCCTCTGGACTGCTGCCCTCTCGGTCCGTTGTCGTGCTTCAGCAGAGGTCCTCTCAGCTTTTTGTCGGGCTTCAGCTGCAGCTCGCTCCCTTGCTTCTCTTATGGCTCTCTCTGCAGCTTGTCTGGCCCTTTCTCTTTCCTTTTCAGCTTCTTGCTCTCTCTCCTTTTCTAGTCTCTTTGCTTCTTCTTTGTCCTCCCTTTCTTTTTGTATTTTTTCCTGGTTTAGTCTTTCTAGTTTCTCTGTCTCTTCTAGATCCCTACCATCAAGATTAGCTTTTTCATTTCTTTCTTGCTGCACATATTCGTTGTTCCTAAAATTTTTTGAATCACGTTCTCTCTCCCACACCTCCTTAGCATGCTTGAGCTTTGCCTCTGCTCTGTCCATGGCCTCCTTCATAGTAGTTTCTGCAGCCATTTTTTTCTCTAGTTCTTCCTTACTGTCAGAAATTTCTTCATGATGCCATGCATATGTTTGAGAATTACTTGAAGTAAAATCATCAAGTTCATCTATTGGAGATCTCTTAACCGAATTTCCGTTACAAGGATCACTCTGGGTAGGATGGTGGAAATAGTCATTGTTATTTCTTTTACTATCAACATCGAAATGACCCGGTCTAAGGATAAGGGGAGGTGGTGCCCTTGAAGGAGGAGGGGCAATTGTAGGTCGAGTGTAGAGGGGAATTTCTGAAACAGTAAGCCAGACGTCCTCTCTGGCCTCAACGAGTTTGCAAGTCTTTGGTGACTGATCTCCTATGGTATTTGTTGCATTCATGTTTGTATTATGAAGACCATATCTACCAACAGGACTGTGCAAGTCAGTAGCTTTTGTAGGTTTCGCCTGTGCCATGATGTTTGCAAAAACATCTGTGGAAGACAGTTCAGGTGATTCCATTCCTGAATCATGACCAGTAGGGCTTTTATTCTGGAAAGAATCTGGAAAAATCTTGTCATTCTGTCTCTCATTCGTTTCAGCTTTAGATGATGGCACCGATTTTGAGCCTCCATCAAAATCATAATCACCATCAAATATCCTATTAGCAGAAGAATGCATGCTTCCCAAGTTTACAGGCCTACTAATATTTTCTAAAGGGTCAGAGAACAGCCCAGATGACATGTAGGCTGACGTAGAAACTGATTCTAAAACATCAAATGGATCAACTACTTCATTGGTAGTTGTAG
This sequence comes from Costus lasius, assembly GCA_027563935.2. Taxonomy (NCBI): domain Eukaryota; kingdom Viridiplantae; phylum Streptophyta; class Magnoliopsida; order Zingiberales; family Costaceae; genus Costus; species Costus lasius. The sequence continues at coordinate 4,642,477 of CM050447.1, read as the reverse complement.
TTGATGAAACAACTGGCTTCTGTAGTTTTGGCTCTTGAACTTCCCTGCCAAAGTGTAATTCCAAAAACTGTGATGATAACAAGTAAAAGGAAAATACAAAAATGGCATAATAAATTCCACAAACAATAACATGATTAATTCAGAAACAGGTGAAAGAATCAACGTATTAAATAACTAGTTGATCTTTGAAGAAATGCCATTCATGAAGGATAAACTCTCAGAAATTCAATATGCGATTTGACTCTTGATAGAAACTAACGCTTTGGCAGATTGGACTTTATTCTATATACAGGTTACAGGCGAAAATTAGAGGTGATATTAGTCAATGAGCAGGCACAAAGACTATGGCTATTGAACATCAAAGTGATGCTCCAAGTATCTCGTGCTGCAATCTTCAGAATGTTCTCTGGAAGAAAGATGCTACTTAACTTGTCCTTTGTCCACTATTATTGAAATAAACAACTGATATGGGCAATATCTTCTGTAACACATATGCGTCATGTCGTGCAAACTAGATTGAACCAGTATTATCATTCTTCTTGCAAGATAACAATAAGCTTTGGCACTTTGCAGTCAGGTCCACTAGTTACTTAACTACTTCAGAGAAAAAATATAATTACGTCAGTCAATCAGACTTGAGATATATGCATTGTTAAGAACTAGGTGTCTCACCTGCATTCCCTGACAATTCTATTTCATTACTTGGAACCAGAATACTCAGGAAGGATTCAGTTTATTATGAGGTAATGATGTAGAGTTCCTAATAATTCTGCAACTTTGCATTCACGCTGCAATATTTTATCACCAACTCCTTGGTAACCAACTTGTATAAGAAACATATATTAACTGATCGGATTGCATGGGATTTAGTAATTTTGGGTGAGGTGGTAAGATGGAACAAGTTATTCTGTCCATACTGTAAGTTCAGTCAGTATGCCAATTTGTACAAGTACGATCTATGACTAGTACACTAGTTATCTTTATTTTGTCAACCAAGTAGCAAATAGAAGAATGGGGAAGATCATGACCAATATTTGAACAAAGATAAAGCTCATGCAAAAGGAAAATGACATGTCACTATGAGGCGATAACTATTTAGATCTAACCTAACAAGACAAGATTCTAACATGAATATTAGAGAGGAAACAAATTTGAAATACCTTTCAACATTCCAAGATATTCTCCTCCAAACCTACAAATGGCGTTAATGAGCTAATGCGCCTTTGAAGACCCAAGAACTATGAATCAAACAAACCACCCTTTATTAGCACTTAGGATCACATGCATTTTGCAACATCTTGGCTCATCAAGTAATATGATGAAAGTGACACAAAAATAGTTTCTAAAGGTTTACATTGTAAGAGTAATATGGTTTAGCCAATATTTCTGATAAAGCCAATCAAGTACTTAGTTCACAGCAAACTAGCTTTGATCTCAGCCACGAAAGTTAAGAAACTCAAAACTAAAAGGGCCAATCAAGAATCTACAACCCACCTCTAAGAAGTCATTTGGGATATAGAGGAGAGAAAAGTCATGGAAGGGTCCCAAGTCAACTAAAGGGCTAAAACAAAAAAAACTACAAACCTAACATAGGTACAATTGATTAAGTTAGGCCTACTTATGAAAGGATGATTGAAAATTTTCTACTTCCTAGACTGAAGAGTTAGGTTACAAAATCATCTTAAAACCCTGCGGATGAGCCTCAATAAGAAGAGTAAAAGCTTAATAAGTCATTTAATTTGATTGAATCCTCGATATCAATTCAACCTATTAACTCTAATTGTTAAGAAGAAATAATTGTAAATGAAAGTAGAAGGTACTTATGAATATGGAAATAAAAACCCGGTGCGTACTAGGCCAACTGTAAATGTTTTATATGTGTATGGTATATATTATTAATCTCAGTCGGCACCATTGGTATCGTATGTCATTACTGGCTAGTATGTACCGGTCCAACCATAGACTGGTCTGAGTCAGTATCTTAAATCTTGCTTATAAAGAAGAAAGGGGTAAAAAAGGTTGCCTCAGAGTTAGGGATAGCCTAAGTGTCGGAAAGAGTCAAAAGGAGTAAATGAGGAAGAACTCCAAAAAGAGGAAATTCGATAGTAAATGTGCACATTTAATGTTGCAAGTGAAAATTTATTGTTAAAAATGATGTCTTGGATTTTCAGCCAAAAGATGTCAAATGATCTTCAATATATTCAAGTAGTCTCTTCATATACCCAAAAATAATGAAGACTACAATCATCTTAAGTTTCCATATGATGATCATTTCCTAAGTTGCTAATTGCCATTTGAAAACAGGATATTGGTAAATAATTAGGCCCTTCATTAATTAAAGGGAAACAAGTGGATTTATAATTGCATGACTCATATAGCTCAACAAAAAAACCCAAAAGTCACCCGTGTGTACCCCAAACAAGCTCTTCATTCAGATAAATATGTAATCAATAGCAACCCAATAGACAGGAACATACCCAATCCGGATTGCCTTGTGGGCTTGTATCCACTCCACAACATGGTGCACCAGCCTACAACAAACAAAGATGGGAGTATAACTCACATCCTACACTAATCATGGTAGATCAACCAATATCCTCTAGTGTGGGGTCTAATTCCTAACCCTAATTACATCCATAAACGGATATATCTACTTTCCAGTAAAGCAGGTATATCGTTCTTCCCTCTCACCCACTACTTCATGTTGTTAGAATCCGAATTAGACATAAATGGTACATCCATTGAACAAAAATCTGATGGTCCTCTTTCTACATGTACATATTCTGGCATACTTCATCAACCAAAACATTTTTTATCGTCTCTAGTTAGGCTCTGGAATATGTTATGGATCTCAAATCAATAAAAAAGCACAAAATTGAATCTCATCGTTTTACAATCCTCAAAGTAACCACAAACAGCCCGCATAATCTACCTAGTAGATTCCTCTCAATGAGGCATCAGGTCGTTGATAGAGACATAGATCCTCAATATTCAACTAAATTAAGCTAAGTAGTCTTAGAAGTATTATTGACTCAAGTCCAACTATTTGAGAAGCACTAAAACTAGAAACGATTGCAGGAGCAGCAATCAACTCTACTGGAAGATCAGCATCATACCTGGTATTTGTTGAGATGCTTCCGCCAAATCCAGGAATCAGGTCATCAAAATCTGAGAAGTTCTGCTTCAGATATTCCTCGGATCTTGTGTCACTCCCGCCCTTTGACTCCGGCATTTGTTTTCCGAGGTTCTCTAGAACATCTTCATACGGGGGTGTGGAAACATGATTGGACCCAGACAAGACCGAACCAAAGACATCTTCATACTTAACCGAAAACGACCTCTTCGTGCCGGGAACCCCGTCGAATATGTCGTCGTCATACACCGGCTTATCGTATACGGGCAAAGGCGAAGATGGCTTCGCCCCGGAATCCGAAAAGCCGTCAAATATGGGATCAAAAGTCGCCGCCGACGAAGACGCAGACTGGCTATGAGAGGACGAGTTCGATAAATCCGGAACGCCTACAAAGACGTAGTCATCGGAGATGCCGGCTCCCCTCTCGCCAAGGAAGGGGTCGCTGGTCGAGGTGGGATTCCAGCCGGATCTTGACTTGTTCAAGGAGGAGAACCCTGTGGAGGAGGCAGTGGAGGCCGCCACGGGTGCGGGCTTGCTCGGCTGCCGGAGCACGAAGTCCCGAGAAAATATATCGGACAAATCGTCCATGGATGGAGTGGGTTCTGTAGGTAGAAACCTCGCCGCGTCGAGCTCCGACGGCTGGGGCGGAGATCGGCGACGGAGAGGAGAAGGACGAGGGCTGGATTGGGGAGAAAAAGCAGGCGAAGAAAGTGATAAATGGTGGCTCGAACACACGATGGAGAATAACTAAAACCCGGTTTAAAGTGGGGCCCGAAATGTGAGAAGCAGAATTGGTAGAATGCGTGAATTTAATTTGTTGATAATTGGTGTACGCTGCAGTAGCATGAGCAGGTGATGGGCTAGGATGACTGGACAAACGACTAGTCGATCAGTAATTTCAAAAGCCGGGTTATCGGACCGGGTCGTGACCGCGTCGATAACTCATTTTTTTTTAAGCGATGAATGCAATATTTGATAAATAATAATAATAGTTTTGTTCTAATTAACTTTTTCGTCTTATGCAAATGCTTGGCTCAATAACTAATTAAATTCAATTAGGATCCATCAATAGTTAACTTATTAATTTGTTAGTTAATGAGGATGGGTTTAAACTTGACAGGTCTATTTAATTCAGGTTTTAAAAAAATAAGGACTATAATAAAAAGTATATTTAATAAAGTTATATTTTTTAAAAAATTCCTTCATCAATTAATTATAAAATTATTATTAAAAAATGATATAAAATTTCAATTTCAATTATAAAATAAAATTAAAAATATTTTTTATATAATTAAATGCACGAGGGTATGTATTTAGATATCTGGATTAATATTATATAATATGGTACCTGACTTAACTTAATCGGATATTAAGGGCATGTTTGGCCCCTACTTCTAAATTGATTTTAAACGGCTTATAAGTAAAAATTAGTTAAAAAACTATTTGGTAATGAAAAGCAGAAGTTATAAAAACTACAATTTTGCTTTTACAATTCCTACTTCTCAAAAAAAAAATAATTTACATAATTTTATTTAAAATTTCAGGTATTATTACTTTAAATATTTTAAAAATTTAACAATACAGGAAAAAAAAATATTATTATTTTAAATAATTTAAAATAATATATTTATTTATTATTTTAAATTTTGATAATATTTAAAAAAATATTAACCAAACATCTTATAAATTTTAAAAGTACAGTATAGTACAATACAACACAGTTTAGCATAATTACAAAGCTATTAACAGCAAAACCAAATAGGCCCTAAGTATTAGGTATATATAATTAGATTGAATTTAAGTATCAAATATAATATGTTCGATAATACTAGAGGGACAAATTATATATTGCCAAGTTCATAAATTGTTGAACTAATGATTTATAGCAACCATGAGTTGAATAATTTTAATATAAATTTTTATAGATGTCATTATCATTTTAATTATTTTTTTTTATAAATTATACAGGGAAATATTACTTGGTTAATGTTGAAAATGTGTAAGTAAATAAGCTTTTGAAGAAAGGTCACACAATTTATACTATACATATGTATGGTCCGTAGCCAAACAGCTTTAAGTTTGGCGGCATTACAAACATTGTAAAAATATTTTTATATGTATGACATGTATACTTATTACATTTATGATTGTATCGTATAAATTCAAATTTTAGTTATGCTCCACAATAGAATGTGCTTTCTTGTTGTTAATCAAAATATTTTAAGATAATAAAATATACAACTTTCTATTTAACATCGTAGCACTTTTATTCTCAATACAACATAGCAACTCAAACAATTTTGGCATAGTTTGAGAGTACGGGGTAAGTGTTATGTTGCTGCTTGTAGAGTAAAAAAAGTACTGTTAATGTAAAAATACTATAAATTGCTGAGGGAATAAATTATTATTATATAGAAAAAATATTTAAAATTAGTTATTAAATAAATAAAATATTATAAATATTAATATATATAAATATATAAAGTTTTTATTTTATGAAATTTTTATTTCATAAAGTGTATATTTCATAAAGTTTTTATTTTATAAAGTTTTTATTTCATAAACTGTATATTTCATAAAGTTTTTATTTTTACTTATATATTATATATATTATTTATACATTGATATAAATATTATTAATTAGAAGTATGAATTTATTGGTGGAATAAGAAGTGTAAAAAAAATTTGGTAGAGTTCGAACCCTGCCATTTGGTTTTTGTTCACCATTGTCCTTTGGTCGGTCAAGGCTGGTCAACTCTTTAAACAACTGCTTTCCGCACCTACACCAACGCACCCTTTGTGTTTTCCTAAATAGCACTTTCCAAGATAGCATTTTTTTTCCAAATAGCACAACAATGTTAGCGCATTAGACCGGAATGCATCATAACTTTGCCTCAATTGACACCTAAAATATGAGTTGCTATTGACAAACTAACTTTAGTTGAACACCCTACTTAAGTATACCTAAACACTGTTGTCTTCTTCACATCCTAAAAACAAAATCAACTGCAAAGAGTTCACTGATATGGCATATCTCATATAATATCAAGTAGCAATAACGATAAACTTATACAAGATGTGGTGAACACATGAGTATATGTCGTATGTCACGGCCTTGTTTACCGTAACAAAATTTTAAACCAAATACACGAGAGTCAACGCTTAACCCAAGCCCATACACACCCACGCAGGGGTACCATAGTTAAAATCGCAAAATTGGGCGTGACCGGTGGGAACGATTCCCCGAATCGAACCTCAGCTGGACTATGGACTCGGTGTGGATCTCTGTCATCCCAACCGAACTCAGGTCAACGCTCGCCAACGACCGGGGGCCGGTGTCGTTGAGCGGACCCGACTTACCCAAGCCCGGTAGACTCCACCGGAACCGACCACGTCGGACGGGGTCCACCCCGGGCACAAACCCATCACCAGTAGCGTCAACGTCGAGGACGTTGTAGACGTCCCACCGTCGCGTACGTTACGGATAACGCGTTTGTACCGTAAGTTACATGCGAACGTACAGTCGGACTCCTCGGACTGAGGAATTTGGTACATCCTCCCTTCAGAGGGACTAGGGGTGTCAATGGGTACCCGACTTCGTGGGTACCCAACCCGACCCGACCCGTTTATGGCGGGTTCGGGTACCCGATTAGCTAATCGGGTCGAGTTCGGGTTTACTCCCATGGGTACCCACGGGTACCCGATACCCGATTTATATATAATAAAAAATATATTTTTTATATTTATATATTTTTATATAATAACATGATTTTTTATAAATATATATATTTATTATTATTATTTTATAGTTATATTTTTTAAAAATAATTTAAAAATAAATATTTTAATTTAAACGGGTACCCGCGGGTACCCGTTTAAATACCTGACTCGGGTTTAATCGGGTTCGGGTTTGGCCAAAAAGGGCGGGTACCCGATTCGTTGACATCCCTAGGAGGGACGACCGTCGACTACTAACGGCGGGTCGTCCGATCATTGGCGTCACACGCCGAAACAGGGAAGAAGGACAGGGATAGGACACTCCACAGGATCCACAGCAAAATGGAAGAGAAGGCGGAGCTGCCTCAGTTTCCATCGCGGAAGCGGGTGGATCCATGAACACCAGCTGAGGAGGCTGGCTGATAGGCATTTGCGTCCAGTGGCGGAAAGAAGAAGAGGTATAAGCCAGGGCCGGCAGCTGGCAAGGTTGCCAAAGGAAAGAATCCGGAGCCTTGGACGGAAGGCTCCCTCACGTGAGCGGACGGATGCGGGGAAAGCTGGCGGAAGGATCCCACGCTGCTGGACAGCTACTACGCAGGTGAACCGACGATGGAGCCGAGGGCGCACAGAAGGGGAAGACACTCCCACGCAGGCGGAGAGGACGCCAACCGGCGAGCTGGGTTCGGAAGTTCTCGTGCGTAGGCGAACCGAAACCGAACGAAGACAAGGGGATAGAGGGGCTCGCCGTGGAGCACGATGGACAACTCGGCCAAACGCAAACATGCCACGCGGAGGGAACACAAATAACGCGGCGTCGCCGGAGTAGAAACGAGTTGCTGGGACGAAGGCCAAGAAGCGCCGGAACGGCGGGGAAGTACCTCGGCGAACTCTCCGGCTCCTTCAGGCGATGACGTGGTAGCGTTCTGCGCCTTCCAAGGCTGTCTGGAGGTGAGGTCACCGACGACAGCAACGGCGATGACGTCGGAGAAGACGAGGATGGATGGAGGACCAGGGAGTTCCCCGCGAACCGTACCACCCGCCTACACCACCGGTTATGCGAACAGGAACTCGGGAAGACGGCCGATGAAGATCCGGGGAAGGGAGACCAAAACCTCCGGAGAGTTTTCCGACCCCAAAAGAAGAAAAACCCCTCTCTGTTTTCTTCCTTTGCCAAGACGACCGCATCGTCTTTTCTCCATTTCCTACCTCGGGCCACGTGCAATAGCCCTGTCAGTTTCAGCCCCCACGCGATGGGACGTCGCCACGCCAGCCGCCCACGCCGACCCTCTCCTCGCATGCAATCTTCTGGCGCGGGGAGATTTCGCCCGTTGGCGAAATCGGATTCGGGCAGGCGCCCAATCCGTTACCCTTTTTACCCGACCCGTTCGGGTATGTAAAATGGGGCTGGGCTGAGTCAGAAATTGGTTCGCGCCTAATTTTGGCCCATGGCCTAACATCGTACATACCCTAAATTAGGTGGTAAATACAAATATGTTATTCCTAGCATCACCCTGAGCATCAGAAAAGCCAGAGGCAATTGAATTGGATGCTTGTGTTGCTGTACGAAGAATCACAATGAACCTCACATAGTCACATGACGGATAAGCACATGAGCTGTAACCAGACAATACCAGCACCCTCAGCAGTTGAATATCACTAATTAAGCTGGACGGTTTGCAAGCGCAGATTTATGGTTTATCTTGCCACACCCACAACACAAGAACATGCAAGATCACATGTAATGCCTCTACCTCTTCAATTTCTACTCACAGGTGAGAGGAGATCTTAAAGCAACCTCACGAGCAGTGTCATCCAAGGCAGCAACTTTCTTCAAGCATCTACTTATGTGTTGATTGCATCTGAATCTCAATTCTCAAGCAGACAAAAAATTAAAAAGAAAAATAAAACAAACTCATCTTATTAACCATGTAGGAGAATCTAAGAAATTGAATATATGTTTCTTTTTTGTTTACGCATATGAAACAGGACATGGATTAAGACAATCAGAATCTTCTTTAAAATCCTCAATCGTAAGGTTTAGTTAGAAAACTTGATTCTGAAATCATTATCTGGAGGCAGATAGTTACTCATTCTAGCAGGAAGCTAGTCTCCCAAACCAAATTCCTTTCAACAGAGATGAAACACTAATTACCTTCAATGTCATTTAATCCAAATGGATTTAATTGTTTGCACCTATTTAGTTTCAAAAGCATTGCAACAATTGAGCATAAAATTGTACGAATCAACAATATAGAAAAGGGGAAACGAATATTTAGGTCCAAACAAAATCAGATTTGTTTTTAAGGAGCAGAGGAGATTCCTCTTTACAGTTACAAATGAATGCAAGAAAGAGAGAGTCGTCATCGATGACGACGATAACAACAACTATTACTAAAATCTCGAACGAAGAAATGAATTAACGGCGCCACCGCGCATTGAACCGATTACCTTTAACAGAAATGCCTCTAAGTTAGATCTAGAACAACTACCCCCGGCAGCGGGTGATGGCGGAGCAGCCGCGAGAGTAGGGATTGGCCTGGGCGCCGGGGCGGCAGTTGTAGTAGGAGGCGCCGCGGCGGGAGCAAGGAACGCGGTCGCGTCGGAGGGCGGCGTAGCTGATGTAGTAGGAGCGGGCGAGGACGCGGCGGCTTGACTCGGAGCCGAGCTCGAACTCCGCGCCCGCGAGGCACTCGCCGATGCTCCCGAGGCAGCCGGATCTGGAAGGGATCCAACCGAGGGAGAGCCCGTTGGCTGCGGCGGCGGCGGAGAAGTCGGCATCTGCGGCGGCCTCAGCGATAAGGAAGAGGAAGAGGAGGAGTGGGAGGAAGGGAGACGCCGCAGATCTCGCCATGAGGTGTGCTGCGTGCTATCTTGGCTAAGAGCTGTGCACAAAGATGCATCTTTTTGTCATCTACTTCTGTATATATATGTGTTTATGGTCATTATTCCGTTGTATAAATTTAAAAGTGGATTTGACTTATTAATGACAGTAACAATGAGAACCACTTACATACACTTAAAATCCAACCCGATTATATAAATTAATATATAATTTTAACTAAACTCCAATCGATACGAGTGCTTAATTGAATAAAAAAACTTTTTTATTATTTTGGTATAAGAAATTCATTCAAACATTTTTAGCTCGAGTATCTAACTATAATTAAGTAAAATAAAAGTGATAATTTTTATAATTTTATTTTCAATTATATTAATTAATTTATAGACGTCCAATAGACGACTTGGACTTGGGTCTTTTTTAGAATTTATATTTATTTATTTGTGAGTTGGTCAATAGAAAGTAAAAAAAAAACAAATTTATTTGAAATCAATATCTTATATTTTGACATTTTAATTTTATTTTTTGTTTAATTACAATATTTTGAATGAGGGGGGAAGAATAGCCCATTTTCGTTATTTCCCAATCATCCGGGAGGTATATGAAAGACGCCCTTTTCCTTTCAAAACCCTTCCTCGCCCGTCCAAGCTCGTGAGCAAGAGGAGCAGCGGATAGGCGGGAAAGATCCAATTGGAGCCTGAGGAAGAAGAAACCCTAGACCTTCTCCAGGAGCAGCGACTCTTGATCTTACAACTGTAGAGATGCCGCGCGAGATCATTACCATTCAGGTGGGGCAATGCGGAAATCAGATCGGCATGGAGTTCTGGAAGCAGCTCTGCCTCGAGCACGGCATCGGCAAGGACGGCCTCCTTGAAGAGTTCGCCACTCAGGTACTTTTCTTTGCAAGGTGCCACCGATCCCGCTGCTACTTCCTGTTGCCTGTGTTTGTTAATTGCCTGATTTGCAATTTTAAGCGCGGCAGCTTTTGAGGCTATTTATCTGTAATATATGATGATTATGCTGATAGTTGTAGTCAATATTCGAGTTGGATCTGTTTCTGGATATTTTTCTGAGCCTGAGAGTTGAGAAATTAGGTTTGGGTTTAGATGTTGGTTGATGTGTTATCTTTGTTGCCGTATTGGTACAGATTGTATGTTATCTCCGTGGAAAGAGTTTAGCATAGGTGCAAAATGCAACTATGCATATCATATGACGCATTGGATAGTGATCTTATGCTGTATTTTCCTACTTGCTTGCACATGGGAAAACGGAGGATTTGAGCGCCTTAGATGCTTATGAAACTTTGTTGTATTACATTGGTCGTTAATTTTCTCGCACACCACAGATTTTCGCATGAAGTGCATATTATGGGGTTTGTTTAGTGCGATGACAATAACTCAGGAAAGTTCAAATATTTTCTGGAAACGACACGTTATAGCATATAGCATTTGAGTATCTTTTGACATTGTTCTGTGGTTATTCTTAAATGTGTCACTTGTTGTGGACAATCTGCTTCTTGGACCTGATTACCAGTCATCAGATTCATCATGTTAGGGAAATTCCTTTGGTGTTTTTGGAAGACTAATGATAAACTTTGATGCCCGTATGAGAATTCCTGTCTTTCAAGGTTACCTTCTGCCGGAACAAATCAGTTTTTCCTGATTTACTTTCTCCTACTAAAATGTGATAATGTGAAACTTTTGGTTCTGTAGATCTTATGGTTTAAAGAATCTGCTACACAGTATCCCTCCTGAAAGCTTCTAACAGTTTCCAAAAAAATTCTTTGTAGGGGTTATGTTCGTGTAGTATTTTCATTTTTTTATTCTGTTGTTTCTTTTAGTTGTGTTCAGTTATTCCATATGAAACTGTCTTCAAAATTTTCAAGGAAAAGGTATTATGTCATACAACTTCTGATGTCCTCATACCATAAGATTTTCTTTTATGTATGTTCTGCTTGATGAGAAATATTAGAAAATGATTAATTCAAAACACTAAAATTTGTAAAAGAAATACTGTTTGGTGTAAACTCTTCATGGAAATTCTACTGGAAAAAGAGAGTGTAGTGACAAAAAAAAATAGAGCTGCACCATTACGGCAGAGCTTGTTTTGATAGACCAGGATATAACACAAAGCATATTGATTAGTCGCAACCTACTAATTTAACCACAAACATAATTTATTTGCTTGCTCCAGGGTGGTGACAGGAAGGATGTCTTCTTCTATCAAGCTGATGATCAGCACTACATACCACGAGCTCTACTAATGGATCTAGAGCCAAGGGTTATTAATGGTATACAAAATAGTGAATATAGAAACCTTTACAATCATGAAAACATTTTTCTCTCAGAGCATGGTGGTGGTGCCGGGAACAACTGGGCTAGTGGATATCACCAGGTATGTTTTACTATTATCATATCCTCTCCAATTTCTTTTTCTGTTTTTTCTTGCTTTTAGTGTATCAACATTCAAGATTCTTGTTTGTTTTTGGTGACTACCCACCATGATTACAGGTATTGAATAGGTTCATAGACTTTTGCTTTTTTTCTTTTCCAGTTGATTATAGTGCACACTTTTGTTCATAAGACGGTGCATGTTTCTACTTGATCCTTTTTAATATGGACTTGCCTGATATTTACAGGATGAAGTTGCTCTTTAAGATTTTTCTTTTAAAATCTAGAATTGACATTTCTTATCTATTTAGGCTATAGGTTGACCCAGGAACAAATCTATCGTAATAATAAGTAATTATCAAGAAGAAAACATTTTGCACTTTAGAATACATAATAATTTCTATCATACTAGACCAGATTAAATCTATATAAGAAAACCTAGAAGCTTCATCTTTTATGTTGGAGATCAGAATGATTCTGAAATCAGTGCCCAATAATCCTGTGGCTTATGTCTTATAAGATTTACAAGTTAAGCCATGTTTTTTTAGAGCTGGCCTTTGTTACTCTTAATAATCTCATAAGAAGAACAAAAGTGAATTGTAACCGAAAACACAGTGAGCTAAACTTTAGTTACGTTTATTGTATTTTCTACTCTGCACCATACTTTCAGCTGGAGATATATTTTGAGCGGATAATGAAGTAAAACAGACACTAACATTTCATATTCAGTTTATTTGGAAATTTCAACACTAGAATCCACTATTACAATCAATTTGGAATTTTGAATGAAAACTCTCCCTGACCTTGGTGTTAAAATTGGATAAACCTAATCTGAATTGGCCATTACTGAGCTAAATTATTGTTGAAATATATTGTTTAATACCTATAATATTTGAAGCGAGCAATGATGTTAATAGTATTCGCTAGATAATTTACGTATAGCGTCATAGCATAGGTAATTAGGTATATACATACTATAATATGAATACAACTAAACTATCTACTAGGCGGATAAAATTGTTAGCTGAAGTCTACATGGATAAATGTATCAAAATATATTAGAGCCTAGACTACATCATAAAATAATGCATATATGAAACCACAATACTAATGCCAATTTACCAAGGTGTTTCTTCCAAATTTAAATATTCTCAAATTTCAATTATGCCAATTTCCAAGAGTCGAACCACATAATTAAATTTTCCTGATATTTTTGTGCTTCTTGCCATGTCGTCTAACCTATTTGATCATCTTTAGGTTAATTATAATTTTAGAACTTCCTTGAGTTTGCAACATTAGAAAGTGGAGCCAGATTTCAAATGTCATATTCTAGTGTGGGTTTGACAGTATTTATAGAATTCTATTTGAAAAAAATATATATTTCATATTCATCTGAAGATTTGATTCTCTTGAAGGGAAACACAGTGGTGGGCATGCTATCATTTCATTTATATGCATAATTTGCTAATATTCTCCTTTTTTTTCCCTTAACCTTTCTGCTCACGTCACTGATGTTTATATCCTGCAACATGGTCTTAAACTAGGGAGAACAAGTTGTAGATGATATCATGGACATGGTTGACAGGGAAGCAGATGGTAGTGATAGTCTTGAAGGTTTTGTTCTTTGCCATTCAATTGCTGGTGGAACTGGTTCAGGTTGAAATTTACTTCCCCTTTGTTATGTAAGATATCTAAAAAATTTCATATTCTGTCTTTGACTTTCAAATGCTTCTATAATGTAGATTATGTTGATGAATCTTCTTGTCCTTTAACTATGCTTTACAACTAGTCACCTTTTTTTCTCTTCTATAATACAATCTAGATTTCATTTTTCAACTTCATTGAATGAATTAAATAATGAATATTCTGTTTTTTTTGTCTGCGATGCAATATTATTAGCTAAAAACATGTTTCTTGAGCTTTTATTAACTACACTACCAGCTTTAGGAGTTCTTACCTGATCAAATTTGTCAATATTATAATGGAATTTCTATATTAGTTCATGCTTTTGTATGTCAGAATATTGAGCACTTCAAATTTGCATGTAGTGCAGGCATGGGGTCATATCTATTGGAGACTTTGAATGATCGCTACAGCAAAAAACTTGTCCAAACATACAGTGTATTCCCCAACCAGATGGAAACTAGTGACGTGGTTGTCCAACCGTACAACTCACTTTTGACTTTGAAGAGATTGACACTGAATGCCGATTGTGTAGTTGTTTTGGATAATACGGCATTAAATAGGATTGCTGTGGAACGGCTTCACTTGACTAATCCAACCTTTGCACAAACGAACTCATTGGTTTCAACAGTTATGTCTGCAAGTACAACTACTTTGCGGTACCCTGGATACATGAACAATGATTTGGTTGGCCTTCTTGCTTCTCTTATTCCGACTCCAAGATGTCATTTTCTAATGACAGGATACACTCCGCTCACTGTGGAACGACAGGTTTAACATTTTGATTATGCTTGTAATCTTAGGAAAAATAACTAAACAATTAGTATTTATTCTGCCCAACTTTTGCTTGATACCAGTAGGGTTGGAGTTTTTTTCAACAATTTACTAGGCATAGACATCCAAGCTCTTTTCTAATAGCGTATCTGCTAGGATATTGCACCGCAAGAATAAAATTCACACTAGCAAATTGGCAATCATTTGTGAACTTCTTTTATTATCCTGAAAAGATTGAACCATATTTGAGAAAAGCTGATTTACTTGGTGTTACTTTCTCTGTATTCTGTTAACGTACTACTGTGGCTAGTGGATAAAAAATGAATCAGGATAGAAAGACACAACACAAATAGCATCTACAAACCAATTTATTTTTGTTCTTTATTTTACATGCTTTCTGCATAGACAGTTGCTTGGTCAAAAACCTTAACTTTCTAATGTAGTTAATTTGATTTTATTGACAATTAGAGTAGGCTTTCTGTGCCTTGCTTACATCTTAGCATTAGTGAGAATTTTATCATGACATGTTCAGTCTTGATGTTTGGACCTTTTAAGGAAGATGCTAAATTGGTGATGATGATGTTTTGAGATTACTGTTTTGGCTAATGAGAGAAATGAAAATGATTTTTCTGATAGCAATAAGTTGTTGCTTTGTTACCAATTCTTGGAATCATAATCTAAAGTGTTTCTTGACTTGGCTTCACCTATAGTAAAATGTTCCTAGTGTGTTCCTTTTGGGATTCCAACATATCAGACTTTTAAATGAGATGATGTTTGGGAACTTGGTGCTTGTACATTTTTGAGTTTTGACATTGTTTGTGCAATAAATTTTTTACTCTCTTTGATGCTCCCGCAGGTGAATATGATTCGGAAGACTACTGTGCTGGATGTGATGAGACGGCTCTTGCAAGTAACAGCTGCTTTTCTTTCTGAGCACGAGCACCTTTTGGTGTTTCTGCTACTTAATGCATTAACATTTTGCAATTTTACAGACAAAAAACATTATGGTGTCATCTTACGCTCGCACAAAGGAGGCTAGCCAAGCTAAATACATATCCATATTAAATATCATTCAGGGGGATGTTGATCCTACACAGGTATTGATTTGTTCGAAAAATATATTTCATGATATGTTCTGTCTGATCCTATAGCAGTTCATGCACAAGTTGCTGTAATTTTAACTGTTTCACTTTCTTAAAGAGAATTTAAGTATTTATAGAAGATGCAATCATGTAATAGGACACTAACACGGTCAAATAGTATCTATTCTATTATTTTTAAGGTAATATACTTCTGCCTCCAACATATATCTATGTGTTTTGCAATTTTGCTATCTAAATCTGATTTCTTATTGTACTCTTTAGCTTAAGAGTTACTTGATTGTTTTAATGTTGGCATTGTTTGCATTTCCTGCCAGTGTATATGTTAGCATCAATTTGTATTTACGTTTTCCTATCAATGGATATGCCATTGAGATGCTTTCTTTTATCACTTATTGCTAATTGACCCATTCCGTGCAATATTCTATATGTGCCCATCGTAAAATCAAATTGTATTCATGCCATACTTATACTTGATTTGCATCGTTCATCATTATTGTTCTGACTTTCAAACTTTATATCTAAACATTCTTGTCCGCAAGTGAAAATCAAGACGATTTTTAAAATTGAGATTCACTTCTAGGAATGAAATTGGGAATTAATATCCATTGAAGGTTCATTTCCTTGTCAGTAAAACACATAAAATTATATAATCTGTCTTGGACACATTTGTATTTTATACAAACTCTGAAATCCTACATCATCTACTTGCAATTTCTGGATATTTTTGTGTGCTCAGTTCTGTCTGCATGTAACTGAGTCTCCCGTTGCATATCTGTACTTGTAATTATTGGGGTGTGTTAGCTATGGGTTATTCCCTTATCATTTCAAAAAGATTCTAGGTCTTGATTCTTGTGCAGGTGGTACGTAAGTATGACTCGGGTGCCTATGGAAAAAAATTCTGGTGGATGTGTGATTTAAGTTTTGGTTTCTACCATGTCCAACAAGAGATTGGTACTTGGACCGCCGATCTTGTATCAATTTATTTTGTTCCGCGTATCAACTGTCTTAATTTCTATAGGTTATAGTTATAAAATTTATCAATCTACACACACCTAAAGTGCTACCCATTTGCAACATGAGTACCAATATTCCTGACCATCTTCCTAGACTGTGTAGCTCCATTTCCACTTCACATCATTATTGCGAACAAAGAAAAAAAAAATCGAATGGACACAGGAAAGGGTTAGCCTAACACAACATTTTAGACGATGCCAAGAAGATGAAACCCTAACACTGTCTTTACTAGAGTGGAAAGGAGAGGGAAAAGGATGGATTATAGGTTTTTCCTTCGTTTACTATGGCAGACGGAAAATGCACGATAGAAAGTATGAAGGAAAAAACGTAACTTTTCCCTCGATTTACAATCCGCCTGAATCGAACGAATTGCTACTCCACGCTCTCGCTCATGAGGTTGTTCACGACCAAACCTAATGTCGTCCGCTTTTCTCGCCAGCCGCCGAACTTCACTTGCCATCCCCTTCCGCTTGCTAAAACCTAACTCTTGCCAGCCGCCAAACTTCACTCGCCGACGTCTGCTCTCGCGTGCCGCACAAAGCTTGCCTCGTCCCAGTTCGCAATCGCTCGCCGCTCGTCCTCATCCACTCGGTCTCACTCGCAGCAGTCGCTCGTCCTTGTCCGCTTAGCCTCGCCTGCTCAACACTTGTAGCCGCTCGTTGCTCACCTGCTCGTCTGCTTACAGCTGCCGACGCTCTCAGCATCTCGCAGAGGCCACTGCTTGCAACCGACACCGACGCCGATTCTTTCCCGTCCCTGTTCACATATCATTCCCCTCGTATTTTTCCTTTCCATATCTAAATCCTTTCCTTCTAACTCTCCATCCGCTCTCATAAATAGAGTGTAAACAACAAATTTACAATATCTTCTTCCTATATGATACTATAAGTCATCATAAAATTCTAATTCTTTGTGAGCAATTTGCTGAACTGTAGGTACACATTATTTTTGTATGCTTTAAAAATCAGTTCCAAACATGGGATTTCAATTACGACAGTTAAAGTGTCCTCCATCCTACGATCCACATTGTTTATTTTGATCTTGGAAGGCTTCTGTTAACAAGTTAAACTGTTTGATCATTTAAGTTTGAAAATAGCCCACCTTTTTTTACTTTGGTCTTTACTTAAGGTGGAAAAGATCATGGAAAGAGAAGGGGGGGGGGGTGAAGAGAGGGATTGAAGAAGAGGACTTTTTTATGGGGTAAAATATAAAATTACTTTATGCGAGTGTAACATGTACGCTTGATTGACTTGCAAGTTTGTGTACCAAACCGAAAATTAAAACTATATGAACCAAATGAGACGGCTTCATACTTAATACCATTTATAAAATTAATCTGTCAGGCATGACAATGCTTCTTGAGGCTTATTGACTGTCCATATTAACAAAACCATAGTAGTCCAAGCATGATTCCTTAATGTGGCATCTAAGTGTTATTCAAAAGTCTGTAATCGAGAAACAAAAATTTTCACTAAATTTAAATTTGTTATTATGGATTTAATTTGAATTTTGAAAAAAATCTAATATAAGATTATAAGTATGCATACCAGTACTGTCAAGTTCCTTGTTTATCATCAAACAAACTTTTTGAAATATGGTTCAGTGATAATATATGGTTAGCACGTAGTGGTGTCTATTGAGTTGTGAATATAATCGGTCAATCAATTCGCTTAAATATTGTATCAAGAACGGCCACAATCCAAATTTAAATGTGTTGCCTGATACAAACTACAGGACCTATTTATAACAAGTAATTAATATAAGTATATAATATTTCCAAAATATATTATACATATTATATATGATATATAAATGTATATTTGTATTTACAAATATAGTACAGTGTACTGAAAAGTTAAATGTACTGTTTAAATATATAGTATATATTGTAAAAGGTAGGAAAACCAATCAGTTAATGACCCACTTTTGATCCAAAATTTCTCTTTCATAAATTGGTCTTTCTGATATGTACTGAAGTATTGAACACGATTATGGGGACCCAACCTACATTACTTCTTTCGAGTCTGTGTTATGTTGGGCAAATCATATTTTTGTTAATGTTATCACCGGTTAATGAAAATAACTGTCTTTAACCTATTTAGGAATATCTTTCTTTCTAACAACTACCTTAAATAAGGTGCTTTGGAGTTCTTACGTACGTGATAACATGTGGTATTGGTCATCATGATTATGAAAGTTGCTCGATTCTCTGGTGAATTCGTTTCAGCATTTTTCTTGGTCATGATTGATGCTTGTATATCAGGTGCATGAAAGCTTACAAAGGATACGGGAAAGAAAACTTGTTAACTTTATCGAGTGGGGGCCAGCTAGCATTCAGGTAATGTGGACGACACATAATTACCTGTGTTGAATTTGTTGCTCTTGGTTCTGATTTTTCTTTATGACCATCTGCAGGTTGCATTATCTAGGAAGTCCCCCTATATTCAAAGTACTCACAGGGTAAAACTATTTACTTCCTGTGAAGTTCTTCTCCCTAATTAAATATTGCCAATCTCATTCGTTTATTTTCATATTTTCTTTCGATGAGCTATCCGAAGAAATGTCTAAATTCCAATATGCTGCAAACTATTGCAGGTTAGTGGATTAATGCTAGCAAACCATACTAGTATCCGTCACCTTTTCAGCAAGTGTTTGGGCCAATATGAAAAATTACGGAAAAAACAAGCTTTCCTCGACAATTATCGAAAATTTCCAATGTTTGCTGTAAGTTATACAAATTACCTCAATTGTCCATGCCCTTTAGTATGTTTTCTTTTATTTTTCTCTTTACAGTAAGATAGCAGTAAGATATAATGCGTAACCACTAAATTTGTTTGTTTTTAATTATTGGAGTACTGGGAGTTATGCTGGTTTCTTACATTGGCCTTTTGCCAATCTTTTTCAGACAGTATACTGATCATTAGTTTATCAGTTCTGTTTTCTGAACCATAGTAGTGTGATTCTGTTTATCACAGGTCTTGCATGTACACTTCTCCAGTTTAGAAGATTTTTTATAAATTTCTATACTGCATCTGAAAGACTGACATTGTGAAATAAAATTGGAAGAAAATATGGCATTTGATAATTATGATGATAATTTCTTAGTCATTTTTTATTATTGACCTTGTGAACCTATATTTTGTTTCGTTATCACATTATTTATTTCACAGTTGAGCATTGTGGTTTTAGAAAAGGTAATAATTCAAAATACTCAAGTTGAGAGTTATTTTTGGTGCTAAGGAGATAATACTCTGGTTTAGTCTCTTTCAGTAGAAGAAAAGATAATATAATATATAAGACTTAATAAGCTTACTACTATTAACTTGGGCTTTAGCGTTTTAAACTGAGTCATGTTACCAATCGGCTTACTAAATTAATAGGTTAGTTTGCTTATAATGTCACACCACAGCTTCAAAACTTATTTAACCACTAGAACAATTATCCTGTTTGATCCATCCTTTACATGTTCAGATGCTGAGTACCAATATTGTCACCAATAGTTGTAACAAGTTGATTCAGGGACTAATAACAAAAAGCAGAGAGACACTTTATCATTATATCCCGTTGAAAATTGTGGACTCAGGTGAATTCAGCGCAACTCTTATAATTTGGCCAACAAGTGAGTTGACTTGTGATTTTACCAACATTGATTATTAGGATTTCTAATTTGCAGTCGTACTTGATATAAGTTTTATTGAACTACCTATTCTCATTTTTTACTATTTCATTCTACTACAAGTATCAGTTAAGTTTTACCGTTCTGCATTTCTGGCCATCGTCTCATCAAGTGTGTCATCCTCTTCTCTTTGAGGCTTGGTCATATGCATGCTAGCATTTTGAAATTCACCTGTAACGCTAAAAAGGAAATATATATCCACAAAAGATTTATTTATTGAACTATCGTGAACAGGATAATGATCTGTCAGAATTTGACGAATCTCGGGAAATTATAGAAAGCTTAGTTGATGAGTACAAAGCATGCGAGTCCCCAGACTACATCAAATGGGGAATGGAGGTAATACACACTTAACCCTTGCTTATTTAATCCTATATTCTATGAGGCTGTTACTCATGATTCACCCCTATCAGGATCAAGGGGAGTCCAGCATTGCAGCTGCACTAGATTCGAAGCTAGTAGTGTAAATATCATGTAAGTTGAGCGGCTTCCCATTTCATCTTTTGCAGTGACAATTTATTGGCATCAGATGTGCGTTGCATGAACTTAGATGTCGGACATTCTGGGAACCCTATCACTGCCACTCGGACAGGATCTTGTGAGCAATTACAGTTTCTAAAAGTGCTAGAGAAAAACAAAGCTTTGTATATAAGACTGGAACTTTTTGCTGCTTGATGCATTTGTTTTTAGGGTTGTGGTTCGAGTTTACTAGATGGAATTGTTATTTATCATTGAAAAGCCTACTCCTTTGTTTGGATAACGAAAATAACACATGAAAAATTTACATCTACAATTTGGAGAATCAGAAGTAATTCCGCACCAAATTTTGCAGTATACTTTAGAGAAAAAAAAATTGTGTAGCAACCAAATTGACCGTCTACAAAATGGATATCCAGATACTAGAAAGGTATGTTCAGGACAGTAGTACCATATTTATAATTGAGTATGCAAATTTATTCCTAGTCTCTAATAGATGTTATTGATATTTGAAAGAGATCGTATTTTGACATTGATCATCACGTCGCCTTAGTTGGGGAAATCTTTTGCTAGCTATAGATCAAACGCTTGTGTTATTTTGCTATTCTTGTAGAAGAAACCGATGATAATTGATGTCCAAATGTTATTTTTCCTCTCGACCAAGAACATCTGGATAAACAATGGACTTTAAATAAAGAACAAGGCATGCTGGCGCGCAGGCACCATTCATTTGCATCATTGTCACCTCTTCCCTGGCATCCAAACGCTTCATACTAGTGCGCCATCAGCAATCTAAAATAAATTTCATATGTGCGTGTAGGTTGCTTTGGTAATCGTGGAAGAGGCTTTAAATAGATAAAATACCGGGAGATGAATGAGAAAACACAATCGAGCAGCAGAAGTTTTCCTCAAGTCCCAACTTTCATGAATTCAACTAGGGGTATTCAACTTAATACGGGTCAAGCCAAGGTACATAAACATAATTTTTAATACGTATACTAAACCCAACAAAATGATAAACAGAAGCATTCACGAAAATTTCAAAATCTTATAGTATTGAAATTAGAGGTGGAATTCTCATTAGCCATATTAACATACTTAGCAAGAACAACTTAAACTTGGGAACTCCCACCTAGAAGAAAGTTCATGAGAATTATAATGATTTTGCTCAAAAATAAAATCCAAGAATTGAAAATAGAAAATTAACAGCTAAGAATAGCATCAAACATGGAGTTTATCTAAGAAATTTTCATTGCCGAAGAAACTTGGGTTTTCACTTGCCTGTTTTTTTCTACATTTTGGTGGAGGATGTAATCATCTCTATTAAAAGAGACACCTAAGTATTTTTAAGGCAATCTCTCCTCCATCTCAAGAGCATTACGATTCTAGTTTTGATATGGCCAAAAACCATAAAAAGAGATTGCAAACTTGGCTAAGTTTATTCTATGATTTGTAATATTCTCATAGCAGCAGAAAAAAGGAGTTTGTTATCTTAAACGGTGCTATGAGATTCTCTCAATAGCCAACGTTTAAGACATTGATTGGATCATATGAAATAGTAATATTAAGATAAGTATAAATTAAGTCCCCTTGCCTAATACCACATATAGCCTTGAAGATTAAGGACTCATAACCATTGATAATACAAGATAAATTATTAGAAGAAATGCAAGTTTTAATCCAACTAATGAGTTTAGAGGGAAAGTTGAGCTTACTGAAGAAAAAGATAATAACGCACCAAGCAAATTTATCATAAGACTATACAACCCCAAGTATGTAACTCGACTTTTACAAGTGTGAATGAGCCAACCAACTCCTAGGAAATTAAAATATTATCATAAATGCTTCTACTCTTGATGAAAGCAATTGCTTAGAGGGAATAATACTAAATTGATGAAGAGGCTTGATTCTATTGACAATCACCTTGCATCTAGTATCCATAAGAAAATCATTGCTTAATGCATCCATTAGGACCATTACTCATTATTTTTTTTTTCCAAATTGAATCAAAGAGATTGCCGGTGAGAAAAAAAAAATAGTGATGCCCATATTTATTATTTGATCATCTAAGATAGTTGATGTAAGTTGAAGACTTTGCATGACTTTTATGTGCAAAAAATTAAGTACTAAAAAGCTTATCACTTTGTTTGAATCAACATAGTTGTCCAGTTGTTTATGAGACATTATTATTTTTGTTACTCATTTTTCCCTTTTATGACCTTACGCTATTTTGGCTGTGAATTTATATTTAGCTTTTCTTTTCTCACTATAGCTTTTTTTGCATTCTTTTAAAATAACTCTAAGGCTATATTTTGTTGAATGAAATTTATCGTAGAAAGGATGAAAAATATAATGAATCTATCTTTCCACCATAAATTTCATTCAACAAAATATAACCTAAATCTTAACAGAGACAAATAGCTAGTAGCATCATCGACGAATATTACTTTGAAAGAACATAAAAAAAAGGTATAAGCAACTTTGGAAGCCATAATCATCTGAACGGAAGAAATGAGGTCATTGTAGTGAAAATTTACACTTAAATAACATGTGACATTTGGCAATGCAAAAATAATAATAATGAAATCTTTTACTATTTCACGAGTAGAATAAAATACAAAATTAATTGCAATCTTTTGAAGAAAATCAATCAATAACTGAACTAAGAGTGTCCTTGTGTACAGATCTTTCTTTCTACGGTTCATACCTCCTCACTTCTAAAAGTTTCTAGTACACATAAATTTTAGTAGATGCTCTCTCAACCATAGCTCGAGATTTTACCTCTTTTGATTACTTTCCTACGCTATACACAAAGGGGCAGGAATCCGGCAACTGACCAATCCATTAAGAACAGTGAATTATTTGGAGACAAATACAATGGTGGAGAAATACACCATCCCCATTTTCTGGATAGGTTTCAGTCTACTCAATCATAAATGCGATCACAGCTCAACTTTTGCAAGATCCTCCATCTCTAAGCTAGTCGAAGTCATCAAATCAGGTAAAATTCCCATCTCTTTCATCTTTTTCTGTACGATGAGAACCTTTTCTTGATCTCCACAATTAGCATACCCGGACACAAGTGCACTGTAGGTGCACTTATCAGGGAGCATTTTCCGTTGCAGCATTTCCTCAAATAGATTATCAGCATCTTGCATCCTTCCCTCTGAGCTCATCTGACTAATTAGAGCATGATAAGTCGATGGAGTTGGTCTGAGGCCTAGCTTCCCCATCTCTTGATAAAGCTCCACAGCTTTTTGTGTAGAGCTGGTATTGCAATAGGCAGATATCAGAGTTGCATAGGTAATTGCATCTGGCCTCAAACCTTCATCTGCTAATTTAAGGACCACGTCTTGAGCTTCCGATACATTACCCATAACTGATAGACATTTTATTAGAGTATTGTAAGTTACAAGAGTGGGAGATATCCCACTCCTCTTCATCTCCTCAATTTGTTCACGAGCAGTTTGCAACTTACCTTGTTCACAGTATGCATCAATTAGAATGTTGAATATCTGCACGCTGGGTCTAATTTTTCTTGACACCATTTCTTGGAAAATTGCCTCTGCTTCAACAATCTTACCCTCCTTGCACAAACCATTCATCAGTGAGCCATAGGATATGACATTAGGTTTTAGCCCCTTATCTTGTTGCATCTCTTCTAAAATATCAAAGCATCTCTCAAAGCGACCAGCTCGTGCATAAGCATCAATGAGTGCGTTATACGTCTGTACATTTGGTGGCACTCCCTTCTCTGCCATTTCCTTGATCATACTCTCTGCCTCAGCCATCCTCTGCAATTTGCACAGTCCATTGACCAGTGAATTGTAAGTAATGCATTCAGCTTTCAGACCAAGCGATTCCATCCGTCTCACAGCTGCAAATGCCCCTTCAATATCCCCTATCCGACAATATCCATCAACAATAGTATTGTAGATAATGTTGGTCGGGATCAAACCTTTTTCTACCAGCTTCTCCAGCACCTCTTCAGCTTTAGCAACTTTCCCATCCTTGCAAAGCCCATTTAACAGTATACTGCAAGTGTATGATCCAATTGCCACACCATTTTTAACTGACTCCTCAAAGAAACCTAATGAGGCTTCCAAATTGCCGCATCTCGAGTGTCCATCAAAGAGCAAACTGTATGTAAAGCCGTCGGGCACAAAACCTTGTGCCTTCATCTCATCCAACAAGGCCTTTGCATCATCCATCCGGCAGGCACGGCAAAGCCCCATAAGAAGGGTATTGTATGTAATAAGGTTTGGCTTCAACCTGGAAGCCCGCATCTGGTCTCGGACACCAAAAGCGGCATCCAAGTTCCCGGCTTTGCAGTACCCATCGATCATGGTATTGTAGGTGACGACACTAGGTGCAATGCCTCTCATCCCCATTTCTTCAAACAGTTTGTGAGCGTCACCCGTGCGCTGCTCCTTCCACAGGCAAGAAATTAGACAATTGAAGGTGAAAGAATCCGGCATTAGGCCGTTCTTCAGCTCCATGCGGTGGAACAATTCCATCGCGTGGTCGAGATCTCCTAATTTGACGGCCGACTGGATCGCCTTGTTGTAGGAGTACGTATCCGGGCGGACCGGAGACCTAATTAACCGATTGAAAAGGGTCAGGGCATCAGAGTACCTCTTGCCAACGACAAGGGTCTCAAGCAGGAGGTTGCAGGAGGGGAGGGAGGGGAAAAGGAGCGAGCTTTCCCGCTCGAGAAAAGAGACGAGGTCGAGGGACTCGGCGGGGAGGTTGAGCGAGGCGTAGGCGGAGACGAGGAGGCTAGCGGCGGAGTGGTGGAGTGAGGAGTGAGGAGCGGGGGAGGCCGCACCAACGAGGGATCGGAAAAGGTACGAGGGGTTAGAGAAGAGGGCCTTGCGGGAGAGGATAAGGGTTTTGGCAAGGGAAAGGGAGGAAAGGAAGCGGCCCTCCTGCTGAAGCTGATCACGTAGCTTGATCAATAGTTCTCCCGCCTCATCATCATCTTCTCCTGCGTCTTCTCGTCGTCCTCCTCTGCCGGCGGCTGCCTCAGCTCTTGCGCTTCCGAGGGGAAGATCTACCTCGAGAGAAGAGAGGAACCTTGGACAAGGAGTAGGAGAAAGAAGAGGGGCGCGCAGGCAGAGCGTGGGGGTTCGGCGGAGTGAGCGACTGAGGAGCTTCGCCATTTTTCTTCACGCTTTCTGGGGTTTTGCAGTGCGTATTTGAGTGAACGCTGTACTGAATCCCCCACAGTATATTTAGTATTGTTTGGGTAAATTACACACCTAAATTTTGAAATTGCACCAATTAAAATAACATTTAGATTATAATTTTTTTAAAAAATATATTATTTTTAACATTCATCCTTGCTCAAGTAAATCTAGAGCAAATATATTGCAGCACATTTTTAGCCTTAGATCCGTTATAATAAAAAATAAAATCATAAATAATAGCCAATAAATTCTAATTCTAAGAGGAAAGTATGTAGACTTCCTATGCCCATGTGAGGATTTTATTTATGTGCATACATAATTTTCTTTTTTATTTTTTAAAAGAAGGAAGAATGGCATTCAAAATAATTGAAGGAAATCGAAGGGCATTTATGAAAATGACCAGCTTTTTGGCCGTTTTGGGGAGTTTATTATTCCCAACTTTTTTAACTTTGGCGGGTATATAAACACCTAACGCCCCAAGAGCCACCCAAAGTAGCAAGAAACACTCGAGCTTTTATTCAGGGGAGCTGGAAAAAGTAGTAGTAGTAGTAGCAGAACAAGAATACGACGAGGAGGGCGACGAAAGAAGAAGAAGAGATCAAGCGTTTCCCTCCTTCATCTACCTCAAATCCGCAACCATCGACTACCCCTTCGAAGTAGTACACGTAGTGGAAACAGAGATCGATCGCCGCGCATGGAACCGATCGAGCCAAACCCTGAGCCGGAGGAGCGCCGCGATGATCCAGAGACGGGATTGGAAGGTTCTACTTCTGATATGCGTTTTGTTTATATGGGAGTTAAGGGTGAGGGATAGAGTAGCCATGATGTGCGATTGTTCTTGTTGATGTTTTTCAATTGGTTTGAGTCACGGCAGGGTCGATGTGGCGGATGGAATTAGGCGATGAGGAGCCGCCGGCGTACCCCGTCAGGCAGGGCCGGGCTGATTGCAGCTATTACATGCGAACTGGGAGGTGCGGATATGGAGATGGCTGCCGCTATAATCACCCTCGTGACCGTGGGAAGGTAACTACTTCCGAATTGGATGGTGGGATTTCTGTTTTTTCCCCGACTTTTCTTGAGTCTCCGCACAAAAGAATTGCTTTTTCTTAACCTTTATGATTCCTCGTTTGATATCTTTTTGATGGAACAGCTTGGAAAGGGACTTCTTTCTGGATTCGTGATTTGCATCTCGATGGAAAATTCTTTTGTTTCCGTCTTCTTTTTGATCAAATTTGCGATATTGATAACTCCATCAGGTAGTCAGGGCTGAGAGAGCTGGTTCTGCTGAGCACCTTGAGCGCCCCCGATCTGCATGCATGGTATTTTTTGTTTAATTTTTTGGAATCGAACTTCAAGTATCATCGAATAGGATACTTTTGAATCCCGGAAGTAATGGAAAAAAACTCTTTCTTACCTACTTTTGATTTTATTAACTGTTTTATCTTCAATCACATTGATGATTAAGGTTTACATTGAGGTGTAAAATTTTTTATTGTTCTGTAGCATTTTGTCAAGCATGGGACTTGCAGATATGGAGATACATGCAAGTACGAACACCCAAAGCAAGATGGATTTGTTCCTCTGACATCCCTAAATAAATGTGGATATCCATTACGTTCGGTAAGGTTTTATGCTTTTGTTCTGTGAGTTTGTTTTGTATACATAATTACTCAATGTTTTCCTCAAAGCAAAAAAATAAAAAACTAATAGTGAATGTTCAAATCATTCAGGGTGTGAAAGATTGCTCATATTATGTGAGGACGGGTTGCTGCAAGTTTGGTTTTACTTGTAAATATAACCACCCTGAACCCTCTGTTGCCACATTGTCTCTGTCTGCATCACCGGCTTATACTATGGTTCAGGCCCCTGTAGGTCCTTCAGCCCGACAATACCCTGTAATGACCACTTGGGAATTTGCTAGACAGTTTGTGTTGTCTGCATCATTAATGGAAGCACCTTATAGCCCAGTTTTGCTCTTCCCTGGGATCATACCAGAGCCTAGCTTTAATGCTTTTCCGGTTGGTATAATATTTGTTTCTTTATGACTCGGATTTTGTGAAATTTTGTACTTAAATTACATGTATATTATTTCTAATTCAGGCTACCGTGAATCTTGTGACATCTTCCAGTGGAGAACATGCAACACTCCGAGGAGAATCAGAGTCTGATTTAGCAGCACAGCTTTCTTGCTTTCATCCTTCTAATATAGAATCTTACTTGATGATGGCTTCATCAGCATCAGCAAGTCCTTCAACTAACAACGAGACTGAAAACTTGTTTCCAAAAAGACTTGACGATCCTGAGTGCCAAGAATGTAATCAAACAATCTATTCTGAACTAGGAGGTTCCAGAGGCAAATATCACCATCCTGATCCACAAAATGACCGTCGCAAGCCGCGTCCTTAACTCAATCGGTTGTATTGCTCCTCTTCATCCGGTATGAATTAGGGTTTCATCTTTTATATTTCTTCTTCTAAATATGGCTTTAATCCCATCTACATCACCTCAAAATCCAAAATAACATTAGGTGTTAGTATTTAATATTAAGTTTTATTCAAGTAAAATCCAACATATAAATTTATAGCTTGAGATGGATGCTCTAGTACTTCTGGCCAGTCTTAAAGTTCAGGTTTCGTCTTATTTAATATTAATTTGAAGCTTGGCATTTTATTCGTATTAACATTTTCTCAACAGAGCCATAACTCTGTACTTCTTGAATCCTGCAATTATCTTCTGACCTTTATTCTTGATTAAACTTTGTAGCACAAGTTAATTGTTTACTCCTTTGATTCACCAAACTTTTAAAACCACTGGGTGGTTTGGGATCATCCCAGATTTACTCCTTGGGACATGGTGCATACAATTGTGTAAAACCACCGGGTGGTTTGGGATCATCCCAGATTTACTTTGTAATTCAGCTGAAGTCGGTCGAATGCTTGAAATTTCCTCAACAAGACAAGAAAAATGGTTTTGAAACAGGTTATTCACATCAACACTCATTACCTTGTTAATAATGTCACTCATACATTGCTAGCCTTGTTGCTTGGTAAAGCCAAGAGATATGACAAGTTGGTTATACAAAAATACCAACTCTGATATACATATTCCAAGAGTGCGATATGAATTTGGTCCACGTCCACTAATCCCTGCTTTGACTTGCTAAGAGAATAACTAATTGGACAAAGGCCCATAGACTTTGATCGAGTGGACTTTGCAGATAGGTATTTCTAGAGTTGGAAAGTACAAGATCTAAGACTGATAGTGTTACGCCCCGAGCGCCACCCAAGACCCACACTGAAAATCCCGGCCTTGGGACGCAACAACAACTGTACCTGACAAGATAGCACAGAACCCAAGAGGTACAGGACAGAATAATATATTATAACAAAGGCCAACCCGGCCACAAATATTCATAAGTCAAACACACAGATACAAGACCGGCATAGCGGTCAACAGAACCAACAACGCGACCGGCGCAGCGGTCGACAGACTAAACAGATAACGAGACCGGCGCAGCGGTCAATAAGTCAAACAGATAGTACGACCGGCGCAGCGGTCGACAAGCCAACAGATAACAAGACCGGCGCAGCAGTCACAAGACTGATACGACAGAACATAATAACATACAACACTGACTCATATGCAACTCAGACCCACCCAGACTGGTGGTCACAAACTATATATCTAATCCGCTCCAGAAGGAGCCGCGACAGAACCTGGAGGCAAATCAAAGGGGGTTAGCCGGAGGCTAAGTAGGGATATCACAAGTTGTATGGTGCATGATCAGATATAAAGATTTACCAAAACTACAACCAAGACTCTACATGACTCATATAGAGTATAATCAAATCTCAAATATGTATCGTTATACGTGTCAACATACACAGGTAGAAAAACTGGGAGCTGATACAGCATTGGTCCACGACCCTCGACTCTATAAACATAGAGCGGTCTACGACTCACAACTCTATAAAGTAGAGTAGTCCCTACCGATGGCTCCCCGAACGGTAGAGACGACTGTCCGTCGACAGCTCGCTAGTGTAGCGTCCTACACTCAGTACAACCCCTCACTGGGCTGATATCAGACCTCAAGCCCATAACATCATACTCTCTCGGTCAAACACAGGGAGACGATCACACAGCGTCTCGGACAGAAATATCACAAGCAGTATCCGAGGTATACTGGACTATCTATCGCTAGATATCCAGCCCTCAATGTATGTATAACATGACATCATAACACCTACCAACTACCAATAAACATGCAACAACAAAATACTCATACCGTGTTTCATGCAACAGGTTATGTCAACAGGAATATAACTCAGAGCATAACGGAATCAGATAGTAATCAACAGTAATATCAACAATAAGGAAGTGCCACTAATCTACACATGTGTTTGGCACCGTAACAAAGGAGAGAGATAGAATCCCTACCTCAAATAGCAGATGAACAGTGCAGATCCAACCCGATAAGCACGAGATCAGGTAATAGGTCCTAACAGGTTAAAGCATCGTATAAGCTACAGTGTTTCATTTAATCCATTTTAATCATATTTATCAATAATCATGCTAATCCGGGTTCGTTATACCATCTGATCAGATCCAAAGTTGTTTTACAGTTAATCATTTAATACATGTATTCGGGTTAACCGCATGCGTTCGTATATACGTATACGGAGTCGGGTTCGAGCACTAATCGCACGTATAACACCACGGAAACACCAGGATACGCAAAAACCAACCACGGGCGTAAACCGAGTCGTCAGCACAAAAACCGAGGTTCGCCGGAACAGATAGCGCCACCGCTACAGTGTCACCGGAACAGTAACTTCCGGTGGCGGATCGGAGCTATCCGGTAGGGAAATGTAGCCGGCGCTGAGAGGGTTCCGGCCGTACGGTTGGATTCGTAAACAGAGGTCGGAGTCGCCGGAAATCAGGGAAAAACCAGTCGGTGGCGTCATATGCAGAACTCACCGGAGAGGTGTCGCCGGGGTTCGATTCTTGCCGGAAACAGAGGGGAAAGCTTCACCCTTTGTCGGAGCACCGAGATGTCTACAAAACGTCGCCGGAGGAGGTGTAGCGTTGCCGAAAATCACGTCCGACGCGATGCAGACGTCGACGAGTTAAAATCGCGAGTGGAAACAAGGGCGGCGTCGAAATCCGTTCGCCAGTCCTTCAACTTCGTCGACACCGGCAGGGGATCTCGCCGGAGTTGTCATCGGAGGCAGAGCAAGTCGTGAGGGAGAGTACCGATCGAAGGCTCGTTCGTTCGGTGGAGAAAGGCGAGGATGAGCGGCTGGGGAGGGAATAAATAGGGAGGAGCACCATTTAATGCAACGACCCTTGGGCTCCCCCATTCAATGCAGCATATTTAATGCAACCCTTGGGCTCCTCCATTCAATGCAACCCATGGGCTCCCCCACTTAATGCAACCCATTTAATGCAGCCCCCTAAACCTAACAGATAGATAACTTTTCAGTTCAGTTGCCTGGCTAGCAGGTAAAGCTAAGATACGTCGTACTGACATTGTGTGTTCACTAATTGTAAAATGATGAATCATAAAGAAGCTAAGAATAGAAAAAAAAAAAGGCCCAATGCAATATCCACAGAACTGAATGCGAAGAGAAGAACCTAGCCTTATTGTTGTACTTGTTATTACTGAAGAATTGCATATTTTGTCCAACTTTTACCTAAATTAAGATATGGTGTATCGACTTGATTTTAGAATGAAACTGAAGTGCAGTTACTGAAATTTTATTAATAAATGTTGGGTTATGCTGTAGGTAAAGAACTTCTTATCCATTTGCTGTGTTCTTTTCCTTGTTTTACAATCAGTTGTGAGTTTAGCAACCTCCGATGGTGTGACATTTTTTTAGAATATCTGGTTCGTCCTTTGGCTTTTGACAATAATGAAGATAAATTACAAAAGATGTGTGACTGTCACGTGTCATATGAAACTAGGCTTGTGAAATTATTTTTCTGCTCGAACTTCATTATACATGCTCATAGAAAGAGCACTTGAGAAGAAAGTGCTATTGTTGAAACTCTGTGGAATCACTGATGTTTGTAAAAATTTTCATGCGAATTTCAAAATCCTTAAATTTTTAGATTGTTGATGTGGCTGACAGAGGTGCTGACTGTGATGCAATCTCGTGTGCCACATAGGTGAAAAATTAAAATTTTAGCCATGTCAGGAAACTATGAAAATATTTTTTTTTCTTTTTGCTGAGCATACATCGCATGATATTAAAATTAGTAACTACTCATCCATTCTGCAGTCCATTCAGGGAAATTATAATTTGTGATAACCTGAATCGAGATTTATTAGTATAGAACAAAAAAAAGTCTGGGCATGACATTGAAACAAGAAGTAAATTTTGTCTAACATTTGTGAATTTATCTGCTATATTTTGATGTTCGATAGTTTTTTTTATTCTGTAAAAAAAGATTTTATACGATCTTGACAGTGTAACCAGGTTCTCTGGGATTTATTTCTTGTTAGTTTTATTAAACGAAAACAACGTTTAGTAAATCAATTTTTATAAAAGGAATTATGTCAGAAGCCTGTAAAATTCTAGTTATAGTAGTGATATTTTAATTTGTTTCTTACTCTTTTTTTTCAGGATAACAAGTTACAGCGAAGGCCAACTGTAGGCGAGTTGTAAGATAGTTTGGCATTCCTTTTCTATAATTTAAGTCATTTGTAAATTGAAGATGCGCCTGAACTAGGTTTCTGCTGTTGATTCAAACTATTATGTTGACATGCAGTGTGTTAAATGGCTGTCCAAATTAATGTTCTATATTTCTGGTGAAGGATTTCAGTTCTAATGAGCCATCGATATGCTTAATGTGTTTCTCTAAGCCAACGGGCTGGGGCCGTCCCCGGCCTGACTTGGCACGACCCGGCTTGAGTCTGGCACATCATGACATATTGGCCAATCAATGATCTGGGTTGTGCTGGTTTGAGACCGTCACGCACAACATGTGGGTCATGCCAGACACAACACGCAGCTTTTTTTTTTAATTTTTAAATTTGGGGCCTCAAATTCAAACTTCACACCTGTTATATTACAAGTATAATATATTCAATTTTAAATAGAAAAAGTATATCAGCAAGTAGAACTAATAATTTTAATAAATTAATATTTTTTTTAGAAAATAGTTATATATCTTTACTTACAAAAGAATAAATTAATAATTTTAATATTATATCACAGTCAAGGTTAGAAAATCATATTCTATAGTTTCTATTATGACATGTATACCAATTCCTCTAATGTCTACAGTAGCATCGGTAATTTGTTTTAGTGTAGGTGGTAAGGTGTTGGACGATAAGTAAAGTTGAATAAATGAAGAAAGTATCAAAATATGCATTTGTCTTAAAGATTGATTAGAATGCTAAAAATCGTCTTCAAGACATGTGGTTATTCAATCTCGTTAGATGATGACCAACAAAATTTAAAAAATGCAAGTAGAAGCAATCATATATAAGTGTTGTGAAAATAGAACTATATAGATCTGATTCTTTCATAAATATTGTGAAGGGTACATAGGTAGCTCAAAAGATTGCAGTCTAAAATAAATAAAAAGAGTTGTAAAAAAAAACTATGTAGACTTGATTTCTCCTTTGAGTGAGGCACATAAGGAGTCTGTAATGGATCTGATCTAAAATAAATAATAATTTAAAAAAACTTATACAATAGTAATTATCCCCATTTTCTTAATTTTCTCATTTATAGATTTTTATTTTAATAAATTAATATTTTTCTAAATTTTTTATTTTCTTTTTTTGTATTTTTTTATATTTTTTAAAGCTTTTATATTATTACTATTATATAAAATTTCAATGAATTAATATTTTTATAATTTTTTATTTTCATTTTTATGGTATTATATATATATTTTATAAGTTTTTATATTTATAATATTATTTTTAATATATAAATGAAATTGAATTGTGCTTATTGATTAGCGAGTACATTAGTGTTGAGATGGTGCTGAGTTTAAATCTCCTTGCTCTGTATGACCATTCTTTTGGGTGGCTAAGGGCTTCCCTGGTGACTAGTGCAAAACAGGCATGACATCGCTGTGTATGGGTCGAAGGCTTATGAAGTCGAGCACAACATGACTCAAAATTGCATTCCTAGAGACCAAATCTATTCATGCCTTTTTTTTGTGGAAAAAAAAATTCATTGAATGAGTTGCGCAACTTATATGTTACTTTGGCTAAGATTATTTTTTAAAAAAATATGTAATTAATTTTAATGTAATTAATGAGCGTTCACACGTGAGCGTTGGAAGCTGCAAAAGCTGCTGAGGATAGCTTCCTGGTAACAGGACAACTTCTCATTTTAAAACCGAGAAGCTATTTTATCAAATAGCTCATTTGACTAAAACCTACTGGCTACACCAGCAAAAGCTGAAAAGTGGCGAATCCAAACGGAGCCTAAGTTAAGCCTTCAAGATACATGGTCATTGTTAGACATAACATAAGCCATGATAATTCAGTGCATGACAATTGAGTTTAGCGCAACATGAAAAAACTAAGCTCACATGATACATTAGCTCAATATAGCTTATAACTTGTGAGCTTAACATGACATAACACAATGCCAAATGAAGCACCGTATGATTCATTTGTTTTAAATTTTAGTTCTTTAAATTTTGTTATGTAAAAAATTAAATGCTTTTTTATTTCAAATATGTTTGTTTTTTTTATATTTTAGAATTTTTAGTGTAACTTTTGGTTAATGAGCCATTCGAGACATGTAAGTTGTGCTAGGCTCAAATTAGCTAATGTCTGAATTATTCAGCTAAGCTACTATTATGCCAGGCTAAACAAAGCATTCTTTTGTTATGAAGAGACTAATTGTCTAATCAAAAGTAGAAGAGAAAAAAATTATTTCTTTTTTTCTACATTGAATGTGATAGGTCAATCTAGATTTGACTCACTCACATACGATAAATGAAAGATGGCCTATAAAAAAAACTCTACGATGACATCTTCATAAACTTGCTTGACTTCTTCTAGTGTTGCCATAAAACCACACATGGAATGTACACATTTTGACATTGTAAGATGATGTGGCATTACATTGTCCAAGCTTGAATTGAAGCCAACTAGGTTTATCGAAATGGATTCAATTTTTTATTGAGCTTAGCTAGTTGTTTTCACTGGATGGACCTATGAAAAAAGAGGGCCTATGGCTATGGTAATTTCTTAGACATTCTTCTCCTTATGCCTAGCTTAGAAATTAAATTCATAAAGTTGAACTTACTTTCCCCTCAATTTGAGGGGACATTTATACTTTTCTAGTTGTAGAGATTATGAGCTGATCAATGCTGGCACAAACGTTTGTGTTCATTAAGGATGAATGAGTGTTGGTGTATCGTATAGTACAATTTACACTGTAAGTGCGTGTAAAGCTAATGCATAGTTAGTTTGCTAATACCCAAATAATTGGCTAAGCAACCCAAGCAAAACTGTGAAAGGCTATCACTTCAGTAGCACATTGTTCTTCTTGAGGGATGTGTCCACAATGGATTTGGTGGAGAATGTTGGTAACCATAAGAATCTGTGTTTTACTTATGAAGTGCATAAAGGGAGTCCATCTATCTTCAGACATTAGCAAGGCAGTGATTACTGAGGGGGTTTTCTCTCGGATTGTTTTCATCAGATTAAGAAATAGGAATAGCATGTCATGTGATTTGATGAATTAATCATCCACTAGGAATATTGATCCAATAAAAAAAATGCAGTCATCCTTGGAGTATCATGTCATGTAATGGAGTTAAGAGAAGCTTAGGTGTCTGCACGAAATTGGATAGACTGCATTGTTATTTTTGAAAGTTGAGAGCAGATTTGTAAAAATTCCTAAACTACAAGCTAGATTTAGTAATTGATCCAAAAGGCTTGGACAATTAATCCTCTTAGGCCCTATTTGTCATGCCTCTACTTTTTTAGGACATGTTTCCTTGGAGAGAAAAAAAGGGAAGAAAAAAAAAGAAAACTAGGTTTTTCCTCATCTAAGGAAAGAAGAAAGAGGGGAAGAAAATTTTATCACATTTCCTTCAAAATTGTTTATTAGAAAATTTTATCACATTTCCTTCAAAAACGTTTATGCCTGAAACAAGCAAAAACGGAAGAAAACATTGCATTATGCTCTACCTCTCTTCCTCCCTTGCCTCCACCTCACCTCTCCACACTCCTCGCAGCGCTACCTCCTTCTTCCCCCTCCCTCCTCCCCTACGCCAGCAAACTCATCTGCTCCCGCCTCCTACCTCTTGTCGAGCTTGTATCCACCTCTTATCGAGCTTGCACCGCCTCCTGCCTCCTTGCCGAGCTCGCACCGCTGCCGCTGCCCTGTTCTCATCGTCACTAGTCCCTTCTTCCCATCAGAAGCCCTTGCCCTCACTGCTTGCATAAGTACCCATTGTCTCTTCTTCCCCCTCTGCTACTCCCGCTCCCCGTTCACTAGTTTAACACATAAAAGTCACGTGACATTTATTCCTTTCTCTTTTTTTTTTCTCTTTCTTTCTCCTTCACTCAATCTTTCCTTCCTTGCAAGGAAATAGAACATTACTTTTCGAGCAGACAAAAGCAAGTACACCCCACTTCTCATATCACATGATTCGTAGGCGGCAACAAAAGCAGGTAGAAAGGCTCTGGGCAGCGAAATTAGGCAAAAAGCCGTGCCCAAACAGCGCCTTACTAGACTAGATAAGAGGCAAACTACATCTGTTAGGCAAATCTTAAAATAAATATTTTACAAGTTATCTTACTACGTGAAAGCAATCAATTTGGCTTCTTATTAAGTTAAAAGATTGAAAAAGGAGCAACATGAATTTGCGCATGTGCCCTGATTATCATGGAAGGAGCTCCGTTGCCTTAAAGAGTTTTCAACCAAAGCAACATCAATAGTTCAATTTGAGGGTGTCAATTGAACCAACTAAGGACGTTTAATTGATAATAAGGTTTGGGGTCGAACCCCTCCTTTATTACTTTACTTTCCTATATCCACAAGAAAAGGTTCAATTTTTATTTCTAACAGATATGTGACAGTGTTAAATGAGCTTCATTCAACTAGAAAAGATGTTTGATCCATAAAAATCAATCATATTGGCAAAGAAAAGATAATTATGAAATGCAGAAATTTAAAGGTTAATTTCATTTTGTTCCCTATAGTTTGTACATTATTACACTTTACCTGGTTATAGTTTAAAGAACTAAATTCGTCTGGCCTCTTATCAACCCAGTTACCTTATGAATGTTGGCATAAAAAAATTAAGTGACAGGAGGCAAAGTGAATTAGTTAACATGGAAAGAGGTTCAATGTGTTATTGTAAAAAAAAAACTATAGAGGAGAAACCTGCATACTTATAAATTATAGAAGCAATATAAAATTAGTCCTAAATATAAAGCCACACCTGATCCATATTTACTCTGCCACATTGATGTCAAGAGAAACGAGCAGAGCAAGTTTAACTGTCAAAGAAAGGGTGAAAAGATATAAATTGGCAAAACAAAAAGGCTTACAGCCAATGTAAGAAAAGTACATAAAGTAAATATGTAAAATACAAGCAATCACCAAAAACAAAATTGTAGATTTACTTTAACAATTTGTTGTGAGTATTATCTGCCGCACTGAGACCAACTTGAAGGTAGGAACAGCACCAACTGTGACAAAATCAAAGAGTGCCTTCAATTTAGAAAGATATTTGGAATCTTTATTAGTCAATTGGCATTAGCATTATAATCACAAAGTTTAATGCTTTCAGAAACCGAACGAGTTCCTTACTAAATTAAATGGGGAGATGCTCTCAAATGGGGAATCCTTTTTTCCTAGCGGACCTTGATGATTCTGCCAGCCTTCTCAATCCTTTGAGGGAGGAGTAAAACGCCCTCAATTTTGCTGCAACCTCCTCCGGATGGCACATCACAAACGTCTGCAGAAAACGCTCCTCCTTCATCCTCAGAGCCCTGACAAACAAAGCTGTTTCCTTCTTATGTGTCTGCAGGCCCATCTCCTCCATCTTCAAGATGAGCATGTGCCGCGGCCGGAGCACCTGATCTAGGTTGCAATAGAGGAGCAAGGGGTAGAGGAGGACGTCAGAGGTGGGGACCTTGGCCGTCCCTATCAGGTACGTCATGTTCCGCTGCACCTTCTCCACGGACAGGGTGAGCACATTGGGGCTGCGGGCAAAGAGCGCCATGACCTCGTCGCCGGAAATGCCAAACCTCTCGAGGTTGGAGATCTTTGTCTGGAGAGTCTCGAGGCGGGACACCGCGAGGACGTAGACGACGTTCTTGTACAGAGTGGCTTCCTTGCTGAGAGGCGTGCGGCGGAGGAGCTCGAGCTTCTCCTCGCTGAGTGAGGAACGGGGGATGACGGTGGAGCGGCTGAGTATAAGGCGGCCGAACTCGCGATGGCTGACGCCGACGGACTCATAGAGGCGGACGCAGGGTCGGATAGTGCGGTCGACGTCGTAGTTGATGAGGCAGGGGTTGCGTGTGATGGCGAGGCGGAGGTCGGCGTCCGAGGGGAGGAGGGTGCGGAGGAAAGCGATTCGGGACTCGAGATCGCGACCGATACGCCCGGCGATGAAGCTAGGATGGGAGAGAAAGACGCGGGCGAGGTTTGAGCCGACGATGCCGAGGCCGCAGAGGATCTGGAGCTTGGAGTCGAGGAGGGAGAGGCACATGCGACCAACGAAGGGCTGGCGCTCGAGGATGCGGGAGGCCTCGGCCTCTGTGCAGCCCCAGCGGCGGAGGACGTCGGTGGCGTCGGTGGGCGGGGGCAGTGAGGCCGGCTCGATCGAGTCGTCAGGGGGAATCTCGCAGCAGGGCAGCGAGGAATAGGAGGTGGACGGAGGGACTGGGGAGGAAAGGAAGCAAGGGCGGTGTTTGCGGCCGAGAAGCCGAGAGAAGCAGAGCGCGGCTGCTCTCATCCCTAAATTGAACCTAGCGCCCACGACTTGTTTGTTGAAATGCCCCCTCCTTTAAACGGCGGACAGCTGACTATTTTGAACCGAAATTGATTTTGTGGTAAATAAGACAAGGAGGCTCAACATATATTCATTCTACTCATGCGACGCCTATTAGATCTACTATAACATGAAAAGGATATGGAGAACCTAAATCTTTGCTGCAAGTGCAATGATCAAAACACCACAAACCTTCTCCTTCTCTTTGCTGATGAAATCATTATCTTCAATAAGGCAAATCAACCAAGTGCTCAAACAGTTGAAACAATCCTTAATCAATTTGCATATGAGATGGGGTTTTATATTAATAGTGCTAAATCTTAGATAATGTTTTTAGGTGAGTATTTGCATTATCTTACACATCTCCAAAGGATAATTGACTTTTAAATATCTTGATATTCTCATCTCCAGTAGAAAACCTTTGTATAAGAACTTCTTGCCACCTTTGGAAGCTCTATCTAGGAACCTAGCCAGTTGGACAAGCAGGATGTTATCCTACACGGGTCGTACTGAACTTATACAATTGGTATGCTATGGAAAAATTATGTTTTGGTGCAACACTTTTTTATACTGGCAAAGGTTGTAGTTAAAATCAATTCTATGCTTTTCAGGTTTTTTGTGGAATATTGGACAGGGGAAAGGGATTACAAAGGTATCCTAGGATTCGGTAACTAGACCAAAGAATATGGGAGGTCTAGGGCTGACGAATATTTCATATATAAATAATGCTATCTAAGCATATTTGGAACATTGCCAACAAGAAAGATTCTCTATGAGTGAAATGGATACATAGCGCTTTCTTGAAAAAAAGATTCAATTTGCACTCTTTCTATCCCTAAAAGATGTTCATGGTGTCTAAGGAGCGTTTTTAATATAAGGGGCATATGCAGAAATATGATTGGATATCGCATTGCAAATGAGAAGTCGATCAAGATATGGCTAAACCCATGGTACAATTTATTACTACTTGGCAACTTGGTGGAGGACATTCGGTCTGAGTTTCCCCCAGATAAAGAAGCATACCTCAATGAGATAATCCATAATGGTGAATGAGAATACCGACCCCACGATCGACTAGCCTTCTTGAGATCTACAACTCTCTCTACACTATTGTTATTGATCAGTCTCAAAACAAGGATGTGATATTTTGGAAACCATCTGGTACTGGGAAATTCACAATTACCTCGACATATGAAGCCTAACATGGTATGGTTTGGGTTCCCTGGTATGACTTGGTTTGGTTTAAAAGTAGAATCCCAAAATACTTTTTCATTACTTGGATATTATGCCTAGGGAGGTTACCAACCATGGATAGATTATCTAAATGGAAAGTTATCTCCAACAACATATGCCCATGTTGTAAAAAAATTACAGAGATTATGCCCCATTTATTTTTCCAATGTGAAAGTGTTTCTAGAGCATGGAAGACAACCAAGGAGTTTTGTAGGATCCAAGATGATGATGACTTACCATGGTTGCAGATATTAACTTCAAATCCAAATGAGTGGAACGCTACTTACCCATATCAGGTATTTCATAAATTGCTAATCACAGGATTCATTTATATGGTATGGAGAGAAAGAAACAATCGGATCTTTAATCAACATTCTAAGGACCAATGGCAACTTATCTCTGACCTTATTGCCTCCCTAAGTGTCAAAATATCCTTTCTTATTACAACATCTAGGCTCAATCAATCTGCAAATAATTTTCTAGTTTTTTTGTATATCATGGATGTGTGAGAGATCTCGTTTAGATGCTGATACTTGTCATACAATTAGTTGAATTCATGATATGCTGGTTACCCAAATGTGGGCGAGATTGAATTAATGGCAATAATGATCATTCTTGGTGTCACGCCCCGGTCGGAACGGTCTAAAAACAGTGCTTATCCGCTTCCTAAAGCCGTCCGGCAGAACACCGGAACGTGATTGCGCTAGGGTTTCCGGGTCGAATCTCGTCCCCAAATTCGAAACCCTAGTTTCCCGCTCAACTTTTATCCCCAAATTACAATTCACTCGAGAAACCCTAACCCTAGATTAGGAATCTGGAAAGAATCAAAAAACCCTAAATCCAAAATTACCTCACTGGTCAACCTTGTCAAAATTACGTTTACTGTGCAATTCCAGAACTCGCCGAAATCCGCTTGGCTGACGTCACCACGTCGTCAGCCGCGTCCGCCGCTCGATCGAATTCCTTCGCTGACGTCAGATGACGTCAGCCGCCAAATCGATTTCGTTCGAAATCGAATTTTGAAATCACGGTTCCGGATGTTGACCCTGCCGCCTCGTTGACCCGCGTTTCGTCCGCCTCCTTTCGAACGCCGGGCATTCGAAACTCGCGTCGTCTTCAACCTCCTTCGACCGAACGCGAACGCCGCCTGCGCTTTGTCTACGCCGCCCGTCGTCGTAGATCGCCGCCGAGCCGAGTTCGTCGTTGCCGCAGAAGAAACCCGGAAACAGGGGAGTAATTTTTCGAAGAGGAAAGCTTTATTAGTAGATGATGGAGCTACAAAACCTCTTCTCTCTTGTCGTCGGCCTTCCGACCGTCGGCGCCCATTCCCCTCCCTCACCGGTGGCGCTTTCGCCGCCGGTTACAATCACTCTCTCAGTTCTCGCACCAAACCCACTTTCGCCGTGTCTCACAGAAGCCGGAAACTCACGCTCGTTTCTTCCTCAGAACTCGATCACTGATGCTCTCTCCGGTGCCCGTCTTGATCTCATCTTCCGGCTTTTAAAGAGGAGGCGAGCAGGGGACGCTCGCTTTCTTTGCCCAGTTCCTCCGCTCCGCACACCTCGCCCTGCGTCGTCCAAGCCCTGGATTTCGCCCGCGACTGCGTCGCCCTGAAGCCTCCGAAGACCTCGCCCCGTCTGCGTCCGGGTCTCGTGGAACTCGCGTCTGAAAACCGCGCCGCAAGCTTTGCCTCCTTCTTCCGCTCTTTGTCCGCGTCTGATGAAGCCGCTCGAGACCGCGTTCGCGCCGTCGACCAAGAATCCCGCCAAGCCGCATCGTCCAAGGATCTCGCCGAAGACTTCATCTCACAGCCCGCAATCACTGCCCAGCTCCG
This sequence comes from Costus lasius, assembly GCA_027563935.2. Lineage (NCBI taxonomy): Eukaryota > Viridiplantae > Streptophyta > Magnoliopsida > Zingiberales > Costaceae > Costus > Costus lasius. Next base: position 4,600,428 of record CM050447.1, on the reverse strand, counting down.
CATCGCCTGCCGAGCTGCATCCTCGTTCGAGTAGTCCGCGTCGCGCGGAGAGGAGATGCAGACGCGGCGGATGCCGCTTTCTTCAATTCGGGGTCAAAATCCCTGTTGACTGAATTTGGGCTCCCTTTTGGTGTGGGCCTAGGCCTCCTCTCAGCCCAACGGGCTTTGGGCCAGAGCGGTTGAACCGGGCTTGACACTTGGTATGCTTAGTTCCCTTCCGTTGTCTTATGTATTTTTGGGATGGTTGGGTGTGTAGATAGTTATATATTTTATATTTTGTGACTAGCGTGTACTCATGTGTCTATATAGCTCCATACATTAGTCTTAGAGGGTAACATGGACTTTTTGTATCATTATTTTATCAGTGCCATGTAACTTAACGGATGTACACTATTTATTGATAATACAAAACACTTACTTTCCTTTGGCAAAAAATATTCTTCATAATAAATTAATTGTAAAATGGTTACATTTTGTTACCATTAATTTTATTTAAATTAATTTCCTTTTAAGAGATATATCTTTTCTAAAACATGTATATTTATTAAATTTGTAAAAGTGTGTAAATAAAAAATATTTTTATCTTAGGGTTTTTTTTCCTCATTTTAATATAAATAAAATCATTTTAGAGAGAAATGAAAGCCTCTCTAATACATAAATTAACCATTTATATCTCTTTGTCTAACTTAGGGATCATGTGCTTCTCTTAAGCTTCACTAATTGAGTGAGAATTGTAAAAATAGAGATTAACGGCTTGTTTGCTTTTAAAAAAAGGTAATTCTCATAATTTTATTTAATATTTTAAGTATTATTTTTTAAATAATTTAAAATTTTAATACTGAAGAAAATAAAATATATTATTATTTTAAATAATTTAAAATAATATATTTATTTATTATTTTAAATTTTGATGATAGTTAAAAATTACTAACCAAATATCTTATAAATTTTAACATTACAACATAATACAATAAAATATATTTTAACATAGTTATAAAGTTATTAACAACGAGACCAAACTAGCGCTAAGTGACTAGAAGGTCTTGTAGTGGTTAGCAAAAACTTCTCTAATACATAAATTAAAACATAATTAAACATAGCAAAAACATTTAAAGAGGTTTTGATAAAGCAAATATGGTTCCATTCGGTCCTGATTGGAAATCATTTTAAATTTAGTGTTAACATCGCTACGATCAGTGCAACAATAGTTGTAAGGGTTTATATAGGGCTTAAAGATATCCAAAATCTAGACAATTTAAAATATATAAATATAGTTTTGCATAGTGAGATATTTACCAATGAATAAGCTTAGACTAACTTTTGGCAATAAAGTCCTTCAAATCATATAAATAGTACAACCCAATCCATATAAAAATAGAAGCATGACCATTAATGACCCTCCTTGCCGAGTGTTAGACTTGTTATTCATAGAGCTATTCTTTCATCTAAAAATTCCTATGTTTTTTTTTCTTTTTTTTAGTTTAGTGCATTGCAAACTAAAATTTTTTACATCAATTAAGAAAATATTTCAGGTAATAATTTAATTTAGTTCAACATAAGAAGTGATAAAAAATATAATATATAAGACTTAATATACTAATTATGATTAATTTAGATTTAAATATTTTAAATTAGATTACATTAGTTGAGGACTACTGATAATGAACACATTTAGGGTTTCCTTTCGTCTTACTCTTTTTTATATATTTTTGTATGCTCTGAAATAATAATAGTATTTATTTACTAAATCGGCTATTACTATGCATTTATTAGGATTGTGAAGCGAGGGGGCATTTCATCGAGCAGGTCGTAGGTGCGTGTGCCAGATGAAGTAATGAGAGCCGCGGCGCCCTACTTCACTCGACTTCTTCGAAGCCGCAAACGCCGCTTCTGCTTCCTTCCCACCCCACGCCCTCCCCCTTCCGCCTCCTATTCTTTGCTGTCCCCGTACGAGATTCTTCTCGACAGTTCGATCGCGCCGGCCCCTCCGCCCCCGCCCACCGACGCCGCTGAGGTCTTCCGCCGCTGGGGCTGCACAGAGGCCGAGGCCTCCCTCGTCCTCCAGCGCCAGCCCTTCATCGGCCGCATGTGCCTAGACTCCCTTGATGCCAAGCTCCAGCCTCTCTGCGGCGTGGGCATCCTCGGCTCCGACCTGGTCCGCGTCGTCCTCTGCCGCCCTCGCGTCCTCGCCGGACGTATCGGTCGCGATCTACAGCCCCGTATCGCCTTCCTCCGTACCCTCCTCCCCTCCGACGCCGACGTCCGCCGCGCCATCATCCGCAACCCTTCCCTCATCAGCTACGACGTTGATCAGACTGTCCGCCCCTGTGTCCGGCTCTATGAGTCCGTCGGCATCAGCCGCCGTGACCTCGGCCGCCTCATCCTCAGCCGCCCTACCGTCATTCCTCGATCCTCCCTCGACGAGGAGAAGCTGGAGCTCCTACGCCGAACGCCTCTCAGCAAGGAATCCGCTCTGTACAAGTACGCCGTCTCCGTCCTCGCGATATCCCGCCTGGAGACTCTTCATACAAAGATCGCTAACCTCGAGAGGTTCGGCTTTTCCGGCGACGAAGTAATGGCGCTCTTCGCCCGCAATCCCAATGTGCTCACCCTATCTGTGGAGAAGGTGCAGCGGAACATGACCTACCTGATCGGGACAGCCAAGGTCCCCTCCTCCGCCGTCCTTCTGTACCCCATACTCCTCCACTGCAACCTCGATCGGGTGCTCCGGCCGCGGCACATGCTCATCTTGAGGATGGAGGAGATGGGTCTGCGGCCACAAATGAAGGAAATAGCTTTATTTGTCAGGGCTGTGAGGATGAAGGAGGAGCGGTTTCTGCAGGTGTTTGTGATGTGTTATCCGGAGGAGGCTGCAGCCAAATTGATGGACTACTACTCCTTCCTCAAAGGAGTGAGTAGACTTGCAGAATCATCTAGGTCCACTAGGAAAATGGCATTCCCATTTTGAGAACATCTTCCCATTTGGCAAGGTGCTCCTTCCAGTTTCTGTAAGCATATAACTTCGTGCTATAATGTTAATGCTACCGTACCAAAAAAGATTCACAATCTCTTTCTAAATTGAAGGCACTCTTTGATTTTGTCACATCGGATGCTGTTCCTGGTTCCTAGTTTATCTCGGTGCAGCCGACAATATTGGCAACAGATTATGCAAGTAAATCTACATAATTTGGATTTCGGTGATTGGTTGTATTTTACATATTTGCTTTATGAACTTTTCTAGATTGATTGTGTTTTTTTACTAATTTATACCCTTTCTCCCATTCTTTGACAGTTAAACTTGGTTTGCTCTTCTTCATTGACTTTGGGGCTGAGCAAAAATGGAACAGGTGCAACTTCATATTTAGGGCTTATTTTATCTTGCTCCTATAATTTATAGTTATTTGCTGTATACAGCGCATACATCTTTTTATTGAATTCAGCCAGTAATATGTTACTTCAGTAAATTTACACCTGAAAGTTGCTAACCTAACCTCTTAGTTAAATTATTTTTAAGACAATATTCCACTTCAAATTGTCCTCGCAAAATTTGGGCAACACAATAGTTTGATTGCTCAAGTGTAATTTGTTATGAGTAGAAAAGTCTTCTTGGGAACTAATAATTGTCATATGAACGATAAATACATAATTGATAGTAAGTAAAATATATAAATCTTAGGTTTTATTTTCCAGAAGTGATGGATGCTCATGGAGAATTTTGAAATCTTAATTGGTTAATTTTAAACCATCGATGGAAGACAACATTTACAGAGATCTGGCCTTTATATATATTTTTAGGTTCCTAATGAATAATTGATTCTCCTAGATGTTAGAATGTGCTTTCCTATGTTTGTGGTAGAACTCTATGTTGATTGAAAATATTTTTTATATTGTAACACGACTAAATAGGTGGTTTTGTTCATGTCTCAGAGATCTTGCCTTGATATTTATTTTTATGTGCTCATGGTTAATTTATTAACCTAGAATATGCTTTCCTTTATTTGTGGCTAGACTCTATGTTAATTGAAAATATTTGTTTTATTGCAATGCTGCTTCCAATAAGGCAACAGTAAAATAATAAATAAAGAAATGCTAGGCCAAAACGTTGCTTGCACTGCTTTACAGCTTAAAATACCAATAGCTTCAGGACACAACATGCATTTTAAGTGCTAGGTTGGCTTCAACCATTCATAATCAATAATAATTGACACCCTGTGATTATTTGACTAGAAAAATATCGCGGTTTCATCTCTTAATTTTATAACATGGTTTTTGATCAGATGTTTTTATCTTATGTCCAATTCTTCTTTTTTGGCTTGCGTTGATAAATTATGTACGAGCCAGTGTTGTGGAACTTATGAGTAGACTGGGGTATAGTGCATGAAGCAATATGGAAGGAAAGAAGGGGGACATATTTTAATGGAGATGTTCACCCGATACAATCTTCCTACAGTAAAATTATACTTTCCTGCTTGCGGTACTGTAAGAAAGTTCCGCAAGTCTCAATATACAAGACATGCATCTATGGGTAGCACAAATGTTTAAGTTTTTTTTCAGGATTGGTACCTGTTCTTGTGGTGGTGACAAAAACTGAACTTCTCTCCAACCTACATGGCTTCTCGTTTCATAACCTGCGAACGTGTCCAAGGAAAATGGTGAGCTTCTCTCCATTAATTGGCGTTCATTATTTTCTAGGATTAGATAACTGGTGAGGCTGGTTTGAATGTCGACAATCAATGGTCACGGTTTAGTAACAAGCTTGTATATGCCTTATTCTATCTCATATGGTTCCTTGCTTGCTGTATGTTTATTTTTCAAGTTAGCATCGTGGCCTGCAATCAGATTCTTTTATCTTCTGTTTGTTATAATTTGGTACTAAGAATGATGTTTAGTGGGCATCCGAGTGCTTATAACTAATTATATGCATCCTAATCATGTTTTTTCTTCCAATCTCCATACCATCTTTTTTTTCAGGTTTATCTATCAGGAAGTGTTATCTTTGGGTTTGGTTATGCAAAGGTGAGCCTCTTCCCTTTAGAATGTTGATTTTGTTTGATTTGAGCAACCAGTAATGTGTTTTAGGGTGAGTCCTTGCTCTTTTCTGCAAGCAATCGTAACTAAGGGCATATTTAGTAGGAAGGAAAGGAGGAGGGAATGGAAGAAAGCTTAAAAAGAATTCCTCGGAGGAAGAGAAGTTAACGGAACAACAACTAAGCAGGCCTATAATATCCTAAATTTAATTCCTAAATTTATTTGTGACTTATTTTTATTTCAAGGGTTTTCTTGTGTCTTATTATTTTTCGGTTGTGTATTTTGACTCAGTAGCTTGAGTTGAATGAGTTGGGTTGCGATTGATTTGGTCCAAGGAAATTATAAATTTTCGGTTTATCACTATTTTGGTTGGTGAAGCTTTTTCTTCGGCAGGTGAGTCTTTGTAGGAATGTTATTTAGGGATTGATTTAGTGGTAACTGTTGGGTAATGAAAAACCAACTCCTAGGGGAAGATTTGCCTCTGAAGTTGCCGTTGTTGATTTGTGGTTGCAAGTGTTGTTGTCGGAGAAGAAAGGAGGATTCGTCGCTACTCGCATCGTCTAGGTACCTTGTCCCCTCTTCCTTTGTTTTCTCTTAGTTTTTTGTTGTCATTGTTGGAGGTTAGGTGAGGGTAAGTATTGCCCCTTCTCTGCATCGGTTAAAATTGTTTCGGTAGATTGGGGAAGGTGGTGAGGTTGATGGACGATGGATGTGCCGTCGCCAACGTCAGGGTTTGAGTCTCGCCATACGTCGTTGCCTCTTAGGAGTGTTGTCTAGCGAGATGGATAACCTAGACAGGATGGGCAAGGTGGTTCGCCTGGACAAGATGGCGGACTGGCGAGGTGGTTTGTCTGGATGGGCGAGGAGGTTCCCCTGGACTAGGAGAGATTCGATAGATTAGATTGGAAGAGACTCACCTTGGAGTGTCATCTGGCAGCGAATCCTGAACAGTTTGGGCGACAGTTGCGCGGTTAAGGTAAGTTATTGTTCATTTCTTACCTAGGCCAGTTTGCGCGGTTAAGGTAAGTTATTGTTCATTTCTTACCTAGGCCAGTTTCAACCTGATATTAATCTGGATTCTGAAATTTTTTATTAGGAATAAGTAGACTTTGTTTGTTCTAAACGATGGTAGAAATAAATTATGTGAGTTGGGTGTAAACTTATTTTACAGATTTAACAGATTATTTAATTGAAATTATATGCTAATAAGCAGCATAAATCGGGTTCTTGAGCATTGATTGACATGTGAGTTCCTAAACCTTTTCCATATTGCAATGAAAGATTTTATTATCTCCATTTCTATGCTAAATGCATGATTGCTTGTGCAATATATTGATTTGATGTAATCCTGAATATACATGTGAATAAGATATTCTTGCTTGCACTTGCTTAATAAGGTGTTTTATGTTATTAATGACAAGTTTTGTCTGTTGTTTATAAATATCCCGTTAGTTGTTCTTATGGATGTTTAAGAGCAAATCTTGATGCTGCGTACGGATTGGTTATTGCACGTTGGGATTTGTTGTCCATGATATGGACTAATCGGGGTCTCCTTGTTGCAGTCATGAGACTCGTGACATGATGGCGTATGTGTTTACCACACTGTGTGAGATGCACCACTCTGCTGTGCATTTTTGGGTGACAACCCACAGGCCATTAACATGTTCTTGATATTAGTAATTTATGTGTTTGACTACATGCTTTTGGATTGTTCTGTTATGCCCAAAATCTTAAACTGTTATGTTGTATGAATGCTTGAGTTCTCTTGTTTTTTTTTTTTTTTTGAGTTCTCTTGTTTTAATGAATCATTTATTACATTGTGTTTAACTTACAACCTGAATTGTCAATAATTATTTAGTACATGTATTGGATTTCGCTTCTTATTGGAAACTACCTTGGTTAAGAAGGAGAAACTTAGCATTAATATCTGTGAGATAATATTTATTTTACAGATTCGGCCTAGGACGCAAAGAAGATGAAAAAAAATCGAAATGCTACGTGATGGAGGAATTAGTTAGTAGGTTGAGAAAATTGGAATAAAAGTTGTCAAACAAATGAATTCATGTGTTGGACTTTAAGATTTGGTTCCAAGGCGCAATGTATCAGATTCAATTTGTCAAGATAATTGAGATGTATTCAATAAAGATTTGAACGTACGATGCACTTTTCTGGTACTTTGGATTTGAAAATTTGTAGAAGAGTGTAACAGGGTCCCTCTCCCAAGTACAAAAACCCAACTTACACATTCAACGTGAATGCGGCAAGCTGGAAATCCGCCCAAAGCTGCCGCTGTCCGCCTGGAAATGTCACGGGAAGGTTTCGAACATTCCCCATTTATTTTTCTCTCTTTAACACTTCACTTTTATCCTATTAAAGGCTTTTGTATAAAGATTTATAAACAATAATTTTATATTACGAATTTATAAAATCAAAATTTTACAAAAATCAAAATAAAATCTTTATAAATAAAGAATTTATAAAATAAAACCTTTATTAAATAATAATCTTCATAAATAAATTATTTATAAATAATAATTTTTATAAATAAATTATTTATAAATAATAATCTTTATAAATAAAATTTTTATAAATAAAGTCTTTATAAATAATAATAATTATAAAATAAAATCATTATAATGAGATTAATATTGTCTTTCATCAAAATATAATTAATTTAATGAAATCTAAAAGATAATTATATTTGTGTAATGTGTATTTAAATATGTATGTATTGTACATTTGTGTAAATATAGTAGTTACCATTAATGTGATATAATCTAAAAAGTAGGAATTGTATTTTTATATATTTGTGTAATATATATTTAACTTTTTATGTGTTGTATATTTGTGTAAATGTGCCCTTGTTATATTATAATTTTTGTATTATTAAATTTTATGTAATATAATATATAGTTTTATATTATTAAAATTTTGTGTAATATAATATATAATTTTATATTATTATAATTTTGTATAATATATTATATGATTTTCTGCCACAGCTATCAACATTATATTTTTTCAATTAAAAGTACTGTCTAATACAACACTTCTTATTTCAACTATAGCCAGCACTTTTCATTTCAGCTCCACCAAATGGAGCAATGCGATGTTATTTATAATTATCAGCCTTTTATATATGTTTTCTTATCACCTTATTGATAATGTTACATATTGCCTCATTATAGTAAAAGATAGCGCAAATATTCTTTTATATTTTCATCTCCATCATTTGTATTACTAAATAAAAACACTAAAATTAGACTGGAGGTTATGAATACCTTAATGTACATGATGATGGGTCAATGAAACGACCCTATAATTTAGTAGTATTCTCGTCGGTAAGAATTTTACCTAACACTGTTTAATTAGGAAGGTGCAGATTCTTACAATACTGTTGTGTTTTTTTTTTCAAATGCAAATCCAAAATACTGTTTGGCAGGAACCATCTTCACCTGTTCGAAAGCATGATGTTGTGAAAGCAGCAAATAACCTTTGCAGTAAATGGGATATCAAGACCTTTCCGGTAAGTAAACTAGAACGGTCTCAGAGAAAAAACCTTGGCATGGCTGGTGCATAGGAATTTACTATACAAGCTAGTACTTCTACTAGCGTTTGATGTGCTTTGTCTCTGTTTGTAGTTTAGGGTCTCTGATGCATAATACACGCAGTGGATTAGGATTGTACTACTGCATAGCGCTATTTAGGGAACCCTGCAGCCTATTGTTTTTGCTTGTCTTGTCAAGAGCATATTGAGAGCTACTTCATCTGCAGTTTGCGCTGCATGCTCGATGGTGGAACAGAATGCATGTCTCTCAAAGACACTTCTCCATTAAATTTATCAGTTGCCTTGAACCGAAGGGCATGGTTCTGGTCCCCCACGAATGCACGCATGCGATGGTATGTTAAACAGCATCGTTGAGCAAGCGTTAACTGTAGGCCAATGCCAGACAAACTCCACGGGAACCTCAGGAGGTTACCCCAGCGGATTTGATGCTCCTAGGAATGGGTGAGATGCTTGACAGGTATAGAGCTCGTCCTCTCTCTCCTTTCTTCGTCCTCTTACCACTCTTCATCAGCAGCTCTCCCTTGTTAATGTCATTCCAGTTGTTCTTGAGTCTCAACGCGGTATTTAAAGCTCGGTAGTCGGTTTTTTTTTTCTTTGTTCACGCAATGATGTATTCTCATGTCTAGCCAACTAAATGTCAGGTTCACCAACCGTACCCCAAATTTCCTAGGCAAAGTTTTGCCCGAGTATTCTTTGGTAAGGCTAACCCCAGTTTACTTTAGAATTTTATTAACTTGCGCTCTTTCTCTCCCACGCTATTCTCACACTTGGCTATGGCTCTTTCACCTCTCACTGAACCTGCGATCTTCCTTATTCTCTTTTGAAAATCTTAGCTAATTTTCTCATCCAATTTTCTCACTCGGGTAAGCTCTAATCTTTCCCTTGTCCTAAAAATTTCCATGAGATTCTCGTTTACTTCTCTACAACAACTAAACCCCCATCATCTCTCCCTTCTTCCCAGGCGAAAACCCTTGTTCTCAAAACACTAATCCTAGTTCGAATACCTCCTTTTCCCGCTCGCTTAAAATCTTATTCTTCAACTGAAGGCTGTTGATGGTCTCTTTCTCACAGTTAACCTTAATCATATCCGTCCCTTATTTCATTTGATATTTCCTAAATGTAGAACTTCAATTATTAATGATTGTTGTTTTTTTTTTTTTTACAATATCAAGTGGACTCCTAGTCACTTAGACTTACGCTATGTTTCGGAGAAGGAAAAGAAATCAGTAAAAAAAAGAAACAACCGAGGGAAAGGAAATAAGAAATAAAGGAAATAATTTCTTTCTCTTTTAGGCCTCGTATGGAAGTAAAGAAATATTTTGATCAGTCAACTAGACTATTAACTGAGTCAAAATCAACTCAAATCCCACCTAAATGATATGTTGACCAATTGACCACCCAAATCCCGGTCAATATTTGGGTCAACACCCAAATTGGGAGACTCTCTAGCTCCGTCCACATGGCATCCTATCCGCTTGCCTTCGTGCTCGGCTCGCAGTGGGATATCGCCGACGAGTAGATGCACTTCGTGTACGTCGCCCCTAGCAGCTTGGAGCGGACCAACCACCCGCTCGCCTTTGTGCTCAGCGTCCTCGCCCCTAGCAGCTTGGAGCAGTAGCAACGAAGGGGCAAGAGTGGAGCGTTAGCGGCGAGATCGGGAGAGGAGGGTTGTGAGGTCTGTGAGAGGCGGCGTGTTTAGGGACGGTGGTGGGGAGGAATGGGAGGGGGAAGGGGCAAGGCTGCGAGCTCGGACCAGAGGGGCGGGGGTGTCCGGGAGTCTGAGTCGTGTCTGATGCGGTCTTCATCTTCCAGCAATGACAGTGAGAACTTGAGGTCGAAGAAGGGGCCGTCATTGTCACTTTTCGTAGGGGACAATCCGGGAGAACATTGTTGTGAGGTTGGGCTACGAGAGGGGAGAGGGGCGGCGAGGTTAGGCGAAATGGGAGGGGCGGCGAGCTCGTCGGGCGAGGAGGAGGGGCGGGCGAGATGGTCGGGCAAGAGTGGAGGGGTCGGCGAGATGGGAGGGCTGTGAGGTTGGGCTACGAGAGGGGAGAGGGGCAGCGAGGTTGGGCGAGAGGGGAGGGTGGCAAGCTCGGGGGGAGGGGAGGGGCGGCTGCGAGCTCGGATAGAAAGGGGTGAGCGCAGTGAGGTTGGGCTGCAACGTCACGAGAGAAAGGAAATGGCTTTCTCTCCAATTTGGAGGGAACAATTTTGGAGAGAAAGGAAAGATTTTTTTTTTCCTTTCCCTTGCTTATTTCCTTCCTCTGAAACCAAAGAAATGGAAGGAAAGAATTATATTTCTTTCCTTTCCCTCTTTGTTTCTCTTCTCTAAAACAGACCGTTAATGCTCAACAATTATAATATTTTTTTGTTAGTCAAGCCATTTTCATCGTGGATACAAAATGAAATTATCATAGATATACCTTTTGAAATGATAGTAGATATATATAATTTAGGGTATATATATATATTTTACATCGTGGATAGATTCACTTTGATCGTGAATACATATAATTTAAGGTTGAAACAACTTTAGAGTCACACACTTGTTTTAAATCATGGATAGACGGACACGATCATGGATATATGTAATTTATAGCTAATACAATTTAAGTTATGGTTCACACACTTATTTTAAATCGTGGATAGACGGACACTATCATAGATATATATAATTTAGGACTGATATAATTTAAATTAGAGTTCACACACTTATTTTACATCGTGGATAGACAAACACGATCATAAATACAGCCACCATCGCCTATCTGAAATCCATTAGCGCTTCGCCCCTATGCAATCAACACACTTTCTTCGGTTTGTTCGGTTTTTGTTGCTCCTCGAAAGTTTGGATCAGTTGTTTGTTCATGAACTTCAGTTTGCTATCCCTAATCTTTTTCCCATCGTGAACCATTGCACTTAGGGGTGTACTGTGTACAATCGGTTCGGTATATTCGATAAATACCGATTTATCGATTTTTTTGGTAAAATCGGTTCGGTAAATTCGGTATCAGTATCGGTAGCGGTAATGATTTTTCTACAAATCGATTATCGGTATTGGTATCGGTAAATTTTTTTCGGTTCGGTAAAAACTAATTTTACCGATTATAAATAATATAATAAATAAATAATATTTTTTAACTAATAGAGTAATAGTTTTAGCGATAGCAATTAGTGAAAATGAAGAAGTAAAGAAGGAAAATATTATAAAAATAAAAAATAAAGAAGAAAAATATTATATAAATATTAGATATTAAATAAGTATTTATAATTTTTATTCGTTAATTTACTGAATTTATCGAAAATTATTCAGTAAATTCGGTTCGGTAAATATTCGGTATATTTCTTATTCGGTTCAATATTGGTATTAAAATTTTTGGTAAATAATAAATCGGTAAAATCGGTATCGGTAAATTCAGTATCAATATTACCGATTATACACCCCTAGTGGCACTGCATTTTCTATATACATTATTAAGAATGCATTATATTAATATTTAGGCATGCATTAACTTTTAACTAGCGGAATGTACGGTTATATTTAGAGTTAATATTAGGAATACTCAAGTTATCTGACATTCTCATTACTATCAATTTACAACAATAGTTAAAAACATTACGTAAGAGAGATTTAAATTACTATATACCATATTTGACATTAAATTACTAGCACATGGAGACCCAAAGCACCCTAATTTAACAAGAAGCTATATAAGCTAAAATATTTTATATGTTCATTGATTAAATTCTTCAACATCTTGAGAGCCAAAAGTATCAATAGACAGTCTCATTAGTGATATGTAACACAAACAAGTCTACAATTTGAATCTATATATAATTGCCTTTTAAAATATTAGAATCGATACTCATGAAATATGATCAAAATCTTAAATCTATCCATTTGGATTTACGAAATGAGTGTATTTTAGTTTGACACTAAAATTTAATATTTAGTTTAATTTATATAGAATTTTCTACTTTATCTAGTAAATTATCAAATTTAAACTTAGACATAAACCTTAACTTTTTGTCTAATGGTGTTAATCAAGTGTTCAATTTTGTCTCATAAATAATAATCTTGTTTGCTCATATTTCCATATTGTATTTTGAAGACTGTATTATAAAAAAAATACCGTTATATAAAATTAACAATAATTAATAAATAATAATGAGTCAAATTAGTGGACATATTTTATCTACCTTTACTTGCAACCCACGGAATAATTTTAATTTTATCATAAAAGGTATACCTTTGAGCCCAAGGAAAATTAAACAAATAAATAACAAAAAGGTTGCGGCCATGGATGTAAAATTACCCGATACACCGCCACTAATTCACGTCATGTGAACCATCAAATTGAACGTACGTGCTTTTTCCCTCTTTTTGTATCCGCTCTCGCCAAAACCCTAATGCCACTCTATGCTACAGCGATCTAACAGCATCCGAATTCTATTTCTCATCTCGTTACTGGAGGTCGCCGCTTGTCTTATCCTCATCGCCGCTGCCGCTCGTCTTCTCCTTGCTGCTTCTCATTGTCGCTCGTCGCCATCAATCTCGCCTTCCAGAACTCGACGCCGGTGACTCATCGCCATCCCTCGGGCAGTGCTCTCCTGTTGTCGCCGTCCCTCGGGCAGTTCTCTTCTGTCGTCGCCGTCAAGAGCTCGCCTTTCAGAATCTGCTGCCGCTCATCTTCTCCTTTCCAGTTCAGGCGAAGGTTTGTCAATGGAGACTTCAAGAAATTTCTTTTGATTTTTCGTGTTATCAGCTTCCAATTTGACATTGAACAATTTTCACACTCGTCGCCAGCAAGCTCCTTACCAGAACCCGACGCCGGTAGCTCGTCGCCATCAAGAGCTCGCCTTCTCCGCTGCCGCCTGTCTTCTCCTTTTCAGTTTTCAGTTCAGGTGAGTTGGTCGCCATCAAGGTTCTAGAAGATCTGTGAGCATACTTGAAATGGATGTTTTTGATTAATCAACACGAGACAAGTTTGGCTTCTGTATAATCAATGTTTGTAGTTTTTCTAGTGCTCTAGATTACATGTATTTGAAGTTTAAGCAATGTCTTGAGGTTCATAGTTCATGTTTGAATTTGAATGAGATGAATTAGCACACCATAAATTCCTATTATTGAAAATAAACACAACTAATAGATTCCTATTATTGAAAATAAACAGAAAGATAACCAATCGAATGTTTATTCAACAATCCAAAAATTCAATAACTTTGAAACCCATGCCTGACAAACTGTAGAATATTGGATGAAAAGGTTGGCCAACGCAAAATAAATTGGCTATATGTAGTTTTGACATGAAGTTCATCTATGTGTTAGCTAGTATTGAGGGTACAACATTTGATAGTTGTGTTTTAACAAAAGTTAACAAAAGTAATTAACACACCAGCATATAAATTTTCTAAACCTCTACCGGGTATGTAACAATGGCATTGCATAATGATATTAGAGGAATATCATGCAAAGATGCAATTTTTGAAGATGTTGATGTTGATCCTAATTCGGTGGTGGACAAAAATTTGTCGTTGAAGAACCAAACCAAGATTATTAAGATAATGATGAAGATAGTATTGGTGATCAAATTACACTAAGTTTGATTAAATCTTGATGTTTGTGATTACATTTTTATTTAAGTATCCAATATAAAATTAACTTATGAATGTATGAGATAAAACTTAACATGTGATTGTTTGTGATATTTTATCTATTTTATTATTTTAATTTTTATGTAGTTTGCTGCTTAATAGTATTTACAAAGTTTCATCTAGCAATAATCTACAATATTTTGACATTAAACCGTACTATTTTTGACTCTACAGCATTGCATTTGACCCTCCAGCACTGCAACAGCAGGACCTGCACTGTAATCTCAAACTCTCTTTAAATTCTTTAGATCGGGGGAACTCATCCAAATCCACCATGGACGACAGCAGTAGCACGGCCGCCATAGTGGCCCAAGCCATCGCTGCGGCATTGGATTTGAGCTCTCCACTGGACTCCCGCAAGGCCGCCGTCGTCTATTTGGAATCCGTTAGCACTTCACTCTTATGCAATCGCTCATTTACTTCAATTTGTTCGGTTTATGTTGCACCTCAAAAGTCCAGATCAGTTGTTTGTTCAGGAACTTCAGTTTACTACTCCTAGATTCTTTTTCCCATCATGAACCGTTGCACTGCATTTTCTATATACATTATTAAGAACAATCAGACTCTGGCATTATACTAACATTTAGGCATGTAGCGGAATGTACGGTTATAATATATTATTATTTAGAGGTAATAATAAGAATACTCAAGTTATTTAACATTCTCATTATTATCAACTTCCAACAACAGTTAAAAACATTAATATTAAGTAAGACAGACTAAAATTATATTTAATTAACTTTCAAAATTTAAAATAAGAGTAATAACTTTTATTTTATAATAAAAGTTTAAACTTTACTCATGAAACTTAATGATTGAATAAGCATAACATGTGAATGTTGCTGCTGGTTTCTCACTTTTGGCCTCAAAGAAAATCATAATATTGTAAAGAGGCTATTCTTGTAGCCAAAACGGTAGTGACGGGGAAGGTAGTTCGTAGTTTGCACCATGGAGAGTCGGTGGGAGGGGCGCACTACCGGGGCAATCCCTAGATAGCCCCTTTAGAATGTAGTAGTGAATTGTGCAGTGAATGTGGTTGTGATGATCACCATAGTGTCATGAAAGAGGTGTTTGAGCTTGGAGCAAGTGATGGATTGGATGGTGAGGTTACCACCATTGCTACTACTAGATAATGGATATTATAGACAAAGGAGGCAGGGAATAAAGGAAGGCTAGGGAATGCTCAACTTGGTAAGAGTGGAGGATGCCATAGGAGGTGATGTGAGAGGGGAAATGAGCTGCAAAGAGTACAATGACGTGAGAGTGATGAGGTGGCATGTGGAGTGACATTGTTGGCTAGAGGAAGTGGGTGGAATAGGTCATTTTTGAGTGAGGTTGAGGAGAATAGTAACTTCTTCCATGTAATACACATGTTAAGACAACTCCCATCATGGAGCCAATAACTTTACAAGTTGCTTCCACGTGTTAATATATCCTAATGAAAAATAACAAATGCTAACACATGAATTAGTTTGTGCACTTCACAATATTTTTATAGATATTGTACAAATCTTATATGGAAAAAGAAAAATATAACCAAAAACATAAAGTTGTAATACATTTTGTGAAACTTGAAAAAATGCGTTATTGAGGTTCTAGAAATTGCTATTCTAGTTGCAGTTTTGTATGGAGTTTAAAAGATATCCTTAGGAGGAAATTGGGGTGAAAACATAAAATAAAGGGAGCTTGATGCCCATGGGATATTATGCTAACAGAGTGACATGAAAAATGAAGCAAAACATCTGCCCCAAATATGTGCAAGAACTGCAGATCAATGATAATGGTTGCTTAGTTGCTGTCTTATAACAGCCATTTTTCATCTTATTACCAATTTTCTATATATTTTTTTAATTTGTTCCTTCTGAAGTATAAAAGATAGCTTTTAGATGTAAATGAAGGAAAGGGTCTACATGCACGAAATATTTATGTTGTTTTGTTGACTTTATAGTATTTGTTTTAGTTAATAATCTTCTAATACTTATCTCCATCTGCTTTGGATAAGATGGTTATTGTGATTCTGTCATTGCAAAATCCACGTGCAAAGTCAACATTGGATTTTCTGTTCATGTTTAATTTTCATCTGTTCAAGTGCTTGAAATAGTTTTTTATTTTTTGAACTTCTTTTTATGCAAATTGATAACATGGCTTATTAGTCACTATATGAACAGAAAAGTTACTATGCTGTGTTTCTTAAATAGCAAATGTATAGACTTAGAGGAATCTGTTCCATCACTTGTATGGTATCATGCTTTACTTTAGTTTTATGATTGTGCAAGTCTTCTCAGTATTTCTAAAACTTCTGTGGTTGGCATCGAAAAAGAGTATGACACAATGGTGGCGGTGTCTCTTTTGTATTTCTGAAATTTTTGTGGTTGATATTGAAATCAAATGAGTATTTCACAATGGTGTCAGTTTGTTGGTAATCACATAACAACTCATGTGCCGCAACTTGAAAGCATTGCAAATTGTTTATTTTTATCTACTATGTTAAATTTTCAGAAAATTGTGGAATGCTTTGTTCTGGTTCTTGATTTTTTTGGGTAAGAAGTTAGAGTTAGTTGCTATTATCTCATCAAGGATTCCTGAAAGCAAGTTGCACTATCCAATGTTAATATCCACAATCTTTTACCAAATAAATTCCTTCTTGTTTTCTAATATGTATATTTTTTAATCACATTGATTATGCAACTCTAGACATGAAGTTCACTCAGGTTATCTTTGATATTCATGACATTCATCTTTGTTATTAATATTCTATGCAGGTCAAGACCGGCAATGTTCGAACTTTGGCAAGCACATCTCTTATTCTTGTCCGAAAGGATTGGCCTTTAGAGATTCGGCTCCATGCGTTTAAGATGCTACAGGTCTAACTCATTGAGCACCTTTCTTGTCTTTGCAATCGTGATTATCAAGCAAATGCAAAGTTTTAAATGCCCGCCCATATCAATGTACTAATTTAACCAAGCTTGTTCACTCCTTGGATACTATATTAAAGGGTAAAAGGGTCTCAAATATGCTCTAGGATTCAACAGGGTTGATTGGTTTGAGTTTGCACATTTCACTCATCCAATGATGTGTACCCAAGAACCCTTGCTCTTGTCCAGCCTCAGTCTAGCTTGCTATATATGTTGTCCTTGCACATTTCACTCATTGCACATGCTCACCCCTTGGATACTATATTGAAGGTAAAAAGGTCTTAACTATGCTCTAGGCTTCAAAAGGATGGGTTTGGGCTGATTTCACATAGTTTACTTATCACATGATGTGCACCTTTTGCAAGTAATAAGGACCTTATAGTGGTTGCACAACGATTTTCCAGGTCATTCCATCAAGGTAATATAAACCTGAGCTGGACAAATGCAAAGCAAAATCTGACCATGTTAAATTGATTCTTGGAGGGTTTCTTCCATGATCTTTGTGTCATAAAGATTACTTTTTTCTTGTTGCATTTCTACTTTCTTGCGTTGCCTAGCTTGCTCTCATTCTTGGGCACAGTAGGCACTATTTGTTACACTTTGTATCTTCAGTTATCTATGTTACGTTCATGCATTGTGTTCAAGTTTGGGTAAATTTAGCAGAGCACTATTTGATGTATCTTTCTTAGATATTCTAAAACTCTTATTGTTTTTTTAATCCTCTGATTTGACATGCGTTTGTATAGATTGATATTATCTATTTGATTTATTTTTGCAATTTTTTGACTCTATTGATCTTATTGTTACTTTATTACTGGTTCCACTATGTCCTATCAATATTTCTCTAGATTCATCCACATTAGTTGCACCTCTTGTTTTTGCTTCACCATCACTTATTATTACGATCGCCTCTACCTTATTGCAATACTCACCATCTAATCTCTCTTGTATAAGACTTGCATATGTCATCTCAAAATTCACTCTATCATTGTTGGCTTCTTCGGTTATTAATCTGCCATATATTTGTTTAGTTAGCGAACTAATCTATCTTACAATTACTAGGCTTGATATTACCCATGTTATTAATATTATGATTCAATTCATACAAAAACATAGTATGCCATTTGGAACCTTGGCTTCCTATTATGCACTACATTAAAGGCATGCATAAAAGAATTATTATATAAGAAGCATAAGTATAACAAGGTGGATATACTTATGGGTTATGACACAATTGTGTTCTTCAATTCATTTTCATGTTTGGAGGTGGCAATTTCGTTTGCTACTCATCATCGTGGAGTAAATTTCTAAATGAAACCTATGATTGGGTTTGAATGATGTGTCCAAGATAATAAATTCTTCTTCAAGTGTTTTTATTTCATTATTGCATCATTATAATTGGTCTAATGCATAAATAGTTTAACAAATTAAATAATTTATTTTAATTATAGCTATTATTGGTGCATATCCTAGATTTGACTTTCTTCATTACGTTCCTAAGTTTCAAATAAATAAATAAATGCTTTATAGTAAATCCTATGATAAAAATAATTTGTTGAATTTCGAACTGTTATTACATTATATAAACAAAACCATTGCGTATATAAAAATGATTCCTTATATCAAGTGATTTTATTCAAACTACTGGTTGATTAAAAATATTATGCATACATATTTTTAGATATTGATCAAATTTTAATAAACATATTATTATATTTTGTCTATTTATTTTTTATTTCATCTTTTCTTTACGATTTCAAGTTTGTTGATTTGATACCTTTAATATGTTCATAACACATTTTTGAACCATCTGATACCGATACTGCAAAATATGATTGGAGTTGATCATTGTTTTATTTACGTAGTGATTTTAAAACAAATATGAACCCCAGTCAATAAATATTAGGAGTAGTTTACAGATATCGCTACCAAGACCCTTGATTATATTCCATTTCTCCCTGGTGTAATAAGTTGAGCATATTCGATATTTGTGCTTTAGAGGGATTCTTAGAGAATGTTTCTTATTTTATGTTGTTTATATTTAGTACTTGATTAAGATTGATATGGGTTATGGTATATATGTTTTTATACTCACAATTTTTTTTTTCAGGAACCATCAGTTTTCACGGATTTGCTCTTAACTCATGACTAACAATATTTTATGTATTATACACAAGTCCTTATCGTGATTTTCCTGCAATTGTGTAGCATTTAGTTCGATTTAGATGGGATGAGCTCAGCATTTCAGAAAGGAGAGAATTTGCAAGCCTCACAATCAATATAGTCTCAGAGGCGGTAAATCCTCAAGAAGAATGGGCATTGAAGAGTCAAACTGCTGTTTTAGTTGCTGAGGTTCTTGTGCTTTCTGGTCCTGTTTTGAAGCTTATTTTTGCAGAGAGTAATATCATTCACTTTGTCTTGGCACAAGGTTGTTCGAAGAGAAGGAATAGAATTATGGCGTGAGCTTCTACCAAATTTGGTTTGTCTATCAATCAAAGGACCGCTAGAGGTGACCCTTGTTTCTTTCTTTTGGTTATTTTCTGCAATTTTAGCATCTCTACTGTCAACAAATTGTATATTGCGTTAATGTCAGGCTGAGTTGGTTGCCATGGTTCTGACGCGGCTTCCTGAAGATATAACCGTTCATAACGAAGACCTAGAAGGTTGTATGGTTTTTTTTTTCTTAAAGCAAAGTTTCCAATTTCTATCATCAAGAATTTTGTGCTAGTGAATGTAACTTAATGATGGAAAAAAAGTTATCCTTCGTTTCCTAGTGCATTATAATTCTGAGAGTCTAACAGGTGACAGGCGAAGGGTACTGCTGCGCGGGCTTACTGAAACACTGACAGAAATTTTGCCTCTTCTTTACACAGTAAGTTCGGTATGCCTCAATATATACTGGGAGTATATTTGTCTTGGTTAGATGACGCTGTTGCAAAATGAATGTATACCCAATTAAATAGCTAAACAGTATCTGTTTTAGTTACTTGAGAAACATTTTGGAGCTGCTTTGAGAGAGTATACTGGCCAACAGTTTGATGCTGCAAAACAGCATGCATCCACCGTCATAGCATCTCTAAATGCTGTAAATGCATATGCCGAATGGGCTCCTGTTCCTGATCTTGCTAAATATGGTTTGATTCATGGGTATGAAGTTATTATTATCTGTAATATGTTTTTACTTCTTACTAGTATGTATTGATAAATATCCTCTCTGAGCATTGGCCATTTCATTTTAACAGATGTGGCTCTTTATTATCGTATAGTGAATTTCGCCTCAATGCTTGTGAGTTTTTTAAATTCATTTGTCAAAGGTATGATACTATATATTAGAATAAACCTACTTTAGTACTATGTAAAATATTTCTTTGATCTTTGTTTTATCCATGCAGAAAAAGACCAACTGATAATACAGCTGTGGAATTTGATTCTGCTATGGTGGCTATCTTCCGGATTTTAATGAATGTGTCTAGAGATTTTCTGAACAGGTCTAGGTCAAATATTACTGCAATTGATGAAACAGAGTTTGAGTTTGCAGAATGTTTATGCGATTGTATGGTGTCTTTGGCCTCTTCCAACATGCAATGTATTATTGATGATGGAGTAACAACTACTCAATTTCTTCAACAGGTTTGATCTAGGATGTCTGAAATCTTCGTGAATATTGAGTGTTCTTGGCAAAAATTTTGCAGCTGAATTTCCATTTATTGACTGCTCAGAATATCAACCTTTTCACACTTCTCTAGATTTGTCTAGCTCTGGTATGTGTGGTACATGGATTTAAAACTCGGTCCTAAACTGGCCACCCGCCAGTTTGTACCGGTTCGGTGGAGGATCGGTCACGGGAACGTGGCACTAGGCAGTAGCAGGCGTGGAAGGCGGCAACAAGCATGGAAGGCGACAGCAGGCGGCGGAAGCTTCAATCGAATCGAAGCTTCCGCTGTCATTAGAAGCTTCAATTGAAGCTTCCACTGCCTACGTTGCCGTCCACGCTACCTTCCTCTAACGCCTGCGCTGCCGCTATCCGCTATCGTCGGTACATCGGTACTGTAACGGTCCGGTGGCTCGCCAAACCGAATCGCCGGACTAGTTTTTTGAATCATGGTGTGGTATAGATACCATGGAATTGAAAATTGTTCCGTAAGTCTAGTACGTAAACCAAGTGTCACTGTTGGCTTTGGCGGGCAAGGTCCCCTTTGGCCCAGTTGTCAGGGATCGGAGGAGTTTGTGTGTAATTCCACTGTTACCCGACCCTGACACTATCTTTTTGTGTAAAACATGGGATGTGTAGATCCATGTAAAAACAGGGTTTGGCACATGTGTGCCATGTGTTTTGGTCTTTGGGGTTGTGATGCACTCGGGGACTGTCCCGGGGCATGTATATGTGAGTGGGGGACTGTGTTTTCACAAGTACTCCAGGATAGGGGCTCAAATGTGTAAAATTAGCCTACCCATCCCTTGTGAAGCCTTCTACTCACACCCCTTAGATTGTGTACTTGGGTTAGTATTGAGAGGGGTGGTAGTGCCTTGGTTAAATGCAGTCTTGTGATCCCATGCAAGTATAAAATTGCAAGGTTCCACACACCTGCTCTCTCCACCAAGTTATAGGTTTAGGGTTTACTCAATATTTGCTTAGTGTCCTGTATTGTTTTCGTGTATTGCTGCCTTTTATCAATATATATCGGCGGGGTGTTCGGGTGGCTTATTTCACCGAGCATTTTACTCATCGTTCTGTGTAAATCTATTGTGCCTCTTGAATGCTAGTGTTGCCCTCGAATTACATATTGTTGCCTCGGGTTTTATATTGACGCTTCCGCATATTGTGCGTACGTGCACACATGATTAAGGCTTAGTACTACTCCAAATAGTGTGCCGCACGGACATTTGGCACCAAGCAAAGTGCGTCTGTGACAAGTGGTATCAGCAAGCGGTTCCAGTACAAGCGTCGAAGCATGACTCTGGGCGGAACGGTGGCGGGCGGCAGCGGCAAAGGGAGGCTAACGGCGGTTGGTGGCGGCTGAAAGCTTAAATTGAAGCTTTTGGCGCCGCTAGAAGCCGCCAAAAGCTTCAATTTAAGCTTTCGGCGAAGCTCGCCTGCTGCTACCCGCTGTCGCTCGCTGCTCGCCTACTTCCAATGCTGTCGCCTGCTACGGTCTGGTATGAATAGTACAGTATAGTATCGATCCGGCGGCTCACTAGACTGAGTCGCCGGACCGGTTTTACGAACCTTAGTAGGTACATCACCTAAGGTTTGAGATACTAGTCCATACCGGTATCTAGGTCATTGGTCGGACTGTTATAATACATGGTCCAAAGATCACCTTGGACGTGCACAATGATACATGGCTGTGCAGTGTGAGCCTAGCAGAAGGGGCAAGTAAGTGTCTTGTAAGTTTCACTGGCTTGCCTTGCCAACAAGTTCATTGTGTTATGGTTTGTGCTTTTTGATAGCAGACCATCCTGCAAACTCATCGAAGCGCTTTGGTTGGCGATGCATCAACTGATGTTTTACTAGCTCTATGTACCGGTCTAAGCTTAGACCAGTTTTATAATCCTTGACGGCACGAGTTTGAGAAAGGATCGGTACACATTGAGATTTTAAACCTTGGTTTGAGCTTGATATTTATTGAGAATACCAACACATGGTTACACTATATTATATTATACTATTAGACGTGTTTTGGGCTATTCTTGGACTAATTCATATACTACTCAATAGTGACTAATATTTATACCTTGGGTATAATTCAATTTATATTTTAATTTCTATGGCATTTGATGCATATCTTTGCTATTCATATATTTTGCTTGCATATAAATAGAAGCAGGCATGTTGAGGTTTCATCCATAAAAATGAAAATGTATTTTTGCATAAATTCTTATCTGGCCTCAAGAAAAAAAAATGCAAACATCCTTTTAGGGAAATTAGGAAAGAACCTACTGAATATGCTGTTTAAACAATTTAAAATTTAACACTAGTGTTTTTTTTAATGCTTTCTTATAGTTTAATAATAGTTTTCAATATCTTGCCTAAAAAAATGCAAACTTCCTTTTACGGAAATTAGGAAAGAAGGTTATTTATTAGTGCATGTTATTACCTTTTAAATATCTTTATTTGGTTATTCGACCTGTGCTAATGTTTATTGATCGTTTTCACTATCCAAAATATTTTTATTTTAAACTAAACTAGCACCTGCATGGGATATATAATCTCTTCAATGTATTTTTTTTCTGAATATGCTGTTTTCAAGTACTCATGAATTTAATTGCATGTTTGTCTTTTCAGATGCTGAAGTATTACCAACATTTCAAGTTCTCCCTCCATTTTCAATCTTTGCTCTTCTGGCTTGTATGTAATTTGTTGTTCCTTCCACGACTTCTTTTACCACATCGTCAGATATATTTGTATTTCATTGTTTTATACTGAGATTGGACATGGCTGAAAGAACGGATCGAACAAGGCTAACTTGATGTATGATTTCTACTTGTAATGTTAATAGGCATTGATGAGAGAACCAACATCGAAAGTGAAAGCTGCTGGACAGTGTGGTGGAGACAATTCTGTTGGGAATCCTGGAATTGGTTCCAGGCCCATAGAAAAAGATAAGAAAGGAGGGGTTTCAGCTTTCATCAATGATGACATATGTGCAGATATCTTGGATATTTCTTTCCTGAGAATGCTGAAGAAAAATCCTTCTGCAACCAATATATCCACAACAAAAGAATTTGAACTATGGGATGATGAGTTTGATTCAAGAATTGACTTCAGCCAGTATCGCGCTAGGCTGGTATGATTTCTCTGTATGTTACAACTTAATGGTGCATAAGAAACATACAGTAGCCTCGTGCTGTACTTTGTAAAAGCTATCTAGCCCACATAAGGATTTAGTTCTGTACTTTGTTTACATCCTGATTCTTGATAGCTATTTCAGTTTTTAGTTTTTTGAGAATTTAGGATTTTAGTGGACAACTATATGGAGATATTTGATGCAGAATTTTCCCTTTGTTTTCTGATTTTCCATTTATGTACTCCCTTTTATTTGTTTATGAATATTGCTAAGCATTTGCTTGGTTTTCAGTTCATTGTCTGCCTTTACCTGTGAGTAGTGAACTGTATCGGGTGTTGGGACAAGAATGAACTGTCGTACTAGCACAGCTCAGTCAGCCCTGTTATGTGGCTGCACACACTTTTTTGTCATCCCATCTCCTCGCTTTGCTGCACAACATCCTCCATTTAAGCCCATTTGCACCATTATGTTGTTCAATCGCTCTTCTTGCCTTGCTCATAAGAGCATAGCTGTGGGTGATCTGCAGGCAAGGTTTTCAATTATGGTCCGTATTGATGTGCTATTCCAATGATGGACCAGAAGTACGAACATACTATAGCAGTTGAACTGGTTGGTATGCCTCAAATTTATATAATATAAAATATTTAAAATATATAAAATATATACATATACATGGTACTAGATTAGATTGACCTTATATCATGTATTTATGGATCCATCTTGAGTAGAATGGATTTGAGTTCTTAAACCATACCTCTAGGTGGTCACCAAGGGGTTGTCGAGCAATCTCATAGTTGCTTTGGCACTGGATTCTTCCCTCTTGGTCCTTGGAAAGGGTAAAGCAAGCACCCGGGACTAGCGATTTTGTGACTTCACTACTTCCCCGATGCTTGTAGTGAAGATTCTCAATTGCCCTTTGGTGGTTCACAAGGAAGGGAGTGATTAGGGATGTGCTCTATCTCTCTCATCTGATTTTTCAATTTCTTGCCATTTGGAACTCATGATAGGATGGCCTCCATAGTCTTACTTGGGGATCCTTTTGCCTTAAAAGTTGTTGTGAAAAAAGGGAGTGGGAGAGGGCAGGGTTCATTGAATGTTATGTCGGTAGGTACATTAGAGGGAAAGATATAGGGCAGGGACTAGAGAGATGTGAGGCAAACACTATTGTATTGGCATTAGAGCGGAAAACCACATTAGGACTCTGACAACACCATCTAACAAGGTACCAATGGTACCAATCTATCTATCTATATATATATATATATATATATATATATATATATATATATATATATTATAATACAGTACACGATCGATGGAACGTACACGACCATCCGATCCCCAATTCTTGTTCACCCCATATGGGCAACCGTGCACTAACTAAGACAGAAGATGTACCAATTGTATGCTAAGTTTCTAAACCTTGGAGGAGACCGCCTTTGCTATCAATGTTCTAAAGAATGTTCATGCAACCTTGAAGAGGTACAAGAGTTCCCTTGTGATGGCCAATATAGGAGGCTCTTAAACAAGCTGGAAAAGAGGTTTGTTGGTTTCACTACCAGGTGTCCATGCAAGCACCAAAGCAACACCAAAAAGGGAATTGAAATACCCTAAGGAAGGCATATCACTTTCTATCAAACTCACCTGGATTACTATATAGATTTGCCCCCATAGGTGAGCTATTAAAGAGGGCATGAGGTGTAAATAGGATTACTTCTATTGGTGGTAGGGCTCCCTTATCCTCACTGATGATGGAAATCATGGAGTAATCTAGTTTCATCAAGCAATAAATTCAAGGATTGTGCGGTAACAGTTAACACTGAACCAAGCATCAGAGGGGGGACTAAGAGAGTGAGAAAAACCATGGAAATAATCCCTTGTTGGGTTCTTTATTGGTGCTTGACCCACATACTTGACCGGGAATCCTAAAGGACAATTGGAGATATTTTCACTTCCATCTAGTTTTATGTTATCCCCATTCTTCCTTGAATAGATCAATTCAAATTCTTGAAGAAGGCCCCTAGTTCATCAACCAAATAATGGTCCTTAATATTTGGAGCCACGGGTCCTAGCTTCAAAAGATAGGATTTCTAGCTGTAACACTATGAAGACTTTCAATTTTGGCCTACCACTCTTGTTGGTGGCTATCGAAGCACACTTTTATTAATCTTTTACTTTCACTTTGCAAAAAGAAAACTTAGTTGATTTCAGTGTTATCAATAACGGATCGCGGAAAATAGCGGAAAGCTAAAAATCCGCAATACGATATAGCGGATTGCGTTGTGGGCAAATAGCAGAAGTCACTTAGTGTTTGAAATATATATTATACATATAAAAATTTATGTATAACATTTGAAATTTATGTTATATATTTAATAAATTAAGCTGCATAAAAATAAAATAAATTATATAAAGAAAGATAATATATTACTAACTTAATTCAATTCATAATTTTAATTTCTCAAACTTTAAAAATATAATAATGCAGTCTTATATGCTATTGCGGTGCTATAACATTTCATAGCGGATTGCTCAAAAATCGCTATGGAGAAATGCTATAGCGTTTCATAGCGGATTGCTCAAAAACTGCTATGGAAAAATGCTATAGTGCCGCTATTGTGGCTATTTAACGACACTGGTTGTTTTTTTTTTTTTGCTTAAGATATGTTTACAAATGCCATATGGTTGAAATAAGTAGAGAAGCTCTTAGAACGATGAAATTTGTAACAAAATTATATTTCATTGTTTCAATTCAATTGAAGATTAGTTTCTTCCTATTTGACTCAATGCTAGTCTGGAACTAATTTATTGTTTTGGCATGTAGAACATGCATTGTGGAATAAAACGAGAGGTGGTTTTGGTTCTAGAGTTGCTTGAGATGACCAAGTGTATTTCAAGCGTATCAAGTATCGATGTTGAGTTTCATCGTTTGTCTTGTTATTGAGATTTTTAACCTTGGCACATTAAATAGAAAGGCAAATACCATGAGTGCTATGAAGTAATTACTACTTGTACATATGAATTCAAAGTAGTTGTTAAGAAAATTCAATGTTTCGCTGTATTTTTGAAATTTAACAATCTCGCCCTTCATTGCAGCTTGAACTTATCAAACTTACTGCTGCCCAAAAGCCACTCGTTGCTGCAACAAGAATTTCAGAGAGAATTAATCTGGTCACATCTAGTTATAATCATGCTGCTGTGTCAGCTCAGGTTTGATTTCTAAATTTTACTTAAAATTTCGTACTGGAGTAATTAGTATTAATCAACTTAATTTATTGGGACAAATTGTTCTTTCCTATCCAAAAACTAAGTTAGAATGTTTGAACCACAGGATTTAGCTTTGATTGAAAGCGTACAAATGGGACTTGAAACAGTTGCTGGTGCAGTTTTTGATGTTTCAGCTGAATTTGCTAACAGTGCTGCTGAGTTCAAGTTCCAGATAGGAAAAATTTTTGAAGGTTCCCCTTCGTGGTCATAGTCATTTATGTTTTAGTTATTCATTCTAGCATACTGAAATATTCTTTTTCTGGTAAATACAGGTTTGCTTCAACAATTCCTTTCTTTAAAATGGACTGAACCGGAGCCTGTAGTAATTCATGCTAGATATTTGGATTCACTCGGACCATTTTTGAAATACAATCCTGACTTAGTTGCTAGCGTTGTGAATAAACTTTTTGAGCTTTTGACTTCACTACCTTGTGCAATTAAGGTTTTATCTATTTCTCTGTTCTTTGACTCAAATTTCTTAAAATTCGGATTCTTGTCATTCCCTAATTTGAAGTTATTTGGACGTCTTGTTGCAGGATCCTGTGTCAAGTATTGCTCGGCATGCCAGATTGCAAATTTGTACATCATTCATTCGCATTGCAAAAGCTGTTGGAAGAAGTCTTCTTCCCCACATGAAGGTTCATTAATCTTCCGCACTTATCTTTGTGCATTCTATAAAATTTCGCTCATAGTTATTACACATATCACATTATGTATACCACGTGTGTGTATATATATATATATATATATATATATATAATGATCAATGAGTTAGCTACCTTATGTGCTGATCTTGTCTTCAACATAAGGCTTAATGGCTTTATACAATGTGCAAGGGTTTAAAATGTGGTTGAGCCTATGTATCAATCTTGGCTTGAATTGGTGTTTGTAACACGTATTGGGTGAACCTATATCACTACATAAGGTTTAAGGGCTTTATACAATGTGTAAGACTTCAAAAATCTGGTTGAGCTCATGTATCAATCTTGGCTCATATTGGTGTTTCTAACACACGTATTGGGTGAACCAATATCATTGGTACAACTAATAATAATCTATACAAATCCCTGATTTGGTATATTAGATATCTCCTATTTTATATTCTAATATAGTGGTGGTTGGTATGTATTGGGTTATTGTTGGTGCGGACCAATTTCTTAAACTTTGATTGTACTAATGAATTATTTTGAATTTAGAAAATTAGGAGTAAGTTATGGTAGCACTAAGTTCTTTATTGTCTATACTGATAAAATTAGGAGTAATATATTTTGTTTTTTGATAGTTAATTGTGTGATACCCCATTTTAGTCTTATATGGGAAGCAGAGAAAAGATGATATGTTATACAATGTTTAGTGAGCTTATTGCTACTAACTTGGGCTTTAAGTATTTTAAATGGGGCCATATTACTCCTTGGCTCCTTGCTTTGCTTATTATATAAGTCGTAACAAGTAGTCGAGTTGTCTTTGAACTAATCTTGCATGTGATCGATGATGAGATGAGTCTTGAACATATATTAGGTTGAGTCAAGCTCACCCACATGGGTTGCTCATCCAAACTCTAAAGTGCTTTTCTTAACAAAGTTTTGAATACCGGTCTAGACTATTAAATCAACTAGGTCCTGCTTGGACCGGTACATACGGGATGAAATTGGATGGAACCGACACACTCACTCATGGAAGGCGGAGCTGCAAGTGGTGCTTCCACTTGAACTTGAAGCTCCGCTCAGTTGTGGATGGAGCTTTTGCTCATGCCAAAAGTTGTCGGTGGAGCTTTCGCTTGCAGTAGAAGTTGAGCTTTTGCTTGTGTTGGAAGCTACCTCTTCTTGCTCTCCTCTTCTTCTCCACTATGTTGGTCTGCTTAGTTGGTCCATGCAAACTGATGGTACCACTTGGTATGGATCAGTTTTTCAACTCTTGCTTCTTAATATGTTTGGTGAAATGGGGAAGATACTATTGTAAGTAGAAGAGGAGACTAGCTTACATAGTAGTAGAAGAAGCTTTATCAGGACAAAACATCCTTTGCTGATGAAGGAATCATCTTCAAAAGGTATTCCTTATGTCTATGATTGATTAACTTGGAGTACAAGAAGGTAAATTTTCATACGACACTAACTGAAAAGTATAACAATGTGGCTTTCCTACTAAATTCCCTTATTTAATCACATAAGTTAAATCAGGTCTAAAGTAAATGCAAGCAAATCACTCTCTTTCGAGGTTGAAGGTCATCATGCCCATAGGAATTTTTTCCAGATGGCTGGAAGTTTAGAAATTATGGGTAGAGATCAAGGATATTCACTTGACTATGGTCAACAATGAACACTTTGATTGCTTTCATTTTAGAAGCAAATTAAGAAGAGTCACATATCTAAATATCGGCCCATATTGCCTTGTATTGATGGTATGTTCGAGCCGGGATACGTTAGTATATGGTACAAGGCCGATATCAATAAATATATATATATATATATATATCAATAAATATATATATATATATATATATATATATATATATATATATATATATAATATTTTGGGTGATATCGATTGGTTGTTATGATGGTAGATACTTGGAGGACTGGTACACTTGTATGGATTGAATTTTAAATTCTTGCTCATTCACAAATGATCAACACACTCCTTGAGAAATCTCATCAAAGAGGCTTTACAAGGAATCTTACTGATCAAGCAAGAGGATCAAAGTTTTCTAAGGGTGAAGAAGGCTTGTTCCTCGAATCCAAGGAACAGGTTTTTGCATCTTGTCATACAGGGAAATTGGGAATATAGAGTTATCATTTGGAGCAGCCTCATAAGAAATCACTGAACTCAAGAGGATTTATGAGAGCTTGCTTGGTTGTTGGAGCGATCCCAAAGAGTATTTTATGTCGGCTTCTTGGAGGTTGTCTGCAGAGCAAACTCAGTAGGATTAATTTCCCAAACATTTGCATATTAAATGACTGGAGGAGAGGGATGATCAGTAGTTGGACAAAAGGCAAGAGCAGCAGGGCAGGCAGGCGCACGAAAGGGAGAGAGGAAATCCTTGCCTTCTTCTAGTATGGTACTCATTCTTGCCGCTGAGTGCTTGTGGGATGTTTCTTCATATTTGGATAGGACGTATGTTCCTGTTATATCTATAATTTTGGTTTTAAAAAGCGCATCCTGTTTGTTAAGTCTTTAACTATTGCTAACTGTGTGGAGAGTCGAAAATTTACAGCTGCAAGAGAAGGGTTATCCCTTCATTTATATCCAAAATCTCTATTCTAATTGGAACTATCTTACCGTGTTAAAAAGCTTGGCTTCTATTCTTGTACTGCAAACCAACATCTCTTCTAATTTTCACGTGTTATGTGCTTATTTGACTAACGGTAGCACAATCATTGAATAAAAAAACTGTTGCGAAGTTTCTGAGCATCTAGAATATATAAGATTTGGGTGATTGGGCATGTCATTAGTAAAATCATACTGCTGATTCTTCAGGGAATTGCTGATACCATGGCTTATCTACAAGGAGAAGGTCGGTTACTACGTGGTGAGCATAATCTTCTTGGTGAGGCATTTCTTGTTATGGCTTCTTCTTCTGGGTAAGATACAATCCTACTTGAGTTGTTGCCTCATCATCCATTCAATATAGTTTCTGTGCCATTTTTTTTGGGAATTGGAACAAAGATCATCTCTTTTGTCTGTCATTCTACTTTCAGGATTCAACAACAACAAGAAGTTCTAGCCTGGTTGCTCGAACCATTAAACAAGGAATGGACAATGTCCGAATGGCAAAATGCATTTTTATCTGACCCTATCGGTTTAACTCGATTGTGTTCTGACCCTCAGTTTATGTGGTCAATTTACCATACTGTAACATTTTTTGAGAAGGCACTCAAAAGAAGTGGAATTAAAAAGTCGACTCCCCTGAATCTACCAGGAAGTTCAGTGGTCACTGATGCTTCGACTCATCCGCATCCTATGGCTGCCCATTTATCGTGGATGCTGCCTCCGCTGTTAAGGGTGAGTAATATAACTGAGACTTGAAAAACAAGATTAACTGAAGCTTTTTTTGTACCATATCCTTTAGTTTAAATTCTGCAAATTGCAATTTAGATCATGTTAGAGTTTTGTTACAGTACCAGCAGTGTTATTCTTTGCGTTCACTTGTTGCAATGCACTTTTTGTTCATCTGCAGTTGATGCGGTGTGTACATTCACTTTGGTCTGCACCAGTAAGTCAAGCTTTGGCAGAAGAAATAAAAGCTGCAAAGTCTATGAGCCATGCTGAGCAGGCTGGCCTTCTCGGTGAAAGCAATAAATTGATAAAAGGTTTGCCAACTTCAGCTGATGCATCCCAGGCTGACACCATGAAGGATGAAGAATCAAGTGAAAATGATATAAGAAATTGGTTAAAAGGAATAAGGGATAGTGGGTAAGAATGACATATCATCTTTAATCTATTTAGGATTGTGATTATTTTTTGCATCTACACTTGCTATCTTTTCACTATGTTGAGCTGGTATTGCCAATCTTAAAATTATAATGTTCTTTTTAGTGTGATTAGCATTCACAAGCAAAATCTATGTCAAAAGAAAAAAAAAACATACACAAGCAAAAAAACTAGCTTTTAATTATACGATCATAAATCAAATCTTGATCTCTTTTTTTTTATCATGTTGGTTACCTGGTGCACTATTATCGAGTATCAATACCATCCGCATATTAGCTTGGTTGAGTCTAACAATGTTAGTAATTAGT
The DNA here is from genome assembly GCA_027563935.2 of Costus lasius. Taxonomy (NCBI): domain Eukaryota; kingdom Viridiplantae; phylum Streptophyta; class Magnoliopsida; order Zingiberales; family Costaceae; genus Costus; species Costus lasius. The sequence continues at coordinate 4,568,471 of CM050447.1, read as the reverse complement.
ATGAAAGTTTTTAGTGACAATTATTATGACTACCGATTGGGTGAAAGGAAGAAAAGGTGACCTTTATGATAGCATGAACTTCTATTGATGTTTAGAAATAATCCTCACAATGGTACATGGTAAGAAAGCAACCTGGTTTAGTGTGATCTACCAACTTAGGTGTTTGGACATTCTTATATTCACAAGGAGACAACAGAAATATGTTTCATCATAGTAAGAAGTTGATAAAATTAATTATATGATTATAAATTGATTATTTATTTATTTATTAGTGATGTAAAAAGAGGAAGAAGTCGAGCTACAAGAAAAATTCCGGCTGCTGGTAGCAGCGTGTATAAGAGCGGAGATAGGAATGGGTCCTTCCATTGCATCAGCTAACCATACGTGAAGAGTGGTTGTCTTATGTTGGTGGTTTGTCGAATCAATCATTAGTGATTTGTAGTTTGTCATGTGGTAGTGTGTAGGTTTTATTTTGATGGTTGGTTATGTAATTTGTTAGTGTCTAAATCACACACACACGCATATATAATACATACACACACAAAGTTTTCAGTGAATTGAACTTCTTATCCAAATTTCTGCCCTTTTTCTTCTTCCCCTTTATCTCTCTCTTCTTCTGCCAAAGTTGATAAGTGCTTCTTTTCTTCATGTTTTCTTGGTCCTCTTCTATACTAGTCTGCACATCCTTCTTCAACTTTTTAGTGCTCATTTCCCTCCCCGCTGAAATCAACATTACTTGATAGACCATAGAAAGAAAATGCTAAAGATGCTCATTGTTGAATGTTGCAATGCCCCACCTCCAAAGTCCATCAAATAGTGGACAAAGATAAACAAAAGAATGATTGAAAAGTTCATCAATGTCATTATTCTTTCGTCATTCATTGCTAGCAAATTTGGGGTTGCTTCTTCTATCGTATGCAACACTCCATGTCTTCATGAAACCAGAAACCCAGGATGTAGATATGAAAGGCCTCAGGACTTTTAAGTGAGAAGGACCTCCTTCAAAGTATGTTAGGGAAGATAGGCTTGTTGTGCCAGTAGGAGGAAATTGGTGTAGGGTGGTAATGGCAAGGCTTCCCTCCTTTGCTAAGCAAACTAACCACCAACTCATTGCATGTATTTTTAACTTTCACCTTAGCACCTAAGGAAGTGACATTGTAGGACTTAAATCTAATTGATTGTTTATATAGGAAGCTTGAAGTTGCTCAACATGTGAAAAGGTATTCCATTTCTTTAGATACCTGGTTGTGCTTTAATTGCCCTCTCGCATCTTTGATTGGTCTTTTGTCTTTGTTGTTCTTCATAGCAACTCCAGCTAATCGATTAGATATTTCCATCATAGTTTAAGATACCGGTTCGAATCGGTGCACCGGTCTAGTCTCGGAGCGGTTTGCTACAGTGAATCTAACATTGTACTACAATGAAATTGGTCATACTGACACTATGCTAAACCGGTCCGATCTCGGATCAGCACAAACCAGACAAACTGACTAGACAAACTGACCGGTACTGGACTGACATCTTAAACCATAGTTTCCATCAATGTTTTTAAAAACACACTTAGAGCCATATAGTTGTTCATACTATGACTTAGATTAGGCCGATCAATCTAAATCTACTAATAAATCATAGTAGATGTAGGATCAGTAGGGTCACCATTCTAGATGGTAAGACTGCAACAACTTTTATTTTAAAACTTATGTTACTTTGGGTACATGCTGTGTTACAGTTGGTGGTTCATACTACTAGTTGATCGACTTTTGGATATTGATTATCCATTTTGATATCCTCTTTTGAGCTTATTGTTTATGAATGTTTGGAGGCTTAGAGTTAATTTCTAATTTTGCTACATGGTAGTTGGTGGTCGATATATAATTATATATTCATTATTGCTTAATTATTTGAGTTTAATTCACTCTTATGCGTGTGAATATAGTTGTTAAAATGTTTTTAGGTTTTTAGTGTTTAGTCATATGATTTGATGTTACATTCAGATTTTAGGAACTCTTCACAATTCCTTTGTTGGATTTCGCTCTTAACAATCGTGGTCTCTTGGGATAATTACTATATTCACAACACTACCAGGAGGGTGGTTGTGCATAGTTACAAAGAAAAGGGGAAATTTGGTCATGAACATGTGAAATGCAAAAAGAGAAAATTAGAGTTTGGTTGCCATGTGTGACCTACGTGAAAGAAAGATATACCATCCAAATAGGGGATTACACTTACGAGTTAGGATTAGTGTTTTAAAAACCAGTCCGAGTAGGGAATGGTACATGAGAAGGTGGAAGAAAAAGGAGGAGGATGGAGGAGGAAAGAGGAGGCGGGAGGTGAGCGGACATGTCACAAGAGCAGCATGGCGAGAAAGAAAGAAGCCTATGCTGCCTTGTTTTGAACATTTAATTTGCATTTGCGTTGCCTAATTCCGCTGAGGCCCGAGCTTCTCGCCTCTCCACTCCACACTTGCCTCTTGCTTCCTCTCCACTCTTGCCTCTCCTCTTTGGTACTGCCTCTTTGTGCCTGCATCAGTATTGTATTGGTACTGCCCAATACTTATCAGCCGAAGCATAGACCGCTACATGGGTTTGGAGTGGACTTTAAAACCCTAGTTAGGATATGTGTAACATTTTCTGTAGAATTCTTATCTTAATATTTTATTAGGTCTTATTGAATAGTCTTGTTATATCTTATTGGATAGTCATATTTGAGATAATGGGTGCAACTAAGTGGAGCAGACTATTTGATCAACTTATTTATTTGTATGCTTATATATGTTCAATTATCGCATAGAAAGTGTATGTCTTCATGGTTCTGAAAAAATAAACCTCGACGCTACCAAATCTAGTATTCGAATAGTCAGGTGAGAAAATAAAATATCTTAACAAGAGAGTTGGAAATTGAATTACCATTATGAATTTTACCATCATGAATTACTCAATTTACATAATGTAATTTATCAATTTACATCATGAATTACTCAATTTGCATAATGTAATTTATCAATGAGCCATTGATAGGCCATCTTATTGATTTGCTCTCATTTTCTTTGTTCATTTGAAGCAGCTGAGTGCTTTGCAGAGTGCATTAATTCTTTTAATATTGATATTTAAAGTTTTGAAACTTATAAATTACAAATTTCTTTGCATCATAGAGGAGAAGAGTATGATCTAGGTTATTATGTTCTTTTTGAATGCGCCATTGATCACTCTGAAAATTCTTTTAAAAAAATTTCTTGCTGTTAATGAGACATGTGACCATCTTCCATGCAGAAAATCCTAGGTTTGAAATATAAAAAAGTTCCACTTGAGATTCTGAGTAAGTATTGAAGTGTTTGCACCAAATACTATAGTTCTTCCGGAAGAATTTGACGGTTGTGCCATTAAACAGAGCTGGCTTTATATTTGCCTGGCATGAGCTGGAGAGATCTATTATAGGAAAGTATACAAGGAACAGTTAGGCTTTAACAAACTTTTCACATACCCAAACCCTAGAAGAGGAAGTCTAGTGTCAATGTGTTGCATGATGGGATAAAGAGCTCCTGAAATCATGCCGAAATTTGTTTTTGTCCTGCAGATAAAGAAGGCACCAGGTGATTGCAGGTGCTGGCTGAAATTATGTTGGAGCTGGCTGCAGACGCTGGCAGCAGGAGAGAGCTTACAACAAGAGGCATAGGGGTAGTTGGTGCTGTACAGACATCAGATGAATGTTCGGTGACAGCGGGTCTGCAACAGGTAATGGCTGCAATTGCTGTATGGAAGGAGATGGAAGTTTTGGTGGTGGTGGCTGCAGATAAAGTCCATCTGTTTTGAATGCCGGTCTGGACTGATCCTTGCTTGGACCAGTACCTACCAAATGAAACCGGATGAATCGACATAGTGATGGAAGCCTCATGCAAAGCTTCCACACGAGACAGAAGCTTCCTCTTCTTCCTCTCCACTTCTTTTCTCCTCTTCCCTTCATCTTCCTCCTCTCCTCTTTATTCTCCTCTTTTTTTCCTCCCCTCTTCTTCCTTTTTCTCTTCTCTTTGTTGCTTTGCTCCATGGTCCATGTGCTGGCACTGGTACAAACCTGCTTGGTACGCTTGGTACATTTCTCAAACCTTGAGTTTGTCAACGAATGGAGTGAATGTCTGGGCATCTGGTAGTGTAGAAGAAAAAAGGATAGAGCATGGAGAAGCAGAAGTGGTTGGACGTGACTTTAGAGAGAAACAGTGCTATAGCGTTTGTTTATAGCGGTTTTTGAGCAATCCGCTATGAAACGCTTTAGCGAATATGACCATATTATAATATTTTTAAGTTTTAGAAATTAAAATTATGATTTGAATTGAGTTAGTATATAACATATACTAACTACGTGATCTTTCTTTATATAATTTATTTTATTTTTATGCAGCTTAATTTATTAGGTATATAACATATGTTTCAAATATTATACTTAATTTTTTATGTATATAATATATATTTTAAACGCTATGCGACTTTCGCTATTTGTCTGCAATGCAATCTGCCATATTATATTGTAGATTTTTAGCTTTTCACTATTTTCTGTTAATAACACTGATGCAAAGTGAAGAAATGAAGTAGCGGGTTGCAGCAAGTTGTGTTAGGGCTGCTACCCTCGCTGATGTGTTGAGAGAAAATTATCAATAAGAGTATTGACTTGGTATTTATATAGACCATACAAACAACCATAACACCTAGACACCTGATGTGGGACTAAGGTGTTTACATAATTCTGACAGAAGACTATCAATCATTCAACATTGCAGACATCAAACCATCAAAACCAAATGCATTAAGTCATCATGCTCAGAGTCAACAAGTAGTTGAAGCTTAAGGTCAGTCAAATCATAAGTCCGACGGTGTTTAATCATACAAGCTTAAGGTATTAAGCCATTCAAGTTCAAGATGCACGGCCATCAAGTTATTATGTTTATGGTCACTCAACTAGTAGAAGTCGAAGGCATTAAGCCATTTAAATGTAAGGACATCAACTATCCCAAGTTCAAAGACACATGAAATCAGAGGCTTTTAAACACCTAATTTAAATGCATCAAGCTATCAAAAACAAAGGCATCAAGCTGTCAACGCCAAAAACAGATTAGCTATCCAAGCGTGAAGCCACATATATCTAAAGAATGGATTCTTTGCTAGTTAAAGAACAGAGTTCCACAAGCCATTCAAACGCAATGGCTAATTTTTTCATAGTCTAATGATTGGAGTTCCATAATCTTGGTAGGATTCTTAATCGACAATCAGAATCTCCACAAGACATTCAAATTCAAAGGCCAGATTCTCCACAAGTCAATAATTAGAGTTTCATAAGCCATTCAAATACGAAGTTCAGATTCTCCACAAGTCATTGACAAAGTTTCCAGTAGCTGTCAAATGCCATTTGATATCAAAGTCTCCACAGAGGTGGTTTTGGAGGACTAAAATATAGATTAAAGGATCTACTGTGATATGAAGTTGAATGGTAAAGATGTATTATTATTATAAAAGAAGTTTATTATAAGATCTTATGAAGACAAACTACTAAAGATAAGAGCCAACTTATCCATGTGCGACTAATATTGTGACTAAAATTAATAGTATTCGTACACTAATTCTAATAACCAGCTACGACTTCAGCTGCCAGGTTTGGTTGATAGTTATAATGCCTTGGCATTTTTTTCATGTTGACACAAATTATGAACTCAGAATCCATCTCTTTAGTTTTCCACATATGCTTTGTAATATGATTTCAGAAAGTATTATCAATTTGTGTGCATCTTTCGATCTCCATTCCTGACTGATTCTGCTGGTCTTGCTTCAAATATATCAATTTGTTTGAATGAATGCAGGTACAATGTTATAGGACTATCAACAACCATAGGTGACACATTTTTTCAGTGCGTTGACGGCCAATCTGTTGCATTAGCTATGGTGGAGAATGTGAATTCCATGGAATTTAGACATCTGCGTCTACTTATTCACTTGGTCATTAGTCCTTTGGTTAAATTCTGTCCTCCTAAATTATGGGAAGTTTGGATAGTAAACATCTTACACCCGTTATTGCTTCACTGCCAGCAAGCTCTTACTTGTTCATGGTCCAGTCTTTTATTAGATGGTAGGGCAAAGGTTCCTGATACCTTCGGTAATCTTTCTGGCTTAGAACTGAAGGTGGAAATGATGGAAGAAAAGTTGCTCCGTGACTTGACTCGAGAAGTGTGTTATCTTCTTTCAATTCTGGCTTCACCGCCTCTAAATAATGGTCTTCCTTCTTTGGAGCATCTTGGACCTAATAATCGAGTGGACTCACTTAAAGATTTGAATGCTTTTGCCTCAAATTCTATGATCGGGTAAGATCTTACAAACAGCCATAAGCATTATGGTTTGTACACTGCAATCACCTGATTTTTTTGCTAGCTTTACAGTAGAGCTGAGAACTTGATTTTGCAGCTTCCTCATGATGCACAAAGGTCTTGCTCTTCCTGCACTCAGGATAGGCATTGACGTGCTTGCATGGACAGATGGTGAAGCTCTGACTAGAGCTGTCCCTTTCTGTGGATCTATTGTTCTCCTTGCCATTGTGACAAACAGTGTGGAACTTAGAGAGTTTGTTGCAAAGGATTTGTTCCTTGCTATAATTCAAGCTTTAGCTTTCGAGTCAAATGCTGGAATTAGCTCAGACCTCATTGGACTATGTCGTGAAATATATGTATATTTGGCAGATAGAGATCCTGCACCAAGACAGGTAATTTAACCTTTATGATTTGATTTTGGTTCTTCTAATCTGAATCAAAGCTTACACTCCAGCTACAATTGCTAATATGAGGTGGTTTTTCTTTATTTATAGGTTCTTCTGACTCTTCCTTCCATCACAAGAGATGATTTGCTTGCTTTTGAGGATGCTCTGGCCAAGACAACTAGCCCTAGAGAACAAAAACAACATATTAAAAGCTTGCTTCTATTAGCTACTGGGAACAAATTGAGAGCCCTCGCTGCCGTGAAGAGCACAAACATTATAACAAATGTGACAGGTGAAATTACTCCTTTATTCTTCACGCATAGTAACATTTTGGTTAATGTGGCATGCTCTTGTGTTGCTCTAGTTTTGTTGCAAATTTGTGAACTTTGTTACTTCTCACTGTGGTACATGATTTATAAGGGAGATGAAAAATATGTTCTTTAATTGTGAGGGTGTAAATTTAGTATCGACTCACATGAATTTTATTTCCATCAGCACATTAGATCATCAAGAAACATTTTTTATGATCTAAATGACCTCACTCTCATAATTTGTTGGAATTTACTGAAAATACTTTTTATTGCTTCGATGGCCTAATAATTTTTTTAAAAAAATAATATTTAGAATTGAATAATCTTTATTAGACTACAAAAGTTTATTTCGCCTCAACCCAGTTTAAATTTTCAATTTGTTGCAAATCTTATTTTGTGATTTTATTTAACTAGTACTTTATCTGGAAACCATTATTTTTTTTTATGAATTTTCACCTTAATGGCGTGGTATTAGTTTTTATTACTTGTAGCATTTTACATTTCTTTTAGTTTATTTTAGTGTGCATAGGAGAAATAGATATGTTAAAGTTATGAATTTATTTATTTAGTATCAAAAATTATCACATTAACATTTTGCATATATGTCCACTAATTTTCAATCTGATCAGATGGAAACGGCAAAAGTTGTCATTTTCCCAATCAAAAAAATGGTGTTGGTAAAAGATTTAAAATGAGTGCTTTTCGGTAGAAATAAAAATTGGACTATTCTTGGTTGACCACCCAAAAATGATTCGAGTTTTATGATTGTCCTTTTTCTGAAGGTACTTTCTCAAATGAATTTGGAAAATAAGAGAAGATGATGCTTCTTTCAGTCGAGAACCACTTTGCATTTACCAAACATTTTATTTCATCTACCTTCATAAAGCTTCAAAAGTCAGTGCACGTTGGTTTGCCCTTGCTTCACCATCAGTCCTATAAGGCTATAACCCTGAAATTTTATCACCAATGATATATACAGCACATGCTACTATAATACGTTGAACGTTGTTTGTCTTTTTGGAGTATAATTTTGGAGCGAAGCAGGTTATTGGACTGCATGAAACTTATCTTGAATCCTTGAGGGCCTGATGATTTCTTTACCAAAATTGGTTGGTTTACATCTTTTTGCAGCTAGGACGCGTGCATCAGCCTCAAAATTTGGACAGAACATTGAAGAAGATGACACAATTGGCTTAGCAGCAATAACTTAGTCTCATTTATATATTATCCTGATGCCTAGTTTTTTCGGCATTGACTCAGAAATTTCAGGCTGGGTTGAAGAATTAAGACACGAAGCAACATATTAGAAAGCAAAGGGAGTCATTCATGGCACAGAATAGAGAAATAAAATATCAATTATATATTTTGTGACTTCTGTCAAGCTTCTGTTTATTGGTTCTTGTGCACCAAGTCTCTAATTTTACCTCTGTATAGTACGTCTCTCTTTTTCTTTTTCTTTTTTTTTCTTTAGTGAAAATTATTGTAAATGTTATAATACCTTACAGCCACGGTGAAATCAAGTGTTTTTCCGGTATTATTATTATTATTTAAAAATACATTGATATTAATTACATGGTGAGTTTTTGCTTGCCCTATATACTATTAATGAGAGGAATCCATTCAAGTTTTTGGAAGGTATGGTATATCAATACGCATTTCTCAGAGAGCATTTAGGGACTTGAGATATGAGTAATATACTTAGATGATACAAAATGTTTATGACAATACCCCACAACATGAAGGATGGTAGTATATTAGTGAATGTATATTTGTAGTGGATAAAATCTTGAAGGCAAACTTGCCAAGGGAGTGTTGCTGTGGTACCTTTGAAAGACTTGCCGCTACTATTAGCCTAAGACTTCCTTTGCACCCTTCATATTAGCAATAATTGATGCAAAACAAGGATGCCAAGTCATTATATTCTTCCTCTTCATGGCTCTAAATTTTTTAGAAAAATAACCCTCTTTCACTACAATATCCGAGTTTGTAATAGGAATGAAAATTAACCTTCATTAATGATTATATGTGATATTGACTGTAATTGACATATTGACCTTGTTTATTTGTTTGTTTGTTTTTTTGGACATGAGTAAGACGGTAATTAATTACAAGATCTTATTATTAATAATGAAAATTCTTATCGGTTAAGCTAATTAGCATCTCCTGTTTTATTTGTTACTTTACATTTGGAACTTGGAAGGATGTCACTCTTGCTTCCTCACCACTACATGAGGGTAAGGGGGCGATGCTATTCATTTTTATAATATCATATGAAATATTAGATGATGGTGTCTCTTTTCTTGTACGCATCACCAACTTAAAACAATAGTCAATACTATTTTCTAACATGCCACCACGTTAGTATTTTTTTTCTACTATGTTGTTCTCTAAAATAGAGTTCTCAGTTATTGTCATAATCGTCTGGGATCACCAAGGATGTCTCCAGACAAGAGTAAAGGCACTAAAATCCTACGTCAAAAGTACTTTTGTATATCATAAGTTTTGATTATGCTAATGGGCCAAACGGCCCTTGTCTCGTGGCCCGTGGCTTTACATAGTTTAAGTTAGGCATGACACAGGTTCCGTTTGGCATTATGGGGCGCGCGGGGTAGGATGCACCCACGCGACCCGTGCTCTCACACTGCGGGGTGCACAGGGCAAGTCGCATTTTAATTTGTGGCGTTAAGCAAGCCACATGTCCTCTTTGACCCGCAGCCCGCTTGACCTGTGGGTTACCAAACACAGCCATAATCTATTAACCATTCAACCAGCCGTAGGCGGTATGAGGCACACAGGCTGGTAAATGGTTCGATAAATTCTGTTTATATCCCTTTATTTCAGTAATTTTTTTAAATTTCGGTATCTTAATATATTTTATGAAGCTTGGTTTTCAATTTTTGGTTTTGATTTTTTTTTTAATTTTCGATTTGGTAAAAATTGAGGTTACCAACACTATGTACTAAATTAGTAATTCGATTATGTAAATTAACAAAGTTGCCAATATAAATATAAAATCAATAAATTTTATTTGATTAATATATTAAAAATAAATTATTATTATATTTATTTAGAAAAATCTAATTCAGTAAATCTGTAATTTATCAAATTTACTAATTTTTTAATAAATTTAGTTTGGTAAAAGATTATTTTTTTTAAAAAAAATTAATTTTTAATTTTAAAAAATTCAAAATTTGGTTCAATAAAAACTGTATGATCAGGCTAGGCATGATACAACATGACTCTTATTTTAATAATATTTATTTTTAAATTTATGTGCTCAAATTTAAATTTAAATTATATATTTTTTATCTAATTGTACTTATAAAATATTGTAAAAATTTAAAAATAGAGATATAATTGTTTTTAGAGGTTTTTTAGTTTACTAAATATTTCAATTTTTATTTTTTTTGTATATTTGCCTAATTTTTAGTATTTAAATTTTTTTATTCTACACAATTGCCCTTTCCAAATTTTATTTTTTTAAACGTTTATTTATTTTATATGTATTATTGTTTTAATTGTTTATTTGGTCTTTCTTATTTTATACTATCACATTTCCAATTGCCAATTACGTACTATATATAATTTAATAAATTAAATTAAATTATATTATGTATAAATATACATGCTTACAAAAAATCCAAACCATAAATAAATATATTCCATAAATCTTAGCTCAATTAAAATTAGTCGGATATTTTTAACCGACATATTAATCTAAATCGTAATAAGCATAAATTAAAATTAATAAACTAAATTATATACATACGTCAAATAACATATTATATATAACTATTTTACTCTTTTTTAACTATAAGAAGGATGGGTAATAAACATAAATTAAAATTAATAAGCATTTTTATATATCATGTGTTAGGCACAACACGACAACAATCTACAAATGACACAAAGTCACATGGGCTATTCAGTTTTGTATGCTGGGCTAGACATAACATATATAAGAATGATCAAATTGCTCAGTAAATTTGGTTCAAAAAAATTCAATTTAATAATAAAAAAATTTCAGTTTTGGTATTAATATTGGTAATAAATTTTATAAAATTTAATTCAGTTCATAAGTTTAATTTTCAATAAAAAAAAATTTTTGACTTTAGATATGTGGGCTATGCACGACAAACATGAGTCATATTTTAATAATATCTATTTTTTAATTTAGGTGCCTAATTTTAAATTTCAATTATATTTTTTTATCTAATTGCATTTATAAAATATTTTAAAAGTTTAAAAATAGAGATATAATTATTTTTAGAAGTTTTTTATTTTTCTAAATCTTTCAATTTATATATATTTTTATTTATTCCCTAATATTATTATTTAATTTCTTTTATTCTACGCAATTATCTTTCCAAATTTTTTTTTCTCAACGTTTGTTTATTTTATACGTATTACTGTTTTAATATGTTTATTTGGTCTTTTCTATTTTATGCTATAACATTTATTTTTTCTCAAGGTTTCTTTATTTTATACATATTATTGTTTTAACGTATTTATTTGGTATTACCCATTTTATGCTATAACATTTCCAATTGCCCGTTACGTGCTATATATAAGTTAATAAATTAAATTATGTATAAATATATATGCATAAAAAAAAATACAAAACATAAATAAATATATTCTATAAATTAACTCAATTAAAATTAATCGGATATTTCTAACCAGTTTATTAAATTAAAATTGATAAACTAAATTATATAAATATGTCCAATAACATATTATATATAAATATTTTACTATTTTGACTACACGAAGAATAGGTAATAAGCATAAATTAAAATTAATTAGCATTTTTGTATATGATAAGGATGGCCCGTGGCTAGTATTGACCTCATATAAGGTGCGTTTGGCACAGCTTCTTGGCTGTTTTTGCTGATTGCAAAAGCTATTTTTGAGAAGTAGACATATTTGGCTATCAACTTATGCACTAATTTAACACACTACTCAGCTTTTCCAGCCAGTCATTTTTCAATCAGCACTTTCTCAACCAGTAGAAGCTAAAAGCTCCAGCTATACCAAATACACCATAAGCTGAGCTAAGTAGAACGTATTGACTATCAAACAATTCACAGCACGATTCACAACATGAGCTGAGCTAAGTAGAACGTATTTGTATATTAGGCTAAACACAACATATATAACATGAGCTGAGCTAAGTAGAACGTATTTGTATATTAGGCTAGACACAACATATATAAGATGATCAAACAGTTTAGTAAATTTGGTTTATACTGATTTTGTTCAGAAAAAAAAATTTTAGTTTCGAAATTGGTAATAGATTTTTTTATGTTGAGTTTTCGGTTTCAATTTTTATCTCTTGGTTTGAAAAAAAATTGAATTTAGGAGTTATTGAAATTTTTTTGGTATAGTCACTACGATTTATTATATATTTTTAAAAAAATTAATTTGATTTAGGTTTTAAAAATTTTGATAAAATTTTTTTAGTAAATTTGATTTCAGTAAATTCGGTTAAGTAAAAACTAAATCATCGTAGTCACGTTGGTTAAGCACGACGTAGCATCATCAATATTTTAATTTTTTTTATTTTTAAATTCAAGTACCCAAATTTAATTTTCACACTTATAAAATATTCTAAAAATTTAAAAAAAAAAATAAAAGTAAGGATATAATTGTTTCTGACATTTTTTATGTTTTTTAAATTTTAATTTCTATTTGTTGAATATTTTATTAATTTTTTTTATTTAATTTCTCAACGTTTCTTTATTTTATATATACTATTGTTTTAACGTGTTTACCTATTCTTCGGCATTTTATAATACACATGTATCTATTATATATAACTTAATAAATTAAATTATGTATAAATGTAAACGAAAAAAATTCAACAATAAATATAATATTTTGGTACTAATTTAAGTTTTAACTCAATTAAAATTAATCTTAAATCAGTAATAAACACAACTTAGAATAGTATTAATAAAAACAGATTAAAATTAATAACTAAATTATATACATTTGTCAAATAATATATTAAATATAACTATTTTGCACTTTTGAGTACAAGAAGAGTAGGTAATAAACATAAATTAAAATTCATAAGCATTTTTGTATATCATAAGACTTACTAGGCACATGGGCCGAGCTAAGTAGAACACCTTTGTATGCTAGGCTACGCAGGATATGTAAAGGTGATCAAATAGTCCAGTAAATTTGGTTTGAAAAATTCGATTTGGTAAGATAGAAATTCAATTTCAGTATCGATATTAGATTTTCTAGAGTTTAGTTTTTGATTTTAGTTCTTATTTTTTGGGTTAATAAAAATTGAATATAGGAGATACTAATTTTTTTTTGTAAAGTCAATTCGGTTAGAGCTTTTTTTTTAAAAAAAAATTAATTTGATTTCAATTTTAAAAAATCTGATAAATTTTTTCAGTAAATTGAACTTTGTAAATTTGATTCAATAAAACCTAAATAATCTTCCCTACACATATGGGTTAGGCACGACATTAACTGTATTTTAATATTTTTAATTTTAAATTCAAGTACCCAAATTTAAATTTTATGCAAGTAAAATATTCTAAGAAAATTAGAAAATAAAAATATATTTTTCTGAATTTTTACTTTCTATTTTTAAAATATTTTCTTAATTTTTATTATTTAATTTCTATACGTTTCTTTATTTTATATATACTATTGTCAATTTATAATATAAACGTATTTACTATATGTAACTTAATAAATTAAATTATGTATACATGTTTAAGAAAAAGAAATCAAATAATAAATATATATATTCCAATACTAATTTAAGCCTTAACTCAATTAAAATTTATATAAATTGGTAAACACAAATTAAAATAGTATGTAATACACACGTTAAAATTAATAAACTAAATTATATTAATATAACAATATATAATATTATATAAATATACATGCTAAAAATAATTAAAACGATAATATTATATAATTAAAACAATAATATTATATATAACTATAATCATTAATAAGCGTTTATTAAAATTAATAAACTAAATTATATAAATATATCAACTACTATATATAACTATTTCAAATCTTAACTCAATTATATAAATATGCAACGCCGCCTAATTTGGCGACAAGCTCGATTTATATATTAGTTTTATTTTCTTTTCATATTTACATATTTGTTTATAAGTTCATTCTTTTGTTCAGATTCTTTTATTCAGAAGTTGAATTCAGTTTATTATTTTGTTCAGAAGTTGAATTCTTTGTTTCAGAAGTTGAATCGATTATGCATATGGCATACTCCTTTTTCCGCTTCCTCTTAATATTACTATTATTAGGAGTAGTGAATGTAGCGTCGATCACGTACGATGTGATTGACATGTAGCGTCGATCACGTACGATGTGATTGACTTTGGAGCGAAACCTGACCAATCAGTAGATTCCGCGCAAGCCTTTATGAATACGATGTGATTGACTTTGGAGCGAAACCTGACCAATCAGTAGATTCCGCGCAAGCCTTTATGAATGCTTGGTCGGCGGCGTGCAACTCATGGGTCCCGGCGGTCATCAACATCCCCGAGGGCGAGTTCTTAATCACGCAGGCCACCTTCAACGGGCCGTGTGTGAACTCGTGGATCAAATTTACGGTGAGCGGAACACTTGTGGCACCCTCGTATTACGACAGCGCCGTAGTGAATCGTCTTCAACGACGTGGTTGCGGTATCCATCCACGGCGGCGTCCTTAATGGCAATGGCGAGCAGCTGTGGAACTGCAAGTTGTCCGGCGGGCAAAATTGCCCGGATGGTGTATCGGTATGGATATGTAGAATTGTGTTGCTTTCGTTATATATCCTAGCGTATAAGAGTATTGTAACTAAAATGAGAAATGTTGAAATGCAGTCGCTTACCTTCAATAACACAAGACATATCACAATTGAGGGGCTAAGATCGATAAATAGCCAACTTTTTCATATTGTAATCCTTCGATCTAGTCATGTAAAACTGAAGAGAGTGTACATTGATGCACCAGAAAACAGCCCCAATACAGATGGAATACACTTGCAACGATCATCTCATGTTGATATCATTAAAGCCAACATCACGACGGGTGATGACTGCATCTCTGTTGGCTTTGATTCTACCGACCTATTGATTGAAAACGTCTTTTGCGGCCCAGGGCATGGAATTAGGTTTGCACTACTAGTTTAATCTTCTCTATAGTTTTTCATTTTTGTGTGCTGTAAGTGACACTGTAACAGCATTGGAAGCCTAGGGATGGAGAATGGCGAAGATTCATTTCAACTAGTTACGAATATAAAAGTTATTAATGCTACGTTATCTGGCACTCAAAATGGTGTTAGGATCAAGACATGGGCAACAATGGTGTCAGGAATAGTCAGAAACATCACCTTTGAAGATGTGTTAATGGTTGATGTCCAGCACCCTATTATAATTGATCAGAATTATTGCTCTACAAAGAAAGGATGCCCTACCAAGGTATTTAGTATTTACATTCTTAGAATTACACAATCATAACCAAATTTAATTATTCTCTTCTTTTTCTTTCAGAAATCAAGTATCCAAATAGATGATATCCGTTATATTAACGTTCGAGGGACGTCACAGACACAAGAGTCGATCTATTTTAATTGTAGTGAGGTGAATCCATGCATTGAAATCAGATTAGAAGATATTGACCTGCAATATCAGGACCGACAAGAAACATCTTATTGCAGGTACGCAAGCGGAGAGACTTTTGGCATTATTGTTCCGCAAAGTTGCTTTTAGATGAATCGTAGGTGTTAGATATAGTATACCGTAGGATGCTTAGTTAAGTACTATTTTTCATAGAATTAGATTTTATGATCATTATTACTTTTAGATATTTCTAAAAGGGTGTATTTAGAATTGCCCTTCAAACACTTTGGTTTATTTATTATACAGTGAATTATTATACATTTAAATTATCTTAGTAATTGTGTAAATCGATTGGAATTTTTACTAGTGCCCTTAATTAAAGGAGGATAATGGCTCATTATCCTGATCCGACAAGCTCGCTACCTCGCTTAGCCAGATTAAATGCACTACGATGCGTTGACTATGAAGCTGCAGCAATTTTTTTTCCTGTTTGTCTAGCTGCATTCATCTTTCGCAGCTCCCTCTCTCTAGCGAGCCGTGATGAGTTCCGGCTCTCTCGTGTTGATGAAGCTTCAGCTCCCTCTCTCTATCTTGGCCTGTTCTATCGCAACATGTTTTTGCGATTTACGGCTTTGTTAAACCACGAACATATTACTGTTAATGTTGGTGTTCCACGGGAATAAATTTAAAAATTTTCGTAACAGTTTGGTTACGGTTTAAATCGGTTCTTAAACAATTCGGTTACTGTTCAAAATTTAGATAAACTATCGGTTACTGATATATAATATATTTTAATAAAAAAATAATTTTATTTATATAATGATCGAATTGGTTAACTACTGAAAATTAAAAATACAGGACTAGTTCTTGTTTTTTATATAATATTTAACTAAGTAAATATTTTTTTATATATAAAAATACGATTAATTGAAAACCGACGATTAATTATATGAAAAAATTAGTTAATCGGTTCGACCAATTCGGGACTAGTTCTTGTTTTTCTCAAACCGATCTAATCGATTTTTTTCGAAAAAAACACTCATGGTTCAGTTAACCGAATCGTGAACCCTTCTAATTCTAGATAAGGAGAGTCATGAATAGGACTGTATATTAGTTAAATTTCAAACTAATTCTATTATTTTTATGTGATATAATTTGATTAATGATTTTGAAATTATTAATTTACTTAGTTAAATTTCAAACTAATTCCATTATTTTTATGTGATACAATTTGATTAATGATTTTGAAATTATTAATTTACTTAATTGATATTTATCATGTTTATTGAATTTTTAGATTCTTAATAAATGTTTTTTTATTATTTTATATGAAAGTTTTCATGGTTGCTCTAGTAATTTTTTATTTTTCGATTACTATTGTGATTTGATTTAATATAATTTGCATCTATTGTAATAATGATTACACAAATGAAGTTTAGGAATTATGTAAAATTTTTAACATGAATAAATTTTTTAATTCTAAAAAAATAGACTATGAACTCTAGGTTTGAGAATGTAATCCACGCAATTCATCCCAAACTAATTTAATATTTAAAAAAAACTAAAATCAAAATAATTTTATAAAAAAATATATTATAACTAATTAAAAAAAATCATATTTATTCGATTTGCTTTAAACTGAATTTAATGTTTTTATACTTTTTTATTATTTTAAAATTATTTTTAACTAAAATAATATTATAATATAAATATTTATATAGAATAATAAATAATTATTTAAATTTTAATTTATTCAATTTAACTCAAAAATTTGATGTTAAACTAAACAATTTTTAATATTTTTTCTTGAACTAAACCAAATCCGAACCAGTTTTGCTGCAAACTAAATGAAATCAAAATTTAAATTTATACTATAAAGTAAATTTTAATTTTGTTCAGTATAGGTTTTACAGTTGAACTAAAAATTGAACAACCTAGTTTGAGTTTGCAAGCTACATATATACGGCAAGATTTACATATGGACAATAATTATTCACAAAAATTAAACTTTTCTTTTCCATTTAGCATGCCACGTTCCAAGTAAGTTTTAGCACGAGATTCGCATCACTTCTGCAAGACCTGCAGTGACAATCACAAAGAACAAAAGCACTCACACACCAAAACATATAAATAATTAACTAATATTTTAGAATTGAAATAGATAAATTATTGTTGTTGATCTTATTATTATTCAGAAAAAATACCTCAAACTATGACTAAACAGTCCCACCAGTTGAACTGATTTGCTCCTCAATCTACATAACAAAGTAATCTGAATTCAATAAGGAGATATTTAGAAAATCCACCTGAATAGTTGAGGATTGAAGTTACCTTCAAGAGCGCCTCAAGTTTGTTCTTTAGATGATAGAAGTTAGACCTGAGTTGCTGCATGCACACAAGGCAGCTACAGGCAAATAATTTCCTTGTTTTAGGAATTGATCAACTGTATAAAAAATATTAAATAGTTTAGGGTTTACCCATCTGCATTTCTCTGATCACAGCAGGTTTGGAATTTTGTGAGAGTCTTTACTACTGCCTCTGCACCAATACTATATATTCACAAGAATATAACTTAAAATTATCTTGAAAAGGTGGACCTTTATTGCTAGAACAAGTCCAATATCTATGGTTAAAGAACTAGTATGGAAATATTAGTTAGCCTTTTTGGTCAAGTGGCTTGAGGGCAAGATAAAGAAAAAATTAAATATTATTAAGAATTGATAGTAGCAAACTAGTAGCAACTTCAGAAAATGGAGGTTGAAATCATAAGATTCAAAATGTTATAGTAGGAAAGGGTTTGAAACTTATGGTATAGTCTTATTGTGGGAGATCATCATATAGAAAAATTACTTGTGAATGGCGTTAGCAAAAAAAAAAAAAAAACATAATTCATGATAATGAATTGAAAGCACTTATGTAGAATGACAAGATGTTCTACTTATGTAGCAATAGTTTAATATTACTAAACTATTTGTTGAATGATATTTTTTTAATTTTATATTTCAAAGTTTTAGTTTTAAACAAATAAAAATTTCACTATAACACTGAAATAATAAAAAGGTTAAATTAAATGAAACAATTTTAAAATGGAGGGAGATGATATTTGTAATTCATTTTAGTGAGAATGAATTAAAAGATGATAACAATGAAAAACCTACAAGAAAGAGGAAATAAGGGGTAGAAGAAGAAATCAAGAATTGAACATACATAGTTAAGTAATTCCCATAGAATTAAAATTCTCAACTCAATCGAGACTCAAACACTATTTTAACAATACTAAACAAGTGTGGATTAATGACATGGACTAAAAAATTGCGCTAAATTGAAACACTCACATTGTGTGAGAGAGTCAATGAAATTCATGCCTCGAGTTGGTCCACACATCTTGCATCGGACATTGAGGACGGACTTCCTGTTTTAACGTTACAAGGCATGAAGAAAAATTTGGGCGGAGACATTCCTCCTTGTGCGCAATTAACATGAAATTGTTAGATAGGATGTTATGAATACACAATCATTACCTAAGCCAATCAACAAATGGTTACATTTTTGTTATATTAGGTACAAGATAAGGTCCAAATACAATAAGCTTATATTCAATGTTATTTCATTCGCCTATTATTGACTAGGATGGTCGGGGTATAAGGTTTTTAGTGGTAAGAGAAGTAGATATAATACTTTACAACAAGTAGTTTAGGGTTTTATTCACATATTAGTGATCAAGATATAAGTTTAGAGTGGTAGGAGAACAAGTGCGAGCAATAGGGGAGGGGGTATATTCCTAACATAGAGAGAATATATTATTTATATTGTATCAAAAAATCATTGCTAATGTATTCTCTTGCATTCACCTTTTTTTTTACTAACATAAAATTATAAAAAATTAACTCTACTGAAATTGTATAAAGTATGTGATGTAATAAGCTGTTTTGTTAAAATAAATCTTATAAAATTTAATGAGTTTACGTTTTTTTTGACTTAGGCAAGTAAGTAATAAAAGGGAGACTAAACCCTAATAGCTTATTCTTGACAATAAGTAATGATTTTTTTTTAATTAAGGAAAGGAATTTGGGAATTAGTGAACTTTCAATGATAAACTAAAATACACATATCTTTCCCTACTAATTCAAAAAAAATAATAATCATATAAATCAATAAAAACTTCACTTAATTTCTATATAAGTAATGCTGAGCATGTATGAAGAAGAAAATTTTAATATTCCCATCAGTTTGTTCTAACCTAAGTCACCATTTGGATCAAACCATAAGTTAATAACTTAGATTTTTTTTTTTTTTAAAAATGAAAGGCTTAATATCCACATCAATTTATAACCCACTCAAGAAATCTAAAATACTTAGTAAACA
This sequence comes from Costus lasius, assembly GCA_027563935.2. Classification (NCBI taxonomy): domain Eukaryota; kingdom Viridiplantae; phylum Streptophyta; class Magnoliopsida; order Zingiberales; family Costaceae; genus Costus; species Costus lasius. The sequence continues at coordinate 4,548,459 of CM050447.1, read as the reverse complement.
AACTATTTATTAACTTGGTGAGCCAATTTACAACGTGACCCAATCTATTAAAATACTTAAACCCAAGTTAACAATAACAAGCCTACTAACTCTTATATACTATATAATCTTTCCTCCCACTCTCAATGTGGGATTAAACTGACAGTATATAAGGTTAGCCCAATGGTGGCTCCACCATCCTCGGTAGCCCTTTTCTTATTGGTCTCTCATCATACTTAAGACTAAGTTTTGCTATGATACCATTTATTACGACCCGCTTAGTAAGCAAACTATTTATTAACTTGGTGAGCCGATTTGCAACGTGACCCAATCTATTAAAATGCTTAAGCCCAAGTTTTTTTTTTGCCAAAGAAAAAAAACCTCTTATATACTATATAATCTTTCCTCACACTTTAATGTGAGACTAAACTGGGGTATTATATCCATGATATAATAGTCAAATTTTAAATTTGTTTATTTGATATTGTAATTTTATCCAATTTTTTATTTTAAAAAATATTATTTTTTATGTTGATTTTCATCTTGATGGAATATTTTAGTTGTGAAAAACATTGTAATATTTTCATCACGTAATTTTTACTTTCTTGTCGAGGGATTTTCGATGTTAAATATTAGCATTCATCTTGATTAGTTGATTTGATTCATTCGCATCGATGTATTGTTCTATTGATTGCATAGGTGAAGATTAGAAATTACGCAAAATTCTCAACATATTCTACATAGAACGAGTGCGATGCTAACCTTGCAGCGGCTCCCTTTAACTTGTAGAGGTTGAAGTAAACCTTATCGAAGACTAGGAATGGCCGATCACTGATTCATATCATATATAATTACTTACACAATTTACTAATAAATAAAAGGGATTAATAACTATATGAACTCACAGAAGCAAGCTCAACTCATTGATAACTTTCTCTCCATCCACAAAATAATGGCCCAAAACCTCAGCAAACTCCTTTCCATCATGCGCTTCCTTGAACCTCTTGAACTGATCATTCAGCATCTCCTTGATTTTCAGCACCATAAATTATATAATCAAAATACTTGTCTTTTTTTTTTTAGAAAAAATAAACTATTATCTAAATACCTCACGGAAGAGCTCCCATTTGAGGTCAAGGTACTGCTGCTTCAGTTGCCTGGCCTCTTCCATGGCGAAGTTTGTTCCTGTGGCCTCAGAGAGAAGGGGTTTTAAGGGAGTTAATGAAGTGAAGAGGGAGGAAGTAAATACTGCAAGGGACACACAGACAACTGCAGCAGTACTACTTAATTGCACGCATGGCACCTTGGCACCTTCCCCAGTTTAATTTATTTAATTGCATTGCAGAAATTATTTTTTTTCCAATTTTTATTTATTATTTTTAACCTTTTTATTTTCATAATTTGATTATTTGCTGAACTTGGAAATCTTATTTTTAGAAGTTTCGTAATGAATAAAAAAAGGAAAGAAAATTAATATAGTGACGTTGTAGTTTCTTCCCTTATTTTCTTACTATTGTGGTTGGTGAGTGATGAAGTTGCGACAATTAATGGTCTTAATTTTTTTTTTCGGTTATACAAGTTAATTGACTTAATTTTAAATGCGAAGCTCGTGGAAATAGAACAGCCGAGCACGTGATCTATTTGATTATGCATCGCGCGTGATTGAATTCCGTTTGACTACATGTCATTTGTGGTCATCAAGACATCAATGGCTAGTGGCGGAATTCAACCCGAACACGTGGCCGATGGCCATTGGTGCAAAAAGTTGAATTAGGGCTTAAGAGCGCTTTATTTGGTACTGAGGCTCGAGGCGCACTGTATCATAGCAACACAAGCGCATATTAGAATGATCCCAAGTGGAATCTGGATATTCTTTTTCTTCTAATTCCAGCTCATTCTTTTATATATAAATTGTGTAAGTGTTCGGCCCATGTCCAAGGGTCACGCACAATTTCGAACCAAATCTCTGGCTTTCCCGTGTCCACCCGTCGCGGGACCCGCAGAGGGTCAACGTGGGTAGTTATGGTACTCTAGGGTTTTTGTACCTATTAATTGGAAAAAAATTTTTAAGCGCCACAGTGAACTTATTACCACACTGGAAGCATTCAATTAATGCCTATATACTTGACCCTTTGGTATCACTTTGCACGCTCACTTAGGTGCTATTAGAGTGATTGAGCTTTGCCACTTTGAGCTCTACTTCATTCGAGATATTTGGGCATTATCTAAGTGATTAAGCTTTGCAATTTCACTTTGTTTACATTACTCAAATACAAATTTAGTCCACTTACTCCACCTCCTCAATTTGACTGTAATTTCCGTCCGTTAGGCAGCCTTTACTCTACTTTTGTCCACAAAATTAGATCTCAGCTTAATCAATAGAAAGTCTAAAAGCTTGACTGTCCTACCCTTCTTCCTCCCTTTCCTAGAAGCCTCCCATGTAGAAACAGAATTTTGTTTTTTTTTTAAAAAAAAGATAGGTCTCCCACAATCTTCCAGATTAGAGCAAAAAAATAATAAAAAAATAAATTAATTTACCCTCTAATGGTATCAACCACTCCCCGAGTCACTTCAATCCCAACAGCATCAGCTTCCATCCTCTCCCTTTTCTTGATTTCTTCTCCAACCAGCAGCCTTTCTTTCCCCATTAATGGCCAATTAGAAATCAAAATCACTTGCCTCCCATGCCTTCCTCATTCCTCCTCTTCCAGCGGCTGCTGCTGCTGGTTCTTGTTCTTCTTCTATTTCTTACCCAGCCTGTACTCTCTCAAAACTCCTCCTCACCATCGTCGAACACCTCATCTGCGTGCCCTCTCGACTTCTCCGTCCTTCAAAAGTTCGTCTCCTCCTCCGCCGCCACCTCCATCTTCTCCGGCAACTCCGATCCCTGCAGCTACTTCCTCCAATTTCTACACCTTGTATTCGCCCAGTTTCTCTTGACCAAATCCCTTTTCCACCCGCCCCTCGACGCCGCCGCCTCCTGCTGGGCTGCCTTCCAGACTGCCATCGGCCCGCTCTTCTCCTCCGCGGGCGTTGCCCCCTCCGACGTCCGCGCTACCTGCGGCTTCCGCACCGAATGGATCGCCCAGGGCTGCATGAACATCTCCACCCGAGCGGATTTCGAGGCGAAACTACCGACCTCCGCCATCCGCGACATGGAGCACAGCTGCAACCAGTCCCTCGCGCCCGTGCCCGCGTGCACTTCGTGCACCGTCAGTCTTAGCCGTGTCAACGCAGCCTACCTTCGTGGCCCTAACTACGGGAACGTCTCCGACTGCACCTCCTACCCGTTGATCTACGGCGCCGGCGTCATCAGCCTCAACGGACCCTCCGACGACGCAAATGCCTATTGTTTCTTTCTCCTCACCACTAACGCCACCGCGGCCCCTTCTTCCTCCAAGGGCGGGCCCAGCACTTGGATCTATGTCGTCGCCGCCATCTGTCTGGTGCTCCTCCTAGTCATTGCCCTATCGATCTGGTTCTGGATCCGACGGCGCCGGGTGCGGCGGCGGAATCCCGCAAAACCGGAGGAGGTCACACCATCTCCGGCGCTGGAGTCGATCAGCGCGAGCACGACCCTGATCAAGTTCACCTTCGATGAGATCAAGAAGGGCACCAGGAACTTCTCGAGAGACAACATCATCGGCCGCGGCGGCTACGGCAACGTCTACAAGGGCGTGCTCAGAGATGGAACCGAGGTCGCTCTGAAGCGATTCAAGAATTGCTCGGCTGCGGGCGACGCCAGCTTTGCCCACGAGGTGGAGGTGATCGCCAGCGTCCGTCATGTGAACCTTCTTGCCTTGAAAGGCTACTGCATTGCGACCACCCAGATGGAGGGGCACCAGAGGATCATTGTCTGCGATCTGATGCACAACGGGAGCCTTCATGACCATCTCTTCGGCACAGAAAATCACCGGTTGAGCTGGTCGCTGCGGCAGCAGATCGCTGTCGGTATGGCTCGGGGATTGGCCTACCTCCATGATAGTGTTCAACCTGCCATCATCCACAGGGATATAAAAGCCAGCAATATACTTTTGGATGACAAGTTTGTGCCTAAGGTAGCTGATTTTGGATTGGCAAAGTTTGCGCCGGAAGGAATGTCTCATGTCAGCACTAGAGTTGCTGGAACCCTTGGATATGTTGCCCCTGAGTATGCTTTGTATGGGCAATTGACAGAAAAGAGTGATGTGTATAGCTTTGGAGTTGTTCTTCTCGAGCTCCTTAGTGGGAAGAAGGCATTTGTATCCATGGGCGAGGGACAAGCCTTTGTGGTGAGTGATTGGGCTTGGTCTCTGGTGCGGAGAGGGAGAGCGTTGGATGTTGTTGAGGAAGGAATGGAAGAATTGGGGCCGAAAGAAGTATTGGAGAAGTACGTTCATGTTGCTGTCCTTTGTACGCATCCTCAGTTGCATGCAAGACCTACGATGAATCAGATTGTGAAGATTTTAGAGACTGATTTGTCAGTCCCTTCAATTCCTGACCGTCCAATTCCTATCGTGTCGAACATTGAAGAAATTGAAAGATCTGTGAGCAGCAGCGGTTCAGGTCAGCTATCTAGTTTTGCAGGATACCAAGCATTTTCATATGGAAATGACGATGCTAATTCCAATGATTCAGAACAAAATTAGATCCAACTTCATTGGATTTCATGCTTCGAAGTTTGCTAGGCTGTTACCAATTTAGAATCGGCTCTTGCAAGGGCGCTAGGGTATAAAATGGTTTCAATTTCTTGATTTGAGAATTGTTTGGTTCACAAAGTATTACTTGCAGCTGTATATACTGTCAAATTTTGACCTCCCCCAATTGGCGGAGGAAGTAGGCTTTGTATGTGTATTGTTTTTTTATTCACTTCCCACAAGGATTAACATTCTTTTGTTTGACCATTTATGATTAGCTAGAAAGACCTTTGGTTGTTGTAAACGAAATGCTCACATGTTGAAAGTACAATGAAATATGTAGGTTTTATCAGAAATGCATGAATCAAGTCATTTTTCTAGTTTTGCAAGGCACTACTTACTACCAAGCATTCACTTTTGGAAATGATGTTGTTTCCGAGTGTATCAGGTACTCAGCAGTTGGTAGGCTGTTAAAAATAGATTTTTTTTCTTTTTTGCTCTTGCAATTGCAGTGGCTCTATGGGTTTTTCTTGATTTTCTTGTTCTGGTTTACAAAATTAAAAAGCATGACTTTCTGCTGTATACAGTGTCGAATTTTTTTTTCCTCCTATTGGAATTGTAGTTTTTTCTTCTTGTAACGCTTGTTTAGTTTCTTTCCAAGTTCCAACAAGGATTACACCCTTTCGTTGGTCTTTTTTTATGAATGAAAATGACATTTCCTTTTGGTTGTTGTCAATGAGAACGTCTATAGATTCAAGTACTATGAATGTCTATTCCCTTGTAGAAATGCCATTTCGTGCATGCATTTTCTTACAGGTTTAGATAAAGTATCTTTCAAGATGACTGATGCTAGTTGCCCGAAGAGTATTTCTTGTCAAGAATAAAGTTAGTCATACTATAAATGCACTGATTGCTTTTGGCTCCTTGTAATCAGATCTGACCATAGCATCTTTGATAAGTTTAAATCTTATTGTATCATCATACTGGAATTTTAGCTGATGTCTTGTGTTACTACACATTGGACTGAATGAAGTTTGTAGAGGCTTAAATATTTGGTTTATTTGTTAATATAATCTTATTTTCCACCTGGATAGGGCATGGTTGAAATAAGAGTTTCATTTGTTAGACAAGAGTAATTGACTATATTTGTCCGGACAACTGATGTATGCCTTGCTGTAGCACTAGTGTCATCACCCCCTTTTGAAGCATTCCTTGTGACTTTAGTGTTGACTGTAAATCCATGTTTTTTTTTCTCTCAGATCGGTATATAGTAGGCATATTAGCAACAAACACACTGACACATAGGTGTACTGAATGCTGATCCGATCAACAGAGATTAAAACCACTCAATTATTCCAAGCATGCCTGATTTTACATTGTCATTGCTTGACACGCATTCTATTGCACTTATTTTGATGAGGAATGCTAACATCAATTATTCCAAACAAGCTACTTGTTCTATATCCTCCCGGGGAACTTGTTTCGTTTCTATTTTTACATAATCACTTGAAAGGAGGTCGTAAGGTGAAAAGAAAATATTGTTGTCTCCAGGATTGTTTTTCCTTCTCGTGCTTCGAAAAAACATATTGCAATAATTTTCTTTGTAATTTTATATGTTTAGCTGTTCTGATTTAAGGAATTCATATCCTGAGAGAATGTCTCAGCCTAAGTTATATATATATTGACATGGGTGTTGTGGCTTATTATAACTGCATAAGTATACACCTCCCAGGTGGAGGTTTTGTTTGATGAAAACAAAGCTAAAGTAAGGAAACATGTTATTGATTGATAATACTAAGATGCTGAAGTAGATGAACTAAATAAGAGGTGTAATACAGAGATTTGATGTGCTCAATTGAATTTCTGTTTATGCCCATATGACCAATTCTTGTAGGAGAAAAAAAAAATCCTAGACAGACACCTACTACAGGAATTTTACTTTTTAGAAAGGTCATGCAGATCTAATAGCACTAAGTTTAAAGCAATGCTGAGTATATGGTTTCAATCATATAATACATTGGCTTAGCAACGTAGCATGTGAGTATCCTAATATCATACATGGGCGCGATATTATAGTACATGAGTATTTTCTGTAAGACATCGCCTAAGATTTCTCTTCATTCTTGCATATCATGTTGGACCAACAAGCTCATTGTTGAGGCGAAGATGGTGGGAGAGTAGTACACAGTTATGTTACCAAGATTTCTGTACGAAGATTTTTATCCTACTCATCCTTTACTGCCCCTTTGCAAACAGGTATCAGTCACTCTCCTTTTCTTTTTTTGTCTTTTTCTCTTATTCTATTTCGCTCGCTCCTTTTCTTTATACTTCAGTAAACCTGTTGAGACAGAGGTATTAAGCTGCAAAGGGACAGAGATGGGGAATAAATTTCCTTCATTAAAAATCAAGAAACATGAAAAGTGGATGGAAAGGAGAGAGATTAAGCTGCAAAAGGGACAGAGATGGGGAATAAATTTCCTTCATTAAAAATCAAGAAACATGAAAAGTGGATGGAAAGGAGAGAGATTAAGCTGCAAAGGGACAGAGATGGGGAATAAATTTCCTTCATTAAAAATCAAGAAACATGAAAAATGGATGGAAAGGAGGGGAAAGTAGTTTTTTTTCCTCGATTATTTCATCGGATAGAAAAAATGGAAAGTTTGCCCAAATCGGGCAGAAAGTAATTTTGCACTCATCACAAGCCTCTACTATTGCTTGCGGCCACTGTCTCTATCATTGCTTGCCGCCATCGCCATCGCCTCTGCCATTACTTGTCGCCGCTGCCACCTCTATCGTTGATCTCAGCCATCGCCACGCTTGTCCTTCCCTCTTCTCCCTTTTGTCATGTACTTAGCTTTTTCCAACGCCGACTACAAGAATTTATACCGACACCAACTAGACTGGACAATTTGGCCACTTTCTTCCCCCTCCACTGTCGCTGCTCTCTCCTCCCTCATGAGAAAAAAAAAACTTCACTTTTCTTTCAGTCTAATTCTCCTTTCCGATTCTTCTTTTCTTCCTATTTTTCTTCTTTCTTAGTAAAATAAGACTCTGGATGCAAAGAACATTCATGAAGTCAAGCAATAATGCGATATGATATGTAAATTGCTAAATGCATATAAAATATCAAAATAAAAAATATTTAAAGTTCTAAAAATTAAAAAAATAATAAAAAGTTAACCAGGTAAAGTGGTCAATTGCTCCACTGATGAGATGAGTAAACATCAACTCAAACTTGGTTAGATTAATAATTAAGCAAATGAAGCAGTAGGATAATCAGGATAATCATTTCTTTGTGGTCCTATATATGGTAACTCTAAGCAATAGTCTGGTTTAGATAAAAGTCCTAGATTTAGCCAAGTGACAACATATGCATTAAATGGCAAAGGCACTATCCTATATATGGTAACTCTAAGCAATAGTCTGGTTTAGATTTTTTTTTGTTCTTACAGGATAAAAAGTCTAAATGGAACTTTTATTTGAGTTTTTTTGTTTTTTCTATGCAAATATGTTATCATATTTTTGTTTTGTTTTGACTACAGAATGCCTATCAAATAAGTTAATGATCCAATTTTCATGTTACCTCCCAAATAAAAACTAAAAAGCTATGATTAGTTTTGGTAAAATAGCAAATAACCCTTTCAATGCAGAGAGGATCTTTTTATCTTTAGGCTTCTAATGATTTAACCTCTTCTTTTCTTTCTTTATATAACTGTTGATGACACCTAAAAATTATTATGATGACCATGGTTGGGGGTTGGATCCATGATTAACACTATAAAAGCGAATTTCATGGATTTACACTTATAAATTGTTTCCACCTAGAAAGCATTTGACTCTTATAGTGTGTTTAGTAGGAAGGAAAGGAGAAGGGAATGGATGGAAAGTTGGAAGGAGAGCTATAAAATTATGTTTAGTAGGACAGATGAAAATAAGAAAGGAAAAATGGAAGGAAAATGAGAAGAAAAATAGCCCTATTTGCATTCCGCCCAAATTGGGCAGAAATTCGGACGGAAAGTTGGATTTGCCCTTCTCATACCTATTTTCACCCTTTTCTTTTTTATGCTCACTCTCCCTCTCGTGCTTTTCTTGCAATCTTCTTCATCATCGTTGTCATCGTCATCGTCATTGCCATTGGTGTCATCATTGTCGCCATCATCGCCTCTTATCTCTCGTCGCCGTCATTTCACCATTGTCTCTCATTGTCATCATCAACATAAAAATAAAAAAAATAAAATATATTTATCAATATGTCTAACTTTCTTTCCTTCTAAATAAACACAATGATAAAAAATCTTATTATATTTATTTCTTGTTTATTTTTCCTTCTTTCTTACTTTCTTTTCTTTTTAATTTTCTTTCTTTCTTACTAAACACAACTATTTAGGAAAATAAAAGATAAGTACTTAAGAGGCACTAAAAGACAAGCCACTTTAAGAGACTCCGGGAAGAAGAAAAGATTAAGCATAGGGGAGGCACTAAAAGATAAGTCACTTGGTAAGCCCCTAAAGATCAAGCACTCAAGAGGTGCTTGAAACATTTGATTAGTCTCTAATCGTGAGGTGCACAAAGATGTGAGCACTTTAAAAAGTGCTATTGAGCCCTTGGGAAGTTAAGCATTGAAGAGGTATCCAAAGATCAAGCACGTTGGAAGATATAAGATCTTATGTCACCATGGAACCACCAAGCAATCCCAACTTTGGGCTAGATATTCAGATTGCACAAGGTGGCCTCGATGCCACAATCCTAACATTGCCACTCCAATCACCTACAGACATAGTAGTTTCACCTAATTTTGTATGGTCAAAATCACCCAGACAAGGGAAAGATAAGTCATACGATCTAAATTTCGGTAATAAGTACTAACTTTAGCATCAGATGTTGAACATCTTGACAACCTTCGAGACTTCTTGCTTATGGGTGATCGGTGAAGTGGAGGAAGGTACTCCATGAGACTTCTGTTCATATTAACTAAATAGATTAAACTAGATCAAAAACGCTCAACCCAGATGCTAAAACTGATCCAAATGAGAATTCACAAAATTCAATTTGCAAGAACGAGAGGGAGTAAGGTCACAACAGATTGATTACAAAGGAAGGCTTACAGAGTTGCACCTTATTGACATATATACATGCAACAGAACAATCTCTTCCTAGAATTGATGATGCAGTGCTGCCAATCTTGTAGTACTCCCAGTGATGGCTGATTCTCACTACAACAATGGTTTCAATAGTCAAGCCAAATGATGACAAACTTTTATCTCTAGTTCAACTGATATCATTGATCAGTGACCCCAGTCAGTCGAGTCACACTCATTTAGATTCAACCTTCCCTTCACTACTTAATACAATATTTTTCCTCAGGAAATCAACAAAGTTGCTGTTTCGGATTATTTTTGCAGGTTTATACTGGTTAGCCGACGTTCCCCTCTCCATGGCTGCTCCTGCTAACCCATCAAAGCTACCTGCTTTAACTATAGATATCTCAAGAGGACCAATATCTCCATTTGCCCTCTTCCCTTCATAAATACTTCCCAAGCAAGCTTCCAACGACTGAGAAGCCCTCATCAGGGATGCAATTGATTCCTCCATGCACACCCGTTGCAGAAGCATGCAATCCTGGTTCAACTCCACAAAGATGATCACATGTTGCTGGTCCAAGTGGGGATCCAAGTAACCTGCAAACTCCATCACTTGTCCATCTTTGATCCCAATCAAAAGCTCAAAATTGGACATTGCCGCTATCAAGTCCCTCTCGGTGATGATCTCTGCAGTGCCTCTTGGTGCTCTTGTTATGAACTTCATTTTCGGTGAGTAGTTATGGAACCCAACTACTTTAACGATATCGTTCAAGCGGTAGCGGTAAAGTCCTCTGTAAGTTGTCACCACCACCTCGTACATCTGTCCGACTTGTACACCAGAAATGTCTACTGTTTCTGTGGTGTCAGGTGGAGCTGCAAGGTCAAAAGGAATGAACTCGAAGTAAGCAGACGAGGGAAGGATCATATAGCTGGTTAGCTCAGGCGGGCGTGCCCTGTCCATGTTGATGCCAATCGAGCACTCGGAAGAAAAGTAATCCCCACCAAACAACGGCACAGCTTCACCGGCGTAGTGCTGCAGGATCGGAAAGTAGTGCTCCATGGAGCCTGTGCTAACACAGGCAATGTAGCGCAGCTGTGGCCACAACAAGTGAAGAATGCCATTCCAATTCTTACTCATGCAAATTTCCCTGATGCTTGAGGCCAAGTCAGGCTGTGGCGCCCCGAGCAATTGTTCCACTGAATTCCTCATGGAGGGCTCTGTGATGTCCGAGCTCACCGATCCAGCCTCGATGTCGTCGCAGAGTTGCATCCATTTGGACTCCAGCATTCGGATTGCCCTGATTAGGCCGGCAGCATAGGGTGCTCGAATGCAATCGATGGAATCAGAGTGTTTTAGGCCGCAGAGGAGGTGGCAGTACATCTGTTGATGGGTGTTTGATGCCGTGATGACCTCGCGGGGGCTGACGCACATTGAGAGCAGCGGTGAGGGCTTCGGGCTCTTGGTCTGGAAGCTGTAAGCGGTAGCCGCCATAACCTGAAATCCAGCTCTGGTTTTGGTCACGTTTCCAGCGTAGAGAAACCACAGAATTTTAGTAACAGAGGTTCTTGGAGGACATAACCTGAAACAATTACGAATCGAATAAGATAGAACCACAAGAAGATTGCATCGGCTGCTGTTTGTGGAGAAAATATCACCTTTGGAGAACGGCGGTGCTGGCTTGATGGGCTAGACGAGTAGCAGATTGTGCAGGGGCGGAATCGAAGAAGGGTATCAGCTTTGGCTTCGTGGTGCTTGTTCCTGAACTGCAACAACCATAACCCTTCAGATAATACTTGGAAAAAAATTTCAATAAGGGTGCAAAAAAAGAGAAAACAGATAATCCTAATCTCTTCAAAATTTCAAGTCATGGGTTTCGTGTGAAGACACAAAAATTTCAAGATTAAGCACTTCAGAACAAGCAAATCTACATAAAACGGACTTCTCCGTCGATTTGGTTTTTTTGGGGAGGGAATAGAAGAACGGTGCGATCATTAGATTCAAGATGATATACATTAAAACAAAAAGTGCTATTTGTTGGTGAGATGTGTCAATTTAGGTTTCGAAACTTGCACCGGTTGCAAAAGGCGGCCCCGAAAAGGGTTCTTTTAATTCTTTATTTCTTCAAGAAGTGGAGGGGAATCAAAAAACCTGTTGAAGAAGCAGACGAGTGGATCGAAAGAGAGAGCGGTGGGCGACTCGACGCCATCGGCGATCCGCTCTATCAGATCGGCATAGTCGTCGTAGGAGGAGACGGGGACGAGGCTGCGAAAGGCAGCTGCTATTTCACCGGGATCAGCATGGGCAGGATCAGGAAGGCGGCCGCCGCCAAGGAAAGGTTGGAGATAGCCGACACCGGTGTTTCTCTCGAGGATGGATCGTAGGGTCTCTAATTGAATCAGGTGAGCGTGGAAGGTGGACTCCTCCAGCCGCTGCAAGGCCTCGACCGCCGGCGTCGCCATTGCAGCGGCGCCCTTTGCTTTTCCCTTTAAATCTGCCGTGTTTTAGCTTGGAACCAAAAAATCAACAATATACACCTTTCTAAGATTAGAAAAAGGCATATAATTCATAGGATATGAAACAATTAGTCAAAGTTAATCACTAGTGGGTCAACGTTACTCACGAACTTACAAGTCAGACCAATAGTCAACTAGTCAAATCACGTATATTTATACACTAATTATAACATATAGTTTTTAATAAAAAGTTGAATATTTTATAACAAAATATCAAACAAAAAAGACTGAACATATAATTATAACAAACCTGTTGTGTTTGCTCTGTGTCATGTCTAGCCCGCGAGCAATACGGAACACAACGTCCAGCTAGGACAAACTTCTGGTGCAGCTCGATCCACCCGCGGGCCATAAGTCTCCCAGAGCCGAGACTATGGCCCAGCCCAGCAGTCAGTCTGGCCCAGCCACCCAGAGTCGCGGACCTATCGGCCACCTCCCAACCTCTGCCTGTTGGCTGGCTGTTGCCCACTCGCCTACCTTTAGGCCGCAAAGATCACTTCCCTCAAAGCTGAAGCAATAAAAAATGTCAACATAACGAACATGAAACTTGATTGTTCAGCAATCCTCGACGAGCTCGATCCTCATTTGGATTTCCAAATTTTCCATAATTGCCAGAAATGAATGATCTGATTTACGCAAGACATTCAATTGCAGAAAGAACAGCTATCAAATTCATCAAATGCCAAACCCCAATTGTCCAATCCCCCACACTATTCTCACTTCTCTTCCTCGCTGAATATAATTGCCTAATTCCAGCTATTCTCAATCTCAATCTCCTCAGTCTCCTTCATCAATTTGCAGCTGCAGCATGATGAAGCCAGAGAAAGAGCTGAATCCAGTTGAATCGCCTCCTCCTCCTGCATTGGTCATCGACAAGACTCTGTCGAGCAGCGCCAACCTGGTGAAGCTGCTGCCCAGCGGCACCGTGCTGGCCTTCCAGGCTCTCTCGCCCTCCTTCTCCAACAGAGGCAGTTGCCACGCCTCCAACAAGTACCTCACTGCCTTCCTGATCGGCTCCTGCGTCCTCACCTGCGCCTTCTTCTCCTTTACCGACAGCCTCACCGGCGGCGACGGCAGGCTGTACTACGGCGTCGCTACGATCAAGGGATTCTACGTCCTCAACTACGATGGCGACGAGGAGGGGAGGGGCAGAGTGTTCAGGGGCGATCTGCAGCGGTACCGCCTGCGGGTGCTGGACTGCGTGCACGCGTTCCTGGCAGTGACGGTGTTCTTGGCGGTGGCCTTCAGTGACACGGATGTGCAGGAGTGCTTCTTCCCGGCGGCGGAGGCGAACACGAGGCAGCTACTGGAAAACTTGCCGTTGGGGGTCGGCTTCATGGCGAGTGTGGTGTTCATGGTCTTCCCGACAACTCGGAAAGGGATCGGGTACTCTGATATGGCGGCGCATCATTCAAACTGATCATCTCTAGACTCTCATGCATCGATCGTTGGACATAATTAATAATCTTCAAAGAAAAATTAAGGTAGTGCATTGATCGCTATTAAGCAATAATTGTAAGCTCTTAGGATGTCAATTTGGAGAATACTTGTTTGCCATTGTTATTAATTATACTGAAATAAATAAATAAATACAGGAGAAGAGACACGAATGCAAAGATTCAAAGATTTTCTTAATTGATAGAAGAAAATCTCTATTATCCAGCTCAAGTGACCAATGCCCTTTAGGTAAGGTGACTATCAAACTTACATCTCCATCTCAAAATCACTAGGATATACTTGAGGCGACATAGGATATAAATCATTTAAGCATGACCCAAATGATCATAACGCCGCCTGAAGTAAGAGGGAAATGCAAGCCAACTTCCCATAATAAATCATAATATTTATTAACCAATTAATAGCAAGTGTTACATTATTGCAAGCATACTTTTAAGAGAGGACAATAGGACAATTCATTGGATTCTGGTAATGCCTTGATCAGTTTTTCAGTGCACTTGTTATTTTGCGAATTAATAATGTTACCTTTCTGTATGGAAGGGGCTTGTGCAATCAAAACTAAAATCACTGAAAGCCTTGAACAAATATCATCTTTAAAATGTTAATCTAGTTAGCTGCAGGACATATACACCTGAGCCCACTTTTTTTTGCTTACCACATACAGCAGAATTTCTCATTTTTAGACCGGAAACTGAATACAACAGTCAAAACGGATGCATAAACTTTTCACGTTTACGAAGTTTCCTGAGAAAGAAAAAGTGAAGGAAAGAAAAAATTGACAATTTTTTTAAAACAAAAGAAAGAAAAACATTATATAGTTTTTGCTCAATTTGAGAGAAACCAAAATGAAAAAAAAGGATTAATCTCCTTTGTTTTTTCCTTAAAAAATAAAGGAAAATCTAATATTTTTTCTTTTCTTATCATTTCTAAAAAGCACCGTCTTATAGACAGGTAAAAGAAATACTGCAGTTTTGTGGACATTTTGCTTCCAGGTTTAGTCAGGATTGGTGTACTCGAAAAGCATGTGTGGAGATCTGTAGATCTTTATTAGGGTCCAATAAAGGATCTCTTCCACTTCTAACTCGCCCTCTGCACGTGCAGCGTATATGTTCTCGCAAATTGCTACAAGCCTACACCATAAGAAGAACCTGATTATAAGAACTGCGAACATAAAACCATACAACTATACTGGCATCTGATTCATAAGCTAGAACATGAATATATAATGTTTCCTCAAAACATTATATATTCTAACTCGCCCTCAGTCTCAGTTTTATTCTAAAAACTTGTAGCAATATAGCAAACGGAATATATAATGTTTCCTCAAAACAAAATGCAATATAGAGTGTGAGAATTTTCAAAGTAATCTACATTTGTCAAATTTCTTATATTAGTTCCAGTATATTACCTGTCACATGACGGGAGATTTTCGTAGGGTATTCTCATCCTCAAATCAGAGCACTGAAGTCTTATAAATCGGCCTACAGCTAGAACAAAAGTTATGTAGATACTCCAAATGCTGAACTTGCTAATAGTTTCACCAAGAAGCCCCTCTGGGAAATAAAAGAAAAAAAATAATGAACAATTAAAAAAATAATCCAATTAACTAACCCCAACATAGGAATTATATTCCCAATTTGAGGAAATTAAACAACAGACTGATATACATTTGATATATATGTACGATTATTATAGCTTTTGCATACAAATTTTTGCATTTATGATACTTAAAAAAATTATTAACACTAGAATTAGAATACTTAAACAGTTAGGGGGGATAAAATGAAGTTGTATTTAAAAAATGCTATAAGTTTTCTTATATAGGTTAGAGCAGAGAGGGAGGAGAGGAGAGGAGAAACCTATAAAGGACTACATTGTAGTAACAATCAATCTCCACACAGAGGTATTGAGTATAGAAAAATAACTTCTAACTATTACCAACTCTATTACCAACTCTAATAATGCAGACCAACGCATGAGAGTTAGCTATGGTAAAACCATGGTTTAAAATATGACGATACTAGGTGGTATACACTGGATAAAGCATACCCTCCTAAATTAGGTTATGCTAATATTATATAATAATATTTATAATATAATATAGCTTACTATGTGCCACTATGCTAGATCATACCAGTTACTAAACGTCCAAACTATGATGGTACACTCTCAAACTGATACTTTAAAACATTAATGTGAGTTTAAAAAAAGTAAACAAACTAACGAACTTAACACTCTTTCCTCTTGGAAAATAAATATCAATTATATGCCTAACTTATTGCAAATTGTAGGGAATATTTTACTTGCCTGAGGTTTAGTAAATATGTCAACTTGGTTTTTAGGAGTGTTGACCTTCTTTGACATTATTGCATCTTGAACATAATGATAGTTCATTTCAGTGCTTTGTTCTTTCATGGAAAGCAGGATTGCTAGTGATATAAATAACAACTTTATCATCACATCACATAATAATTAAATCCTTGGGAGAAAAACCAAAATCATTCAGAAGAGTATAAAGAAAAATCATATTATATATGGTGTGTGCCATAACTCTATACTAAGAGTAAGAATCAATACTAGATTAAGCCATCACATTTTATTTCTACCTGCATAATTTGTATCATATAGGACTCAATTTAATCCATATTTTTGATAAATAAAATCCCTTTTCCATGTGCCCTATTTATAATGAAGGATTATTAAGAAAGCTTCTCAATGAACTTTGTTTGGGAGATTGTTTATATTAATCAACAGTAAGATACATCACTGTTCCAACCAAGACATGATACTTGGGTCAACATCATTGCAATGCTTATTCCTAAAAGAATAGAAATATCAACAAGTTTTTTTCCTCGAGTGAACCCAAAACTAAGGAAGGACCAATCCCCCACCCTAGTAAACAATTTTAATTGCAAGGAAATATCTGAGTTTTTCAAGATCTTTGATTACAAATTTCATTTCCAAATATTTCAGAACTTCATGAATATCTTCAACATCACTACCAATAAGAAGAATATAATTAACATAGGCAACAATAACAACAATACTGGACGAGCTCTATTGAGTGACAATGAATGATTTGTGTTATTTATCAAAGATTAAAATGAGAAGCTAGTCAGCTAGATGTTCATGCTCACAAAACTTTATTTTAGTTCATACTTGGTTTCTTGAGTTTGCGTATTATTTCTCCTCTTGAGCAGCATTCCCTATAGATTGTTCCATATAAACCTTCTCAATAAGATCATCGCACTAGAAAATACTGATTGGTTTCTAAAGTAAAAACAAAAGTTTGATTGGCTTTAACTCGACCACATGAAAGATCTCAAAGACTCAAAGTAATCCATGTCATAGATATAAGTTATATCCTATGCCTTGATAGAGTAAAAGGCTAGGGGATTGCTCTAGATATCATGTCATTTATGTAACTCATGAGATAAGAGCATAGATTATCTATTCTTCCTTTTCAAGTTCACAAGCTTTATTTGAGAATCAATTTCACATAGCAGTGGCTTTGGCAAGAGAGTAGAGCTGTGGAAAACTTTTGGCACATGGAGGCTCTAGGTCCTCTAAGGTTTAGGCATTAAATGCATCCTAAAAAAGCTAATCTTTGCTACAATCGTATACTATACTTGGGCAGCTAGGAGCGAAGTGAAATAGGATCAGTTCACTCCACAACCTTAGTTGTCTACATGACCTGAGCTGATGTATGGTGCAAGATCAGCACCAGGTGTTTGCTAAAGAAAAAAAAAATACTATTCCTTCTTTTTCAAGTTGTTGGAGTCTTATAGATATATTTTACTTGTAGACTCTATGGGTTGATTCTGCGTAATCAAGTTGAGCTCTTAAGTAGCTAGGATATACACATGTACATTGTTTCCTTGTTATATAATCGCTTATTTGCATTATGAAAAGGACATAGTCAGTTGCTAAAGTTTACTAGTTAAACTTTTTATGTCAACATAAAACAAAATAGTGAAGTATACATACGTGGTGTTTCTTCAGATATGACAATAGCCATTGGTCCAGCCAGTCCATTGCATCCTTCAACATCTGAAGCACCAATATTACTGAAGGACCACCATGGAGTGTTCCCATGATGATTCAAATAAAGATCACCACTAACAGAGGTTACCTGCAAAAATATGACAACGTATGAACTATGAAGTTCCACATTCATTTTGGAATAGAAAATTAAAGGACAAAAGAATAGTTGCATACTACTGGTTCAAGAGCTCGAACTTCACCAGAACTAGTGACATGAAAGTATTTTGGATACGCATCTCTTGTTCTAAAGCTAGCTGCTGTACCATTCAGAACTTGCTTAACATCATTTAAACAGGGGCAATTTTCAACAAGTGAATCATATTTGACGACTTCCTTTCCCTTTGGTCTCTCTCTTGTAAAGATCCATGTGAATATAATGCTTGTATTTTGATCAATGGAATTGGCATACCTATTCTGCACTACAGAAGGTACAATCCATGCTGTACTTGCATCAGCCTGACAACATATCAATTGAATATCTTCCACGTCATATGTGTCCAGATAATGGTCAGGGACAAGCTCATCATAAAACCCCGAGCTTCTCCATGGAGATTTCTCACATATACTGGATTTGTACAGGGTAAGCCTTCCACCGGCTGATTTCATATCTATTTCTATGCTCGCATCAACAACAGGATTAGCAATGTTGATCGGATTTCCACTGCTGTATATCTGCGATGAAAATTTGAAAGAACTAGAGCGATCAGATAGGTAAAACTAGTAGTATAATTAGCATGCAGTAAGAAGATCAAGAAGTAAAATAAAATCTGAAAGAACGCGACCAACATGTAGGTGGAGTTTGGTGTATCAAGTAATATTGCTACTCGTACGAATTTCCATGCAGATACATTACTGATAAAAAATTATGGTAATCTTGCATTGAGATTCTTAGTAATCTTATTAAGTAGTTGCAAAATTGCTAAAGATCCTACAAGGACATGTTTGGTATAGCAAATAGAATCTTATGATGATTTTCTTCTTGTAAAATATTTACTTTAGAATATTATTATTATTATTATTATCAAGGTTTAAAAAACTGATTCTAACTAGTATCTCGTCTTAGACTAGTATGCTACAATGAAACTAATATTATACTACCGGAAAATCAACTACACCACCATAGTGCTACAGTAAACTGATCCTACCTCGGATGAGTACAAAATAAAAATTTTAACCCGTTCAGATCAAAATTTCAAATCTTGATGATGATGATGATTATTATTATTATTGTTATTGCAACATAGATGGTAACAATGAAACAAAAAGAAAAGAAAGTAGATAAATAAATATTTTATTTGCTTAAGTTAAAGAGGATTTCATGTAAGATTACCAAAGAAGTGAGAGTCAAGATTATCACCTTTCTCAAAAGTAACGTAGATGGTAAGGTGGATTTTCTTACAACTTAGATTGTCATTTAAAATATGCAACCAAAATATAGTCACTAGAAAATCCTTCAAGATTTTTTCATATCAAATGCCACCATATAACTAAGTGATATTAATATTGTATTATTATGTGTTTTCCTGTACTTTTCTCGGACAATGTATGTTCCTATGTTTGAACGGTCCACGAATTTTGAAAACAGCATTATACATACTAATACCAGGAACTTTGATTTTAAGAAATTTCCTGTTATTAACATGAAACTTGAAGAAAGATAAGGTACACCGTACCAGTAACTAGATTGGCTTACCAGCATTGGAGCCCAGATAACACATATCAATATTAAGAATAAACAGATGCCGCTGCAGAATTTGGTCATTTTACATTGCCTTTCTCCTTGTTTGTGCTTTGATCTATTTAAATGAGCATCACATTTAACAAGAAACAAGCTTGCATAGATGTCTTCCAACTATCAAGAAAAATATTACGACGGTGGATCAAAAAAGGTAAGCTCAGTAAAATAATGATAGAGATTTAAGCATTATACCAAGTTAACAACAAGCATTAAAATTAGCAATGGTAGATTTTAAGCCATTTTCATGAACAATGACCGATATATAGAAAGTACATTATTAAACCACTTGTAGATTCTTAACTTACAAAAATTATTTTATCTGCTGAAAATGATCAAAAGCAAACTCAGCACCTGATAAGTCTATTTTGGTAATGACAATTAGGATATAGTAAATGTGATTCTTTCAAAAAAAGTTAAAATTATATTGATCACCATTTCAAATAGTAATAATGAAAGTGCCTATTTTTTCTTATATAACAACTTTTTCCAGATGCTCTTTTTATATACTGAAAAATGCATAATGTAGGCTCCCAATGAGATAATCTAGATTCTTGCCTAAATTGACTAACAATACCTATACTGTAGGAGATGTCTGATCCTATCATATTGAGATATACAAGTTTACTCACAAATTGTTTATACCTAGTGGGATCAATATGTTCAAATTCATTGTTGATACAATTTTTTTTTGCATTGAAGGAATGAGTATCCACTGGTTTGCACCTTGGAAAACTAGTTTGTTTTAGTAATTCCTTGAAATTGTTTTGGTCTCCCTAGATCATTTGGACCAAAGTGTGACTCCAAATATTTCTTTGTTTTAGCAATGTGCAATATATCACCTCAAAAATTAAAAGACAAATTACGTACTTCTTAAGTGGATGTTATTTTATCATAGGTGATGTCACTAGAATTGTGTAATTAAAATTGTATCTCCAACACTTCCAAACCATAGACAGAGATCTAAAATATTTTCAAGTATTGAGTTTGTTTGATCAGAGGGAGACATCCATATCTTAAAGTATGTATATATGCTTGGCACTCTGAAGGGATTGGGGATGATAGGCTTGAAGGAATTGGGAATTATAGGCTCCACACTATTGACACTCATGGACGCAAGTGTAGAACTACCACTCGAACAAGGATGTTATAATATGTAATAGCTAGGGTTATTTTACTCATATTAGGATTAGGGTTTTATGTCTCAAACCTCTATATATAGAGGTGATTTCTATTGTGTAACTTAACAAAGATCAATACAATGTAGCCCTTAGGGCTTCCTTTCCTCTCTCCCTCTTTCTCCCATTTCTTCTAACTTGGTATCAGAGCCCGGTTGCACACGCCGCCGCCTTCTTCTCCTTCGCATCTTCTCCTTCACGCTTTCGCCTCCATCCTTGTTCTCTGTTGCTGGTCGTGTCTCTTCCACCCCATCCACACGTCTGATCGACCTCCAAATCCGTCCACGCCATCTCCTCCAACATCCGATCTGGTTGCCAGAAGGATCTTGCCGTCCGGCCACTAGATGGCCGGAATCGTGCGTTCGTGAGCGCGCCCCTGCTCCGCTTCAACAACTCGCCGCCTCCATCACTGATCAGATCCGAGCGCCACCTCCTCCATTCTATGTACCGCTCCTTCGTATGTCTTCGATCCCTTCTCCCTCGAGCTCTGGGATCCTGTCCAGGGCTTCCACTTCGACTCCTTCCCCCTCACCCATGTTCCCCGCTTCGGCGGCGAGGCCTCGACCCTAGTCGCCGCCCGCGTCGACTGGAAGGAGACCCCTGAGGCCCATGTGTTCAAGGCCGATCTCCCTGGGCTGAGCAAGGAGGAGATCCAGGTGGAGGTTGATGACGGCCGCGTCCTCCAGATCAGCGGCGAGCGCATCCGCCGCAACTCCCGTTCATGCCCGCTATCTTCTCTTCTGCCAGGACCTGCTGGAAGGTATCGATCCCTCTTTGGGATTACTTCTCCACCTTGATGTAAAGATCTGTTGCCCCAAATCTTCCGCCTTCCTCTTCGAATCCCGCTGGATGTCTGTGAGGCGGGTGTGCTAACAACTTGGCGGAGGCGTGACACTTCTTATGATAAGTTGTTCACCTTCTACTAGCCTGGCTGGTTACAGTTTCAGTTTATGCTATATTGCTGCCTCTTGTTTCGGGCTGAAGATGTGCTTAGATATTGCTGTGGACTTCGGTGCCCTTTATTTTGGCCAGATATTGCCTTGAGCACTTTTGTGTCTTGGCCATATGTGTGGCCATGCTCTTCGTCAGTTTTTTAGGTTATATTTTGTCTACCTATGTGTAGGATTTCTTTCTCTTGTTGGTCCCTGCCTACGTGCAGCTTATTATAGGCAGCTTGTTATTTTCTACTGCCTGCGTGCAGTATCTCTACAAGCTGAAACAAGATTCCATACAGGTCTTCTACAAGCTGATCACTCTCTACAACAACTTGCGTCACTCTCTACGATGTCTTATGTCGCTCTCTACGACGCCTTACGTCGCTCTCTACGACAGCTTGCATCGCTCTTTACGACGCCTTATGTTGCTCTCTATGACAGCTTGCTTGTGACCTGTGTTATTGTCTTCTTCTTGTACTTGTCTTTTGAATTAGGTTGTTCTTTCTTTATTATGTGCAAGCTGGAGTATGTTCCAGCTTGAGGGGGAGTGTTAGAATATGTAATAGCTAGGGTTATTTTAGTCATATTAGGATTAGGGTTTTATGTCTCAAACCTCTATATATAGAGGTGATTTCTATTGTGTAACTTAACAAAGATCAATACAATGTAGCCCTTAGGGCTTCCTTTCCTCTCTCCCTCTTTCTCCCATTTCTTCTAACTAAGGAGATCAATTGTCAAATCCAATAAAATATTATAGTTTGGTTATCTAACTGTAGCATCATATAACATTTCTTATCATGTCACTAGGAGGGAACTCTCCAAATTCATAGATATCTCGAGACAACTCTAGGAAAAGAGCTTTTATTCTATGATTGAGGCCATCTTTAGGTTATACTATACATAGGTGTAGATTGGGTAGGTTCCTTTATTGATTGTCGATTTACATCAAGCTCTTATGTAGGAGAAAATTTGATATCCTTGAAAACTAAAAAAAAAGGAAAAGCATAGTGGCGAGATTAAGTGTTGAAGTAGAATCAAATCATAGCTCTTGATAGTTGATACATGTGAATTAGTTTCGCTTAATCAATTGAGCATGTATTTATTTGAATCCATAGAGTTAGATTGTGATAAAGAAGTTGCTATGCATATTAATTTAATTCTTTTCTTCAATGAGAGATTGAGACATAAATATTGCTTGTCATTTATTAGAGAAAAATGCAATCAAGGAGATAGTTAATTCTTTTCTTATGCTTATTTACTATTCTCATCTTGAGATTCTTTAGAAAATTTTTCATGTGCTTTAATGCATATTCGACAAACTTATTTACTAAGTCATCTTGAGATTCTTTAGAATCAAATATATCTATAACAAACTTGGATTATTTGATATAATCTAGCTTGAGGCAAGTCATGTAAACAGTGCAAATATATAGGGTTTGAATGTAATTATTTGGGGCACGCACACACACATACATACATACATACATACATATATATATATATATAGGCAAGTTGTGTAATGTTCTCTACCTCCCCCATATGAGTAGAATCACATCTCATTTTATGTTGCTTGACATATTAGTTTGATAATTACCAATGCATAGACTAGCCTGTGTTGATTAAACCCAAGTTGTCATTTGTGTTGCTCGAAAATTAGTGAACTAGGAAAGCAATAAACAAAATATAGTGGCTCAATTTACTGCTAGAGATGAGTATAGGTTTATGTACCGATCTATACCAATTGTCACGCCTCGGTCGGATCGGTCTAAAAACAGCGCTTATCCGTTGTCTTAGGGCCGTCCGGCGGAACACCAGAGCGTGATCCTCCGCTCAGGATTAGGTTTTCCCCGGGTGCAAGATCACCCCCAATTTGAAAACCCTAACCCTAATTCCGAAATTGATCCCTTAAATCAGAAATCCGATCGGAAACCCTAATTAGGAATTTACCTTCGGTCAATGTGGATTTTGACCAAGTCAAAATCCCGTCCGTCAACGCCTCACGCGCGCGCCGCTCGAATTACTCCCTCCTGGCTGACATCACGCCGACATCAGCCCTTGAAATCGAAATTAACGTCGCCGAATTTCGCCGCTCGCCTGCCCGTCAAAATCGAAATAGTACTCCTCGCTCGTCGTCATCTTTGCGAACCGAACAGAGCTACCGAGCTCGTCTCCCTCGCGCCGAGCTCGCCTGCTCGCCGCCGTTCGCCTTCCGCCGACGTCCGGACAGCCGCCCGCCGCCGGAATCGTCACCGCCATGATAACGCTAGAACAGGGGAACACCGGTGGAGAGAAAGCAACCTTTATTCACCTTCAGAAGCTTACAAACTCTCGGCGCCGACGACCACCGTCGCCGGTGCCCCCATCCCTCCCTCGCCGATCGCTATCGGCTACAAGCTCTCATCGCTCACACTCTCACTCTGTAACTCTCGCCTCGACGCTCGTCGTCGCCGGCTCGCTCAACCTCACCGCTGGTAAAGGGCTCTCGCCCTGGAGGGGGCGCCCTCCCCGACCCGCCGGGAGGAGCCGCTCTTCCGTCGCGCACTCCTCTCCCCCTTCTCTGCTTCTGATATGCAGCTTTTAACATGGAGCGCTGTCGCCTCAGCATCCGCTTCGTCCGCAAATCCCTCGACGCCCGATTCTCGCGCGTCCGCGTCTGAAGGAATCGCGTCGCCACCATCCTCTGCGCCCGCCTCTTCCGCGTTGTCCGTAGCTCGGAGAAGGCGTCATAGAGCTCGCCGAAGTCCCGGGCCTGCGCGATGCTTGCGGAGCTCGCGTTTGAAGCCGCCCCGCGTCCGAGCAGCCGCGCCTATTAAGCCGTCGTCTGTGTCCGAGTCGTCCGGGAAAGTTGTTGTCGACGCATCCGAAGAACCCGCCGAGCTTGCCGTTGTCTGCGTTCAACGCACGCGGAGAAGACAACTCCTGTTGACGACGTACTGTAGCAGAACCTCGGTCAAAATCCGATTTTGACCGAGTGATTTTCCCTAAATATCACTCCGTTTCTAATTTCGCTGCGTGGGCTGGGCTTGGGCCTAGCCCAACTCGTCCTGGGTTGAACCGGAGAATTCTGGGCCTGACAATTCTCCCCCACCTGATTTGAACATCGTCCTCGATGTTCGTCTGACGTTCTCCTGTTGTTATCATCGGAGCTCGCTGCTCTGGGAAGAGGTCTCGCATACCTCTCTTCGTTACCCTCCTGGTAACAGTATCAAAGTCTCCTGCTCTGGAAAGTGCCTCGCTGCCCCTCCTCATCACATACCATAGTGCTCTGCCCAACTCAGTGCTTATCAGGGTCACGTCAGTACCGCACCATTCACATAGATGCTCCGCTCAACCTGCAAGAACTGAGTTCACGTATTAGCGCACTGAATCTTCAGCACTCCGCCTGACTGGGTATGACTGGGTTCGCATCCTAACGTGCTGCCCAACCCCTCGTGCCCTAGTCTACGTCATAGCGCGCTGGAATTGCTCCTGTTGAGCACCTGTGTCTGCTCCATCTCGGATCTCCCTGATTCACCATCATGGCTGAATCTCTACCTCTGATACCTGTTGTCACGCCCCGGTCGGATCGGCCTAAAAACAGCGCTTATCCGTTGTCTTAGGGCCGTCCGGCGGAACACCAGAGCGTGATCCTCCGCTCAGGATTAGGTTTTCCCTGGGTGCAAGATCACCCCCAATTTGAAAACCCTAACCCTAATTCCGAAATTGATCCCCTAAATCAGAAATCCGATCAGAAACCCTAATTAGGAATTTACCTTTAGTCAATGTGGATTTTGACCAAGTCAAAATCCCGTCCGTCAACGCCTCACGCGCGCGCCGCTCGAATTACTCCCGCCTGGCTGACGTCACGCCGACGTCAGCCCTTGAAATCGAAATTAACGTCGCCGAATTTCGCCGCTCGCCTGCTGTTTCGATTTTGACCCCATCAAAATCGAAACAGTACTCCTTGCTCGTCGTCATCTTCGCGAACCGAACAGAGCTGCCGAGCTCGTCTCTCTCGACTGCTCACCGCCGTTCGCCTTCCGCCGACGTCCGGACAGTGGCCCGCCGCCGGAATCGTCGCCGCCATGATAATGCTAGAACAGGGGACGAAACAGGGGAACACCGGTGGAGAGAAAGCAACCTTTATTCACCTTCAGAAGCTTACAAACTCTCGGCGCCGACGACCACCGTCGCCGGTGCCCCCGTCCCTCCCTCGCCGATCGCTATCGGCTACAAGCTCTCATCGCTCACACTCTCACTCTGTAACTCTCGCCTCGACGCTCGTTGTCGCTGGCTCGCTCAACCTCACCGCTGGTAAAGGGCTCTCGCCCTGGAGGGGGCACCCTCCCCGACCCGCCGGGAGGAGCCGCTCTTCCGTCGTGCACTCCTCTCCCCCTTCTCTGCTTCTGATCTGCAGCTTTTAACATGGAGCGCCGTCGCCTTAGCATCTTCTTCGTCCGCAAATCCCTCGACGCCCGATTCTCGCGCGTCCGCGTCCGAAGGAATCGCGCCGCCACCAGCCTCTGCGCCCGCCTCTTCCGCGTTGTCCGAAGCTCGGGGAAGGCGTCGCAGAGCTCGCGGAAGTCCTGCGCCTGCGCGATGCTTGCGGAGCTCGCGTTTGAAGCTGCCCCGCGTCCGAGCATCCACGCCTATTAAGTCGTCGTCCGTGTCTGAGTCGTCCGGGAAAGCTGTCGTCGACACATCCGAAGAACCTGCCGAGTTCGCCGTTGTCCGCGTTCAACGCACGCGGAGAAGACAACTCCCGTTGACGACGTACTGTAGCGGAACCTCGGTCAAAATCCGATTTTGACCGAGTGATTTTCCCTAAATATCACTCCGCTTCTAATTTCGCTGCATGGGCTGGGCTTGGGCCTAGCCCAACTCGTCCTGGGCTGCACCGGAGAATTCTGGGCCTGACACCAGTGGTACGGACACACAATACTAATACTGACACATAATACCGTCTAGTACTGATCGGTTCAGAATATATATATACTTAATTTTTGTATGTAGTTATTTATATCATATCGACTAGATTGGTACATACTGGCCCTCCTGCATAATATTTGATACTGGTATGGATCGGCATTCGGGTCTAAGCTTAAATCGGTATGTATTAGATGGAATCAACATAGAAAAAGGTACTAGAAGCTTGTCCTTGCTGCTCATCCACCTCTACTGCTCCGGCAATGTGTCTAGTTTCTCCTTCTCTTTTTCCTCCTTTTGAAACTTTGTAGCGAGCCTCCTTCTCTTTCTTGGACCAGTATAAACTAGTTGTACCACCCAATGCGGATGGGTTTTTGAAACCATGGATCAATGACTCATACCATATATGAGATGACATGACATTGGATCCTTCTTAGTGATTTAGGTTTTCATAAGGATCTATAACAATGCAATGTGATAATAAAGCAAGTATTTAAACTATTAGCAACTCTATTTCATGAAAGAATAAAATACATGAAGTATATTGTCATCTTATTTGATATGAAATAATGTCAAAGAAGATATGCTACTCTTTTATCTTTACTGAAAATAACATAACTAACTCATTCACTAAACCTCTTGCAAATAAAAGGCTCATTATTCTTTATAACAAGCTGAACTTAGTTGGCTCGTATGCTCTAGTTTGAGTTTGAGGGAGAGTGTTAGTTTATATTCAACATAGAGTTGCTTAGTTGTTTGCTAGTCTCACATTGATCGTACCATGACGTAACTCTCTTTTACTAGTTTATATAATACAGACCACCTATAACACTCTTTTTAACACTATTTCTTATTCCTCTTGACTCTTATAAAGAAGTACGTGACACACATTAACATACGTAAGATAGACATGAGCATAACCAAGCAGGAATGGTTCAATGAAATGGTCTTACCTTCAACCAATCATAAATTGTAAGAGAAGTCACTGTGCAAGACCAATCAAGTACACATCGTAGTTCATACAAGAAAGGTATGGCCCGATACAGTCGGAAACCCATATAATGTATTTGTGTCACTTTGCTAGTTAGGAATTGCCGATACAGAGTGCCTTTGTTGGGGATCCCATAGCGGATTTGTAATGCATATAATGCAAGGGAAACAGACTTCATCAAGTATATTACTCGGAGAGCAAGTTCTAAACGTTTATGAGATGGTTCCATGCACCAAGCATATTCAGTGACTGAGTACGTGAAGAGGAGAAGATTGAAAATGTAGAAAATAACTCTACTGATTCCAAAAGAAAACAGGTATATGATGCGATCAAGAACAATTAAGAAAAAGAGAACCTGCAAAATAAGGAAAAAGCAATTTAATGCATTGTAACAGAAACATGTTTAGAAATCAATATCTCATATTGCAAAATTCAAGCACTAAGTCATTGAGATGAAATGGCTACCAATTAAGTCACCAAGAAACAAAACTCAAACTCTAATGCACTGAATCAAAGAAGTCTCCCACCAATAGGGGTGAAGAAGAATCAAATATGCCTAAAAGTAGTTAGATTGTTTCAAAATTTCCATACACCCTAACATTTATAAAGTAAGTCACAAAGAAACATCTGTTTTCAAGTTGCCATGGCACACCCCCAATCAAAAGGGTCCAACTTTTGGAAGGAATTGGAAGGAAAAGAATAATGGAATGAAAGTTTTAAAATGTTTTTAATTTTATACATGAAGAAAAAAGCAAAATTTTAAAAATATATTTGGAACCTATATACATCTCAATCTTTTCTTTTAAACTAAAAAATATTTATTATATTTCTCTCCTTTCCTTTTTTCCTATCATTTACCTCGAAGTAAATGATCCTAAGTAATGAAATTTAATATAAATGCATACGGGTATGTAAGAAAACAAATTAAACAAGTATGTGAGTAATTAAAAATTTAAACGTAGTTGTCCTCACCATCAGTATGAAAACAAACTCCTTAGGAAACTGATCTTCAAGCTGATAAACATCAAGAAATTTGGTACTGTTCTTGATTACTGATTGATAAAAGATAGCAACGAGGAAAAAAACAGCCAAATCAACACCAAAAATGTATGCAGATAGATCAACAACTCTTTTTCCACCTCCAATAACAGAAACTATAGTATGCGGGAAGTGGATTTCTTTAAGGATCATGGAGGCTTGAGAATTTAGAATCTCTGCTGCCACATCTGCAGCTGGGGTTAATGATCTGTACCATTCTACTGGAGCGCATCCAATGGAAGGACAAGCATAAATGACCTCCAGAGTAGCAATAGCAATATTTTCATTTTCCTGACTTCTTTCAATGCTTTGTATTTGAACTCTACTAGCAGAGTGGCATGAAGATGGATTTTCAGCATCACATCTTTTTTCATGAGCTATAGTAAGCAACTCATTTATTCCTGATTCTATCTCCTCTAGCTTGATTCCATCATCTGGCCACTGAGCAATTTCCATTGAAAGTTGTATAAAGTAGGGAGGAGCCTCTGATCCTTGAGTTATTGACCTCCAATACCTAGAGGAACTTCTTGATATCAATTTCAAAGGATTTGATAATGATGATAGTGATTTCTGTACCACAGCTTTCCAGCCATTACTAAAGCTAAAGCTTTTCTCATCATGAATTTTCTGCATTGAATACCCAAATTCTGTTACAGGTGCCCACTCAACATCTTTAGCTGTTATTGAGCTTTGCAAAAGAGTAGATATGTAAACCAGAAATAAAGGCAAGGTGCTAATGACAAACGATGCATTTATTCTATGTAAAGGAAACCCTAACTTTTGCAAGATAGGTAAGTTTATACTCAATGCACAGTGCTGGATTACGATCTGATACAAGTATTGAAGCAAAATATTGACCTCTGTATATACAAGCATGATGAGCCAGAATGAAAAGGTGGGGCCAGAATTTACACAGAGGGCATACAAAAAAAGAGCAGCAAGGTAAAACATAGAGAGAACACTAAAATTCCATAGGAAGACCAGCACAAAGCAACAGTAGCAAACAATATCATTATTTAAGCGCATCTGTGACCATATAAATCCAAAGATTCTTTCAATTTGCACCCTAGTGGAAGGTGATGCTGAAGCTATACCAGAATGAACAGAGGACATCTGATCAAAATAATCATACTCAGCAGTCTGGCTCTTCACTTCAAATATCTCGTCATCTGAAGAAGAATGCCCACTTGAATCTAAGTCTTCAGGCTCAATGTTCAACAAACTCGCTATATTTGCAACCGCTTGATTTCCAAGGGACTGCACTTGAGAGACACCATCACCAATCAGCTGCACAGCGGACACCAAAGGATTCTCTCTTCTATTTGTATTCCACTGTAATGCACCCTCTGCATATCCAAGATCACTTATCTTACAAGGAGAATCAGGGGCACGCTTCACGTCAGCAAAACATGAGCTTCTACTTTTTATAGTTCTTGGTGAACTTTGTAAATCATATACATGAGGTTTCTTATTCTTGCATAATTCTGGAACACAGTCAAATGAACGGAATGATTCTATACCAAAATCTAAATCCTTTCTCATTGGTGATCTAATCACATTATCCGGCAGCCAATCAACTATTTCTGTTTGCAGTGGAAAGTTTCTTCTGTGTCGAAGACCTTCTGCTTGAACTATATTGTATCTAGGGGATTGAATTGGATTTTGGTTGCTGAGTTGAACTTGTAGATTGAGCATATCAGACTTTATCTTTTCCACTTGCATATTGCGCTGCTGATTTTCCTTCTCCAAATTACTAATTTGTTGCAAATCTGCAATTTTTCGTGTGGCCCGTTTCTGTTGTTCTTGGAGCAGGGCACTAACCTGTTCTGCCTCTAGATGTCTTCCTACATAATGAAATTCACCAGAGTAGAACACATATGACTGAACAGATACTAGCATAAATATTATTATCTCAACCAATGCAGACCTGGATGTTATTCTAAACCCATAATCATATTTATGAAATCCAATGACCTCATATATGTAGTCAATTTTTTCACATTTCCCAATGCTGAAAACCCCGAGATATGGAGATTGATAGGCAAGAGAAAGAACTATGACTGTAAAGTTATATATTCTCAAATACTTGAATATCATGTTCTTTTTTTTCAGTATTTCAAGTCTCATTCGGAAGAAAACAAGGGCAAATCCCAGATAACCAAGATGCAAAGCATCATATTCCAGAGTTCCAATTATCAGAATTAAGGCAAGGACAATGTCTAATAAATGGCAATAACAGTACAACCTCAGATAATCCAGAAAAGTCCAAAAGCTTTTTGTTTCAAATGAGAGATCTTTCCACACTAGTACACTTCTTCTTTGAGAGATCATCTGATGGTAGGTATGAGATTCTGAGAAATCAGAAAAACGATCAGAACGGAGTTTGAACGAAGAGAAGATAAAAACTAAATAATAGCTCACAAGCATTCGCCGATCATCAACAATCACCCCTGCATTAAATTAAAAAAAAAAACCTTCTTTTTAAGATAAACATGACAATGTGTAAAACTTGGAAAATGTTCACATGCAATTCATTTTATGGTCAGCTGAAAGAAAGTGAAGTACCTAGCCAACATCTAGTGCAGAAACTGAAGTGTTGGTTGGACCTACTCCAGCAATCACAGCAATGGAATTCAGCAATACTACCAGTTCTGCAATTCCAAGGGAATTGATCTCTCCATATGGCAAAGTATTCAACAATGAGGATGGAAGCAAATATGAAGACAAACACAGGCCATAATTTACGAATAACTTGACGTTTCAGAAGAATGCATGTGACAATGCATAAGATATAAATCATTGAGATGGCATTCAATAGAGAAAAACTAGATAATAATAAAACAATCATGTGAATCTCCAGACCTCTGAGCTTAAATAAATTTTCCATCCAAAATTTCATGTAGATTATTAATGTTGTCTTCTGAATTTCAAGTCTCTCCTTTCTTGAAGCAAGGATGTGTCTTTTATTCAACTTGTAACTCTCTTTGGAAGTTCCCCAGAAGTTGTCTAATGAGTTTTTTCCGATTCTATTCTCTGAGCCTTTTTCTACATTAAGAATCTGATCTGGTGTTTTGCTAAGTTTAGAGCCAAAGGATGGGCTTGAGACATCTGCTATTGTTGAGTATAGGAGTGACTTATTTTCTTCGGCATAACAACTTGAAGAATATTCCACTGATATAAACAACTGGCAAGGTTCTTCCCACTTACCCTTGTGTATTAAAGAAGTTGGCATATTTTTAAGCCAATGAAAAACATTGTATTGGAGGGTACACGCAACTATTACCAGAACTTTTCCCCTTAAGCCAGATTCAATACCCCAAAATCCAGGGTCATAATATTTGTATCCGAGAAAAAATGCTAAATTATTGAGTCGTTGATCAGGACACATTTCAGCAAGTTTACACCACATTTGAAAGAGATATTCTGACATTACAAGAAGTCCTGTATATACCAAGAATATTTTTGAAGGAATCCTCGACGCTTTTGGTAGAAGAGAACATAAAATAAGACCAAGGAGATAAGCAAGACCGAATGCACTTATTGAAGACAAAGCAGCATAAAATATAGCAACCGACAAGATCTTTTCACTATGCCATATCAAGAACCTTTTGATAAAGCCAAGAAAACTGAACTCTGATATATTTGATGACTCATCTGTCTTGTACCTTCTCTGACTCCTCTCATAGCTGTAGAGTTGCATTACAATCAATACTGCCAATGATTCCCAGACATTTTCTAGAAGAGAAGCTTTGGGATTAAAACCCAAATCAGGATAAAGGTCAACCAATTTAGATAACCATGAAGCAAAATTGGAAGAGATGCTCAAGCTGTAGTTAAAAATAAAAACTAGAGTGGCATACACTTTAAGAGGAAACCAAAATCTCCTTTCTGTCTTCCCTAAGAGCTGCCGTCCAACTAACCAAACTAGGAGGAAGAAGAGGTAACCAAATGATATATAATTTGGAGTTACCATGTACACAGTGCAAAGAATGGTTAGGAATACCACATGTGTCCCATATGAATGATATGTAGACAAAAACGTCTCACCAATTTTGCTAAGATATGTTGTAACTTTTTGCTCTATACAAAAAAACATGTATCAAACAGAGTATTAAAACACTATTTTCAATAATTTCTACAGATTTGACAGGGAAAATAGACTAAAGGGAATCAGGTACCAGAGTGCATTGGTTTTAACATGGATGGGAATCACAAATAGCAGCTAAATCAGAGCAATATAGAAGAAAACAAGAAGTTCAAAAAGGCATGTTCCACAAGGCTATAGATACGAAACTTTGGTTATTCAGTGGGTACTGGTATAACTTGTATTAACTTGAATATCTATGTGTATGCAATAACTGAAAGGACATACGTGTAATCATAGGGAATTCTTTTTAATAAGAAACTTTAGAGGGGCAAAGAGAAAATCTTAGTAACATGAATTTTTTAAACATAAATGATTTCTATTGCATTAACACATAATTTTGTAAAGAAGACCTAGCTGTAATATGTGGAAACCTATTTGTAAATATTAAAAATTGCAGGACAAAAGATGCAATATTTGTGTTGATCTTAATTTTATCTCGTTCAATTAGAAACTTTGCTAAAAGATTTTGAATGGACAGGGAGCAGTACGACTTCATGCAACCGGATTCTTTTATTTACTAAATGAGACGTTTGACATTTTGCAATAATAAATTTCTTGACGGTTTATTTGTCCATAAGAAATTGCAAACTTGGCAGATCTTCAGGCCTTCTTTAGGCATAAAGGGACTAGATATGTCCAAAAGTGTAGATTAGTTCAGCTTTGATGTCTTACATCTATATAATATTTTTAATGTATTTTTACTGCAAATTATCTCCCTTATTTATTATGTTCATACTCTTTTTGACTTAAATTATTGTAATTATTCAAAATCTTCACCTTTATCGTCTTTGACCACTTTTCAAAAAAAAAAAGGATCAATTTTTTAATGGAATTTGAAAGATCCGAGTACACAGATGGAATCCAGACATCAAGACGAAACTACCGATAAAATTTCATGTAAATTGGAGCTTTATGAAAATTATGGTTCGCATGTGAAAATTATCATGACCATAATCTTTGGAGGACCATAGAAAAAATCATGATCGAACCGTGACAAATTTCATGGCCATGAAGTTCTCGGCCCGAAGGTTAAAATAATCTATACAGTCACCCATGATTTCTATCATGACCATAATTCTCTCGGCACAATTTGACTGAATCATGCAGAAAAGATTATAGTCTGCTTGTGAAAATTATTACAGTCGTAATTCTGTTGGACGAACTTCACTGAAAGCCATAAAGAGATTATAGCCCGGCCATGAAATTTATCAATCGCGATTTCAAGCCATTTTCTTCCTCAATTTGGCTCATTTTCAGGGGAAACTCTTATGGAAGGTCCTAAAGGTATTTAATAAGTTTTTGGAAGGTTTGGAAAGGACTTTTAGCAACTTTTTGAATGGATCAAAATCTTCACCTTTATTCGCTTTGACCACTTTTCAAAAAAAAAGGATCAATTTTTTTATGGAATTTGAAAGATCCGAGTACACAGATGGATTCTAGACATCAAGACGAAACTACCTATAAAATTTCATGCAAATCAGAGCTTTATGAAAATTATAGTTCGCCTGTGAAAATTATCATGACCATAATCTTTGGAGGACCATAGAAAAAATCATGATCAAACCGTGACAAATTTCATGGTCATGAAGTTCTTGTTGAGAAACCCTGGGGATTTTAAAATTTTACAGACAAGCACAGCGGAAGCAATCCCCGAAACAGGCCAGTCCCAAAAACCCAGAAGATCGAGTCTTGCGAAGAAATCGACACGGTGAGTAAGAGATGATACCTTGATGCAAATTAAGTGATGCGATGCAGGCGCCCAAATGTGCGCTCTCTGCAGTCTCGCACACAGCCGAACCTCGAATCCTCTTCTTCCATGCCGGGTGCTAGCCTCGGGAAGAAGATCCACGCCTTTGGGAGACTTCCTCAATCACTTGCACCAACTCCAGAGGAGATGCCAAGGAGAGGAGGTGGAGCTTCGTCGGAGTCCAACTCTTGAAGCACTCCACCAAGATCCGAACCGGAATCAACCGAAGCCAAAGTCCAACTTTGGAGAGGAGGGCGCCAAGGAACTTCCAAAGTTCCGAACTCACTAAAGGGAAGAGGAGAGGCAATGGGCGAACATCCCTCTCCCTCTTTCCAGGAGTGACGACAAGGGGACAAAGGGGGCAAGAGTTCAAGAGTTGCGACGAGGAGGGAGGAAGGGGGTTTATATACCCATGAATATGTGCACCTCTTCAAGAGGTAAAACCCATTTCGCCCACTCCAAGTGCCATGCGCCCAAGTACATTCACCCACTCCAAGTGA
This sequence comes from Costus lasius, assembly GCA_027563935.2. NCBI lineage: Eukaryota > Viridiplantae > Streptophyta > Magnoliopsida > Zingiberales > Costaceae > Costus > Costus lasius. The sequence goes on along the minus strand of CM050447.1, from coordinate 4,513,591 downwards.
GAAGCTCCAAGTTTCTCACCTTAAGAAGATGTCCAACTTGGATTTGTCTACCTCAAGGAAATGCGCCAAGCTCACTCCAAGTAGCTTGCGCCATTCCATTTGGCCCATTGGCCCAAATGGCTTATTGAGCCCATTTGGCCTATTAGCCCAACTTGGTCTATTGGGCCCATTTGGCCTACTAGGCCCAAAAACAAGTTAGCTCCAAATGATTCCTTTCATCTCATCTAGCACAGTGGTGCTGATGGATTCTCCCAAACAGATCTGAGTTATCCAATAACTCAATCAATAGGCTACCCAATCAATACGAGAACCCGAGTTTCAAGTTGTGCGACCCTGTAGGTTCCTCAGACGTTGGTAGTGATGAACCGAGTTATCACAAGCAGTGATTGGCACCTAGCAGTGCATCGCTGCTACCCAAGTCATCGGAATGGATATCAACATTGACATCCCCATCATCGCAACAAGGTACTGATGCATTACAGTCTCTTTGCCGAACTGATATCTGATTGGACAAAGTGTGTCACCACTTTATTTTCACCCAATCTCATGGTTATGACTAAATCAGGCTTTCACCTGGGTATGACCATACACTTTCAGTCATGCAACCATAGGGGGGCCCGTGGATATCAAGCTTCCCGTAGGAAGGGGCAAATCCTATGTCTGTCCATTGATCTTCTCATATGGGTCGTGACATACCCAATGACAACCGTTATGACCTCCCTACTACGGCGAGGCATTAGGTTGTATCTGTTGAGGATATAATATATAGTAGCTTAGCGGGTTAGGTCTCGTTATCGGGTGTTGGATCCGTTAACTAAGACACACCTATTATCATATATGTGTTTGTAACCCTAAATCTTTTTTCAATGTAGTAATTATCTTCTCTTCTTCCTCTAACTTGGTATCAGAGCGTTTATCGCCGCCTGCCTCCTTGCTCTTTCTCCCGCTTCGTCGTCTCTTCCGCTTCCGCCAGCCAAGTCTCCGCCTCTGCCGTTCTTCTCGCTTCCGCTTCCGTCGCCCGCTTCCTCATCTTCCTCAGGAGGAGGCAGCTGGAGATGAGTGAAGCTTGACCGAAGCTTGTGCACGTGATTCCGCCAGGCGCTCCTCATCCGGTGATCTCTCCGCTCGCGCTTCATCTGTGATCTCTCCGCCAGACGTTCTCACGCGTTCGACGCTCCAGGCGCCTCCTCATCCAGGCGCGCTCACGCGTTCGACGCGCGCTCTTCATCGCGCTAAGTGATCTCTCCGTCAGACGCTCTCACGCGTTCGAACGCGCCAGGCGCTCTTCATCCGGCACTTGCCTGTTGATCTCTCGCGTTTGGAGCTATCACGCTCGACGCCTCTTCCGATCAACACTCGCGCATCTTCAGATCACACTCCACACCGGATCACGCTCGACGCCTCTCGCCGGTTCTGCCTTCTCACGTGCCTCTATTTTTTTCGGTCAACTCCTTCCTTACTCCAGCTGCCCCTTACTTGTTCTTTTATATGGATTTATCAACTATGACTGAATTTAAGCCTGCTTCTAGTGTTGCAACCACTGTTAAGTTTGATGGCAGCAACTACTTGCTTTGGGCAAGGTCTATACGGTTTTATCTTGGTTCACATGGGAAAGAACTTCACCTTACTAGCATGCCGCCTCACCCCTCAGATGCTTCTTATGAGTCCTGGAAACGTTCAGACATGGCGGTTGTCACGTCTCTTTTGGCCAATATTGAGACAAGTATAGCGTCTACTGTCATGTGTTTGGATACAGCCAAAGAAATTTGGGATACTCTCATCTCTATTTATGCCCCTCAAGAAACGATTGGTCAAGTTCATCAACTCTATGAGGACCTCTTTAATCTTAAACAGGCGGGAATGCCTATACCTGATCTCTATCGTATTCTTAAGGGCAAATGGGATCAACTGCAAATGTTACAACCGCCGACTGCTGATGTTTCTGTGACCATTCAACAACGGCAGGAATTATTTGTCTCTCGCTTTCTCGCTGCCCTAGACGATTCTTATGCCGCTGCTAAAGCGCAGCTTCTCGCTGATCCTTCTGTCTCCACGATTCAGAGTGTCTACTCTCGCCTTCTGCGTGTCTCTATGGCCACTCCTACCCCCACAGTTAGTAGCGCTCTTATTGCTCCCCATGGTGGGAGACGTGGTGGTGGTTCTGGTCGAGGCAGGGGGCGTGGCCGGGCCATTGGTCCATGTGAACATTGTGGCCGTGCTAATCATTCATCTGACCGGTGTTGGAAAAAATTTGGCAAACCTACTTATGCCAAGTTGGCCGCTGATCATGGACAAGCTGATGTACCTATATCTGGGCACACTGATATCCCGACTACTTCGACTGATTCGATGATTACAGTGTCTTCGGCAGAGTATGATCGCCTTATTCGATTGGCAGCTCAGGCTGAGTCATCCTCCTCATCCTTGGTGGCCACTACTCCTGGTGTATCTGGTATTGCTTCTCTTGCTGCATCTCCTAATACTTGGATCTTAGATTCCGGCGCTACTTCTCATGTTTCAGGTAATCGTTCCTTATTTGCTTCACTTCAAACTGGTACCAACCATAGTCCTATATCCATTGCTGATGGATCTCTTATTCCTGTCCATGGCATCGGGACAATTCACTTAGGCTCTAAACTTACCTTGCTTAATGTACTTTATGTCCCACAGTTTCCCGTGAATCTCATTTCTGTGTATGCTCTATCTAAAGGTTTGAACTGTTCGATCACCTTTTCCTCCTCCTCTTGTGTTTTTCAGGACCTCAGGACGAAGGCGAAGATTGGTGGGGGGCTTAAGGTTGGTGGTGTCTATGTGTTGACTGACCCTGCTTCTATTTCGTCCAGTGCTTTGACGGCCGCTTCTTCTCCTTACACGTGGCATTGTCGCTTGGGTCATATTTCATCAACGAAAGTGCAACAATTTTTGTCCCTTAAATCTTGTCCTTCTTTTGAGTGTGATGCATGTCAGGTTGGAAAACATCATCGCACCTCTTTTCCTAATAGTGTCAGTCCTCCAACAAATGTACCTTTTCATATTGTTCATTCAGATATTTGGGGTCCGAGTCTTGTTCCAACCAGAGATGGTTTTAAATACTTTGTGACATTTATCGATGACTTTTCTCGCATGTGTTGGATTTACTTGTTAAAGAATCGTTCAGATGTGCTTCATGTTTTTCAACTGTTCTATCTTGAAGTTAAAAATCAATTTGGCTTACCATTGAAAGTTTTGAGAACTGATAATGCTCTTGAGTACACCAGTTCAGGGTTTACTCAATTCTGTGAGTCACAAGGGATTCTCCATCAAACCACCTGTCCTTATACCTCTCAACAGAACGGTGTCGCTGAACGTAAGAACCGTCACCTCCTTGATGTCACTCGCGCTATTATGTTTCACATGCATGTTCCTAAATCTTTTTGGGGTGATGCTGTTCTGACTGCCACATACTTGATTAACCGTGTCCCTACCGCCACACTTCAAGGTAAATGCCCTCTTTCCGTTCTCTCACCAGACTGCCCTGTTTTTCTCATTCCGCCCAAGACATTTGGGTGCCTTTGTTATGTTCACAATCTCTCTCCCCATAATGATAAGTTGGGTCCACGTGTTGTTAAATGTGTCTTTCTTGGCTACTCTCGAACTCAGAAAGGGTACAGGTGTTTTGATCCTCGAACGGGACGCTATTTGGTAAGCATGGATGTCTCATTCTTTGAATCTACACCGTACTTTCCAGCTTCTGTCTCTGTTGATCACCTCATTCCTGTCCCTACTCCATGCCCATTAGATGTACCATCTGCACCTTCGCTGGTTCCTGGTACCTCTTCTGTTCCTTTACAGGTGTATCATCGTCGCACACCGGCCGCTCCAGCTCCTGTTCCCCCACCTGACACGCCATTGCCTGAGGGTCCTTCTCCAGATCCCGATGCTCTACCCATTGCTTCAGATCCAGATGATCTACCCATTGCTCTTCGCAAAGGGCGACGCTCTACCGCTAAGTATCCCATTTCTCATTATGTTTCCTATCACCGTCTTTCCAATTTTCATAATGCCTTTATCACTGCGCTATCCTCTAGTTCTGTTCCTACCAGTCACTCTGCAGCTCTTTCTCTTCCACACTGGAAGGCCGCCATGGATGAGGAACTAGATGCTCTTACCTCGAGATGCACTTGGAGCCTTGTTCCCCTTCCTTCTGGGGCTCGGCCTGTTATGTGTCGGTGGGTCTACACTGTTAAGCACAATCCTGATGGCTCTGTCAATCGCTATAAAGCCCGCTTGGTGGCCAAGGGCTTTACACAGATATATGGTGTTGATTACTTGGATACGTTCTCTCCAGTTGCCCGGTTGAACTCTGTTCGCATTATTCTTTCCCTTGCCATTAGCCTTGAGTGGTCACTTCATCAGCTGGATATCAAGAACGCCTTTCTGTATGGTGATCTTACTGAAGATGTTTATATGCATCAGCCACCTGGTTATGTCAAGCCGGGGGGGATGGTCTGCAAGTTACACAAAGCTATATATGGTCTCAAACAGAGTCCCAGGGCATGGTTCCAGAAGTTTTCTTCCATCATATCTCACATTGGCTTCGTTCATTGCAAATCTGATCACTCGATCTTCATTAAGAAATCACCTTATGGTATTATTATCTTGGCCATTTATGTTGATGATATTCTTTTATCTGGCAATGATTCCCAAGGTATCCATGAGACCAAAACATATCTTCAATCTCAATTCTCCCTCCGTGATATGGGAACCCCTCACTATTTTCTTGGTATTGAGATTGCCTATAAAGGCCCAAATGTTCACTTGTCTCAAAGGAAGTACACCCTTGATCTTCTCTCTGACACTGGAATGCTAGAGTGCAAACCCTATGATGTACCAATGGTTCCAAATGAACGACATAGCTTATGGGAAACATCTGAAGATACTGATCCTCTCTTGTACAGACAAGTTGTGGGCAAACTCATTTATCTTACTGTAACTCGACTGGATATCTCATTTGCAGTTGGTGTCGTCAGTCAGTTTATGCAGTCTCCCAAAAAATGTCACTGGAAAGCCGTACTGAGAATTCTTCAATATCTTAAGAAATGCCCAGGTAAAGGCCTTCTATACAAGAACAATGGACACCTTGCTGTTGAGTCCTACTCTGATGCTGACTATGCAGGGAACGTTGATGACCGTAAGTCCATATCCGGTTTCTGTGTGTATGTTGGAGGAAATCTTGTCACCTGGAAGAGCAAGAAACAAAATGTGGTGTCTAGGTCGAGTTATGAAGCAGAGTATCGTGCTATGGCACACACCACATGTGAGCTCTTATGGATCAAAGGTTTAATGATAGAGTTTGGCTTAGTTGTTGATAATCCCATGATTATGCATTGCGATAACCAGTCAGCTATTTTCATTGCCAACAATCCATCCTTTCACGAGCGCACCAAACATGTTGAAATTGATTGTCACTTTATCAGAGATGCTATCTCAAATCGTCAGATCACCACTCCATATACCAAGTCTGGAGATCAAGTTGCCGATATCTTTACTAAAGCTCTCAATTCAGCCAAAATGTATGAATTCTGTAACAAGCTGGGCATGATTGATATATTTGCTCCAGCTTGAGGGGGTGTGTTGAGGATATAATATATAGTAGCTTAGCGGGTTAGGTCTCGTTATCGGGTGTTGGATCCGTTAACTAAGACACACCTATTATCATATATGTGTTTGTAACCCTAAATCTTTTTTCAATGTAGTAATTATCTTCTCTTCTTCCTCTAACTGTATCAAAGTATGCCCCTAACCATATAGAAGAGTCAATGACCTCAAGTCAAGGGATCAATGCATCTCCTGTCACATATGAGCTTAATTCATTACACCAAGTTAAAGTCTCACAGCGGGTCGGTCCAGTATATCCATCACTGATATACCCATATGCCTGCGTTAGCACCCCGTGCGTAACCAGCCCATATACCAGTCTCACATGTACCAAAGCTGTCCCTTATCTACTCAGGTACTCGACTGGGGACACACCGTTTGAGCACAGATACAATCTGTCTCCAGGGACATTATTATCCATGTACATAATCACAGATGTAAACATAATATAATAATGACAATGCCATAATGATATATTAAATATCAATGTCAAGTAGTACAAGATGAACCAACAACGGGTCCAAGGGCACATACACCAATAGTTCTCGGCCCGAAGGTTAAAATAATCTATACAGTCACCCATGATTTCTATCATGACGATAATTCTCTCGGCACAATTTAACTGAATCATGTAGAAAAGATTATAGTCTGCCTGTGAAAATTATGACAGTCGTAATTCTGTCGGACGAACTTCACTGAAAGCCATAAAGAGAATCATAGCCCGGCCATGAAATTTATCAATCGCGATTTCAAGCCATTTTCTTCCTCAATTTAGCTCATTTTCAGGGGAAACTCTTATGGAAGGTCCTAAAGGTATTTAATAAGTTTTTGGAAGGTTTGGAAAGGACTTTTAGCAACTTTTTGAATGGATTTTTGCAAGGGCGACTGAGTAGTGACAAAAGTGATTTCTTCATTCTAAGAGCTTTGTTCTTTATTTTTCTGCACTGATCCTCACGAGGGAGCCCTAGTTTTGTCTTTCCTTGTCAATTTCATCTTTATTTATTAATTGTAATCAAGAACTTGAAGAATTTGATGCTCAAATGATGAACATGCCAGCGTAAACATATTTTAGGACTAGGGCATAGCCTATATTTGTGATTTAAATTGTGATTTTTTTCTTTTAAAGTAGTTTACTTGTGCTTGATTTAAATATTGTTGTGCTTATTTATGTGTTTATCTTTGGCCAAAATTAACATATTGTTAGACATCACAAGAAGAGTTGAAAGGTAAATTGAGATATTGGATCTATGATATTCGAACATATTGATTGGGTGACAAAAGTAGAACTAATTAATCTGAGGGGTTATATGATTTATCAAAAACTCAATGAGTCTATTTCGAGTTAATGACCACAAAAGTAGAGAATTAACTTCGGTAGACATCGAATTGTGCTACTGAAAGGGGGCAATTCATACATTCAAATAAATCTCTTTCAGTAAAGTAAAGTTCTTTAATAAGATAAATCCTGCTTTTAGTGTCATATGACAATGTGGTGAACCTGAAGTCATGTTCTCTCTTTAACTTGATTACATCACTTGTTGCCTTCTACTAGTTAACTTAGTAGTTTAATTTACTCAGATTCTAAATTCACTCTATTTTTATCCATCTAGTTAACATTCTTCAAATTAGTTGGTACTTAGCCATTGGTACTTGTGGGATGATATTTATTTTATTATTTCAATAGGTTGTGCACTTGCGGCAAGCCCATCACTGACTTTCTATCAAATTCTTCAAAACTATCAAAAAGTGTACAACAATTGGGTGAACTTGTCGACCTAGATTCACATAACAGTATGGCTGAAAATGGACCACATATGTAATCCAGAGATGGATATCAGTCAACTAAGAGTTTTGTACCATTGTAGACATGAATGTTATACCAGAAAGGGCAGAGATGAGCTGACAACATTTGCCTAGTTATGTCAACATCGAGCTAAAATATTCATTTGATTTTTGGATTGCTTGTGGCTACTAAAGTTGACATTGTAGATACTACTATTATTGTAGTTATGTTTTGATTGTTACATTTCATGTTGTGTTGAGTTTGTTGAGATATGTAATCATGTGTTATAGAAGTGGTAATTTACATGAATGAAAACTTTGTTAGACATTAGAAACAAAAGGTGTACAAAAGAGGATAAGCCCTTTTAAACTCAAAAGGTGCTTACTACAGCTTAGTGGAGTACCAAAAGAAGACCACACAAGTGATCCATGCAGAACCATGAGATGGGCGGTCCACAAAAAAAGAAGTAATACTAGAGTATCATAGGTATACATAAAGAACATGAAATATGATATGATGGTGGGATGAAACTAGAGGTAGATTTGATCTGGTAGGTATTTCATAGAGAAAATTATTTATTGTTACTGTGGTATTATAGCAACATTAGGTGTAGATTTGAGCACTTTGTAATAGAGTATGATATTCGCCATCCATATCCTAATTACTTTTACTCAGTTTATATTATCAATTTGTTGGAGATTGTTACGAACCCGTTTAGCTTAACGGGTTCATCACCTTGTAAATATACATTGTTTTTCACACGTATGAACAGTAACCTAGTTTCTGCTACAGTAACTTGGTATCAGAGCCCGCGTTCCGTCGCTGCCGGTTGCCTCTCCTCTTACGCCTTCTCTGGCGTCTTCCTCCACCTCCACCTCTTTCACTTCCGTCCTCCCCACCCTCTCCTCTCGCTGTTCACGTAAATAGTCCTCTCCGCGTCTGCTCCCCGCTTCCGCCTCTTCCCTTGTCGCGCCCTCTCTGAAGCACTGGACCATCTTCGGCAAGGCTAGCCTTCCTCCTTTCCTGGCGAACTCCCTGGAGGCGTATCTCTAATCGAAGGAGTCTTGGACCTCGCTCTGGACTCGTCGAGACCCTCTTTCTCCTCCCGCCGTTTCCACCAGCATCGTCTGCCGACTTCCTTCCTCTTCTTGTTCCAGTTGCTTCACAGATACGTATCATAGTTGCTTCCTTGCTGCGATTACTCTATGGATATGCCTATTACAGTTGCTTTAAAACCTGCCTCTAGCATTGCTACAACGGTTAAATTTGATAGTAGCAACTATCTACTTTGGGCTAGATCTATGCAATTTTATCTTGGCTCCCATGGGAAAGATATGCATCTGACGGGCACCGCCCTAGACCCTTCAAGTCCTGCCTATGAAGCATGGAGGTGCTCAGATATAGCCGCTGTTACATCTGTTCTCACTAGTATTGAAACTAGTATTGCTTCCACGGTTATATGTTTGGACGCGGCTAAAAAAATTTGGGATGTTTTTGCTTTAACTTATGCTCCACAAGAAAGCATATGTCAGGTCCACAAGTTGTATGAGGACATCTTCAATCTCAAACAAGCGGGCATGACACTCCCTGATCTCTATCGGATACTCAAGGGAAAGTGGGATCAACTACAGATGCTACAGCCTCCTATTGTTGATATATCGGTTACCATCCAACAACGACAAGAATTTTTTGTGGCCCGATTTCTCACTGTGTTGGAAGATTCTTATGCTGCTGCCAAAGCCCAACTCCTGGTTGACCCGACTGTTCCCACAATCCAGAATGTTTACTCACGCCTTCTCCATGTTTTTATGGTCACCCCTTCTCCTACTACTGAGGTTAGCAGTGCCCTCCTTGCTCCTCCCCTACTACTGAGGTTAGCAGTGCCCTCCTTGCTCCTCAAGGAGGCAGACGTGGCGGTCCTGGTTGAGGTTGAGGTCGAGGTAGGGGCCACGGCCCGTTTCTGTGTGCACACTGTGGTTGCACTAATCACCCTTCTGAACGCTGTTGGAAAAAGTTTGGCAAGCCTGCCCAGGCCAGAGTTGCCATTGACAGTGAGCCACATGCTTTAGGGCAGGGTGTGCCCTCTGTTCCTCACTCAGCATCTCCTTCTCATATTGACTCTACTGTCACTGTGTCTTCAGTCGAATATAAGCTCCTTATCTGCCTTGCAACCCAGGCTGAAGCACCCTCCTCATCCTTGATGGCTTCCACCTCTGGTGTATCTGGTATTGTCGCTCTAGCCACCTATTCTAATACTTAGGTACTTGACTATGATGCCACCTCGCATGTCTCAGGTAACCGGGCTTTGTTTGTATCTTTGCAAATTGATACTACTCACAATCCAGTGTCTATCGCGGACGACTCTCTCATAACTGTCCTAGGCAGTGGAACTATTCATATTAACCATGAATTTATTCTTTCCAATGTTCTTTATGTTCCTAAGTTCCCTGGTAACTTTGTCTCTGTTTATGCTCTCACTAAGTCTTTGAACTGCTACATAACATTCTTTTCTTCACATTATATCTTTCAAGACCTCAGGACGAAGGTGACGATTGGTGGGGGGGCTTAAGGTTGGTGGCGTGTATATGCTAACTGACCCTGCTCAAGGGACTTCTCAAGTTCTGTTGTCCGCTAATATCTCTCCATACACTTGGCATTGTAGGTTAGGCCATATCTCTCCAACCAAAGTGCAACAATTTTTGTCTCTCAAGTCCTGTCCATCTTTTGAATGTGATGCGTGCCAACTTGGTAAACATCATAGGACGTCATTTCCTAGTAGAGGAGGCATGTCCTCTAGTGCACCGTTTTGTATTGTTCACTTTGATATTTGGGGTCCTAGTCCTGTAACCACCAGAGATGGTTATAACTATTTTGTGACATTTATAGATGACTTCTCTTGCATGTGTTGAGTTTTCTTATTGAAAAATCGTTTTAATGTGTTTGTTGCATTCAAATTATTCTATGCTGAAATCAGAAATCAATTCTCTTTGCCATTGAAAATTTTGGGCACTGACAAATGCCCATGAGTACACTAGTTCTGTGTTTCAGGACTTTTGTGAATATCCACCAAACCACTTGTCCATACATCTCTCAATAGAATGACATCGCTGAACGTAAGAACCAGCATCTCTTGGATGTTTCCCGCACTCTCATGTTTCATATGCATGTTCTTAAATGTTTTTGGGGGCTGTGGTTCTTACTGCTACCTATCTCATGAATCGTGTGCCTTCCTCGTCCATACAAGGGAAATCTCCACTCTCTGTTCTTTTCCCTACTCATCCTACCTTTCCTATCACTCCAAGGACTTTCGGTTGTGTGTGCTATGTTCATAACCTTTCCCCTGGGGTTGACAAACTCAGCCCCCGCTTCATTAGATGTGTCTTTCTTGGATACTCTAGGACTCAGAAAGGTTATTGATGCTTTGACCCTCGGACTGGTAAATGGTTTATTAGCATGGATGTTTCCTTCCTTAAATCAACTTCGTATTTTGCTCTTAATTTCGGGGGCTTGCGTCGTTCTGGCTTCGACCTCATACCTACGCTGAACATTCCACTTCCTGCTCTATCTCCATTGCCTCCTTCCATTCCTGTTCCCCTACCGGTTGCGACATCTCCACCCATCACTGATGCACCTCCTTTGCAGGTTTACCACAGACGCCCTTGGCTAGCCGTCACCTCGGCCCCCCACCTAATGCTCCTCTACCTGAGAGTCCTCCGCCCACCTCTCCTGATCTGCCGCGTAAGGGCTGTCACTCTACTGCTAAGTACCCCGTTACTCACTTTATTTCTTATGATCATCTTTCACCCTCTCATCGTACCTTCACCACTGCTCTCTCCACTCACATTTTACCTAGGACCTTTTCTGAAGCTCATGCCAACCAATGTGGCAAGCCGCCATGGATGAGGAAATGGATGCTCTTACCTCTGGGCACACTTAGACTCTTGTTCCTTGCACCACCCCCCCCCCTCCCCCGGGATTCGCCTGTTGCTTGTAAATGTGTGTACACAATCAAGCACAACCCCGATGGTCCGTGAATCGCTTTAAGGCGAGGCTTGTAGCAAAGGGGTTTACCCAGGTTTATGAGGTTGACTACTTGAACACCTTCTCCCCGATGGCCCAGCTCAACTCGGTGCGGATTATTTTTTCGCTTGCCATTAACCTGGAGTGGTCCCTTCATCAACTGGGTGTCCGGAATGCCTTCCTCTGCGGCGATCTCACCGAGGCTATCTATATGCACCAATCTCCAGGGTATGTTAAGCAGGGGGAGTTGGTCTGCAAGTTACACAAGGCTATTTATGGTCTAAAGCAGAATCCAAAGGGCCTGGTTTCACAAATTTTCTCAAATTATATCCAAAGTGGGCTTTCATCATTGCAGATCAAATCACTCAGTGTTCGTTCGCAAATTTGCTAAGGGCATTGTCTTGGCCATTTATGTTGATGATATCCTCCCTTCTGGCAGTGATCTTGAAGGTATATTTGAGACTAAGTGGTTTCTACAATCTCAATTCTCTCTTCAAGACTTAGGTAAGCCCAGGTATTTTCTAGGAATTGAACTCGCGTACAAGGGCTCAAAGGTACATCTATCTCAACAGAAATATGTGTTAGATCTCTTGGCTGAAACTGACATGCTTGAATGCAAACCCGAGAAAGTTCCTATGGTGCCAAATGAACGATATAGCAGGTGGAACGAATTGGAACCCTTTTACTCCACCTTGTACAGACTAGTGGTTGGCAAACTTATATATCTCACTGTTACGCGTCCTGATATATCCTTCGCGGTTGGGATTGTCAGTTAGTTTATGCAATCTCCAAAGAAATGCCACTGGAAAGTAGTACAAAGGATTTTACAGTATCTCAAGAAGTCCCCAGGCAAAAAACTCCTATATCAGAAAAGGGGCACGTAAACACTGAAGCGTACTCAGGCGCCGACTACGCAGGGAATGTAGATAACCGAAAATCCATCTCAGGGTTTTGCACATACGTTGAGAGAAATCTAGTAACCTGGAAAAGTAAAAAAATAGAATGTTGTCTCTAGATCAAGTTGTGAAGCTGAATACCATGCTTGGCACATACCACTTGTGAATTGATGTAGATTAAGAGTTTGCTAAAAGAGTTTGATCTATTCATTGATAACCCAATGATCATGCACTGCGATAATCAATTTGCTATATTCATTGCCAACAATCTAGCCTTTCATGAAAGAATAAAACATGTGGAGATCGATTGTCACTTTATTAGAGATGTCATCACTAGTAATCAAATTCAGACTTCGTACACTAAATATGAAGGCCAAGTGGCTGATATATTTCTAAAGGCACTTAGTTGCTATAAATTTCATGAGTTTTGTATTAAGCTATATTTATTTGACATATTTACTCCAGCTTGAGGGGGAGTGTTACAAACCCGTTTAGCTTAACGTGTTCATCACCTTGTAAATATACATTGTTTTTCACCCGTATAAACAGTAACCTAGTTTCTGCTACAGTAACTGAGATAATGGGCCTAGTAACTCTTGTTTTCTTTGTCTTCACTTTTCAAACTTTATCATTTTTACGACTGGATGTTCGAATTAGTAGAGTTTGTTTGAATATATAGAGGCATGTGCATACTTACTGTGATTAAAGTGTTATTTGTAGAACATTATGTTAGTTTGTTTTGGTTTAGATGGATACAATTATGTTATGAGTTAGACCATTCAAACATTTATATATATGAGATGTGACAAATATATGAAACTATTCTACTACCATTATAGTTTTGTAGTGTTATTTGTTACTTATTATGAATGTGTATTTTATGTAATGACAACATGACTAATATAATTATTCATCTTTAAGTGTGGTATAACTAGTGTTGTTAAATAGCGGTTAATAGCGTTTTTGCATAGTGGATTTTGAGAATTCCGTAATCTAATGCTTGTACTGGAAATATCGGAGACAGTATATGATATTAATGAGTGTAATGAGTGGTTAGTTAGGAACATAGATGTTGATAAAGATGATGCTAGAAATGAAAGGGTCTTTTGAGGATATAAATGATAATATAGTTTATTTTTATTTGAATATTGATTAACTTTTTTATGTATACAATATATGTTTTAAATGTTGTGACTTTCACTATTGGTGTTAAAATTTTATTTAAACTAAGGCTTACGATATACAAAGCTAAGGAGTCTCAAATATGAAGATTTTGATTATTCTAAATTCTACTACTTAAATAGAGTCGACAATTTATACCATGCGATTCGTTGAAGCTCAACCCGAACCCGATATGTTTATTAATTATATCAGAGTATCAGTCTAACTCAACTTGACAAGCATAATCTATTTAATTTATAAATATATACAAATAAATATTATACATATATTAAAATAAATATTTTATATTTAAATATATTATAATATATATGCACCTATAAATATGATGTGTATACAACGTTTTAAAATCCGGTTCGAATCAACCGGTTTTGTTGATTCATACCGGTCCAATGGAGGTCTTGACCGAACCAACTGGTGGAGAAGGAGAAGGAGAAGAAAGATAAGAGGAGAGGAAGGAGAGGAAGAAGTAGGAGAAGAAGGAGAAGGAGAGGGAGACGAAGGAGCTTACGAGCAAGCGATTGGATGCGAGAGATTGAGCGATGGACACAAGCAAGTGAGCGACGATCGCGAGCGCAGGTACCCCTCTTCTTCCCATATTCTTCTTCTTCTTCTTCTTCTTCTTCTTCTTCTTCTTCTTCTTCTTCTTCTTCTTCTTCTTCTTCTTCTTCTTTTTCTTCTTCTTCTTCTACTCCACCTAGTTCCACTGATTTTCGGTACGAATCAGTATATACCGGTTCAGATCAGCTTTTCAAACCTTGTGCATATTACATATATAATATGTATAATATAAACAGGCTACATGGGTCCACCTGCTTTACCACTCGAACATGATGAAGCTTGAGTAGAACCTGCTTGACTTTGTGCAGGGTCATGTTAGCATGTCGAGACAATATTTGCCAACTATGTACTTAAATATGCTTAAAATAAAAATGTCTCTTCTATCCAGTTTCAATTTGGTTGAATGGATTAATTTTGAAAACACCCTATATTATTTTGGTCATCCCTGATCTTCTTTGCATTAGTAATAGAGCAATCACCCATCTTTTCTTTCTCTGTTAAGCATGCTCATTTGATCTTCCGGATACTTACCTTTAGGTAGGTAAGCCTCCATTGTTTAGTAGAGAGGTAAATGAGGTTTGGAATTTAGTGTTACCTTGATCTAGAATTGATAAATTGGAACTAAAATTAGTGAGAGTTTGATTTCAATCTAGTTGTGTGTATAATTGTAGACTCAGTGTATATACGTTAGAACTTAAGCAGATATATGTGTGTATATATATGCATATATATATAATTAGAGCAATGTATAATAAGTATGTTAAAAATATTTCATACCACTTGTACATACAAGAAAAAGATTTGAGTTGGAATCCAGAAATTTGAAAGAGTAAAGGACAACTATAAAGGTAGGGATCTACCTTAGCCTTTAGTTTAGTTGGTGTACATTTGTAAATTCTTAATATGGATTTGGTCTAATAGACTAATATACAGATAGAGTACATAATTTTGGTGTGAAAATATTGTGACCTGTAATCTTATCAGGGATGGTCAATGATTTGCTAACAAGCCATGATATGTATCATAAGTACTGATTAACATTAGCCTTAAATAAGATGGTCGATCTCTATAGGAGCACTATTCACTTGTGATGGGCAAGTAGGATGAAATGTTAGAATATCATATACCCTTACTACAAATATAACAAGATTAATGACAAGACCTTTTGGTGGTAAAGTTTATCTCGGGTCTAGATAACTCTTATTCCTTTGCACAAGATCAATTATGGGTATATGCTACAGTTCCAAACTAGTATGTAGGTCTAGACTAGTTTTGTAAACCTTGATCACTATTTGTTTCTAATGCATTTGGTGGCACCTCCATTGCTCCACCTTTGAGTTCAATGCATTAATGGCTCCACACTCAAGGAATGATAATGGTTATATTGATAAAAGTTAGGGTTGAGGTAGTCTGTTGAATGGATTGAAATACCGCTCTGGTACCAGCTATACATAGTTACATATTATATATATATATGCATTTTTGGCACTAACTAGTATCAGTTGTATACATAATGATCCAGTGAAGAACTGGTTTACTGGTATAGAATAATATTGTAAACCAATTATAGAAATACCAATTATATTCCTAACAAATGTTCACAAAAATTTATGCAACCTCTACATGCAAAAGTTGCTAGTTCAATCATAAACAAAAGAGAAACTAGGCTGATAAACAGTAACCCTCACGGGTTATTGCATTGGGTTTAAATAGATCCAACCCATAATTCTTTAACTCTTGACACTCCCCCCATTGAGTTGAAGCATAGCTATCAATCATATCCAGCTTGTTACATAAACTATGAAAGCTAACAAGTCCAAGTAACTTAGTGAAGATGTTAGCTAATTCCTCTTTAGATCTAGTATAAGAAAGGAATATAATTTGTTAGCAACACCTTCTCAAATGAAGTGTCAATCAACTTTGATATGTTTGGTTCTTACATGAAAAATTAATCAACTTCGATATGATGTCTTAGATGTAAGTTTGTAAAAACATGATCAAGTCTGAATCTTGATTTATTTTTATGCTACATAGTTGTGGCATGACGTTTCTGGCACTTGATATGATATATATACTGTTTCTGACATATCCTATTATTGACAACATGCTTATAGGTAAGACCACTTGAATCAGAAATTAGCAATATGGTGTTTATGGCCATGAACAATATAAAGTATAAAATATTTCATTTATTATACTGTTTATTTGTCTTATCCCTACCCATAATTTTATAGGTGAAGATAACCCTGTCTCCTTGATTTTCATTTCCAAGGTTGAGGTAGTTGGAAGGATTTATTTTTCTCATATACTTAGATGTTAAATTCCGAATCCACTTGTGAAATTTTCGTGTGCCCAAGAATGATTTTCGGTAGGACTAAGCATATTTCTTCAGCGCCTGACATAACTTATATCTATACAATATAGGAATAAAAACTATTAATCAAAATGTGAAAGCTCCTAATTTCATCAACTTCAACAAGACAGGTAGTAGAGGTGAAAATGAGTAGACAGTGAAACCAAACTACATATTTGCAAAATAATAGATGAAATTAATACCATGTGAAGTGTAAAAGCAGTGGTGGTCATTGGAGCTTGATGAATTGTAGATTGAAAGCAAAACTGATCTTTTCAGACCATCTTTCAAGATACTAAATCCAAGTGGAGTACATGGAGTACGTTGAAGAATAGCAGAGAATGAACAAAGCATTTCAACTCCATGGTTCTGAAATGCACAAAAACACACCAATGCACCTAGCTCCACAAAATCCATATGACCAACTCGCTGTTGCAGTCCTGAAGCAAACATGGTATTGAGTATTCTATTCAATCTACATAATGCAAGAAATTGAGAAAATATTTAAAGAGTTTTAACATCCAAGGGATGGAACTAATCACTAACTTCATAAACAAAATGAAATAAATCAAATTATCAATTCTAACAAATAATAGAGATACAAAAACAGAGGTTTTCTTTTCTTCCCTAACATCACTGCCCTCCTTTTTGATTAGTATCTTTCTTTTCATCTTGTTCACCTCCATTACTCTCTGTTTAGTTACCAAATAGCAGGACTACATGAACACAAGGCGGCAGGCTTACTGGTCATTATGTAGTATCCTGCAACCTTGGTCATTGTAGTCTAGTAACTTGATGCGTTGCATTTACACCATATTTTTGCCTATGTTTTATATCATATTTTGGGCTTATCTGCATGATTTTGTGCTAATTTTAGTGTTTTTATCTTACTTTGCACGGAATCTTTACTTTTCTGTGTTTTAATAAAAATATAGGTAAAATGGCGTAAAAATGAAGGATTTCGAGGGATTTGAACCCAAAGCATGATTCCCAAGGAGATCGCGAGCCTACACGTCAAATTTGGGGCGAAAACGATGAAGAACGAGACATTTACGGCCTTGGCCGTAATTATGGATTTAACCGTAAAAGCGACGTCGAGCGAGAGATGAAAATCGGCTAAGTGTCGGAATGACCAAAAACTTTCACGGGTGAAGTCGTAATTCCATCACGGGCCGTGAAACTTTCTGTGACCGAAAGCATTATACACAGAAACATTTACGGCCTCAGCCATAAACGCATCACGGGCCGTAAAAACTTCCGTCCTACGAGTTTTTCACACGTTTTTCACCCGATTCAAACCAGATTTGAGCCAAACTTCGCAGAATCGTTCTTTGATGGATTCTAAACCAGTCCAACTATAAAAGGAAAGATTTCTCGAGGGTTTAGAGAGCTTCTCTGGATGAAGACAAGCGGCGTCGGCGATCGAGGCGACAACTAAATTTCGAAGCATATTCCGGCGAGATTCCGCCTAAAAGTAACGATTGATCGACTATTCCTCATCTACAGATCGAGGAGAAGGCGGGTTCTATAGTTCTTTTGGCGATTTCTTGCAGATTTTCATGAGTTTTCACTTGTTCATCATAAACTTCATGTATTTCCTTAATATCATGAGCGAGTAGATATCTGTTTCGGGATGATTGGGCATAGCCCATTGACTTTTATGCATCAATCTATATTTTTACTATTTTCATAAGAGTTTGTCATCATGATTTAGTTGAAATTGCATATATCTCGTAATTTACCCTGGCCAAGTAAGTTTATGTCTTAGACGTTGCGAGATGGATCGAGAGGTGAATTGCAACGTCTGACCTATTTCAATTGAACCTGTAAATCTGATCACGAGAGTAGTTCGGATTTACATGAAGGATTTAACCAACTTTTCATAGAACTTAATGGGTTTAATTAGCTTGACTGTCATAAGAGTAAGGAGTTAATCTAATTAAATACCTTATTACGCTCCGAGAGGAGGTAATATGTACCTTAGGAAGAGTCCTTTTCATGATAGATAAATCTTTGATTTAGTTATCTTTTTACCGACGTATAATTGTCAGTGTGGCGAACCCATAAAATCCCGATCCTTTAGAAACTGAACCTCTTAAAAGCTGCTTTCAAGTTTGTCTGTGCGTAGAAGTTTAGAAAGACCACCAAAATATTCTGCCTAATTTCGAACAAGTCAAGAAGTCAGTACTTAACTACGTAGTCCTCGTGGGATCGATAATCTTTTATTACTTCGATAAATCCGTACACTTGCGGATCGCTATCATAACTCTAACTCGTTCATATGAATTGCCGGTCTAGTTGTTAAAGCAGGTTGATTTCAGTGATCAAAATAGTTATGTTACTGGGCTGGTAAGCAAAAGTTGTGTATTGTCTAATTGTATAACAACCTCTAACTATCTGACTTAACCAAGTGTGTTCATGAACTAAAACATGCATCCCTGTGCCCAAAAGGTCTAGTAACTCCCATTTGGTCGCCTACAATGTGGACCGGCATTCCTGAGCTCCACTATAACAGTTCATCAAATTCAACAGAGTACAAGTTGAAGCACATATTTTTCCTTTCACACTACTTATCACTCCTGCATTATACAAGTATACAACTACAAAGAACGAGCAGTTGCCCCGATCTATCAGCCTAAAAGAAGAAAAGATACAAAAGAAACAAGTAGAACACATAATTATCTTCTGTTCACATCCATGCATCTGTAAGAAGCTGTTTGGTTTTGCTACAACTATGGAACAAGATTATTTGCAGAAACTAAATAGTTGCAAGTGAACAAGTTGCAACACATGTATTTGCAATTAAATCGTGAAAGCCTGCAAGTACACGAGCAACAAAAACTATTGCATGTAAAACCTGTAGGTTAAGGGTATAAAAGACAGCACATCTTTTTTATAGCTATGTAGGTCCTGTTGAGGTTTAGCTTAAACGGGCTATGAGTGATGTTGATCCAAACTATTTATGTCTCACTAACCTGAAAGCATGCTTAAAATATAAAAAATAAGTAATAATTATACTAATTTTTCCTTAGACATTGAAATTATGGTATAATACATTCACAATGAACATGATCCTTAGTATCATGAAGTTGTTAGTTAAGTCAAAGTATGTTGCATTCTAACATTTTGGTCCCTAAATTTTACTTTCCCAACTTTCTACACCTAAAAGTTTTATTTTTTTTTCAACTCGGTACTAATCCTCAGCAATTCAAGGCTTAAATAAAAAAAAGTTGAAGACCAAAATTTTTTTAAAAAAATGTTAACTTCAAGAACCATTCAAATAAAATAGAATATTAAGAAAAATTTTTTTTGGCCAATGTGAGAAAATAAAATATTGTGAGAAATCTAAGAAGACAAACAAATGTTTGGTAACGAAAATTGTCTTTCATGATTACAATTAATGAATTAATTGATAATGTTTGAATTATCTTAAATATAGAGGATACTATCTTATTTTTAAGAATTAAGGATTTATACTATTTTAAACATATGGTTTTAGTTTGTCATACATTACAATTTTGAAAAAGAAGTTATACATTGCACCTTTAATGATTATCATTAGTAGATTATTTCTTCATTTGCAGCCGTCCAAATCTACTATTGCACGTTGTAGGTTTATTTACTGGCATCTAAAACAGTTAAATTGCAACAAATACTTGGAGTCAAGGTTTGCATTATCAGTCCGACCGATGGTACCAGTCTGTTCCACAGTGCTATAGTGAGAACGAACCCATCTCGGGTTGGTACAAGCCGAAATTTTTTGCTGCTTCAAACAGAAATTGAAATCATTGCTTGGAGTATTTATATTTGATTGCAGTTGGTATTTATACATGTAGGATACTATTGCATAAGTAGTATAAAATTGATATTAAGTGATAACAACCAATTAAGTGAACTTGGAAAAAGGACAAAACTGAGCTCAATAAGATGCATCATACTAGAATAAAAAGCCAGAGTACTTTGCTGAATAAAAAATAATCATGAAATTAATGCTTGATCAAAAGTCCATACCTAATTGTGAGAGAGTTACCAAAATCCAGGAACCACTATGCTGCAAGGCTTCGGATATTAGATCGAGCTGTAGGATATATAACATTAAGAAATGTGCCTCACAGAAGATAATCAATGCTTGTCTCATCTTCCTGCAAGGAGAGTGTCTTAACAAAAACACCAGGAAGAAGCACACTGTAGGTCAAGGAAAACATGAGAAAAGCTCAGAAGATAATAAAGGATGCACAAACAATGGTTAATTTACAAATAATCAAGAATCTAAAATTTCAACCTCAGCACATAAATATGGAGAGAGAAACTTAAGTTCCAATATTGGTAAAGACATTGAATGAAGAAAATAGATAAAGGAACTATGATCTCATATCATTGTTACCCACGCTAGTTAATCAATTTTGAATGACATAAAATTGATTAAACTAAGTCAAACTTAATTAAATATGACCGTGCTTGTAATTCATGGAAATTTGATTTCAACAATGAAATGGAAGTTGGGAAAGAGGATAATAATGTATTACTAAACTCATCGAGCAAGAAATAGGGAGTTAAACTGGCAAATGGACTTAATCACAAAGAGATAATGACAAAGATGATCGATTGAAATGAGATATGTTGCTTCGATCGAATTGAATTCAACCATGAAGCTAGTAACAAGGTCAACAATGAGCTCAATTGTTAAGTCAACTACTAAGAAAAAAACTTAGGTAACTAAAAAGAGAACAACTCTAATAGTGGTGGTGAGACATATGTACCAAAGATACAACAACCATTGACTTGTGAACAAGGTTACATGCAATATGCATACTACACAAGATGAAGAACATGACCACTGCTCAAGTACACTTGCTCCGGCATAACATATCAATATAAGAGGAGAGGTAAGGATTCGACTCCAATGAATAATCCAAGGTTTAGAGGATTATGAAGAAATAACATCCACACCACCATCAGAGTTAGAGAGTGACTCATCACGGTCCTAAACAACTTATAAAAGATACAAATCTAAAAGGAGCTTATATGTATCTATATCCTATTTCAATTCTCACTATAATCCCAATCCTTTGTTTGTTCCATAGGATATAGTGACTCATGTGAGTTTCATGAGTATGTGGACTTCAACGTGCCAATATCATATTCTTGGAGGACTTCCAAACAAGGTTTAAAGAATCGGTTCGGCAACTCGGTCTGGTGAGTCGCCGGACCGGTATGTACCATACAAACCGGCGGCAGCAGCGACAGCGGCAGAGGTGGCAGATTGAAGCTTCTGCCGATCGAAGCTTCCACTGGCACCTGCTGCTTTCGTCCGCCATCCGCCCATCGTCTGCGTGATGTCTGCCTGCTACCGTGCTCCGACTAGAGTTCCGGTGCCAGTCCCTTGTCAGACCGGTACCAACCAGAGGAACTAGCCAGTACCAGACCAATTCCTCAAACCTTACATCCAAATATGGGCATTACAAAATTACATAATAAACTTAAGTCACATACAACCGGTTATATATTTAGACAATTGTCATTCATTTTGGATGCAGCAGTAGCCAAGGTTTGTAATACCAGTCCGTACCAGTAAACCGATTCTTCACTAGACTAGTGGTACCGGTCGGTACCAAATATATATATATACTTACATAGCTAGTACCGATATGGTACTAGTCCATGATTGGACCGATAAGTACTGGCCGGTAGGAAATGATACTTTAAACCTTGGTAGTAGCTCCTCCTGCATCATGTCTACAAGGTACATATCATACAATTATCGTTTGTTTTTATTTATTTTCATATCTAAGCACTTTATGATTGTTTAAATTTATTGTCTTGTAAGTTGAATGGATCAAAATATCAAATTACATCATAAATTACATCACTCTTATGTGTGGTGCTTGGATAGGGCCCACCATGATGAAAATAATTAATTTCCTTATATTGTAACAAGAAAGTTATATTACATAAGTCAATAAATACATTAGTTGAGTATCATGGTATTCATTACATCTATTGGCTTTTAAAGACTATCATCCAAGAGATTGCAATAAAATATATTATCCAACTAGTAACAGATAATATGAGCAACTTCAAGTAAACTGATGAGTTGGTTCAGCTGATTACCCTCATATTATTTGGCCACCATATTATTTGGGTTTCTTGTGCTGCTCATTGCATCAACTAATGATAAAGAATATTGGAGACATTAATAAAGTTAAAAATATAATGAAGGCAACACAAACTTCATTCGATTTATATACAACTATCACTGGGTGCATACTAAGATGTAGCAATTTCTAAAGAACAAGAAATCAAATGAGCCCTATAAAGTTTGTTACGCACTTTATTGCTTTCAAATCTTTACTTACAAACAAAGCAAGGGTAAAATATTGTTTGCGAGTGAAAAGTGGTATGAATCTCCTTATTCAACTTCACAAGAGGGTAGGAAAGTGAAACACATTATTCTAAACAACTACTTTGAGGATAATATAAGTGATCTAGTGGTGGAGCTTCTATAGTAGTCCTTAGAAAAGTTGATAATGAGAAGAAGCCAATAATGGAGAAATATATCATATGATTTATGAAAATATGAGACATATTAATGTAACAATGTTTAATAAGGCAACTCCATACATTAATATTATCTAATCTAGATGGAAAAATGATACGGCCCAAACTGAGCAGCCCACGTGGAAGGTCTACACTAGGAAGGCCCCAAAGCATAAGGAGCCCAAGCCCAACCAAACCCAGGGATGAGAGATTAGATTAGGGGGGAGGATGGGGGAAGGAGGTATCTAGGTATTTTGATTGTCTTTGATTTGGGAGGAACTCGCCGACTATGGCAGCTTGAGGGACGATTCGATCGTTGAATTGTATTAGTGGTCTGACCTGCCGGATCTCACTGGAAAAGCTTCAACAGTGGTAGCGGGTGAATTTGGAATTGACGAACTCACGTCAGGCTACACCTTTGGCGGAATGATTCACACACGCCGAACCTTTTGTGCATGCGACGTCATCGGCGGCAGATTTCCCCCGTGGAAGCGAACGAAGCTAGCGACGCTTCCAGCGGAGCAGGTTGGGTGCGGCATCGTTGGTGGCACAGCTCACAGGCACCACTCTCCCGTCTGCCAACCGTGACTGCACACTCCCACCAGACTACGAGCGTGGAATCGTTAAGGTGTCAGCATTTGGAAGAATCGCACCCTGGTCCAGCATGTAGCAGGGGTACCGTCAATGGCAAGGATGGCTTCTACGCGGTCCGACGCATGATTTAAAGCCCTGGAGAAGTCCATGGCTGAACTTCTGGCCGGAGAGGAGCGGCGTCAGTCAGAGATAGTTGCCAATAAGGAGAGGACGCGGGCAGCGGAGGAAGATAGACAACGATTGAGGAGGATGTGACGGAGCTTAAAAAGATATTCGCTGCAATCTTAAAGGGGAAGACCAGTGAAGGAAGTAGCGGACCTGCACCACCCCCCGGGAGCAGTCCAGATCGGCGGCACGAGCGGGCAATTGGCGGGATGAACCCGTTCAAGGCCTGGAAGAAGACATGACTAGGCCACAATGGAATTCTGGCATTAGGATGGGAAGACCTAGAGTCCCCAATGGCGGGGAGGGACCATTTCGAAGGCGAGAAGTAGAGGAAGGTATAGCGGGTGGTGAGGAGTGGGGAATTGAACACCCCGAGGAGAGAAGGCTGATGTGCCGAAAGTTCGAGCTACTGGCATTTGATGGTACGGATCCCATGGGGTGGATTCTTCGAGCGGAGCAATATTTCAATATGCAAGGCACACCCTATGCTCAGCGAGTCCCATGGGCGTTTGTTAGTATGGAAGGAGTGGTGGTGCATTAGTTTAGTTGGATAAGGAAGATGGAGCCTAATCACACCTAGGAGATGTTGAAGGAGGAGTTGATGGAGCGGTTTGGTGAGGGGAACATGTCTAACCCTTATGAAATGTTAGCATCATTGGAGCAAGGCACCAAATCAGTGGATGAGTTTGTGGAGAACTTTGAAGCTTTGGTGGCAAGGCTCCCCAGATTGCCTTCTTCGCAATATATAGGATACTTCCTTAGTGACTTGCAAGAAGACATTAGGAAGTGGGTACGTACTATGGCACCCACTACAATTCGGAAGGCTATACAGCTCGCTCGAAACTTTGAGAGGGTGCTAATGGGCAAGGAGGGCAACTACCACACGAGCAAAAGATTGTCAACAGAGAGGAGATGCTATTCATCTCCGGTATCAGGATCAACTACCCAACAACCCATCACACGAACACACTGGAGCTATTCTGGGACCAGAATAGAAGTAGATAGTAGAACAGCGAGACCTGCCACACCCATAGTCAGTGGGTCATCGAGCAACCATCCTCATGCGCAAAGTGAGGCAAATATGAATCGTAAGACCATGGAGGGGAGTAGTACAGTCAACCGGAACCGAGCGGGTAGATTTCTTTCCTACTAGGACTTCAAGGCAAAACAAGAAAAAGGGCTTTGTTTCAGATGTGACCAGCCCTACCACCCCATGCATTGCTGCACCAATAAAAATTTGTGACTTATGATACTGGCAGAAGATGAGGACGATGAAGAGGGAGGAGACAACAAGGCCCAGGATGCCATCGATGTCGAAGGAGAGGGTAACATTAGGGGTACTGACATGGAAGTTTCTTTACAATCTATAGGTGGCATCTCAGGACCTCAGACCTTAAAGCTATTGGGATCTCTGAGAGGAGTGGAGATCATCGTGATGATTGATAGTGGGGCCACTAATAACTTCATATCTACGCGTCTGGTAGGGGACTTGGGGCTGACCATTGAACCGACCCCCTCCTTTAAGGTGCTGTTGGGAGATGGGGGCGAGGTGGAGACACACGGGTGTTGCTCGCAGCTGTAGCTCTCGTTGGGTGAGCATAGCTAGACGGTTGATGCTTACCTGTTTTAACTTAGAGGAGTCAACGTCATTTTGGGCGTGGCATGGCTGCGGACGTTAGGAGAAGTACGGGTAAATTGAAACCACTTATACTTAAAGTTTCAACGCAACAGTAGGGAGGTTACATTGAGGGGCAACCCGTCCTTGGTTAGATCGCAAGCCACCTTCAGGAGATTACCAAGTTAGCTGAAGTGGAGTTTTGGGGAGTATTGTGGGCAATACAGGAAGAAGGTCACTTAGCCAACCATGAGCTAACAAGTGCACAACAAGGGGAGTTGCAACAATTATTGGAGGAGTTTCCTCGTGTGTTTGTGGAACCAGGTTGCCTACCCCCCAATAGACCTACTGATCACGCCATCGTGAACAAGGTAGGAGAAGGCCCGGTCTGCGTACACCCCTATTGCTACCCGCACAGTCAGAAGGACGAGTTAGAGAGGCTAGTGGAGGAAATACTGGCAGCAGGGGTCATTTAGCCAAGTTCAAGCCCTTACTCCAGCCCAGTGATCCTTGTGCGAAAGAAGGATGACAGTTGACATTTTTGCATAGACTACCACGCCTTGAATGAGATAACAATACCGGATAAGTACCCCTATCCCAGTAATTGAAGAGTTGTTAGATGAGCTACATGGGGCCTGTTATTTTTCAAAGATCGATTTGCGTGCCGGGTATCATCGGATCTACGTTCGAGCAGAAGATATTTCTAAGACGGCTTTCAAAACACACGCAGGGTACTATAAATTTTTAGTGATGTCGTTTGGATTGAGGAATGCTCCATCGACCTTCCAGACCACCATGAATGATGCTTTTTGACCCCACCTCCGTAAGTTTGTGTTAGTTTTTTTTACGACATTTTGGTATACAGCTTCACGTGGGAGGAACATCTCTGACATTTGCAGGAAGTACTATGTATTCTCAAGGAACGACAGTTAGTAGCTAACAAGAAAAGTGCCACTTCGGTCAAAATAAGGTGGAGTATTTGAGGCATGTGATTCAACCCAACGGAGTAACTATGGATCCGGAGAAAGTGACGGCCATCAACAATTGGCCGGTTCCCCGCATTGTGAAGGAAGTGAGGGGCTTCTTGGGCTTAACAGGGTATTATCATCGATTTGTAAAGGACTACAGTAAAGTCACGTGGGCATTGATAGATCTGCTGAAGAAAGAGAAGTTCCATTGGGGGCATGAGGCTCAGTTAACCTTTGATCAACTAAAAGTCATCATGACAATAGCTCTGGTATTAGGACTTCTTGATTTTCAAAAATTGTTCACGATGGAGTGTGACACCTTGGGAAGGGGAATCAGGGCAGTGTTAATGCAAGAAGGGTGGTCGGTGGCTTATTTCAGTAAGACTCTTTCTGATAAGAATTTAGCAAAATCCATCTATGAAAAAGAACTAATAGCTTTGGTGTTAGTAGTACAACATTAGAGGCCTTTATCTTCTAGGCCGTCATTTTTAGGTTCTTACAGACCAGAAGGCTCTGTGGCACCTCCTGCAAAAAAGGATCACTACCCCATATTAGCAGAATTAGCTGGCCAAGCTATTGGGTTATGACTTCGAGGTGAATTACAAAGTACGAAACACAAATCAGGCATCTGATGCACTCTCTCAAATGCTAAGGGCGCTAGAGCTAGGAGCCTTTTCTTATGCAGGTTAGCCAGATGTGTACAAGTTACAACAAGAGGTGCGATCTGACCGTGACCTACAGCGGGTCATTCAGGAGCTCGCCGCTAATCCTCAAGCGCACCCATATTACCGGTGGGAGAAGGATTGCCTATTGTACCAAGGGAGGTTGGTCATTCCAGCAAAATCACCATGGATTCCACAGCTTCTCAAGGAATTCCATTATACGGCTATAGGGCGACATTCGGGAGTGCACAGAACTTACAGACGCATAGCTAACAATGTTTATTGGAAAGGGATGAACAAAAATATTTTTAAGTTTGTAGCAGAGTGTGAATTGTGCCAAAGACAAAAATATCAAGTGTCCTCACCAGCTGACCTTCTGTAGCCGTTACCGATACCCGCAGCCATTTGGGAAGATATCACTATGGACTTCATCACGCAGCTACTCAGATTTAAAGGCATGGATGCTATTTTAGTAATGGTGGATAGGCTATCCAAGTACGCGCATTTTATACTTACATGCCACCCCTACTCGGCCAATTCAATAGCTGAGGTATTTATGCGCAAGGTGGTTCGTTTGCATGGCCTACCTCGATCCATAGTCAGCAACAGAGATCCCTTATTCATTAACCGATTTTGGAAGGAGCTATTTCGGTTGCAAGGTACAACATTGGAGATGAGTTCATCATATCATCTAGAGACGGACAAGCAAACAAAAGTGCTTAATAGGTGTTTAGAAATTTACTTACTTTGTTTTGTATCTGAGCAGCCCCAAACTTGGGCTTGATGGTTACCCTGGGCAGAGTATTGGTGTAACACCAATCTTCATACAATAGCAGGGAAAACACCATTGAAATTGTGTCTGGATGTCCTCTAACATTAGTGAAATTTGTGCCGGGAGAATCTCTAGTCAATGCAGTTGCTCATGAATTATTAGACAGGGATGAGATCCTCAAAGAGCTCAGCAACAGATGAGTAAGTATGCAAACTCCAAGCGCAAAGATATTGCTTTTGAGGTGGGGGAGCTAGTATTAGTCAAATGACTATCGCTAGGCGGGTGAATGCCAAGTTAGTTACGTGTTATTTTGAGCCCTTCAAGATATTGCAAAGGATTGGGGAAGTAGCTTACAGGTTAGAACTACCCGTGGGATTGAGAATTCACCCTATTTTTCACGCATCACAGCTCAAAAAGTAGTTGGCACTCAAGACATACCATCCGATTTACTTGCCGATTTAGAAGGGGAACCGATGCCACCCACTACTCCTGCAGCTCTTTTGGTGAGACGCCAAGTGGGGAGTTATGGACGGTTGACCAACCAATAGTTGATTCAGTGGATGAACCAGTCGCCGGGAAATACAACTTGGGAGGAGGAGGAGTTGATTCGAGGACAATTTCTGGCATTTATTCAAAGTTTTGATGACAAGACTTCCTGTGAGGAGGGGGCATCTGACACGGCTCAAACTGAGCAACCCACGTGGAAGGTTTATACTAGGAGGGCCCCAAAGCACAAGGAGCCCAAGCCCAACCAAACCCAGGGATGAGAGATTAGATTAGGGGGGAGGATGGGGGAAGGAGGTATCTAGGTATTTTATTGTCTTTGTTTTGGGTGGAACTCGCTGACTGCGGCAGCTTGAGGGACGATTCGTTGAATCGTATCAAAAGACCAAATGGCAAAAGAAATTCACTAGGCCGGTAGTCACCTCACATTTTTTTTTATTTAAGTGTTTCAATTATTCCATTAGTATAGATGCCAATAATATTGTCTTTTTTCTTTCAATTTACTATCTACATCAATTATATCAATACCAGTATAACTTGGAAACATACCAAGACTTGCTAATTGCATTCTGAAATGCGATACCCCGCTTAGAGCTAGATTAAGAAGTTGATATGGCAATTTGAGGTATGTTTAGATAATGCGAAATGACATTCGTAGATTCTATCACTTTGGATTTGTGCTACAAGATTGATTAAGTAAGTAATTTAATTTATATCATAATTATGAGACATTATGAGTTAGATCATCTTATTATGATATATTTTAAATTTGCAGTTAAATGGTGGTTATAGTTTGGAGTTATAGTTCCAAACTTATGGAATGTAGCAATTCATGCCCTCTCACAGTATGCATCATTAAGTGCATACAAATAAAATTGGTCAAATTAATACAAAGGCAATAGACTATCACATAGTTGGTTCAAGTAATTAGTGTATGTGCACTATAATATACAACTCAAACTTAGGATTCGGTAAGAGAAAAAAAAAAGTGAGTTAGATGTTATATTGACCCTTTCGACACTTCAATTATTTAGAATGATTTTGACCCGATGGATTGATGGTCGAGGACAGAATTGGAGAGGGAGTAAGACAGAAACTTTGTGGGGGTGGTGAACAATAGCCATCCAATAATCACTGTCGCTTGTTGCAGCAAATCACTGTCACCAATCGCAACAATAATAGTAGTTGTTGACTCTATAGCTAAGAACACCAAGTCAAGATTATAGATGTGTCATTGTGGTATGATCTAGTGATAAATTAGTGTTTGACAAAATATTGAGTTGGATATTGTAAGAATGTTACAAAAGACGTGGCCTAGTGACACTAACATTTAAGATCGATCTATACCAAATGGCATGCCTAGAACATACCAGAAAATGACCCTATAGTACATAAAAAAGGTAATAATAGTATATAAGTATGTATACAATATATATTATAGTTGAGAGAAAGGAAAAATTAAATTAGGTTAAAACCATAGGGTTCCAATACATATAACAAGATAATAATCTAAGTAACCGGGTTGGGCTAGTCCAAACCCAGTAACAAAGATCCAACCCGTTAGAATATAAAGAATATAACTCAACACACCCCCTCAAGCTGGAGTAAATATATCAATCATCCCCAGCTTGTTACAAAATTCATAAACTTTGGTTGAATTAAGAGCCTTGGTGAAAATATCAGCGATTTGATCTTCAGACTTGGTAAATGGAGTAGTAATCTGATGATTCAAGATAGCGTCTCTGATGAAATGACAATCCACTTCAACATGTTTAATGCGTTCATGAAAGGAAAGATTGTTAGCAATGAAGATGGCTGACTGATTGTCGCAGTGCATAATCATAGGGCAATTAACCACTAAATTGAATTCTTGCATTAGACTTTTAATCCACAATAATTCACAAGTTGTATGTGCCATTGCGCGGTACTCAGCTTCACAACTTGACCTAGAGACCACATTTTGTTTCTTGCTCTTCTAAGTAACAAGATTCCCTCCAACATATACACAAAAGCCAGATATAGATTTACGGTCGTCAACATTTCCAGCATAGTCAGCATCATAGTAGGATTCAACATTAAGGTGCCCATTACACTTGTATAGGAGTCCTCTGCCTGGGCATTTCTTAAGATATTGAAGAATCTTTAGCACTGCCTTCCAGTGGCACTGTTTGGGAGATTGCATAAATTGACTGACTACACCAATAGCGAAGGATATGTCTGGGCGAGTAACAGTCAGATAAATAAGTTTACCAACCACTTGCCTATACAGTGAGGGACTAACATCCTCAGATGTATCCCACAAGCTATGTCGTTCATTGGGAATCATTGGAATATCACAAGGTTTACAATCTAGCATTCCAGTATCTGACAAAAGATCAAGAACATATTTCCTTTGGGATAAATGAATACTTGAGCCTTTATATGCAATTTCAATCCCCAAGAAATATCTGGGCTTACCCATATCACGTAGAGAAAAGTGTGATTGGAGAAATTGTTTAGTCTCTTGAATGCCTTTAGAATCATTTCCCGATAGAAGAATATCATCAACATAAATAGCCAAAATAACAATCCCAGAGGTTGACTTTCGAATAAAGATTGAGTCGTCAGATTTGCAATGAAGAAAGCCAACTTGAGATATGATATTAGAAAACTTTTGAAACCATGCCCGTGGGCTAGGCCATATATGGCTTTATGTAACTTGCAGACTACCCCCAGCTTGACATAACCTGGAGGTTGATGCATATAGACGGCCTCAGTAAGATCACCATAAAGGAAAGCATTTTTAACATCTAACTGGTGAAGAGGCCACTCAAGGTTGATGGCAAGCGAAAGAATGAGGCGAACAGAAGTCAGCCGGGCAACAGGGGAGAAGGTATCCAGATAATAAACACCATATATCTGTGTAAAGCCTTTCGCCACTAATCGAGCCTTATAACGATTGACAGAGCCATCAGGATTGTGCTTAATAGTGTATACCCATCTACACTGAACGGGACGAGCACCTGGAGGTAGAGAAACAAGGCTCCATGTACACCTAGAGGTAAGAGCATCCATTTCCTCATCCATAGCATTTTTCCAGTGAGGAATAGAAAGGGCTGCAGCAGAGTTAGTAGGAATGGAACTAGAGGAGAGTGCAGTAACAAAGGCATTATGAAAGGCAGATATACGAGAGTATAAAACATAGTGAGAAATTGGATACTTAGCTGTGGAACGACGCCCTTTACGAAGAGCAATCGGAAGATCATCTGAATCAGGAGAAGGACCTGCAGACAAGGGCGCGGCAGGTGGCGGGGCAGAATCAGTGTGCATCTGGCGCTGATAAACGTTTAGAGGAACAGAGGGCTGAACCTGAGGTCCAGATGGTATATCAAGCGAACATGGAACAGGAAGTGGTATAACGGGATCAATAGTGGGCGAGGTAGAAACAGAATAGTATGGTGTAGATTCAAAAAATGAGACATCCATGCTGACCATATACCGTCCCATTTTTGGATCAAAACACCGGTACCCCTTTTGAGTGCGAGAATAACCAAGAAAAACACACTTAATAGCACGAGGACTTAATTTGTCAACACTTGGAGAAAAGTTGTGAACATAACAGAGACATCCAAAAGTTTTTGGTGGCACAAGAAAGGTGGAGCAGTTGGGTGAGAGAACTGAGATTGGAGATTTACCTTGAAGAGTGGATGTAGGAATGCGATTAATCAAGTAGGCAGCTGTTAAAACAACATCACCCCAAAAATGCTTAGGAACATTCATGTGGAACAAAAGAGCACGAGTTACATCAAGCAGATGATGATTCTTACGTTCAGCAACACCATTCTGCTGAGAGGTATATGGACAAGTAGTCTGATGGATAATTTCTTGTGATTGACAGAATTTAGTGAAGAGAGAGCTGGTATACTCAAGGGCATTATCAGTTCGCAGAGTTTTTAAAGACAAACCAAACTGATTTTTAATTTCATGATAGAATAGTTGAAAAACATGAACTACATCAGAACGATTTTTAAGTAAATAAATCCAACACATGCGAGAAAAGTCATATATAAATGTCACAAAATATTTAAAACCATCTTTAGTAGGAACAGGACTTGGACCCCAAATGTCTGAATGAACAAGATGAAAGGGAACAGTAGTTGGTGGACTAGTACTTCGAGAAAAAGAAGTTCTATGATGCTTTCCAAACTGACATGCATCACACTTAAAACTAGGACAATCTTTCAGAGATAAAAGTTGTTGTACTTTGATGGAAGAAATATGACCAAGCCGACAATGCCACATATAAGGGGAAGAAGTAGTCAGCAACACTTGTGAAGCTCTGGGAACAGGATCAGTCAGCATGTAGACACCACCAATCTTAAGCCCCCCACCAATCGTCGCCTTCGTCCTGAGGTCCTGAAAAGTACATGAAGGAGAGAAGAAGGTGATGGAGCAGTTCAAGCTTGTAGATAGGGCATAAACAGAAATAAGATTCACAGGAAACTGTGGGACATAAAGCACATTAAATAAGGTAATGGTGGAGCTTAATCGAACTGTCCCAACACCATGGACAGGAATAAGAGAGCCGTCAGCAATGGAAACTGGGTTATAATTGGTGCCAAGTTGAAGTGAAGTAAATAGGGAACGATTACTTGAGACATGAGAAGTAGCACCAGAGTCTAAGACCCAAGAAGTAGTAGACGCAGTAAGAGATGCAGTACCAGAAACACCAGGTGCAGTAGCCATTAGGGATGAAGTGGAAGACTCAGCTTGAGCGGCTAATCGGATAATCTATCATACTCAGCTGAAGACACATTTACCATCGAGTCAGACTGGGAGATAGGAGCAAGTGTGTCAGCTTGTCCAGGTGCTTGCAATCCATTATCAACAGCCAGCCTAGCAGAAGGTGGTTTACCAAACTTTTTCCAACAGCGATCAGATGAATGATTCTGGCGGCCACAATGTTCACAGAGAGGAAGATTCCAGCCACGCCCCCGTCCTCTACCATAACCACCAGTACCACGTCGCCCCCCATGAGGAGCAACCAGTGCACTACTAACAGCGGAAGCAGGAGTTGCCATAGACACACGCAAAAGTCTGGAGTAGACACTCTGAATAGTGAAAACAGATGGATCAGCCAGAAGCTGAGCTTTAGCCGCTGAATATGAGTCATCAAGAGCAGTGAGAAAGCGTGCAACAAAGAAGTCCTGTCGCTGTTGAATTGTCACAGAGACATCGGCAGTAGGAGGTTGCAACATCTGTAACTGATCCCACTTGCCCTTAAGAATCCGATAGAGTTCGGGTATGGGGATGCCGGCTTGCTTCAGAATAAAAAGATCCTCATAGATTTGATGAACCTGACCAATAGTCTCAGTAGGAGCATAAATGGATTTCAGAGTATCCCAAATATCTTTGGTAGTATCTAAGCACATAACAGTAGAAGCGATACTAGTTTCAATGCTGACAAGAAGAGAGGAAACTACTGCCATATCAGATCGTTTCCATGACTCATAATTAGAATCAGTGGGTGCAGGAGCAGTGCTTGTAAGATGCATATCTTTCCCATGGGAACCAAGATAAAATCGTACAGATCGAGCCCAAAGCAAGTAATTACTACCATCAAATTTAACAGTAGTAGCAACGCTAGATGCAGGTTTGAAATCAGCGTTTGAAGACATATCCATAGAATCAATTTTAACAATGATAAGAGCGATTGGAGTAAGGAAGGATCTGACCAAGAAGCGGCGTGCACAGAGAGGAGACTTCGGTGAGAGGTGGCTGCAACAAGAGGCTTTATAGCGCCGATAGAGTATAGCACAAGAAGCGTCCACCAATGAAGAAGTCTCACATAAAAGTGCCAAGGATGATCACGATCCAAGAGCCTCCAGCCGCATCATGAAAGCAGGCAGCAAAACCCTAGGTTTCGCTCAAGCAGAGGTCGGCGCCGGTCTCAACCAGAGAAGGGGCGGAGTGAGAGAGGGAGAAAGAGAGAGAGAAGGGCGGTGAGGTGGTGAGGTCGGCGAGGGAGGATGGGCGGCGAGAGGGAACTTGGCTCTGATACCAAGTTGAGAGAAAGGAAAAATTAAATTAGGTTAAAACCATAGGGTTCTAATACATATAACAAGATAATAATCTAAGTAACCGGGTTGGGCTAGTCCAAACCCAGTAACAAAGATCCAACCCGTTAGAATATAAAGAATATAACTCAACAATTATAAACAACACATGTTAATAGTCATGACGACACCATATTATTGTGTATCCACACGGTACTAATCCATACTAGCCTGATACATACCAGAATGACCCTATACTAGTACATAAAAAAAGGTCATACTAGTATATAAGTATGTATACAATATATATATAAACAACACATGTTAATAGTCATGACGACACCATATTATAGTTTATCCACATGGTACTAGTCCATACTAGCCTGATACATACCAGAATGACCCTATACTAGTACATAAAAAAATGTCATACTAGTATATAAGTATGTATACAATATACATTATAAACAACACATGTTAATAGTCATGAAGACACCATATTATAGTTTATCCACATGGTACTAATCCATACTAGTCTGAGTCAATGATATTTAATGACGTTCCTAAGTGACATAATGGTGTTGCAACAACACTAATGGTGTATCCTAGAACTTTGAAAGGATACATTTAAAAGACGTGTTAAAGTATGCGGGTTAGACTTCAAAGAAATTTCTTAATAGTATATGAGTGTTGGTCAGCTAGTTTTTTGTTTCTTTGTCAAGTCCACTGGGAGATAGCTTTATGGATTCTTTAATGCCTCAATGCAGCCAAGTCAAGGGTCTCATGTATCATAGTTGAGCCCCTTCAACTCACTGTCTACACTGATGCAAGTTGGGTTGATAGGTTAGCTCCTATATTGATACTCCATCTAAAAAACCAGAATTCAAATCTAGATAAAATGGTGAGGTAGAACACAAAGATATCATTGCTACATGTGACTTGATTTGCCTCAAACAAGAATGACTAAACTGATAATTTGTCCGACTGAACCAATGACCTGTTTTGGATAATCAAGGTACCATGCAGATAGCTTCAAATCTAGCAGAATGCAATGCTGGAATCAAGTGCAGAGGTAAAAGGTAAAACACGAAGATATGACCTCTTGCAACATGTGATTTGATATTTTGATTTGCCTCAAACAATTAATGCGTAAACTGAAAATTAGTCCTGAACCAATAACCTGTTTTGGATAATCAAGCTACAATGCAGATTGCTCCAAATCCAGTTTTCTTAAAGAACAAAGCATGTTTAGTATGATGACAACTTTGCCAGGGAAAAGGGTTAATGAAAGGAGAATGCTACATCTTTTATTATTTCTAATGATCAGCCATTGAGAGGTCCCAGAATTTAATATATTCATAAAGTTGTGTTTCTATGTCACCTTTGAACCATCTCAACACGAATTTTCTGTTCTTGTAATTACCTTGGGTCTTACAGGTATATAACTTTCTTCTAGATATGTAGTAGCAGGATACATAGGTCATTAAATCTTTCATTCCTCTCAGTTCAAACATTTTTATGAGTAATCGTAACTATCACCATGTTTTCAAGAATCATGTGATCTATTAAGTACAGGAAGGCATTTAACTATCCAATGAAGGACCAAATAAAACTATTAATGGCACTGAATCTACTGATCAATAATATAATTGTAATTCCAATGAAATCAGTAGCATTGCTTACTGTACCATCTGGTAATCTGGCCAACCATTGGATCACCAAGTCAATGGTCAGATAAATTGGTGAAATGTTAAACGCAAAACCATGTAAACTAAGTCAAACATTACAATTATGATAATAACAGCAAAATAATTAAACACATGATTGTACTTAAATAACATGCGAACTAAGTTGAGCATAGAGATTCATACAACAGGATGATAATAGATAAAAGGAGCACGTAAAGTACATGAGGGCACTTCAAATTACATGTGAGCTTAATTGAACATAGAGATTCAAGCAACGTAAGCTAATAGTCAAAATTTATCTTTATTGCACATGCACAAGTTACTCAACTATCCAGGATGTGGTTACAAAGTATAAAGCATAAAACAAACATTGAACTACAACAACTAGCGTTTATGTTATCCAAAAAATGATGAGAGATTAAGAATATTTAGATTTAATATATATATATATATATATATATATATATTTGTTGAATAAAATATAAATGGAAGAATAAAAAGGGGAGGAAATGTGGTTCACCATACTATAAGCAGCATGAAAAAGGCCAGGTTTTGCAACAAGGAGAAACAACAGGACAAGTGTAATCACTCGGGAAATTTTACGCACTCCCCAAGCAATAGTAGCTACAATTAGTACCTTCGTGCCTTCTTTCTCTGCTAGAAAGAGTAATTAGAGTTGGCATAACGCATTGTATCTATTTAGAAGCAAAGAACCAATATAGAATGCATTTAGTAACAGGAGATAAGTGAACATGTAACGATAATGTAGTCGTAATCCATATGAATACTTATGCTAACCATTCAAGCAGGTCATACCACCAATCTCGCTTGTAAAAGGAGCTTAAGAACAAAGAGAAAATGTGTTTCATGTTCTGATCAAGGAAGTTGAATACTTAAATTATCTAATCTACAACTATCACCTTTCAACAAAAGGATATTTCTCTTTTTTTTTTTTGGAAAGAGAGATGACAATGTATGTGCTAGTTAAAGTTAGGGTTAACACTGCTTTAATACCATATAAACAAAATATGCCATTTATTCAATAACAGAGTAAGTTCAGTGATTACAACACATACAGTACTCCATTTCTCAAATTTAAGTTTTCATGCTATTGGAGATTCATTAACAAATCTCTTCTTGAATGTTTGGGAGAATAAAGTGAATGAATAACAGCCACGTTGGCGATTTAATTTCTATAACAAATAACTGCTTTAATTTTTATCAATCACAAAATAGTCACATAAGCTTAAGCACATGATAGATATTAGAAAATAAAATGAAAATGCATATATAATAAATATATTCACCTTCAATTCTTTTGTCATTGTTGAATAAACGCCCATCCTCATCAGACAAGTACAGAAAAACAGAATTGTTTACAAGGTTAACCAATGCCAGAAGGCCTCCAAGAACAAATTGTGCCAGTAGAAACAAACCAGGAATAGGGTAATGCCACAGTCCAATAGTTTCCCAAATCACCATGTCCTGCATAGTTTTAAAAATTTACATTGTGTTATTATAATGTCAAACTAATATGCACAAAAAATTAAATACCTTTTGTATTCTTTTGTTAAGGAATGTAAATGCCACATTAAACACATATGTGCTAGCAGCCCAAAGGAGAATGAAGATCAGAAGCATCCCATTCAACCGGTGTAGTTGGACAAGAGAGGGAAAGGCAAATAGAACAAAGCCCACGTATGCCAGCAATCCAAAAGAACAAAGACTGGTGAAATTGAAGCTCCAAATAGAAAGAGAAAGTAGCAATGCCTGTTAATACAGCATTGAACCTTAGATAATTAGGAACAGAATAAATAAGATAGGGTATTGCTCACCCAACCAAATAATCTACAAAGCCCAGATCAATTTTATACATTCAAAAGTTGTGTTAGACAAAATGGCAAGAGAATACAGGTTGGTTAACATTACATGGTGAAGTAAGCAATAAAATTGAAGTCAATTAGGAAAAAAAGATGATTATTCCAGGTTGAACAAATTTCTGATTTCCTGCCGTCATGAAAAACCAAAATTGTCTAACAAGAAGAGGCATAGACACTGCAAAGTACAAGGATTATATAAAAGTGAAAAATGTTGAGCATGTGCATGATGTGGCTATTCAAGAGCCCAACTTGATCAAATAGACCCTACTCCTTTGAGTCTCTGCAAACAAAACCCATCTCTAGACTCCATAACTAAAAAAAGAAAGGATAATCTCTTCTTTTACACCCTCACGTTGTTGAACTCTTGGATTAAGTAGACAACAATTATTAGAATCGGAAATGAGTTGGTTTGCATCTCTTTGTTTCTAATAGCCCAAGTATATATGTGATATCAGTAATATCTTCTTTAGATGCCGTTAGCACCTAGATGTCATACAGCTTGGTAACCCCAAATGCTTATGATACTAAATCGCTTCACTCTCTTGCCAAAGCCATTAATGTGAAATTGACTCCCTAATGGACAACTGATTTGGCAATAAAAAATGAGGTAATCTGTGCTCTCAACCTAGAACTTACATAAATGATAGAAACTATGACGAGGAATAACACAACCCTTGCCCCCATCAACTATCAAAGGAACCAACCCCAGAAAAGATGCAAGTGATAAACAAAAAACATATAATGTTTCCCTTGAACCACACCACCTTGTGTCAATACTCTACTATGGTCATAAAGCCAGATGGTCTCGTATGTTGGGTGGTCATGTGAGCCAAGTGGATCAAAAAAGAGACGGATACCTCAAGTAACTAGGAGGTACATATGACCTCTAAATGATGCTTATTCAAAATGCTCTAAATGGTGGCGTAGACAAAGTGGAGAGAGGAAGATCAAGGAGTAGGAATGTCAGGTAAAGTGAGAGGAGTTACTTTAGCTAGTAAATAGTGAAAATTTGAGGGGGCAAAGGTAGAACCACGGTTTAAGAAGCTAGTCCATGCTGCCAATATGGGCGGACAGACATATTCGACCATTTACTAATTCCAATATAAGGTTTGTACCATTAATATTATACATATATAATATTTATTATTAATACCAGCCAGTGCTGTGAGTATACGTGTATCTGATACTAATCAGTCCATGCTAGTCCAACCGTGGACCATATGAGCTGATATCTTTAACCTTAGGTAAAACACCTCAAAAAGGAGTATGTTGGACCCTACTTTGTATCCATGGGTGAATCTATTGGAAAGAAATAGAGATTTTTGGTTTAGGTCAAAATTAATTTTGACCATGCAATAGAGTGGTGTTGTAAAATAGAATTGGAATTTAGCTACCATTGATTGCTAGTCACGATTAATCATTACGAGATTATGTGTCAAAATTGAAAGTTTGACCAAATTGGAGATAGAAGAGTTTGGCCACGATTCAATGCTTCAAATTCAGGTCAAACTGCAATGTTGACTATAATATGGAAAATGAGGTGTGTTCAAGATGATGATTTCAGGTCAAAATAATAATGTGGACCAAAGGAACAAAACTGCAAGCATCAGAGAAGTGGTTGAAGGAGTTTTGACGTGCAGTTGAAAGGAAGTTGACGAAATGTACACACGAGCGGGGGGATAAATAAAAGAAGAAAGTGGTGTGAGGACTCTCTCTGGATCAATTTTTTTTTTTACATAGACGAAGAAAGATGGAAGAACTCAAAAAACAAGCGACACAGGTAATCTTTATTTCCTTGTTATCTTCTCCATCTATTCTTCAACAGAGAGACAACTCCGGTAAACAAACTACTTGACGGAGAAGGGAAACTCTAGTAAAAAAAAAATCCACTTGATGGAGAAGGGAAACACGGGTAAAAAAAATCTTTTTGTTGCCAGAGAAGGAAAATTCCATTTAACAAAAACCATTTGACGGAGAAGGGAAACTCCGGTAAAAAATCTTCCCATGATGGAGAAGGCCACTCTGATATAAAAAAAACCAATTTGCTCGGATCTCTTGGAGATCTGATAACATAATTTAGAGTGATCTTAAAGAAGTAGTAAATCAACATCCTCTTAGCTCAAATGTTTTGGTATAAATATTTAAATTTCGTTCCCCAATAGAGATTTAGAGCCATTGATTTCAGCCTGAGCATAGCCTTCCCCTCATCCATGAGTTGAAAGAGAAGCTCTTGATGTTCGGCCATAGATTCATATAAGCCAGGGTTCAACATGGAGGACTACAAGAGACTCTGAATTGAGTCAAGGCTTTCTTTGTCACTAATTCACCTAGCATAGGTTTTATGTACGAGATCCTTTGACCACCCTTTGAGGTCAGCCCTTGAACCTATGGAGTTTTTCAATGAGGATAAGCATATGGGGGCTCGAGTCGACTTGTGCTAGTCAAACTGAACAAATCTACAAAGTTTGGGTTGTTTGTCAAATAGTTGAACAATCTAGATTTTCAACAAGCAATCAATCATAAACCCAAGCAGGACCATAAGTCCTATGAAGTATCAACCAAGGTTTTAAAAACCATTCAAGACGAAGAAGAAGGAAATGAATGGAGAAGAAGGTAGACCGGAGCGCAAGCGGAAGCGGTGTTTGCCGTGTGTGCCATGAGCGCGTGCTTCCACCATCCACCGCATGTGCCGCAAGCACAAGTAGAAGCGGCATCTGCTGCATGCACTGTGAGCACGAGCATGGCATCAGGTGTCCGCTGCGAGCGTGAGCAGAAGCGGCCGACACTGCTTGCGCTTCCATTTTTAAGTTAAATTGGTGATCATCTATCAATAAGTCAGTAGGATCAAATCCACTAATAATAGGTTAGTAAAAGAATCACTATTGACATTGAAGACCTGCTTCCAACCCACTCAACCTGCTTAGCTTAGAACCTCATGCATGCATAGGCAAAAACATTCCTTAAGCTACTTGAGATCATGTATATTGATTTTAGAATTGAATCCAAAATTGACCAACTGAGCTTCTTTCAACAAGTCATTGATTTCAATAAGGACTAAGATGCAAATCTTTGCCATCACTTGTAATCTACTTTAAATAAATCAAAGGGCAATGCTCAGAATAGAATGAAAAATCCAGAGCCGCTATCAATAGGTTGTAAGGTTAATATCTCCTAACCATAGACTAGAAAGAAAATTCAATACTTCCAAAATCCTCTGCTTATTTGACTTAAGATCCCGTGCATAAAGAGACTAATATATCTCATAGATTACTAGCAGACCAAAAGGACTTCTAGTTGTGTGGCTTAGAACATGACATGATTAGGAGCCAAGAT
Source organism: Costus lasius (assembly GCA_027563935.2). Taxonomy (NCBI): domain Eukaryota; kingdom Viridiplantae; phylum Streptophyta; class Magnoliopsida; order Zingiberales; family Costaceae; genus Costus; species Costus lasius. Next base: position 4,472,409 of record CM050447.1, on the reverse strand, counting down.
ATTCTTTCATCACTAAGAGAGAAAATTACAAAAAATGATAAAAAAAAAAAGAAAAGAAAAAATATATAAAAGGATAGTATCTCTTCTCATGTACATCAAGGATATGCCCTTTGTAAAGCTAGGGAAACCCAAATGCCAAAAATTAATAAAACATGTAGTTTGATGTGGTGGATCATTGTTTTTAATCTTGATTTATAACAGTGTACTGGTCATGACTTAGATTAATATATAGTGGGCATTATGGTTTAAGATACTGTTCTAAACCGATGTATCAGTCTAGTCTCAGACCGGTCTGCTATAGTGAAACCGGTGGTACTAATACTATGCTATAGTAAAACCGGTCCTATCTCATAATGATACAAATCAGAAAAACCAGCCAGTACCAAACCGATATCTTAAACCATGGTAGGCATACCAATATATGTTACCTAATATACCTAGTGCTTACACAAAAGGTCTATACACAAGTTCAAGGTTGGACTGGTTTGTATCAAACTTATTGCCTAGTACAAATCAAGACTAAAATTCCTGGTGTGCTAACTATATATTTCAACAATGATGGTGATGGATTGTGCTTGAATTGATGCCTCAAACTGAATAGGGTGAATCATGTTGGTTGTATATAATGCTACATGGTATATGATCAAAAATCAACTTTCTTTCTTCTTAAGGGAGCAGAAATATTGATCCCAATATGATACATTCTGTTGATCATCTAAACCTATTTTTATTCGTTTATTCTTCACTAACCTTCCTTGTAATATCAATACTAATGATTAATGAACATTGTTTGTCTGACTATAACATTTTATTTTTAAAAAAAACACTATAACATTCAATTTCTTCTTTATAAAATCCATGTCGCCTGCCCCTGTTTCTCTTTTTTTTTTCTTTTTATCCATTACCCAATAATAGTTTATAAAAACTCTATTACACATTAGTGTTGAACCACATATCCATCATAGTATTCTCATCCCTATTATATTATGCTTTGTAAGATGTTTACATGCGGGCCTTTAGCATTCACTGAAATAAAGCAAATGTCACTAGCAGAAAGCAGCAAGTGAATAATGAAATACATTACCGGGAAACCATAGGTAAAGAAGTTGATGGTGAAATTTCGAAAAACTGATATTCTCAACAGAACATTTGCATGCCTTCTACCCGAACTGCAAATGGATAGCAATTAAAAAACTGCAATGGTTCAAGAAAAATAATGAAACAACTAAAGTATAATTGAAAGTTGAAGCTATAGTGTGAAATGTATGGAAAAAAATGTCAAACATATAAAATTTATATGCAGTATGGAAATCAAAGAATTAATTTATTCCAGGAACAGACAGTATACAATTACATAAATGTTAAATCAACAATATCAAAGTTGGGGGCAACATCAAAAGCTGTCATCCACAAATTCATGCAACTAGAAGCAATCATAGGTTTGGTTTACATAAATGTTACATATAAAATTTTTTTCTTCCTCCTTTGGTTCGGCATCCACCTCCACTCCTGCTTGTCTTCTGGTACCCATCATGCTTCCGGCCCCACCTTCTATTGGTACTCCTTCCTCCACTGATGTGCCCGATACTTTGTCTGTTCCCCTACAGGTCTATTGTCAGCGCCCACGGCCTCTACCTGCCGCCCTTCTTCGTCCATGAATCCTACCACCAATCCCCCTATTGCTTTACAGAAAGGCAAGCGTACTATCTCTAGCTATCCTATTTCTTATTTTGTTTTCATTAGTCAGTTATCTCTTGTTTATCATGCCTTGTCGCCTTGTCCTATGTTCCCTTGCCACACTCTCATTTGCAGGCTTCCCTAGTTCTTGAGTTGAAACAAGCTATCAATGATGAGATCACCACTTTACACTCTCGCCAGACTTGGTCATTGGTTTCTCCTCCATATGATGCTTGCATTGTTCCATGTCGGTGGGTGTTCACAGTCAAGTATCACCCTGACGGCTCCATTACGCGCCATAAGCCTCGGTTGGTTGCCAAAGGTTACTCTTAAATTTATGATTTTGATTATATCAATACTTTCTCCCTGTGGCCCATCTTAATTCTGTTCACACTTTGTTCTCTCTTCTATTAATTGTGATTGGCCACTTCTTCAAATGGATGTTACTAATGTCTTCCTCTATGGTGATCTTTCTTCGGATGTTTATATGGAGCAATCTCTAGGGTATGTTGCTCAGGGGGAGATGGTGTGCATGTTACACAAGTCCATTTATGGCCTTAAGCAGAGTCCGCATGCCTACTTTTCTAAATTCTCACAGCTAATGGCGTCGGCAAGTTTTTGTCACAGTCGTGCTGATCACTCTATATTTATTCGTCATTCCGATGCTGGAGTTATTGTCCTAGTGGTCTATGTGGACAATATGCTACTCACAGGTAATGATGTATTGATCATACCAAGCTATACTTGCAATCTCATTTCACTATATAGATTTGGGAAAACCAAGATATTTTTTGGGAATTGAACTAGCCTATCAGCAAAATTGCCTATTTATGTCACAAAGAAAATATGACATAGATCTTCTAGAAGAAACAGGTTTGGGTGATTGTAAGCCAGTGGACTCTCCTCTTATTCTAAACCAAAAATATAGTGATAATGAGGATTCTAGGTGTCCCGCCCTTTTTCCCAATTGCCTCCACGTAAGCTCTACTTCCCTCGGACCGTGCGCCCAATCAAAATTCCGCCGCTTAAAATTTAATTTCCGAATGAACGCCGATTTCAACTTCACGGAAACATAGATATTGACCGAAGTCAAAATCGATTTCCGAAGCCTTGAATCAAATGCTCGATTCGTTTCTTCGTCAGCTTCGCAAGAACGACACAGCGTTCTCGCCGCCGATCTTCGATGCCGGAGAAGGGAGCCGGAAGGGCATGTTGGCAGGGGAAGGCTCCTCCTCCCCTCAGCCCTTGTCACTACGGCCGGAAGCGCTGCCGCCTCTTAGATCATCGTCGGTGATGGTGATGCAGAAAAGAGGAACCCCGCCGGAGAACAGGGAGAGGTATGATGACTTAAAAATTCATAGTATATTTTATATTAATTGTTTAGTCTTTTTAAGTCATATTTAAGCTCTTTTGCTTGTTTTTAAGCTTTATTTGTCAAATAGTTCGGAATCTACATCCTTTCTAGTTTTTGATCAATTTCAGGTAAAAAGGTCTTTATTTCGATGGATTCTGAATGATTTGAATGCATGTACGACATCTAATCATCAAGAGAAAATTACCAGCCAATTTTTAAGAAATTCTGAGCTCAAATGGAAATTACGGTAGTGCCGTAATTATTATTACGACCATGGTTTTACTGGGACCTACAGAATAAACCACGGCACCACTGTGATTTATTTTCCTTATCGTGATTTCTGAAGATTTTTGCACAGAGAAGATTACGGCACTGCCGTAAATGTTTTTACAGCTGTAATTTTATTCGGAGAGAAATTGAAGCAATCATGGCACTGCCGTAAATTTTATCGCCGGTCGTAATTATTCCAGAAAAGTAAACATAGTAAATCACGGTACTATTGTGATTATTATTATGGGTAGTAATTGTTCCAAGATTTTGCACAGAGAAAATTTCAAGTCTTTCGACTTTGCCCAAGTCTTCCGTGAGTTACTGTAGCCGGATTTTGCGAAGCCGATTTCGAGAGATTTAGAACATGATTTCAAAATCGAAAAGAAAGAAAGTGATCTATATAAAGAGGAGAAGATTTCAAGACAGGAGGCCCCAATTTTTTCCCATGACAGAAGGAGAAATCAGAGAGATCGCCGCCACCTTAGGGTTCTTTGCCGAAAGACGTACAGAGCATCTTAGACGGCGAAATTTTCAAGGAAGCTAAGCTTGAGGAAAGAGAGGATGTACAGAAAGTTTTGATACAAAAGGAGTTCGATCGGAGGAGGAATCAACAAAAATGTGGGCGCGACTATTGTTCACCGTGTTTCTTCACAAAAAATTACGGGTGGTGATTTATTTCACACCCCTGTAACAGTAACTCTATCTTTTTCTCCTTCTTTGAATTCTGATTTTTCTGAAATGACATATTTTTCTGAGATGATTGGATAATCTCTATTTTGTCAGTTGTTCTTCAATATGATAATTTTACTTAAGTGATAAATGTCTTTAATCTTTTCTAGATATAGAATATCTGCATGTTTTAGAGTCTGTAACATGTACTGAGACATGACTTACAAAACTCAGAACCCTTAAATTATGTTTTAGGAACTTATGCTGTGAGAATAGGTTTGTTCTTAATTCCTGATTTTTTATGTTTAAATTCTTGTCGATAATCTGATCTAGGAATTTTTATTAAAATAGATATAATAATATGTACCGAGAGGGGATTTGAATTGTTGGAAACCCTTAAGTAAAACCTGTGAAATTAAGATATGAGAATATTTAATTTTACTTGAGATGTTGACACAGAGTTAAGCCACGAGAGTAATTTTAATTTTCTTTATCTATTTTACTTATTTTAAATACTGAATAGCAAGTCACAAGAGTGAAGATTATTATGTGTAAATTGTTCATTCGAGAGAAGGCAATTTCCTTATTAGTAAATTTCATCTTTATCATAAGAAGAAAAGCTGACAAACACAAATTCTTGTCTAATCATGAAAATTTAAGATGGATGAAACCCTAATCCTAAATTTCTCTCTTTGATAATCTGTAACAATTTTCGATCGTTCGCTTACAACTTATTCGGTTCGCTTAGCTAGTGAGAACACAATTGCTTGGTACTTAACACGTAGCTCCTTATGGGTTCGATATCTTTTATTACTTCGAGTATTTGTATACTTGCGGACACATCAAGGTTCGTCACAACAGTGGAAGGGAAAACTTCACTCCTATTCTCAAAATAACGAATTACAAAACCCTCCCTTACCTCCCTCATGTATTACAAAACTTCCTCTCATCTCTCAGCCTCTCCTCTCGCTGATTCTATTCTCTCGCAGATCTTTGAATCTCCGATCCCTCTCAGGATCTGCTCTCAAATCTCACCTGCCTCTCCTCTACTCTCTGCCTCAGCTTTAAAGGGGAAGGAGAGGACGCCCGATTCCCCCACTGGAAAGCGCTCGCGTCTGCGCCTGCCGAAGAGCTCACGAGCAGCATCCGCTGTGTAATCCTTCGAAGACGAAGCCCTCGCTGAAGGCGGCGTCGAATAAGTCGATGCCTGCTGCAGATCCTTGTGACGCTGTTGAGCTCGCCCCGCGCATCCGTCGCCTTCTCCTGCTGAAGCCGCATGCGTCAACGCCGTCCCGCTTCCTCTGCTTCTACCAAAGCCGTCAGAAGAAATCACCCGTGCCACAGTACCTTGAAGGAGACGACGTCTTCGGCACTGCGTCCGAAGAAGACAACGCGCGCCGCGTCGTCCCGTCCGAAGTCTCAGGTGAAATCTCGCTGCGAACGAGATCATACGGCTCCGTTGATTTGGGCATTGACCCAGATTTTGACCCGCTCCTCGGGCCCCCAAGTTGGTTACTCCAGTGTGGGCTGGGGTCGCTTTCCTGCCTAGCCCAGCCCATGGAGGTTTTAGGTGTCACACTAGGTGTTAAGCCTAGGTTAATCTGATCTAGCCCAAAACCCACTAGGCCGAAACGAAGCCCAAACCTAGCCCAAAGGGAGTGAAGCGGAGCCCGTCCAAGTGAGGAAATCACACGGTCAACCCTCAATGTTGACTCGTGTGTGAGACGGGTACACAGAGCGAAGCGTTCGTCGCCTTCTCCGCTCGACACGGACATCGGCGCCGACTGGACCGAGCAAAGCGGAAGAAGCGGAGGCTTCTGCGACCAGGACAGGACTGGATCTTCAGACGGCAATGTCAACGTCGACGCGTGCAGAAGAAATGGGCGTCGCGGCTGCCCGATTTAGGAAACAGAGAGAGAGGGGATCACGAAAGGAGGCGGCGGCATTTCCTTATAAAGACGAGGAGGAGCGAAACCAAAGGATCGATATCTTTGACTGAGAGTTTAGGAGAGCTTCTGTGAGTGTTTCCAGCGACTGGGGAGCCGCCGGCAAGGGGTTTCGTGAGGGATCGTGGGAGATCCAAGAGAGACTATAACCGAGGGCGAGTGCGCCACCGGCGAGGCAGGGGAAGAGGGGGCGGCGGCCAGGGGGCCGACGACAAGAAAGAGGGGTTTTGTAGCTTTCCAACAGTGAATAACGAAGTTTTCCTCTCCACCTTCTTCTCCCTATTTCGACTTTCTATTGCGTGCTTCCGGCAGCAACAGGCGGCTGCTGGGTCGGTGCCGATGAGAAGGCAGAGGGCGAGGTGCATGCGGCATCCTCCCCCTTCCGGCACGCTTCTCCATCCTCCGTCGAGCAGCGACGACACGAACGAGCGTAGCGCTCGTTCACAACGAAGGCGACAACGTGAATCAAACGAGGCGAGTCAACACCGGAGTTGGTCAACGCAGTGAAATTGAATTCGGCGAATTCGATTTCGTAATTTTGATTCGAAGCGGCTGACGCAACGACGACGTCAACAAAGCCGAAATTCGGGCGGCGAATTGAAATTGGAGCAGCTGACGTCATGCTGACATCAGCGACAGAATTAAATCAGGCGAGCACAAGGCGTTGACAATTTTGACTAGAAGGTAAATTCTAAATTAGGGTTTCGATTGGATTTCTGATTTAAGGATAAATTTTGGGATGGAAATTAGGGTTTTCCGATTCTTTCTTAATTTGGAGGTGATTTTGCACTCGGAGATCTAGAGATTTCACGCCGGTCTAGTGTTCCACCGGAGAACCTTAAGCCGGAGCCTGACAATTGGTATCAGAGCCAGACTGTGGGCCCATAACCCACAGATCTTGGAAGAGACAACACGGCTACTTCACCCGCGAAGGTGAAGATCAGTCGGAAATTCCAGAAGATCAAACATACTGCTAGAGGGTCATCAAAGGACGTTTAGCCCAAGCAGGACAAAGGTGGTAAAGCCAAGGTGACGGCTAACTACCCGACTAGATGGTGAACTAGGGAGAGCACATAGCGCAGATCGAGAAGGTGTTCGGTCTAACTGGTGAGGTGGACAACACGGTGATTCCCCAAGTTGAGCATCTTCAACGCAACGTGGAGCAACAAAGGTTGCAAATTGAAGTCCTGCAGCACACTCTGGAGGGTCTGATTGACTTGCCAGAGCAAATGGCACGCATGAGAGAGGAGATGTAGGCAGAGTAGGAGGCTCCCAAGCCGAAGGCACGTGTACTTGAGCCAGCGACGTTCGAGGGGGCCCGATCGTCCAGAGAAGTGGAGAATTTCATATGAGACATAGAGCAGTTGATCTCTGCGAGCCGTGTTCCAGAGGAAGATCAGGTGCGGGTATGCATCGCATATCTCACAGCCGACGACGCGAAACTTTGGTGGAGGACCAAAGTTAGCTCGACGTCCGAAGCTTCTAGTTGGTCATGGGAAATCTTCCGTGAGGAAATGCGGCGGTAGTTTCTACCGAAAACTCGGCGGATCAGGCTCGTGGCAAAGTGGATCGGCTGAGGCATACTAGGTCGATCTAGGGATACGTCAGGGCGTTCTCCGCGTTAATGTTAGAACTACCAGACATGGTGGAAGGTGACAGGAATTACTTCTTTATCCGGAACCTTCAACCATGGGCGGAAGCGGAGGTCCGACGACACTCACCACCAGACTGGAAGGCAGCTGTGGCGGTGGCTGAGTCCTTGGTGGATAATCAGAAATTCAGATCAACACCACTAAGGAAATTCAGGTCACCACCAAAGTGTGGCTCCCCGCCAAGAGCTAGAGTTCCAGGAAGGGGTAGATCCTTTCCTTGGCAGGACAGAGGTTCACCGGGATGACGAGAGCCACATCATCCTGCAAGAAAGACACATACAGAACCAAAGCCACAGGGTTGCTTCTTCTGCGGCGGTCCTCACTGGATGAAGGATTGCCCCACGAGACAGAAGATCATGGTGATGGTATCGCAGGATCCAGCAGAGGAAGCTGAAATCAACACCGAGGAGCTAACGTTCGGTGGGATCCAAGTAGCTCCAAACACTGCCACGGGGGCGCAGTAGTGTTGGATCGGGTACATCGGGGCGATGGTTGTGAATAATCCTCCCATGACAGACATCGAGGGCGATGTCCAAGTTGGGCGAGGAAAAATTGTCAGGCCTGGGTTAATCCGGTCTAGCCCAAAACCCACTTGGCCGAAAGGAAGCCCAAACCCAGCCCAAAGGAAGCGAAGCGGAGCCCATCCAGGTGAGGAAATCGCGCGGTCAACCCTCAATGTTGACTCGTGCATGAACGGGTACACGAAGCGAGGCGTTCGTCACCTTCTCCGCTGGACGCAGACGCCAGCGCCGGCTGGACCGAGCAAAGTGGAAGAGGCGGAGGCTTCTGCGACCAGGACGGGACTGGATCTTCAGACGGCAACGTCGACGTCGACGCGTGCGGAAGAAACGGGTGTCACAACTGCCCGATTTAGGAAACAGAAAGCGAGGGGATCGCGAAAGGAGGTGGAGGCGTTTACTTATAAAGATGAGGAGGAGCGAAACCAGAGGATCGACATCTCCAACTGAGAGTTAGTTTAGAAGAGCTTATGTGAGTGTTTCTGGCAACTGGGGAGCCACCGGTGAGGGGTTTCGTGAGGGATCGTGGGAGATCCAAGAGAGACTGTAACCGACGGCGAGTGCGCCGCCGACGAGGGAGGGGAAGAGGGGGGCAGCGGCCAAGGGGCCGACGACAAGAAAGAGGGGTTTTTGTAGCTTTCCTACGGTGAATAATGAAGCTTTTCCTATCCACCTTCTTCTCCATGTTTCGACTTTCTGTTCCTTGCTTCCGGCGGCAGCAAGCGGCTGCTGGGTCGATGCTGACGAGAGGGTAGAGGGCCTGCACCTCGCCCTTCCGACATGCTTCTCCATCCTTCGTCGAGCAGCGATGACGCAAACGAGCATAGCGCTCGTTCGCAACAAAGGCGACGACGCGAATCGAATGAGCGGCGTTCTATTCGAGGCGAGTCAACACCGGAGTTGGTCAACGCAGCGAAATTGAATTCGGCGAATTCAATTTTGCAATTTCGATTCGAAGCAGTTGACGCAACGACGACGTCAGCGAAGCCGAAATTCGAGCGGTGAATTGAAATTGGAGCGGCTGACATCACGCTGACGTCAGTGATAAATTAAATCAGGCGAGCGCAAGGCATTGACAATTTTGACTAGAAGGTAAATTATAAATTAGGGTTTCGATTGGATTTCTGATTTAGGGATAAATTTTGGAACAGAAATTAGGGTTTTTCAATTCTTTCTTGATTTGGGGGTGATTTTGCACCCGGAGATCTAGAGATTTCACGTCGGTCTAGTGTTCCGCCAGAGAACCTTAGGCCGGGGCGGGACACTAGGTGTCACGCCCCGGTTGGATCAGCCTGAAAATAGCCCTTAAATGCTGTCTCAGGACTATCCGGCGGAACACCGGAACACAACTATCTAGGGTTTCTGACCCAAAATTCAAAACCCTAATTCCCCACTCAGTTTTTTATCCCCAAATTACAGATCACACGGAAAACCCTAACCCTAATTAGGAATTCAAACCCTAAATTAAGTTTACCTCTGGTCAACCCTCTGGTCAACGAAATCCTGCTCGCCGATTCAATTTTCTTGCTGACGTCACACTGACGTCCCCCGCACGAGCGAACCGAAATCGAATTCCTGATGCTGACGTCACGCCTGACGTCAACTCTTAATTTGATTTCGCGTTACTGCTTCGAGTTTTCATCCTCCCGATGTCCTCAATGCCGAGCGCCGCCTGCGCTCGGGTTCGTCGGAGAAGGACGCCGGAAGGGAGGAGACTCTGTTCCTCGCCCTTGACCTCTTCTGCCATTGGCCCGGAAGCCGCCTGCCGCCGGTAATCGCTGCCGCCGCGCTTGAGGAAGAAGGAGAACAGGGGAAGGAAACTGGTGAAGATAAGCTCGCGTTTTATTCCCGAAATATAGTTACAGAGCTCTCTCCAGGTATTCGCCGATGACCCCCTGGTCTCGGCGCCCTCTCCCCTCCCTCGCCGGTGATTCGCCGATCACCGGTTACAGCACTCAAATCTCACACTCTCTCAACTCGCAGTGCTCGCCAGTAGAATCGATCGCTGGTTCTCCCTCCAAGCTCCCTCTCGATCACTGCTTCCCTTTTAACGATGGAAGCGGCTGCCTTTCTTCTTCCCCCGCGCGTCCGTGTCTTCCGCATTCGAGCGGCGCGGAGAAGACGATGCGGAAGCGGCTGAAATCAACGCTGCTTTGGCTAATTTGGGAAAGTCAACCACTGCGTTCGATTTCGGCATTGACCGGCCGAAATCGAAGGCTCTCTGATCAGACGGGTTCGTACGCGGGTTTGGGCTCGTACGTGGCCCATTGGGCTTTGGGCCGGACCGGTTGAACCGGGGCCTGACAATTCTCCACCGCCCAAATTGGACATCGCCCTCGATGTCTCTGATGGGAGGATCTTGGGCAACCATTGCTCTGATCCTCAAAGCTCTGATCCTCACCTCTGCGGGGATCTCCTCAGCCTCCACGGCTGGTTCCTGTACCACCATAGCCATAAGCTTTTGCCTGGAAGGACAGTCCTTCACCCAGTGAGGACCGCCGCACATGAAGCAACCCTGTGGCTTTTGCTCTCGCGGTCCCGACGAACCCCTATTCTGCCAGTGAAGGGGTCTCCCTCTTTCTAGAACTCTGTCCTTCGGTGGGGTCCGTGGGGAGTCGCACCTGTGCTTTGGTGGTGTCCTTGAATTCCTTGATGGTGTTGGTCTGAATTTTTGATTATCCGCCAAGGACTCAGCCATCGCCGCAGCTGCCCTCCAATCAATCGGTGAGTGTCGTCAGACCTCCGTCTCTGCCCAAGGCTGAAGGCTCCGGAGGATGAAATACCTCTTGTCATCCTCCTCCATGCGCGGAAGCTCCAACATCAAGGCAGAGAATGCCCTAACGTACTCCTGGATCGAGCCAGTATGCCTCAGCCGATCCAGTTTGCCACACACCTGATCCGCCGAGTTTCCAGGAAGAAACTGCCGCCGCAGTTCCTCACGGAAAATCTCCCAAGAACAGCTAGTAGCCCCGGTGTAGAGCTCACTTTGGTTCGCTACCAAAGTTTTACGTCGCCAGTGAGGTATGCGATGCACACCCGCACCCGATCTTCTTCTGGAACATAGTTAGCAGAAAATAATTGTTCCATATCCCAAATAAAATTTTCTACCTCTCTGGATGATCGAGCCCCCCCGAACATCGCTGGCTCAGGTACTCGTACCTTCGGCTTCGGAGCCTCCTGCTCTACTGTTGATCGCGATGCTTGCGCTAGGGCCAAGCGCAGCACCTTAATCTCCGCTTGCGTGTCCTCCTTCATGCGAGCCATCTCCCCCGGTAGATGGTTCAGACTGTCGATAGTCTACTGCATGCGTGCCATCCCTGCCTGTTGCTCATTGCGCATCCTGGCCATCTGCTCTGGCAGGTAGAGCAGACTCTCCAGGGCCTGTTGCAAATTTTCAATTTGCAACCTCTGGTGCTCCACTGTCCTCTAAAGTTTTTCCATCTGAGGGAACACCGCCGTGTCCCTATCACCCGTCATACCGAGCGTTTGCTCGATCTCCGCTATGCGATCACCTTGGTTCACCATCTTCTCAGGTTTAGCCGTCTCCTTGGCTTTACCTTTGGGCCAGGTGTCCTCTGACGCTCCTCTGGTGGTGTGGGTGATCTTCTGGAACTTCAAACTCTTCTTCACCTTCGAGGGTGAAGCAGCCGTGTGCTGTAACACGTTAACCAGCTCTGATACCTGTTATCATGTCCCGGTCGGATCAGCCTGAAAACATCCCTTAAACGCTGTCTCAGGACTATCCGGCGGAACACCGGAACGCAACTATCTAGGGTTTCCGACCCAAAATTCAAAACCCTAATTCCCCGCTCAGATTTTTATCCCCAAATTACATATCGCACGGAAAACCCTAACCCTAATTAGGAATTCAAACCCTAAATTAAGTTTACCTCTGGTCAACCCTCTGGTCAACGAAATCCCGCTCGCCGATTCAATTTTCTTGCTGACGTCACACTGACGTCCCCCGCCCGAGCAAACCGAAATCAAATTCCTGATGCTGATGTCACGCCTGACGTAAGCTCTTAATTTGATTTCGCGTTACTGCTTCGAGTTTTCGGGCTCCGATTTTGACCTAGTCAAAATCGGAACTCTCCGTCGTCGTCTCCGCGTCGTCCTCCCGATGTCCTCGATGCCGAGTGCCGCCTGCGCTCGGGTTCGTCGGAGAAGGACGCCGGAAGGGAGGAGACTCTGTTCCTCGCCCTCGACCTCTTCTACCGCCGGCCCGGAAGCCGCTTGCCGCCGGTAATCGCAGCCGCCGCGCTTGAGGAAGAAGGAGAACAGGGGAAGGAAACTGGTGAAGATACGCTCGCGTTTTATTCCCGAAATATAGTTATAGAGCTCTCTCCAGGTATTCGTCGATGACCCCCTGGTCTCGGCGCCCTCTCCCCTCCCTCGCCGGTGATTCGCCGATCACCGGTTACAGAACTCAAATCTCACACTCTCTCAACTCGCAGCGCTCGCCGGTAGAATCAATAGCTGGTTCTCCCTCCAAGATCCCTCTTGATCGCTGCTTCCCTTTTAACGATGGAAGCCGCTGCCTTTCTTCTTCCCCCGCGCGTCTGTGTCTTCCGCATCCGAGCGGCGTGGAGAAGACGATGCGGAAGCGGCTGAAATCAACACTGCTTTGGCTAATTTGGGAAAGTCAACCACTGCGTTCGATTTCGGCGTTGACCGGCCGAAATCGAAGGCTCTCTGATCAGACAGGTTCGTACGTGGGTTTGGGCTCGTACGTGGCCCATTGGGCTTTGGGCCGGACCGGTTGAACCGGAGCCTGACACTAGGTGTCACGCCTTGGTCGGATCGACCCTAAACTGGCGCTTAACCGATGTCTTAGGGTTGCCCGGCGGAACATCAGTGCGTGAACTCTCTAGGGTTTCCGGGCAAAATCTCAATCCGAGTCGGAAACCCTAATTTTCCCCGAATAAATTTTATCCCCAAATTACAAGTCGCATGAAAATCCTAACCCTAATTTAGGAATCCGGGAAGAATCAAAACCTCAAATCAAGAATTATCTCACTGGTCAACTCTATTTTGACCTCCCCCTTGATTTGTACGATTGGCTGACGTAACGCTGACGTCAGCAATTTCAATCCGTCGTGCGCTGCCGAATTCCTTCGCTGGGTGACGTCAGGCTGACGTCGTCCTCCAAATCGAATGAATTCAGTTTCACTTGCACAAATTCAATTTTGCTCGCCCTTCGTCAACGTCGCCTCGTTGACGTCAGGAGACTCGATTTCTGCCGAAATCCTCTTCCACCCGCGACTTCCGATTTTGACCTGGTCAAAATCGGAAACGAACTCCTTCGTCTTCCTCGCAACGCTGCGCTCGTCGCGTCGCCTCTTCTGCCGGGTGCCGCCTCGCTTGCGAGCTTGCCGAAGAGGATCGGGCCAACGGAGGAAAAGGCCACCTGCCTTTCTCCCTCAGCTCCGTCGACCACCATCGCCGCCTACGACAGTGATGAAGAAACGCGCAGAACAGGGGAAGAAGTCTTACCGAATGAGAATAGGGGAAAAGCTTCTCTATTAACCTTCAATAGATACAAAAATCCCTCACAAACCTCTCTCCCTCGTCTCTTCCACACACGTCGGCAGCAGCTCTCGCCGCCGACTCACAGGACTCCCGGTCTCTCTCTCTCAGAACAGGAGATGACTTCAACTCGCCAGTTCACGCTCGCAGCTCTCTTCTGCTCTCAAGCCTTCTTTCTCCAGATCCGGATTCATCCTCCTTTTAACGCCTAACGCTGCCGCCCTTCTCTTCCGCGACGACCGCATCCGTCGCGCTCGCTACGCGTCCGAGAGACCCGCCTTTAAAGGAACCTCCGCCGCGTTTGAAGCTCCGATCTCTTCGCGCACACGTCCGAGGAATTTGGCGTTGTCGTCGTCAGCGCCCGCGTCCGCTTCCTTCGGTAAGGGAGACGCAACCGCCGCTTGCCTTGCTTGAGTTCGTGTCCACGCCGAAGACATCGTTCGTACCACGTCTTCCTGCCGGATTCGGACGCTGTCGTGTTTGCCAGGTTCATCGCGTCACTCAAGCTTGTTGACGCCGCCTTTTCCTTTTCGCATGGTTTGCGTCTGACCGCGTCCAGGTGAAACCCTCTTTTCACCACATGGCTTGGGCTTGGGCTAGGCCCACCGGGCCTTGGGCTGAACCAGCCTGAACCAGGCCTAACAATTCTCCTCCACCCAATTTGGACATCACCCTCGATGTCCGGTGCGGGCGCTCAGGTTTGCGCTTGCCGATCTTTCTTTTCTTGTCGGCGTGCAACATCGTCAGCTATAGCTTGACGCCATCGTTCGTACTCTCCAGGGTCGGCTGTAGAGGGCCAGTACCTTCCCTGGATCTGCTGGGTCCGGTCTCCTTCTGCGTTAGAAGAACTCGACGAAGACTTCGCCGGAGCTTTTTCCTCTACTACTTGCTTCCATGTCGGTTTCTACTACGGGGACTTTGCATCTTCGGCGCTCGCCTTCTGCTCGACTCTGCTCTGGCCGACCGTGTCTTTCGGCCCAGCGTCTGCACCTGAGGAAGTCGATGAAGATTTTCCTGCGACCACTAAGGCAATGTACATACCTCCTATGCGTGCCTCTGTTGGTTCATCGTCAACCGCCGGTTTTTCAGCTAATTCCCGATGCACGATCGATGCAATTGCGTTCACCTGCTGTCAGTCCGGACATTCGCATATCCGGTGTGGACCTTTGCATAAGAAGCAAACAATCGGTCTTAGTTGACCCTGCCCTCTCTCTGCAGGTCGGGTCTGCTCCTGTCGTGCCGCCTGACCTCCGTTCTGCCGGGGAGAGAGCCTCTCCCTTTCTGGTGCTCTTGCTCTGGGTGGAGATGGTCGCTTCGGGGGCGACCTCGGTGCTCTCTGAAAGGTCATTCCCGAAGTTCTCTGATCCACGAGAGACTCGGCTATTGCTGCGGCCGTCCTCCAGTCTTGCGGTGCATGTCGTCGGACCTCAGCCGCCGCCGCCCATGGTTGGAGATTCCGGAGGAAGAAGTACCTCCTGTCTCCTTCCGCCATCTCAGGTAGCTCCAACATATGTGCGGAAAACGCCCTGACATACTCCTGGATCGTCCTTGTGTGCTTTAGCCGATCCACCGCCTCTCGTGCCTGGTCCACCGAATTTTCGGGGAGGAACTGCTGTCGCAGCTCCTCTCGGAACACCTCCCATGTCCAACCCGCTGCCTCTGATGTCGAATCAACTTTGGTCCTCCACCAAAGTTTTGCATAGAGGTATGCTGTGCACACCCTAACCTTCTCCTGGTCTGAAACATGGTTAGCATCAAAGTATTATTCTATATCCCAAAGAAAGTTATCCAACACTTTGGCTAATCTGGCCCCCTTGAACACTGCACGTTCTGGGGTGTGAACCTTCCCTCTGGGAGCTCCATCCTTCACCATGGTTGCTGCAGGGGCACCGCCTTGTGCCTGTGCTAATGCCATGCGCATCACTATAAGGTCTGCCAATATCTGCTGCTGGGCTGCCGTGGTGTTGGTTACTTGTGCCGTCAAGGTTGCTACTTGTCTCTGCAGGGCAGCTACCTGCTCCTGTAACGTTGTCGTCCCTTCAACGTTCTGTTGTGCCTCAACTACTCCAGCCAAAGTTTGCTGAAGGGCAAGGATTTGCAACCTCTGTTCCTCTACCGTGGGATGGAGATCCTCCACCTGAGAAACCACCGCGTCTTTACTGTTCCCTGTCAAACCGAGCACCTGCTCGATTCGTGCTATGCAATCTCCTTGATTCACCATCCTGGCTGAATCTATGGGCTCTGATACCAGTTGTCATGCCCCGGTCGGATCGACCCTAAACTGGCGCTTAATCGATGTCTTAGGGTGGTCCGGCGGAACACCAGTGCGTAAACTCTCTAGGGTTTCCGGGCAAAATCTCAACCTGAGTCGAAAACCCTAATTTTCCCCGAATAAATTTTATCCCCAAATTATAAGTCGCACGAAAATCCTAACCATAATTTAGGAATCCGGAAAGAATCAAAACCTCAAATCAAGAATTACCTCACTGGTCAACTCTATTTTGACATCCCCCTTGATTTTTAGGTTGGCTGATGTCACGCTGACGTCAGCAATTTCAATCCGTCGTGCGCCGCCGAATTCCTTCGCTGGGTGACGTCAGGCTGACGTCGTCCTCCAAATTGAACAAATTCAATTTTGCTTGCACGAATTCGATTTTGCTCGCCCTACGTCAGCGTCGCCTCGCTGATGTCAGGAGACTCGATTTCTGCCAAATCCTCTTCTGCTCACAGCTTACCAAAGAGGAGCGGGCCGACGGAGGAAAAGGCCGCCTGCCTTTCTCCCTCAACTCCGTCGACCACCGTCGCCGCCTGCGACAGTGATGAAGAAATGCGCAGAACAGGGGAAGAAGTCTCGCCAGATGAGAATAGGGGAAAAGCTTCTCTATTAACCTTCAATAGATACAAAAACCCCTCACAAACCTCTCTCCCTCGTCTCTTCCACACACGTCGGCGGCAGCTCTCGCCGCCAACTCACAGGACTCCTGGTCTCTCTCTCTCAGAACAGGGGATGACTTCAACTTGCCGGTTCACGCTCACAGCTCTCTTCCGCTCTCAAGCCTTCTTTCTCCAGATCTAGATTCATCCTCCTTTTAACGCCTAACGCTGCCGCCCTTCTCTTCCGCGAGACCCGCCTTTAAAGGAAGCTCCGCCGCGTTCGAAGCTCCGATCTCTTCGTGCACACGTCCGAGGAATTTGGCGTTGTCGTCGTCAGCGCCCGAGTCCGCTTCCTTCGGTAAGGGAGACGTAGCCGCCGCCTGCCTTGCTTGAGTTCATGTCCACGCCGAAGACATCGTTCGCACCACATCTTCCCGCCGGATTCGGACGCTGCCGCGTCTGCCAGGTTCCTCGCGTCGCTCAAGCTTGTTGACGCCGCCTTCTCCTTTTCGCGTGGTCTGCGTCTGACCACGTCCAGGTGAAACCCTCTTTTCACCACGTGGCTTGGGCTTCGGCTAGGCCCACCGGGCCTTGGGCTGAACCGACCTGAACCAGGCCTAACACTAGGTGTCACGCCCCGGTCAGAACGGTCTAAAAACAACGCTTATCTGTTGTCTCAGAGCCGTCCGGCGGAACACCGGAACGCAACTGCGCTAGGGTTTCCGGACCTAAGTTCGTCCCCGACCTGATTTGAACATCGTCCTCGATGTTCGTCTGTCGTTCTCCTGTCGTTATCATCGGAGCTCGCCGCTCCAGGAAGAGGTCTCACATGCCTCTCTTCATCACGTGTCATAGTGCTTCGCCCAACTCAGTACTTATCAGGGTCACGTCCATAACGCATCATCCACATAGATGCTCCGCTCAACCTGCAAGAACTGAGCTCACGTGCTAGCGCACTGAATCTTCAGCACTCCGCCTGACTTGGCACGACTGGGTTCACACCATAACGTATTGTCCAACCCCTCGTGCCCCAGTCTACGTCGTAGCGCGCTGGAATTGCTCCTGCTGAGCACCTGCGTTTGCTCCATCTTGAATCTCCATGATTCACCTTGCTGGATCACTTTAACCTCTGATACCTGTTGTCACGCCCCGGTCGGAACGGTCTAAAAACAACGCTTATCTGTTGTCTCAGAGCCGTCCGGCAGAACACCGGAACGTGATCGCGCTAGGGTTTCCGGACCGAATTTCATCCCCAAATTCAAAACCCTAGTTCACGCTTACTTTTTACCCCTCAAATTACAATTCACTCAAGGAAAGGATTGGAAAACCCTAACCCTAATTTGAGAAATCGAGGAAGAATCGAAAGTCCCAAATCAGAAAATCAAAATACCTCTCCTGATTTTGACCTGGTCAAAATCATGTTTACTGTGCAAACTCGCCGATCGAATCGCTCTCGCTGACGTCACGCTGACGTCAGCCGACGATTAATTCCGTCGCCGCGGAATCGTTCTTCAGGTGACGTCACGCTGACGTCGCACGCGAAATCGAATTTCGAATTCGATTTCCGCCGCCAATTTTGACTTTCCTTTGCTGACGTTCGCTTGCGTCAGCTGTCCTCGAAATATGCCGTTGACCGCTTGACTCTTCTCGTTTCGAACGCTCGACGCGTTCGAAGCCGTCGTCTTCACGCGTCGAACGCGCGTCTGCGTTCGACGCTGCCGTCGCCGGAGAAGGAAGGCCGCCGCCTTCCGTCGTCGTAGAACAGGGGAAGGAGAAGGAAGGTAAAGCTTCGTTTATTCCTTGAAGAATACTTACAAGCCTCCTCTCTCAACGCCGACGACCACCGTCGCCGGTGCCCCTCTCCCTCCCTCGCCGGCGCTGCCGGTTACATTCACTCGTTCACCTTTCTCTCGCCTCGACGCTCGTCGTCGCCGGCTCCCTCAAGCTCACAGACTATCCTTGTTCCGTCTGTGGGTTTGGACGGGGCGACGGCGCGCCTCGCCGTCGCCGGTGG
Organism: Costus lasius; assembly: GCA_027563935.2. Lineage (NCBI taxonomy): Eukaryota > Viridiplantae > Streptophyta > Magnoliopsida > Zingiberales > Costaceae > Costus > Costus lasius. The sequence goes on along the minus strand of CM050447.1, from coordinate 4,453,909 downwards.
TGGCGTACCCGCGCACCGGGTGGAGTCGCCCTTCGTTGCGCACTTCCTCTCCCCCTTTTCTGATGTCGCCCTCTGCCTCCTTTTAAAGCAGCAAGGCGCCGCTCGTCCGTCATCCTCGCGTGACTCCGCGTCCGCTTCACACGCGAAGACTCAGACGCGGCAGCGTCCGGATCCTGCGGTGCCGAGCGGCGTCTTCGCGTGTGAAGCGGACGCGGAGTCACGCGAGGATGACGGACGAGCGGCGCCTTGCTGCTTTAAAAGGAGGCAGAGGGCGACATCAGAAAAGGGGGAGAGGAAGTGCGCAACGAAGGGCGACTCCACCCGGTGCGCGGGTACGCCACCACCGGCGACGGCGAGGCGCGCCGTCGCCCCGTCCAAGCCCACAGACGGAACAAGGATAGTCTGTGAGCTTGAGGGAGCCGGCGACGACGAGCGTCGAGGCGAGAGAAAGGTGAACGAGTGAATGTAACCGGTAGCGCCGGCGAGGGAGGGAGAGGGGCACCGGCGACGGTGGTCGTCGGCGTTGAGAGAGGAGGCTTGTAAGTATTCTTCAAGGAATAAACGAAGCTTTACCTTCCTTCTCCTTCCCCTGTTCTACGACGACGGAAGGCGGCGGCCTTCCTTCTCCGGCGACGGCAGCGTCGAACGCAGACGCGCGTTCGACGCGTGAAGACGACGGCTTCGAACGCGTCGAGCGTTCGAAACGAGAAGAGTCAAGCGGTCAACGGCATATTTCGAGGACAGCTGACGCAAGCGAACGTCAGCAAAGGAAAGTCAAAATTGGCGGCGGAAATCGAATTCGAAATTCGATTTCGCGTGCGACGTCAGCGTGACGTCACCTGAAGAACGATTCCGCGGCGACGGAATTAATCGTCGGCTGACGTCAGCGTGACGTCAGCGAGAGCGATTCGATCGGCGAGTTTGCACAGTAAACATGATTTTGACCAGGTCAAAATCAGGAGGTATTTTGATTTTCTGATTTGGGACTTTCGATTCTTCCTCGATTTCTCAAATTAGGGTTAGGGTTTTCCAATCCTTTCCTTGAGTGAATTGTAATTTGAGGGGTAAAAAGTAAGCGTGAACTAGGGTTTTGAATTTGGGGATGAAATTCGGTCCGGAAACCCTAGCGCGATCACGTTCCGGTGTTCCGCCGGACGGCTCTGAGACAACAGATAAGCGTTGTTTTTAGACCGTTCCGACCGGGGCATGACACTAGGTGTCATGCCCCGGTCGAATCAGCCCTAAACTGGTGTCTTAGGGTTGTCTGGCGGAACACTAAGTCGTGAACTCCCACGGGTTTCCTGGCAAAATCTCACCCCAAATCAGAAACCCTAATTCCCCGTACAAAATTAATCCCCAAATTACACGGTCGCTCAGAACCCTAACCCTAATTTCAGAAATCCGAAAAGAATCGAAAAACCCTAATCAAAAATACCTTCTTCAGTCAAAATCAACCTTAACCTGGACTGGTCAGCGCCCCAAATTGCCGCGCTCCGCTCGATGCCAAAATCGCCCTTGCTAACGTTAGCGTGATGTCACGCCAACTCGAAATCGCGTCGTGAAATCGAAACTCGATTTTCACCCTCGCTGACGTCAGTCGCCAAATCAAAATCACTGTCGCGATTTCAATTTCGTTCGTTGACTACGTTGTTCCGTTGACCCGCCTTGCTCACTCAGCCGTGTGCCTCGTTTCGAACGTCGAGCCGCGTTCGTCTCCTTCGCGTCGAACGCCGCCTTCGCTCGCAGTTCACTGGTGGCTATTCACCGGGGAAGGAAGAGTCGGGAAAGGGAAAGATGCCGCCTGTGTCTCCGCCCCGTCGTTCGCGTCCGTTTCTTTCGGGTGGAGCTTGGTCGCGCTGCCGAGCTCCTCGTCTGTTGGTTAAATCCCGATTTCGACCTCACGAGATCAGGGGATATTCGGGCTCCGCTTCTTTTATTTGGGTCTGGGCCACCGCTCAGCCCACCTGGGTTAGGCCCGCTGTTCTAGGGCCTAACAATTCTCCACCGCCCAATTTGGACATCGCCCTCGATGTCCGTCACGGGCGGGTCTCCCATGCTCAACGCTTGCCGGAGAGCCACCGGTCTTGTTCGGCACGCATATTCTAGTTTGCTTCTTTCCAGATCTGTTCTCTCTTGCGTTGAAGCTCCTTGTGCTTCAAAAGGATCGCTTGGTTCTCCAGTTCTTCTGCGTCCGAAGAACTCGGGGCAGATTTCATCGGAGCTTTTTTCTCCACTACTTGCTTCCACGTCTTCTGTTCGATGCCGTCCTTGCCGCCCATGTCTAAGGAAGTCGACGATGTCTTGCCGGCGACTATTGACGCAATGCACATACCTCCGATGTGGGCCTCTACCGGTTCGTTATCAATCACCTGTTTCTCAGCTAACTCCAATTGCACGATTGCTGCAATTATGTTAATCCGTTGTCGATCCGAACAATCGCGCATCCGATGTGGACCTCTACACAAAAAGCAACTCATCGGTCTTGGTTGATCCTGTTGGTTCTGCACTTGTCGTGTTGACTGACCTTCGTTTCGCCGGGGAGAGGGTCTCTCCCTTTCTGGCGCTCTCGCTCTGGGTGGGGAGTGTCGCTTCATGGGTGACCTTGATGCTCTCGAGAAGGCCGTACCCGAAGCTCTCTGGTCCACGAGAGACTCGGCTATCGCCGCGGCCGTCCTCCAGTCTTGTGGTGCATGTCATCGGATTTCAGCCCCCGCCCATGGTTGAAGATTTTGGAGGAAGAAGTACCTCCTGTCTCCCTCCATCATGTCTGGTAGCTCCAACATCAGTGCGGAAAATGCCCTAACATACTCCTAGATCGATCTTGTGTGCTTCAGCAGATCCACCGCCTCTCGTGCCTGATCCACCGAGTTTCCAGGAGGGAACTACTGTCGCAGTTCCTCTCAGAACACCTCCCATGTCCAGCTAGCTGCTTCTAATGTCGAATCAACTTTGGTCCTCCACCAAAGTTTTGCATCATCTGAGAGGTATGTTGTGCACACCCTCACTTTCTCCTGGTCTGAAACATGGTTAGCATCAAAATATTGTTCCATATCCCAAAGAAAGTTACCCAACACCTTGGCTGATCTGGCCCCCTTGAACATTGCAGGTTCTGGGGTGCGAACCTTCCCTCTGGGAGCTCCATACTCTACCATGGCTGCTGTAGGGGCACCACCTTGTGCCTGAGCCAATGCCATGTGCATCACTGCGAGGTCTGCCAATATCTGCTGCTAGGCCGTAGTGGTGTTGGTTAATTGCGTCGTCAGGGTTGCTACTTGTCCTTGCAAGGCAGCTACTTGCTCCTGTAGCAATGTCGTCCCTCTAACGTTTTGCTGTGTCTCAACTACTCCAGCCAAAGTTTGTTAAAGGGCAAGAATTTGCAACCTCTGTTGCTCTACCACGCGTTGCAGATCCTCCACCTGAGGAACCACCGCATTATCACTGTTCCCTGTCAAACCGAGCAACTGCTCGATTCGCGCTATACGATCTCCTTGATTCACCATCCTGGCCGGATCTTTTGCTCTGATACCAGTTGTCACGCCCCGGTCGGCTCAGCCCTAAACTGGTGTCTTAGGATTGTCCAGCGGAACACCAAGTCGTGAACTCCCTAGGGTTTCCTGGCAAAATCTCACCCCAAATCAGAAACCCTAATTCCCCGTACAAAATTAATCCCCAAATTATAAGGTCGCTCAGAACCCTAACTCTAATTTCAGAAATCCGGAAAGAATCGGAAAACCCTAATCAAAAAAACCTTCTCCGGTCAAAATCAACCTTGACCTGGACCGGTCAACGCCCCAAATTGTCGTGCTCCGCTCGATGCCAAAATCGCCCTTGCTGACGTCAGCGTGACGTCAGCCCCAACTCGAAATCGCGTCGTGAAATCAAAACTCGATTTCACCCTCGCTGACATCGGATGACGTCGGCCACCAAATCGAAATCACCGTCGCGATTTCGATTTCGTCCGTTGACTATGTCGTTCCATTGACCCGCTTTGCTGACTCAGCCGTGTGCCTCGTTTCGAATGCCGAGCCGCGTTCGTCTCCTTCATGTCAAATGCCGCCTTCGCTCGCGGTTCATCGGTGGCTGTTCGCCGGGGAAGGAAGAGTCCGGAAAGGGAAAGATGCCGCATGCGTCTCCGCCCCGTCGTTCGTGTCCGTTTCTTTCAGGTGGAGCTTAGTCGTCCTGCCGAGCTCCTTGTCCGTTGGTCAAATCCCGATTTCGACCGCACGAGATCAGGGGATATTCGGGCTCCGCTTCTTTTATTTGGGTCTGGGCCATCGCTCAGCCCACCTGGGTTAGGCCCACTGTTCCAAGGCCTAACACTAGGCATATTGATGCCACAAGATACAGACGCCTGGTAGGCAAACTTAATTATATCATTATTACAAGAATGAATATATCTCGTGCAGTGGGTATTATTAACCAGTTCATGCATACACCAAAATAGTGTCATTAGGACACTGCCACTTGGATTCTGCAATACATTAAGAGTTCTCCTAGTAAAGGTTTAATATATAACAAAAATGGCTATAACCACATTGATGCCTTTTCTGATGTTAATTATGCCAGGAATGTTGATGACAGAAAATCAATTTCCGGATTCTGCACTTATATAGTAGGAAATTTGGTCATTTAGAGAAGCAAAAAAACAAAGTGTGGTAGCCAGGTCAAGCTGTGAAGCCTAGTACAGAGCAATGGCTCATACGGTCTATGAAATGCTATGGTTAAGAAATTTTATACAAGAATATGAGCAAAAGTGTCCAAGTCTAATGAAAATATTTTGTGATAATCATTACCCGTCTTTCATTATCATTACTTTCTTTTTATCGGGTTTGGTTTAGTGTCCATTTCCCGTTACCCGTTAGGGCTTGTACTTATTGTGTCTTTCTCCTTAATGAATGTTTTGATTTTCTTTGGTTTCGAACCTCCAACTTATTGGAAGATAATAAAAGGACAAAAACATGAGAAAACACCTCTATGGTAGTGTTACTGTGACAACACCATCATTATCTTGCATTTAATTTTATGTTTATCATTATAAATGACACTATCTTATTAATATCTACCACCATATAGCTATTTACCTATTTTCATATTTATTATTAACATTATTATTGTAATATAGTAGTTGAAGCATCAGTGGAGAAGAATAAAATTATGTTAACCATTAATGGGAGAAACATATGTCAATCATTAAGGAGAGAAAAATAGGGTTTAAATACAAAAACAAGAGAGGGTTAACGGATTGAACTTGTTAACACTTATTGTTCTCAAATTCTAATACTCCCCTCTTAAGTTGTAGTAAAAATGTCAACTAAACCCAGATTATTACATAAAACATTTAATCTTGTTCAGACCAAAAATCTTAGTAAACATGTCAACTAACTAATCTTTAGATTTTGTATAAGGTGTATAAATTAGTTTATTTGTGATTGCTTCCTTGATAAAAAGTGACAATCTATATCATTTTATAAGTTGTGTCGTTGCTTTATATTCAACGTAACAGCTGAACTAGGCTACAACAATCTATTTCTTACTCCAATTCACTAAATTTCCTCCTACATAGGTTCAAAAACTAGATATAGATTTTTCATCATCAACATTGTCAACATAGTTAGCATGTGTATAGGTTTCAATTTTAATATATCCATTATTTTTTAATACTAGACCGTTCTTTGGAGCTCCTTTGATGTATTCTAGTACTTTTATGGCTGCATCCAAGTGACATTGTTGGGGGTTTGCATGAATTGACTAATTACACTCATAGCATAAGATATATTAAGCCTTGTGATTATGAGATAGTTGAACTTTCATCCATAAGATATATTAAGCCTTGTGATTATGAGATAGTTTAACTTTCCTGCTAAACATTTGTACCTTGTAGCATCCAGGAGACTTCATGTTGAGCTTTACAATCTTCCATCCCTTTTTCTTTCAACAAATCTAAAGCATATTTTTGTTGGGATAGTGAAATGATCTTTATATGCAATTTTGATCCAAAAAAAGTATTTTGGTTTTTCATGAACTTTGAGAATAAATTTTTGGAAATTTTTTATTTCACTTATACCATCTATATCACTTTATGTGGGTGGTATATCATCCGCATATATAGCTAGAATCGAAACTTCACTTTTTATATAAAGTGTGACTAAGGAGTTTGCTTTACTCTGTTTAAAGCCAACAAGGGATATCACTTTAGAGAATTTATGAAACCACGTATTAGGGCTTTGTTTAAATCCACAAATTAATTTATTGAGTTTGTTTAGTAACTCCCTAAGTAACATAACCCAGAGCTTGCTCCATAAAAGTAAACTGATATAAATCACCATAAAGAAATACCATTCTTTACATCCATTGGATATAACTACCACTAAAAATTTGCCGCAATAGAGTATATAGCATATACTAATTTTAATCAGAAGAGAAGATATCAAATAAATCAACTCTATAGGCCTGAATGAATCCTTTTGGAACTAAGCAGGTTTTGCACCTATGAGTAGTTCCATCAAGATTGTGTTTTATAGTGTATACCCAGGCCCTAGCAACAAAAAACAAGTTGTGCCCCCACTGGAAGGGAGACTAATGTTCAACTTTATCTTAATTGAAATGTGTTTATTTCTTCATTCATTACTGCTTTCCATTCTCGTATTTGTATAACCTTGACATGATTCCCTGGAATATTGAAAGAGGAGAGAGTAGTAAGAAATCTACATTACTCAAGTGATACACAGTGATAGGAAATAAAAGTAGAAAGAGGATATATGGTCGTGTCTACTTTTGCACAATGCAATAGGTAATTCCAAGTTGTGCTCTAGTGGAAGGAAAACTATGTCCAAGTTTATCCTTATTAAAGTTTGTTCCAAGGGATCCTACCTAGGAATGATGGATGCTTTGTAGGATTGGATCGTAAGATCCTACCAAATTATCTACAATATAATTTTTTTAAAAAAATATATATTATCTAATTAAACTTAAGAGTAAAATAAATATTCTAATAAATAATAAAAAAATTAATAAATATCTAAATATGTATCTAGTATCAAGCACTAAGGTTAAATTATATATATCCAATGATGTGTAATATAAAATTATGAAATTGAATATTTGTGAGATAATGATCATGGAGACAAGTTTATAGAAGATGGATCCAACAAAGGTGTGCACACCAATAAAACTAGAAATAATAAAAGCAAACTAGTATACCTCATAGTGACAATGAAAATGACAAAATTGATGATAAAAGGATTTGGACAAAGATTACAAAGCTGATTATGATAAATAGTCATAAATATAGTTGAAGATGACAAAGAGTCTTAAGTTGATGAATGTTTATGAATGAAAGAGCAAATGATGACAATTAAATATGAGCAATTGCGTAGCAATTTAAGACTTTCTGATTTTTGGTACAATAGTAGTCAAATTTGAATTTATTCTACCTATATAGAATTGAATAGGATCACTGGGATAGTAAGATGCTACCTAATCCTAAGACCCGGATTGGTGAGATCACAAGATACTACCACATTTTAGATCCTATATTTGTTCCAAAATGGTTTGCCCAATATGGGCTATAGGATCAAAAGATCGTAAGATCCGGAATGCATTTTTGACAACCTTGGTGTGTTCATATCTTCATCTTGCTTTCCATTCTAGTATTCGCATAGTCTCAACATGATTTCAAGGAACATTAAAATATGACAAAGTCTGTAATGCACAGATTGGTGCTTCGATTAGTGGTGGGGCACATGATTGTCAACTATATATCTCTAATGATGGCGCAATCTATGTAGGAAGAGAAGATGATATAATAGGTGGACTCTCAAGTGGCACTAGGGCAGGTAGAGGGTGGGGAAATTTTCTTGAGTTATTTGTGGATTTATGAAAATATTGAATTGACTCATGGGAAGTAACATCAACACTAACTTAGTGACATCTTTGGACTGGGTTAAAGTATCAATATCCATTTTGGATTCACGACAATGGTTTTCATTCTCGGTCCGAAACCGGCCGTACCAGCCAGTTTGTACCGGTTCGGTGGAAGACCAGTCGCGGAGCACCGAGCGGAACGTGGCAGCAGGCGGCGGCAGGCGTGGAAGGCGGTAGAAGCTTCGATCGAAGCTTCCGCCGCCGTCCACCACCTGCGCTGTCGCTGCTTGCTGTCTGGTGCCATCGGTATGCCAGTACCATACCAGTACCGTACCGGTCTAATGGCTCGTCGGACCGGCTTTTTGAACCATGTTCACGACTATTTAAGGAACACACGGCGAATAACTTGAGGACTCAGCTAATTTGACCTAAGACTAAAAATATGAACATAGCATACACATCTAAATATTTGTGGTGTTAATAAAAATGAAACTTGAGAAGTTAGAGATAGAAAAAATATAGAGAATGGAGCATAGTGGCATGAGATTTATTAAAGAAAAGTAGCACTAAGAACATCATCAGTCTAAAAAGAACAAGGAATATGTATATGAAACATAAAAGTAAATGACTTGTTTAGCACAATAGCTTAGAATGAATAAAAGAAATTAGAAAGATGAAAAAACAAAAATGAATATTATGCTGAGTGACTACTGAGCTACGTGCGCTAACATTGGTGCTTGAAAATGAATTCTCCAGAAAAAAACAAAGCGCAGAATCAGCAAAACAGAATTTTACAAGGTTGAATTGATATATATATATATATATATATATATATATATATATTGTGCGAGTATGTTTATGTATGCATGTATATTTGTGGTGTTAATAAAAATGAAACTTGAGAAGTTAGAGATAGAAAAAATATAGAGAATGGAGCATAGTGGCATGAGATTTATTAAAGAAAAGTAGCACTAAGAACATCATCAGTCTAAAAAGAACAAGGAATATGTATATGAAACATAAAAGTAAATGACTTGTTTAGCACAATAGCTTAGAATGAATAAAAGAAATTAGAAAGATGAAAAAACAAAAATGAATATTATGCTGAGTGACTACTGAGCTACGTGCGCTAACATTGGTGCTTGAAAATGAATTCTCCAGAAAAAAACAAAGCGCAGAATCAGCAAAACAGAATTTTACAAGGTTGAATTGATATATATATATATATATATATATATATATATATATATATATATATATATATATATATATATATATATATTGTGCGAGTATGTTTATGTATGCATGTATAAATGCATATGCATATATACATGTGCAGACTGTAGACATAAAATGTATCTCTCTTCAGTGTAACCCGAGACATACCGAGATTTTTGGATGAAAAATGAATGCCTTTGTGGTAGAAGTTGTTCTACCAAACTGCTATTCTTCATAGACATTATAGAATCCATTTCTTGCAAATCATACTTGACAGATGATAACTACAAGAAAACATGGGAAAGAGATTAGAAGAATTAGGTAATCTTAGATATTTACAAACAAAAAGATAAAAAAAATAGATTAATAAACATCATAGGAGAAAATAAAAGTATACGTAGGCTAACATTTTATGTTTTTTTTCTTTCCCAACTTAAGCGAAATTCTGTAACCATATGCCAGAAAATAATCAATAAGTTTATTCTACTGCACCATATTCTTTCAAATTTATGCACATAACTAGATAAGCAAATATAATACTAACAAGCATAAGTTCCTTAAATGAGCAAATACGAAACATCATATTATGGTTAGAATTAGAAGTGGCCAAACTAGCCCAGAACTCACACTGCTTAGAATACAATAGGTTGGGTCGAGCATGGCTATTGACTAATAAACAGACCACGTAGAGCCCATGGTCAATTTGTGACTCAACTAGGACTAAGTGTATCAGTTATGCGGGTCATTCTAGGCATAAACCATAATAAACAGAACTCGCACGACCCAATACACAAGCGGACATGCACAAAACTGTGGCAAGGCATAACATGGTATGACATGGAGAGAACGAGCAGGAATGCATATATTGAAAAAAAAAACATTTTGCCCTATAAAAGGTCCAACACAGTATCAAAACTAGGGAATGTTATTGTGTATTGATCATATTTACAATTTTATTCCTTATTGCAACGAAAAAATAGATACAATTATAAAAATAACCTCACTTGTCCCTATAAATCACTCCCCACTAACCCTCTCAAGGTAAATCTCAATTTCTATTGATAAAATTATGGTGTTAAACAATTCAAATGATATTTTGAGCAACTAAATAATCCTAACATTAAGTTATACAAATATCAACACAAAAATCCTAAAAACATTAAGCATAGAACAAATATTCAAGTTCAATATGATGTAGAACGCATTCCTTTCGGTTCTATTTATTCTACATGTATAAAGTACACAAACAATGATATGAAAAGGACGCAGAATTTGTTAAAATTAAGTGAAGAGAAGGTCTGTCATATAAAACTATAGAAAAATAATATCATGCAAATCAAGCACAAGACTAAACACTTATTTGACCATCTTAAAAGTAAAGATAAGAAATATATCATGTTCAAACCAAGGAATCAAAAATTAGTCTGTACCACCCCGTATGGTATCATTGTAGCACAATGTATGTACATTCGATACAACTATACGTCTAGTACATACTACATACTATGTACTAATATGAGATGGTACCGGTACACTGGTACGAACTGAGACTTCAAACCTTGATTTAAGCTAATCTAAACTTTTTCTTTAGTTTTCTAAAATCGTTACTTATTTGCAAGAACTAAATACAAGGGAACTCGCTAACTTTAATAAATAAATATTTAGCTAACCTACAAAAATAAAAAAAACTTTGATATATATATATATATATATATAAATCTTTACAACCTAAATTAAAAATTAAGTAAATAAATATGCAAAGCGATGCTTTAGAAATATTCCATCAGTGTATATAAAGTTATATTCAAACCAAGGTTTGAAAAACTAGTCCAAACTGATGTACCAATGTACCAATTTACTTTCAGACCAGTTGATATAGTAAAACCGAAACTTTGCTACAAGGGAACCAATACAAACTGAAAATTTCAGTCGGTTCTTTCAAACCTTGATACAAACTTTAGGCCTAATTCTACAACTTCTTTAACTTTTGACCATTATATTAGTATTTAAACTACCAATTCTTAATTTTATATGACTACATATTTGATAAAATGAAAACAGAATTATTAGTTTAAAATTATTTGAATTTCCACATACTTTAAATATTGTTATTAGACAAACATATAATGTTTTACATACTTAACATATAACTAACAAAAATTTTCATTTAGTTTTAAAATTTTCATTTATTATTATCATTAATTTGGGCTTAATTATTTTAAATTAAACCACATTGTCATTCAGCTCAAAAAGTTAATAGGTTAGTTTACTCATTATTGATTAAGTAGATTATAATAAATAGTATCAAAATAAACTTAATCCTAAGCATAGTGAGAGACCAATAACAAAGGGCTACTAAGGATAGTGGAGCTGACCTTATATGCTACTAACTAAAGGGTAATTAAAAGAAATCTTTGTTATAATTGTAACAAAGATGTACAAAGAGGGCTAGACTAGTTCATGTCGGCACAAAGTAAAGTGGCATCAAAGTTGAAGTGATGGGCAACACAAGTAGCAAAGTTGTGATGTGGGTAAGTGATGCAGCAGTTGAATGAGAGGGATGGTCCTTACTGCAGTACTTTATGATGGTGGATTACAATGCAATGAGAATCCATAAGAGAGTTTTTAGACAAGAAAAGATAAAATTCGTGCAGAGGAAAAAGCCCAAAGAAAACATGTTGAAATCCGTCAAGAGAATTTGTATTTGAGCAATACTAGCTGAATCGAGAAAACCACAACACTTAACTATAGAAGGAATGCTCAAATAAACTACTAACCTCTTGGACGAGACAAATTTCAGTGATAAAGCACGTGTAGGGAGTTCCACAGTGAGGCGAATGGTTTGTGCTTCTACTATCTTGGACAAAATTAACTAAAGCGCAGGGGTTACTCCGCCAGAGACTGAGGAAATGCGAAAGCATTGGAGAAGAACAAATCACGCATTTTAAATGAAAGAGGATAGCTAATAGAATGTGAAAAGGCGAGTGGTACATGAAGGAGTTACAAGGACTTCATGGCTCAGTATCGCAGCCCAGCGCAACTACAAGAACCCTCAACCTCACTTAGAGCCACCAAGACTTTGTAGACTCCAACACTCTCTCGAGACTACAACTACAAGAGCTAAACTAGGAACCCTCTCCCTTTTATAAGCCAAGGGAGGGAATTTCACACAACACACTTGATTAGGTAGTTGGAATATGCTAACTACCCAACAACTAAAGTTGAAAATAAAGTACAAGATGTTGTATTACCATCGGAAAAAAAATCCTAACAACTAAAGTAAGATGCTAAAGTTGTTTGCACATGGATTGAACCGATGTTGGGCCATTGCTAGGTCGTCACACCATCTCCGAACAAGCTGTGATAAAATAGCAGAACTTGCTAATGGTGGGTGGTTCATTATTATGTTGGCTAACTCTTGGGTGGTGTTGGCCAACTGGTTATTGTAGTGGTAGTGGCTAGTTTCTTCCGAATGGCGAGGCTACAAGTACATGGGTCGGAGGACCTCCGAGCCAAAGATGGACTAATGACCCCCACAAAGTGATCTGGAGGATGACAGCTCCGCTAAGAACGTCAAAACATAGTCAAAACGGGCTATTTTGAGTTGTCTGGGTCCGTCACGGTCTGGCCTTGATGATGGTTAATGGTTATGGTTGTGATGGGATCTGTGTAGCTGCTTTTGCACTTTTGCATCAAGGTCTAACCGTGAAACTCGTCACGATCGTAATTTTGCATCATGGGCTAACTGTGATCCTGGTCATGGCCATGATATTATTTGTGTTAGAGTGTATCATCTTCGCCCTTTTTGTCCAAGATCTTAACAGGCTAGTCGTGATCCTGGTCATGGCCGTAATCTTCTTCCGGGGTCATTATGGCCAGGCTGTGAAAATCGTCACAGTCGTAATCTTCTGTGGGTCATTTGAGGGTGTCTTCCCTTGCTCTATCAATCCTCCTCAAGCGAGAAAAATTCTCCACCGGAGAATAAGCTCCTATCAGCGGATGGAGCATCGGAGAGGAGGGGCTAGCAATAGGATAGCAAGTTGGTGATATTGAAGATTGAGCTAATCATCGCATCTGGGAGGTCGAGGACATAGGCATTAGCGTCAATCCTTTGCAACACTGTGTAGGGTCCCTCGCAACACACTTGAAGCTTCCAATTGGTCATGACTTCAATTACTCAAGGTGGATGCATGCCAACACACGTTCACCTTCCTCAAAGTGGTGTGGCCTACAATGCTCGTTGGCCTCCTGTTCGTACTAGGTATTGCTTAAATAGTTTCAATGACGAACTTCATCATGTAAACCTACGAGATGGCATGCAAATGCAGATGCAAACTCAGTAAAGTAGGAGTTATATGGAATGCTATGCAGGTCGATGGGTTTACATGGTTGGTGTCTTATCACGACTTGGAAGGGACTCAAACTAGTTGATCGATTTACTATTATACGCAAATTCAGCAACCGGAAGATGGTCCACCCAACTACAGGGGAAATCACCAACTAGGCAACGAAGCAGGTTCCCTAAACTAGGGTTCACCACCTTCTTTTGACCATCGGTCTGCGAATGATAGACAAACGAGAACTTAATGGTGGTGCCTAAGAGGGACCATAGGGACTTCCAGAAGTGGCCAACGAACCATGAGTCACGGCCAAAAATAATGGTCATGGGTAGGCCATGAAGTCGAATGATCTCCCTAATGAAGAGACTTGCGTGTGTGAAGCATCCAATGTCTTAGAGCAAAGTAGGATGTAGGTCATTTTAGATAAGCGGTCAACCACCACAAAGATGGAATCATGGTGTGAAGCCATACAGAGCAAGCCCAAGACAAAGTTCATACTAAGATCTAGCCATGGACCCTGGGGAACCGGGAATGGGTATACAACCCTATGTTTAGTGGACGGGCTTTGGCACATTGACACGTGCCGCAATGGCGGATAATTCGCTCGACATCTAATACCTTGCATATTGATAGTGATTTTTGGTATTACTTTATCTCAAAACAAGGCTAATTTTGATGTTTTCATGCCTCATATAGGCTTATTTACTTGCTTGCTTCAGAATCTTCACTTTTTCTTGTCTTTGTACTATTTTAGGTATAATCACTCATTTTTGGAGCTTTTTGAATATTTTAAAGTCATAGAGTAATTTTTGATGAAGAGATAAGTTTTCACAACAAATTCGGGATGAATCGGAGATTTAATTGAGAATCATGGCAGCCTAAGATTTTGGGGTTCACCGTGATTTACAAAAAGGTTTGAAAATCAACAGAAAACTTCATAGCTAGCCCAAGACGAAAATCTTTGGTCCTGATTCCACCGAAGGCAATTTTTCCCAAAAATGAACAGTAAGCTTCACGGCCGGCCCAAGACGAAAATCTTTGGCCGTGATTCATATTTCTCATATCTGAACAGTGTACATCATGGCCTATCCGTGATTCTGGTGTTCGCCCGTGATCGTTGCTGCCTCTTGGTATTCCTTCCGTTTTTCACTTGAAAACCCAGAAAAATTTGGAAAAATCAGGAAAAATAGGTTTTGGGCAGCCAAAAGAGGCGAATCGACAGGGCATAAAAGCCCTCTTTTCCATGACCTAAATGGGAGAAATCATTCGACGAAGCGGCTAGGGCAAAAAACACAGGGACAAAGCTTCCAAGAGCGATTTTGAAGCGATCTCGCGGCGGATCTTCACCAAATCTTGGGGATACGTTTGAAAACACTTCTCCTTCCTTCCTTTAGTCTTTGTTTGTTGTTTTCTTAGTTGATTGGAGAGATCTGTGCGGATTTGTATGGCTAAACTAGCGTAAACCTATTATCGGGACTTGGTTGAAGCCCATTGACAATTTCTATCCTATGATCTGAACATGTTTTGATATTTTGAGTATTATCTGAGCATATTTTATTTAGTTGTGTTTATTTCATGATATTGCTCTAGCCAAGTAGTGTTGTGTGTTAGTCAACACAATCCTGACTGCAAGGAGGATCGTGTTGGCAGACCCACTAAGTAAAATTTATAAACATCTAACACGAAAGTAGTTAAGATTCATTCGAGGGTACCATAGTCTTTCATAGAATGCAATGGACTTGCTTAAATCGATAAGCCATGAGAATAGGAGATCAGTTCAAGTAAGTACCAGGTTGTACCGATCGCAAGGGGGCAACCTATACCCGAGGAAAATTCCTTATGCAATACGATAAACTCATGTATCAGATAAATTTCAGTTCAGATAATTATGTCAACGTGGTGAATACCAAAGTCCCGATACCTCTCCTATTAACACCTTTCGTGTAGTTGCAATCGATTTCTTGCGTTTGCTTTAGTTGAAGTTAGTTAAACTGTTTACAAAACCCCTATTTGAATTATTTAGCTTCTAAAACTCAGAATTGCTAGTAATTGACCTTATTCCCTGTGGGACCGACATCTTATATATTACTACAATAACACCATGCATTTGCGGTGCATATCAACATCCATTCACATGCTGGGCTACAAGAATCATTCTTCTACCAAATCAAGGGTTTTGTCGCAGCTATGGTGCCCAGTAGCACTGTCGGCATGCAGTTCATGTAAAAGGTGATCACAAAGGGACGGTCAACAAATGCAAAGGCGGTTGCCATAGATCAAATACCCGTCTTTAAGACGGTAAGACAACTCAAGCATTTTCGATACTACGAGTTGGGCATAACACGGCCCAAAGTCATGACAATCCAAATACGCTTCTCAAACATGGACAAAAAGCAATGACCGATGTGGACAAGATGCAAAGGAGGCTCCGAACTCGGCTTAAAGCATCAGCCACAATGTTATCCTCTCGGTCATGTGGGTGATCGCAATTCGCAAATGTGTATTGTTGTAGAAACTCAACCCATGTAGCATGGCGGGGAATGAGTTTCTTCTAAGGAAAGATAGGGCCTCATAGTCGCTATATAGGATGAATTCTTTATACAAGAGGTAGTGGCGCCATTGCTTAAGAGCTTGGACAATAGCTAAAATTCCTTGTCATACGTAGAGTAATGCTCATGGACTTCATTGAGTTTTTCGCTAAAGAATGCAACCGGGTAACCTTCCTAGATAAGTGTGCCACCATGCTTGTTTCCGAGGCATCACATGCAACCTCAAAGACTTTCGAGAAGTCGAGCAACCTAGGGACTATGATTGTGGTCATAATTTCTTTCAACGCTAGGAATGTATGTCTAGCGGCAGGAATCCACTCAAAATCCTCTTTAGTGGTGCAGTTTGTCATAGGGGTTGAAATCATGCTGAACCCTTTGATGAATCACCGATAAAAGGCAGCAAGGCCTAGGAAACTCCTAACCTCGGTAATGGCTTGAGCTTGGGCCACTACCGGATGGCCTCAATCTTGGTAGGATCAACTATGAGACCTTTTTTAGACACTATGAAACCTAGGAACTAGACTTAACGTTCCAAGAAAAAGCACTTCTTGGCATTAAGGTATAGTCGTTCCTTGCGCAAGATCTCAAAAGTGAGATGCAAGTGATGCTGGTGATCATCACGGCTTCGGCTAATGATGAAAATGTCATCAAAGTAGACGACCATGAATTTTCTTAGACGACCATGAATTTTCCTAAGTATGGTTTTAGGACCTGGCTTATCAGACGCATAAAGGTTGAAAGGGCATTGGTCAGGCCAAATGGCATCACCAGCCATTTGTACAGCCCATCTTTCATCTTAAAGGCAGTTTTTCATTCGTCACCTTCTCAGATGTGGACCTAATGTTACATGCTCTGTAAATCCAATGTGGAAAACTAGGACGATCCAAAAATCAGGTCTAATATGTCGTCAAGATGGGGAATCGAAACCAGTATTTCACAGTTATACGATTGATTGCTCAACAATCAATACACATACATCAAGAACCATCTTTCTTTGGCATGAGTAAGACGGGGACAACGCAAGGGCTCAAACACTCACATATAAAACCTTTGGATAACAAGTCGTCAACTTGTCATTTGAGCTCTGCATGCTCAAATGGGTTCAAACGATAATAAGGCAAGTTGGGAATAGACGCTCTTGGGACAAGGTCAATAGCATAGTGTATGTCCTCATCATCTCTGTCGGAGCCGAAGATGGATTGATGACCCCCACATAGCGGTCCGAAGGCTGACTATCAAAAGTAGCTCTTTTGACTTACCTGAGTCCATCACGGCCTGGTCCTGATGGTGGTCACTTTAGAGGGTGTCACGGCCTAGCCGTGAAACTTCTCATGGCCATAATTTTGTGTCGCAAGTTGGCCGTGATCTTGGTCATAGCCATGATATCGTTCACGTCAGGGCTTCTTCATCCTTTTTGTCCGAGACCTTCACGGGCTGGCCATGATCCTGGTCATGACCATAATCTTCTTCCGGGGTTATTACAGCCTAGACATGAAAATTGTCATGTTCGTAATCTTCTTTGGGTCATCTGAGGTTAACTTCCCTTGCTCCATCAATAAGGTGGAAACTCTAAGACTGAGCACCATTTTCAGTGCTTCAAATCCTACATTTTTTTTAATGTCAGCACCCGTCTCTGACCTCACTAGCGCTGCCTCCTATTAACCATTCACTCCATTTGCTGCTTTGTCACCTTCTATTTAACTCTGCAGCTTCTAATGCCAACAAACTTCTCAACAACTCAACTCTTTTTCCCATGAAAACTTTTTCCAGTAACTTGCAACACTTAACCACTCTAGCATGCAATACTCTCTCCTATTTTCCTTACCGTTACAATTAAAAAGTACAAGTGTCATTGCATGTTGACTGCAATAAGCTATTTTATCTTATAAGTGCATGGAAAGCTTGCATGTAATTGCTTTTCTGCTACCAGTATATTTATCTCTTACAACAACATGCCTTCTACAAGCAATCAACGTCTGCTACACTCTGCAAATGATCAACTTTGTTTCTATCAAAATATGTAACAACCTCAACATGGATAATCCATGCTCAGCTTTTTGAGGCAGATTGCTGAAATTAGTTGTTAGGAGTTAGGACTTCAGACTCATGTTCTCAATCATTGGTAGTTTGTTCATAGCCAAGTGGGTGGTTCCTCTTCTCTATATGTTTATGTCATGGTACTCATGTTCAATTATCCCTTTACAACTTAGAAACAAGCGATTCTCTCTAACTTGACTAAAAGATAGAAGAAAATCCTCAAGGTTCGTTGAGTTACCAAATTATTATGTTTTTTTAATTCGTGGAACAGACCTAATGTCATGTGCAAGAGAAATATGAGAGAAGGCTGGCAGCTTATATTTGCCTCATAAATGACAAACTAGAAAAACATTCCCAGTAACTTCCAAACGAATTCTAAACTGAAAATTATACTACATTGTGAAGATAAAGAAATGCTTTCACTTATTCCAGTTATCATGATAGTATGATACTAAAACAAGCATTAGTTAGGAAATAATAAATGAAAGTTTCAGCAAAGCATAAAGTTACAGATAACCTTAAACAGGAAATAAGTTAATGTTAGAAATTGGATAAACTAATTATGATATAAATTAGCAGGACCCAAAGCATGAGTTCCTTGTTATATGACTAATTACTGAAAATATTAATAAAATTATATAGTTGAAAATTTTAAAATCATGCCAGGTTATCTATTTAATGGATGTTGCACGTAATTAGGCATACAATTGTGATTATAGAGTGAAACTTGTTAGAAATAATGCATAGGATGTAAATTGCAAAATAGACATAAAGCCATATGCTTACCATGAAAAAATAAAGCAGAAGAGATGTTCCAGAGCAAAGTTCAGGCCAATCTGACCATTTATTTATTTTGTATAGACCAATAAAATCAGCAAAAACAAGGAACATATTGGGAAAATCCACTGGAAGCTGGTAGATATAGATAAGAAGAATACTGAAGCAAGCATATAATAGAAGAGGCCTCCACCATCTTCAATTGTCATAATTGACGTCAATCATCAATAACCAAGAATCATGCATTAGAATACTTTATCATGTGATAAAAAAATATTGCACTAGGCTTTTCTTCAAATGCTTACCGGAAAAGACCAAGGAAGTTACTAGTGAGAGACCAATCAATAAGACCAACACAACTGCAAATAAAGAAAGGCAGAGATATCCAAGAGGGATGACTAATTCCCAGAACCAGCTGAACAGATGGAAGCAGTAAACAGCACAGCACCCTCAGATGGTAATCTTCAAGTGGCAAAGAGAAGAAAATTATTTATTAAACTTCAAAAATACAGTAATAAAAATATATCTATAAAAAATAGATATTAAAAAAAATAAAAATTTTGTTTCTGTAAGTAAGCATAAACAAGCTAAAGTTGTTACTATCCAATTTTGCAAAGTAGCAATAATGTACTTAAGATTCTGATCAAGAGTATTTACACTAACCTGAGATCGTATGAAATTTGGTGTAGTCTTAGCTGTATCAGATTGAAGATTAAAAATATAGCTTCCACATTAATGGAAGATTATAAAAACTTTCACAAACATTAAAACTTAAGAAATAAATTGTTTCATCAAACAGACAATTCCAGCTCAAAAGGATCTTAAAGAACGGAGACATCATATTATCTGCGAGATTGAGAACAAATGTAGTAGGTTTATCAGGTGATCATATTTTTAACATAAATGAACCATGCTAGAATGAAAAGAAGTTTAGTCTCACATGTGGGATTAGTACATATATGCAATGTGTGACCTTCTATGAAGAGCCATGTCCTACACATATAGTTGTTTGTGCCAAAAAGAAATATTTTCCCCTAATTTCTACTTGATATGAGAACAAGGTTATCTCCACCATTGCCCCTTCTCTTTCAGCTTCAAACTGACTTGCAAAAGCTCTAGCTTGTATTAGCGCTTCCGTCCTCTCTCAACTCGTGTCTTTAACTTTGGCATTAGCTTTGGCATCTCTCTCCAATAATATCTGTTGTAGCTCTCTCTCCCTATTTTTTGATGTCTATCTTATGGCATTAGAAGCATCTTTGTAGCATTTCTTGTGCATGACATTAGCCCTCTACATTGCTCTACCACCATCACTCTTGTAGATCTACCACCATCACTCTTATTTGATTTCAATTTACACATTGCTCTTTGCAAAGGTAAATAGTCTACTACTAATTATCTTATTTTTAGATTTCTTGCATATGGCCATTATCTTTTACTTTAATGTATGTTATTATCTCTATCTACTATTTCTATTTCAAAGGATGCATGGAAATCTATGGTTAGTTCTTAACGGAAACAAATCGTGGATAATGGGATGGATGCACTAAATTCTTGATTTACTTAAGAGCTTGTTACTTCTCCCAATAAGATAAGACCTAATGCCTGGCGGTGGGTATTTACCATGAAACAAGGTTTCGGTACCAGTTTAATACTACATGTACTGGTATTGGTAACATCTTAGACCTGGTACCATATCAGGTGGTATAGACTGATTTTTAAATGCTTTCAATGAAATATGAAACTATAGAATATCAAGGATTCAAAAGCCGGTCCGGTGGCTTGCTCTGGCGAGCCACTGGACCGGTATAGTACTGGTCCGGTACCCGGCGTACCGAGCACAAACCGGAGGCGGCGTAAATTAGGGTTTGAGGCGGTGGCGAGCAGAGGCGAACAAAGGCGGGCGTGCACGAGCATAGGCGAGCGGGGCGTGCGCGAGCGGACGCAGAAGCTTCTACCGCCGGCGGCGGCTGCTATGCCTTCTGCCGCCGCCACCTTGCCGTCCGCCGCCGTCCGTGGTCCCGATACGAACCGCCCGTACCGGGCGGTTCGGAACAGTTTTCGAATCATTCTAGAATATTATAAAACCAAACTATTTACTAAAGGCTTTGCTTAGACATATAAAATTAACTCATTAAGTATTTTAAGACATTTTCTCTAGTTGCCAAGATGAATTCTTGCAAGGGTACTACTTTCTCTTGCAACTTAATCAAAAATGTTTTAAAAATGCCTTCATATATGGAGATCTATTAGAAGATGTTTACATGGAACAACCCGTTGCTCATGTGGAGAATAGCATGTGCAAAATTTAAGACAATTTACAAACTAAAACAAAGCCCAAGAACTTCATTTCAAAAACTTTCTCAAGCCACAAGTTGTATTGTTCTTTGGTGTAGTAAGTTAGAATATGTTAGATCACTCTATCTACATTTGACAAATCCCAACTAGTAGATAATAGGGCATGTTTAATGTGAAAAGATACTTGGAAAACATATTTGTTTATAGGGACTTTGACAAACCACAATACTTTGGGGATTAAGATTGCTCATAAAACTGATTGCCGTTTTCTCTTACGAAAGAAGTATGCAAATCAGTATATACAAATCGCCAAGCAAAGCCACTAGTAGGTAAATTTTAGAATTCTTCACTATTTAAAAGGCTTACGATGAAAATGTGCATGCACAAGAATTTTCAACTAACCACAAGAATTTTCTTTCTTTAACAATGATTAACAAGAGAAGGAGGAAACAAAGGTGCATGCACAAATTTGCATAGAGCAAAAGGGCACATGGAATACATGCCTCACTTCATTGGCTCAGCAAACCTGAGGGTATAACATGAGAACTTGATGAATATCATTCATTTCTAACATGAATTCTTTTTCAAGATACTCTATCAAACAACAGCCTACATCATGGTCCATGCTTCATTTGTTTTCTTTATGTCTTTTTATGCGTCCAACAACCATTTAGTAGTACAATGGAGGACTAACAAACAAAGAATCTTCCATTTGAATATAAAATATGAAGTTCAATTCAGAGTCAACACATATGGCACCATGACAATTCTGGCAATCGTAAATATGATTTCAGTAGATCTCAAATGGACACTCAGTTGATTCCTTATCAAAATTGATTTGAGCACCAACAGATATTAATAATTGCATATTACAGTAAAGGAGTAAACTATAAATCACAAATCTGTTCCCACCACTGCATGTCAATAACAACATGTAGATTGGAGCGAAAAATGAAATGTGATACATATTAAAATACAACATCAACATGCATTTTATAGAACAATTTGTATCAGAACCACTTTAGAAAGAATTCTCTAGCTGATTTACCACTTATTGTTTCCACACTCTTCAAGTTTAGCAACATCCTTTTATCCACATAGCCAAATGATCAAACCTCAGCTCAGCAGAAGCACAAGAACTAATATAGGATAATTTGTATTAGAATCATGGTTTTATACATAATTTCTACTATCTTTCTAGCCCGTCCTTGGTTTAAAACAAGGATTTAAAATTTAATACTTGTCTATACTATATAGTAGTGGACTGATCTCAGACTGGTACATGTAACCACTATTGGTCTATACCGACACATAATACTACTCAGTATTAGTTTGTACTGAGACATGATACTAGTTGGTAAGGTTTAAGATACCTAGACTAAACAATACCTATTATATATATATATATATATATATATATATATATATATATATTATTGACCATCTACCAATACCGAGATACTAGTACATGATTGGACCACTACAACTTGCCCATGCCACTCAAGTACCGATTTCTGGTTAGACCAATACGAGCTAGTCATACCACCCAATATAGATCAGTATTCTATCTGATCTACTGCTTGTTGTTTTCACACTATATACATAATGTTTAAATAATAATGGTACCGACTTTGTACTATTTTAATGGTATGGACCAGTTTTTTATTCTGTGGTAGTATGGTTCAAACTTCAAACTATAACAAACAACGGGTGAAACTTTAAGAGACCTGGCAAGATAATTCAGGATGACTACCAACACATCTTTTGGACTCCTTACACAACACATTGCATCAACCTAATGCTAAACATCAAGGAGATGAACAAAGTGAAAAATGCAATGAAGGCTATGCAAACTAGCACCTGATTCATCTACAACTACTATTGTGTTTGTGTGCTTAGATGCAACATTATGTGAAGTGTTAGTTACATGGCCCATGAGGTTTTACAACACATTTCAGTACTTTAAAATCTTTACTTGTAAAGAAGGTTGTGCTCAAGATAATAATCATGAGTGAAGAATGGTATAACTTCATATTCATCTTCAAGCAAGGGTAGGTAAACGGAGCACATTATTTTTAGAACATGCTTCTAGATAGTATTTTTAATATATGTGCTCAGGTCGCGGCTCTCTATGTGGCACTTCAAAAAGTTGGCATAGATAAGAAGCCTAGAGTATTATAGTATACGATATATGAGACATGAATGCAAATTAATGTAGTAATTTGTAATAAGGCAACTCTTGTATCAACAATATTCAACACAAATGGGATACCAAATAGGATAAGAAATTCACTTGATTAGTGAGTATTTAAATCATCTATATAATTATTTCATTTTTTATTACCTCCATAGATATTAATATTTTTTTGTTTTTGTCTTCTAGCTTATAATTTGAATCCAACTCACCAGTTACCAATACCAATATAATTTAGGCATACATCAACCACCATAACTAGAGGCCAAATGAGAAGGGGAACACACATTTGGAGGTATTATTGTTTTAGATTTATGATACAAGATAGCTTCACATATGTAACTTTATTTAGTTACTCAATTTGTCTAACACATACAAGGTTTTAATAGTCTGTATTAATGTACCAGTCCAATACCGAACGAGTATGTACTAGTCAGTATGGTCTATACTAACACAATATTGATATATACACAAATTTTTGGAAAACAAGGTTTTGATACTGATTTTTGGATCATTTTGTTACTCATCAAGCATAAGGCTTCAAGGTTGCATTCATCACACCTTAGCTTGCAACATAAACTCCATGCCTATCACCCATTAGTTGTTCATGGAAAAACTGCAGAACCCATCATATACAACTCTCACTAATCTGGTTATCAACCCATCATCCAAATTTAGCACCTCGGCTCAGAGTAACTTTTGGATTTTCTCTTGTTGCTCATCAATCCACCGCTACATGTCCACCTTGCCTTTCAATGGGCTAACAACAAGTCTCAGCTAAGTGTTTTCTTCCCACCTCACACCACAACCCCCAACCCATCAGCTAAGTGTTTTCTTCCCACCTCACACCCCCCCCCCCCCCCCCCCCCCCAAACACCCACCACCACCACTTAACCGTACCGTAAGTGAACTCAAGGGCACCCATAAATTAATTCCACAGGTGGGTGATGACCCCTCATTGGCCGTTAAATGCTCATACTAGAGGTAAAGTTATTAACTCTAGAACTCTTCAATTTTAGTTGGTTGATGTTTCTTCACAGCAAGAGTGTTAAGGGCTTGCACTCTCATGTAACTGAGCTAAGCGTAGACCCCCAGCAGTAGAATCAACAAAGTATGTCCACCACTGCTTGTGCATTGGCAAGATTTCAATTCATTTGTCAGAGTTCCAAAAATTCCAGGGACCTTTTTTACGAAGCTTTTGCACAAAGGCACATCAACTGCATTAGAAAGTGCAATTTTGTGCCATATGAACGCTAGTCAATAGGTACAAAGGCCATGCCTCAGCTACCACAGAAATACCAGCAAGGACTTGAGAATGTCAATGAAAGTTGAACTTCCTTATGTAGAGCTGATTATTTGGAATTTGAATATTTAACATCAGCAAGAAATACTTGACAAAAAGGTTTAAAATACTAGTTCATAGACTCCATAGTAGGTAGTAAGCCTAGAATGTATTGGTTCGAAAATAACCTAGTACATAGTGCATAACCCAGCATATAAACCCCTCTACTTGTCTATTCTACCCATGTTAAATTTAATTATTTTATAATATATTCATATGTCAGCATACTCGATATATATTGATTAGTATATTAGTATGTACCAATCTGAACCATAATTGGTATATCAACTCAGACTACTACTTTAATGTTTATACATTGTTTCACATACACTTGATTATAAGAGTTTTTCTTCACTAGCCACAACTAGGGTTTTAACAGGTTATACTAACGACACAATCAGGTATATCATGTGTCGTACACCAATACATTGGTACTAGTATATGGTACGTTCAGTACATACTAGTCCTAGACAGAACTCTGATATATTGGTATGGACTGAGATTTAAAACTATAGCCACAACTTCCTTTAAGGAATGTACCCCAACATTCTCCAAAAAACTCATTTCACCTTTCTCCCTCTTTAAGTTGTGTATCAATTGTGCAATTCTACATTTGTATTTCAAGTTTAGTACAATAAGTACACCACTATAACTAACCAAGATTTTAATACTCATCCATACCAGTGTACGGGTTCACTATTTGACGAAAATATATTGGTCCATACCAATATATAGTATTGATAGTATGAGTTAATAAAAATTATATATAAGCAAACAACCAATACTCGATCTGTACTACCTAGTATTGGAGGTACATATTAGATTGAGATAGTACCAATATGAATAGATTATGATGTCAGTATATCTAGTATTACTGTAGCATAGCGTCATACACACCAATATACTAGTACAGACTAAGACTTTAAACCTACAAGTGTGGGTATATATATATAAGGTCGGATATATATTGCCCATTCTAGGTGGTATGCATTAGCTTTTTATTCTATGCAACTAAGTTAGAAGGATACAAAGAAAATAATTTTTTTTTAAAAAAGAAACAACTGTAAACAGGAAAACATCTACTCCTAAGACAATACGACAAAATAACCAATAATGTATGACATGAAGTATCCAGAAAGAAAATCATTTAATTAGTAATACCTATACTTTTAGCTGCCAATGTGAAATCTACCCAAGGAGAGTGAAGATGGCGTGTATTACAGAGAACTTCAACTAAGGCGACAAAAGCAGCAGCTAGTTGTATCATGACAAAATAAATAACAGACGTTAACCTCCATGTGTGGTCCCTGAATAGAAGTGCACAAAAGATTCAATAGAATAGCATCCGAAAAGAATAGGTTAGATGAGAATATTATTCCTAAGAATGAGTAGGGTAATAGAAGTAAACAAGTTTCATTAACATCTACATGGTATTTTAGAAGTTAGTCACAAGAAAAAGATAAGGGACTCTAATGATGAATGGAAAATTATACAATCCTATTATAAAATATAAATGATGCAAATAGATTAAATCAAATGCAAAATAGCAGTGGCAGCTCTTGTACTAGAAAGTCAAATTGCATAAGTATAAGCACAAGCATCTCTATCTTTTAAATAGATCTAACCTCCTGTTGCTTGTCCAATACACAAATCTAATTATAGTATGTTTTGATCAGAGCAACTAAATCAAGGTCATAAGTGTTAGGTGTACTTATCAAGTGTGAAAACGCTAATTTCGCACAAGTACCATCTCAGGCATGGCCAGTTTTCCTTTCCTAAATCATTTACATGGTGTTGATGCAAGGTTAGAAGAGAAACCTAAATCCTCATATTCTCCTTTTGCGACACAGCAGCACAGCATACAACACAACAGCACTAAAGAGAGTAGACGAACCCAACTCCACCACTACCCAAGAATATAAGCTTCATAGTCGCTGTGCCCAGCACTTGCGCCCCAGCTGCAGTTTCGCATGTCCTGTTGTAGCTTCCACTGTATAAGGTGTTTCTCATGGTCATTTTGAAGTCTTTATTGAAACAAAACCCTGACCCAGTTTAGAGGTATTTCAGCTAGTCGTGCATGGAGTATCAAGTTTAACCTCTGTAATTTAGTAGCTCTCTGACTAGCTATGTTTCGTTGGACGGAAAATTGGGAGGAAAAAAATAAAAAACTCATCGTCTAGATTAAATATATTTTCCATTCTTTCATTCTAATTTTCCGTCCAAGAAAACACGTATGCATTTGACACTACTACACAAAGACTACAGAAGCAGCTATGTTCGAGTGTCTGTTGGTGATGCTTCAAGGTTGAATAGTGCCACTTCCGACCTTGTTACAAAAAGCTAGAAAACACAACTTCTCGCACTACCCAAGCTGTAGCGCCGAAGAGGGGAAAGGATAATTCTGGTACTGAGATTATTATTATTATTATTATTATTATTATTATTATTATTATTATTATTATTATTATTATTATTTTTATGTATACATTAACATTAATATATATATATATATATATATATATATATATAACATTAATATATATTACTAATTAATATTATATATATATATATATATATTATAATCTAATTAATTAATATTTATTAATTAATTAATATAACAATGTGATGTATATATTAATATATTTAATTAATATTCTATTTATATATTAATTAATAATTTTATGAACTTAAATATTTTAAAAAACTTAAATTTTATTTAATCGTATAAAATATGTGGCGAACTTTTACATGCCACTATCATTTTCATCATCTTTATCATTTCTAAGTGGATATGTATTTAGTTTATATAATAACTTTCATAAGAGGATAAGCTTTGTAATTAAATTATTTTTATTTGATAATATCATAAAAATATTAATTATAACTTTATATATATATATATATATATATATATATATTAATAGATTTTTATATTATATTAACACATAATTTGTATAGTTTAAAAAATAAACAATTATATTTTAAATTATAATTTTAAAATTTTAAAATAATATTAGGAGTATCAGTAGCCCTACCAAATATCCTTAAAAAAATAATAATTGCAGTTGTTATGGTAACAGCACAATGCTAGATAAAGGAAAACTAAGAGCATTTATATATTTTACTCGGAACCATTCCGTGGAACCATGTTAAACTTTGATTGAGCTACGATAGTTCCAAAAGTTTAATCTCTTAGTGAAAGAATCAATGTTTGAATGCTAAATAATTAAACTTGCTATGTGTGAGTTTCAACAATAAAAAATTAATTAAAATATATAAAAATTTGCATTATATGATATTTAAGAAACAATATACAATTACATATGATCGACTTCAAACATAAATTAAAATATTAAAATTTAAAAATAAAAAGTAAAATATATTAATTAAATTTATAAACGAAGTCACTCTACATTTATAATGAAAAATAAAGTCACGAATGCATTAAATTAAAACTAATATGTTGTAACTTTTATAGTATATTTTGATTTATAAATTAAAGTATCATAACAAAACAAACAGGGATCTACCGTTTTGGAAATTAACAAAAACCTTTTTAAAGTATTTAAACTACCTTAAAAAAGAACTGCTTGCACCGCAAATTTCAATATAATAAATACGTTAATGTGGCTGCCATGTCGAGGCCAAATGGCAGGCTTTCAAGGTAAAGTTGCACATGAGCTTTTCAAAATTTCCAATTATCCTTCAGTTTTTTTATATATATTAGATAATTACGCGTGTGATGCATGTGTTCTGAGTGTATTGAAGTAATAAAGTTATTATCTTAACAATTTGAGTTATATGATACTAAAAATAAATATATAAGATAAACTTCTAATGATAACTAAAATATACTAAGTATAAACTATAAAAATCCATAATTATATGCGAGTTTAGTAAATTATTAAATGGATTAATATAAAATTTAATACAGTTATAACAGAAAACCAAAAAGATTACTATTGCATTAGGGTTACACATCACTTAACAAGATAGTAATGGTAACGGGTTACATAGAGATATGGATCTAGACCCGTTAAGGAAAATATACCATAACTCTAATACTCCCCCTTAAGCTGGAGCAAAAATATTAATCAAACCTAGCTTGTTACAAAGTAGATTAAGTCTTGCATGTCCTAGAGACTTTGTAAAGATATTTGCAACTTGTTCTTCGGATCTTAGGTACGGAGTGCTAATAAGTTTTTTTTGTGATAGCTTCCTTGATAAAATGACAATCCACCTCGATATGCTTGGTGCGTTTGTGAAACACAGGATTGTTTGCAATGAAGATAGCGGCTTGATTATCACATAATATGTTCATTGGACTAGAAGAATCTATCTCACATTCATCCAAAAAATGTTTTAGCCACATCATCTCGCAGACTGTATGTGTCATAGCTCTGTATTCAGCTTCGCAACTTGACCTCGCCACAACATTTTGTTTTTTTACTTTGCCAAGTTACAAGGTTACCACTAAGGTAAGTGCAAAATCCTGAGATTGACTTTCTATCATCAACGTTTCCGGCAAAGTTAGCGTCCGAGTATGCTTCAATCCGAGTATGTTCATTTTGGCAATACCTCAACCCTTGACCAGGAGAAGGCGGTTATTGCTTGGGTTGCTGCATAGCGGCTGTGGTCGAGGGCGGCCACAGATCACCAACGTAGCCGCAGATCAAAAAGAGAGGCGTGAGGGAAAAGCGCTGGAAACGTGGCCATACCCCAAGGCCAGCGGATTATCGGCGCCATCCGTGAAGGACGCCGCCTGACCCTCAAAAGAATATGATTCGAGAGGAATAAGAAGAAACGTGCAGGAGAAGAGGTAGAGGAAGAAGGCAGCGAGCGGAGGCGACCAAGAGAAAGCGGCGACGGAAGGTATTACTATGATACCAAGTTAGAACAGAAAACCAAAAAGATTACTATTGCATTAGGGTTACACAGCACTTAACAAGGTAGTAACAGTAACGGGTTACATAGAGATATGGATCCAGACCCGTTAAGGAAAATATACCATAACTCTAACAAATACAAAACACTTATGTTACATTGCTGCTGTGCCCACCAATGTCAACTGCATTACTACAAAAAAAAGTCGAGCCTTCTACACATTGACTTGATCTAGGAGTACTTAAAAGAGTTCTTTGCACTCATTAAATATACAAGATGTTTAATGCAAACATACATCTCTAATTAAAACCTTGGGATCAATAAAAGTTGCATCATTAGAATACACAAGACTTACATCTAGACATGTGAGTATGTGACAGTAGATGGACTCATCAATTACGTTGCACCAAGAGTGAATCGAGAAGAAGTCTTCTCAACCATCACATTCTCATTAGTGAAAAGGAAAGGAGTTGGTTAGCGAGAATCAAAAGAGCCAACAAAAGATGCAAGCATGCAAACAAAGGAGTAATATACTTTTTCTGCAACAGCAATTACTAGATGATTGATTACCCTCAGAAGCAAGTCTACATGCACCGGTGGTCGGGAAGTCTTTCACAAGTGAGAAGAAGAAAGCACGACTTCCCTCTTGCAGTAGAAGCGAAGAATGGCTCAACTAGTGAAGAAAGAAAATCCTTATGCAGCAACGTGGGATACAATGGTTAGAGAAGTTATGACTGATTCTATTCTAACACTGGAATACAATCTAAACATCTTGGTTTGCTTGATAGAATCCAACCTCTTATTTTGACGCATATTATTTAAATCTCTTCTTGGTTTTCTTGGTTTATTGAAGCTTTGTGGGTTCGTTGGAGTGTGTTTGAGATGATACCTTTATTGTGGATGTAATGGGTTATGTATGATTTAGTTTTTTTTTTAATACTAAGTATTTTTTTCTTTTATCCCGTGTCATCATGTAAGCAGGATTCCACATACGCTTAGGTTATAAGGGGGACTCTTTTTTTTGGGGAATTTTTATAGAAAGGGTTTTGAGAGATATTGATTGTGTGTACAACGTTAATGATGTAATTTTTTTTATTAATATATCCTTTTTCTTTCTTTGGGAAAAAAATGGGTGTGGTGTTTTTGCTTAATGTAATTAAAGCTCAAGTGTGGGAACCAAAGTAAATAGCAAACACTTAAGATCTCTCAATATATGTAGAGGTCAAGCAGTACAAACAAGAGATGAAGGCCTTCGTGATTACGGAGCAAGCCACAACTTCACCTCGCCAAAGGACGTAGCCAAATTAAGCCTAAGGATGGAGAAAATTTTGAGTCAAGTGAAGGATGTGAACTTGGAGGCACGCTTAGATAATTTCTAATCATTTTAGAGATGCAGTTCTGAAGAACAACACAAATGATGCGAGTCATTCATCTGTAGGCTGTCTAATGGGCAATGAGAACCTCTTTGTTGTCCCAATAGTACCTAATGCATTGAAAGACAAATAAAAGTTTCTCTTGACCATTCAATAGAAAAAGAGACTTCCTCAGGATAAACACTCAATGGTAGCAGTGATGAAGTCAGAGGACTAAACTTAGGAGGTCAGGTTAGGTCATATTCTAGTGTTATCAAATAAATCCTGCAGGAGTTCAAGGATGTAATGCCACTCAACTTATCAAAGAAGCTACCTTCATGACAACATGTGGATCATTGCATCAAACTAGAACGTGAAGCAAAACCACCAACTCGATTGCTATATCAACTTGCTCCTAAACTAGTTGAATTATGGCATCAACTAAATGAGCTCCTAAAAAGAGAAAATATTTATAGTTCAAATTCATCATTCAGGCACCAGTGGTCTCCCAGAATAAACAAGATGAATACTTATGATTTTATGTGGACTATATAGCACTAAACAAGGTGATTATGAAGAATACATGTCATTCTTTGTTAATCATAGACCTATTTGATAAGTTGGGAAAGGCAAAATAGTTTCAAAGCTAAACTTGCAATCAGGATACTGGCAGGTGCAAGGAAAGATATAAATTCTAAATCAAACTATTTAGCCTAGCAACAAAGATTAGTGCTATTTTTTTTTTCACAAACAAATTGGTACTTTAGTTCATGGTTTGAGGTACCGGTCCGGCTCAATCTGGTTGGCTGCCGGACTGGTATGTACCGGCATTACCATCCCGGCAACGGTTGAAAATCAATTAAAAACTAATTTTTTATTAAAAAATTAATATTTAAATATAAAAATATTTTAATTGAGATTTAATATTAAACAATAGGTACAAAACACCGCGGTTTCAAAAACCAGTCCGTAACCGGCCGATACAGCCGGTTTGTACTGGTCCGGTGGAGGACCGGTTGCGGAGCGCCCCTCGGAGCACCGACGGCGGGCGGACGGCACAGGCGTGGGCGGAAGCTTCGGTCAAAGCTTCCTCCGCCAACAGAAAGCTTCCACCCACGCTGCCGCTCCCATCCGCCGCTTGCTGCCGCTGTCTAAAACTGGTTGGTACACCGGTATTGTACCGGTCCGGTGGCTCGCCGGACCGAGTCGCCAGACCGGCTTTTTAAACCTTGCAAAACACAAATATACAAATTACAAATATGAAATTATACATACAACATAAAAACATACCGCTAAAAGCTTACATCCAACATGAGTGACGAGACTCATATGGATCTATATAGTTGGCTACTTCCGCACGACTTAGATCCACTTCATAATTTTGTAATGCCCACATTTGGAATTCTTCGTAAGACATATGTTACTGATGTGATAAGTTCTACAAACTTAGCAAACCTACTTGATCGAGTCGTGCTTGAGTGGTATAAACCACTGCCACTGGAATCGGAACTGGAACATGAATCGGCATTGGATATGGATACATATTAGATTAGTCAGATCCATATCCATAGATTGGTTATGACTATAAAGATCCACTCTCTGTCTCAAAAGGTAACGTGGACCTCATTTCGTCATAGTCTTCTAAGGCTTGGCTTCATTGTTTACTTGGAGTTGAGCCTTTACCATGCCATTGATTTTGGAACTACAACGTCCCAGGATAGCCATAATCATCATCTTGAGTTGAATGACTGTACCCTGCCTCAACCGTCCATGACTCTACTTCTTATTGTGTAACTGGCACATAACTTGAGTCACCACCACTATCATATGTACTTACATTGCTATCCACCGTCCTTTGACTCTCTTCTAACTCATTATCTGACCTGTCATCTTTTTATTCATTAATAGCACATAACGGGTCTATTGTGTCTTTTCCTTTTCGGAGGTCCTTTTTCAAGTGTTACAGATGTAGTCATCTTCGCTATTGTCTTCCTTCTAGATGCACCAAACTGTGATTAAGAAGCCTTTCATTGTGGTTGCGATCTGCGTGGATATAGACTCATTTCCTCAATTCACCAATTATTACCTTCATCTTCTAAATCAATTAGGCTGTAAGTTTATTATCCACTTCACTTGCAACTAACTCAGAAATATATTGAGAATGGAGAGGTGGATCACTAGGTTTATCGAGGCTATATCTTGATCATCTTGAGTTGACCACCATTCCATCATGGGGTCACTGTCATCTAGAATAAATGATTCATCAAAAGGGTCTGCTACTTCTAACTCTCTTTCAATTTCTTCTCGTAAAATTTGTAACCTGAGTTGCATATTGTAGTGGACGTACACTATTTTTTCAAGGCGGCGATATGATAAACGATTGTGGATCTTTGTATGTATCAAAGAAAATATTGACCAGTTGTGTTCACATTCACTTGAAAAGACACATTGTGACAGGACGCGAATTGCTATATTTCGTAAATTTGGTGCCTTCGCACCAAATTGTAACCACCATTCAACTAGATATAATTTTAAAATTTTATATTAAACACTTAATTATAAATAATTTATTTTTTAAAAAATTTATTAGGATCTATTTTGTATCTGAGATCTAGTGCTACTAAATCTCCGAAAGTCATTTCAGCTTCACGATATATACAAATTTTGTTAATTTTCATGGCCAAATTTATTGGAAATGATTTTTATGCACTGTACAATCATGTAATATATATCTTTTAACATTAGCTTTATATCCATATCTACTTTCCATAAGACCACGTAAAGAGGCTTAACCACTCTACAAATATCAGTTAAACTATCCCAGAAGTATCAGAATTATATTCTCAACTAATTTTCCATCCCTTAATATTGCAAAATTAAAACTAGACCATTCTCCAGATGTAAACATTACTTTGAGACTTACTTTTTTTGAGAGTGATGATTTCAAAAGAGAAAAAATATATTGCAAACCTCCTTACCGAAGGACGTTGTATCTCTCCTTGCATAAATTATTGCATTTTAGCATACACCTAGTGGTGGTTATAAATGAATCGGGTGACAGTTTGTGCATCCTTTAAAGTCTTTTTCACCTTCTCTAATTCTCTAATATCTTTCATTATCAAATTAATGCAGTGTGCAGTACAAAGTGACTAAATAATATATGAAAAATCTATATCATATAGGCAGCTCTCTTAAAATTACTGTTATTACCAATAAGTAGTTGAATAATATATTGAGGGCTAATTTCTTCTATCACTCTCTTCATAATGCTACATTAATATATGATGCATTATGAAATTTAGATGAAGCATCAATAGACTTGTCAAAAATTGCTTTTTATATTACAGTAAATAAGAAAATTTATAATACTCATCTTCATCAGCCTTGTGCAAGCGTCATACATTAAAGCGACTCCAAATTCTCCTACTGGGGTTGCATACCTTTAATCCAAGTTTTGCATACTTCGTCATTGAGATACAATCCAATAATCTCAAAAGGGGTAGGGGCTTAATTCCTAGCCTACAATCTTAAATTTTGGACACTATAGAATAGTAATATGGATCAGATATTGCATTTGGTGGAAATCTATTGAAATGAAACCATTTTGATATGGCTTGGCCGATATCTACCTTTTTATTCTTTGTATAGATGTCATCAATACGCGTCTGCTTACTTAATTGAGAAGGAAATGCCCTGGGATTAATATCAGTGGGGTAACAGGACCCAATACGATGGATGGACAGATAAAAAAATAAGACCAATTTATAACTTTTTGGTGAATAGTCCTAAGGGGACTATTTTTTTATCTTCTATTGATACATCTGACATTTCTAAAACTGCTAAATTTTTTTTTGAAATATTGGATGAGGTTGCTGAGAAGGTTGGAGAAGATAATATTGTGCAAATCATCACTAATAATGCAGTAAATTACAAGGTTGCCATAGAGATATTGATGCAAAAGAGAAAAAGATTATTTTGGACACCATGTGCTACACATTATATAGAATTAATTCTTGAAGATTTGGAAAAGAAAATTAACATTCACCGATTGACCATTTGTAAAGAAAGAAAAATTACTTCATTTATTTATCCAAGAACCTTACTGATTTCGATTTTAAGACATTTTACAAAAGAGAGATCTAATTAGGCCGGCAAGAACTCCATTTGCAACATCATACTTAACTTTGGGATGTCTTAGTGACTTGAAAAGTTCATAGATAAACATGTTCACTTTCACTCAATGGAAGGCATGCAAGTTTGCAACACTTGACGAAGGAAAGCAATTTGTTTTGGATAGTAAATTTTGGAGGGACATTTTGACATGCCTTAAAGCAGCATTTCTACTCATTAAAGTGCTTTAATTAGTTGATTCAGATGAGAAACCAGCCATGGGCTTTATTTATGAGGAGTGTCTTAGTGACTTGAAAGGTTTTTTAATAAATATGTTCACTTCTACTCAATGGAAGACATGCAAGTTTGCAATACTTATCAAGGAAAAAAATTCAGCAATTTATTTTCGATAGTAAATTTGGAGAGACATTTTGACATGCCTTTGATTTAGATGAGAAACCAGCCATGGGCTTTATTTATGAGGAGATGGATCGAGCAAAAGAAAAGATTCAATCAAATTTTAACAATATCAAGAAGAGGTAACCTTCAATTCTAGCTATCCAAGTTTTAGTATTTAAATTTGCATTAACTTATTAATTATTGTGCCTTTAACTTTTTTAATTGTCTTTTTAATAGATATGAGCCTATTTGGGAAATTATTGATAATAGATGGGATGTACAATTGCATAGACCCTTGCATGCCGCTGCCTATTATTTAAATCCTCAATTTCATTATAGTTCAAACTTCAAACCAGATGCTGAAGTGAAAAGAGGATTGTATAATTGTCTAGCAAGAATGGTCCCTTCTGTTGATGAAAGAAGGAAGATTGATTTGCAACTTGAAGATTTTAAGGAAGTAATAGGATTATTTGGTATTGAAGTTGCAATCTTAGCAAGAGAGAACAACCTTCCTACAAATGGTGAGATTCATATGGTGATGATTGTATAGAGCTCTAAAAAGGTTTGCAATTCGAATCTTAAGTTTATCATAAAGCACTTCTGGATGTGAGCGAAATTGGACTATATTTGAAATAGTTAGTAAATTAATCTTATCTATTTAGCATTATATGAATTTGTTTTTGTGATCAATCTAATATATAACTTTATATTTTATATGTTCATACCAAGAAAAGAAATCAATTGCATCAAAGTATGATGAATGACTTGGTTCTTGTGATGCACAACTTGAAATTAAAAAATTAAAATAAGAAAAGGATATTTAGAGAAGCTACTTTTAATGAGCTCTCTTCTGATGAAGAATGGATAATAGAGACGTAAGATGGACAACCTAGTTTAACAAAAAATAATTAGCTTAATATTCTCACATCTGAAGATAATGAGTTGAGACTTGGATATCAAGAGGTGCAATTTAGTGATCAAGATATGGAAGGAAATGCTATTGTTGAAGAAAATGAGCAAGTCAATCATTCAAAAAACTTAGAGTTGAATTTGGATGGAGGCCATGAGGATGAAGAGAGTGATGAAGATTTTGATGTTCAAGCTACATAAAATTTATTTTAGTTTTTTTTGTAATCAATGATGTTCTTTTGGATAGCAATATGATTTTAGAGACTCCTTAGACTTCACTCTTTATTGTTTACTATTTTACTTTTAAAAACTTACACATTTCTTTTATAATCACTTGTT
Organism: Costus lasius; assembly: GCA_027563935.2. NCBI lineage: Eukaryota > Viridiplantae > Streptophyta > Magnoliopsida > Zingiberales > Costaceae > Costus > Costus lasius. Next base: position 4,417,301 of record CM050447.1, on the reverse strand, counting down.
AAAGTTATAGTTGTATTTTACAATTGATATTTAATACATCTTTACATTTTATACTCTAATATATGCACATGATTTATAAAATATTATTATTATATTATTATTATAGGATTTTATGATCCTACGATCTGATCCTATGGAGCCTCTACCATTTCTAGGTAGGATCGTGATTGTGTCAATGTTGGGCAGGTCCCGTACGTCTACCAAAAAGGAAATATCTTGTTGGCTTAATAGTGGCGCATGACTTCCAGCACCCCCACATATGCTAGCACTTCTACCCAATGGTGGAGCAAGTTCTATACCGCCTAGGCTACTCCCGCTCTTAGCTCAGTGAAGCGCAAAGAAGCATATTGATACGGCCCAAGCCCAATGGAGAGTCTACACGAGGCGTGGAGCAAAGAAAGGAGGGAGTTCGACCCAAGCCCACGGGGAGGGCTGAAAGTGAGTTAGGGTAGCAGTAATAAAAGGGGGAGGGAAACTAGGGCAAACTATGGTGATTTTGTCTAAGGAAGAGTTTTGTATTCTCATCGCTTGCGATTTGAGGGACGATCCTTGTCGATCGTAACATTGGTCCGACCTGCCAGGCACTGCCGGATTTTCGTCATCGCCGGATTCGAACCAGCGGCTTCACCACACTGTGCCGGCGTCGGAACTCGAAGGCATGGCATCGACGCGCGCGGATTCACGCTTCGAAGCCATCGAGAAGACCCTGGGCGAGCTTCTGTCGAACGAGGAGCGTAGTCGAGGGGAGGGCGAAGTGAACTCGGAGCGGCTGCGAGCAGTGGAGGAGGATCGGCAGCTTCTCAGAGACAATGTGGCTGAGTTGAAGGGGATGCTCGCATCCTTGTTGAAGGGAAAGCAAGCGGAAGAGGGAGATGATCCCTCGCCGAGCTCGCGGTGACCAACCCGCGTAGCGGTAGCGGATCAGGCGGAGGAGGATGGTCGCGCCGGCGGCTGGAGGGAAGAAGCAGCCCACCTACCTGGAGATGAGTGACTTGGCACCTCTAGGATCTAGGACCGACGGCGCGCCCCACTGGGAATGTCCTATTTGCAGCCTTGGTCGAGAATTTAGAGTCGAGAGCGAGGGTAAGATTCGCACTTCGTAATCCACGTTTGTTGATTTAAGATGAGAGTATAAGTGGAAGTCATGGAGATTGGGTCTCACGGGGGGAGAGCAGAGGGCATGGTGCCGGCGTGTTGAACTACCCAGATTTAACGGGTCAGACCCTTTGGGGTGGATACTGAGGGCGGAGCAATACTTCAACATCCCGGGGACACCGATCCAACACCGCATTCCCTTGGCTTTCGTCAGTATGGAGGGCGTGGCGGTGCACTGGTTCAGCTTGTTGAAGAGGATGGAGCCTGATCTATCATGGGATCTGTTGAAGGAGGAGATGATTGAACGATTCAGTGAGTGCGGCACAGCTAACCCGTTTGAGATGTTAGCATCATTGGAGCAAGGGACCAAGTCAGTGGAGGTGTATATTGAAGCTTATGAGGGGCTCGTGGCGCGGTTACCCAGATTACCGGCGTCGCAATATTTGGGATATTTCCTCAGCGGTTTACGTAGTGATATACGACGATGGGTGCACACTTTTGCTCCAACGACAGTTCAGAGGGTCATTTCATTGGCGCGGAACTTTGAGGATGTGTTGATTGAGAAGAGTCCCACATCGCGCCCCAACACCAGTGCAGGGGGTGGAAGGGCCAGTTTCCTGTATTCCCCAGAGGGCGCTACAACTCTTTCACAGCCGTGGGGAAGCTGGGGGCGTCCAGCTATCAGTCCACGTGACTCGACAGGGGATTCAGGTGACAAGAGAGGCGGAAGCACCCCAACGATCGTGACGAGTACTGGCTCTGATCGTTTCCAGCCGCGGTCCGAAGGAAAAAGAATCACGGATAAAGGCAGCACGGATGGGAGAGCCGGGGGTAGCCGATCCCTTTCATACCAAGATTTCAAATCCAAACAAAAGAAGAGATTATGCTTTCGCTGCGATCAGCCATATCACCTAATGCACCGTTGTACCAACAAAAACTTGTGACTAATGATATTAGCTGAGGAGGAGGAGGAGGCTCCTGAGCTAGAGGGCCTCCAACAAACCATGGATGAAGGATCGGAGGGTTCAGGGATGGCAAACATGGAGGTTTCCTTGCAGTCCATTGGGGGAATATCCGGCCCACATACCCTCAAGCTGATGGGTAAGCTGGGGAACGACGACATAGTGGTGATGATCGATAGTGGGGCGACCCATAACTTCATATCAGAGCGCCTGGTGAGGGAAAAGGGATTACCGGTGGAACCCACTCCGCCCTTTGGGGTCCAATTAGGGGACAGAGGGAGAGTGCAGACTCAGGGCAAGTGCTCTAATCTCCATATCCGTTTGGGGACGCAGTTGGAGACGCTAGAGGTGTATCTGTTCGGCTTGGGAGGCGTGGACCTTATCCTTGGAGTGGCATGGCTCCGCACTCTAGGGGAAGTGAAGGCGAATTGGAACTAGAGGTGGCCAACGGGCCGGGCCGGCCCGCAGCCCGCACGACACGGGCCGGGCACGGCACGGCCCGTTGACCAAGTCAACGGGCCGCGTGCTGGGCCGAGGGTTAGTGACCGGTGGGCCAGGCCGGGCACGGCCCGCAGGCGTACCAGGCCAGGCACGGCACGACATGAACATGCATTTTTACCTAAATACCCTCATAATAGTTATAAAAATTTTAAAAGTTAGGGATATAATTGTCTTTATGGTATAAAATTACCATTTTAGCCCCTTTTAATAATTAAAAATAGGGTATAAATATGTAATTATACACCCAATTCATCCCTATAAATTGACCCCCCAACCCTCTCATTTCTTCACACAAGTTTCCAACTATCTTTGGAATAATTTCTCATTCTCTCTTAATACTCTCTTAATCTCTTTTCTAAGTCTTGAGTTACAATTAGTTTCTTAATTGAACTCAAACTTAAGCTTCTTTTTAGCCATCAAGAATTCAATACTCTCTCGGTCTAGACTAGTCATTTTTTTCTATGCCTCGTGCTCACCACGTGACTAGACGTGGAGAAGATCAAGTAATTATTAAATTAATTTACTTTTATAATATAATTATCACGTGGTGAGCACGAGCACGAGACATAGAGAAAAATGACAGATAATAGAAGAGTGAAGATAATTATCATTATGTCAAATTCTCAACGTTCAATCTTCCTTACATCTACCTTAAATTTCTTCAATGCTGATCAATGGAGAATCATTATTTTAAGTATTATCTAACGTGTTAGTCAACTTATACGAATTGATGTATTCAGGTTTGAAGAACACTTTATCCACTTATCTGATCATGCAAGACAAGAATTTTTGGCTTCTCCCTCTCCTTCTGGGGTTGAGATTGAGATAGAGGTTGATGACTTTGAAATAAGTGATAGTGAGGAGGATAGTGATAATATCAACGATGAGCCGGAGCAATATATCGAAACAAACCAAGCACAAAGAGTCACTTGAGTTTTTTATTATTGAAGAAGAAGGTAGAGCTGAAAACATGGAGTGCGCAATATGCATAGAGAAGATGGAGCACGGAGCGCAAGTATGCTTAACACAATGCTCGCATATCTTCCATAGTAGCTGCTTGCGTAGTTGGCTACGGGTCAATTGTGTATGCCCATTATGTCGGCAATTGATTTAAGCTTAAATGTATAATTTATGAATATGAAATTTAATCGAGTTGGTTTTAACTTTAGTCATGTGTTGTTAGTATTGTTAATAAATAAATTAATATTAATTTAATAAAATATATTAAAATTAAAATTATATATGTTTAAAATAAAATAATTAATTAAATAATAATTAAATATTTTTTAAAAAAAATTATGCAAAATACATAATTCTTAATTTTTTATTTTATTAATATTTTATTTGATTTAATGAAGCGGGCCAAAGTCGGCCCGTGGGCCACATTCGGGCCGTGCCTGGCACGGCCCGCTGGGCCGACCATATCCCGCGGCCGAATCTGGCCCGCGTGCCGGATTCGGCCCGCGTGTCGGATCCGGGCCCGGCCAGAAGCTGAACCGTGCCTGGGCCGGCACGGGCCCGGGCCGGCCCGGGCACGGCCCATGGCCACCTCTAATTGGAACCAGCTATACCTCAAGTATCAACGAAACAGAGAAGAGACCACGCTACGGGGTAGCCCAGCACTTATTAAAGCACAAGCATCACTCAAAGAGTTAACTCGCCTCGAGGGAATGGATTATGTTGGCTTATTGTGGGCAGTAAAGATAGAGAACCCACCACCGGAGGGAGCCCTTAGCGAAACACAAGAGAAACAATTGCTCCAAGTGCTCAACCGATTCGGTAGCGTCTTCACCGAATCCAGCCATCTTCCTCCCTCTAGACCCACAGACCATGCCATTATCATTCGAGAAGGCGAGGGACCGGTGCGGGTGAGGCCATACCGTTACGCGCATAGCCAGAAGGACGAGATGACCAGGCTTGTGGAGGAGATGCTCACCGCCGAGATTATTCAGCCTAGCTCTAGTCCTTGTTCGAGTCCGATGATTTTGGTGCGAAAGAAAGATGGAGGCTGGAGATTCTGTGTGGACTACAGGGCCCTAAATGAGATCACTGTTTCCGATAAATATCCTATACCAGTGATTGAAAAGCTACTTGACGAGCTACAAGGGGCGTGCTATTTCTCCAAGATTGATCTTATAGCGGGGTACCATCAGATAAGGGTACAGCAAGTGGATGTACCCAAGACTGCCTTCCGTACGCATGACGGTCATTATGAATTCCTGGTGATGCCCTTCGGCTTGAAGAATGCACCATCAACCTTTTAAGCTACTATGAACGACACCTTCCGGCCCTACTTGCGCAGGTTCGTGTTAGTCTTCTTTGATGATATTCTTATTTACAGTCGCACGTGGGAGGAACACTTGAAGCATTTGTGCCAGATTCTCACAACCCTGGAAGAACATCGTTGGATAGCAAATCAACGATAGCAAATCTAAAGAAGTGTCAGTTTGGACGGCAACAAGTTGAGTATCTGGGACACGTAATACAGCCGGGTAGAGTTGCGATGGATACTAGCAAGGTGGACGCCATTTGGAGATGGCCGACCCCCCGCACGGTCAAGGAGGTTAGAGGGTTTTTGGGGTTGACAGGCTATTACCGTCGGTTTGTGCAGAACTATGGGAAGATAGCCAAACCCTTAACCGAGTTGTTTAAAAAAGACGGTTTCGGTTGGAATGCAGAAGCTCAAGGCGCCTTTGAGTGGTTGAAGATAGCCATGACATCCGCCCCGGTTCTAGCATTGCCCGACTTTCAGCAAATGTTCACCATAGAATGCGATGCATCAGGGAGAGGAGTAGGGGCGGTGTTGATGCAGGCGGGCAAACCCGTGGCGTACTTTAGTAAGGAACTCAAGGATAAAAGCCTAGCCAAATCAACGTATGAAAAGGAACTCATGGCCTTGGTGTTAGCTGTGCAGCATTGGAGACCATACCTGTTGGGCCATCGTTTTCAAATTTTGACAGATCAGCGCGCTCTAAAGTATTTACTACAGCAGCGGATTTCCACTCCAGATCAACAGCAGTGGCTGGTAAAGTTGCTAGGGTATGACTATGAGATACTGTATAAGGCGGGGAGCACAAACCAAGCAGCTGATGCACTCTCAAGAGTAGGGGAGGCTGAGTTACTGGCTGTATCTTTACCAGTATGGGGAGACATACGTCAGGTGCATGAGGAAATTCAGCAAGATCCTGCCCTACAAGAAGTGATCAGGGAATTAACTCTGAACCCCCAGGCTCATCCTCCTTACAGTTTACACAGGGGGTGTCTCCTGTACCGCGGTAAGTTGGTGCTTCCTGCGAAGTCTTCCTGGGTACCTCAGCTTCTCCAGGAGTCCCATAGCACAGTGACAGGGGGCCATTCTAGGGCCTTTCGCACATACCGGCGATTAGCGAGCAACGTGTACTGGGTAGGCATGCGGCGGGATGTGTACCGATTCGTTGCTGAATGTGATGTATGTCAGAGGCAGAAGTATCAGGCTACCTCTCCTGCAGGTCTTCTTCAACCACTCCCTATACCAGAGGCAATATGGGAAGACATAGCCATGGACTTCATCACCGGGCTCCCTAGAACAGGAGGGAAGGATGCCATTCTAGTGGTGGTGGATAGACTATTGAAATATGCACACTTCATCCTCATACGCCATCCCTTCGCGGCTAACAAGGTGGCCGAGGTCTTTGTGCAAGAAGTTGTGCGCTTGCACGGGTCCCAAGGACAATTGTGAGCGACAGGGACCCAATCTTTGTTAGTCACTTTTGGCAGGAATTATTCAGGCTGATGGGGACCAAGCTACAGATGAATTTTGCATATCACCCGGAGACAGATGGGCAAACTGAAGTGCTTAACAGATGCCTGGAGACTTACTTGCGTTGCTTCGCTTCGGATTAACCCTGCACCTGGGCGCGTTGGTTACCCTGGGCGAAATATTGGTATAATACCAGTTTTCATTTGGCAATTGGAAAAACCCCATTCGAAGCAGTCTATGGAGGACCAGCCCCCATGTTACTGCAGTTTGCTCCAGGGGAATTGCTAGTGGAGGTGGTGGCACAGGAGCTGATGGATCGAGATGAAATACTTCGGCAGTTAAAATACAAACTCGCACGAGCACACCAAAGGATGAGCAAATATGCTAATGTTAAGCGCCGCGATATTTCATTTCAAGTGGGGGATATAGTGTGGGTCAAGCTTCGACCTCATCGCCAACAGTCGGTAGCCCGCAGGGCCAATGCCAAACTCGCGGCACGCTTTTACAGACCTTTCCAGATTACTCAGAGGATTGGTGAGGTCGCATACCGGCTAGAGCTTCCCCCTGAGTCTAGGGTTCACCCTGTGTTCCATGCATCTCAGCTCAAAAAGGCAGTGGGTAACCAGAGTGTCCACGCTCATATTCCTCCTGAACTGGCATCCGAGGCAGACCCGTACCTTCATCCCGAGTCCATACTTGCCCAGCGAGACGTCCAGGAGGGTCAGCACACTACACCTCAGTGGCTAATTAAATGGTTCGGTGTATCGTCCGAGGAAGCTACTTGGGAAGATGAATTCGGCATCCGCGGTCAGTTTCCTGCTTTTGTTGCTAGTCTTGAGGACAAGCCTACTCGAAGAGGGGAAGGAATTGATACGGCCCAAGCCCAATGGAGAGTCTACACGAGGCGTGGAGCAAAGAAAGGAGGGAGTTCGACCCAAGGCCACGGGGAGGGCTGAAAGTGAGTTAGGGTAGCAGTAATAAAAGGGGGAGGGAAGTGAGTTAGGCTAGCAGTAATAAAAGGGGGAGGGAAACTAGGGCAAACTATGGTGATTCTGTCTAAGGAAGAGTTTTGTATTCTCATCGCTTGCAATTTGAGGGACAATCCTTGTCGATCGTAACACATACTGCACATCTTCTTCGTATGTAAATTGAGCTCTAGAGGCATGCATAGCTTCTTCCATCTCCATTTGTTCTATAGCATCATCACACTGACCTTGGTATGGAGCTTATCGAGCGGGCCCCGTGGCACAATAGTCGAAATCCACACGTTCACCAACATGACGTTGCTTAGTGATTTTGTACGAATCTAAATTCGCCTTTATAGCTCTTCGAAGCTCTTGCAACACCTTCGTATAATTTGCAACGTCAACAAAGCTGCCAGCAAGATGTTGCATCACGAAAATAGCACCTCCACCCATGTAAACTTTTTTAATATTTTTTAAATAAATAAATATAAAATTAATATTTTATTAATATATAAACAAAAGCCACCGACATGTTATTGGTGGCTCTTTCTTCACAGGTGCACAGAGCACCGATTTATTATAAATTAATTATTTAAAATATAATTAATTATATAATTATATAGTTAATTTGCCACTAACAGTCTATCAGTGGCATTATTAAAGTGCATACTATGCAATCACACGTGCAGAGTATTTACTGTGTACATGTGTTCACTGTGCAATCATGCGCATATAGGAAACACTATGCGTGCGTGAGTGCACTATACACACAAGTTGGTTTATACTGGTACCAACCAATTTTTAATCATTCAGGTTTAAGCCTGGTCCGAATAAACCGGCTTGTATTAGACCAGTTTCTTAAACTATACTTTAGTTATTATTTTGTCATTTTGTGGTAGAAGTAGCAATAGTTCTTTTATTAGTGCATGTAGGCAAACTATTTTTATATGTATGAAATAATATTTCATGTTGTATTAGATAAATTATAATTTTAGATATAGTTTGGTATTAAAATATTCATTTGTATTATGAATTGATAAATTTAAAATATAATGTACATATAACAACACACCATCTTAACAATTCAGCAATTATCCAAACACCTTTTTTAATCAGCATCTTTCCAACCAGAAAAAACTAAAAACAAAGCACCTCAAATAGAGCCTATAGCTATAACTAAAAGTAGGGTATTCACGATTCGATTAACCGAATTGACCTATCAATTCAAGTAAAATGTGAAACTGATCCTAAATTGATAGAACCAGTTACCCGATTTTTGGGTATGGTTAACCATTGGTTTTTGATTGGTTGGTGATGGATGGCTGGTGACCAGCGATTGGTGGCCGGCGACTTTTGATTAGCAGTTGCGACTAAGGATGGTAATAAAACCCATCCCCGGTCCGACCCGACCTGCCCCGAACTAAAGTCAACGGGAAAAACCTGAGTTGACTAGGTCTCGGGTCGAGTTCGGGTAAAACCCGATGGGGTTAAGGTCAGGTCGGGGTCAGGTATGGGATTCAGATACCCACCCCGACCCCGCCCCGATTATTAAAATTACATATTTACCCTCATAAACTAAATATCTATGAGTAATTTATATAGGGTTGTTGAGGAATGTTTTTGTAAATGTGTTGAAAATTTATTATAAATATATTTTTTTAAAAATTAAGCATATACTTTCTTTAGGAAGGTCGGGTCGGGTTTCCCCGTGGGGTCGGAGATGGGTTTGGGAATTTTAAACCCGTCGGGCTCGGGTCAGGTTCGGAGATGGGTTTTCAAAAGTTGAGGTCGGGTCGGGGATGGCAAAACCCAACCCCGACCCGCCCCGTTGCCATCCCTAGTTGCGACCGACAAGGAGGCATAGGTGGCCATTGATGGGGGACAGGTGACCGACAACAAGTGACGTCCCACTCTAAAATTAATTTTATAAATTTTTAATATATAATAGGTTTTGTCAGTTAGTTATTAGTTTGGCCAATCTCTAAACCGGTCTCGAACCGAAAATTGATCAACCTATAGAAAACTGCCTATTGGAAGAACCATTTGATTTGGTTCGGTTTAGTCAATTAAACTACTAATTCAACAGTTTTTTTGAACACTCCTAACTAAAAGTCCTCAAAAAATTGTGTTTAGTCTTCAAGGGAAGCTAGTCATGGATGATGAGATGGAAGCACCAAATTTTCAAAATACCTAAGTGCTTATCCCTCCTAGAGTCCCTCCTCTCTAGGATGTGTGATTTATGGCTTATAGATTTATCTACACTATCAAACATTGTCCTAATGGTTATGTTAAAATATGCCAGTATGACTTATGGCTAAAAGTTTCATATATACCTATAGTGTTGAACAAGTTATGCCTTTTCCTCTATGTGGCCAAGGTGAACTTTGTCAAAGCTTTTTTTTTTCTTTGGCTACTAATTAGAATTTAAGCATATTTCAAATAAATATTAAAAGTACTCTCTTGCATAGTGATCTTATTGAGGAATAGAGCAACCACTATATTATGTTAATTAAGGTGAGAATCAAGTATATAAACTCAAGAAAGCATCTATGAAGTAAAATAAGCCAATAGGTGTAGTTTGATAAGTTTTCTCAAGTGATTGTTCATATTGGTCTTCAATGCAATAAAACGAATTGTTCAATTTTCAATCAATAAAGCTCATTTTGCAAGTTATCTTTCATGTCTATGTTGATATTATTCTTATACCAAGTCTAACATCACATACCCAATAGGTGTTGATCAATACATGCAATCTCCTAAATTGTCATTAGGAAGTTATTCTATACATTCTTCAGTATATAAAGATGGCTTTGGAAAAGGTCATTTCTATTAAAAACATGGACACATTCAAATTAAGTCTTAAACTATTGCATATTATGTAGGAAACTTAGATGATACATGATCTACTTCTAGATTTTATATTTATGTGGATGAAAATTTTATGAGTTGAAAAAGAAATAAATAGATTGTTATAGCACGATCAGGTATTAAAACTAACTATAAAGTTATGACTCATACCAATTATGAGACAATGCCGTTTTGTACTCTTCTCAATTATTTGTTTTTTTTTCTAAGAATTCTATGACTATGCAATATGACAATAAAGTTGTTGTTTATATTGCTAGTAATTATGTCTTTTAAGAGAGAAAAAACATCCCAAAAGTGAATTATCATTTTATTTGAGATGCAATAATGTCAAAAGAATTTTCACTCCTTTTACCTCTTTTAAGTATCAAATTGTTGATGTATTCACTAAATCTTTTGCAAGGTCTTTTATTCTTTGCATTACGTTAAGCATGTTTGGTATCTACTCCACAACATAGGGAGAGTTGAGTAGTATACATATTATTGTTTGTTGTTTATTAATCACATATGAATTATACTCTTGTGTTGGTCTCCATGAGGCCACTTATTGATTCCTTTTATGATACAAGGATCATTTTGTTTCACTCAAGTATTTTGTTCACATATTCAACTGACAGTAAGATGCAAAAAAACAAGAAAGTAATGCTACTAGCATTACCTGACTAAACCAATTAGCTTGGCCCAATAAGAATTGGCAACACTCCATCTTTCCCCCTCAAAGCACCAGAGAATATGAAATGTCACTTGCAATAATATCACTAGTACGGAAAAAATGATTATGCAGCATGTTAAAGGAACTAATTTCTGAGAACTGAATCCTGCCCATTGAAAAGATCAAAACATACAATAGTTAATATTATGCTACAAATCAATGATATTCTTTCATGCTACCAAGTAATTAGTCAATATCAAACTGAAAAGATAAAATACTCCATTAGGGTTACTAAAATGTATATGAAAATAGGAAAGAGAAAGAAACTGAATGTTAAAGAAATACTTTTCAAAAAAAGTTCTATTACCTAAAAAACCAATAGCCTGGGTATATTTAGGACTCTTTAAGAATCAGACTCATGTGCAAGTGTCACAAAATTGACGATTAGACTAAAATTTGAAAGTATAATTGAAGATCTCATATTGTCCTGCACTGGGGGATGGTATGTAACAAAGACTATATGGTCTATGCTCACTGTATCAAGTCATTTTTACTATGTTGTCTTTTGGTCAGTAGAAGCTTAATGGCTCAGTAAACATACTAGTCATAAACAGTATTTCAAACCTTGCACGAAATAAAAGGATTTAATATTCTTGTAGCTTCTACTATCTTGATAAGTTCCTCTAAAACAATGTCCGAGTACTAAATGACAATTTGTTGTTTGTGGGCTACATATTCAGGAGTAGACTTTGATTTTGTCTCATATCTAGAATAGGTAATTGTTAAAAAAAAATATGATAGGAAAACTTTATGTTGATTGATTCACACAACGTAGTTTGTGAAGCCTCACAACAATCAAATGAAACTAGCATTAAAAGAAAATGCTCCATTAGATAATGACCACGTGTCTCTGATTATAACTTTGTTACTCTATTATACATTGAAATTAATTAATATCCCCCTTTCTGAAAGAAAGAATCTGAAAGTGACAAGTCTAAAGATAAATTATCGGAGAACCATTCAACAGTCTAAATATTAAGATATTTACATGCTAAAATATTTACGTGTTATTTTAGAACTCCATGCCTAGGAGTTTCCAGTGAGGATTAGTTATGCGTCCTGAAATAGTGTTTTGGGTCATCTTGTTCTTCCATCTTGTAACACAAACAAATTTCAGTAACAGGTAAATACCATCCTATATACCACGTAGGAGTCAAACTTTTATTTTAGAATAGACATGCATGTGAACATTTTCTGGACCTATAACGTGTCGCAGGAAAAAAAAAAACTTAGCATGAACAACTAAAATGAACTCGGGCAAGCATCACAATTCAACATTTAAATACCAATAAGTTAAACAGAATAAACAGAACATGGTGATACCAGTGGTATAAAATTTTATATTGATTATCATATGATCTTTGTTTTATTTTCTTTTGTGAGCCAGTAAAAATCTCAGGCACGAAGCAAATAGCAGAGAAAATAAATCTAAGACTGTTCTAAGGAAAAGAATAGGCACCAAATTCATAAAAAATCAACATGAAAAAAGAATGATTTGTCAGGAAAGATCAGATCATACCAGTTTCTGGAGATGCAAATCGAATAGAAAAAAATAATAGAATGTTAACCATTGAGATCAAATTCCAGTCAAGCAAAGCAGCTGCATGAAAACACGAGACTTTAATTTACAAGGGGAAATGATAAGCTTACTCATGTTTATTCAATTTGACCTTCCAGTAGTGGTCTAAAGAATCATATTGAGAATACTATATTTCCAGGCATAAATTGAGAACATCTGTCATACATATTTTGGTTGTTTATTCCAGCAAGAATATGAAATAATTTTAAGAAAATTTCTCTTCTTCCGCGCAATGCATAACAATGAACTTTCCAACAAAACAGGGTTCGATGAACTCATGAAAAGAACTGTAGGCAATCACCATCTGTTTGCTTTCTGGTTATTCAAAATTGTCTCTATTTCTATAATATTTATAATCTAAATTTACGCCACACTTCCTAAGCAACGGTCATTGTGATGCATTGGAAGCAAGAGATGCAAATCCATTTGAAGATACAAAAACGAACGAAAAGAAAACATGCAACCATCCAACCATCAAAACGCAACCCTAAATTGAATCAAGAAACCGTAATGAAATATTACGAGCAGCAAGCATCACATCCATTTCGAGGACCAGAGACACCATTCCACTCGACTCTGAAACTTTTATCTGATCGGACTAATTACTATTCTGCATCAATCATTCATCCATCGAATGATTACCGCACGCCATCATTCATGTTCCGTTACAAGATCAGAAACTTCAACGCTTCCAGGTAAATTTAGAAACACATTTTCAATCGTAGAAACAAGCTCTAACCTAGAACAAACCTAATGCAGATACCTTGACCCTTCTCTTTCCTTGAAATCGTCCTCAAGGGGGGAAAAGGAGGAGAGAGAGGATACCATCGCCTACCTGCTAAGAGCAGCAGAGGTAACACGAAGCTAACAAGAAATCCACCCATCTGTCTTCCCCCAATTCGAGATGGCATTGTTACTGATTACTGAATGGAAGATCCGCCCATGGGCATCCCCTGTGAGATCGGAATATCACGAGATTGAAAATGATTAGTCGAATTTGAAATCGGGAACGGGGGCGTTCGTTAGCGACCGAGGAGGGAACGGGATGCAATTGTTTTGGGCGATTTGCCAAGGGAGGTAGTTGGTCCCGCAATCCATATATAGCGCTCGAGCCTGATCAGGGTCCCGCACTCACACCCAGTGAACAGAGGATACGTGTCGATTGGACAAATTTACTCCGCAACTGGCTAAACTATTGGCACGGATTAATAATATATCTTATTTAAGAAAATACTAAATCTAGTTTGTATTTTCTAAAGAGTTTTTGATAAATAAATTCTGAAATTTCAAATTTAATAATTACACACTTTGGCACTTTAAATAAAAAGATCTGTTCGGAGAATTCATGAGTGTCATGGGCATATAATCTAGAAAATTGATATGATCTCACATCAGTTTCTAGTTCTAAATTTAAGTTTGAATTCTAAATCAACAAAGTATTTTCAGTTCTATGTATACATTTTGAGTCTATGTCACTTATTTTAAAAAATAAAAATCAAACTCAATTTTATGTTTTTAAAATTTATTTTTTTATTTTCATTACCCCAAGTTAATTGCCCCGTATTGTTTAACACTATGTTTACTTGCAGATAGAAAGTGTAAAAGAAAAAAAAATAGATGGATAAAATATATTATAGGTTTTTCTTCCTTGTGTTTACTTTGAAGAAAAGAAAGTTTGAAAAATTGGTATATACACGCTAATTTTTATTTTTTTCACTCATAATATATATATTATTAATATCATAGAATTATTAAATATTAAATATTAAATATGAGTAACGAGGGTGAGGACAAGAAACGGCGGCAAAAACGAGAAGTGGCGGCGAGCTCGAACAGCGACGACAAGGACGAGTAGTCGAGGAAATCTCATAATGAACGAGGATGAATAATAGTGCAGTGAAAAGCGATGAGTGAAATTAATAAAGTTAAGACATAATTTCAGCTTTCCCTCTTACTTTCTCTCCTAAATAATTCATCCACCCAAATAAACAAATTTATACTTATTTTTTTTTCTTTCTTTTCTATTTTTCCCCTAAGTCAACAAGCCTAAGTGATCATACTCATAGATGAATATTAGAATCTCAAAAAAGGAGGATAAATTTTTTTCTCAAAAAAGTAGGATTGACCGGTCCATAATTGATTATGAGGTGTTCAACTTGTTAGGCAAAATAGTTCAATCATCATATGATCAATTGTCTACAGCTCATCTAACTAGCTTAGTAAGATCAAAGCTCAACACCCATACATAATCAAATATTTGTCTAGTCTAGGTACTATACTTCTTTCAACACAACAAGCTAGGACTAAGTATTGCATTTATTTTGTGGAAGTCAATGCTATGATTTATACGAAAAGAAGATAAGAAAGACCAAATACAAAGCCCATTATAAGGAAAGTCAAAAAGTGTTCACTCCTATCTCTCTTGAATATTGCATAAACAACTTAATTTTTAGAAGTGCAAGGAGATAGTAAATTTTGAAAGGGTTGCCCAAAATATGTTAAAAAAATATTCTCCGTGGAGTATATCTTTCTCCAATAGACACAAAAAAATGTTATAGGCAAAAGAAAATTTCCCATTAGACACAAAAAAACAATTATTCCCAAGCCATCAATCGAGCAAGTTTCAATCTCATCCATCGTAGGATTGTTAGGTCTAGTTGATTATGGGTCAATGAAGGGATGAAACAATATGCTACCTTATATAAAGAAATGATTTTAGAATTTGAGACATGAAGTGATATTTTATGTTCTTATGTGTCCAATCACCAAATAAAATTTCCTTTGGAATTCCCCAGTTAATGAGCTAGTTACGTGACAAAAACATAAAGTTTAAGTATCCTCTTTTATATCAGCCTCCATAGTCGTCTCTTTTTCAACTATCCCATTTCTTGTTCTTCCTCGTGACTTGTGATTGCAAAGAGAAATTATTTTCAAGTGGATTAAAGTTATTGAAGTTACTCCTCATGCAGAAAAAAAAAAATTCTCGGTAAAAATACATATAATTAGATTAACTATATATACATGACAGAAAACTGTCTGATTTGAACTAAAATTTGTAGATATAAAAATTATTTGATGGCACAACACAACAGTGTAAATGTGTAATGATACAATAAATTAGCAACCGAAATGCCAAAAACGGATGCGATGCACCACACAGCCGGCTCAGTGCCGACTCAACACGGTACAGAAGCCGACGAAAGCGCTCTGTCGGCAATGCCGTTGCTGTTGCCAGCGAAACGGCCGTTACTTTTGCACACACCATCCACGAACCAAGAGAGGCGCGGCCAGTGTCAGCGCCGGCGCCGCCGTGACCACCGCGTACATGCACTAATCCGCGTGCCACGCCGAAAATTATAAAATTAGCCTCCCTTTTAATTAAATTATTAACCTGCCCCTCAAATGGACCATTCCGGCGACCCACTCGTCCCATCATATTATTATACAACCACGCGAGAATTGGATATCTGCACTCCACGTTGCACTAATTACGCGCCGCATAGATAGCACGGAGCGTGGAAATATGAGCTTTGACGTATATTTTATCCAATCCTCGTGTGTCGCTAATTTTAATCACCAGCCCTGAATTGATGTGCGAGCGAGGGCGGCGGCAAAGGGCGATCAACCAGCCCGCGGGCTACGCTGATCTCGCCGATCGTTGTTCGCTCCCACCGCCCTCATCTCCCTTTCCCTATTAATGATTTGCCCACCTCTCCTATCTCAACACAGCTGAACTCGCTCCCCATTTCCCGATCAGAAAATTAGAAGAGGAAGGAGAGAAGTGACAAGTACCCTTACGATGGCTCCGAGAGCGAAGCCTCATCTCGCTGCCGACGGGTGTAGCGGCGGCGACGGCGGCGGCAGCGGAGGAGGTGATCCGAAAGGGGAACGCTACCGGGGCGTTCGGAAACGGCCCTGGGGCCGGTACGCGGCGGAGATCCGGGACCCGGACAAGAAGTGCCGCGTCTGGCTCGGCACCTTCGACACCGCCGAGGAGGCCGCCCGAGCCTACGACGCAGCCTCCATCCGTTTCCGAGGCGCCAAGGCCAAGACCAACTTTCCTTACCACTCCATCCCCCTCGCCCCCGCCGTCGTCGCCGTACCCCCCAGCGTGCTGCACTCCGCTACCAGCGTCAGCACCGTTGAATCGTCGACCACCTCGAGGAGGCCCGCTTCCGCTGCCGCGATCGCCCCCATTCCTCTAGATCTCGAGCTCCGGCATCCGTCGGCGGAGTTCCCCTTTGCGCACAACCTTGCGGCAGACATCGCTGCGGCGCCACCGCTGGTGTTCTTCGATTCGATCGCCACCTCCAAGAAGCGGGCGGCGAGGGAAGCGAAGGCGCCGGCGTGTGATGGGTTTGAGAGCGACACGGATTCATCGTCGGTGGTGTATTGCCCTCAATCGCCATGCTTGTCGCCGACAGGGAGAATTTGTTTCGGTTTGGATCTCAATCTGCCGCCTCCGATGGAAGGTGCTTGACCGATCCGCCGTGGATTTATGCGTATTTTGAAGTTCCTTGATGCCTTTTTTTTTCCTTGCAAAACCATTAGCGATACAGCATCTTTTTACATCCCGCCATGGGGAATAGAAAACCTTGTTTCTTTGTACAAAAAATCTAACCGATACATATACACGCACGTATAAAAGTTTAGTTTTTAATCTCCAAAAAATTGTCTATTTTCCTCATGAGTTAGTAATAGTTGCATTTTTTGATCGCCAAAAGTTGAAATGGACTTTGCAATTACTCCTTGTTAACTTCAACAAATTGGGATCATTCTCTACAAAATTCGAACAACTTATTTGGAAAAAATAAAAATTCCTAGTTCTTGTTGTGTTTGGTATTAAGAAAATTTAAGAATAAAAATTTCAAAGGTAAAGATTTATAATTCTAGAACTCCATCATACTTAGTATTTGAAAATTCATATCATATTACCAAACAATTACTTCGCTCAAATAATAAAGATGTTAACTGTTGATAATCAAAAGATTCTAAAATTTTATTTTTCACCACCAATATTTTTCTTTTTTTAAAAAAAATTAAACTATGTATAAATTTATTTTTTAAAAATAAAATTATAGTCTTATCAAAGTTACTCTATAAGGAAAGAAGGGGAAATTAGGTTTTTTTTTTTTGCCATTTTTATCTTTGAGAGACAACCTTTCTTAACTCTTAGGTTATGTTCTGTTGAATGAAATTCACAGTGAAAAGAATGAAAAGTGCAATGAATCACTTAAAAATTTGTGAGCCGGATTGAATTTGATCAGTGAATTTTACATCCTCCTCATCTACATTCACATCCGCTGAAAGACAAATTTAGGCTATGTTTTATTGAATGGAATTCACAGTAGATTTTATCTAACAGAACATAGCTTAAGTATCTTATTATACCCTTGAAACATTAAATTTTAGTTTTTATTTGTAATGAGAACGAAGCATTTTCAACATGGATAAGGTGGGGAAGAAAGTTATTGTTTTTTTCTAAAAAAAATAGCTCTCATTTCTATTACGGTCTTCGATAAGTTGAATGCTTTATTAAAATTTGAATAATTCTACATTAACATTATTAAGATTTTATATAAATAGTTTCGCTCCGAAGGCATCATCATTTTCTCGGAGAAATTAGTAAATTTGACGCCTATTAAATAAGTTAAATTTTAAAATAAGTACGTGCAAAACATAATAATAAAAAATTATTATTATTACTACTAGTACTACTACTACTAGCAGATATCTACATATTAATACTCTTTATATTTAAATTTCTACAAATTTATCAGTATGTAACATAGACTAAATACTGAGTAGAACAATGATACCATTTTGCTTCACCTAATGCACCTGAACATGTTCAATGACAAATAGTAAATGTAATCAAAATAAAAAATATTTGATGCAATCACAAAGGTGCATATTCTATTCACTCTTCCACCTTTCGGTCAATTCCAAAATGCGGCCAAATTTATTTGAAATTTTCTTGCTATCATCAGAATATGATAGCATTATGCGCATCTCCCTGTAGAGGGAAAATGAAGCCACATTTATTTATGCTGTGCTCAGTTTGCATTCTCATAAAGGTCAACTATATCGGCCTTAGGAAATAATGTCAACAGAATCACAGTATTCATTGTAGCATCAATACTGGACACAGAAACACAAATCAGATTGATTTCTTCAAAAACTAATGTTCTACATAAATATGTTCAAGAGGATCAACTTACAAGGACAATGAAGGCAATGTAACCAGGCATTTAACAAAATCAAACAAGAAATGCCTCATGACAAACACAAGATTGCATTGTATGCGCTGACCAAGATGAACAGTTACAAATGCCATAGGTTGACCAAGATTGAATTCTATACTACAGACTAAGTGAATGGCTGAGGGCTACACATCACTAAGAATTGCTTCCACCGGATTCCAGTCAAGTGATGGAGAAGAAAATTAGAATGGCAAGACACTGAAGCAATTAGTTATATAAGTTGGCGTGAGAAAGGTTATCCTGAACTACTTACAACTGGCAGAGAAAGCTTTTTCCTAGCTATTACCAGCTTCAACTAAACTAAAAAGCTTAGCTACCACAATTAATTACTCCAGCAAAAGCATACAAAAGAGCCAGGCATGGTTCACTTGGACAAGGTGACGGCTAATGCCAAAGCTGGTTGCAGAATCCTTTGTGTAACACTGGTTTCTCTTTCTTACAAATGCCATCCATGAAAGCGTCCATTAATTGAGCAACCAGACTAGCAGGTTCATCAATCAGAACATCAATGAAAGCACTCACAACTCGTCTTTCTTGTGGTGTTGCTTTCAAACTGAACCAGGTAAGGAACTTCACTCGGAACTCCTTTTCCATGTGACCTTCACATTCCAGCCATCTGATCACTTTAACACAGTACTCATACTGCCTCTCAGCTGAATCCTTCTTATTTGCAGAATCCGGTGTATTGTTGATATCGGGTTCATGAGGTTCTAAGAGTAGTACAGGTGGTTTTGAGCATATAAAAGGCACCAGACTAGATGGTGGTGTGAGATGTCGTTCGTTGTTGTCACTAGCATCCTCTGATGGTAAAACCTTGTGGTGGTTGCCCCGGCCAAACATAGGAAGAGCTAGTGCCTGGTTATTCTCACTTGAGTTTGTTGAACCTTTCTGTGAATCTGATTGAATGATTGTTGGCAGCTCAACCAAATCCTGTTCCTTCTTTGAAACTGAGACAAAATCATCACATATGTAAGCACTATCAGAGTTCCTAGTGGAGCATTGACCGCTGTTGCCGTTGAGGCTCTCTGTCACACATTTGGCTTCCCATTTACCTAATTCTTTGGTGCTACTAAAAGGAGAAACTCTGAAGTAATATGCAGTAGAAGGGCTAAGCCCTGATATCATAATCTTAGTATCTGGCCTCAATACAAGACATGTTGGTTCTTCAGGATAGTTGGCGTCATTGGATTTGCGATACCAAAGGGTGCAGCCTATAATATTCTCTTCAAACATTTCATCTCTGGAGTGTAAAGAAACAACGACAGAGAATGGAGAGATATCTTCAATTTTTATGTGGAATGCTTGCAAAACATTGCCAACTGGTCCAGCAAAATAAATGAAACTATCAGTTAAAGTTTTAATCTCAAGCGGTACTGGTGTACCGGTCATGTTTAGACTGTATATATACTGGATATATCATGTACTAGATGTGCCAAATCTACGACACAAAAGGTCCATATGCTATTGTCATATCTTGGATCTATTTATACCAAACTTACCGCCTGAACTGAGATTGAAAACCCTGTCAAAATCAAGTCTAAAGTATCCTAAGATGGAAAAGAATTAAGGAAAAGTATTGCACCTGAGGTCATCATGCCAGCACCAACCATGATGTCAGATGAATTGGAGAGCAAGGAATCTACAGCCTCCAGTGCAGAAGCACAAAGTTTCTGAATTTCTGAACCACAATTAAGCCGGTTGACTATGCCTCTTGCCATAATTGTAGAAACCTTGTCAAGAGGTCCAACTTCTTTCTTCAGTAACCTTGCAGCAGCTTTAACAATATTTTCTAGTTCTTTATAGCATTCAGTTCCTTTGAGCATTTTATGACTCAGCGATAAGCGCTCGCATAAGACATCAACTCTCCTAGCTTCCTTGGCAACAAGCATCTGTTTTTGCCAACTCCTGCATAAAAGATATGCAGGGAAATTCCCATAAATTTACGTTGTGGAATTTGGATTCCAAGCAAGCCACAAAACAGAAGAGGAAAATAAGCACACTTTTCGAGGAAGGGTTACTTAAATTAACACCTGCAGTTGGAAAACAAGCAAATTTGCCCGTTTACTTTCTAAATTCTTACAAACTAACCAAATTGGACCAAAATAATAGAAAATTATTTAGGCCACTTTGCAAGAAACCCAAAACTCTAGATACAATTTGCAAAGCATATGAAATAAAAGTTTAAAATCTCAGTCTGAGTGGCCATTTTGCGCCCTGTCAAATCAATACACACCAGTATACCAATACATACCAGCATACCAACTCTGTCTCTATGGTTCTACATATCATCACCAATTCCTCAATGGACTGGTTCATTCTAGGCTTAACCCTGATTAAAAATCATGTCTGCAGCTACAAGTAGGTAAAAACCGATTTTACCAAAACCAAATTTATCAAAAAACAAAATTTTCAAAACTGAAATCAAACTAATTTTTTTTTAAAAAAAACAATCTCTTACTGAATTGAATTTTTCAGTAAATATAGTAAACTACCGATTTATTGAATTAGATTGTTATATAAATATAAATATAAATAATATTTCTTTTTAAATATATTTATTAAATAAAATTTAGTGATTTTATATTGGCAAATTTGGTAACTTACCAAACCAAGTTTACTAATTTAGTACTCCGTATTGGTAAATTCAATTTTTACCATACAACAAAAAACCGATATTGAAACCAAAAACTGAATTTAAAAAAGATTATTACCGATACCAACACCGAAATCACAAAACTGAATTTACAGATAAAGGATTTTCAGGAAATTTGGTTTTTATCAAACCGGTGCTCACCCCTAACTACAAGTGCTAATTTCAATTTTCAAATGGAAAATAGAGGGATCAAGTTGAAATAATTTAAACTATAAAAGCCAATTTCAAATGTGAGAGCGTCAAGTTGCAATTAAACCTACATCAACTTCTTACAACATTACAGAAGGAATTAAGAAATGATATCAAAGCACTTCAAATCCAACAAAATGTAATACAGTAGACCACTGAATCTACGTAATAGCACAAGCGTGCGCACACCACTTGTATCATGTGAGGCTGTAATTTCATTTCACAGTGTTCTTATACTGATCATGTCCTGGCATAATTAGATTAAAAAAATCAAACATAAAAAATGTAGAAATATTATAAAGCATTAAAGAAAAGTTATATAAACTTGTATTCGCAACAATTTAAAAATAACCCAAATAAGATATTATACCGCTATTGCTTTCAGTAAGATTTTTATTTTCACTTCAATAGGTTGCAACACAACAGGTAACTTACTATCCTTTTTAACTTATTTATAGAACCTGCAACATTAGAAGTAAGAAGATAATCGTTCTATTTCATTTGCTGTAGTAAATGGGAAAAAAAATAATTTGGAGAGAGCATATGATTGGTGCTCAAAATTTGAAATTATTTAGATTTGGTACCAAAATTTTTCACTTGTATCAATTTGGTGTCCAAATTTCCAAGTTCATTCCAATTTGTTACTTCCATCACTATTCAATAAATTCCAAAAAAATATATTAATTTTTAATTTAAAAGACATTTATTAATTCTATCCTACAAACTTTTGTTAGATTTAATTAAACACATTTTATATATTTTATAAAAATTATTTGGAAATGTATTTTATAACAGAACTTCTAAGAATTATTTTTATTTTTATTAAAAATAATTCGAATATAATATCATATTATTTTTAAATAAAAATTTAATTTCCTTAGTCAAAATCAATGCAATAATAACCAAGTACCTAATTAGAACATAAAATCAAGTGCAAAATTTGGCTACCATTTAACCTAACTAAAGCTGCAAATTGTATAGCAAATAGCTTACTACCAAATAAATCTGTCATTAAAGATCAATCAATAGCCAAGTCATTTAAAATTCCATTTAATTCGTTTGCAGAAAGATCTAAAAATCAATTACCTAATCAGCCAGTTGACTTTCCCACAACAAACACAATAGAAGCTGGCATCCAATTTTGGGGCACATTCTGTCTTCAAAATACCAGTTTTCTCATGCTTAAGAGCACATTTCAGGTGGGACGACATACCGCAGGAATTGCCTCGATAAGGGGGATCAGAACTGCAAACCAACCACAGGCTAGGGTCCTTATTGTCATCATAATGATGGCAGATGCAGCAAGAACATCGTTTACAGTATCCAACATCTAAACTCAGTGTGGCTCGACATGCTGGATTTTGGCAGATCAAGTTATCAGTGCTGCTTTCTTTGGTTTTCAATGTATCATGTGGTAAGTCAGTAGCAATCTGTAGTGAATTTTCTTTTTTCCTTTTCTTTTTTAATGCATTTTGACTCTTCGGTGAGGCTGCTTTATCTTCCTTAGCTTTCCCTTCATTTCGAGAAACTAGCTTAAGCAATTGCGCGATCATTTTAGGCTTGGCTACTCCAGTGTACTTCCTTTCTTTCCCCATTTCAGCACAGATAAGTTGGAGCAGCTCCCGACGACTCCAGGACTGAAGAATTTCAGGGGCATTGTCAGCCCAACGATATATCTCGTGAACTAATTCTCTCTTCTCCTCTAAACTTAAGTGGCTGCATTTAGTAGGGTCTATAACAAAACCTGGAAATAAAAATAACAGTGAATTTAACTTCGTACGACGCAACTCGGCAATAAATATATTCTTCAACGACCCATCCTACAATGTGAAACATGATCGCAACTGAATATGGCAGACATGAATGTACATACTGCTATATCAATGACTAACCAAAAAATATTGTCAAAACGAGTGATAGTTTTGATAACAATTAATGGCAATCTCTTTAATTATAGAGCCCATATACAATAATATATAGAATTAAGAGAAGAGGATGCTATATTTAATTTCTAACACAAGTATCATAATCAGTGTTTGGTTTTATTGTTCCTCTTGCACATGCCCGATATGCATCTCAACTCTCTATTTTGTCCCATGGTTTTAAATACCAATCTACTCTAATTCATTGTTGAATTCATTGCTGAACTGGTGCATATAGGTCAATTTTAACTAATAATAAATATTATATATATGTATGTATACTTGGTACATATAGGTCAGTTTTAACTAATAAATATTATAGGTTAGAGATGCTTTTGCATTGAAGATCAGAGCCCAACTCCAGGGACAATGTTGGCAATAATGCGAGCTCTTGGGGGGATAGTTATAGACCTACATAGAATGCTAAGAATTATTTTGTCAAGCAAACTGAAAGACAGAAAGTAGCATCATGAAGAAATATTTAGTCTGTTTCTTTCACATTATGCTGCATTTTTTTATTTGCAATAAACAAATTTCCAAGAGACAAAATTGGATGAATTGTCAACTGTCCGTGGTCATATCATGAAAGTGGTACCAGATTGATATACAATTATACCATGGTCCATGGTTACGAAGAGATGACCTTCAGCAACAAATAAAAGGGGCAGCATTTGAGAAGTAAGAATGAAATTGGCGTTTTGGACAATGTTTAGTTTTCAAACATGCAGATGGATTGAAAATTACGAGCAACAGAATGCACAAGAACTTGCAAGCTCAAAGTGAGAATGAGACAAGTTTTTTTTTCTATGTGATATGAATTTCCTGCGGACCCAGAATATCATCTTAGAGGCAATTGCAGATTTCATGCTGTACATATTGTCTACAATTACACGTAAATTTATGGAGAGAACTTTGGAACTAGATAAGATCATTGTAACCATTGAAGTATGGCTCAACTTCTAATAAACTGGTTGGATAATGTTTTATACTGCCTTTAGGAGGTGAGATGGGGTGGGGTAAATGTGGATTCTTTCATCTAAGAAAGCTACTTTTAACAAGCTAATAATTTGTATTAGTCGACAGATTTTTTGCACGTCTATCTCCTATAATTGTAGTCTCCACCTCTTCTTAGTCTAGCAGTCCTGTCTTTTTATCAACTGTTTTAGGCACAGTCTTGTTACATAAGGTTCGCGTAGCATCCACATCAGGCTACTTATGAACAAAACCAGAGAAAGAAAAAAAGGAATTTCTTAAACAATAAAGGAAAAAGACAACTAATCCTTGAGGAGGAAATAAAGTTCCAACATGCAAGTCCATCATCTTCCTACTACATTGAAAAAATGATTCGCGTCCTCTTCCAACATGTAAGGCCATCCTCTTTCAATATCAGAAAAAAAAGAATTGCCAATGTTTTGCATCATCTTCCAACATGCAAGACCAGCCCATTCTCTTCAGTGGCCTATTTCCTCATTTTCCATCTTCAGATTGTTTGGTCACTAAACCCTACAGGTCGTAAGGTTTAAACTAATTGATACAAAGCATTAAGCCCCGTACAAACTGATCCAATAGGAGGTTGAAGCATAAACCACCGTGCTAAGCCCAATAAACAATATATACAAATACAATATTTATTAATATTATACTGTATAACTGGCACACAACCAATATGGTATAAGTATGCGTTGTTCCAATAATAGTCCAAGATAGGTGCTCGAACCATGATTTAAACATTGGAACATATAACCCGAGGTTGGTTCAGTAACATGTGTGCTGCGAATCATTTATGCAAGCCTTAATACCATTGTCAACATATTATCCTGAATTTACAAGTCCAGGGTGTAGAAGCAAAAGTTACTACAAATCATACAAGGCTACTTTTCAGCATTTCTTTGAATGTTATTCTAGAAATAATAAAAAAATTCACGCATCAGTAACAAACTATCTAAGACTTGCATTGTAAGAAATGAAGGGTTTAAATCATGCATATATCATAACAATATTGACCACATGATCCACTTTTCCTTTGAACATAACCACTGAAGTTAGTCTGAAGCACTATTAGAGAATTCGACTCAAAACAGGAATTAGAAAATTTCACAATCCTATTCAGTTTTATGTTTCTGAAAACATAAATGGAAATAATATGAAATCCAGCATGCATGGTCACTCTCTTCCTAATATGTCAGAAGTGAAAAGGAAATCAAGAACGCCTTACTGGAGAATCTTTTAAGCAGGCATCATGCATATTTTCAACAATTTGCTCACATTACAGAGGTACAAGATTATATGAACGAAAGTTGTACAAGTCATTAATAGGTTTCTTTGACATAAAATTTTTATGCTATGTTAGGGTAATGAAAACTTGCCTGCACCAGTAGAAAACAACTTAGAAATTTCAACACTGTCAAA
Source organism: Costus lasius (assembly GCA_027563935.2). Classification (NCBI taxonomy): domain Eukaryota; kingdom Viridiplantae; phylum Streptophyta; class Magnoliopsida; order Zingiberales; family Costaceae; genus Costus; species Costus lasius. The sequence goes on along the minus strand of CM050447.1, from coordinate 4,391,447 downwards.
AAACGTATGCATTTACTCATGCATGTCTAATAAAAGTTGCTACAAGTCAAAGAAGGCTTCTTAGGCACAATTTTTTTAAATGTTAGGATAATGAAAATTTTCCAGCATCAGTAGAAAACAACTTAGAGACTTCAGCTTTGTAATTAAAACACATGCATTTAATCATGCATGACAAACAAAAAGATCGTACAAGTCATACAAGGCTTCTTTGCCCCAATTTTCTGAATTTCACGCCAGGACAGTGAAAATTCTCGCGCATCAGTTGAAAACCACCGAGAGAGTTGAGCATTGTAAAAGAAAAAATACACACGTTTAATCATGCATGTCTAGAAAAAGTTTCTACAAGACACACAAGGCTTCTTTGCCACAATTTTCTGAATGCTATGTGAGGATAGTGAAAATTTTCTCGCATCAGTTGAAAACCACTTAGAGACTTCAGCATTGTGTTAAAGAATACTCGCATTTAATCCTGCATGTCTAACAAAGACATCGAGCGGACGATCAGAGGACCCAACTCCTTTAAACCTAACCACTGAACTCGCAGGAAGCACTATCAGAAAACCCAACTCGAAGCAAGAAAGAAATTCCCAAATCACAACCAAGATTCCACCTTCAATCCTTACAATCTAAAAGAACAACACTACAAAACAGTTAAACCCAGAAGAAGAAGAGGGAAAAAGGAGCAAAAAGTTACAATCTTTTAAGCGCGAGACATGCAGAAGAAATGGAAGCTTCCAAATGCAAGTTTGCGGAAGCCATGAGAAGAACAAGGGCGCACAGACAGAAGACGAAATGCGGAAGAAAAGGAAGTGGAGACGAGCAGCATTGCGAGCGTAGAGGACGAGAAGCACGGGAATGACCTGAGAACATGGAGGAGTCCATGGCCGGGGCGCTCGGGGATTCCTCCTCCCCGCCGGGCTCGGAAGGAGGAGGACGGGAGATGGGATGAAGCGGAAAAGGCAAAAGCAATTGGCTGAGCAGAGGCTGTGGCGCAGACCCCGATGTACTTGGTGGGCTGGAAAGTGCTTTCCCAGAGGAGCTTATACAAAGGGCAGGGACGAACCAAAAGTGGTCCCATGTATTTTACTAAATATGACCGTCGCAATAAAAGTGAACATTAAATTTGGATTGGAGGTCCGGAGAATCGAACCTGTGCCTCTCGCGTGGGTTATTTTAATTAAATTCTTTTATATAATTATTTAATTTTATTATTTTAATTATTAATTAATACATGATATATATTGGAATTATATTACTATAACCCCCTTTAACTTTAGATGTAGAAAATAAGTTTCAAACTCAACATTCCACATTTACCTAGCAAAATAAAATAAAATAGATGGGCTTCCATGTAAATTACTTGGAGTGTTCCTCCTACTTAGCTAATAACTCTTTGGGCCATCTCTTTTACTTGACCGAAAACTTGAACAGCATGTAGTGCTCATAAATCTGGCCCGGCCCATAAATCTGGGAAGGGAAGCTGGGCTGGTTGACGGAGTCTGGAAACCCCTGCGTCTCCAAACACAGCCCCGCGTGCGCCGCGTACACGTGCCCGCCCTTTCCCATCTCGTGCCGCAAAAAGTTACCGGTGTAGAACTGAACCCCCGGCTGGTTGGTCCACAGCTCCATCACCCGCCCGGACCGGCCGTCCACCACGACCGCCGCCTTCCGCACGCCCTGCCCGTCCGCCGCGCCGCTGAGGACGAAGTTGAGGTCGTAGCCGCCGGGCACCAGCATTATCCTGCGCCCGACATAGTCCGGGTGCCGGAAGTCGAAGGCGGTGCCGGCGACGGGCAGGATCTCGCCGGTCGGGATGAGGTCGGCGTCGACCGGGGTGTAGCTGGAGGCGAAGAGCCGGACGCGGTGGCCGAGGACGGAGCCGCTCGCGTGGCCGCCGAGGTTCCAGTAGGTGTGCTGCGCGAGATTGACGGGGGTCTGCTTGTCGAGCGGCGTTGCCCGCATGATGACGCTGAGGGTGTAGTCGTAGTCGATTTTGTACGTTACCCACACGTCGAGAGCACCGGGGAAACCTGCATTTGACCACAATTTCAACGGTCAACACCTATTTTAAATGTTTCCTAATCTAATATTACATTTTTTTTAATTAAAATTTGTATATTTATAATATTTTTAATTTTGAACGAAAGCACAATTATATATATTTTATGTTATTTTAAAAATATTTTAATTTATTTCTTAAAAAAATAACGATAGAATAATATAATCAGAGGCACCTTGTTCTCCATCAAAGCTTCGGTAGTAGAAAGTGATGTAGGGGAATTCACCAATTACATGCTCTTCAACACTCCAAATCACTCGGCTGAATCCTCTATGGCCACCTAAAGTTAATTAAGAGTACAAAGTAATGACTCCAAAAATGCACTTATATATTTATTTAATATATAAATCAACTAAAAACCACATACATAACTAAAAAATTGAGACTATTAGGCGTAAGCATGTATACCATGAAGAGAATTTTTGCCATCATTGGGGTATAAGTGATAAGTTGTGCCGTTAAGAGTGAACTTGGCATTTGCAATTCTATTGGCAACTCGGCCGACCAATGCACCAAAGTAAGTTGTATCATTCTGTCGATGAGAAGCAAGGATCAACTATTGATTAGTTTGTAATAAACAAATGAACAAAGTTAAGTTTGTGCAAAAAGAAAAAAACTATTCACTTTTATTTATTTAAATAATTGTTCTATCGAATTCATTTCTTAACTTAGTGTTATTTTTTGTATGCCTATTTAATATTAGGTGCACCATTTTTTTTAAATCCAAATCGCAAAGAAGTCAAAGATTTATAAGAAAAAAAAAATTAAAAGTTATACAATAACTTATTAAAAATCTAAATTAAGCAAACAAATTAAGAACATCTAACTTATTTCATGAAAAATGATGGTCTACTACCATAAATAGAAATAAAAATGGGTCAATCTTACCTCGCTTAGACTAAACAAATTTAAAATGTAATTTTAAACAAAAATTATTTTCAAAATTTCAACGTTTAGTTTTTCACACAACAAAAAAAATATAAATGTCACAATTAGATTAGATAGGATTGTACTTGAGTTTTAAAACTAAAATAAAAAAACATAATATTTCTGTCATTAAATTTAATTGGGCAATATCTAATTTGCCTAATTATATGATTCCAAAGCTAAGCCTCATCACCAATGCTTCCATTCTAAGTAATTCATATTGATGTCATAAAGTTAAAAAAAAAGTTATTATGTTAGGAACTCCAATTACAAGTAGGGCTCCTCAAGAATCATTCACTCACTTTTATGTTAATATGTATGATTAAATATACGATAAGACAAATGTTCTTGAGCTCAAAATAAATTTTTGTCATGTTATATGCTTGATCAGGTGTCCTATGATAAGATGATTCTTTTAATTCCTTTGAAGAACAATATATGTATATAAACAAAAAAGAACGTATGAGACAGTGTTGTATGGTTTCTTACAACGTACGGACCGATGCCATCGTATCCAAGAACAATATCATCCAACTTGCCTGTTGTGATTGCATGGAGAAGAAGAGATCAGCCGGTCCATAAAATATGAAAAAAAAGTTATGAAGGCCAAACATTGATTGATTTGAGCAACCTTCGGAATCAGGAACAATGACGGAGATGACAGTGGCACCCCAGTTGGTGACCTTGACGGAGAAGTCTCCCCTCTTTATCTCGTAAATTCCGACCATCTTTCTCTCTGGGCCGGCGGCGCTGCCCAAAGCCAAGAGCAAGAGGGAGAAGGAGATGCAGTAGTACTGGAACGAAGCACTCCTCGCCATGGCTGGATGTTCTTGAGAAAGCAGCAAGAGGAATTAAGGTATTGGCGATCGAGGAAGGGAATGGTTGATTTCTTCAGTTATATAGGCGAAGATACATTCAACGTGATGCATTTTTATTGGATAATCTAAAGAAAATAAGGGAAGTATTCAAGGAGTTTGGGACGTATGGATATCTACAAACCTTTTTTTTTCTGCTTCAAATTGTTGGGATTTAATTAAGAAAGGAAATTGTCTCAAATTAAGCTTTCCTTTTATTCATTTTTAATCTTTATCAAAAAAGGTAATACTTTCCAGATCATTTTAATTACTGCAATTATATCTTATTCTCCCTAAAATGCTGCATTTTAATGTTGGTGTATTTGTTACTAGTTGCTAACTTTATTTTGTAGACAGGGTGCACAAGTTATAGAGCTAATATTTCTTTTTTTTTTCTTTTAATTTTTTTTAAGATTAAACATCAGATAACTTTTCTTGAAGTAAGTTTATTTAATAGTTTCATATAGAAAAAGTTCATTTATTTATATAATAAAATGAGTTCCTCAATCAAATCCTCTATACGTACATGCTTCTTCTAAAATTGAAAGTTAAGCTCTACTCTTTTTGTAACTGAATTAGAATTTGAATTTGGGTGTAGTAAATTTTTTTAAATAAGTGATCAATTGTCATAAATGGATCGCACCAAATGATGTTTTCATTTCTACAACACATAAATCTAATTATTAAGGGGAGCTTTGGATCAATAATTTTTTTTTTTTCATTTCATGCAAAGTTGGTTTGTGAGGGATGAATCACTATCTTGAGTGGATAAATTACTAGAGCTTTGGCAATTGCTGAATAAAACTTTACCCTCATTTGAATCCACCCACTCATTATTGTAGCATTTATCATTTTCATCTCCACCCAACAAACTCATATGTACCACCAAATAACCCATCATTGTTGTCTCAAACCATTGTCGTTCGTCATCCTATTAACCCCGAGATCTAGCAAGACCGTCATTCATTCTTTCTCTAAGCAATAGGCATGACTTGTTGTCACGCCCCTATTAACCCCGAGATCTAGTAAGACCGTCATTCATTCTTTCTCTAAGCAATAGACAAGACTTGTTGTCACGCCCCATCAAACCGTTCTCTGATCAACCATACGATTGAGTGCCCAAGTCAAGATTTTACCCCAATTTTGACCAAAGGCACGGTGACCATTAACTTACTGACTCGGACTGCTGCCTCATTTCGAACGCTGGCCAACACATTCAAAACTCCGCGCGCCGCTCGCATCAGCCTTCTTCATCTTCACAAGCCCCGTTTGCTCGCCCGCCTTCGTACGTCACAGGAGAACCAGGGGAGCGTGCCGGCAGGGTGGAGACCCTTCTCCGCCCTCAGCCTCTCGTCGCCGCCACCTGACAGCCACTTGGCAGCCACCTGCTACCGGAGACGGTGAAGAAGGAGTTCGTCGCCACTGGAACTTGCTGGAAACAGGGAAAACGCTAGAAATGAGAGGAAAGCTTTTATTATTACTTCAACCAAGCTACAAACTCTCTCGAAGCTGACAACCCCTGTTGCCCGCCCCTCTCCCACTCGTCTCTCTCGCCGACGGCACACCCGACTTCGGTTACAAGCACTCAAAACTCTCTCTCACATCGACGCCGTTGGCGCTGGAATCCTCATCCCCTATCGGCATCATAGCCCCCGCTCTGAAAAGGACGATGGCGTCCTCGCCGTCACCGGTGGTGGCGCTCCCCTTTGGTGTCGTCCACTGCCCCCTTCTCTCGTCCGCTCCTCGGACACTTATAGGGAAGAAGGTGCCATTGCTGAGCTCTGCACGTCCGTCGCCTTCTCCCGCTAAAGCCCGCTTCCTTCGCGCACGAACGCGTCCTCCTTCCCAGATCAGGAAGGCGGTGCTCGACTTACCCCCAGGTTGCCATGCCATCCACATCTCCCGTTGATGCCACCATATCCATCTACGTCCGAACAACTCGAGAAGGAAGACGTCGCGGAGCGCTCGCGTACGCGTTCCGTGTATAAGTCAAAATCGGAAGCTGCGTGTGGCATTGATTGCGCGTTTCTCTCTTAAATCCAGGCTCCGGTTTTGTGCTTTTTGTGTGGGCTTGGGCCACCGCCCAGCCTGCTTGGAGTTGGCCCAGCCTAGTGGTCCACGGGCATAACAATTTCACCCCCACCTGATTTGAACATCACCCTTGATGTTCGCTCTAGGTTGAACACTGGCCCTCCAATGTTCAAATTCGGCACATCCTATCTCCAATTTGATTGTTGCTGAACCACGTTGCATGGAATTCGGCACTCTGCCCGACTTGACACAACCAGGCTCACGTACTATCGCACCAACCCTAGTACTCTGTCCAACCTCTTGTGTCCCAGTCATATCGTACCTTAGTGCTCCGCCCAACTCAATGTGTACAAGGTCACGTCCATATGTATCTCCCCAGATACTCCGCTCAACCTGCAATTTAGAGTTTATGTACTAGCGCACTAGATCATCATGCTTATAGCAACTTTGCATCACCATGTTCGCAACCTACTTTGCGAATTCCTAGACCTGTGGGTTATGGGCCCACAACAACCTTGCTTCACCATCCTGGCTGAACTTGGCTCTAATACCTGTTGTCACGCCCCATCGAACCGTTCTCCGATCAACCTATGATTGAGTGTCCACGTCAAGATTTTATCCCAATTTTGACCAAAGGCACGATGACCATTGACTTGCTGACTCGGACTACTGCCTCGTTTCGAACGCTGGCCAACGCGTTCGAAACTCCACGCACTGCTCGCATCAGCCTTCTTCATCTTCACGAGCCCTGTTTGCTTGCCCGCCTTCGTATGTCGCCGGAGAACTAGGGGAGCGTGCTAGCAAGGTGGAGACCCTTCTCCGCCCTCAGCCTCTCGTCGCTACCGCCCGACAGCCACCCAGTAGCCACCTGCTACTAGAGATGGTGAAGAAGGAGTTTGTCGCTGTTGGAATTTGCTAGAAACAGGGAAAATGCTAGAGATGAGAGGAAAGCTTTTATTATTCCTTCAACCAAGCTACAAACCCTCTCGAAGCCGACGACCCCCGTCGCCCGCCCCTCTCCCACTCGTCTCTATCGCCGACGGCACACCCGACTTCGGTTACAAGCACTCAAAACTCTCTCTCACATCGACCCCCCTGGTGCCGGAATCCTCGTCACCTATCGGCATCAGAGCCCCCGTTTTGAAAAGGACGATGGTGCCCTCGTCATCGCCGGTGGTGGCGCTCCCCTTTGGTGTCCTCCACTACCCCCTTCTCTCGTCCGCTCCTCGGACACTTATAGGGAAGAAGGTGTCATTGCTGAGCTCAGCAAATCCGTCGCCTTCTCCCGCTGAAGCCCGCTTCCTTCGCGCACGAACGTGTCCTCCTTCCTAGATCAGGAAGACGGCGCTCGACTTACCCCCAGGTCGCCACGCCGTCCGCATCTCCCGTTGATGCCACCATATCCATCTATGTCTGAACAACACGAGAAGGAAGATATCGCGGAGCGCTCGCGTACGCCTTCCGTGCACAGGTCAAAATCGGAAGCTGCGTGTGGCATTGACTGCGTGTTTCTCCCCTAAATCCAGGCTCCGGTTTTGTGCATTCCGTGTGGGCTTGGGCCGCTGCCCAGCCTGCTTGGAGTTGGCCCAGCCTGGTGGTCCACGACCCTAACAATCCTCCCCCACCTGATTTGAACATCGCCCTTGATGTTCGCTCTGGGTTGAACACTGGCCCTCCAATGTTCAAATTTGGCATCCTGTCTCCAATTTGATTGTTGCTGAACCACGTTGCATGGAATTCGGCACTCCGCCCGACTTGACACAACCAGGCTCACGTACTATCGCACCACCCCTGGTACTCCGCCCAACCTCTTGTGTCCCAGTCATATCGCACGTTAGTGCTCCGCCCAACTCAATGCGTACAGGGTCACGTCCATAGTGTATCTCTCCAGATACTCCGCTCAACCTGTAATTTAGAGTTTATGTACTAGCACACTGGATCATCATGCTTACAGCAACTTTGCATCACCACGTTCGCAACCTACTTTGCAAATTCCTAGACCTGTGGGTTATGGGCCCACAGCAACCTTGCTTCACCATCCTGGCTGAACTTGGCTCTAATACCTGTTGTCACGCCCCATCGAACCGTTCTCTGATCAACCTATGATTGAGTGCCCAAGTCAAGATTTTATCCCAATTTTGACCAAAGGCACGGTGACCATTGACTTGCTGACTCGGACGGCTGCCTCGTTTCGAACGCTGGCCAACGCGTTCGAAACTCCACGCGCTGCTCGCGTCAGCCTTCTTCATCTTCACGAGCCCCGTTTGCTCGCCTGCCTTCGTATGTCGCCGGAGAACTATGGGAGCGTGCAGGCAAGGTGGAGACCCTTCTCCGCCCTCAGCCTCTCGTCGCTGTCGCCTGACAGCCACCCGGTAGCCACCTGCTACCGGAGATGGTGAAGAAGGAGTTTGTCGCTGTTGGAATTTGCTGGAAACAGGGAAATTGCTAGAGATGAGAGGAAAGCTTTTATTATTCCTTCAACCAAGCTACAAACCCTATCAAAGCCGACGACCCCCGTTGCTTGCCCCTCTCCCACTCGTCCCTCTCACCGACAACACACCCGCCGTCAGTTACAAGCACTCAAAACTCTCTCTCACGTCGACGCCCCTTGGCACCGGAATCCTCGCCCCCTGGCGGCATCAGAGCCCCGCTATGGAAAGGACGACGGTGCCCTCGCCATCGCCGGTGGTGGCGCTCCCCTTTGGTGTCGCCCACTGCCCCCTTCTCTCGTCCGCTCCTCGGACAGTTATAGGGAAGAAGGTGCCGCTGCTGAGCTCTGCGCGTCCGTCACCTTCTCCCGCTGAAGCCTGTTTCCTTCGCACATGAACGCGTCCTCCTTCCCAGATCGGGAAGGCGGCACTCGACTTACCCCCAGGTCGCCACGCCGTCCGCATCTCCCGTTGATGCTGCCATATCCGTCTGCGTCCGAACAACTCGGGAAGGAAGACATCGCGGAGCGCTCGCGTATGCGTTTCGTGCACAGGTCAAAATCGGAAGTCGCGTGTGGCATTGACCGCACGTTTCCCCTAAATCTAGGCTCCAATTTTGTGCTTTCTGTGTGGGCTTGGGCCGTCGCCCAACCTGCTTGGAGTTGGCCAGGGGCCTAACACTTAGTCAATCTTGTAATCTATAAGACAAACTTCTCCTAATGACCAAGATAGTTAGATCTTGACAATGCTTTATTGAAAGTGTTCTCTCGTCCTTTGAAATTCATCCAATAGGATCAAAGCAATGGAGTCCCTGATCAATAGAATCATATTCTTCTTTGTCGAACATTGTTGTTACCTTATTTCCACCTATTTTCGCCAAAGTTGGTCGGCCGAGTTTTTACACGGACTCTTTTCATAAAGAACAATTAGTCATCTCCTAGTTGTCGAAACCCTATATGAAAACTCACTGTAAAGAGCAAAGACACTGTAAATCTTATGAAAGAGCAAATCCTGAAAAATTAAGCTTATAATATTTTATTGAAGGAAATTAACTTCACTTTGAATAGCATGACTAATTATATTATGACGTTTATACCTAGAGAGGCTAAGTGTGATGCCCAATTCCACGCGGGCCAAACCAAAGAGAGGGATTGGACGAGCGGAGGCCCAAACCCGTGCACATGAAGCGAGCAGCAGCCCAAACCAGCGAGATACGCTGGGCGGAAGAAACAGGTGGCTTCTTCTCCACGCCGCTGCCTCAGCAAAATCTTCAGCGGAGACAGGGCAAGGGAATCCGGCGACCTTACCGGCGTTGTCGACGGACCCTTATCCAGCGAAGATGATGCGCTCGAAGATGGAAGGCAGGCTGGCGTCCGTTCGCCCTTCCAAAACCAATGACACTCGCTTCTTTAAGAGAGGAGCAGCGGACGAGCGAAAAAGGGGGAGTTTCGGGCAGCGACGAAACACTCGACAGCGACGAGCTTACTTCCTTCCGGCGATGAGGAGAACCATCGGCGAGAGGTAGATCCAGTGGTGAAAGCAGTCGAGAGGTGCGACTGTAAGTTGACGGCGAGCATCGCCGTCGACGTGAGCGAAAGAGGAGAGGTCTAAGAGGAGAGATCGGCGGAGGGTTTTATGTAACTGGTTAAGAGGTTTAATCAGAGAAATTTTCCCTATATTCCTGTCTTCTCCGGCGACGGTGGGCTTCTCTGGTTTTTCTGGGGGCTTCCCTTTGTTCCGCGAGCTCCGCGTCACCTTCTTCTTCACCGGCAACGACGTCTGACGGCGACACCGACAAGGCTGAGGTTCACCGACGACGAACCTGCCGCACGTCCGGTACCGAGCGGACGTCGACGAGCGCAGGTGGCGCTCATTCCTGTGAGGACAACGGGAGTTTTGAACGCAGTGGCGTTCGAAACGAGGCATCTGCTTCGTTGACTAAGTCAACGAAACCAAATCGCGCGGCGAAATCAGAATTTTCGATTTCGGAATTGGTTTCGGCACACATTTGGAGGAGGAATTGCCGACGTGGACGGGTGAATTATTTTGGGCGCGACAGTGGTATCAGAGCGATCCAAGGCCATGGTGACACAAGGAGACAGACTGAATCAAGTCGAGGAGGTGCTCGGCTTGACCGGAATCGGGGAACAAAGTGTTGTTCCTCAACTGAAGAACCTGCATCGAACCGTTGAGGAGCAACGGTTACAAATTGCCTCATTCCAACGAGCCCTAGAGGGGCAAGCAGCAAGTGCGCAAGCGGAGCACCAACAAATGCAGGCGGACCTAGCTGTGCTGTGCCTGGCCCTGGCGCAAGCACAAGGTGGATCTTCTGGGGCCGGGACTTCAAAGGAGCAGGAGGCTCCAAGGACCAAAGTCCGGATCCCCGAACCAGAGGCGTACGGAGGTGCTCGTATGTCTAAAGAGTTAGGCAACTTCGTCTGGGACATAGAACAATACTTCGTCGCCAATCATGTCCCAGACGGCGATCGGGTGCAGGTGTGCACTGCTTATCTCACCAACGACGCAAAGCTTTGGTGGCGCACCAAAGTTGATTCATCGCCAGAAGTTGTGCATCGGACTTGGGAGGTGTTCCGGGATGAACTGCGACGGCAATTCCTCCCCGGAAACTCGGAGGATCGGGCGCGCGACGAGGTCGATGAGCTTTGACATACTGGATCGATCCAGGATTATGTCCGAGCCTACTCGACACTTATGCTGCAGATCCCCGACATGTCGGAGGCGGATCGACGCCACACCTTCCTCCGACATCTTCAGCCGTGGGCCGAGGCGGAGGTCCGATGGCACGCGCCCCAAGGTTAGAGGGAGGCCGCAGCGGTGGCCGAAACCTTGGTGGACGCGCAGACGACGACACCGAGGGAATCAAAATCCCCTCGGAAGCGCGGCTCTCCGGCGAGATCAAGGGCCCTAGACAAACGGAGATCCTCTCCCCAGCAAGGCAAAGGACAACCCCAACCGCCGCAGGAGCCACGGTGAGAACCTCCCCAACGCCGGGTCTTGGATTGCTTCCTATGCAAAGGGCCCCACTTGATGAGAGACTGCCCAACGCAGAAGCGACTCGCAGCGATCGCAGCACGAGAGTCAACCGAGGATGATGATCCATTGATACTCGGATCTATGACGATCGGCGCGATCACGGCGGCAACCTCGAGCGGAGCGAGATTGATCTTTGTCCCGATACAGATACGTGGAGTAGAGGTGGAGGCGATGGTCGACACCGGTGCCACTCACCTATTCGTGTCGGAGCGGATGGCGGCACGATTGGATCTACGCACTTCACCGACAGAGGAGCGGGTGAAGACCGTCAACACTGTGGAGCAGCGGATGGTCGGGATCTCCTACGACGCGCCAGTGGAGCTAGGTCGTTGGAGCGGACGACACCACGTCCGAGTGGCGAGGATGGATGACTTCGATGTCATCCTCGGCTACGAGTTACTTTGGCAAGCTAAGGCGGGTGTGATGCCACACTTGGGAGGAGTCCAGATGTTCCACGAGGACGCGGCTTGTTGGATCCCCGGCATCGAGCGAGGCAGCTTGCCGGTCTCGACATTTGGAGAGCGAGGGGCGCGGAGAGCAACGGACTTTGCACGGACGCGAGTCAACTCTATAGCCACTTCGACGGACGAGGTAGCATACATTGCAATGGTGGCGGCGATGGCGGAGGACGTCGAGGGCGACGTCCAAATTCTGTGGGGGAGAAATGTGATGCCCAATTCCACGCGGGCCAGACCAAAGAGAGGGATTGGACGAGCGGAGGCCCAAACCCGTGCACATGAAGCGAGCAGCGGCCCAAACCAGCGAGATACACTGGGCGGAAGAAACAGGCGGCTTCTTCTCCACGCCGCTGCCTCTGCGAAATCTTCGGCGGAGACAGGGCAGGGGAATCCGGCGACCTTACCGGTGTTGTCGACGGACCCTTATCCGGCAAAGATGATGCGCTCGAAGATGGAAGGCAGACTGGCGTCCGTTCGCCCTTCCAAAACCAACGACACTCGCTTCTTTAAGAGAGGAGCAGCAGACGAGCGAAAAAGGGGGGAGTTTCGGGCGGCGACGAAACACTCGACAGCGAGGAGAACCGCCGGCAAGAGGTAGATCCAGTGGTGAAAGTAGTCGAGAGGTGCGACTGTAAATCGACGGCGAGCATCGCCGTCGACGTGAGCGAAAGAGGAGAGGTCTGAGAGGAGAGATCAGTGTAGGGTTTTATGTAACTGGTTAAGAGGTTTAATCAGAGAAATTTTCCCTATATTCCTGTCTTCTCCGGCGACGGTGGGCTTCTCTGGTTTTTTTGGCGGCTTCCCCTTGTTCTGCGAGCTCTGCGTCACCTTCTTTTTCACCGGCAACGACGTCTGACGGCGATGCCGACAAGGCTGAGGTTCACCGACGACGAACCTGACGCACGTCCCTCCCGTCCATTCCCACTTCTTCTCCGGTACCGAGCGGACGTCGACAAGCGCAGGCGGCGCTCGTTCCTGTGAGGACGACGGGAGTTTTGAACGCAGTGGCGTTCGAAACGAGGCATCTGCTTCGAAACCAAATCGCGCGGCGAAATCAGAATTTTTGATTTTGGAATTGGTTTCGGCACACATTTGGAGGAGAAATTGCCGACGTGGACGGGTGAATTATTTTGGGCGTGACACTAAGCTTGTCTAGTTGGCCCGACAAGTCTTTATTTCTTACGCTTATACATTTTAGACAGATAGCTGTTGACTTTCGCCGTATTTTGATCTCCGAAGATCTGCTGTTTGAATAGAAGTTGATCAATTTTATTGTTTTAAAAAAAATCACCACTATGTAGTAGGCAAGTGTCCTTAGATGGTTCACTTGCACACAAAGGAAAAACACTACCAGTTAGATCAAATTTGCAAAACACAACCAAGTTAGATCAAATTTGAAAATGCACATCAAATCACCTATATCTAACAAGATCCACTCACTTTCCACAATTTCAGCTAACCCAAGCTGAGCTAGTAATCAGATCCAGATTTGGTTTAGACCCAAATCCAACATTCAAGATACTAGATCATTGCATTTTAGCTTAGCCTAAATGCACAGCACGGGGAAGAATATCTAGACAAATCCTTTACCAAAAAAAATCTTAGATAAGAAACATCTATGCTATTTTTTTTAAAAAAATTATTAATCATAAAGCAACAGACATGCTGCAATAAAATTCACACATCAGGAAGATGGACGTGCAAATATCTTCCTAGGATTTTTTTTTTCCTAACAAGAAACCAACATGGGCAACCATTTCCTAAACTACTTTAAAGTTTTCTAATTAAAAACTCAATACTTTTTTACAGCGCATGGGTTTTGTTACAGTTCCCAGAAAGCCCTACTAGTATTCCCAAGTACAGATAATATTGGGAACTTGAGATTAAGAGATCAGTCAAAATACAATGTCAAAAACTTTGCTCGAACAGTTTTACATCCACTCTACATGTTGACACGCAGCTAAACTATCCTAAAATGGGAACTCTTGCATGAAACTCTGCTATGGAAAAGTGGCTGGTGATGACCCCTTCTATGTTTTCTTTAAACACGGGGTAAGCTTGGCAAAGAACAACCTTTGTCACAATAACCACAAAAAATCAAGTATTGAAGCTCCAAGATTTTCTTCACCGAGGGGGAACGGATGGTCTAACCTTGAATCCTGTATAGCATGATTCAATATGTACAATCAAAAGAGGATCCTTTCCTGATATAGTTCTAATGCCTGGATGACCTTTTTCAGGAATTGCTTCCGATGCAACCGATATCTGCAAGAATTAGAGAACAATGTTCACGTTATGCACCAAGAACTGTAAAAAATGGAACCATCTCCATAAGATTGGTTGGTTGAACATGTACTTGATAGCAGCTTCGCGTGTTCTACTTGCATCCGGATAGGTTTCTGAAGAAAGAAAAATGTGAAGCGAGAGAAAAAAAATATATAATTCATAGTATGTTTCACAGTTTATGAAAAGAAAGAAAGATATAAATGCAATTGCATGGAACTGAAAGCTAACCCAAGATTTGCTGATCTTGCTCTATTGTAGTGGGAAATTCCGCTAACAATTGATTGCAGTCTTCTTGCAGTTCCCGCGCAGACTTCCTTTCTATGCTTGGGACTGGTGGTACATCTCCATCAGACCAAGTAGGCAATGCCCGTGCAGCTGCGATGACTGCTCCATCTACAAAATTTGCATCTTCTCCGCTAGACAACATGGCTAACAAGAAGAAAATATAGCATTACATTAAGACTAAATGCAAAAAATCCAAAGTTTTAACTCCAAATCATGAGAAGGAATTCTTTGGTTCTCACTGTTGTGATAGAATTCTTCTGGCAATCCTGAGATGTTGAAGGCTGACAAATAGGAATCCTTGTGAATTTTTGCGTTACTAGAGAAATTTATGACATCCCAAGGGTTCTGTAATTTTTTTTTTTTTTACAATTATGAGAATAGTTATAATATAACTACTCCACAGGAGCTTAGAATTGACTTCAAAAATGAAAATGTGTATTAGATTAAGTAAAACACAGTAAAAATTGTCAAGTAAAAAAAAAAACATCAAAACCATGTCAGGGCCAATAAAAGACAGATTGCAGAGAGTAATTCTTAAGTGATTCTTCTTCAAAATTAGCAACAAAAGAGCAAATAATTCCTTTTTACATTTAATTCTCAGACCGCATAAAGCAACACATTATTCACCCTAAATACTTTTGTATAAACCAAGGTTGAAAGTATCAGTCTAGTTCTAGTCGTACCTATCCAGTACTAGTGGTACCAACCCTATAGACCACGGTACCAATCGGAGCACATGGTAATGAACTAAACCAATCATGGTTTGGTCCGGTTAACCTCAAATTTGATAATTTTGAACATAATTATAGCTTTAATACATAAAAGAGGAGGCAATTTAAGTAATTAACATATGAAACATGTATGAAAAGTAAAAGTATAGGTGTGGATTTATATAGGCAGTTACATCTACACAACTTAGATTAACTCCATAGTTTTGTGATGCTCATATTTGAAAATCTTCCACATGTGGAATTGATTTGTTGAGTTCCACGTGTTTTGGAAGTCGTTAAGTTGTTCTTGTGTAGTAGAAATGATCACTAGTGAAACTGGGACCGGAACATGAACTGATACCGGATATGGATACATATTAGCTTATTCAAATTTGTATTCCTAACTTAATTGAGACCATGAAAATCCACTCTCTATCTCTATCTCAGATGATAGTATGGATCTCATCTTGCCATAGTACTATAAGGCTTGACTTTATTCCTTGGAGTTAAGCCCTTACTTTGTCTTTGATATTGTACTGTACTGAGTGTACTTTTAATTATATTAAAAATAAATTTAAAAAATAAAATAAATGAATAACCAAAATAAAATTATACATCTCACTACAATAAAATAAAAAAATATTTTAATCAATCTTGGACCAAACTAAAATTAAAATAAATTTAAGAAACTAAGAAACCAGTCGGTACCCGCTGGTTTCTTAGTTTTCTTAGGTTTTTTGGTTTTTGATGGCTAGTCCAATGCCGGCCTATCATCGAACTAGTACATGCTGAAAAAATCGGACAGTACAAACCGGTTTTCCAAACATTGGTATAAACCATTTGCTCATCCCTACCTAACAGAGGATTCACATTCTTTTGTATCAAATGATTAGCCAGCACATCACATAGAGTTGTCAAACTGGTTATGATGAGCAGCAATAGGGAAAAACACCACATTAGTGCATTAAGCACCACCTTGATCCATTTAGGTATGGTCCATGTTCCCCATGCTAGCAAGAAAAGGTAGCCAATGTACAGTAGTGTATCTAGTTTAAAATTGTGAAACATGTAATCTAATACATGTAGATTTGCTTGTAATCTAACATCATATCTCCTACACTAAAATAGGACTGTGATGCTATTGTAGTCACCAATGAAGTTAATATAACATGTGTCCGCCTGAAGTCTCCATTTGCAATGAATGATTTCCACATATAGATTAATTTTCATAGTAGGCTGACAACAATCATTTGTTGTTTGACTTCATAAATTGTTTGGTAGACTCTCAACATCATTTTTATTCATATCAAACATTTGTATAATAAGATAGAGAGGCTCCCTACTAACTATTATCTTGTATAGCATCACAAAAATAGCTCAAGGGCAATCTTCCTTACCTCCTTTCCGCATCTCACTGAAGCGTATCATGAGCCACACAATTTTACATTTGTGCTCATAGTCTTCAATTGCAACTTATAACCATGCAAGAATTTACATGATAAAGTGCATAGAAAACCTAATTGGCATTAAATGTAAGACCTCCAATATGTGAAGATCTACATCGTGAAGCGCTCCTAGTGATAGTTATAGATGAAGAAGGCGATAGTTTACATCCTCTCCATCGTATTCTTCAGTGCCAAGACAATGATGTTCAACATGAGGTCAATGCAACGTCTCTTGTAAGGAACCGAAACATACAAGGGAAATTATCTTGGATCATCTTGTTGGATCTCTTGAACAGAGCATTATTTTCAGCAACATTCCTAGGATTTGTTGTAGTTTGCCCCCATGTACTTCTAAAATCTCAATTTACCCATGTACTCAATGGTTAAAGCTCAGTTGCTAATCATGGGTTTTAAAATATTCACAATTTAAATAGTGTATTGCAATTGCATCTTACTTTATCTTCAGACAGTTATAAAACCTATATTCTGAATTTTCTAAAATATAATCTCTGTCAGGCCTGGGTCCGGCGGGTTCAGCCCGGAGCCCACTGGGCCAAGGACAAGCCCAAGCCCGTGCGGCAAAGCAAGAAACGAAGGGGTCAAAATTGGGTCAAAGCTACTAAAATCGGAAGGCGGCTTTGCAAACAGTGCATCGTCTTCGCGAGCTTCGCGCACGACCGTGCGAAGGAGGTGGGACGAGCGGGTCTTCCGGCGTGGCGACGTCCTCCAAACGGTCGAGTAGCTTGGGCGACCTCTTCCAACGGGTAAAGCGGCTTCGACGAGGGCGAGCGTCTCCCTATAAAGGTCCGATGAGGCGGACGAATTCCGAGAGCGCGGGGAGCAACTCCACCAAGGAGTACCAGGCGGGTGCGCCTTCCAGAGCAGGGCTCTGATGCCGCCAGAGGGCGAAGAATCCGGCGCCAGAGGGCGTCAGCGATAGAGTTCTTGAGAGTTGAGGGAGCGCTTGTAACGTCAACGGCAAGTGCGCCGGCGACGAGAGAGACGAGTGGGACAGGGGCGGGCGACGAGGGTCGCCAGCGACGGAGAGGAGAGGTTTGTAGTTTATGTGGTAATAAACCAAGTTCCTCTTCAATCTTACGTTTCCCCTGCTCCTGAGATCCTTCCGCGGCGGCGACGATTACCGGCGACGGCGGTTGCTCCCGGTGCTGAGGCGACGAGGCTGAGGGTGGAGAGGGGTCTCCACCCTGCCAGCACGATCTTCTCTGGCGACAGACGCGGCAGCCGACGAACGTGGGTAACGTTCGATCGAGCGTTCGAAGGAGACGACGGAGAGTATTTCGAACGAGCGGCGTTCGAAACGAGGAGGTCAACGGATCAACGAAGTCAACGATCGATTTCGACGCGAAATCGAATTCGACTTCGATTTCACAGGCTGACGCAAGGCTCACGTCAGCAAGGGAGTAATTCGAACAGCGACGCTGATTTTGACTTCGGTCAAAATCAGAGAGAGGTATTTCCAAATTAGGGTTCGATTCCGGATTTTCCTAAATTATGGTTAGGGTTTCTGAGCGACCTTATAATTTGGGGATAAAAATCTATCGGGGAGAGTTAGGGTTTCAATTTTTGGTCGGAAACCCTAGAGAGCGTAGCGTTCCGGTGTTCCGCCGGATAGTCCTGAGACAGCGGTTAAGCGTTGTTTCTAGGCCGATCCGACCGGGGCGTGACAACAGGTATCAGAGCTAAAGATTCAGCCATGATGGTGAATCAGAAAGATCCGAGAGGCAACACCATCACCACCGGCGACAAGGAGTGTCGTTCTTCCAGGGCAGGGGCCCTGATGCCAACACCAGGGGGTGTTGATGCCAATGTCTAAGAGCATTGATGCCGGCGCCAGGGGGCGTCGATGCCGGTGTCAGGGGACATCGAGGGAGAGCTCTGTAAAAGCTAAGTTCAGCAGAGATGATGGAGCAAGATTATTGTGGGCCCATGACCCACAGGTCCGAGATTATCCTTGACAAGTTTGTTGATGTAGGTTGTTGTAAGCACGATGATCTAGTGCGTTAGACCGTGAACTCAACGATTGCAGGTTGAGCGGAGCATCTGGGGAGTACGTTATGGACGTGACCCTGCTCGTATTGAGTTGGGAGGAGCACTATGGCGTGAGATGGCTGGGACACAGGAGGCCAGGCAGAGTACCAGAGGGTGCGATAGTATACGGCCTGGTTGTGTCAAGTCAACGGTGTGCCAATTCTATGCAACGTGGTGCAACAAACATTCATCATCAGACTGGAGATAGGAGATGGAGGATTCGAACATTGGAGAGCCAGTGTTCAACGCGTATCGACCATCGAGGACGATGTTCAAATCAGGTGGGGGAGAATTGTCAGGCCCGGGTCCGGCCGGTTCAGCTCGGAGCCCACTGGTCCAAGGACAAGCCCAAGCCCGTGCGGCAAAGCAAGAAACGAAGGGGTCAAAATCGGGTCAAAGCTACTAAAATAGGAAGGCGGCTTTGCAAATAGTGCATCGTCTTCGCGAGCTTCGCACACGACCGTGCGAAGGAGGTGGGACGAGCGGGTCTTCCGGCGTGGCGACGTCCTCCAAACGGTCGAGCAGCTTGGGCGACCTCTTCCAGGGGGTAAAGCGGCTTCGACGAGGGCGAGCGTCTCCCTATAAAGGTCCGATGAGGCGGACGAATTCCGAGAGCGTGGGGAGCGACTCCACCAAGGAGTACCAGGCGGGTGCGCCACCGGTGACGGCGAGGGCGCCGTCGCCCCTTCCAGAGCAGGGCTCTGATGCCGCCAGAGGACGAAGAATCCGGTGCCATAGGGCATCAGCGAGAGATTTCTTGAGAGTTGAGGGAGCGCTTGTAACGTCAACGGCAAGTGCGCCGGCGACGAGAGAGACGAGTGGGACAGGGGCGGGCGACGAGGGTCGCCGGCGATGGAGAGGAGAGGTTTGTAGTTTATGTGGTAATAAACCAAGTTCCTCTTCAATCTTACGTTTCCCCTGCTCCTGAGATCCTTCCGCGGCGGCGACGATTACCGGCAACGGCGGTTGCTCCCGGTGCTGAGGCGACGAGGCTGAGGGTGGAGAGGGGTCTCCACCCTGCCGGCACGATCTTCTCCGGCGACAGACGCGGCAGCCGACGAACGTGGGTAACGTTCGATCGGGCGTTCAAAGGAGACGACGGAGAGCGTTTCGAACGAGCGGCATTCGAAACGAGGAGGTCAACGGATCAACGAAGTCAACGATCGATTTCGACGCGAAATCGAATTCGACTTCGATTTCATAGGCTGACGCAAGGCTCACGTCAGCAAGGGAGTAATTCGAACAGCGACGCTGATTTTGACTTCGATCAAAATCAGAGAGAGGTATTTCCAAATTAGGGTTCGATTCCGGATTTTCCTAAATTAGGGTTAGGGTTTCTGAGCGACCTTGTAATTTGGGAATAAAAATCTATCGGGGAGAGTTAGGGTTTCAATTTTGGGTCGGAAACCCTAGAGAGCGTTGTGTTCCGGTGTTCTGCCGGATAGTCCTGAGACAGCGGTTAAGCGTTGTTTTTAGGCCGAACCGACCGGGGCGTGACAATCTCACACCCCCAACATGGTCTACGTTAGCCTATTGTGAGTCATTATTAAGATTGAAGACAACAACCATCACGTTACAATCAATATTTTTGTGTTGTCCCAATTTCAAATCAAGTGGCGATATAAATTATATGAAGGTAAAGTTGTTAAAGGATCTTGAAACCTAGTAATCACACATGAGCACAACACTTCAAGAACCAATTAAGAGCCAAACTACTGAACTTTTTTTCTTTTATTTGTATAATATGCTTCTCATGTTTTTAATCAACATTTAGCTACCACGAAATGATTAAGTTCACTAAAGTTACATAACATACAACTTCTCGAATTTGTGTAAATTAACACTTTTTTCCAAATGCAAGGTATTATATTAAAGAAAGAATGTATAAGTCGTGCTTTTTAAAAGCGCAAAACAGTGACACAAACCTATTGTGGCATCAACTAGCTAAATCTATCTCTGTCCTTTGCAAACTCCTTCATAATGCAAATCGTTACTAAATATCCACACAAAAAGGAATTAGCTAGGTAGTTGGGAGGTGAATTAGTCTTGTGCATGTCATTCCTAGTAAAGTGGTATATGGTAGCAGTAAAAGTCAAGTTCTTTATGGCGGTAGCTCTCAGGCCACGAAGAGCCAATGGTCCCTATTGCACAACCAGCTTCATGGCTCTACCCTCTTGTTGATACATGAGAAGTAATTTATGTGCCCAAATTAGCCAAAATTTTTTGGATTACAACTGCCCTCCACTATCCATGATGACTGAAGTCCTACATTGAAAACTCTCATATTCTTTGCTTTGTTTAGTTCCTAAAATCAATACTATCCACATATATTCCCCATGTACTCAATTTATATATATGAGTTCCCTGATTGTCTCATGTATGAAAAACAGAAAAGAAAATTATGGATAGAAAATATAGCTATAGATTTTTCTCTATCTATTCTTCCCTATTTTCTCCAACAAATTTTGGTATCAAAGTCGTGCTTGAGTTTTAATCATGTCTTCCATTTCTTGTACCATGTTCTCTTATTCTCAAAGTCAAGTTTGGAACTGTGTAGGAGAGAACTATCGTTACTTGACTAATCAAATGTGTTTCTTCTTCATATCTCATGATTTATGGGAGATTATTGAAGAAGGATTTGAGGAATCAACATCAGCAAGCATGATTTCAAAATCTTTCTCTCAAATCAATTTGAAGATAAAGTAAATAAGAAGAATAATGCCCTTTGAGCTATATGCATCAAGCGATCAACAAATTAATTTATCTAAAATTATTTGGAATTTCTAGTGCAAAGACTACACGGGAGACTATTGAAAGAGAGCTTCAAGGCAACAACAAAGTGATTTATCAAAGTGCAATCCTTATGGAGAGACTTGGAAAATATTCACATGAAGGGTTTAAATCAATAAGAGACTTCTTCTCTGAAGTTGTTGAAATTGTGAATTGAATAATGACATATGGAAATTCTTTGGACATAAAGAAGATAGTTCAAAAAATATTTAGAAGTTGGCCCTCTCAGTTTGGTCACACAACTAAAGCTACAGAAGAGTCATACAATCTCTTTGCTTTGACTATGTTCCATTCAAGTGGTTCCTTGGAATCACATGAAGCAAGTATGGGGAAATCATCTCCCCAATCCTTGGAACAAGCTTTCCAGTCCAAGGTGATGTCTCTAAAGCATAAAATTATATAAAAAGGCAAAATGATGATTGATGGGCAATGCAGGGGTGAAAATAGTAGAAGAAGTTACCATGAAATAGGTTTTCACTCTCAACAGCAACATAATTCCAATACTCACTACATCATTTGCAAAGAAGAGAAATCTTGTATTAGCAGAATAGTGCCACAAATGTAAACAACGAAAAATTCCTAACCATTCTCCAAAGGATTATAGGAAATCAAAAGGGCAGAAGTCAATTTACGCAAGAAAATGAATAAGTGTTTCTCACTAACATAAATTCACCAAAAGGGAATAAGTGTTTCATAAAGTTACATATACCCTCAAACAACAAAAGCTTATTAATATTTCCCAAGGCAACAAAATAGTTTAAGAATATGAATGTTCATTGAGCTTAACAAGTTCGCTCCCTTCATAGTAGCCACTAAAGTCCAAAAGGCTATACACACTGTGATGGGGCTTCAACCACATTCATGATTTGGTGGCGATATTCTAGCTATCAATGGTCAGTAAAGCTCTTATGGTGGAGATGATTGGTGATGATTAAAGATAAAGGCAAAACAGTTAGATCTTCAATGACTCCACAGGAATTAAGATGTCAGGTCAAATAAGAAATATATAGCTCAATCTTCACCTCCATCCTGTCAGAAAACCCAACCTCATCTAGGAAGCAATGAGGCTTAAGTTCTTACACTATCTTGAAACTTCATGTAAAATTTATGTACCATTTGTATAATTTATCTCTCTTACTATAGGTAATTTATATTATCAAGAAATACAATTCATTTCTACAAGTAGAGAAGCAATAATCTTATAAACTATTCAAATAAGAGTAATATTCATTACACCTACCAGTTTCTCATTGTCTCCTTAGGCCAAAAATCATAACAAGTACTCGAGTTACATTTTGCAATAGCTTTCCGTATGTATCTCTGTATCTTATAAAATAATGCAGAGACTGCCGAACCAACAACATTGGCAACTTGGCCAGTTTGCTTGACCACTTTTCTGGTCACGTGTTGGCCGTGTTGGCCATTGTTACCTTTGTTAGTCTCTACATAACCACAAAAATATGAACTCTGAATTGAAAGACATGTTCTTAGTCAAAGAGCCAAACCAGACATAGGATAGCCAAAATAATAACTTAATCCAGTTATACATCAAAGCATGGTATCACATACCATTCCATACAGCTCTATAGTAGTGGTACATACCCATCCGATTTTGTATTTATTTTGTATTGGTACAAATACAAAGTCGTTACCATTAGGGCTGTCCAATAGTCGGGTCAAACCGACAAACCGAACCGACTCAGACCGATTTTGTCGGTTCGGTCTGGTTTGACACAATTTGAATCGGTTTCGGTTCAGGTTGTGAAATTAAGATTTCACCTCGGGTCAGTTTCGGTTTAGACAAAAAATATTAATACAAACCCCGAACCGACCCTAGGGCAAAGAAATCAAGATTTCACATAAAATTGCATCCGAATCACGTGTTATCTGCCAAAATCTTTCGAATTCTAATTTTTCACTATTATACAAACATCTCGCGCATTGCATTAAATGCTCTTACATTCATTTCCTCTCCAACGTTTAGATTTGCATTGCACCCGAATCTCAATTGTCGATTTTCTCAGCAAACGGGTAATAATTATGTGTCAGGCATTAATTGCTCTCATTTCCACTCCAACGTTACATTGCATTCGAAGCTCAATTGTCGATTTTCTCAAATGTGTAATAATTATATGTGTCAGGCATTAATTGCTCTCAGCCTCTGATCAAATCTTGTAACTTGTAATTTGACCAAATCTTGTAAGTTAATATGCGATGCGCTTCAGGATTCACGATTCCACGCTGCCATCTCCCTACCATCGTCCCCTCGGCCGTTGCCATTGAAGCCCCGCGGGAGATTGCAGAAACGCTGGTGGATCTCCATGGCGACGGAGTTCCAGCGCCGGGTGCCGCCCAACGCTTGTTTTAGGTTTCTGCCTTTTTGTTATTTTGTTTTTGTATTTTTGTAAACACTTTGCCCTTTGTTCTTAATCAGATTGGAATAAGATTGATCGATCGATTTGCAGTTCTTTGAAGTTTTAAGGGAACGATTTCTTTATACCTTGTTTTTTTCAATATTTTTTGGACGACATAGAGTGGTTACTGGTTAGACGAATTTTCGATTTTACTCGGTTTGAACCGAACCGAACCCGATATTTTCGGTTCGGTTTAATTCGGTTTTAGTTATAATAGGTTCGGTTTTCGGTTTAAAAATTTTTGTAAAAAAAAATCGGTTTGATCCAATCGGTCCGGTTCGGTTAGGGTTGAACCGATTGGACAGCTCTAGTTACCATGTATATACTTATATATATAGTTTTACAATATTAACCAATACTCAGTCAGCACCAACCAGTATGTACCAGGCCAAAGCCCGTAATTAAAACCTTGCTTCAAAGCAAACTAATAAGCGAATTTATCATCACAATATGAGCATGTCATTATCCATGGCCATGATCATTTATAATTTTTATTTATTAATATGACCTAATGTAAACACAATATATATGGGGTGCACCAATGAGCTTCTTTAGTGATAATTACTTATCTAGAATTCTTCTAAGCTTGCATATTTGGGCGTTGGGACTGAATGAACTTTTCAAGTTGGCTTGCCAGCACGTCGCATTTTATGAATCAGTTAGCAGATAATGGAAATACAAATATTTACAAATCTAAACCTACATTACATATCGGATTAAATAAAATTTTCCATAAGTCCCGGCTGAAGGTCATGTATTGTCTTGTCAGAGACAGATGACGGAAACGCAAACTATAAGCCTAGACATATTTTACATATTTGAGGCTAAATAAATATTTCCTCTGGCTTCCTGGCTGAAGGTCACATTTTTGTCATCATGTCGTGTAATCATTCAGTAAACATATCATAGAAATGCAAATAGTATAATCTTAAACCTACATATTGCTTCCAGCAGAGATGTAACCTAATAAAGATCAATCATGTTTAGCAGCTTCCCTACAGAAACCTTATAAAAAAGATTTAAATAAGGTTGATATAGGTTTGTCTCCTTTGAACTTCTATTCCAATCATACAGGTAATGGTCTCCCAAACACCTAGAAATTTTACACTCGAGTTCTGTAGCTTCTGAGGATGTAACGAACATATCTCTGTTTTCTATCATGGAACCCAATTATATCCATGTATCCTTTTATTAAATATTTCTTAATATCCTCTAGAAAGCGGTTTTCCTTTTCAATAACTCAGTTAAAATGTTTTTGCCACGGTCCAATTTTTCAGTGTTGACAGGCTCCTTTTCGTGCATTGGTTAAACTCCACACATCTGTAGTGACAAGGTCATGATCTGATTTAGTAAGTTTCTCTAGCTTGGTTGCAGAGAGAGGAAAAATAATTAATTGAACTTCTGCATTAAGTAACTAAACCAAAATTAGTTAAAAAATTGAAATTCAAAACATTGCAGATGGAATGATATGAACAATGATCTTTTACCAGGTTCAAGATTTAATTCCTTAAGCATTGTTTAAAGAAAACTAATGTACCAGAGATAGTCCTTTTTATCAATTGTTTCATGGTTGGACAATTCACAATTTAAACTGTCATGAACTATTAGCCAGTTACCAGCACAATATATAGCAAAACTAATTCAAGAAAGAGCATATAGTTGGCTGAAGATTGTAATTTTTTACTGCCATCAACTTTCAATTTAAGCAAAACATGAAGATCATAATTTAGATTTCCAGGAAATATAACATAGATAATCAGTAAAGTCGCTTAAGTATTACCGCTGGTGATGAAAACCCATATCTTTCCATGAATGTGTTATTTTTCTGCCCACTCATGTAATTGATAGTCATCTGAAAGTACAAAAGGATGTCGTCAGATACAAAAAAATAGCAATCTGAAGGTAGAAGTTCAGAAGTCACAACTACCATACCATCATACTGTTGAACTGGCCATCATGTGTGACGGCCAGTCATTTAAAAACATTCAGTAAACTACACTACAAAGCCAAAAGTGTCCAATGTAACTTCTAAGAAAATATACAACAAACAAATCAAGCATCCTACGTTAGTCCCTTGACATGAAGTTGTAATAAAGATGATGGCATCATCTCATCAGTCCTCTAGATGATGACTTCGTCTCATTAGTTGTATACATAAGCCCGTGAACTTTGACACAGAATTATCTCCAAATGGTTTTAGTCGATTCATGAAAACTCATTGTCTTCTGCACTAAGTTATGAACCCCAGGATAGATTGTATTGCATGTTTTCATAATACAAATAATATTGAAACTCAGCCTCCTAGTTTCTACCCAGATTAGGAATATTTTTCAAGCAACATTTTTGGAGTGCAACATACAGTTAATTTCAATGTTTAATGCATTTTATGTAAGAATTGAGGATTTGTCTGGATAGAATGGTGCG
This sequence comes from Costus lasius, assembly GCA_027563935.2. Lineage (NCBI taxonomy): Eukaryota > Viridiplantae > Streptophyta > Magnoliopsida > Zingiberales > Costaceae > Costus > Costus lasius. The sequence continues at coordinate 4,365,232 of CM050447.1, read as the reverse complement.
CTCAATTCATATTGATCACGTGGGAAGCCAACTGACCACCTATGCACCCTTTTGCACTTGATTTTTTGTGTTACGATCATTGTTGGCACTAAAACCAACATAGGTTAGTAGATGAATTGACTTCCACATAACAATTCCACATGTCATAAGATGAGCTCCAACGGGCATTATAGAACCACATCAATGACTCAAGCGGAGAGCGATAGATCTACTATTTCAAGCATCGTAAAATGTTTTATATATAGTAGGGGCTTCTACTCAGAAATTTTGTAGAGAAACTCCTACTAGTAAGGTAAGATCATAATTAACTAAAGTTAAAACTTCCCTTAGATACAAGTCCAATTTCATTCAAATTTAATATGTAAATACCAAGACAAGCGGGATCAATCTAGAAGGGCAGCGCCAATTCAAAATCAAGCCCAAGATGACCTTGGTTGGGTCATTTTGAGCTAGTTCAACTTCAAGCTTTCAGGAAATACCCTAACACTTTCCATCTATTTCTCCATATTGACCTTATCATCGCAAAGGATTTCGTCCATATAACACCTTAGAAATAAAAATCAAATAACGAGACTATATGTTTTATTTAAAATGAATTGACCCAAAAAAAATGTTCTCTAAAACATCTAACATACAACATTCAGCTCTTCAAGGATACAAATCCAAGTGGCATTCATCTCATTAATAATTAAATGATAATAATTATAATAATTATAATAGTCATAAGCACAATAAATGTTAATCTTACCTCTTCTCCTTTCTTGATGCGCTGTCCTGCATTAATCATAACTTCAAGCATTCGATCTTTGAAACGCCAATGCAAGAAACAATTTGGCTGAAAGGAATGGTTTAACATATCTGCAAAATAAATATGTTTACATTCTCCCAACCTTAAAATAAGATAGTTCTACCAACAAAATCTGGAAAAATGAAGTGGAAACTAAATCAGGAAAACAAAGTGGGGTTCTAGAACCGAAGTTCCATTGAATTTTCAAGAAAATGGGTAAATAGAGCTGGCTCAGGTTGACAGGCAAAACCAACAAACTGCAGTCTCACTGAAATAATAGTATCAAACAAATATCATGGATATACAAATGACATAGATGTCTGCCTGATTAATTGTTGTATAAAATAGCTCAGGTTGCAGTTTCCAAACCACTCAACTTCTACCTCTGTGAACCACATGATTAATAGTATAAGACAAAGTTAAAATACTTGTCCGTATTTGGCAGTAACCCAGTATATATCAATCTGAGTTTTACTCAGATCCTTTATATAATGGGTTGTGTATATACTGGTCAGAATACTGCTATGCATTGGTTAAATCCATGATTGATACACCAACTTGGATTGATACTCTAAATACCATAGGTATATTGCATAATTGCAACATCCATGAGCGATCTATTGTACCATAAGCACATCAAATACCAGAAAACAGTTAAAGAAAATTACCAGCATAAGGAACAAGCATGTTTGCATCTTGTACAAGTGCTCCAATCCGTATTTGCATATTAATTGCTCGCGATTGAACTATACTTAATGCCCAAAGGAACCTTTCAGAATCATGAGCAAGGCGTTTTATCTTTAGAGGGGCTGCTGAGTGCTGATTTATGTTTGATAGCAACTGATGTTAAATGAAAAGACAAAGAGCTATTGAAGTACATTAAAGAAGGAACTTAACATACCCAATGTTTTTCCCAAAATTCTACTGCGCGCTTTCGCTGCTCTTCCATTTTGGCAGCTAGATCCAGGTCTTGCAGCTCCAAGAGGTCATCCTAAAAGCCGCATGTTCAAATAAAGACAAGAACCTCAGAAAGGAACTACACGTAATAGAGTCTAATAATGTTCATGAATTTGTTTGTACTGGAAAAAGAAAGAACGAATAGCACATTGATATGGCCAAAATAAACTAAAGTTGGAAACACAAACAAATAATAGCAGAATGACATTTGCTGCAGCACATACCTTATGTGCCAAAAGTAAGCTAGTACATTCTTCTGCACTAGGTAGAAAGTCACCATAGAGCTGCCAAAAATTACCTTCAACATCAAATGCATATAGCAGAAGACAGGCCAATCTCAGATCCCAATCTGTCTGCACATCAAAGACTAAACTAAGATTTAATCTTACATTAACCCAACATTATCTCAAATCACTAACAACAACCAGGAACATTGTTTACACCAGATTTTTGTTTTCTAGCAAGAAATAGAATGAAGAACAGAACAGATACGATGAAATCCAAATAGCAAATCCATTATTCAGAAGTAAAGCAAATAGGTCAAATAGTACACAAGTGTTTGGGTTGGAGTTGAACGCACTCAAGAAACCATAGAACTTTTCGTCAGCAATTTTAAGAGATACGATGCACTGTAAATATATTTCCCAGGTAATGAGAAATTGGAACAGATTTGTCAAATTAATGCTCACTTCTTACTGGTCTAAAATTCAAGATCTGAAGATTTAGGAGGTCAAGTTATAAGCGAGCAATTCAGATAGCCTCCAATATATCAGTCACTAAAATAGCTCCCAGAGTACTCTTATTTTCTAGTTTAATTTGCGCTCATTTCTTTGAACACTCTTTTACCTAAGAAATATGGAAAATGCTCGTACAAAACCAATGAAAATTCATAAGAACAAATCAGTGTAATACAGAGAGCTCTCAACTAGCTGTATTATAAATCCATTTTAGTAACATTTAAGCAAGAGAAGCAATTTCCTCTAGATCAACTATATAATTCCAAAATATCCCACAACTGCAAATAATGTTTTCAGGGAAGCATGTTTGGCAAAGTTCCACTATTATCTTTAATCAAGGTTTCAAATATACTCCGTTTCAAGTGGTAAGTTCAATACATACAAGTTCAAGCCTAACCCAGTAAATAGATCCATCAGCCATGTACATTGAGTTATGCAACTAATATTGCATTATAATTTTTTGTACCATGTGTCAGTATGCCCAATATATATCAGTCAGTATAAATATACTTTAAGTTTAAATGATGCCTCTAATGTGGAACCTTAGGTCTATATCATCACAATCTTGTGGACAACAATAGCTAAGAGGAAAATTTTTCCTGCACCCAACATCTCAACCTGACTGTTACACAAATTATGCAGAAAGTATAAATATTTGTACGCAGCAATACATTGTTGTAAGCGAGAAGGCATCATTGTCTAATTTTAGTCGTGTTATTTTCAGTATAAAATAAAGTAAAAGGGCAGCATATGTCATTCTTGAAAGAGGAAATAAATTGACAGTGGTAAAAGTGCATTTACCTCTGGTTTTGTGGAGTTGATGATATCAAATATTGGATGACCAATAGGTATTATATCAGGGAAAAACATCCACGGTAGTTTTTGACTTATAGTCAACATCAATTCCAAAGGGATCTCCATAATCACCTGCAAGCGAAAAAGGATACAATATCACGGAAGGAAAACTATCTTGGTCCCAGATACGGAACGCACTGGATTTATCATGTTGTCTAAAGTTCAGATATTTAAATTTGAGAAAACTCTGTGCCAAGTTGTACCACAATCTTCACATATGAGAAAGAAAACAACTGCAGAATCAAAAGGAAAACTACCCCCAATATTGTGCACAAACAAAAACACTGCCCCAATCATTGGCAAAACGCGCACCAAGATATGTGAACCACCAACGAAGACAACCAATCTCTAAAAAATGAAGTGGCCTCTCCATCAACTCACCCTAGCTCTTTTCCGTGGTTCTACATCCTTAGAAGCGTACACACCGAAGCCATTGGGGCCTTCCATGAACTGAACTCCGTAGGCACGCATGCTCCGCACAAACCCAATCCTATAGAAGTCGGGATCGGCGAGCTCTACCTGCACGATTGATTTAAGAAGCAAAATTACGCCGGGACACCAAAATAAATCTCATCTCGAATTTAAAAGAAAAAAAAGTATTAACGCAAGAATCGCGCACCTCCGGAGGGAAGGGGTTCTCCTCGACTGCGGGCGGCTCGAAGAACTTGAAAGGGGGCAGGGAGGAGGTGGAAGCTCTGCTGGTAACTACAAATCTTCTCGTCCGCATTCGGAGCCACGGATTACCGGACCTGTTGAGGGTGATACAGAAGGCATTACCTTGGTTCTTGAGCTGATGAGTGGAGCAGAGAAAAAAGAATTAGAGTGGGAGAGGAGGGCGGAGGAGAAACGAGATGAGAAAGAAAGAGAATACTTACGATGCGGTGGGAGGAGAGGGAAGGAGCGGAGAGCGGAGGAAGAGTGAGGATGGAGGAGGAAGACATTCCGGGAGGGAGGGAGAGCGGAAGAGATGTCTAGGAGAAACCTGGGTGAGGCGAGGAACGTTATCCCGCAGTCAGAACCGAGCGACGCTAACCGGATCCGGTTTATTTTTTAACTGGCTCGGTTTTCAAAATTAAGCACGTGTTTTAATGATATGGATGCTGAGTTTTAGAGGACTAAAGCTTTATAAGGAGGGAGGGATGTAAGATCCAAGGATCTTAAATCCTGGTAAGTATTATTTTTGATTTAAATAAAATTATTGACTGTGTTATTATTCCTGTGTATTGATTGTTAATTTATGATAAATTAATTAGAGATTTTGGTTGATGAATTATAGTTAATTAAATTAGAGATTTTTGGATGTTAATGTTAATTAATTAACTAGCTTATTGGATGCTAATTTTCAGTTAATTAATTAGAGTTTATTGCTTGTTAATTTAAGTTAATTAATTGTTAATTAGTTGGAGTTATTGGACGTTAATCCTTATTGGATGTCAATTAAACCCTTATTGGATTTTCATTAAGAGAATGGTTAGTTAATGGTTAAATTAATTAGTATTATAGGTTATTGGGTTTGCGCTAATTGGGTTTAAAATTCAAATTATTGGTTAAATGGATTAAACCCGATTTGAATTAATGGGTTAATGGGTTAAGAATTAAAAACCGAAATTTAAACTTTAAGTTAGTGATTTCGGCTAGGGTAGAGAATAGGCGTTTTTTTTTTGCTTGGAGAAAAACATTGGGCGACGGCTTGAAGAAGTTTCTTGAAGAGTTCTTGGGTGATTTTCTCCTTCCTCTTCCTTTCTTCCTTTGGCCGGCGTCTTTGGTGTTTGGAGGCATTTATTGTCCATTGTTGGCGTCTTCCTAGGATCATTTCAAAGCTCTTAGACGAATTTTGTGGAGGATCGGAGGATCTTCATCTTAGTGTTCACGGTTAAGAGGTGAGTGGTGTGTCTTTTCGATTTCTAGCAATTTGGTTGTATTAATTGATGCGTTAGATTGATTGGAAAGTTTTACCATGCTAAAAACCGAATTTAAGCTATTTATTTATGAAAACCGAAACTTGATATTAATATTGATATTTGTAGTTAACATGTTTACATGTGAATTGAATCTTGATATTTCTCCATGAAAACATAGTTTAGGGTATTTTCATGAAAACCTAATTTAGGGTATGTCTCCATGAAAACCGAAATTAGGGTATTTCTTATATGGAGTTTAGGAAGCATTAAATCATTGATCTTGAGTATGAAATTCATGTTAACTAAGGTTTAAAATTTAGTAGATAATATGTTATGTTAACCGTGGGTTACATGTGTGAATTGTAAAGCAAATTGATGAATACATGCTTTAAGTTTATGTTTAAATTTTATATTGATCTTATGGATACTTGATAAATGCTTATAATATTATAAAACTCATGTTTATTTATCTAAGACCATGTATTCATGTTTGAGAACATTTGGTGATAACATAGCAAGGTTACACTGAACTGACCAGCCTGAAACTTAAGGACTACGCTATGTTATGTGATTTTTAAATATTATGTGATTTGTGATTTTTGGAATGTTAAGTGATCTTTGAATATGTGAATATTATGTGGTTATGTGAATTTCGAAAATTATGTTGATATGGGATTTTCGAATATTATCTGTTGTGATCATGTGTTGGTTAGGACTAAGGCTAAGTGTAGCTGTGTACTCAAGGGGATGGTCAATATGTGATGTGTTAAGGGTTTGAATTTTCAGCCCTGTATTGTGATATGTGAAGGGGGTTGATGTTCAGCCTACCTGTTATGATTATTGTGATGGGGGTTGATGTTCAGCCTGCCCGATATGATTATTGTGATGACTATCCTAGAGTCTAGTTGACACTTAGGAGTCCACCTTTGTGATATATGATATAAGATGTGTCTGTTGTCCAGTAGGAACCTTTTGGGAGAACGGGTTTTGACGCAAAGTGCCATGTCTTGGTCGGACAGGGGCCACCTCTTGATGTCATCACTCTCTTTTTGTGATATGGGGTGTCGTAGAGCAAAGTGCCACGTCGTGACCCGGCGGGGGCCACCTCTTGAATCTACACACAATCCATCGATGTGTTATGGGGTGTTTTAGAGCAAAGTGCCACGTCGTGACCTGGCGGGGGCCACCTCTTGATTCTACTCACTGTCCATGTTTATATGTTGCATGAAATTTTGCAGTCTCCCAGTGCTTAGGCCAAAGCCGGGTTAGACCATGATGGTCACTACTGAATATGCTGGACAACTAGGTTAATTAAGTGTTGGTGTGTACATCTGAGTTGGTTTAGAGTATAACTCTAGAACCTGAGTTTGTTATATGTTGGTGCGTACATCTGACTGTTTATATGACTTCTGTTTTCTTTATGTTGTTATATGTTGACATAATGTTCCTGTTAAAGATTTTTAAAATAATCGGTCTATATTTTTGAGTGTATGTTAGGGATGGTCGATTTAGACTATCCACTCACTGGGCTGTGTAGCTCACCCCTCATTATTTTCAGGTGTAGAGCAGGGGCGCAGTTAGCATTATATGGATATCGTGATTTATGCTTAATGAACTTATGATGCCGGTTGTGGCCTTAATATCTGAATTATGTGAACATGTGCTGCCGACTATGGCTAAACTATATGAATTTGTGTTGCCGGATTGTGACAGTTAAATGATTTTGATTTTTGTGTCACCGCGGGCTTTGGCCTGGTTTCGGTGTTTGGTATGAGTTTATAAAAATCGATTTTGTGATTTTGTTTTGAAATTCGGTTTGTGGTGTATTCTTTGTAATCGGTTTTGATATACCTGTAACTTGCATATGTCTAGTGCAAGTATTGCCTGGTGGCAGGTACCTTTATGGATTTTATGGATTTGATACGGATTTGATATAACTGTTGCCTTGCATATGTCTAGTGCAAGGAATGCGTGGTGGCAGGTACCTTTATGAAATTGTGTTTTTGTGGAGATTTATATGTATGGATTTTTGAAAATTTTCAGATCGGGTTTCCTGAACGGGGTTTTACCTAGCATATGTATCGATCTTGTATGATAACATCCTGTTTCTTTCATGATTTGTGTTGCTTGTTTGGGGTTAAGATAACGGGATGTTACAGAATGGTATCAGAGGAGTTGGCTAGCTAAAACTTAGTTCGGGGGAAAACATGTTTGTGTATTGCTAGACATCTGATAGGTTTATGTTTGCATTCCTGACTATGGAATGTGTGTGTAGGAATTTAAGATGGCGCTATGCTTCACTTGTGAGTGAATTCCAGAAACTGGGTCCTAGTTCTTTTTATGGAGGCTCAGAATCCAGTACTGCTGAGAACTGGCAGTTGTGCTTGGAAAAGATTTTCCAAGTCATGCGCTGCTCAGATGAGGATAAGTTATGTCTGACCACCTATATGATGCGTGGGGACGCAGATGAGTGGTGGAAGGGCGTGGTGAGACTTGCCGAAGAAAGACATGAGACTGTAGATTGGCCTTACTTCTTGTCTCGATTTAACGAGAAGTACTTCCCAGATAGTTTGGTGGAGGACCGAGAGGTGGCATTTATTCACCTGGAGCAAGGTGATATGACAGTGGACCAGTATGAGTTGCAGTTCACTAAGTTGGGAAAGTATGCCCCTCACCTGATAAACACTGAAAAGAGGAGGGCTACTAAGTTTCTCAGAGGTCTCAGATGGGACATTAGGGAGCAGGTTGGTGCTCAACACTTGGAGACCTATGTTGAGACTATTGGGCGAGCACGCACCATTGAGAGATACATAGCTGAGAGGAGTTCTCATGTTGCCATGACAGTGGTTCCTGCAGCTGAGGCGGCGGTTCCTCAGTATGGTAGTGGCGGCAAGGGTAAGAAGTACCCTAAACATAAGGACCACAAAAAGAGCAGGTATAAGCCTTACTCATACAAGGCACCGCAGCAGTCCAGGGATGCACCGCAGCAGTTCAGGGATGCCAGGGATGTAAGAAACAGTATCACAGAGGACCGAACTTGTAATTATTGTGGGCTCAAGGGACATCTAGTGAAAGACTGTCATAAGAGGAATGGTGTATGTTTCAGGTGTAAGAAACCTGGACACATGGTCAAGGACTGTAAAGAACCTGAGATGCAGCAGAGAGGCGCAGATAAGCCTACAGTCCAGACTAGAGTTTATGCTGTGGCTGAGAAGGATACACGAGCTTCCCGATCCGTCGTGGAAGGTACCTTATTTGTATTCGATCAGTTAGCTCGCATTCTATTTGACCCTGGTGCAAATTTGTCTTTTGTATCTGTTAAGTTTGCTGCATGTTTACCTGTAATACCTAAGATGCTAGGTTATGTTGTGTCTGTCAGTACTCCCTTAGGAAAGTCATTATCTACAGATACTGTTTGTGCTAATTGTGTAGTGCATGTAGAGGGTTATGAGTTTCTGGTAGATCTAATCCTCTTAGACATGCAAGATTATGATGTCATCTTAGGAATGGATTGGTTGTCTTCACATCATGCCTCTGTGGATTGTTTTGAGAAAATAATCACCCTGAATTTACTTGATGGAAATCGGATTTTTGTGAGAGGTCTAGTGTCGGACCAAGGACCGCATGTAATATCTTTTCTGCAGGCCAGAAAGTTACTTGCTAGTGGGTGTAAGGGTTACCTTGCACATGTTAAGGTGCAGGATGATTCTACTTCTGATTTGACTCAGATGGCGGTGGTACAGGAGTTCCCTGATGTGTTCTCTGAGGAATTTTCAGGCTTGCCACCGATTAGAGAAGTAGAGTTTGGCATTGAGTTGGCGCCAGGAACGGCACCTATCTCCAGAGCTCCTTACCGTATGGCTACTTCAGAGTTGGCCGAGCTTAAGAAACAACTGGAGGAATTGCTAGAGAAAGGGTATATCCGGCCTAGTGCTTCTCCCTGGGGAGCGCCAGTGCTGTTTGTAAAGAAGAAAGATGGAACCCTGAGGATGTGTATAGACTACAGGCAACTGAACCAAGTGACTATCAAGAATAAGTATCCTCTTCCCAGAATTGACGATCTATTTGATCAATTACAGGGAGCGACAGTGTTCTCTAAGATTGACCTGAGATCAGGGTATTACCAGCTTAGGGTCAAGGATGAGGATATATTTAAGACTGCTTTCAGGACCAGGTATGGGCATTTTGAATTTTTAGTTATGCTTTTTGGACTGACGAATGCACCTGCTGTCTTCATGGATTTGATGAACAGGGTATTCCATGAATTGCTTGACTCTTGTGTGGTAGTCTTTATAGATGATATCTTGGTATACTCATGGACTACTTCGGATCATGTCAGTGACTTGCGCAGAGTGCTGGAGGTTCTGAGGAAGAATCGATTATATGCCAAGGCTAGTAAGTGTGAGTTCTGGCTAGAAAAGATCAGTTTCCTTGGACATGTGATTTCTGGTCAGGGGGTGTCTGTGGATCCAGTTAAAGTGCAAGCCATCCTTGATTGGGGAAGACCGACTAGTGCTACTGAGATCAGAAGTTTCCTGGGTTTAGCAGGTTACTACCGGAGGTTTGTTGAGGGATTCTCCAAGCTGGCGGGTCCTTTAACTAAATTGACCAGGAAGGAGGCCAAGTTTAATTGGGATGACAAGTGTGAAGAGAGCTTTCAGGAGCTGAAGAGAAGGTTGACTAGTACACCGATCCTCATTATTCCTAGTGATGGGGAAAGGTTTACTATCTATACGGATGCTTCAGGCAAGGGGTTGGGTTGTGTCTTGATGCAGAAGGGTTCTGTGGTAGCCTATGCTTCGAGACAGCTGAAGGAGTATGAGTTGAACTACCCTACTCATGACTTAGAGTTGGCGGCCGTAGTCTTTGCTCTGAAGATATGGCGTCACTATTTGTTGGGTCAAGAGTTTGATCTGTTCACTGACCACCAGAGTCTCAAGTACATCTTCACTCAGAAGGAGTTGAACATGAGACAAAGAAGATGGATGGAGTTGATCAAAGACTATGACTTCTCTATTCAGTATCAGGCTGGAAAGGCCAATGTAGTGGCTGATGCACTGAGCAGACATCCAGTTACTTCAGTAGCTGCTTTACGAGTCAGTGAGTGGCGGTTACTGCAGGAGTTCAGCGATCTCAGGATCAGTGTTTCTCCTAGAGTTCAGTCGGGTTATGTGGCCTTTCTCAGAGTACAGTCTGCTTTGTTGCAGAAGATCAGAGATCAGCAGTCTATGGATCCGAAATTAGTTCAGATCAGGGATAGTCTGGTTGATGGCGCAGTTCAGGATTTTAGCCTGTCTGATGATGGTATTCTTTGGTTTCGTGGAAGGGCATGTGTCCCTGAGGAACCGAGCTTGAGGAAAGAAATATTGGAGGACAGCCATAACTCCAAATATTCTCTACATCCTGGTGTGACTAAGATGTATCAGGACCTCAAGAAAAGCTTTTGGTGGCCGGGTATGAAGAAAGAAGTATTTGATTTTGTCTCTAGGTGTTTAACCTGTCAGACTGTAAAGGCTGAACACCAGAAACCTGGTGGTTTGTTGCAGCCCCTTCCTATTCCTGAGTGGAAGTGGGAATGCATCAGTATGGATTTTGTATGTGGTTTGCCCAGAACCAGATTGGGTCATGATGCTATTTGGGTGATTGTTGATAGACTCACTAAATCAGCCCATTTTCTCCCGATCAAGATGACTTATCCTTTAGAGAGGCTGGCTAGATTATACATTGATGAGATAGTCAGACTGCATGGAGTGCCTGTTGATATTGTGTCTGATAGGGACTCTCGATTTTTGTCCAGATTTTGGAAGAGCTTACAGGAGGGTTTGGGTACTAAGTTGAGTTTTAGTACAGCATACCATCCTCAGTCTGATGGCCAGACGGAACGTACTATACAGACTCTAGAAGACTTGTTGAGAGCTTATGTGGTTGATTGGAGTTCTGAGTGGAATCGGGATCTATCTTTGATAGAGTTCACTTATAATAATAGCTTCCACTCCAGTATTCAGATGGCTCCTTATGAGGCTTTGTATGGAAGAAGGTGCAGGACTCCCTTGTGTTGGGAGGAAACTGGTGACAGAATGATTTTGAGATCTGATGCAGTTCAGGAGACTACTGATAAGGTCAAAGAGATACAGAATAAACTGAAGATTGCTCGAGACAGACAGAAGAGTTATGCTGACGACCGACGTCGTTCCCTGGAGTTTATGGTAGGGGATCATGTTTTCTTAAAGGTGTCACCTACTAAGGGTGTTATGAGGTTTGGCAAAAAGGGCAAGTTGAGCCCTAGGTTTGTAGGCCCTTTTGACATTATTGAGAGAATTGGTCCAGTGGCTTACAGATTAGCTTTACCTCCTGCTATGGATCATGTGCATAATGTGTTCCATGTCTCTGCTTTGAGGAAATATCATCCTGATCCATCTCATGTGTTGGAGTTGGAACCTCTTCAGATTCAGAGTGATTTGACATTTGAGGAAAGACCTCTCCGGATTGTGGATAGAAAGGATAAAGTTCTGAGGAACAAGACTATACCTTTGGTAAAGGTTATCTGGGGAAATCAGTCAGTTGAGGAGGCGACTTGGGAGACTGAAGCTGATATGAGGAAATTTTATGCTTACCTCTTTGATGATATGGATGCTGAGCTTTAGAGGACTAAAGCTTTATAAGGAGGGAGGGATGTAAGATCCAAGGATCTTAAGTCCTGGTAAGCATTATTTTTGATTTAAATAAAATTATTGACTGTGTTATTATTCCTGTGTATTGATTGTTAATTTATGATAAATTAATTAGAGATTTTGGTTGATGAATTATAGTTAATTAAATTAGAGATTTTTGGATGTTAATGTTAATTAATTAACTAGCTTATTGGATGCTAATTTTCAGTTAATTAATTAGAGTTTATTGCTTGTTAATTTAAGTTAATTAATTGTTAATTAGTTGGAGTTATTGGACGTTAATCCTTATTGGATGTCAATTAAACCCTTATTGGATTTTCATTAAGAGAATGGTTAGTTAATGGTTAAATTAATTAGTATTATGGGTTATTGGGTTTGCGCTAATTGGGTTTAAAATTCAAATTATTGGTTAAATGGATTAAACCCGATTTGAATTAATGGGTTAATGGGTTAAGAATTAAAAACCGAAATTTAAACTTTAAGTTAGTGATTTCGGCTAGGGTAGAGAATAGGCGTTTTTTTTTTGCTTGGAGAAAAACATTGGGCGACGGCTTGAAGAAGTTTCTTGAAGAGTTCTTGGGTGATTTTCTCCTTCCTCTTCCTTTCTTCCTTTGGCCGGCGTCTTTGGTGTTTGGAGGCGTTTATTGTCCATTGTTGGCGTCTTCCTAGGATCATTTCAAAGCTCTTAGACGAATTTTGTGGAGGATCGGAGGATCTTCATCTTAGTGTTCACGGTTAAGAGGTGAGTGGTGTGTCTTTTCGATTTCTAGCAATTTGGTTGTATTAATTGATGCGTTAGATTGATTGGAAAGTTTTACCATGCTAAAAACCGAATTTAAGCTATTTATTTATGAAAACCGAAACTTGATATTAATATTGATATTTGTAGTTAACATGTTTACATGTGAATTGAATCTTGATATTTCTCCATGAAAACATAGTTTAGGGTATTTTCATGAAAACCTAATTTAGGGTATGTCTCCATGAAAACCGAAATTAGGGTATTTCTTATATGGAGTTTAGGAAGCATTAAATCATTGATCTTGAGTATGAAATTCATGTTAACTAAGGTTTAAAATTTAGTAGATAATATGTTATGTTAACTGTGGGTTACATGTGTGAATTGTAAAGCAAATTGATGAATACATGCTTTAAGTTTATGTTTAAATTTTATATTGATCTTATGGATACTTGATAAATGCTTATAATATTATAAAACTCATGTTTATTTATCTAAGACCATGTATTCATGTTTGAGAACATTTGGTGATAACATAGCAAGGTTACACTGAACTGACCAGCCTGAAACTTAAGGACTACGCTATGTTATGTGATTTTTAAATATTATGTGATTTGTGATTTTTGGAATGTTAAGTGATCTTTGAATATGTGAATATTATGTGGTTATGTGAATTTCGAAAATTATGTTGATATGGGATTTTCGAATATTATCTGTTGTGATCATGTGTTGGTTAGGACTAAGGCTAAGTGTAGCTGTGTACTCAAGGGGATGGTCAATATGTGATGTGTTAAGGGTTTGAATTTTCAGCCCTGTATTGTGATATGTGAAGGGGGTTGATGTTCAGCCTACCTGTTATGATTATTGTGATGGGGGTTGATGTTCAGCCTGCCCGATATGATTATTGTGATGACTATCCTAGAGTCTAGTTGACACTTAGGAGTCCACCTTTGTGATATATGATATAAGATGTGTCTGTTGTCCAGTAGGAACCTTTTGGGAGAACGGGTTTTGACGCAAAGTGCCATGTCTTGGTCGGACAGGGGCCACCTCTTGATGTCATCACTCTCTTTTTGTGATATGGGGTGTCGTAGAGCAAAGTGCCACGTCGTGACCCGGCGGGGGCCACCTCTTGAATCTACACACAATCCATCGATGTGTTATGGGGTGTTTTAGAGCAAAGTGCCACGTCGTGACCTGGCGGGGGCCACCTCTTGATTCTACTCACTGTCCATGTTTATATGTTGCATGAAATTTTGCAGTCTCCCAGTGCTTAGGCCAAAGCCGGGTTAGACCATGATGGTCACTACTGAATATGCTGGACAACTAGGTTAATTAAGTGTTGGTGTGTACATCTGAGTTGGTTTAGAGTATAACTCTAGAACCTGAGTTTGTTATATGTTGGTGCGTACATCTGACTGTTTATATGACTTCTGTTTTCTTTATGTTGTTATATGTTGACATAATGTTCCTGTTAAAGATTTTTAAAATAATCGGTCTATATTTTTGAGTGTATGTTAGGGATGGTCGATTTAGACTATCCACTCACTGGGCTGTGTAGCTCACCCCTCATTATTTTCAGGTGTAGAGCAGGGGCGCAGTTAGCATTATATGGATATCGTGATTTATGCTTAATGAACTTATGATGCCGGTTGTGGCCTTAATATCTGAATTATGTGAACATGTGCTGCCGACTATGGCTAAACTATATGAATTTGTGTTGCCGGATTGTGACAGTTAAATGATTTTGATTTTTGTGTCACCGCGGGCTTTGGCCTGGTTTCGGTGTTTGGTATGAGTTTATAAAAATCGATTTTGTGATTTTGTTTTGAAATTCGGTTTGTGGTGTATTCTTTGTAATCGGTTTTGATATACCTGTAACTTGCATATGTCTAGTGCAAGTATTGCCTGGTGGCAGGTACCTTTATGGATTTTATGGATTTGATACGGATTTGATATAACTGTTGCCTTGCATATGTCTAGTGCAAGGAATGCGTGGTGGCAGGTACCTTTATGAAATTGTGTTTTTGTGGAGATTTATATGTATGGATTTTTGAAAATTTTCAGATCGGGTTTCCTGAACGGGGTTTTACCTAGCATATGTATCGATCTTGTATGATAACATCCTGTTTCTTTCATGATTTGTGTTGCTTGTTTGGGGTTAAGATAACGGGATGTTACAAGGGAGGGGAGTGGGCGACGGCGACGAGGGTCGTCGGAGAAAGGTTTTGTAGCTTCTATCAGAGTAATAAAGCTTTCATTTCTTCAACCCGCTTCCCCTGTTTCTGGTTTCCTCCACGCGGCGACAGCGAAGCTTCGGCGGCGTGTTCGGGTGATGACCGTAGTCATCGAGTGACGGACGACGGCCGAAAGAGACGAGGCGCGAACTTCCCCTGCCAACGCAGCAAGCGAGCACAGGCGGTGCTCGACGAAGACGAAGGCAGGCGGGCGAGCTCGGGAAGACGAAGGACGCGTTCCGATTTTGACTTGGTCAAAATCGGAAGCGTGAGGCGAAATCCTTCGGCGAAACTGAATTCGAGCGGCTGACGTGTGGTGACGTCAGCGCGAACGAAATTCGATTACGAATTTCGGATCGGATCAGAGAGTGGCGCGGCGGACGAAAACTAGGGCTGACATCACGCTGACGTCGGCATCCGGAAATAAAATCAGCAACGGTGATTTAGGCATTGACTTCAGTCAAAAGTGAGGTATTTTAATTTAGGGTTTTGATTATCTCGGATTTTCCTAATTAGGGTTAGGGTTTTGCCGAGCGAATTGTAATTTGGGGAAGAAAATTATTCGGAGAAGTTAGGGTTTCGAATTAGGGACGAGATTCGGTCCAGAAACCCTAGCAAGTTCACGTTCCGGTGTTCCGCCGGACGGCTCTAGGAAGCGGATAAGCACCAATTCTAGACCGCTCCGACCGGGAGGTGACACGTCAGGTGGATGATGCCACCGCTCAGTACAGTGGCATCGCATACAAACTTTCCGCTCAGTACAGTGGCATTGCATACAAACTTTTTCCGCATCGCAGGGTATTGCATTCAAATGCTCCTTGTTTATGCGGGGTGCGATGCCCCAGCATAAAACATTTATTCGCTGACTGTGTAGAAGATCTGCACCAAATGCTCCTTGTCAAACAGTCTGCTAGACTGAGTATTGCATTCAACACACTTAGCCTAACCCTTTCTCTAGAATAAGTTAACATTAATTACACCAAAAGAAAGAAGTTAATCTACAGCAAACTCTGTAGACGTTTTACATCAACAAGGAATATCTTCAGGTTACAGTTCACTGTCAACTACATTTATTCGAGAAGTGGAAGGAAATAAGTAAAACATTAAAATAGTACAAATTCATCAGAGACCACGACTCTCAGCTTCTACAAAAGCGTGCTTAATTTACTGAAGAAATGTAACAACTCTGTATATGTTTTACATCAACAACTAGCAACATTTTCAGGATACAGATACATTGTCAACAACATTTATTCAAGAAATGGAAGGAAACAAAAAAAAAGTATAAATTGATTCGAGACCACAATTCAGCTTCTACAAAAGCATGCCTAATTAGCTGAAGAAATGTAGCAACTCTTTCGGGGAGGAACCGCTGGTCACTGCTTGTAATGCTGCGAAACTTCCCGGACAACCTTGTCCATAAACTGGCATTTCTTGTCAAACCCCCAGCCAGGGTTGCTCTGCAGAGTATATGATCAGGAAATCAAGATTAGTATTATTATGATGCAGAGAACAAAATTTAGCAAAGTTAGCAAAGCTTATCATGTAGTATTGTGCTTTTTTTCAATTAATATCTATTGAGAATGAACCATTTTGACTAACCAGCAATACGTGAGGTAATAAGCATGCAGGAAATTACGTTTCTAATCAACATAGCAATAAGAAAGAAATAAATTGAATTCCTGAAGCTTAACTGTTGTAAATAAATATGAAGCAAGGTTTCAGCGAGTAGTTTTATGAACACCTAAGCTGCAAAGGGCTTGACGTAGCAGATTTCAGCAGAAGCCAGAAGGAACACCAACCCAAAATTAAAAAGAGGAGACAGAGCCAAGAGGAGTAATTTCCAAACAAAACTCTTTTAGTATATCAATCCAAGTAAACAAATAATTTATAGCAGACAATTGAAGAAAATCCACATGTTATATGACTTGAACATTTAGAAGAGTTTCTACAAGGCTGTAACACTCAGATTCTCACTGTTCATGTCCCATCCACGATGAATTTGAATTATGTAACCAAATGAGCACAAGTCAAAAGAATTTAAACAGAATAATTAGCTCCGTGCAGAGAAAACGGGATGGAATAGCATTCAATTGAATGGATTAAAATTTTCTATCACACTATCCAATACTTTTCGTTTTTGCTGCCAAAATAGAACAAGCAATATAAGTAACTGGTACGAGTTCCATTTATCTAATTTCTTTGATTAGAATGGCTTCAATTTCAAAGTATTTTTTGTTTCATAGCTCTGTCATTGAAGAATATATGTATTATGTAGCGCTAGAGAAAATGGAAGGTTTGAGTTTGCCGAAATAAGCATGAGCCATAAAAGCAAGGGGAAATTATGTACTAAACCAAATATTACCATAGTGATGATACAAGAGTGGAAGCATATTATTATGAAAATCAGGGAAGTGTTATTTTAGAATATTTGTGATCCTTAACATTGCCATGTTCCTCCACATTGTCCCGCACATGTCAGTGCCACTTTAGACTGACTAAGAGATACAGTTGGGAAGTACTGTTTCTGTGTTCAACCAGTCTACGGGATAGTATTACTATTCTTGAACCCCTTAATGTAAAGGTAAGGCCATTTGAAACACAACCTTAATGGCTTAACCTAGCTGGGTTAACTCAAGGGCTAGGTGGCAATTTGGTTCATCAACAGAGGGATTTGTTGAGGGATTGCTAGTGTAGGGTTTGTTGGATTTGGCTCCTACAGAAGTGGTTCAGTAGGGTAATGGTTTGATACCGCAGCGGTATAGGCCTACCAAAATATAGGACAGGCTATGAATTTTAAGCTTTCAGCTGAAGTCTAGACCATGCTGCAAAAGTCCAAAAGAGTTGGATTCTGGTGGTGTTCAGGCCAAGCAGTCCAAGTTCCCTATAATTCTTCTTCAGTTTGGCATCATATATTTTGTAGCAACTAAATTGTATTGTTCGGCAATTTGGATCTTAACCTAAAGAATTAGCTAAGTTCCTTTTAGTGGTCAAAGGAATGTCACGTGGACTTGATCTTCTTAGTACATATAGAGATATTCAAACACATGAATTTAGATGGATTTCAGCGGACCAAACATTATGCTGATTGCAAGAACTACAACAGGCTTTCCTGTGAGGTCCCCTGATCGTTTTATAAAATTGATTCAACTCTCAAATCCTTGCAAAGAGCTCTTTCACAAATTTTGGAAAATATTAGCTTCTTGAAGGCTATTCCCAGAAAGATGCAATTAGCTTCACCACACTTGCCATAAAAATGTCTTGCGAAAAAAAATACTGGTTACCAAAATTTATCATTCAATCTACCAACTTATCAAATGGCTGCACAAAACAAGAAATCCTATAATGAAATGAAAGCAAAGAGAGATGCAGATAATGTCCACATGCTCTAAAAAAGATTCAGAAGGTAAACACATGTCCTTTAAAATTCATTTCCTACATTGAAACATAAAGAATTAAGGAGACAACCTGAAGGGAAAGAACAGCTTGTTCAGCAAACCTCTTCACAGAAGGTGGTACATTCTGTGGAAGAGTCTTTGCCACTCTCTCCAACTCTTGCTGTTGTTGCTTAGCAGTAACTCTATCAGGTCCACAGTACATATCCATCAGCTCTTTCAGATGAGGCAACTTTTCCATAGTTTCTTTAATAGCTTCCTGGATTTTAAAAGAATTAGACATCAGAATCTTTTTCATAAGAATGCCAATATTAACATGATTTCCTTCCGTGATTGAGAGCATTGTGTATGATATATCCAAGGTCGCAGACACATTGTTTAGCACCATATAAATATGATGCAGATCAGGTAGGGTCCGTAGGGATAATGCATAAATCTGAGTGTGTTAGAGGAAAAAGAAATATCTAACTTCACAGATCTTGAAGTTATTAAGAAAACCATTAGCTTGCAATAGAAACAACAATGTCATTAACTTCAACGAAAAAAAGGATGGAAAGTTAATAAGACCAAGCGAAGAATAGAAATTTCTGAAAATTGATGATTAAATTGAGGTCTTGTTCTCTCTAAAGTTCATTGGACAAATTGATCCTGAAGCTTAGTTATTACACAAACAGGATTAAGATATATGCTCAAAACTTCATGGCAAGGTTATATACCACTTCAAACACGCATTAGCTCATGCTAACAAGAGCTAATGACCATGATTTGTAGAATCAGTTGAATGGTCCAAAAAAATGATATTGGTGATAGCACTATGTCGATAGAATTTCAATGAAAAATAAAATAATTAAGAATGAAAAAACTAAAAAAGATACTCAAACTACATATTGGTACCTTTAACATGAAGGCCACAACTAAATAAATCATACTATTAAACTGTTGGCAGTTCAGCATATCCCATATGTAAATAAATCTAAACAAGCTTGTTTTTTTTTCATGAAATGTGACAAAAAAAATCATTTTTGGGGGCTTTTACTTTAGAAATTACTATGAAATTTGTCATTTTCTATTCTATTTCAAAATGAAAATATCACTTTTAAATAATGATAGATATAGTAAATATTTAGAAATTTTCTTTTATACTAATGTTAACTATTATTAAGTTGTGCAATGTATTACCTATTAGTTTTGGTACCTGTAATTACACTATAATCTAAACATAAGATAACTTCACTAACAAGTCATTTTGATAAACTACACAAGTTAGCTGCTAACTCTTAAGCATTAACTAATATAATATTATAATTTCTTTAATTAAATTAAAGAGGATTAGAGAAGGCATATTTTGCTTGAATTAAATTGTGACCAGCTCAAATACAATAGTGAGAGGTTTTTGGCTTTTTTGTCTCTTTGAACCCTATGTCTTCTAGTGGCGAGCAAAATCAACGATCCTGACATCCAAGAAGCCATGTCTAGGTGGCAAACAACATCAGCGACATGTGGTGTCAAGTGTCAACAAACTATGAGCATTGTGAGAGAGGTCTGAACTTTGGCTAGCAATGAGTGGCAAGGTTTGACGAGTTGGTGTACCTACAACTCCAAGGAACAATCAATGATGAAGCTTCAAAAGACATCAAAAAATAAAAAGATCTGGATCAACGTATGCACTCAATCTTGACTAGAAAAGAAATCATTGACGTCATCTTTACTTAGAGACAAGTTTTAACTTTTTTTCTCCTCTTAATGCTTTTATGTCAGATTCTGAAATGAATAACTAGATCAATTGATCCGACTGATTTGAATCAAACTTTATTCTGTATACAACAATCCCAATGGTATCTCTCTTGATTTTCTCTGACTTCTCGTTGAACTCACTGATTTATTACTACTGTGTATAGTGTGTCTAATAAATTAGGTAGGATAGTATAGCTATTGGTCCCAATCTAACTTAGTCGATCTAGAATCAATATCACTTGGTCATCCTCAGTTACACCTTTCTTTTGAAACACTACATTTTGAATCTATTTTTTTCAGAAAAATACTCTGACGTCTTCATTGTCAGGATATGCTTTTCAATAGCATGCAACATTACAAATGCCTTTAGTATATTTGACATCTATTGCAAAATCCCCAAAAACAAATTATAAAAAAAGAATTCAATGTACGATCTACTATGCTCATGCCTAAACATAAATGCAAAGGCACCCTGAGGAATGCGAGCATAAGTTCATATTTGACTACTACAATCCACTCTTTACATATGCAAATGACATCAAACTTTGCACTACTAGGGAAAAGAAGCAGTGAGAGAAGTATAAATTGAAGGTTTGATTTTTCAAAATTTTAGTCAGATAGAAGTCGTGTCCTAGTTACAAAATAAACCCTACCATTTCTCTTTAGATTTTAGAAAACCAATATCAAAATCCTAGGCCTTTTCTTCACGAATCAAAATAAACATATAATTCTAACAAATGTTTAAGTCAAGGACGCTATTAAGTACGACTCAATGATGCAAGAAGGTAAAAGAACTACTCATGAGATGCAACAAAGAAAGGATTGAAAAGATAACAATGAATCACCTCCCACTCTTCTTGGCTTTGTATCCCGTCATATGCCATCAAGAATGGCTTCGCCTTCTCAAGTGCTTCAATAAGGGACATAGGAGGTTTCTCATCAATATCTGGATTATCAAAACCAACCAAGTATTCGGGCTCATATTCAATCTGCACAAACAAAAAAAATCATGAGAAAATAAGGCAACCGAGAAGGTAATCAGCTGAACACAAGATTAGTAGTCCCATCAAACAACAAACCATGTTGTTGGTATGTAGAGCATCCAAATAGGCGTCATCAAGAGGAGAAGGCAGCGCTCTCCAGCTCATCTCCTCAAACGCTTCATTTAGCTGCTTCATTTTCTCTTCACCGAGCCTCTTCTCCAGCCTCTCTCCGCCGGCATTGTCCCCGAGATAAAGGCCAATGTCCTCATCAACCTCCTCCGCTCCTCGTCCTCTGGATCTCCCACCTCTCCCTCTTCCCCGCATCATTGCTCTACCTCCTCTTCCCCTCCCAGGCCCCCTTCCGCCACCATGGCCGCCGCGAGACAGGACCTCCACCGCTTTCCTCACGGCTTCCTCGCGTCCCAATCTATGCTGCCCGGCCCCCGGATCAGATGTTTCTGTGGTTGAACGAGGAGCCGGTCTGGACCGGAGATGACGGTTCTCTTCTCGTGGCCTGGCGTCGGGTTCTGATGGTCGGGTTGGCTTGCCCCTTCCGGAACCAGAGAGTCCAGGGGAAATGCTCCGAGAAAGCGGCGCGACTTTTTCCGTGTCGGCGGATTCAAGCTTTTCCACCGGAGCTCCAGTGACGTCCTCCCGCTTGAAAAATATGGGCTTTTTAGTCTGCATGTCGGATAAGGGCTCGGAGGAAGCGGGCGGCGGCGGTGGCGTGGGCTGCCCGCGACCCCGCCCAGCGCCGCCAGGATTCACGGATGACACCCAAGAGGAGAATGATGGGAGTACAGGGGAGGATGGAAGGACGGGTTGGCCTTTTCCCCGGCCGCCGCCGGAAGGGACGAAGGGATCCTCGTCGCCAGCGTCAGAAATTGGTTGTCCCGGAGCGCGAGGAGGGGGAGATGACCCTCGGCCTCTTCCTCGTCCTCCTCCACCGCCGCCACCCAAGGATGAGTAGGCGGCGCGTATGGGGCGGACGGGGCCTGCAGCAAGCCTACCGAACCCCCACATGGTATTCGACGGATGTCCAGAGCGAGAATGAGAGAAAGAATGGGAGAAGGCGGCTTCTTTTACTAGTGTCACGTCCCGGTCGGATCGGTTTAGAATTGACGCTTATCCGTTTTCTAGAGTCGTCCGGCGGAACACCGGAACGTGAATTCGCTAGGGTTTCTGGACCGAATCTCGCCCCCAAGTTCGAAACCTTAACTTTCCCGGACAATCTTTTTCCCCAAATTACAATTCGCACGGAAAAGATTGGAAAACCCTAACCATAATTTGAGAAGACCGGAAAAGAATCAAAAAACCCTAAATCAAAATACTTCAAATCAGATTTTGACCGAAGTCAAAATCAACTGTCGCCATTTAATTATCTCGCTGATGTCACGCCTGACGTCAGCCCTCACGATCGCTTTCGCCGCACCTGAATTTTGTTCGGCTTACGTCTGCTTACGTCAGCCTCCAAATCGAATTTCGAATTCGATTTCCGAATTCGCTCATTGACCACGCTCTTCGTTGACTATTGCCTCGAGACCTGCGCCCGAGTTTCGTCTCCGCTTCGACGCCGCCTGCGTCGTCTTCACACGAACGCTGCCGCATTCGCTGCCTGCACCTCGGCTCGCCGGAGAAAAGGAAGCCGGTAGGGAGAAGAACGCTGTCTTCCGCCCTCAGCCGTCGTCCGGCAGGGATGAACGGAGGAAGGGGCGTTCGTCGTCGATGGATACAAAGTGAAGAAGGGATGCCGAAACAGAGGAAAACAGGGGAAAAGCTTCGTTCGATTCCTTTCGTAAATCCGAACTACAAAAACCCCTCACCTCTCGTCCTCTCACGCCGGCAACGATTTCACACTCGTCGCTGTTCACAGAGCTCGCTTGCCAGTTCTCCTCTCCCTCTGATGGTGTTGATCTCGTTGATCTCTCTCACGCTCGATCCCCCCCTTTCTTCGTCCGCCTCCTCGAAGCTTTATAGCAAGATGCCGCCTCTTTCGAGCTCCGCGAAGACCGCGTCCGTCCGCTTCTGTCGCTGCACCCCGCATCATCCGAGATCTTCGCCGTCTCTGCATCTTTCGACCTGGCCTCCGACTTCGTCGCTGAAGACGTCGCCAACTCCGCGCGATCCGCTCGCCTGAAGATTCGGAGCCGTCTGCGTCTCCCGCTGCTCTCGATGTCGTCCCCAGCCTGCGTCCGAGTCTTCCTCCGAAGACTCCGTCCGAGCGCCCGCTCCGATCGCTGCGACCGTCGCCGCGTTGCTACGTCCGAGCCGCGCGTGGAAAGGGGACGACGCCGCGATTTGATTCCCCCAATCGGCGTTGACCCAATTTTGACCCCGAATTGGGTCTCCTGTGTGGGCTTGGGCTTGTATTGGGCCGAACCGGTTAGACCAGGGCCTGACAATTCTCCCCCGCCCAATTTGGACATGGCCCTCGATGTCCGGCGCGGGCGGCCCGCTCAACGCCGGCTGGCGAGCCACCGCTCTTGCTCAGCACAGTTAGCCTCGTAGCACTCTTTCCAGTTTTGTTCCCTCTTGCGTTGGAGCTTCTCATAGTTCGCACGTTCCCTTGAGTTGTCTTCCGCTTCTATCTCCTCCCAAGACTTCGGTGAAGTCTTTTCCTCCACTACCTGCTTATACGTCTTTTTCTCCTGTGGAGGGTTCGCATCTCCGGAGCTCGTCTTCTGCTCGACGTTGCCCTTGTCGACTGCGTCTTTCGGCTCTGCTTCTGCGGAGGTCGGTGATGATCTTCCTGCGACCATTGAGGCAATGCGCACAACTCCTATGCGGGCCTCTACTGGTTCCTCGTCATGCACCACCGCCGGTTTCTCAGCTAGCTCCCGATGCACAATTGCTGCAATTGCGTTCACCCTCTGTCGGTCCGGACAGTCGCGTATCCGGTGCGGTCCCTTGCACAAGAAGCAGGCAATCGGTCTCAATTGACCCTGCCCTCTCTCTGTAGGTCGAGTAGTCTCCTGCCATGCTGGTTGTCCTCCGTTCCATCGGGGAGAGAGCCTCTCTCTCTCTGGCGCTCTAGGTCTGGGTGGAGATGGTTGTTTCGGAGGCGACCTCTGTGCCCTCTGAAAGGTCGTCCCTGAAGTCCTCTGGTCCACAAGAGACTCGGCTATAGCTGCAGCCGTCCTCCAATCCTGCGGCGCATGTCGTCGGACCTCCGTTGCCGCCCAGGATTAGAGATTCCGGAGGAAGAAGTACCTCCTGTCTCCCTCCGCCATCTCAGGTAGCTCCAACATCAGCACGGAGAACGCCCTGACATACTCCGGGATCGTCCCTGTGTGCTTTAGCCGATCCACCGCCTCTCGCACTTGGTCCACCGAGTTTCCGGGAAGGAACTGTTGTCGCAGTTCCTCTCGGAACACCTCCCATGTCCAACTAGCCGCCTCTGATGTCGAATCAACTTTGGTTCTCCACTAGAGTTTTGCATCATCTGAGAGATATGCTGTGCACACCCTCACCTTCTCCTGATCTGAAACATGGTTAGCCTCAAAGTATTGTTGCATATCCCAAAGGAAGTTACCAAATACTTTTGCAGATCTGGCCCCTTTGAACATTGCAGGCTCTGGGGTGCGAACCTTCCCGTTGTCGTTGGGAGCCCCGTACTCCGCCCTGGTTGCTGTAGGGGCACCCCCTTGTGCCTGTGCCAATGCCATGCGCGTCACCGCAAGATCTGCTAATATCTGCTGTTGTGCTGCCATGGAGTTGGTTAATTATGTCGTCAAGGTTGCTACCTGTCCTTGCAACGCGGTCACTTGCTGGGTTTGCGCCGTCAAGGTCGCTACCTGTCCTTGCAAGGTTGCCACCTGCTGTTGTAGCGCCGCCATCCCTTCAAAATTTTGCTGGGCTTCAGCCATCCCAGCCAAAGTTTGTTGAATGGCAGTAATTTGCAACCTTTGCTCTTCTACCGTGCGATGGATGTCCTCCACCTGAGGAACTACCGCATCTCTGCTGTTCCCCGTCAAACCGAGCACCTGTTCGATCCGGGCAATGCGATATCCTTGATTGACCATGCTGCTGGATCACTTTAGCCTCTGATACCTGTTGTCTTGCCCCGGTCGGATCGGTCTAGAATTGGCGCTTATCCGCTTCCTAGAGCCGTCCGGCGGAACACCGGAACGTGAACTCGCTAGGGTTTCCGGACCGAATCTTGCCCGAACACCAGAACGTGAACTCGCTAGGGTTTCCGGACCGAATCTTGCCCCCAAGTTCGAAACCCTAACTTCCCCGGACAATCTTTTTCCCCAAATTACAATTCGCACGGAAAAGATTGGAAAACCCTAACCCTAATTTGAGAAGACTGGAAAAGAATCGAAAAACCCTAAATCAAAATATCTCAAATCAGATTTTGACCGAAGTCAAAATCAACCGTCGCGATTTAATTATCTCGCTGACGTCACGCCTGACGTCAGCCCTCACGATCGCTTTCGCTGCGCGCGAATTTTGTTCGGCTTACGTCTGCTTACGTCAGCCTCCAAATCGAATTTCGAATTCAATTTCCGAATTCGCTCGTTGACCACGCTCTTCGTTGACTTTTGCCTCGAGACCCGCGCCCGAGTTTCGTCTCCGCTTCGACGCCGCCTGCGTCATCTTCACACGAACGCTGCCGTGTTCGCTGCCTGCACCTCGGCTCGCCGGAGAAAAGGAAGCCGGTAGGGAGAAGAACGCCATCTTCCGCCCTCAGCCTTCAGCCGTCGTCCAGCAGGGATGAACGGAGGAAGGGGCGTTCGTCGTCGATGGATACAAAGTGAAGAAGGGATGCCGAAACAGGGGAAAAGCTTCGTTCGATTCCTTTTGTAAATCCGAACTACAAAAACCCCTCACCTATCGTCCTCTCACGCCGGCGACGATTTCACTCTCGTCGCTGTTCACAGAGCTCGCTCGCCGGTTCTCCTCTCCCTCTGATGGTGCTGATCTCGTTGATCTCTCTCACGCTCGATCCCCCCCTTTCTTCGTCCGCCTCCTCGAAGCTTTATAACAAGATGCCGCCTCTTTCGAGCTCCGCGAAGACCGCGTCCGTCCGCTTCTGTCGCTGCGCCCCGCATCGTCCGAGATCTTCGCCGTCTCTGCATCTTTCGACCTGGCCTCCAACTTCGTCGCTGAAGACGTCGCCAACTTCGCGCGATCCGCTCGCCTGAAGATTCGGAGCCGTCTGCGTCTCCCGCTGCTCTCGATGTCGTCCCCAGCCGGCGTCCGAGTCTTCCTCCGAAGACTTCGTCCGAGCGCCCGCTCCGGTCGCTGCGACCGTCGCCGCGTTGCTACGTCCGAGCCGCGCGTGGAAAGGGGACGATGCCGCGATTTGATTCCCCCAATCGGCGTTGACCCGATTTTGACCCCGAATTGGATCTCCTGTGTGGGCTTGGGCTTGGATTGGGCCGAACCAGTTAGACCGGGGCCTGACACTACGGGCGGTCCCTTGCAGAAATGCAATAGGTATAGGCCGCCTAAATTAGGCGTTTAGTTATGGGCTTGTTGGAGGCCCAAAATTAGAAGGAAGAAAATAAAGAAGAAAAATTAATTTTGAAGGTTGAGCAAATTGTGATTATGTTTTTTTTTTAACTTTTCTGTTTGATTCAGGTGAAAAAATTATAAAATTTTTCATCTATTTTTTCACTTAAATTTTTTCTTCCACCCAATGAAATAGCAGAAAACTTATTTTTCTTTTTTTTATTTTTAATTTTCCTTCCAAGAAAATAGATCCTAACAGAAAAATCAATTACTGTCTCATCAAATATTTTTAAAATTCGTGATAAAAATATTAGGCAAAGTCATTGCATATATTATTTCTTCCAATTCAAAGCTTTTGCCATATTATTTTTCTTTACACTAGAAAAATTTTAAAAGTTAAAGCACAAAATAGACACTCTTATAGATTTTTATTTGATATCAATTTTTAAATATTTTATAGGAAAACTATTATGTTATTATGTATATGTATTCTTAATCCATTTGTCTTAATTAACATACAGAATATTTTAATTTTTTATGTAATGGGTATTCTTAATCCATTTGTCTTAATATTTATTATATAATTAACAATAGAGAAAACGCTCCATAATAAATTAAATTTTAATATAATATTAACATGATATTGGTATATAATAATAATAGATATTAAGATAAATGTTTGGATAAGTAAAACACTTATTGCAACTACATTGCATAGCACGCAGTAGAGGCAAACGGGCTTTAAGTCTACGTTGTTCAATCATATGAAAGTAAACATAATATTGTTTTAAAATTATCAAATTTTAATTAGTTCTAATGGATTTAAAATTTCTTTTTTATCTCTTAATATTAACCAATTAATTAAAAATCATAGCAAAAAGATGCTCTTGTATTTGTTAAATAGTTTTCTAGTCTTCCTCGCAGAAAAAGAAGCGCTGGAGCTCTTTATTGACGAGCTGGGCGCCGCAAGTTAAACAGGCGGGCAAGCGAAAGCGCCTCTCCAAGGAGCGAGCCTCTCGAGGAAGCTTCTCTGCTACTAATTATTTTCAGAAGACAAGGTGGGCTACCATTACCACCTTCAAAAGCTGCACGCAGCCAAGTGACCGGACGATTCCAAAAGCACCTACCAAGAATTGGATTCTCCATCTCCATCTCCTGTCCAGAGAGAGATATGATCATGGGGAAGAAGGGAAGTTTCTTGGCCTCTTTTGGAGGTGTTTGGTGCTTCAGTAATATGGATACCAAAAGCACCTGGGAATAGGATGCTCCATGTCCATGTTCCAGAGAGAGGGTGGGAGGGAGGGCACCATGGTCACGAGGAAGAAGGGAAGCTTCTTCATTTCTTTTAGTTGGATTCTCCATGTCAATGTCCAGGGAGAAAGAAAGAGAGAGCACCATGATCTTGAGGAAGAAGGAAGCTTCTTCACTTCTTTTGGAGGTAATTACTGTCATAGTCATATTGATTATTCTCCATGTGAGAGAGAGGGAGAACGCTACGAGAATGGGGAAGAAGGGAAGCTTCTTGGGTTCTTTTGGAGGTACTTATTAGTGTTTTAGTGGTTAGGCATGGTTTGTAGTTGGAGGGAAAACACATACTATAAGAACCCTAATGATGATCTATCTTAAATTATGTTTTTCATGATTAATCATTTGGTCAGCAAACCTATGAAAACCCTAAAGAATGATAAGGGAGCATAAAAAGAAAAAGAGAGAAAATTATTAAGTATAAAATAAAGTATAAAGCAAAAAGGGGCTATGTGAAAACTATAAAAGACTAAACAAATAGAACAATCCAACACAAATCACTATAAATTAATAAGAAAGGGCATCTATCTCCTATTGAAATCCAACTACAAAATTCATGAAAATAGATCATCAATAAAAGTCTCGAGTACAATAATAGTTAGGGATTGGAAAATATAAAAAATAAAATAGAATAAAGTCATCAATAAAAGTCTCCTATTGAAATCCAACAAGAAAATCATGAAAAATAGTGCATGCATAAATTCAAAATACATGACAATTTCAATCACAATGTTGAATATTGCACTAATTAACTTATGTAACATATAAATACTGTTTTCATATATTGCATTTGAAACTAGACTAATTGTAATAAAAACAATAACAAAGATTTACCTAATTTAACAATAATTAAACATTTAATTAATTAAAGTATTGAAGATTTCATCTGATCAATATAAACTAACCTCCATATTAATTAAAGTTTTTTTTGCATGGATACATACATTTAAAAAGTCTCAAATAGTCTAAAAATGCACTATTTTTTTCGAGATAATTATGTAGAAATTCAATTGAGCTTCAAGCTATCTTCAACCGTACGACAAGTTTCTTGACTGGGAAAAGTTTCCGCCGGTGCTCATAATCGGATTAATACCTTCCATGGGAAGACGATCTCTCAGAGCTGGAGACATCGGCGTCCCCAACTTCGCGGAGCCGGATCCATGGAGCTTCCTGATCTGATCCCCTGCGCCGCCGCCGTCACCCGACAGTACCGGCTTCGCCTCGTAAGCGTCCACGTCAATGCCGAGCTGGAGGTGGTCGCTGATCGCGCACTTGGATGCTTCTTCCTCCCAGGACATGTCGCTAGGGTTGAAAGGGCTCGATCTCATCTTCTTGCCCAGGCACGATTCGTCATTCGCTAGCTGGAGGAAGACGTCGAGAGGCGGCGGCTGAGGATGGTCACTAGATACGATCATCTGGTGCTGCAGATCCAGCTGGTGGTTGTCCCCGCCGTAAAGCGGTTGGAGATGGGCGGCGAATCCCATGGCGGGGTGGTCCAGATTCTTCCCCGCCGCCATGTCGGCCAGTCCGGCGGCGTCATCTCCGAGGTCGAGCTTGTAGGCCATGCCCTCCGACGCAAGCGCCTGGTACGCCTTCTCCAATATGCTTTGCATGTACTTTCCCTGCGCTTCTATCCTTATCTGCAGATGCTTCTGAACCTAAGACAAAATTGAAATCTTTAATCTCCTGTAGCTAGATTATGATCGATCTTTCTTTAATTCATTAATTATTGACCTCTAATTGCTCGTGCAATCGCCTGTGGACCTCCATCTGCATCCTGATGGCTTCTGTGACTTGAGCACTCCTGCTATATTTACATACAATTCCCGAACCACAAACAGCGAATTTCAGAAACTGTAAACACAAATATGCGGAAAGATAATTCTTACAACACGAATCAGATCAGCTTACTCATTCATGGTTCTTCCTATCATTCGAGATGAAGAGGCAACGTTTCTTTGAAGCTCGAATGAAGCAGCTAATCATTTTCAATCAAAGAAACATAGAATCTATGAGTAAACAAGAAAAGGTATGCAGGAGTAATTGATTAATTACACACCATCCTTGAGAGAGTGATCATTGAACTCTTTATGTGGCTGCTTCCCCAGCCGGAATTTCTGCAAGCAATTAAACCCTAGAATATATCAACATGCACAGGCAAATATGTACGGCACCAGAAGAAGAAGATACGTTAGGGTTTCAGTTCATGTGGTGCGTGCATGGAAGGCGCAGAGATCTTGAAATCTGGATTTACCTGAAGGTGGCTCTTAAGATGGTAAAGAGTGAGACCTTTGACGCCCATTACTCTCATGATGGTTTTGGGTGTAGCCTCTGCAAGAATCAAAAGATGAGTAATCTTGAAGACGAGATGAAGAGTCAAGAGGAGGAAGAGGCGGTGGGGGAGGTACTGTCGGGGCCGCCGAGCTGAGTGACGGCGTCGACGAAGCGGTCATGGAGCTCGACTGTCCAGCGGAGGCGGGGTTTGGGGTCGGTGGTGAGGACGAGGCCGGAGTCGGGCTGGACGCAGAGAGGGCGCTCATGTGAATTCATAGAGGAGGAAGGCTTCTTGGAAGGGAACATTCCTGCTTTGGCTGGCTCTGGTTCTTCTCTCCTGCCACGGAATTGGAAGAGATTCAAGAACAAATCAAAAGGTGCTGCGCATAAATGGAGGAATAGGGTGCGATTTGTGAGGAGATCGATGCATGGCGGATCAGAAGAGCTCACTCTCTCTCATGCAAAGCCAAGGGATCGACTGTGGTTAAAAGCCATGAGGACTACTTGAAGAAACCCTAGCTACCCTTTGCCTCAGATAGAGATGCTTGTGTAGCTCAAAGAGAGAGAAGCTTACTGTTCTTCTAGCGTCAAAGAGCTTTTCAAAAGAGAAGAGTAGAAGATACCCATTGTTCATGAACTTTTCTTTAGGGGTTAATTTCACTTTGCCCCTTTCTTTTTGATTTATTAGAGCTTTGAATACTCCAAATTTGTTGAAATTCCAAGTTAGACCCGAAGACTTTGGTTTAGATCTAATATGAAAAAAAAAACAATAACTATAACAAAATAAAAATATTAGTTTTAAAGTTGTATTTTCATTAATTGTACATTTCAAATCTTTGGTAATGAATTCATTGGCGAGTTGAGTCACACAAAAATTAAATTAAACCCAAGCTCCATTTTCATAATTTTTTTTGTTTAAAAAAAAGAAAAAGATTATTTTTTGTTCTTTGCAACACGGGGATGTCTCCATCATCCATGCATAAATGTCACTAGTACAAGAAAACATTCCGGTGTGGCGATGAGTTCAAAATCTAAGCACAAAATTAAAAAATGAGGTCAAAGACATCACTTTGCACATGTTGGACCCATGTAAAAGGGGAAGAGGCAGGATGAGTGAGAACAAAATAAAGCTTCCATGGAGGGAAATCTACACGATTTGCCCTACTCCAAAGAGGAATTAGATGCTTTCTTATTTGTCAGTTCACCGCAGATTCTTCTCGTCTTCTGAAAATAATATTTTATTTGCACGATATGGATTTTTTTTTTGTTAATTTATTGCATTCTTTTTTCTTAAAATTGTATGCTTGTAATTCTAGTGGTGGCATTTAATTTGATCAAGGCTGCTAATAATTTACATATTTCATGGAATGGAATTAATAATTTTATCTGAAATCCCCTACCAAATAATCTTGAAAATTATTATATAAATATTTGTGATTATTTTAATTTTTAATTTATGTTTCGTAGAATCTTTTAAAAAAAAGGTTTTATTGTGGTGAATGATTATTGGTATCTAGACCTGGCAAAATTTGACTCGACCAGTTGACTTGACCCGACTCGACACAAAGTTAGGCGGGTTCGGGTTAGTGATAATCGTGTTCGAGTCATAAACAGGTCAACTCGTTTATGACTCAAAAATAATCGAGTTGTATCGGGTTGTAAACGGGTTGACCCGCTTAACCCGATTACATTATATATTTATATATAAAAAATTTAAATATAAGCTCACATAACTCGCATTACTAGTCCATAATCCCAAATATCTTTTAACTATCTTTTAATCCAGATTTTGGCCCACATATAAGTCCAAATTTTTATTATTTTTAATAAATTTTTTATTAATTTATTATTTAGATTTAAAATATAAATGATAAATGAGTTAGTCGGGTCATGTCGAGTTGACCCGATTATATTCGGGTCGTGTTCGTGTTAGACAATTTGACCCAATTAATTAAACGGGTTGTGTTCGGATTGGCTTAATCTGATCACGGGCCATAGCTAATACGATCCATTTATGACTTACTAATCCGAATTATCAGGTTTATTGGTACCTGTTTAAATACTCGAGTAAAGTTCCTAACTCAATTTGAATATTAAGTATGTGAAATCAAGAGTCAGATTTTGCGGCGTTAAGAACTATGGCTTAATCTAATAGTCAACACATCTGAGTATAATATCACAATTAGCAAGTCATGTCAAGCAATAAATCATTGTTACATGAGTCACGAGGATGTGTAGATATGATATAGTTGTTTTTGTATAATATTGTCATATAGTTTAATCGTTTTGTTCTTGATATTTAGATTGTGTTTGTATACTTCAATCATTCGATTTCTAGATTTATAATTAAACCATAGTTCTTATCACTGGCTAGATTTATAAATTAAACCATAGTTCTTATCATTCGATTTCTAGATTTATAAATTTATTTAATTACAATCATGGCTTTTGAGTCTCCTCAAACGTTTTAAAAATACCAATACTCTCGTTATATAAGTGGAATATATCTTATCTTGATTACTTGTATTCCTCAATGATTTGTAATATACTTAATTATAGCTTTTACAGTTAACTAGTTGTAGGTCACCTTTAATTGTATCAAATATATAATTGGTCATATAAGAATACATTATGATCTTAGGTCTAAGGATTACATATCCCATTCATGAGTGGTCTATCTAATATATTGTTCTCCAATGTGTATCCATTTGTTGATTTGATATCTCATATTATAACAATTTCTAATTATCAATCATCATACATAATAGATTCAACATGATATACTCATAAAAATATTGATTATCCCAAAATTCATTTTTTAAAAATTTATTAAGATGATTAAAAATGTTTAATGACATTAAAATGTTATAAAGATAAAATTAAAATGATATGTTCATTATCTGATGTATTAAAAATGTTAAAAAGACAGAATTATTACGATGATTAAAAATAAATTTAAAATAAACAAGTTTAAATTTTAAAATATTTTAGACAACATGATTACTTTATGGGGCATATGAATTAACACTATTAGGATGCGAGGAAGATGAGATTTTTTAATTTTGAAAGGTCAGACTCGCATAATATAATAATTGTAAATAATACAAATTATGGATTAATTTGTTAAAAAATTTAATCGTCAAATCGACCCATAATATAATGGTGAAGCTAAAGTTGGTGTTAAACTTTTCAGTTAATTAATTTAAGGGCCAAATCGAATATACTCACACATGTTAGCTTAAACTTAAAGCACGTAAGTGGCGATGCTCTTTACAACGATTCCTCCAATAATCATAAAATAGAGAAGCCATATTCGGTATTCCTTACAGGAGCATTCACCATCACACCCCTGCGTTGACGCAAATTTGTAAATTTAGATCAGGGTGTTGCCTAAAAAATTACATATACTAAATATATAGTTATTGATTTATATATATGTTATGCAATATTTAAACCAGATAAACATTTGTTACACGTAGGGACTTATTTATAATTAAAAAATTATATACTTTTTTTTAAAAAAATAGCAAGGGTTTAATCGTCAACAGATAAAAGAGCGAACAGGAGTTTTCATTGCGTCTGAAATTCTCTAGAAGTGATCGAGAAGTTATTTATCAACTAATTATCATGAACTTTTACAAGATTACTCCTTGGCATGCAATACTTGAGTCAAACCAGCTTCAACTGGTAGTGTTTAAACAAAAGTCAACGTAAACACACATCACCAAAGTCAAAATTTGTATGAGTGAGGCATGCTATGTACTAAGCCAGAATCTATCCCGGATTTACGAAATCTTATAATTTGTAGGCGCATAATTGTGTCCTTACATCAGGTTGAATTGGCACCCATCGTAGCCTGCAGAAATAACGACGTCACTAGAAAAACGTTTTCTTTAAGAAAGGTAACGAAAAGTTTGACTTCAGCTTACTCGGATCAACGGTGATCAAAATGGCGGCACCCCCGAAGTTGCAGGTCCCGCCGGCCACCTTCAACCTCTGCCAGTAGCTGTTGAAGGCGTAGGAAGCGTGGGCCAGCAGCGTGTCGGGCTGGTAGCACGGCCCATTGGGCTGGATGGAGTCGCAGTCCGCCCCCGTCCCGCAGGCGTAGTCCATTGCTTCCTGGATGATCGGGTCCGGCACCGTGGGCTTCGCCACGCACCACAGCCCCGGCAGCGTCCCCTCGACCGGCGCCGGTGGAGGCCGCGGCCGCGGGTACACCACAGGCGGTAGGAACACCGGCGGGCCGGGCCTAAAGTTGGGCGGGCTGGGGACGTTGCTCGGTGGCAGTCCCGGTGAAGGATAGATCAAGACTGGCGGCAGCGGCGGAGGTGACTGCGCTGGAATTGTTGAAGGTGGCGGCAAGGGAGTGAGGGGAGGGTTGACGCAGTAAGGGGGTAAAGGATTGGGTGAGTCAATCGAGTAAGGATAAGGCGACAACATATCTAACTTCTTTGACATTTTCGTCGAGCCTTCGGCCTCTGCATGCAGTAAACAAAGATGAATCAATTGATAAAAAAAAACTGAAATAAAGAAAGCCCATGAATCATACCACACGGGTGGAGGAGATGATAGGAGAGATAGAGGAGAAAGTAGAGTAGCTCCAAGCTCGTTCTTCTGAACTCCATTAGAGTGAGCAATGGCAGCTTGCTTGCAAGCTTATAAAGCGAGCATACAAGTGTGACCTAGCAGTAAAGGGACACTTATGATTTGGCTTTTAAGATTTAATGGGCCTCTAAACAGTAGGCGATGATGAAGATCTTGGAGATAGATTTTAATTGTGTTCAGAATGGTTTTCTTTAGGTTTAGTTTTGGCATATGTTCTTTCTTGGTGTAGGAGAAAGGATTGAAAGTTCTTGATCTCTTTTCTTTTGCTTCTGTCACAATCTAAGCCTTCTGATCTCTCTCTATGTGATTACAAAGTTGTAGCTTTGTTCAGCTGAAATTTGATGTTTAATTTGGTTAAAAGAGTCCAGAGTAGATTCCGATAATTGAGAAGAAATCTAAGATAGATTGATGTTTATGAGAAGACAAATCTAGCTCGAAGAAATCTAAGACAGATTGATGTTTTCCAAAAAAGCAAACTAATCAAAATTTAAAATGTATTAACGATTTTTCAATACTTTTACCCATTAAAAACACAATGCTTCACAAAGAAGAATGCATGTTTTCCTCATCAAATCATGGTATCCACCTTATGCATTTGATCAGATTGTCAATGCTTCTTTCTTAGCTTCTTGCTTAAAGCCAAAATACAAATCCCAAATGCAGATTTTGGGAGAGAAATTTGCACTAAATGATACTTTTCCTAGTCATAATTTGCTTCTAAAGTACATGAATATCTGATGTTCTTATTTGAGTACATCTGTCCACTGAGCCTCTAGGTACATTCCAAAACCATGAAGTCACACAAATTCCAAATGCAGATTTTGGGATAGAAATTTGCACAAAATGATACTTTTCCTAGTCATAATTTGCTTCTAAAGTACATGAATTTCTGATGTTCTTATTTGAGTACATTTGTCCACTGAGCCTCTAGGTACATTCCAAAACCATTTAGTCACACAAATTCTAAAATTCCATTCAACTTGGAACAAAACAACAAAAGAACCAACTAAGAGTCAACCCGTAAATCTTTTGTTAGATTCCCTCTCTTATTTTATCAATTTAATTCAAAAAAGTTTTTTTAAAAAAGACTATACTAGTATTATCCTTATTTTTAATAAAATATATAAGATCTTGCATATTGTTATGTAATTTATGGATGAAATGCTTATTTTGAGCTTGCCAAGTCCATTAATTTATCTCAATTGATTAAGTTAATTTAAAACACAGTGAACCAATTGATTGAGTTAATTTGAATCATATATTGAGATCTAATTTAGGCTGCATTTGGCGTAGCTGGAACTTTTAGCTTTTTCTGGTTGAAAAAGTGCTAGTTGAAAAGTAGCTGATTGAAAAAGTTAAAAGGTGTCCGGCTAAACTGTTATGTTAGTTAAATTATTTTAAAAAAAATATTTAGAAATAATTTAAATTTTATTTTTTTATTAAATTAATATTTTTTTATCGTAAAGACATACGAATATAGATGCAGATATGAAATACAAAAAGAAAAATAGTTAGAAAGTAGCTAAAAACAACTCCCTTTTAGCTTTTCCGAACCCAGGCTGTTTCTCGGTTTGGAACCTAGAAGTAGCTTGTCAAACACTCTAGCTTTTCAAAATCAGCTATTTTGACTAGCAAAAGTAGTTGACTAGCTATGCCAAACAGGGTCTTAGTAGATGAAAAGCTTATTAGGAACTTGTTAAGTTCATTAACTTATCTCTATTCATTGAGTTAATTTAAATCTTAGTTAACTAAATTTAAACCATACATGGTGGGAAATCTTCTAAATCTACCTATGTTGGATAGGCTCAAGTTTTAGTCAAGGACTTTGAGAGTTTCTAAACTTTTCCTTTTAGTTCTTTTTTCTTTATCTCTGAGCTTTCATTTTATACTTGGGCACACGTCTTAATAATGGAGTACAGAGCCACACATTCGTGGAAGTACAAATAGAATATAAAATCACCCTAATTTAATAGACATTCTTCATAGATTTTAAATTATTTTATGCATTATTATAGGGTATATAATGTATTAGAGATCAGGGACAAAACACGACTTCAACTATTCTTTGTATTTCTTTTTAAAATTTTCGTTTGATTTATTTTTACTTATATTCAAATCGAATTAAATCATGTTTGTGCAAAACTCTCTCTTTATCTACATTTTAATAATTTGATGTCGGCACTAATGGGGACGATCGATCAACTCGCAGCAAAAAAGTCAGCAAGAAGTACTTATCTAGAAAGATCTTGATAGCTAAGTTCATGGAGATCATTCAATTCTTCTCACATTCTAATAAGGATCATTCAGTTTTTCTCACGTTCAACTGGTTCTTATGTCAACTCAAGTTTGCTGTCATCAAATTCAAAAACGTTAATTCCATCACAATAGTTGATGTCCTTTTTATTAAAAAAATGCATCGCGTGTTTTTTCTTTCTAATTAATTTACTGGATGATATAAATTAAGAACATTACAGCTTAATACTGCCAAAATAATTTGAATCACAGCATTACTGATCATCTTTTTGTGGACAGCGGAGGAGCCTTGGGACAAAAATCCGCGACTCTGAGCTCAAGTCATCGACAGAAGCGGCGGGAATGGCGGACTTGCATGCCATCGGTGGAGGAAAAAAAAGAACATTCCAAAGTGAGTTGACTTGCTATTTCATTTTAGATATTTCATAACTCAGACGCTGGTTAGTGTGAGCTCTCAAATTTTTTTTTTTCAGAGCAAATCTATGACTAGATCTGAGTCAATAGTGACGTAGATCAAATTTACCATTCAGAATAAACATTTAAATTTGGCTTGCTTGGTTTCAACTTAAAGAATGCTTTAAATTCTTGGTTTTAAATTCTTGTTGACACGCAGGTCGCTCAATGTAAGGTCTTTATTGTAAGGGTCGTAGAATTATTGAGAAGATTGTTAGTTGAAGGAAAAAAAGAACACTCCAAAATGAGTTGACCTACTGTTTAACTTCAAATATTTCTGAAATTATAGATGGTGTAAGCCTTATAAGCACTTATTGCACCTAAAATACTTGAGACTTCGGTGTAAATGGTTTATAATCACTGAATTTGATAGAACGATGTAGTCTGGTTATCAATGGTTCAGCTTCTAACGTTGGAATTGTAGCCTCATGACTACTTGTTGCACCTTAAAAGGTCGATTGAGACTTCGTTGTGTCCCTACTCCCTATGGCCATCTCTCGTGGCTTAAAGTGATACAGATCTAGTCATAAGCTGTAAAAAACTTTCGTAGTTGAGGTGGTTGACTCTTTGAATGTCAAGCAATACTTTTTTAAGGTGCTCAGTTTACTAGTATGTGTACTGATTGTTCAACTCTAGTTACTGAGTGTTTGGTTGCACTTGTTCATCTTTGTGCATCCTAAGTGCTTCATAGTTACCGAGTGCTTTGACTCTTCTAGTTGTTTTGGAATCTTAACACATGCGCTGATAGTCTTAAGATAAACCCTCGCACACTCATAAAATTAGATATTTAGAATTTTTTAATTAAAAAAAAAGGTGCTTGCTACGCTCTATATAATCCACGGCACACTAACACTCCTCTTCACTGCAACACAATGGCGAAGGCGAAGTGCATGGCTCCATTCATAGTATTGTTACTAAGTCTCGCCACACTCGCACTTCCTTCACTTGCCTGCCCCTCCTGCGCAACCCCAAGCCCCCCTCCTCCTAAAAAGACCCACCCTCCGCCGCCGCAGACGCCGTGCCCTCCGCCGCCTCCAAAGAGAACCCCTATCCCGCCGCCGCCACCTAAAATCACACCATACCCTACGACACCGCCGCCACCTAAGATCACGCCATACCCTACGACGCCGCCGCCGCCAAAGAAGACGTGCCCGATCGACACGCTGAAGCTGGACGCGTGCGTGGACCTGCTGGGTGGGCTGGTGCACGTGGTGATCGGCGGGGACGTGACGGCGGAGTGCTGTCCCGTTCTGGAGGGACTCGCCGACCTCGACGCGGCGCTCTGCCTCTGCACCACCATCAAGGCCAAGGCACTGGGCATTAGCCTGCTCCTGCCCGTCGCGCTGGAGGTGCTCATCGACTGCGGCAAGCGCGTGCCGTCGGATTACCAGTGCCCAGCCAATTGATGGATCGATGCGTCGCCCATGCCAGCTCAGCTTTTTATATTATCCGCTCACGTGTGTGTCATGTTGATTAAGCAAGTTTAATCGCAAGAGTGTACGCCTGTTATCCACAAATAGCTTTAATTAATTAGCTAAATAATGTTGTAATAATGGACTTTAACGTGCTTGTTTGTCATCACATAAAATAAATAATTAATGATAATTTCCTATCTTATTGTATCTTAATCATATTGTAGAAGTGATAATAATGATAATGATGCGTTTAGATTTTCGTTAATAATATAATTAATATTCACGAGAAGTCACGGTCGCATCACGCCATCACCTGAATCTCCATCTTGCTGAAAGCTCAGTTATATGCAGGCATCACCTTTATCTGCCGTGTTATTACCCACTATTGTACCTTACTTTTTACTTAACCTGGCCACTCGACTTTCCAACGACTGACTGTTCATCACCAAACCCACGGCCGTCCGCAGGAAACCACGAAACGGGAGAAGGGCTAGAATATTCTCGACTCCAAAGCGCACGTTAGCGTTTCTGTCTAAACCTGCGGCGGCCTTTTATCCAGCCTTCTTTTAGAACACCCCCATCGCCAAACTCACCCCCACTTGCATCCATCGATTCAATCGCCCAGCTTGAGGGGGCGCCTCTTCTTTTTCTTCTGCGATTTGTCTCGATCTGCATCAGGTCGTGGTTTCCGTCACCTGTGCTCTTTCCGGCGAGTTATTTGGTGGGAAAATGGCCAAGAAGAGCGTCGGTGACCTCAAGGAGGAAGACCTCAAGGGGAAGAGAGTCTTCGTGAGAGTGGATCTCAACGTGCCCTTGGATGAGAATCAGAACATCACCGACGACACCCGCATCCGGGCGGCCGTGCCCACGATCAAGTATCTTATGGAGCGCGGCGCCAAGATCATCCTCTGCAGCCATCTGGTCGTTCTCTTCCCCTTGATCCCCATTTTTTCTATACTAATCATGGATCTCATGGAAAGTGATTCTTATAAATGAATCTCCTTGTTTGATGCTTCATGATTTTAGACTACTTCAACTTTTAACTATTGGGAGAATTCATTTTGCTTAAGCTGTACTTTATCTATGCAGCGATGATGTTGCGATCTGAAAGCCTAGATCTTTGAAGTTTTGACTTGTTCAGTGAATTTCTTTGTGTTTTGCGGGTTACAGGAATTTTGTTCCTTAGATTTGCTAATAAGTTTTTTTTACTTTTCTAAGTAATGCTTGTACTTGCTGTTAGGATCTGAAGTCTGAATCTGTTTATTCTTCTTATTACTAGATGTTCATTTCCGAGCAGGTACTTTGTTCATTAGAAAATTTATTCTTCGTAAGAAGTATATTCAAAAGTGGAATTAGTGATTCGCACACTGTCGTGTTGATATCAATGACCACGCTTGTTGCATTTGATTTTTTTTATTTACATTTTATCTCTTTTTTAATTATTTTTATTTTACTTTGCAAGTTTGGTTAGCACTCAAAACTGCACGGGCACTATGGCTGACATATTCAAACAGAAAATTTTAACAGCTATATGTAGTGGAATTTTGAGTTAAATAAAGGAATGATCCAGGGTAAATGAGCGTCCCTGAACTGAGTTTGTGTCGTGACGAGGACCAGTTCAATCAACTGTGTTAGACAAAACCTGTCCTTGTGAGGTCCTATAACTTGTGGTTCGTTTGAATATGATCAGCAAAAGTTAGTACACATAATTTTATCCTTCATTTGTGGTATGCCTCAGCGCCACCCGGGATCCATGCTGAGAATCCTGGCCTCGGGACTCAACAAAACTGTACCTGACAAGTCAACACGAAACCCAAGAGGTACAGAATAGATATAATAACATAAACAGAAGGCCAATCCGGCCACAAATATCCAGATAGAGGACAATAGATACGAGATCGGCGCAACGGTCAACAATACCACGACCGACGCAGCAGTCAATAAGTCTAATATAACAGATATAAAATACAACATTGAACAAATATGTAGCATAACCCACCCAGACTGGTAGTCAAATACTAGCTGTCTATCTATGGTGCTCCATATGGAGCCGCGCCTGAACCTGGAGGCAAGACAAAGGGAGTTAGCGGGAAGCTAAGTAGGGATATAACAAGTTATATTGTGCATGATCAGAATAGAAGAATTTTACCATAATACCATCGTAACTCTACATGTCTCATATATAGCATATAATCAAACTAAAATACGCATCAACATAGTGTCATCACACATAGATAAAACTGAGAGCTTATACAGCATGGTCCGAGACCCTCAACTTTGTGATAGAATGGTCCCTACTGATGGCTCCCCGAATAGCAGAGACGACTGTCCGTCGACAGCTCGCTAGTGTAGCATCCTATACTCAGTACAACCCATCTCGCCGAGGCAATCATCGGGTTGATAACAGAACCGAGACCTCAAGCTCATATTCAATGGCTCTCTCGGTCTAGCACTGACATAGGGAGACAATCGCATGTCTCAAAATATAACAGGCAATAAATTGGGGTACATTGAAATATCTATCGCTAAACATTCAGCTCTCAATGTATGTATATATAAACACATACCGACTACCAACTACCAACTAGCATGCAATACTGGTACCCATACCGTGTTACATATAAACATGTTATGTCAATAAGATAATGACACGAGCAGAACAGACTCAGAATGAAAATCAATAGTAATAACAACAATA
The DNA here is from genome assembly GCA_027563935.2 of Costus lasius. Classification (NCBI taxonomy): domain Eukaryota; kingdom Viridiplantae; phylum Streptophyta; class Magnoliopsida; order Zingiberales; family Costaceae; genus Costus; species Costus lasius. The sequence goes on along the minus strand of CM050447.1, from coordinate 4,323,776 downwards.
AGGAGGTGCCGTTAACTACATATGCAATTGGTACCGTAACAAAGAAAGCAGATAGAATCCCTACCTCAAAAGCAGACATACAGGGATAGATCCAACCAATAATCACAAAATCAGTCAATAGGTCCTAGCAGATGAATCATCATATAAATTCACGTATTATACTAATCCACTTATCATTATCATTAACATGCGGATCCAAGTTAATTAGATGATTCTGTCCAGATCTAGGCTATTTAATCAAGTCCGTCTAATACATATGTCCAAATTTTAATAACATGCATTTGTATAAATACGTACGGAGTCGGGTCGAGGTACTAACCTAGTTCGTAGCCATGTGCAAACGTAAATCACCACGTGAACGTCGGAATACGCAAGAACCAACCCAAATACGTAGATCGAGGCATCAGCACAAACTTTGAGGTTTGCCGGAATAGTAACGTTGGAGTTTGTAACCCACCGGAAACCAAGGGGAAAGATCGTTGTGAGGTTACGTGGCTCATCGGAGCAGTTAATGTCGCCGGAAAATAGCTTTCAGCGCGACAATGTTCGAGCCCTAATTCGCTAGACACAGCAGCCAGAGAAGGCACAGATCGTAGTCGAGGCAAGTTGTCGTCGCCAGAAAGAGGAGAGGAAAGCAATCGCCGGTGCGGAGGAGATGTCGTCGATGCCAAAAGAGACGTCAGCATCTGCACCACTCGAACACGTGAGTGGAGAAAGGAAACAACACCGGAATCGATCGCTGGGGTTAGGGCTTAGTCGTTGCTGGCGCCGGATGTCGCCGGAGCAGTTGCCAGACGTAGGTGGAGGCGCGTGAGAAAGGAGAGCTAACGCAGATCGAAGAGATGGAGCGGCATTCTTTCGATCCGAGAAGACGAGTGCGAAGGCGGGGGAAAAGAAGGAGAAGCGGCACACGCGACAACGAGGAACAGGCAAGGAGTGGGAGAGGCACGGGCGCATAGTAACATGGCAAAGATATGGACGTGACAGGACCATCACATCAAATCAAGGTTTAATTAGAATATTTTAATTGAATTTTCGTCAGTTTTCGATCACGGACGTAACATTCTCCCCACCTTAGAAGAATTTGGTCCACTAAATTCAAACACATTTATTAACGGTTAACAAACAGGATTACAAAAGCGATAATACAATAGTCACTCGTCTAACTCCTCTCTCTTCAGAAATAGATCAGGATATCTCCTTATAAACTCATCCTCATGCTCTCAAGTGGCCTCACTCTCATGATGATTTCTTTCACTTGACTTTGATTAGACTAATAATTTTATTTTTTAATTGGTGCTCTTTGCGATCTAAGATTTCCACGGGCATCTCCGAATATGTGGTATCCTGCCTGACATGAATAGCACAATGCGTCAACACATGTGAAGGATCTCTTATGTACTTACGCAACATGAATATGTGGAATACCGGGTGGATATGCGAGTACATCAGTGGAAGCGCTAATTGGTATGCGACGATTCCAACTCCAATATCTCGAATGGACCAACATATTGTGGGGCCAACTTACCAAAATATCTGAATCTAGCTGTATCCTCTTTGGAGAAACCCGAAAAAACACGTGCTCACTGACATCAAACCCGAGAGGACGCCGTCTCTTGTCCGCATAACTCTTTTGTTGGCTTTGGGCAGTTAATAATTTTTGTTAGATAAGTTGAACCCTCTCAGCATCATACTCCAACATAGTCAGTCCCAATACATGGCTTTCACCTGCTTCGTCTCATAACACTGGGATCTACACCTTCTGCCATATAAAGCCTTGAAAGGTGCCATCTGAATAGCAGAGTGATAACTATTATTATACGCAAATTCCACCAAGTATATGTGACACTCTCAACCATCTTCGAAGCCTAAGACACAAGTCCGAAGCATGTCCTCTAGCGTCTGAATAGTTTGCTCAAACTGACCGTTAGTCTGTGTGTGACAAGCAGTACTAAACGGCAGTTTAGTTCCCAAAGCCTTTTGTAAGCTACCTCAGAATCGAGATGTGAATCGTGGGCCTCTGTCAGAAATAATGCTGGCAGGAACCTCATACAGCTGTATAATCTCACTACAATATAATCTTGCTAGCTTGTCCATCGAGTACGTTTTCCTTATGGGCAAGAAATGGGCAGACTTGGTCAACCTGTCCACTATCACCCAGATCAAGTCGTGGCTAGTACGTGACCTTGGAAGATCTGTCACAAAGTCCTTGGTAATATGTTCTCATTTCCACTCAAGGATTAGAATACTTTGTAAAAGTCCAGATGGTTTCCTATGTTCAATTTTGACCTGCTGGCATACTAGGGGTTGCATACTAGATAACCCCCGACATAATATGCTGCATCTCTTTTCATTCCTTCCTACCAATATGATTTCCGGAGATCCCAATACATTTTCGTGGCACCAGGATGTACTGCGAATCTCGACTTATGTGTCTCTTTTACTAATTCTTCCTTAATAACCTTAGGTACACATAAGCGATTCCAACATCTTATTACATCTTCAACATCTTGAGTAAATTCTTCTCTTTTACCCTTTGTAATAATAGATTGCAGGTACCAATCATTTGGCTGCGCCTCAATAATTCTCTACACAATAGGAGACTGTGCTAACACCATTGTAGTATTCCTACTTAAGGCATCTGTCACTACATTGGTTGTATCCGAGTGATAATTAATCGTACAATCATAGTCTTTCAAAAATTTTACCCATCTACGTTGCCTCATATTTAACTCCTTTTGTGATAATAAATATTTCAGACTTTGATGATCCATGAAAATCTAAAAGGTAACGTCGTATAGATAATGTTGCCAAATCCTAAGAACGAATACTATAGCAGCTAACTCTAAATCATGCACCGGATAATTCTTTTCATGGTCTTTTAGTTGACGTGAGGTATATGTAATGACTTTATCATACCGCTCCTAAACCTTGAAATGATGCATCTGTGTAAACCGTATACCTCTCGTCACCTGGTGGAAGTACCAGTATAGGTGTACTGACAAGTTTTCTTTTTAACTCCATAAAATTATTCTTATAATTTTCATCCTAGGAAAACTTAACTTCTTTCTTTATCAGATTCGTGAGTGGAGTAGCAATTTTAGAAAAGCTCTCAACAAATTTCCTATAATATCCAGTAAGCCCAAGGAAACTCCAAACTTTTGACACGGTCTTTTGACTTTCCCATTCCATGATAACCCTAATTTTCTCCGGGTCTACAGCAATACCTTCGTCAGAAATCACATGTCATAAGAATGTGACTTCACTTAACCAGAAAGCGCACTTGCTATATTTAGCATATAATTACTCTCTTTTAATAGTTTCCAGCACAAGCCGAAGATCTCTCTTGTGCTTTTCTCTGCTACAAGAATAGATTAATATATTATCAATAAAGACTACCACGAACTGGTCCAGATAATCAATGAATACCCGATTTATCATATCCATAAAAGCCCCCGGTGCATTAATCAGGTTGAAGGGCATCACAAGAAACTTGTAGTGCCCATAACGTATTCGAAATGCTGTTTTCGACACGTCCTCACCTCGGATCCTCAATTGATGATATCCTAATCTCAAATTAATCTTCGAATAAATACAAGTACCCTTGAGTTGATCGAACAAATCGTCAATCCGCGGCAAAGGATACTTATTCTTGATAGTAACTGCAGTCAACTGTCTGTAATCAATACACAGTCAAAATGTTCCATCCTTCTTTTTCACGAAAAGGATAGGAGCACCCAGGGAGATGCACTGGTCTGATAAATCCTTTGTCAAGCAGGTCTTGTAATTGTACTTTTAATTCTTCAAGTTCACGAGGCGTCATCCTATACGGGGCTTTAGAGATAGGCGTAGTTTTAGGCTAGAGATCAATAGTGAAGTCAATAGCTCGGCCGGTAATCCAAATAAGTCCTCAGGAAACACATCAAAGAATTTCCCAATAACTGGTACACGTTTAATAGGGATCAGAGTCTGATCCCCCGCATTAACAATATACATCAAATATCCTTAACATCCATTGCTAATTAATCTTCTTACTTGTAGTGTAGAAATAATAGGGGCAATCTGACTAGGTACTCCAGTGAATGTATATGCGATTGACCCATGACGTTTGAATACCACCGTATAGTCGTAGCAGTCCACTATCTCACGGTTATCAAAAAGCCAGTTCATACCCAGAATAACCTTGAAATATGAGAACTCCAGTAACATCATATCCGAGTAGATAATTAACCCTTTAAAACTCAAAGTGCACTGTTGTACCTTTAAGCACGATCGTAATGTACCACCAGAGGATACAGATACGGTCATATCATGCTGGCATAAAATGAGCTCTAATCTCAATTTCTTCACAAATACATACGAAATAAATGAATGTGAGCTATTAGTATTTATCAATAAGCAAATAAGTGTATTATATACTAAAATAATACCTCGCAACACATTGCCGGTCTCGCGTTGTGCATCCTGCTCGGTCAATGCATATGTTTGACCCGTCGTGAGGACCTGAGCCTGCCTATTCTGGTGAGGCGATGACATAAATCCACGGCGAGGAGGTCGGGGCTGTCCTTGAGGAGGTGGGGCAGACCTCTGCGTACTAGGGGCATACTGAGGTTGCTTCCCCTTCGTGGGCAGTCCTTCTTATAATGGCCCATCTCGTGACAATAGTGGCACTATATATACTGGAGTGGGCAATCTCGGAAAATATGTCTGACTTCCCCACACTGATAATACATCATCGGGTCAGGTGAACCCAATACTTGGTAGTGGTGACTAGACCGACCGCATAGACATGGACCCTAGGGCCCATGACTTTCGACCCGGCTAGATCGAACGAGAACCTGATCTTTGCATAGGTGGACTCCTGCTGGCAAAAAACCCAGAGTCCCGAGAATGGCTCGAAGCGGGCGCCTTGCCTTTATGGCGCTTCTGATCAATAGTGTTCTCGCACTTCTTGGATCGGCGAGCCATGGAAACAACAGCTTGGAAGTCCCCAGGAGGTGCTGCATTGCTCCCTCGCTAGATATGAGGGTCCAACCCACGATTGAATTGTTCTGACTGATTAACAACCGTACGAACTATATTCGGAAACATCTTCGATAGCCATTGGAAATCCGCCAAATACTCGTCAACTGATCGCCCATTCTGCTCCAAGGTCATGAATTCATGGCGCAGTGTCTCGCAAAATGTTTTCGGAAAGTACTCGGCGGGGAATGCCTTACAGAAAATATCCCAGTCATAACGAGTTGCGCTAATAGTTTGTTCGAGTACTTCGAACCAATCCTTCACTTCATCGGAGAAGAAGTATACCACTAGCATTACTCTCTGATCATTAGGGTAGTGCAATAGGTTAAGCGTATCGGTCACACTTTGTAACCAGCGTGTGGCCTCCCACGGATCCGGTTGTCTAGAGAAAACCCTGAATCTTCGCTCCCCCATGACAGTATAGCGAGAAGTTAATTCCATTGCTGTAGTTGATGGAGTTTCGTGTGCTCTACGTCGTGGCGGTTCTTGGACAGGGGCTTTGGAGCATGTCTCCTACTCCTAACTTCTCTAAGGTCATCGTCGTGTTAAATACGCAGAGCTGTAATAAAAGGTTCTTCCCTTCTCTCTTTACCAGAGCTAGAAGCCCTATGCATCCAACTAAGCGGTAAGCTTATCGCTTTGTGAGCTAACCTGGCCATCCGTCCAAAACGAGAACTCTTCTTTGGTGTCATTTCCTGTAACACAACAACAACATACTTTACAATGATTAGAAAGCCACATATTATCAAAATCAAAAACGGTTAACACTAATGCGTCTCTTAAATCCTAATATTTTATCCTAAGTTCTTAAGTCCAATTTAAGACCCTAAGCCAAATCCTCTGATACCACTAATTGTTATGACCCTGAGCGCCACCCGGGACCCACGCCGGGAATCCCGGCCTCGGGACGCAATAACACTGTACCTGACAAGTCAACCCAAAACCCAAGAGGTATAAAACAGACAAAATAACATAAACAGAAGGTCAACCCGATCACAAATATCCAGATACAAGACAACAGACATAAGAGCGGCGCAACGGTCAATAGAGTCAACATTACCACGACCGACGCCGCGGTCAATAAGTCTAATACAACAGATATAAAATACAAACAAATATGTAGTATAACCCACCCAGACCGATAGTCAAATACTAACTATCTATCTATGGTGCTCCAAATAGAGCCGCGCTTGAACCTGGAGGCAAGACACAGGGGGTTAGCCGGAGGCTAACTAGGGATATAGCAAGTTATATGGTGCATAATCAGAATAGAAGAATTTTACCAAACTCTACATATCCTATATATAGCGTATAATCAAACTAAAATACGCATCAACATAATGTCATCGCACACAGATAAAATTGAGAGGTGATACAACATGATCCGAGACCCACAACTCTATGATAGAGTGATCCCTAAGAAGGCTCCCCGAACAATAGAGACGGCTGTCCGTCGACATCCCACTAGTGTAGCGTCCTATACTCAGTACAACCCATCTCACTGAGGCGATCATCGGGTTGACAACAGATCCGAGACCTCAAGCCCATATCCAATAGCTCTCACGTTCTAGCACTGGCACAGGGAGACGATCGCACGTTTAGAAATATAACAGGTAATAAACTGAGGTATATTGAAATATCTATCGCTAAACATTCAGTACTCAATGTATGTATATATAAACACATACCGACTACCAACTACCGACTAGCATGCAATACTGATACCCATACCGTGTTACATACAAGCATGTTATGTCAACAAGATAATGACACGAGCAGAACGGAATCAGAATGGTAATCAATAGTAATAACAACAATAAGAAGGTGCAACTAACTACACATGCGGTTGACACCGTAACAAAGGAAGCAGATAGAATCCCTACCTCAAAAGGAGACGTACATGGAACAGATCCAACCAATAATCACGAAATCAGTCAACAAGTCTTAGCAGGTAAATCATCGTACAAGTTCACGTATTATACTAATCCACTTATCATTATTATTAACATGCAGATCCAAGTTAATTAGGTGATTCTGTCCAGATCTAGGTTATTTAATCAAGTTCATCTAATGCATATGTCCGGTTTTTAATCACATGCGTTTGTATAAATATATACGGAGTCGGGTCGGGTACTAACCTAATTTGCAGCCACGTGCGAACATAAATCATCACGTGAACGCCATAATACGCAAGAACCAACCCTAATACATAGATCGAGGTGTCGGCACGAACTTTGAGGTTTGCTAGAATAGTACTGCCGGAATAGTGACTTTGCCGGAACAGTAACGTTGGAGTTCGTAACCCGCCAGAAACCAAGGGGAAAGGTCGTCGTGAGGTCACGTGGCTCGTCGGAGCAGTTAACGTCGCCGGAAAATAGCTTTCGGCACGACAATATCCGAGCTCTAGTTCGCCGGACGCAGCAGCCAAAGAAGGCATGGATCGGAGTCGAGGCACATTGCCATCGCCAGAAAGGGGAGAGGAAAGCAATCGCCGGTGCGGAGGAGATGCTGTCGATGCCGGAAGAGACGTCAACGTCCGCACCACTCGAACACATTAGTGGAGAAAGGAAACAACGCCGGAATCGATGGGGTTAGGGCTTCGTTGTCGTTGGCACTGGATCTCGCCGAAGCAGTCGCCGGACGTAGGTGGAGGCACGTGAGGAAGGAGAGCGAGCGCATATCGAAGAGATGGAGCGGCGTTCGTTCGATCCGAGAAGACGAGTACGAAGACAGGGGAAAATAAGGAGAAGCGACACACGCGACAACGAGGAACGGGCGAGGAGTGGGAGGAGGCTCGGACGCACAGTAACATGGCAGAGATGATGGACGTGACAGGACCATCACATCAAATCAAGGTTTAATAGAATATTTTAATTAAATTTTCGACCGTTCTCGGTCACGGACGTAACAATTTGTATGTCAATATTGGATTCTCTCTTGAGTTGTATTAGGAAGCCCTATTTCTAACAAACTGGAACCTTCTTTCTGGATTCTGCGTTTAGTGTAAAAACACGGAACTATAATTATTTGATGTGGTTAATCCTCGAACATTCTAGTTTTAGCATCCATTCTTTAAACATAGTATTCCTAAATTTCTGATGCTTATGTGACAAGCAGTTGTCTTAATTGTGCTACTCTTTTGTTTTTCTTCATCACTTAACAGTGTTACCTGAATGGCTTCATCATTTTTGTTATTATTCTGGTGTTTCTCCTTTTGATTATTTGTTGGTTTACAATACTTAATGAAACACTTTTAAGTAGTTGAGAGAAAAACCAAGCAAAAATTATCTTGATGATTAGGGCAACAGAAGTTAAATAAGGTATTAACGGGTAGAGTCAGTAATGGATCTATAACCATCTATAACCAAACCCTAACCCGAAAAGAAAGAAAAACATAAAACATTTATTCTAACACTCCCCCTCAAGCTGGAGTAAAAATATTAATCAGCCCCAGCTTGTTACAGTGTGATTGAGTCTAGTTGGTCCCAGAGATTTCGTGAAGATATCTGCAATTTGGTCTTCGGACTTTAGATACGGAGTGATAACTAGATTGTTATTGATGGTTTCCTTGATGAAATGACAATCTACCTCAATATGCTTGGTTCGTTCATGAAAAACTAGATTATTGGCAAGGAAGATGGCAGCTTGGTTATCACAGAACATACTCATCGAACTGGAGCTTTCTATTCCACATTCATGTAGAAAGTTTCTTAACCACAGTATCTTACACACTGTATGTGCTATAGCTCTGTATTCAGCTTCACAGCTTGACCTAGCTACCACACTTTGTTTTCTACTTCGCCACGTGACAAGATTACCACCAAGATAGGTGCAATAACCCGAGACCGATTTTCTATCATCGACATTGCCAGCATAATCTGGATCTGAATATGCCTCAATTCTAGTGTGTTCATTTTTGTGGTACTTTAATCCTTGACCAGCAGATCCTTTAATATATTGGACTATCCGAATAGCAGCATCCCAGTGGCACTGTTTGGGTTGCTGCATGAACGGACTAACAATGCCAACAGCATGAGAGATATCTGGTCCAGTGACAGTAAGATAATTAAGCTTGCCTATCAACCGTCGATATTGAGTTGCATCAATGTATTTAGAGTCTATATTCACACTGTACTTCTGATTTGAAACTAAGGGAGAATCAACTAGTTTGCAATCGCTCATCTCAATTTCTTCTAGAAGATCCAGAACATATTTCCTTTGAGACATAAAAATACAGTTTCGCTTATAAGCTATTTCGATCCCGAAAAAATATCTCGGCTTTCTCATATTTTTTATAGAGAAGTGAAATTGTAAGTGAAGCTTAGTTTTCTCAATCCCCTGAGTATCATCACCGGTAAGAAGGATATCGTCAACATAAACGACTAATATAATGATGTCGCGCTCTGAACGATGAATGAATATAGAGTGATCAGCCTGACTGTGACGAAAACCGGCCGATGTCATTATCTGTGAGAGCTTTTGGAACCAAGCACGTGGACTCTGCTTGAGGCCATAGATCGACTTATGTAACCTACACACCATCTCCCCCTGAGCAATATAGCCTAGCGGTTGCTCCATGTAGACCTCTTCAGAAAGATCACCATACAGGAAGGCGTTGGTAACATCCATCTGGTGAAGAGTCTATATTACAATTGAGAGCCAGGGAAAGTAAACACCGAACAGAATTAAGACGAGCCACTGGGGAGAAGGTATCATGATAATCGAGCCCAAAGACTTGAGAAAAGCCCTTAGCAACCAAGCGTGCTTTGTGGCGAGCAATAGATCCATCCGCATTATATTTCACAGTGAAAACCCACCGACAGGGGACAACCCGAGCTCCAGGTAGGGGTGAGACAAGGCTCCAAGTCCGGCGAGCCTGTAAAACTACCATTTCAGCGTCCATAGCTTGTTTCCACTCAGGTACGAGCATAGCCTGTAGAGGAGATGTAGGAAGAGAACACGATGACAAAGCAACAGAAAGAGCACGATATAAAGGAGACAAATGAGCAAGGGAGACATAGTGAGAAATGGGAATGCGAGAGGAAGTGCACCTGCCTTTACGCAGTGCGATGGGATGATCATCCTCAGGAACCTCCGGCAAAGAAGGGACCGCGGGGGGAGGCCGTGAACGGCGATTGTAAACTTGCAAAGGAATGACATAGGGGGCGGAAGTTGCAGGAGAAGAGGGAATAGGGGAAAGCAATAGAATGATCAGAACCTGAAGAAGGTCCGGGGAGGAAGATGAGTCCTGGGTGAGGGGAAAAAAAGACTGAGACTCATGAAAGGTAACATCAATACTGACAAAGGTCCTACCACTAGAAGGATCAAAACAACGATATCCTTTCTGAGTACGAGAGTACCTAATAAACACACACTGAGTAGCCCGAGGACTAAGTTTTCAACCCCCAGACTCAAAACATGAACATAACAAAGGCACCCAAAGACACGAGGAGTTAGAGAGAAGGGGACGCGAGACGGAAAAACAAGGGAAAACGGCGAGCGACCGCCCAAAGCTGGAGTAGGAACATGATTGATAAGAAAGGACGCCGTAAGGACCGCGTCAGGCCAAAAAGAATGAGGAACCTGCATGTGGAACAATAAAGTGCGAGCCACATCAAGAAGATGACGATTCTTGCGCTCGGCAACCCCATTCAGAGAAGAAATATAGGCACAAGTCGTCTCACGCAGGATGCCATGATCAGTGCAAAAAGAATGGAAAACAGAACTAGTATACTTCAAAGCATTATCAGAACGCAAGATTTTAATGGAAACCCCAAATTGGTTTTTTATTTCAGCATAAAAGTTGCGAAATACATCAAAGACGTCAGACCGTTTAACTAAAACATAACACCAACACAAACGAGAAAAATCATCGATAAACGTAACAAAATACTTATGACTCTCACGACCAGGTACAAGACTGGGACCCCAAATATCAGAATGGATGAGATGGAAAGGCTGTAAGTGGCGTGTAGTAGTGGCAGATGGCAAGGTGGCACGATGATGTTTACCCAGCTCGCAAGTTTCACAAGTAACTAAAGGCGGCGATGGTAAAGACATGACTTGTTGGAGACGAGCAAGAGACGGATGACCAAGACGGTGATGCCATAGAAGTGGAGAAACGATAGTAGATGAGAGAGCACGAGGAAAGGTAGACGCAATGAGAGTGTAGATACCGCCCCGGCTAGGCCCCCCACCAGTCGTCTTCTTCGTCCGGAGGTCCTGAAATAAACAATGAGAAGGTAAAAAAGTGACACTACAATGGCACTGAGAAGTGAATGCACGAATTGAAAAAAGATTAACGGGAAATGAAGGTATATACAACACATGAGAGAGAGTAAAAGTGGGGGATATAGAAATGGTGCCAACCCCAACAACGGGAACAAGGGAACTGTCGGCAATAGATACTGAGGGATAAACCCCATCGAGTGAAATAAACAAGGCACGGTTATCTGTCATATGAGAAGATGCACCAGAATCAACAATCCAAGTGGACCCAGAGGAAGCAAGAGTAGCTATACCCGAGACCGGAGTAGAAGCAGCGATAAACGTAGATGACCCGGCAGTAGAATTCGAGGCCGATTGAAGCAGTCGTTCATATTCAGTAGCCGAGATAGTGACTGTGTTATTCACTGCAGGAGCAGGAGAAGGACTAGATAAACTAGCATCAAGAAAGATGGCAGCGCGGGCAGAGGAGTTGCCAAGCTTTTGCCACGACTACGCCCGCGACTAAGACCACGCCCACGACCAAAAGAGGAGGAAGCATAAGGAACAGCCAAAGCACTAGGAACCTCCTTGGGTTGTGCAGAAGCAGTAACACGTAATAAGCGAGAGAAAGCCCCCTGTAGAGTTGTGATAGTAGAATCCACCAATAGCGGAGAACTAATAGCAGAGTATTGAGGATTCAGACATGACAAATATTTGGCTACTAAAAATTCCTGTCTCCGCTGAAGGGTGACCTCAATATCAGAAGATGCAGGGTGATATTGACAAAGTTCATCCCATTTGCCTTGTAATAGGCCATAAGTTTCCTGAAAGGAACGATCTCCTTGCTGTAAATTAATAATCTCCTCATACAACCGAAGTACATGACTAAGATTCTGGCGAGATGCATAAGTACTAGAGAGAAACTCCCAAGCAGACTTGGTGGTCTGTTGATACATAATGGTTGAGGCAACTTTACTATCCATACTGTGGAGAAGAAGGTTTAGCACAGCCATATCAGAACGACGTCAGGCCTCATAAGAGGAGTCAGTAGGAGGAGGAGTAGCTTGGGTAAGGGATGTTCCTTACCATGAGACCCAAGAAAAGACGAACTGACTAAGACCATAATAAAAATTGGTGCCGTCAAACTTAACAATATTTGTCCCGAAAGTATTATCGGGCTTTATGCCTGAGTTAGATGAAAAGGGATCCATGCTGATATGCTAAGAGTTCGAACCAAATAATAAAAGGAACACAGGACAGGAGATAAAAAACTAGCCAGATATGTGAACCAAACAGCCGGCGTATAACTCAGCCACAAAAAAGATGTTGAAAAGTAGCAAAATAGTGTCCACGTAGAAGAAACAGCAGTAGAGAGTTAATGTAGAACAGCACCTGAAGCACGCAGCCGTAAGGAAAGATCGCAGCGTGAAGAGAGACGAGGCGACGATGGCGGGAAAAGGAAGTCACGCTTCCGCCCTCACTAGAAGAACAAAACCATTAGAAGAGAGGCAACAGTGACTGCAGGTATCGGAAGAAGATGGCGCGGGCATGAGGCATTGCAGTCCGCCGGAAGAAGAGAAAAGCGGATGAAATAGCGGCGGAAGGTCCAGCGATAGATGGCGCTAGAAGAAGATGCTCCTCCCATCCCTTTTCTACTCCTTTTTTAGGGTTTTCTGATGAGAAGCGAGGAGCCAAACGAGTAGAGGGCGATCGATCGAGTTACGGACGCCATGACAAACGCGGTTATGATTCCTTCCTTGATGATGTCCGGCAAGAAGAAGAAGGTAAGCAGGAGCGCTTCACGTAGCCATGCCCAAGGCTAACGCATAATGGCACCATGATTGCGAGACTCACAAGTTTCCGCCTGATTCGAGTACGATCCAAAAACAAAGAATAGAGAGACAGGGGAAGGGAGGGGGGTGGCGAGGGTGGCGGCAACAGGCAGGAAGGATCCTCTGATACCAAGTTGAGAGAAAAACCAAATAAAAATTATCTTGATGATTAGAGCAACAAAAGTTAAACAAGGTATTAACGGGTAGAGTCAGTAATGGATCCATAACCATCCATAACCAAACCCTAACCCGCAAAGAAAGAAAAACATAAAACATTTATTCTAACATAAGTAAATTTCTCCATTTCTTTCTAATGTTTATACATTGTTTTACCTTTTTCTGACGTGAGAATGTTAATATTTTATACCTAATATATATTCATTTGATCAAAATGGCACTGAAGTCTCTTAATCAATTTTTCAGGGCCGACCTAAAGGTGTCACCCCAAAGTACAGTCTGAAGCCTCTGGTACCCAGGCTCTCTGAACTCCTCGTTGTTCACGTATGTATCAAGATTTGTTCTTGCCTTCTAAGAATTTTCAACTTTTGGGTTGAATTTCTTTTGCTACCTAATGATACCTGGACTGTCATAGGTTGAGATGGCCAACGACTGTATTGGTGTGGAAGTTGAGAAGCTGGTGGCTGCATTACCTGATGGAGGTGTTCTACTTCTTGAGAACGTGAGGTTCTACAAAGAAGAAGAAAAGAATGATCCGGAGTTTGCAAAGAAACTAGCTGCTCTTGCTGACCTCTATGTTAATGATGCCTTTGGCACAGCGCACAGGGCTCATGCTTCTACAGAGGGAGTTACCAAATTCTTAAGGCCAGCAGTTGCTGGCTTTCTGATGCAGAAGGTGTTTTCTCATTTAGCAAATGCAGTCTCTATCGTTACCTACTCATTTTATGCCTTTTGTATAGCTTGTAACTTACTGTGTTCATCTCTCTAGTTAAAGTTAATAGAATTACGTGGATAGCTCGTAACGCACTGGAAAAATATACTATTTTGGCAAAATTTTCTTGTTTAGTTTCAAATTGGCATCTATAGTTCGAAAAATTGCAAATTAGTCCCAGGAGTGTTGATATTCTTGCAATATAGCTACTATATTTTTAGATTTTCTTGCAAATTGACCATTTAACTTGAAAAATATAGATTTAGCCATTATATTTTTAATCCTTTTTTTCCTTATTTCTTTATGCCAATTGGTCTTGCGAGGATTGTAGGGGATAATTTGAAAATACAACTAATTTATGGGGCCAATTTGCAATTAAATATCTTCTCTTTTCTGTCATATTTTACCTGCCAGTTAAGGTAACTCTCCTACCTTTCAGGAACTTGATTATCTTGTGGGAGCCGTAGCAAGCCCGAAGAGGCCATTTGCTGCCATTGTTGGTGGCTCCAAGGTTTCAACTAAAATTGGCGTCATAGAGTCGTTGTTGGAGAAGGTAGATATTCTCATCCTTGGTGGAGGTATGATATTCACATTTTACAAGGCACAAGGATACTCGGTTGGATCATCTCTTGTAGAGGAAGACAAGCTTGATCTCGCGACCTCACTTTTGGGGAAAGCAAAGATTAAGGGTGTCTCTCTACTGCTACCTACTGATGTTGTTGTCGCTGACAAGTTTGCTGCAGATGCAAATAGCATGGTACGCCCCTACCCATTTCAACTTCATTATACAAATGTAGGTTGTAGTTTGACTTGCAAAGACTAGAAAGGAAGATGCGTATTGGCCTGGTACTAGCTTTTTTCAGCTTGATACTACTACAATGGTCTGCTATGAAGATCATAGGAAACTATTAATCTTGAAGTCTGGGTACGCTGACATTGCTCTTGGATCTGCAGGTTGTACCGGCTTCTGGTATCCCTGATGGTTGGATGGGTCTTGATATTGGCCCCGACTCCATCAAGGCATTCAATGAAGCTCTGGATACCACCAAGACCATCATATGGAATGGACCTATGGGAGTGTTCGAATTTGAGAAGTTTGCTGCTGGGACCGAGGTAAATGACTACACTAAATAACCAACGTTAGGCAGTTAACCTCAACTCGTCTGCAACTAAAGCTAATCAAATCCACTGTGCAGGTAATTGCCAAGAAATTGGCCGATCTGAGCGCAAGCGGAGTCACCACCATCATCGGTGGTGGAGACTCGGTGGCGGCTGTCGAGAAAGCTGGGCTGGCTGACAAGATGAGCCACATCTCCACCGGAGGTGGCGCTAGCTTGGAGCTACTTGAGGGCAAGTCTCTCCCCGGTGTTCTAGCCCTTGATGATGCCTGAACCGCAATCAGTCGTTTCTAACTGTTATAACCCCCACCTGGAGCAATTTGATTTTGCAAGAGCCGTTGTTACCTTCTGTCGTAAAATTTCCCTTCGGATTTGTAGACGCGTTGAATAAATATGCTTGCCTGGGAATCAGGGATGAATTATGGTGAGAACGAAAACTAAACATCCTAGAGTATGTGCCCTTTTATTTGTGAAAATCTCATACTTTTGAGGACATTTTGTGTTGCTAGTTTAATAGTATCTCTGGGCGAACTGCTAGAGTGCTAGTGGCTGGAGATTGTTCTGTCATCATCTTTGAAGTAATATTAAGGGAAAAATTATGAAATATATTGTACCCAACGATAGTAAACCTCACCGAGGCCAAAAGGCTGGAAACAAAATATAATATATTCTATTAATCGTGCTATACCAGAAGAGTATTTTTATAATATTATTTTGTAAGTGGCGTTGTATAAATCTGTCAGCGAGCTATGCAGAAGTTCGTCTATCATCTGAGGACGATGAGTTGCTTAGCCGGTTAGTAGAGCTGTCAACTGGTTAGGTATCTATGTTTTTAATTAAATCTAAACTGATTCAATTGCAAAAACCCATTGCTTGGCTCTGGTATTCTATTATATAATTTGACTATGAGTCGGATATTTAGTCGAGTACTCTTATTATAAAATCTAAAATCAAATTGAGTATTTAATCGGGTACTTTATTATATAATTTGAACCCGAGTTAGATATTTAGATGGGTACTGTGATTATTTATTATTTATATTTTATAAAATATAATTAAAAATAATTAAAAATAATTTATATAATTATTATTTATTATTTTTATATTTTTAATAATAATAGATATTTATATAATAATTATTTTATTATTATTTATATTTTAATAATAAAAATATTTATATTTATATTTATTATTGAAATCAGATATGAGTATACATCCTTGAATCCGAACTTGATTAAAATCCGATTCATCAAACCTAACACCGTTCTACTTAGCTAATTGGGTACCGAACTCATTATAAATGGATCTAGTTGAGTCAAGTAAAGTACTCGTCTAAACCTAGTTAAATTTCCGCCCTAACTAGTTAGCCCTTTCTTTATCTTTATAATGATCATTTTTTTGTTAATATTGTGATGTCTATTTTAAATTTTGTATAGATTTGATTCCGTATATCATGAAAAGATATTTTTTCAAATACCGTGATATATTTTATACTAGATCAATCCAATTATCATAAGATTGAATTAATGTTTGGTCAATATTGTGGATAGTGATTTATGAGTACAAAATTCAAATTGTGAAAAATAAAATAAAATATATAACTCGTACTAATATACAATTAAAGTTCACTTTACATTAAAGTAAAAAAATTATATGTGAAAAAGAAAATTATAAAACAAATATAAAATTATGATTTGAGTTCAATTTAAAAAAAAACAAATTGGTTCAAAGCTTTCTTTTACTTTTTTGGTTCAAAGCTTTCTTGATAGAGCGGATATGTAGAGGCATTTAAACACAAGGTACACATGGCAATTCATTAGTGGCCGATTAAATCGTTTGCGCATGCACATTATTCCGATTATTTCGGTCGGCTTACTAAGCAGAACAAATCACCTTTAAAATTTAAATTCCGTCATTACGAGACCAATTAGTGTAACACTGTAACTCCAACGTTCCCTACACAGCCACCGAATTCCAAATCCAGCATTTCCACCAAATCGCCGGACTTGGTGAACGGATCCGTCCGCAGCCATGGAGGTGTGAACAAGCTGCGGAGGTGGATGAGGGACGCCGGCCTGGACGTCTGGGCCATGATCGACGACGCCATCTCGTTGGCCGCGGCCGACCACGCCGCCCCAGGCCTCCGCGCCCGCAGGGACGGCATCGTAAAGCGACTCTATCCTGCATTCCTGCGGCGGCGCCCATCGAGTGGCAACACAGCAAATGTCCATCTGCGATCGCTGCCATCGAACCCATTTCGCCGCCGCCGACTGCAATCCAGAAGGAGGAGAAGGTGGAGAGTCGGCCTATACACAAAGAAGATCAGAAGCAGCAGCCGAACCCCCTCGACGATCCGGTGAGGCTCGCTGCGGCAAGGAAAAGGCTCCGTGAGAACTATCTAAAAGCAGAGAAGGCGAGGACTAGCAAAGTTACTAAGGTAATTGAGATCCCCCAAATCCCCATCAAGCCTATCGCCTCCGTGGATCGCATTCAACGCAAAGCATATTCTCTTCGCGGGAAGAGCCACTGATGCGCGGTTACCTCTGCAACTCATCTGAATCTCCGTTGTTCATCTGGTCCATACCTAAACCTAAATGGTCCAATCTGAAAATTTGGATTACATGTGGGAATATGTAAAATGTTGATTGACTTTTATTAATTAATTGATTCTTTATTATCTTAGAAAAATATAACTTTATTATTAAAATGTTGATTGACTTTTAGTGATCATAATTCTCTTCTCTTCGCTCCACCTCGGACACTCTCACGCTCATGCTTAAGCTTGTAGATTATTTGATCAACTAAATAGTTTGGGATAATTTATTTTTTTGAGAATATAAGAACTAATCTCACTATGTTTTTAAATTGTAAATTGGGCCGAATCATACTTTTCTTGACTTGGCCCAAGACCCAAATTCAATTTAGAAGAACTCAACCTAATATGATTTTCAAAAAGACAAAATTTATAGTTTGGATTGCGTTAGATAAGGTTATCTCAGTGGATATTTTGAACATTATAACTTAAAGTAATAGCAAAATATACTAGTAGAGAGATGTCATTATCAGAAATTTTGTATTTGGAAGGGAAAAATAATTAGGAAAACATTTTCAGTGTATATATTAAGGTGAATCCATGTTATGTACCTAATTAGGAAATTATGTTGCATAATTTATAATTATATGAATTGATCCGATCTAATAAGTTTGGGTGATTAGCCTAAGTATTGGATGTAACAACTAAGATAAAAAATCATTATTAATATATTTTTCTTATTAATTTTTATATTAATTTTCAGGGACTATTTATTCAATCTTATCCGTCTTTCCTTTTTTAACTATTTTTTTTTCTTTGCTCCCCTTCCCTCTGTGTTTACTAGGAGGGATAGATTTTTAGAGGATAAAAAACTTGAGAGGAAAAAAAATTTAGATGGAAAGAAAAGTATTTAGTAAAATTCTTTTTTGCATTTGCTTGTGAGGAAAATTAGAAGAAAAATAAGAAGGATTAATCATTTGTTGCGTTCGCGCCAGCTGCTCTTTTCGCATGATTGGGCGAATTAAAAATGGGGGATTTTATACATTTTCATCCCTCTTATTTTCTTTCATTTTTTATCTGTCTTTCTTAATAAACGAAGAATTTTATTAGAACTCATCTCTTCTTTCCTAAAATCTCTCCAGGTAGTTTGTGTCTTCTCTCTCTTCATAGCTTCCTTTGAAAATTTTTCCTAGACGGGGGAATGTTGAGCAGGAGTGAAGCTGATCGTATATATTGTTTTAAAATTTGTATAGCATTGATTCATCCGTGTTGTGTAGATATACATGAAATTTAGAACAGCATCAACGTTTGATAGAGGCACTTCTCAACATTCCTAGGCGGCGTTCCCCGCGTAGGAAATTTTTTCGCTTCCTTTCCCTTTGTAAATAAATTCCAAGGCTGTGTATGGTTTAGAATCAAAAATATTAAAAAAAAGTTAAAATATGAAATTTTGTTTTTAGAAATATAATTAAATTAGAAAATTTGATATGGAAAATTAGATCCTGAATACTAACCTTTTTTTTTAGAAAAATTTGTCATGCTCTAAAAAAAGAAATACAATTACTTTAAAACTTTTTTCCCAATCTCTCCCTTTCTCTATTCTAATTAAGAGTCATCATTAATCTTGTAATGGAGAAGAAAATGAAAATATAAAGTCCGGGGAAAAGTTTATAAATTGGCCAACTTAGTAATTGATGAAGCATACAAAAAATATTTGTGAAGAAATTCTCTATAATAAAAATTAACGTCATTATTTGAAAAGTTACGTTCCTTCATTAATTTAATTTAATTAATATATTCCAATAATTGTTTTCCTTTAGCTTTATTAAGTTATTTAATCTAATTAATTTTATAAAATGATGTAGAGAAGAGGTATATTTAACTTATAAATAGAGGCAATTTCTTTTAATTTGATATTAATGAAAATAATATCTTAATAGAGAGAAAATAATGGCTTCTTTTCAGGCCCTACGTTATTTTTTTTTTCTTTGTGTGGGAATTGGAAATTTTGCATTAGAACAAATTTTTTTCCCCTTTTAAATTTTATTTTGTAAAAAAAAAATCTATTTTTTAGTATTACTTGACTTAATTTTACTGGGCATCGAATAGAAGATTGTACCCCCTTCATGCCCCGCACTGGGACCACATCCCATGCTATTTGTGTTACAGAATCTAGTGGCAAATCTACCACAGCCGACATGGGAAAGAAGTCATAATGGCATGCGTCAGTCATCTGCGGTGGAATTACGAGATTATTATATAAATCATATATTTTTATCTCCTATAACCGAACGCTGCGGTCGGCCGCCGGCACAGCATTCAGCCACCCAACAGTAATAGACAAATCAAGAAATACCGTTACAACAGTTGCCACAAAACCGTTACGACAGTTACCACGTGACGCGAGAGTACATAGAGAGTGAAGCGGGCGGGAGACCAACGGTCAAAGCGGCGTACAATGATGGGGGAATCTATCTGCGCAACCTCTGAGTCGCCTGCCGCCCTTTTCTCCTGCAACACAGGCGACGCCGGCAGCAGCGGCGGCCCCCATGCTCCGGGACCGACCATCTATGTCCATGTCCTCTACTTTTCTGTGCGCCACTGCTCACCTTTCTCCTTTTCCCTCCCTCCCCTTAACTTTAACCTTAATTAGCCACTGATTCTCATCTCTGTCTCTGTTTCTCCCGCGATTGAATGGAGAAAAAGATGATAAAATGAAAGGTTCAGGATCAATTTGCGTGGATGAGACATAGAGGTCTGCGAGTGGAGATTCTGCAGGCGCAAAGGGGGATGGTTCAATTAAACACCCCAATCATTGGAGGGGTTACAAGAAAGAAGCAGAGATATCTTTTCACAGTGTAATGTGATGGATGAACCAGTGCAGTAACCTAAACCAGTAGCATCACATGACCTCCGATGGCCTGCCTCCAGTTCATGGCATGGAGGTACTCATGGACTGCCTCTCCATGCACATGCTGAGCTTTTGCCCCCGAGAAGGGAAAGAACAACCCTACCCTTGTTGCCAAAGTTCTGAATAATTCTTGAATACAAAGCAAACCCTAGCTACTTCTCAGTGGCTGAGAGCTTTTGAGTGAAAAAACTAGGCGCTCCAGAGATCAGATGAGGCCTCTTTTTAGTTGAATTATTGTGGACCATGGCTTGCAAATAGGTGGATGAACATGGAAAGATGAACGAAGGCCCCAAAAGTTACTCAGGCTTTCGTCTCCTGCAAGCCCTAGAATTGGGCAATTCATGGACCCTTGGCAAGCAAAAGTGAGAAGGGTCAATTTTGTAAAGATCATCAGTCAATGTGAGATGCATGATGGTCAAATCTTGGGTTCTAAAGTGTGAGATGCCAAGCTCATGTCCACTCCAACTATGAAGAAAATAATCTTAAGTAAAAAAGTGAAGTCAGGCTTTTTGTATTTTTTTTGCACAAGAAAACTAAGAAATTTTTGGAGTCCAATGGCTTGTCTAACCTAATATCCATCAGTTGGGATTGGGAAGTGGACAACGCTTTTTGTGCATCTAGGACACTTGTATTTCATTGTAAACTTAGCAAAAGCTCTTGACAATAGTAATGCTTAAGCCTGATTGAGCAAAATATGTGTTTGATGCACATATTATTCATTGAATGTTATTCGATTCATACATTATATATCAGTTGTTGTTTAATATACGCGCATGTGCAATACACATATGTTAAATTACTAATACGCATGATGATATATGAAGAAAATAAGGAGATAAAAAGAGCTAAGAGTGTCTTTATCAATTGTAATGTGGTATTTTATATAAATTTTTATTGAATTGTAATGTGGTATTCGAGCAAAATTGTTCTTCCAAATAGTAATAGGAATTATAGCAGCGTCGTCTCCTTGTATGACCTCAAGCTATCCCTGTGGCTTGAGTTGAAAAAAGTGCTGATGTCAATTACCATCTTAGTCAACACGCTCAACCCCAAAAAAACATGGCCTGTGGCAAACTAAAAGTCTAAAACAACAAGACTTGGCAGGGAGAAAGGGTGCTGCTGACTTTGAATTGGCACATGAAGAGTTTTTGTCCCTTTTGGTGGCATTTGGTGGCACTAGTATTTATTGCCCCAACTCTGTCAAGCCCTAGGAAATGACAAGACCATGCAGGAGATTGGGTTACAGCAATTGAAGCACGGCAAGATTTCTTTTATTGTTCCTCTGACTGACACCGTAGCTATCTATAAAAAATCTCCAGCTCCATCTCTCACTTTATCAAGGGTAGACTTTTCCATCTTTATTAATTATAAGGAAAGTGGATGAATGATGAATCCGCCTTTGGAGATTGGCTGACTGATCATTTATATTGGAATTAAGTGGTGGCATGATAAGACTTGACATCCCTAGCAGTACAAATTGACTCCAGCGATAATTTTGCATGCATCACAAGGAAAGCTATTATCAATAAAAAAAAAGAGACACAAAAGTTCTCCATGAAATAGACCAGATTGTGTTACAGAAGAGGAAAGTGAATGCTTATCGTTTAGATAACAGTGATCGCACACTTAGGTTGCATATGGATGCTTTCACAATGGCCATTTGGAGGATGATTATAGTTATCACTCCCTAGTGTGTCCCATTTGAGAATCCAACAATTGTGTTTTGAGTTCTTAACTTGTTCCTAAATATCATTGCTTTTGCCATCTCTGGAACACTCGCCAAGTACTAGAGACTACTCTGAAGCATCACGAAAGAAACCTCCCTTTGAAATTATCAACACATAAAGATAATTTATATCCTAATACATATTTATATATGATGATATCATCAGTTTGCTTTCATTAGATTGTGCATAATTCATAGTTTAGTAAATGAATTACACAGGCAGCTAAATTATGGAATCAATAGGATGATTATCTACTATGCCATTAGAAAGAATAAATTAAAGAAAAATTTTGACTATATTTCTTTAGACGAAAAATACATTGAATATAGTAGAAAAGGCTTACGATCATTTCAATGTTCAAAGGTTTAGAGATGAAGATGCGTTCATGAAACTAACCCTATAAAATTGAGATGTGTTTAAGAATTAGCTTTGATAAATTACCAAATATCACTATTGATATAGAAAACCCTTAGGATAAATGGGGAACTTATAATGAGAATAAGTGAACAACCTTTTTAGATGTGGGAGCAACGTAAGTTCTTAATGGAAGAGGCAAAAAAAATGTTGACATGACAAATTGTTTCTAGTCATGAATGGTTTGCATGAGCACTTATTGTTGTTTGGAACTCTGTGAAATTTTACCCCGATTAAATGATCAACAATTATTAATTTTGCTGCAGCTGTCTTGTATCTCATGTTTAGTATTTGTGTAAGAATAATGACTAATAAAAAAAATCTACAACTTAGTTTTTGCAAAGAAGTCCACAAGTTTTATCTTATTTATACATGTCTAACATACTCCCGAGGAGGGGGTATGCATGGCTGATCTCGCATGCATGCATTCACCTCCCTGCAGAAGAATCCACCACAGTGCAGAGCAGCAGAAAAGCCAACCCTAACCCACATGCATACAACATTTCCACTTATATCAAACCCCACTGCAGCTCCAAATGGCCATGCCTGACCGCAGCTTTGGTCAAAGGCAAGGACAAGCAGTGGAAGAAAGCAAGCTAGCAAAGTGACAACATTTCAAGTACTATATTTTTTTTGTTAATTTTATATTGCATTAATTCCATTACATGAAAAACAAAATTGGCAAGCACTGTGATAGCTCACCTACTATGTAACGGAAATGCTCAGGATCTGACTTCCCATTGTTGCTAAAAAAAAATCTAGCAGGCATCAAATTAGATTACATAAGCACACCGCCGTTTTAATCCACAAGATCTTGCTATAGATTCTGTTTACTGCTTTTCAGGAGAGTGGAGATCTGTGAGGCGCCCCCTTCCTCCTGCTGCCCAGGGAGAGGACTATTTGCGGAAAGAAACCGCCGCTCCCGCCACTCTTCTTCTTCTTCTTCCGGGCCTCAGACCCGACCCTCCCGCCTGTGCTCGATGCCGCGCTGCCGTGGTGCTGACACTGCGCGGTCGGGTCTTCCATCGCCAAATCGGGATCGGCGCCGTCGTCGTCGAGGAAGTCAGACGCGCCGTCCACCCGGAGATTCTCGAAGTGCGAGAAGGCCAAGTCGGAGTCGTTGAGCTGGAGGAGTATGCTGGATAGGTCGTCGCCTTGCGCCACCACATGATCCAACTGCGCTTCCGCCACCGCCGCCGCAAAAACAACAACGAATCACATCTTGTAGATAGTGAGCCGGCAACAGATTGAATATAAAAAGAAACGGAGGCAGTACCTTGCATGAGAGGGAGCAGAAATGGAAGGGCTCCTGGAGGATCCTGTCACAGCTCAAGCAAATGTTTCCAGACCCCTTGAATGGCCGAGATTGAGGCCTTGGCTTCAGAAACACTACCTTGGCACTGTTAATTGTGTAGGGCTGCCCGACAATTAAGAGCCATTAGGGCACCCGAGAACGAACTAGCACTCTCAGTTAAAATCTAAACATCAGCTTTAATAATTACCTGAACGTAGGAGCAGTCAATGAGCTTCTCGAGATCATCCAATCTGATCACATCATTGTACACATACCTCCTCACCTAAATTGCCATGAATGCAAAAAACACAAAAAAAGAGAAAAAAAAAAAACTCTCAAAATGATGATTTTTTTGAATATTGAGGTGATTAGCAACTAATAATTGGGTTCGTTAAAGCACTGAATCAGTGAGTACTTGTTGACCAGGGACACAAGAGATAAAATGTCAATTGCACCCCTATGAAAACTCTACAGCATGTAAAAGGTCAAGGGGCAAAACGTAAAATTGTGTTCTGAGTCGGTCAGACAGTAACATGGTGATTTCAAGGCATCTTCACCTTGGAGCAAGAGACCGAAATTATATAAATTGTTATTATAATTCTGAAAATTTGCAGAATGGGATTGGCCTGCTGATGCATCCCATCTTATCCAATGGGATGGCGTTGATGATGCAAGGAAGACAATAAAATAAAATCTAGGAAGAAATCTAGGAAGATTGAGCTAGATTTGCTACCGACCTGGAGGAGGGGATGGGAGGAGTGGGCGGCGGCACAGTGGGGGCAGATGCTGCGGCAGCAGTCGAGGCAGAAGATGTTCTTCTCGTTCTTCTTGCGGCTCTCATGGAGGCCGCACCCGACGAAGAAGCTCTCCTCCACCAGCCTCACTAACCACGCCGGTACTGCTCCGCCTGCAGTTGCTCCTCCTCCTCCAGCCGCCACCGCCGCCATCCCGTTCCCCCCTCTTCCATACTCCCCCCTGCCCATCTCCTCCTCCTCCTTTCCCCTCTCTCTCTCTCTCTCTCGCACTCTCTCTCCCTCTCTTCCTGTTAAATGTGAATTGTGAATCTAGGACGGAAAAGTGGCTGTGGCTAATTGATTGTAAGATTAAAGAGGGGAGAAAATGTTTTGTTTTGAGTAGGGATAGTTAACGAACCCGCCTGCTCCTATTTATAGGGGAAGACTAGCAGCAGCGAGAACACAGACAGACAATTATTAACAAGTGGCCCTCTACTTCCTACATATTTGCATATATATGTATATAAGTATCTAAATGTAAAATGTATACCTGGCAAAATCTGATCCAACTCGATGACTCAATCCGATTCAATATAAAATTAGGTTGATTCGAGTCAGCTATAATCATGTTCGGCTCATAAATAAATTAACCGTTTATGACCTAAAAATAATTGGATCATGTCGGGTTGTAAACGTGTTGACCCGCTTAACCCGATTACATTATATATTTATATATACAAAATTTAAATATAGACTCACCTAACTCTCATTATTAGCCTATAACTCCAAATATCTTCTAATTATCTTTTAACCTAGATTTCTGTCCACACATAAGCCTAAAATTTTATTAATTTTAATAGAATTTTTATTAATTTGTTATTTATATTTAAAATATAAATGATAAACGGATTATTCGGGTGGTGTCGGGTTGACCCAATTATATTCGGATCATATTCGTGTTAGACAGTTTGACCCAATTAATTAAACAGGTCGTGTTCGGGTTGGCTTAATCGAGTCATGAGTCACAGCTGATACGATCCGTTTATGACCCGATCCGAATTACCAGATACAGATACAGTCGAATGTAAAGGAAAAAATTTGTGATTTCTTCATTCCATCTTTAGTGTTTGTAAATTGCGTAATGATTTTTTTATTTTTATATTTTTACTTTATAATTTCTTGCTCTTTCATTTTCTATAATACTTGAAATTAAATCTAATGTGTAAATTTAAAAGCATAAAGTTATCAATTAATAATGTAGAACCGAAACTAGTTTATAAATAACATAAAATTAACTATATAATTAGTTAAAAATATTTCTTATTTCAACTTTTATTATTTTGCTTCTTTTATGTATTTTTCACTACTCCTGTAAGGGGGTTTTGATTTTCTAAAAAATAATTTTTAGGAATTATCCGGTTCTCTATTATTATAAAAATAACAATTTTTAGGAATTATAGGATAGCCAAATTTTAGTAATTAAAAAAAGATTTTTATTTAAAAACTCATACATAAAATTTAAATAATAAATTAAATATATCTATTATAGTGAGCTTATCATTTTGGATTGTGAAACTATTTAAAAAAGGTGATTTGACATGAAATAAGAAATGTGATGGGATTTAGAATTGACTAAAGATGACGGCTCATAATTGTTTCATACTATCCATAATCACAAAAAAATATGATCCAAACAAAAGTAAAGGGTTATAGTTAACTTTATATGATATTCTAGGTCATTTTTATTCTTTTATATCTTTCAAAATTACCTAATTTTATACTATTTTAATAATATCTTTTTTACCTTTTATTAGTTGTTAGAAATATTTTAAAAGATTAAAAAATGTAATAAAATCGTAGCTTTTATTATATCATAAAATTTACTTGTTTTTATTTCATTTTAACAATCTGATAACATTTTATTATACTTGAAGATGATTCACAAAATAACTGAAAATTTGTCATTCAGAATAAAAATAGCTTTGGCTTTCGTTATGTTTCATAAAAGTATATTAGAAATATTAAAAAAGAGAAAGGATTTATTTATCGACACAAAAATAATTTTAATTTTTTACAATTAAAATTTCGATAAATTAGAGGATTTTGTGGAGGATTTGCTGGAGGAAAGACAGTTTGCCGCAGTACTATTCCTCTGTACTTTTGTCGTGCTGTCTTTCTGTTCAGTTTTCTCCCCCTAAAGAAACAAGGGAGGAAAAAAAAAAAGAGAAAAGGAAAACCTAATAGCTGCGTAATAAATTTTGCAGGCTGTGGAAATTAAGGTGTGAGTTTGTTCAATCAGTAAAAGTTTTGATTTTTTTGTAATAAAATTTAAACGTCAAGTCTCGCCTTCGTTATTTACTTATAATAAAAAAAATATAATTAAACAGCATTATATGCTGCTAAAAAAATGGCATTTATGGTAAAGATCCCTTTTTTTTCAAGAACTTTGATTTAGTATAGATCGAAAAAAATTTAATGTCATCCTGGCCTTTATATCTCACAAGTTTAATACAAGGTTGTACCCACAAAATCT
The DNA here is from genome assembly GCA_027563935.2 of Costus lasius. Lineage (NCBI taxonomy): Eukaryota > Viridiplantae > Streptophyta > Magnoliopsida > Zingiberales > Costaceae > Costus > Costus lasius. The sequence continues at coordinate 4,296,562 of CM050447.1, read as the reverse complement.
ATCAAATTATATAGTACAGCTCAATCGCAGTACCGCACATGTTTGCTCTCTCTCTCACCTTTTTTTTCACTAAAAGGCTTCCTTTCCTACGGAGGAGGATGGAGAGCTGGATACAAAGAGGAAGGTACGGAAAGAAGGGAGCGGTGAAGGAAGATTAGGGCACATGCGTAGGATAATAAATAAATAAATAAATAAATAAATAAATAAATAAATAAATAAATCAGGTTGTTGCGCTCATTGTCAAGCTTGCCGCTGCCTCCTCACCAAATAGGGGAGAGATGAGGAGAGATAGCCAGGAACAGCAAGTTAGTGGATGAGCGGGTGGGCAAGCGCAATGGTAGAAGGCATCGTCAGCATGTGTTGCAGTGATCGTTAGATCCTAGTGGAAGTAGTAGACATCGTCGGCGGAGGGCAGTGGGCGCCGAAGGGGGGGGGGAGGGAGGAAAGAGGTGTAGGTTGACGGGTGGGGGGCAACGAGAGCGGCATAAGCAAAGCGACGAGTATGTCATCTGGAGCAAGTGCAAGCACTAGCGACAAGGGAGAGGGAGGGACAAGAAAATGAGGAGGGCGGCACCAGCAATGAGGGAGAGGGAAGCGCTCTTCCCAAGCGAATGTCCGCCTGCTCTGACACGGACGTTGCTGTTTCTACAGCCAAGCAAGACATCCAACTACTTCGTGAGAGGTGGGAGGCAGCGAGTTCATCGGCACTAGGAGGAGGGCGGTGCCAGCAACGAGGGAGAGGGAAGGACGAGGGGCAGGGCTGGCAACAGGGAGAAAGAAGGGCGAGCGACAAGGCAAAAACACGTTAAGTTTTTGTTTCCGCCCAATTTGGGCAGAAGTCGAAACGATGAAAAATACTTTCAATTTTTTCCTTGAATTCTTTCCATTAGGTTCCATCCATCAAAAAAAAAGAAAAAATTATTTTTTTTCCTTTTATCCGCTATGGAATCCACTCAAGAAAACATAGTCTAAACAAGCGGTATATCACCAATTAGGGTGGTGACCTAAATAAGCAACAAATATACACATTTCAAATTCCCTACGAGTAAAAGCCGTTGTGCATCAAGCACCCTCCATCTAAAGACTTTGTTAAACTCTAATAGGTTAATTTTACATGTGTCACTCACTCTATTTGTTTCTTAGTAATTTTTTTTTGCATATACTAATTTAGAACTTAATTTAAAAATCATATTTTCTAACCTCAAAAGTCAATAATATAATCTTTGACTTTATCTTTGATAAAGTCAGGCTCATGTCCACTGGCTAGCTAGTGATGTTAAAAATTCTAAACTATATAATAATTGATTTAAAAAATAACTTGATGCTCTGAATCATATTTTACAACTTAATATATTATTTTTGACTATTTAATAAAATCTTCTTTTTCAAAATGCTCTTAATAACCATGACAGATGGCATTCATTAGAATATAATCGGACGTAAATATTAAAGAAAAATATTTTATCTCTTTTTTAAATTTACAATCAAATTTTGTTTGATTGAATACTTTTTAATCTGTAACATTTCGGCCCATTAATGATACGATCAGATCTCCCTTATGCGCAGGTGGAATTAATACTACGGTCAGCCGAAGATTGTGCCGCCAGATTATGGCCAAGCATTTAACGTGTACCAACAAAATTAATTACTTTGCAATGTAAAAGAAAAAGAAACGTGCGCTACGGACAATAACAGAAGGGAAGATTTGATTGGTGGCCGGCAATACTAGGACAAGCTTTCAATTAATGACTACTCTACCACAATTCATCTTCATCCAAAATTCTAAATTTTATATTTACACTATGAAAATATTTTTTGAAATTGCATCTTAATTAATAAATGTATAGATTTTAAAATTTCTTTATGAGAATTGCTTTTATCAAGAAATTGGTCAAAAATTATATTTACGAAATCACGTATGCGAACCCTCCGCGACGACCTCCTTTCCCTCTTCCACGCAGAGACTTCAATATCAGTTTATGACATTTGCAAGAACAAAACCCTACTCCCCCCACGGGATTCAGCACCTTGTTTTGTTGGTTCATGCATCCCCGGACGGTTTTTCCTCCAGATAAGATATCACTCACCTCTATCGATCCGCCCAACACCTTCCACGGTGTCAGGCCCCGGTCGGATCAACTCCGGACCGGTATTTCTCCGTTGCCTTAGGGTTGTCCGGCGGAACACCGGAGCGCAGACTTCCTAGGATTACCGGCTAATTTTCCTCCTCAAATCCCGCTTAGTAAGCAAACTATTCATTAACTTGGTGAGCCGATTTGCAACGTGACCCAATATCTTAAAATGCTTAAGCCCAAGTTAACAATAGTAAGCCCACTAAGCCTTATATGTCATATAATGGTGCCTCCCACTTCCAATGTGGGACTAAACTTGAGCCTGGGCCACCATCCGGCCCACTGGGTTAGGCCTGCTGGGCTCTGAGCTGAACCGGGTGAACCCGGGCCTAATAATTCTCCCCCACCTGATTTGAACATCGTCCTCGATGTTCGATGCGTGCTGAACACTGGCTCTCCAATGTTGATGTGCTCCATCTCTTGTCTTCAGTCTGATGATGATTGTTTGCTGCACCATGCTGCATGGAATTGGCGCCCCCTTGGCTTGACACATCTAAGCCGCATATTCACCCCCTGGTGCTCAGCCTGACCTCCTGTGTCCCTGCCGTCTCGCCATAGTGCTCCCACCAAACTGAATGCAAACAGGGTCACGTCCGTAGCGCATCTCCCCAGATGTTCCGCTCAACCTGTGGCCATTGAGTTCACGGTCTAACGCACTGCATCATCATGCTTACAACAACCTCCATCGTCAAACTCTGTCAAGGATAATCTTGGACCTGTGGGTCATGGGCCCACAGCAATCTTGTCGTTGGTTACAATCACTCAGCTCTTACAGAGCTCTCCCTCGATGTCCCCTGACATCGGCATTAACGCCCCTGGCGCCGGCATCAACGCTCTCAGACGTTGGCATCAACGCCCCCTGGTGTTGGCATCAGGGCCCCTGCCCTGAAAGAACGACACTCCTTGCCGCTGCTGGTGATGTTGCTCCCTCTCGGATCTTTTTGATTCACCATCATGGCTGAATCTTTAGCTCTGATATCTTTGTCAGGCCCCGGTCGGATCAACCCCGGACCGGCATTTATTCGTTGCCTTAGGGTTGTCCGGCGGAACACCGGAGCGCAGACTTCCTAGGGTTTCCGGCACTAAATCGAAAACCCTAATCTCCCCGAATAATAATTATCCCCAAATTACAAGGTCGCTCAGAACCCTAACCCTAATTTAGAAATCAAAACCCTAAATCAATTACCTTTGGTCAACCTTTGATTTTGACCCAATCCGCCGATCGAATTTCGTTGCTGACGTCGCGCCGATGTCAGCCGCCAAATCGATTTCTCGTCCGAAATTTGCCGTTGACCACTTGACTCTCCTCGTTTCGAACGCCCGACGCGTTCGAAGTCGTCGTCTTCACGCGTCGAACGCGCGCCTGCGTTCGACGCTGCCGTTGCCGGAGAAGGAAGACCGCGCCGGATCTCGTGTTGGCAGGGAAAGTTGCTCGTCGCCGCCCAAACACCGTTGTTGCCGCCGACGAGAGATGATGCCGAATTTCACCAAACAACTCACCGGAAATACCCGTGAACAGAGGAATAACAAGAGAAGACGTGGAGAGAACTTCGTTTTTATTCTACCAAAGATATTACAAAGCTTCTCCGTCGATCCAACGACCCCGTCGCCGGCACCCTTGTCCCCTCCCTCGCCGGCAGCCCTGCTACCGGTTACAATCTCTAAAGTTCCTCACAACCACTCTCTCGGCGAAGCTTCCCTTAGCTCCGTTGTTGATGGCGGAAGGTGGCTACTCGCTGGTTGAAGACCAAGCTCCCCCTGATCGATCCCCATCGATCTTTATAGAAGAGATAGCCGCCGCCTCTCTTCACACGGCCGCGTCTCCAGATTAGGGCGCGCCTGCCCGATTCTCTCACCAGGTTGAGGTTGACGCCACCTCCCTTCCGCGCGATCCGCTCGCGTTGTCGAAGTCGTTGCGCCGACTCCATCCGCTTGCATCGTCCGCGTCCGCGGAGCTCGGGGATGACGCTGCATCTCTGCATCTGCATTCTGCTGTGAGCGGAGGTGATGCCGAGTCCTCGCGTGTGCGTGCCATGTGTGGGTCCAAGTCCTCCGTTGACCTGGATTTAAGGGCTCTGCTCCTTGCTCCAATGCGTGAGTTTGGTGTTGGGCCTGTGTTTGGGCTTGATCCCGGGCTTGGGCCAGACCGGATTTTCCTAAATTAGGGTTAGGGTTTCTGAGCGACCTTGTAATTTGGGGATAAAAATCTATCGGGGAGATTTAGGGTTTTCAATTTTGGGCCGGAAACCCTAGGGAGTTCGCGCATCCGGTATTCCGCCGGACGGCTCCAAGAAGCGGATAAGCGCTGTTTTTAGGCCGATCCGACCGGGGCGTGACAAAAGGTATCAGAGCTAAAGATTCAGCCATGATAGTGAATCAAAAAGATCCGAGAGGCCACACCATCACCACCGGTGACAAGGAGTGTCGTCCTTCCGGGGGCAGGGGCCCTGATGCCAACACCAAGGGGTGTTGATGTCAATGCCTAAGGGCATTGATGCCGGCGCCAGGGGGCGTCGATGTCGGTGTCAGGGGACATCGAGGGAGAACTCTGTAAGAGCTGAGTGATTGTAACCAACGACAAGATTGTTGTGGGCCCATGACCCACTGGTCCAAGATTATCCTTGACAGAGTTTGACGATGGAGGTTGCTGTAAGCATGATGATGCAGTGCGTTAGACTGTGAACTCAATGGCCACAGGTTGAGCGGAGCATCTGGGGAGATGCGCTATGGACATGACCCTATTTGCATTCAGTTCGGCAGGAGCACTATGACTAGACGGCTGGGACATAGGAGGTCAGGCAGAGCACCAGAGGGTGAATATGCGGCTTAGTTGTGTCAAGCCAAGGGGGCGCCAATTCCATGTAGCATGGTGCAGCAAACAATCATCATCAGAGTGAAGACAAGAGATGGAGGACATCAACATTGGAGAGCCAATGTTCAGCGCGCATCGAACATCGAGGACGATGTTCAAATCAGGTGGGGGAGAATTGTTAGGCCCGGGTTCACCCGGTTCAGCTCAGAGCCCAGTGGGCCGGGTGCATGGAGTGCAGATTTTGGAAGATCTGCATGGAGTGCCTGTTGATATTTGGTCTGATAGGGACTCTCGATTTCTGTCCAGATTTTGGAAGAGCTTACAGGAAGGTTTGGGTACTAAGTTGAGTTTTAGTACAGCATACCATCCTCAGTCTGATGGCCAGACGGAGCGTACTATACAAACTCTAGAAGATCTGTTGAGAGCCTATGTGGTTGATTGGAGTTCTGAGTGGAACCGGGATCTATCTTTGATAGAGTTTACTTATAATAATAGCTTCCACTCCAGTATTCAGATGGCTCCTTATGAGGCTTTGTATGGGAGAAGGTGTAGGACTCCCTTGTGTTGGGAGGAAACTGGTGACAGAATGATTTTGAGATCTGATGCAGTACAGGAGACTACTGATAAGGTCAGAGAGATCCGGGATAAACTGAAAATTGCTCGGGACAGACAGAAGAGTTATGCTGACGACCGTCGTCGTTCCTTGGAGTTTATGGTAGGGGATCATGTGTTCTTGAAGGTGTCACCTACTAAGGGTGTTATGAGGTTTGGCAAAAAGGGCAAGTTGAGCCCTAGGTTTGTAGGCCCTTTTGACATTATTGAGAGAATTGGTCCAGTGGCTTACCGGTTAGCTTTACCTCCTGCTATGGGTCATGTGCATAATGTATTCCATGTCTCTGCTTTGAGGAAATATCATCCTGATCCATCTCATGTGTTGGAGTTAGAACCTCTTCAGATTCAGAGTGACTTGACATTTGAGGAAAGACCTCTTTGGATTGTGGATAGAAAGGATAAAGTTTTGAGGAACAAGACTATACCTTTGGTAAAGGTTATCTGGGGAAATCAGGCTGTTGAGGAGGCGACATGGGAGACTGAAGCTGATATGAGGAAATTTTATGCTTACCTCTTTGATGATATGGATGCTGAGCTTTAGAGGACTAAAGCTTTATAAGGAGGGAGGGATGTAAGATCCAAGGATCTTAAGTCCTGGTAAGCATTATTTAGATTTAAATAAAATCATTAGCTGTGATATTTTATTATGATTTAAATAAAATTATTGATTGTGATATTTTTCTATGTATTGGTTGTTAATAGTTATTTAACTAGAGATTTTTGGTTGTTAATTTATTGTAAATTAATTAGGGATTATTTGTTTGATTATTGGCTGTTAATTTATGATAAATTATTATGGGTTGTTCATGATAAATTAATTAGGATTTATGGGTTGTAAATTGTAAGTTAATTAATTAGAGCTTGTAAGTTAATTAATTAGACCCTATTGGTTAATTAAACCCTTATTGGATGTTAATTAGACCTTATTGGATTTTCGTTAAGTTAATGGTTGAATTAATGGGTTTAAACTAATTGGGTTTTAAAATTCAAATTATTAATTAAGTGGATTAAACCCGAATTGAATTAATGGGTTAATGGGTTAAGAGTTAAAAACCGAAATTTAAGTAGGTAATTTCGGTTAGGGTAGAGTGTTGGCGATTTTTGGCTTGGAGAAAAACATTGGGCGACGGCTTGAAGGAACTTAGGCGATTCTTGAAGAGCTCTTGAGGCGATTTTTGGTGATTTCTCCATCTCTTCCCCTTTGGCGATTTATTCCTTGGTGTTTGGTGGCATCTTTCAAAGCCTTAGACGAATTTTTGGAAGGGTTTTTCACCTTGTGTTCTCGGTTAAGAGGTGAGTGGGTTGTCTAATTGATTTCTATCTATTTGTTTATGTTAATTGATGAGTTAGATGATATATTCGCTTGTTGGAAATCTTACCATGCTAAAACCGAAATTCAAGACTTCACCATGATGAAAACCGAATTTTGTAAAGTTGATTATATGATGAAAACCGAATTTTGTAAGGTTGATTATATCATGAAAACCGAGTTTTTCAAAGGTGATTATATGATGATTATTTAACCGAAAATTTGTATGAAATTTAAGGTATTTTTATAAGAATTTTGGTAGCATTAAATCATTGAATTTTGAGTATGAAACTCTTGTTAATTATAGTTAAACCGAAATCAATTTTGGTAACATTAAGTCAATGATGTTTGTAGCATGAATGAAAACCGAAACCTTGTTGATGGTAGTTAAACCGAAATAATCTTGATGATTGTTTATGAAAACCGAAAATTGTAATAAGGAATTTAAGGTATTCTCTTATGGAAATTCGGAAGTTTTAGACCAATGGTTTGAGCATGAAATTCATGTTAATTCAAGGTGTAAAATTTAATAGATAGTATGTTATGTTAACCGTGGTTTATATGTAGAGATTTGTAAAATAGTTGGTACAAATACATGTTTTAATTTTTGTTAATTTTATGGATAGTTTGTATGACTACATGTTTTAGTTTTATGTTAATTTTTATGGATGCTTGTTAACTGCATTATTGAGAAATTGTTTGAGAAATTTGGATGATAACCTAGTAAGGTTTGACTGAACTAATCAGCATGAAACCTAAGGACCACACTACATTATATGATTGTTAATATTATGTAATTATGTGATTTTTAAATATTAGGTGTTTATGTGATTTTTGGAATATTATGTTGTTATGTAAATTGTGAACATTATGTGGTTATGAGATTTTTGAAAATTATGTGATTATGAGAATTTTGAATATTATGTGTTATGTGTTGGTTAGGACTATGGCTAAGTGTAACAGTGTACTCATAGGATAGTCCTTATGTGATATGTGAAGGGTTTGAATTTCAGCCCAGTATTTGATATGTGAGGGGGCTGATGTTCGGCCTGCCTATTATGATTTTTGTGATGGGGGTTGATGTTCAGCTTGCCCGATATGATTTTTGTGATGACTATCCTAGAGTCTAGTTGACACTTAGGAGTCCACCTTTGTGAAATATGAAATAAGATATGTCTGTTGTCCAGTAGGAACCTTTTGGGAGAACGGGTTTTGACGCAAAGTGCCATGTCTTGGTCGGACAGGGGCCACCTCTTGATGTCATTACTCTTTTATGTGATGGGGTAATATAAGACGCAAAGTGCCATGTCTTGATCAGACAAGGGCCACCTCTTGATGTCATTACTCTTTTATGTGACGGGGTGATATAAGACGCAAAGTGCCATGTCTTGATCAGACAGGGGCCACCTCTTGATGTCATCACTCTGATGTGTTATGGGGTGATAGAGCAAAGTGCCACGTCGTGACCTGACGGGGGCCACCTCTTGATTCTACTCACTATCCATGTTTATGTGTTGCACGAGATTTTGCAGCTCCCAGTGCTTTGGCCAAGCCGGGTTAGACCATATTGGTCACTACTGAATATGCTGGACAACTAGGTTAATTAAGTATGGTGTGTTTAGTTGGTTTAGAATATATGTGTTTAATTGGGTTAGAGTAAAACTCTAGAACCTGAATTTGTTATATGCTAGTGTGTACATTTAACTGTCTATATGACTTCTGTTTCTTTATTTTGTTATATGTTGACATAATGTTCTGTTAAATATTTTTTTAAAAAAATAATCTGCCTATATTTTTGAATGTATGTTATGGATGGTCGATTTAGACTATCCACTCACTGGGCTGTGTAGCTCACCCCTCACTATTTTCAGGCATAGAGCAGGGGCGCATGTCTTGAGTGCATTGGCGTGGATAATTATGCTGTTTGCTGTTTTAAGAATTTTTATGCTTAATTCTTGGGGCCGGTTGGGGCCTTAACATAAACTATATGAACTATGTGAATCATGAGACTATGTGAACTATGTGAAGTATGTTGCCAGTTATGGCAGTCTTATGAGTTTGATTTTTGTGTCACCGCGGGCTTCAGCCTGGTTTCGGTGTTTGATATGAGTTTATAAAATCGATTTTGTGATTTTGTTGTGAATTTCGGTTTATGGCGTATTCTTTGTAATCGGTTTTGATATATCTGTAACTTGCATATGTCTAGTGCAAGTATTGCGTGGTGGCAGGTACCCTTATGAGATTTATGAGATTTGAGTTTTGTGAATTTGTATGTAAGAATTTATGGGAATTTTTCAGATTGTGTTTTCTTGAACTCGGTTTTACCTAGCATATGATCGATCTTATATGAAACATCCTGTATCATTTGTGAATTGTGCCATTTGTTTGGGGTTAAGAATGTGGGATGTTACAGTTTTGGCGACGAACGGCGAGCGCAGGTGGGCGTTCGTGTGGAGAAGACGAAGCGGACGAAGGCGGCTTCCGATTTTGACTCGGTCAAAATTGGAAGTGAAAGGCGGAAATCAAAATTCGGTTTCGATTTGGGTGCAGACGTCGGCGTGACGTCAACAGGCGTAAATCGGCGAGCGGCGGTCGAATTTGGCGGCTGACGCTCGGTGATGTCAGCACACCCGAATTTCGGACGCGCGATGTTGTTCGGTGAAGTTTGACTCTCGGGTCAAAAGTGATTTGGGGATTTTGACCAAAGGTATACTCTGAATTAGGGTTAGGGTTTCTCGTGAGAATTGTAATTCGGTGATAAAAGTTGAGCGGGGAAGTTAGGGTTTCGGAGTTGGGGAGAAAATTGGTCCGGAAACCCTCGCGAGTTCACGCTCTGGTGTTCCGTCGGACGGCACAAAGACAACGGATAAGTGCTGTTTTTAGGCAGATCCGACCGGGGCGTGACAAAAGGTATTAGAGCGAAAAGTGATCCAGCAAGCTTGGTGAATCAAGGAGATCACATCGCGCAAATCGAGCAGGTGCTCGGTTTGACAGGAAACAGCAAGGATGCGGTGGTGCCTCAGGTGGAGGACATCCATCGCACGGTAGAGGAGCATAGGTTGCAAATTACTGCCCTTCAACAAACTTTAGCTGGATTGGCTGAAGCCCAGCAAAATTTTGAAGGGATGGCGGCGCTACAACAGCAGGTGGCAACCTTGCAAGGATAGGTAGCGACCATGACGGCACAAACCCAGCAAGTGACAACGTTGCAAGGACAGGTAGCAACCTTGACGGCACAGTTAACCAACTCCACGGCAGCACAGCAGCAGATATTGGCAGATCTTGCGGTGACACGCTTGGCACTGGCGCAGGCACAAGGAGGTGCCCCTATTGCAACCAGGGCGGAGTATGGGGCTCCCAACGGCAACGGGAAGGTTCGCACCCCAGAACCTGCAATGTTCAAGGGGGCCAGATCAGCAAAAGTATTGGGTAACTTCCTTTGGGATATGCAACAATACTTTGAGGCTAACCATGTTTCAGACCAGGAGAAGGTGAGGGTGTGCACAGCATATCTCTCAGATAATGCAAAACTCTGATGGAGAACCAAAGTTGATTCGACATCAGAGGGGGCTAGTTGGACATGGGAGGTGTTCCGAGAGGAACTGCGGCAGCAGTTCCTTCCCGGAAACTCAGTGGACCAAGCGCGAGAGGCGGTGGATCGGCTAAAGCACACAGGAGCGATCCAGGAGTATGTGAGGGCGTTCTCCGCGCTGATGTTGGAGCTACCCGAGATGGCGGAGGGAGACAGGAGGTACTTCTTCCTCCGGAATCTCCAACCCTGGGCGGCAACGGTGGTCCGACGACATGCGCCGCAGGACTGGAGGATAGCTGCAGCTATAGCCGAGTCTCTTGTGGACCAGAGGACTTTAGGGATGACCTTTCAGAGAGCACAGAGGTCGCCCCCGAAGGGACCATCTCCACCTAGAGCAAGAGCGCCAGAGAGAGAGAGGCTCTCTCCTCGGCGGAACGGAGGTCAACCAGCATGGTAGGAGCATATCCGACCTGCAGAGAGAGGGCAGGGTCAACTCAGACCGATTGCCTGCTTCTTGTGCAAAGGACCCCACCGAATACGCGATTGTCCGGACCGACAGCGGGTGAACGCAATTGCAGCAATCGTGCATCGGGAGCTAGCTGAGAAACCGGCGGTGGTGCATGACGAGGAACCAGTAGAGGCCCGCATAGGAGTTGTGCGCATTGCATCAGTGGTCGTAGGAAAATCATCACCGACCCCCGCAGAAGCAGAGCCGAAAGACACGGTTGACCAGAACAACGTCGAACAGAAGACAAGTTCCGGAGGAGCGAAACCTCCGCAGGAGAAAAAGATATATAAGCAGGTAGTGGAGGAAAAGACTTCACCAAAGTCTTGGGAGGAGATAGAAGCGGAAGAGAACGCAATGCAACGTGCGAACTATGAGAAGCTCCAACGCAAAAGGGAGCAGATCTGGAAAGAAGCCCACGAGGCTAACTGTGCTGAGCAAGAGCGGTGGCTCGCCGGTAGGCATTGAGTGGCGCGCCCGCGCCGGACATCGAGGGCGATGTCCAAATTAGGCCGGGGAGAATTGTTAGGCCCTGGGCTCCCCGGTTCAGCCCAGAGGGGAGGGAGCCCAAATCATGACCCAAGCCCATGCCGCTTTTGCCAAAGCGGATCTCAGCAACAAGCAATTTCGGGGTCAACCTTTAATGTTGATCGTGTGATCGATGCCACGAAGGCATCTTCTCCACTCCGCGCGGACGAGGAAGCTGGAATCAAGCGTGGAGGCTTGTCTTCCCCGCACGCATCGGAGTCGGACGCGGCGGCGTCTGCTCCACTCGAGAAGAACGCGACTAAGGCGGCATCGGAGCGGAAGACCTGGTCGGCGCAAGGCGGCGGCTTGGAACGTTAAAAGGAGGAAGAAGGGAGCGATCGAGGGGGACCGAGCTCTAGAAAAGGTAGAGGACAGAGAACCTGGGAGCGGAGAGCCTCGAGAGTGAGATTCGCGAGCCAAGTTCTGTGAGGGAGAGCTCTGTGAAGTCGGCGGCGAGTCGCCGCCAACGTGAGGGAAGCAAGAGGTGAGCGACGAGAGGGCGAAGGCAGGATAGGTTTTTTTAGCTGTCGACGTGAATAAACGGCTTTTCCCCTTCACCTCTTCTTCTCCTGTGCATCGGCATGGTTCCGACGTTCCCAGCGGCGACGGTGTTCGTCAGGAGACAGGCGAAAGCGGAGGAAGTAAGGCGTTGTCCTCCTCCCCTTTTCCCAGCGTACCTTCCTCCGACGTTGACGAGGCGAAAGATGCGAGCTCCAGTGAGTCGATTTCGGCAGAAAAGCGAGTGCAGTAGGCACTCTGTTTTGGCGACGAACGGCGAGTGCAGGTGGGCGTTCGTGTGGAGAAGACGAAGCGGACGAAGGCGGCTTCCGATTTTGACTCGGTCAAAATTGGAAGTGAAAGGCGGAAATCGAAATTCGGTTTTGATTTGGGTGCAGACGTCGGCGTGACGTCAACAGGCGTAAATCGGCGAGCGGCGATCTAATTTGGTGGCTGACGCTCGGTGACGTCAGCACACCCGAATTTCGGACGCGCGGCGTTGTTCGGCGAAGTTTGACTCTCGGGTCAAAAGTGATTTCGGGATTTTGACCGAAGGTATACTCTGAATTAGGGTTAGGGTTTCTCGTGAGAATTGTAATTCGGGGATAAAAGTTGAGCGGGGAAGTTAGGGTTTCGGAGTTGGGGAAAAAATTGGTCCGGAAACCCTCGCGAGTTCACGCTCTGGTGTTCCGCCGGACGGCCCTAAGACAACGGATAAACGCTGTTTTTAGGCCGATCCGACCGGGGCGTGACAAAAGGTATCAGAGCGAAAAGTGATCCAGCAAGCATGGTGAATCAAGGATATCGCATCGCGCGAATCGAGCAGGTGCTCGGTTTGACAGGGAACAACAAGGATGCGGTGGTGCCTCAGGTGGAGGACATCAATCGCACGGTAGAGGAGCAAATGTTGCAAATTACTGCCCTTCATCAAACTTTGGCTGGAATGGCTGAAGCCCAGCAAAATTTTGAAGGGATGGCGGCGCTACAACAGCAGGTGGCAACCTTGCAAGGACATGTAGCGACCTTGACGGCACAAACCCAGCAAGTGATAACGTTGCAAGGACAGGTAGCAACCTTGACGGCACAGTTAACCAACTCCACGGCAGCACAACAGCAGATATTGGCAGATCTTGCTGTGACGCGCATGGCATTGGCGCAGGCACAAGGAGGTGCCCCTACAGCAACCAGGGCGGAGTATGGGGCTCCCAACGACAACGGAAAGGTTCGCACCCCAGAACCTGCAATGTTCAAGGGCGCCAGATCAACAAAAGTATTGGGTAACTTCCTTTGGGATATGCAACAATACTTTGAGGCTAACCATGTTTCAGACCAGGAGAAGGTGAGGGTGTGCAGAACGTATCTCTCAGATGATGCAAAACTCTGGTGGAGAACCAAAGTTGACTCGACATCAGAGGCGGCTAGTTGGACATGGGAGGTGTTCCGTGAGGAACTGCGGCAGTAGTTCCTTCCCGGAAACTCGGTGGACCAAGCGCGAGAGGCGGTGGATCGGCTAAAGCACACAGGAGCGATCCAGGAGTATGTCAGGGCGTTCTCCACGCTGATGTTGGAGCTACCCGAGATGGCAGAGGGAGACAGGAGGTACTTCTTCCTCCGGAATCTCCAACCCTGGGCGGCAACGGAGGCCCGACGACATGCGCCGTAGGACTGGAGGACGGCTGTAGCTATAGCCGAGTCTCTTGTGGACCAGAGAACTTCAGGGACGACCTTTCAGAGAGCACAGAGGTCGCCCCCGAAGCGACCATCTCCACCTAGAGCAAGAGCGCTAGAGAGAGAGAGGCTCTCTCCTCGGCGGAACGGAGGTCAACCAGCATGACAGGAGCATATCCGACCTGCAGAGAGAGGGCAGGGTCAACTCAGACCGATTGCCTGCTTCTTGTGCAAAGGACCCCACCGGATACGCGAGTGTCCGGACCGACAGCGGGTGAACGCAATTGCATCAATCGTGCATCGGGAGCTAGCTGAGAAACTGGCGGTGGTGCATGACGAGGAACCAGTAGAGGCCCGCATAGGAGTTGTGCGCATTGTCTCAGTGGTCACAGGAAAATCATCACCAACCCCCGTAGAAGCAGAGCCGAAAGACACGGTCGACCAGAACAACGTCGAACAAAAGACAAGTTCCGGAGGCGCGAAACCTCCGCAGGAGAAAAAGGCGTATAAGCAGGTAGTGGAGGAAAAGACTTCACCAAAGTCTTGGGAGGAGATAGAAGCGGAAGAGAACGCAATGCAACGTGCGAACTATGAGAAGCTCCAATGCAAAAGGGAGCAGATCTGGAAAGAAGCCCACGAGGCTAACTGTGCTGAGCATGAGCGGTGGCTCGCCGGTAGGCGTTGAGTGGGGCGCCCGCGCCGGACATCGAGGGCGATGTCCAAATTAGGCCGGGGAGAATTGTTAGGCCCTGGGCTCCCCGGTTCAGCCCAGAGGAGAGGGAGCCCAAATCATGACCCAAGCCCATGCCGCTTTTGCCAAAGCGGATCTCAGCAACAAGCAATTTCGGGGTCAACCGTTAATGTTGACCGTGTGATCGATGCCACGACGACATCTTCTCCTCGCCGCGCGGACGAGGAAGCTGGAATCAAGCGTGGAGGCTTGTCTTCCCCGCACGCATCGGAGTCGGACGCGGCGGCGTCTCCTCCACTCGAGAAGAACGCGACTAAGGCGGCATCGGAGCGGAAGACTCGGTCGGCGCAAGGCGGCGGCTTGGAACGTTAAAAGGAGGAAGAAGGGAGCGATCGAGGGGGACCGAGCTTTGGAAAAGGTAGAGGACAGAGAACCTGGGAGCGGAGAGCCTCGAGAGTGAGATTCGCGAGCCAAGTTCTGTGAGGGAGAGCTCTGTGAAGTCGGCGGCGAGTCGCCGTCGACGTGAGGGAAGCAAGAGGTGAGCGACGAGAGGGCGAAGGCAGGAGAGGTTTTTGTAGCTGTCGACGTGAATAAACGGCTTTTCCTCTTCACCTCTTCTTCTCCTGTGCTTCGGCGTGGTTCCGACGTTCCCAGCGGTGACGGTGTTCGTCGGGAGACAGGCAAAAGCGGAGGAAGTAAGGCGTCGTCCTCCTCCCCTTTTCCCAGCGTACCTTCCTCCGACGTTGACGAGGCGAAAGATGCGAGCTCCAGTGAGTCGATTTCGGCAGAAAAGCGAGTGCAGTCGGCACTTTGTTTTGGCGACGAACGGCGAGCGCAGGTGGGCGTTCGTGTGGAGAAGACGAAGCGGACGAAGGCGGCTTCCGATTTTGACTCGGTCAAAATTGGAAGTGAAAGGCGGAAATCGAAATTCGGTTTCGATTTGGGTGCAGACGTCGGCGTGACGTCAACAGGCGTAAATCGGCGAGCGGCGGTCGAATTTGGCGGCTGACGCTCGATGACTTCAGCACACCCGAATTTCGGACGCGCGTTGTTGTTTGGCGAAGTTTGACTCTCGGGTCAAAAGTGATTTGGGGATTTTGACCGAAGGTATACTCTGAATTAGAGTTAGGGTTTCTCGTGAGAATTGTAATTCGGTGATAAAAGTTGAGTGGGGAAGTTAGGGTTTCGGAGTTGGGGAGAAAATTGGTCCGGAAACTCTCACGAGTTCACGCTCTGGTGTTCCGCCGGACGGCACTAAGACAATGGATAAGCGCTGTTTTTAGGTCGATCTAACGGGGGCGTGACACACGGCATCGAGAACTACTGGATCGTCTTCCGGGCTCTGAGGTTTCGCGGCAGGATTTTTCTTAGGGAGATTGGGCTCCTGATCCTCCGAATTTGGCAGCCGTCGGAGAACATGATCTTGATCCGGCGGGAGTGGTGCGGCGGGTGCCGTGGGAGGTCCGGGGAACGTTTCAGGGGACGTCGTGGTTTAAACTGGATTGGAACGGGAAGATTTACGAGCGCAGAGTTGATAAATTAGGGTTGAATTTGCAACAGCGACGGTCATGCCGGTCACCGCGATCGATTTGGTGCACCTGTTCTCCAAGCCCTAACTTGACGTTTTCTTGTGGTCTATTGGTGGACAATCTCTCGTGGGGTTTGTCGTCGTGGTTGTTGCTCTATCAGGCTGTGAGGTGTACACTTGAACAGATAGGAAATATTACATTTGGGATTGGCTTTCCACGGTTTGCTGAGTTGTTCATAGCTTTGGCATTCGGAAAACAAGCTGTAAAAGGAAACTTGAGATTGAAAAAAGACCATGGTGAGTTCCAACTTGTTAAAACTCCATTGTTCGGTTTTATGCGTATGCATTGCCCGTTAGTCGTTACAAATTCACCTGTCTCGCATTTTTTTAATATCAGTTAAAAAGATTTATTCTATATTCCTGTGGTAGTGTTTTTTCATCATTTCCTCACAGATTTATTTGTTTTTCTGCCTTTCCAACTTCCAGACCTTATAATAGTTGTCTTGATCTATAAAGATACATGTTTCCTGTCACAGTAGCACACTAAATTTAACGCATAATGCTTGTAGTTGATTTTTTAATCAGTTAAAAATATTTATTCTACATTCCTGTGGTAGTTTGTTTCATCATTTCCTGACAGATTTATTTGTTTTTCTGCCTTTCCAACTTCCAAACCTTATAATTAGCTGACTTGATCTATAAAGATACATGTTTCCTGTCACAGTAGCACACTAAATTTAACGCATAATGTTTGCAGTTGACTTTTGATTAGTTCCTTGAAAATGTGATTCTTGGAATTCTAAACATCTCATACAACTATTATTGTAAAAGTCATTCTATTGGATTGGAAGTAAATTGAAATTGATGGGCAATCCTCATTATCGATATCGAATTGTTGGAACCAGCAGATCCCGACAATTACAGCTAGAATCTTATAAGTAATATTATGGTTAGACTCTTCATGGCAAGAGTAGCCCTCAATATTTGATTCCACGTGATCATTTTTCTTTGAGTCTTACTGATTTGCATCACTTATTTCCTCCAAAGTATTTCCATCAAGAGTGATCATGACGATCAATAGCATGATGCATTTATTTTCTTAATAATATTTTGTCATTTTGCTTTTGAAATAACATCCTATGAGCTCCTTGAGTGATGCAAACTTGAATGTATCCATTGTTAACATTAAGCATGATTCGGTTAAATTGAACTTAACCTAAATGTTTTAATAGCATAAACATTGATATGTTATATTATTACTCTCACGCCTCATCTGAGTAATTAGCTTTTAAAGTTCTAAGCATTTACTCATTATCTCAATTCTCATTTGCAGAATTAACTGAACAAACTTGTTTTTCTTCTTTATGGTAAAGAATATTATCTTTCATGTTTTTAGTACTTTTATATTTATCCTTTTTTGTTCATTTCTAACATGACTGCTATTTTATTATTTAGACATTACATTATTGGTATAGAAACTGACATTGTGAACTATGCCAAGTGCTCATTGGTATCCGAAAGAATTTAATTAAACAGTAGGGAGCAGGTTGAGGATTTCAAGCATACTTAAATTGATGTGAAGAAGATTAAAAATACTTACGTGGGTCTGGGTATGTGTTCCAAGCCTTAAAACCCATTTTCACCCTAAATCAGTCATATGACATTTCCTTTCTGCTCAAGTCCATCCCAATTTTGGTTGATGCGGAACTATGCCTAATTAAATAGGCTAGCTCTAGTTGTGGTACTTGAAAGAATTCATTCAGCAGCTATCCCTAATTAAGGGTCTTCAAATATTAAGAGCTGTCTAGTTGTATTGACCTGGCCAAAAAATGAATCAAAAGGAAAGAACATGTTACTAGTGTTATTCAGGAAATTTGGTCCTCAAAGCCAATATATAATCACTGGTATAATTCCCAACAACATTTTCCTTCTCATTTGGAGCCTTTATTTATTTTCTTTACTTTTGAGTTTTTTTAATCACCGATTTTATATTCTCTCGAAGCCTTTTACACCCTCTTAGTACTCTCTTAAATTTTCTCACTCTTAAATTCTTTCCAATTATCGTGATCATCTTTTTTTACGACTATAATTTAGAATGTGTATGCTTGCCAAAATGATGGATAACCATTGCCATGGACAATGTGTAATATCGTTTTCAAGGTGAAGACATTGCTCACATGAAGTACTATCTTGCCTGCATCTACCTAAACTCCAAATTCACTAAGTGAGCATCTTCAATGTGTTATATTGAATGACCTCACTATGCGGTCTAGCAGCAAGAGTAGTTTAAATGCACAAGGATCCACCTCAAACACACTATTTGAGTAGGAGTGCTAGCATGCATGAAGGACCAACAAGTTAGAATGCTCCTTCCTAAAGCTGCAGCTGCGTCTAGCACTAATTTGCATTCTTTCAAATGAGGAGCGACCGAGCATTATTGGTCTTGGCATGAGATCTTAACCCTCTCAAGCAAACAAGCAAACTCACATCCACAAGAAGACTTGTTTGAAGCACTCTGGAATTGGAATGTGAAACTGACTAGAAGAAATATAGTTTCAGTTGTATGTCATCCTGTGTAACTATAAACCTAATTTAATATTTATAATTTCAGTTATATTTTCTTTTAGATGAAATGTAGTCTCAGTTATATTTCATCCTATACAACTCTAAAAATAACTAATTCAATATTTATTGTGGGTTAATGTATCTTGAAGATGGAATCCGATAAGTGGCCCAGTTTAAAATCTGCGCAAGTTGGATAGGACTTGGTCCGATCATACTGTTTTCGTATGGTTCGGCACCAATCTGGCCGGTGGTCGAGATGGGTGTTAAACTGGTAATTTGATCTCGAGTAGTTCAAACTAAAAAATGCATTCTCACACGTCATGTTGAAAGATGATTAGATTACCGGTGTTCTGAATGGAGCTGCCAAATAAAAAATGACCCTACTATTGCCCTCTCCCAAATTCAAATTTGTTGAAAGATCTATTTAGTACATTTTTGAAACAGTTTAACAAGGATAGATTGATGAGTAACTCTTCTATTTACTTGTAACAGAGATGGCTTCTCCACTTAATTCCTTCAGTTAAACTTCTTTTTTCAGGCATCTTCATACCAATTATCATGATTGTTTTTCCCTCCAGCTTCTGCACAATGAAGCGTTTCATGGGCTCGGACTGGAAGACGACCTGCAGAGCGTGGGTTCTACTATCATGTACAACCAGTATGCCTTTGTGTGCACTACTAGTTGGAACACATGATCAAATATAGAGTTGTCTGAACCATGTAGTGATTGCTTCCTATTCCATGCCGAATTTCGATTGTGCAATGTGAAAGTGTCTCAGAAGTGTACTCAATATAACTTAAAGAGGAATGTAATTTTGGCATTGAAATAGTTGAAGTTTTGGCATGCATTAGGGAATGAAAGCCGTGGCAAGATTAGTGATTGTGCCGCATATTGATCATTGATACCAGCTTCTTATCAATGCTTTGGCCATCAGACCGACCTCATAATTCTTATTGTCTGGAGGTTTTTTGTAACAGTGTACTAACTTCATCCTCAGGCAGTAACTACGGGTTTGCGCTTCAACTCGCTTATATGCAGCAGTCTTACATATACAATGTGTATATATATGTATATATATATTGGCATGACATTTTCTACGTGTATGCCATCATTTACCTGTCGGGTTTCCTTCGTACGTAGAGCGCTTCTCAAGCACTCTTTGAAGTTAGATATTAGAGAATGATGATTAAATAATGCAATGGAAACAAAAATTACTCTCTAGATCTATATTAGGGGAGACATCCAAATATCCAATCAGTGAAACCTAATCTAGAGGAAGGGGTAGGAGACACTCTAGAACACAAAAAAAAAATCAAATTTTGAGATGTCTACTAATTTTAGCGACCATGAAAAAAAAATTAATTAAGAATTTAGCGTTCAAATTGAATGCCAGAGCTATATCCGAAAGAGGGCCAACTAATTTTTAAATAATACTCAATCACTTGAGTATTTTTTTTTTCAATGTTATGTTATTAATTACTTATAATTTCCAGAAAGTCTTCTTGCTTTGTTTATTTTGAAAAGAAGTAGGAATATTTATATAGCGTCTCAAATATAATTTGATTCATTCAATTAAAATAGGAAAAATAAAAAAAATAATTTTTATTTTTTTGAACTTCTTACCTTCTGATATTTTAATTAGATTACTTAAATTCTAAGCGGTCGATAAAATATTTCTTAAGAAATATTTAATTAATCAAACTTAATCGTCATTAGTGTACAAATAAAGGTGCCCCATCAGCTGCAACTTAATTTTTTAAAAAAAGTTAGACAACTCATCCATCGAGAACTATTCTGCTGACAGCTGTAAGGAAAAGAGCCGGCCAGCAAAATATCCTTTTCAACGAGCCTTGCAGGGGATCCGCCCATTATTGACAAGGAACCATCACATGACCCAAGGCGCTCCACTTCTACTCTCTCAAGGCGCGCTGCAGCACCCTGCCTGTCTGCGTCTTCCGAATCAGCAGCGGTACCCGCACCACTTTTACATAGATCGGTGACAGGACTCCCCGCCTATAAAGAACTGTTTTTCCTTCGCGCTTCATCACCCTTTCGGTTCAACCTTTTCTCCACCCCGACGATGAAGAAGAGAAACAGAGAAGACGACGAAGAGTTCGGCAGTTCGCGGCGACCAAGCGATCAGCCCAAAGGCTATAGCCTTCGGGTGAGCCGATCCCTTTGGAGGTACCATGATGCTCTCAATCTCCGCTTAGTTTGCGATTCATCTTGATGTAATGATGTTGATTGATTGCTTGCTTCTCTGTCTCTGATGATCTTTGGATTCTTTCTGGGTAGCGAACGATCGAGCAAAGAGCAAAAGGTTAGCTTAGTGTCGATCTGTTTCAAGGATTTTTTTAGGTTTTGATCAAGGTTTGGGGTTACGATCATATCTGTAGCTGTCCTTTTTCTAGTCTCTGCTTCTCCAGGAAGCTCTGCTCTTGGTAGTTGGGATTATCGATCAAACTCAGCGATCGATCTTTACGATGATAAGCTCCCACTACCGATTTCGAGCAGATCGAGTAGCGGTAGGTGAAAAGTTTGTTCTGAAGTATAAAATGCCCGCTTTCGAGCGAAATGATTGTTCTTTTTTTTGGTTCCCAGAATGCATCTGCGATTCGACTTTTTTCCCAGTTTAATCCAAACGGGGAGGTAAAGATAATCTCGCTTAAGCCCAAAATGTCCTTTACTCGTTCCAAGTGAGCCCGTTTCTAACCTCCTCTACTTGATTCGGGTGACAGAATCAAATCGCTAGCGCCCCACCACGTTCCTTGAAGCCGTGGGAAAAAGTCATCATGATTAGTCGGGTTCACTTACGCTTCCTTTTATGCACGTCGCTCAGCGACCTACCCCGTAATTAGATAGGTAAGCGGACTGGGACCCACCGGAAAGGCAAAATTCTCCATTATATGATTGGGTACGCGTCTACTTCCCGATATGCATGCATGTTTGATAAAAAAAAAACTCGGATAGGATGAGACGGACTCTTCGATCTGTGAATGTCCTGCCATGATTCATGCAAGCTGGACATGTTTTTCACTTTTGTCAGCATGTTGAGCGCCAATGATGCATTCTTTTTTTTGACGGAGCAATTGCGTATATCAAGTTTCTTTTATATATATATATATATATATATATATATATATATATATATATATATATATATTTGTTTGCTGCGGAGAACACGCAAAGTACACACTGAAACCACAGGTCGTATTTAGGACTCGGCACCAATTTAGTGGAATCGAATAAGTGGCAAGGAGGGTGGGTCGGATGCAATGTTTGATCCCGCGACAATTCCAATCACCCGACTTATCTTTGAAAAAAATCTACAGATAAGCTGGTTTCAGAAATGGTTTTCTTATTGCATATGAATTATGAACTCAATTCGCTTAGTAATTCTTTTGGGGTAAATAAATAATTGAATGGATTACAGGTGATAAGATTTCCCATTGTAGTTCTAACGATATTGATGAAAATTTGAAGCTTAAATTTATACGGTGGATCCTACATCATGTAGGGGATCCATTTTAAAATTATAAACCTAGGAAATTTTGTGAAACAAAATCTGGAGTAGCAATTGTGGGAAGAAATAGAAGGGGAGAGTTCGGGCGTGATCAAGAGGTTATCCACCATTCAATCTACACAAAAGCTTTCGAGGCTTCTCCAGAGGATTGTTCAATACATCTAATTGTCAAAAATATGATTGTTTGCTTTTTATAGCTTTAGTTTCAATTCAATTGAAATTTCTAATAAATTATTATTTTTAAAAAAATATCTTGTATAATGAAATCCTTGGTTGTAAAAGATTGAATGATTTTGAAATTAATTTGATTTTCTCCAATGCTTTTCACACAAATTTGAGATATTTTTCTATCTTAAATATTAGTGTTTTTGTTGATTGGTGATTTTCGTGATTTGTATATTATTTGTATCTATGGTAATATTGATTAAATAAGAAAAGTTAAGAGGTTGTTCTAAATCCTGATATTCTTATCTGATTCTCATTTACTAATGTTAATCGTGGAGGTTGCATGTCTGATGGTTATTTTTAATAGAGAAAGTTTGACTTATCTGAAAATAAAAGTACTTATGTTACAAATATTTAGTTGGTATAATTAAAAGTAAAATAGTTTATACCAGATGATTGATTATAAAATAATAAATTAGATTTGGCAATATGCAGAATACAAGATATTTTATCATACAATCAATAAACGTTGTGTATAAAATATGAGAAAATTAGAAGAATTGTTTGAAAACAATGGTCCAATTAATAAGGATTTCTAATGAATAAGATGGTGAATTTGAATTTTGAAATATAAGGAAAGTGACAAAATATATCGTCAACGACATGGCTTAAATAAAGACGGTGATAGATGATAAATTGCAAACCTTGTTGTTGAGTTCTCCAGGAGAAAGTTTGGTGGCATTGGCTATTTTACTTTGCAATACAACATTTGATAACATCATAACAAGCTCACTAGAAGATGGAAGGTCTAGAAGTTAAATCATTAGAAACTTAACCTTGATTGCAAACCTTAATTATTTTAAGCTTTTTAAATGCAGAAAATTTTTAAAAAACTCATTAGAAGTGATTAACCCTGAAAAATTAGTATTTAAAAGATGCGGAAGAAGCAAAACGGTGCGGTAGAGTGTTACTTTTGACACTAGAAGATTTGTTAATTATTCAAGAAAGCTAAAAAAAAGAAAGAAGTAGAACCAAGAAGAAAGATTTATCATTGACAATGGAAGGTCTTGTAGCAACAAGGGAGACTGGAAGTTGCAACGGTGACAAGAGAGTAGAACAATCATATTGGCAATCAATGAAAATAAATTTATAATTGATGATGGATTTTCTTTCTATGTTATACCTTATATTTATTATTATTCATCCTACGCAATTTAGGTGTTGTGGAGATGAAAATAGGGATATCTCAGTAGTTGAAGGGAAAATAGATATTATCTACAAACCAAATCATAGGCACAAGATGACACTCAAAGATGTTAGAACTTTTCAGATTTGATGATCAGCTTAATTTTTCTTAATATTATTGATGATTATGGCTTATGTATCACTTTTGATAAAGGAAAATGGAAGTTAACAAATAAGTCACTTAACTGTGCTAAAGGGAGCAAATATAACACTCTTTTATCACATAGATATTCCAATTCTCAAAGGAGATACCAATACTGGTTATGTACTTTTGTATTTATAGAATATGAGATTTGAGCACGAGTCTAAATGATATAAAGTTTCTATCAAAGAAAAGCTCTCTAAGTCCTTATGAAGGTATAAATATTAGTTTATACGAAGTTTTGAAATTTCGGTATGAGCTAACAGAAATTGTACGGGTCCGACATTGGTCTACTTTCATTGTAGTTCACTGTAGTATACTGAATTGAGACGAGACCAGACCAGACCAGTACACTAGTTTGGACCAGTTTTTCAAATGTTGGTTTACACTATTATCTTTATTTGGAAATCAACGTAGAATTTATTTTATAAACATGGCCAAAAAAGAAATATCATACCTCTTGACATTGATACTTAGATGTTTGCATTGTATATGCTAAATTAATAGGGAGACTTTCATGGTGACTAAAATTAAGATGCTTAGTTGCTACTTCATAACTGTGCTAATATTGTGGATATCACTTACTAATGAAGGTCATGAATGGCAACCAAACTTGCTACGTATGCAAGCAATGGGTTGAAACCTACAATCACTTACTCTATCGTTGCACATTAATGGGAGAGGCCTGGTTATCGATTACTGTTGTGCTCCCTAATCTGCATTTACCTAGGAAAGAATTGATCCTGTGAGGACTAGGACAATATATATTTTGGGTAATATGGAAGGAGACGAACCTGAGTCTTCAGAAATGAGGCAATGAATCTAGAATTGCTAGATAGTCTGTGATGAAACAATGAGGTTGTGAATTTAACAGATAGTCTCAACTAACCGTGATCAAATTCTCTCCATTCTAGAGCTTGCTTTGATTGCTTATTTGTTCCTTAATGTACCAACTTGGCTATTTTTATTTTGGGCTAGTCTGTTTTTAACCTTATTATAATTTAATAGTAGGATTGTAGTTATTCAAGACATTTAACATTTAACAAACACATTGGAAGGTTTTATAACAATATTCGCTAAGGTTGAAATGATTTTTACCTCAAACAGAGCATCTACCTTGTTGCCATCATTTTTTTGAAAATAAATTGTGATTATTGTGAACAATGTTCTATTTGTTGTCTTACAAAGAATGCTTGTGATTGTATTTGAGAAGACACCATATACTACTAAGATGCTATCTGATAGGTATGACAAGAGTTTAGTAGCTAGGAATTGGGATCATAATGACAGAATCACAAGCAAATTCAAGCCTTGCGAAAGTTGATCTATTGGTAATATTTTGTTCTTGGGGGTCAAAACTTAACAGTCTGAATTATAGAATTACAGGCATAATAGATATCAAGTTATACATGTCAAGAACTTCAAAGTATTAAAGATACATATGCAATTTAACTCACCAAATATTTGTGATATTTCCTTTTGTTGGAAGTTTGGAATATATGAAACCTATAGAGCAAATAGAGTCTGCTAGGTCGTTCTGCAAATTTTTGCTTCATTGAGTGTTGTACCACCGATATCAACAACAATAGTGTGAAATCTACCATTGCTGGTCTCTAATGCAGAAAATAAGAAAGTAAAAAATTCAGACATTTTCTATTGTGTACATATCCTTTTACTTACAACATCAAATATCAAATAGACAAACTACTATGTTGATAGTCTTCAATATAGAGGGCAAGAAACAAAATCTAATATAATCTTCATGGAATTGCCATCTAAAATGTATGTTAGATATCAATTTATATTCGCACCTGCAAATAGAGTTGCAATAAACTGAGGCAATAATAGATAGCATGGGATCAAAAATCTCTCCTCTTGGTGAGAAAAAGGCAAACGGAAGATTTATGTACCATTTAGCATACTATGTGATCATCAAGATTGATCCAATTGAAACATAAAATATATTATTTGATTGTGAGTTCAAGTCTCTTATGAATGCAAGCAGCTCTCACCACAAGATTTCAATTTTGATTTGCACCGATGTATTGGTCCAATATTGGAACACACGTAAAGAACATACAAATATACAATATTGGTCAATATTGCATAAAACCTATATTATATATATAATTATATATACAAATGGTACTAGGTGATACCAACTTTGTTATGTGTATTGGAATAGGGTTGAACTGTACATACCGACCGCATGAGGTGGTACGGAATGGTTCCTTACACAATACCTTATGGTTAGTTATTCCTAAGATTGCTATGAAGCCTATGACTTGGTGACTTGCCAGGAGTTACTCACTAGTTCAACCTAGATTTTGTTCCAAACCCAAAAAAACACACTTTTGGAGGGCTTTTTGAAAAAGGATTACTAACTAGATTTTTGAGAAGGTCAATTAACATTTATTCCAAGTTTCCAACCTTGGCTTATTGGAACAGTTCCATCAAGAAGATTCTTGAATGTGTTTGATAAATAAAATTTATCCTAAGCATAAATGCTTCAACACTGGAGTTTATACTATAGAGCATAATTAAAATATCCTTTATGCAAAATGCTTTGGGAAAGAAGTTTTCTATGTAGAATGCTTGGGGCAAGATTAAAATTCACCTTAGACAAAATGCTTTGAGGCAAAAGGAGTTTACCCTAGGCAGTATGATTGATGCAGCCAAAATATGTTATGATGTGGGTGACTAGATTAAATGGCAAGCTGGTAGGTAAATATGTTATGATGTGGGTGATTAGATTAAATGGCAAGTTGGTAGGCAAATATGTTATGATGTGGGTGACTAGATTAAACGGCAAGTTGGTAGGCACAAAAAAAAGAGTTCCAGTCTAATACTAAACTGAGCAATCACTGTAACAGCTTCTGGAGTTAATTGAAGAGCAGGAAATTGATGGTGGAAACTCACTCATTTGAAGGGTCAACTGCAGTTGCACTTAGTTATTAGATTTCTTTCTTTCTGCAAAAAAAAAAAAAAAAAAAAAAAAAACTGCAGTTGCACTTCGATGCTTATCTGTTCCCATCCCACGTGTCACGCCCCGGTCGGATCGGCCTAAAAATAGCCTTTAACCGCTGTCTCAGGACTATCCGGCGGAATACCGAAACGCAACTCACTAGGGTTTCCGACCCAAAATTCGAAAACTCTAACTTCTCCAAATAAGTTTTTATCCCCAATTACAAGGTCACTCAGAAAAACCCTAACCCTAATTAGAACAATCCAACCGAACCCTAAATTGGAAATACCTTCTGGTCAAAATCAATTTTGACCGCCGCTCACATGTCAGCCGTCGAAACTCGCCGAATTACGTCGCTGATGTCAGCGGAGTAAATCAATTCGAAATCGATTTCAATCGCCAATTCTGACTGGGTCAACTTCCTCGTTTCGAACGCCCACGCCCACGCGTTCGAAACTCTCATCTTTGTCTTCGCTGCGAACAGCGACGTCCGCCTCGCTTCGTCCGTCCAGCGCCGCGTACCGACGCCGGAGAAGATCACGCCGACAGAGGGAAAGGTCGCCTGCTGTCGTAGTCAAGACATGCCGCCGGGATGCGTCGCCAGAAACTAGAAGCAAAGGGAGGAAGGATGGAGAGAAAATCCGAAGCTTTTATTCCCAGAAAACTTTTACAGATTCCTCTCTATGCCGACGACCCCCGTCGCCGGTGCCCTTTGTCCCTCCCTCGCCGGAAACCCCCTGGTTCCGGTTACAATCGCTCGAATCCCGTCGCTCGTCGGTGTTCCCCGTCGGTGTTCCCCTGAACACCGGAAAACTCCTCGTACGCCGGTGTGGTCGAAGACACTGCCCTCTCAAGCTTCATGGTGGCTGGTGTCGAAGATGGAACCCCTCCTCCCAATCGCCCATCGATGGTATTTAAGGAGCTGCCACCGCCTGCTGCCGCGACCCCGTCTTTAGCCCTAAAATCGGGCCACGCCGCCACTCTCTCAGCTCCCGCGTCCGTCGCCGCCTTTCCCGCTGAAGCTTACCTCTTCCTCGCGTCCGGATTTGCTGAAGACGCCGTCGCCAGCGTCCGCTTCCAACGCACACGATGAAGACGCAGCGCACGCGGTCGAGCTGCGACTGTGTTGTCGTCTCTGGCCGGAGTTTGGTTTTGTGTCACCACGCGGGCTTGGGCTCAGATTTGGGCTTGGGCTGGACCGGTCGAACCGGGGCCTGACACCATGCAAGGTAAAAGAGGACCAAGCTTGGATACTTTGCAATATGAGAAGGAACAGCTACATGTTGGGCGGATGATGATGCGTTAGTGTGGAATTGGCAAGCAGTGGTTGAGACTTGAGAGCAAATGGAGGAGGGGCTTGCTACAAGCTGGCCTCCCTCTTCCTCAAGTGGGAAGAGAACCCTCTGACAATTCACCTCCAAAGGCGATAGTTTAGATCAGTGGAGATCCTGGCTGGGAACATTTCATTTCACCATAACACAAGTTGGAAAACAGAGAACCTAGTTCATTCCATTTTTTTCACCATCTATCAAAATGTTACACTTGTCCTTATATCTCCTTATATCAGTCACAGGAGAAAATAAATTATAAATAGTTAAGGGTTACACCGTGTCTCTAATTACACCGAATGAGACATCAAATCATCAAGTTAACAAAATCAAAGGTAGCTGTCAGGTCATTGCATGAAGAGAACTTTTTTTGGCTGAAGTCACTAGTAAGGAGTGCCATGCCAATAGGTATTTGCTTGCTGGAGCTGGTCATAGGGAGGTCATCTGCCCACGTCTTTGCCAGTTGTATTAATTACCTAAAGCGGACTGGAAGTCTGCAGGCTCAACCGGGGAGCGCCTTGGGCCCTCTCGAGAGGATGGGCCTCCATCAATGATGCTTCAAGGTACCACTGAAATTTATCATGTGTTAACCCTTGCTTGGAGTTTTATCTTAAGTTGAATGCTTAGGATGGAAAGAATTTACTCGCAGCATGCTTTAGGGAACAGAAGAATTACTAGGCATATTTTCACCCTCATTTGCAGTGATTGTACTAATCTCAATCAATTTTGACTATTTTTGACATGTGGTCAATGATATATTTTGGAGACAAAAAATATGGGAATTCAGATGAGATGTGAAGTATCTCTTTCCTTGTTTTATTTCTTTAAATATTCGTGGTAAAATTTTCATGTATTGTCGCCATAGCCATATCCAATAATTTGATTCTATTTAATCAAATATTGAGGTTATCAAATTACTGATCAAGGTGAGTTGATTTTTATCATAACAAATATGCACTTTGTTTGTCAAGGAAAAAACTTCAGCTTCTCTTATTTCATATCTATACTTGGAAAAAAAATGTCATGAAACTTAAAACTTGCCTACTTAAAGAAATCGCTAAGCATGCCAGACAACTGACCTGCCTTTTTTTTATGGTTTGATTACAGGTAGATGGAGAAGGAAAAAGCAACTGGTCTAATGGTGAATCAAATTTTTTGCAAAAAGAAGGAAAGAGAGATGAGGAACTGGGTGTTGCAATAGGTGGGGAATTCATAAAGTCAGAGCAGACGGTACATGCAAAAGAGACGTCCAGCCTTCTAGAAGTAGAAAAAACTCAGGCATTGCAATTCTTGAACCAAGCTTTAACATAGTGAACATGAATATGCTGGCAGTGGAAAAGATGAAAGAAACCGAGCTTCAACTTGAAACATTTGTGAGAGAACAGAAACATTTGGAATCCGAAAAGACCTTGCTAAAATCAGAAATTGGTCTAGTAAATCATAGATTAGAGAAAAAGAATAGATGTTGTGAAGAACTTGAACTTGACCAGAAGGCGATGAAAGATGAAAGTTTAGAATCAGAACACAGATATAACATACTTTTTGTTCAAGAATCACTGGCAGAAAGGGATACACTTCAAAAAGAGCTCCTTGAGTTGAAGGATGCATTCGCTAGATTGATTGATGAGAAGGAGGGTCTGTTGGAAAGGTTGAAGGAGCTTGAACATAAGTCTGTGGTATCATCAAGTGAGATGCATAAAGTTGAAGAGGTCAATGAACATATTACACTGACAGAATTACAGTCAAAGAGAACTTTTGAGCTTGAGAAAATGTTGGAATTAGCACAATCTAAAGAGAAGGAAATGGAAGATCTTTCGAATGACTTGAAGGAGGAGTTGAAGAGACTATATGAAAAGATGGGAGAGAATCACTATGTTGAAGAACTAATTCACACTAACTCAGTGGAGCTATCAACAATTCAGGATAAACTAGAAACACCTAGGTCAACTGTAGCAGAATTGGAACAAAAACTGGTTTCTAAGGATGCCATCATTCACGATCTTACCCAAGAACTAGATCTGCAGAAGGCTTCTGAAAAACAGATGAAAATGAACATAGTTAAATTAGAAACTTCATTTTCTTCATGTAAAGAAGAGCTCCAAGAGAAGCTTTTGAAATTTGAGGAGATTGAGTTGAAGCTTCAAGAGCAGGAAAGGGAGAAAGAAAGAATTGGAGTTAGCTTCAAAACCCAATTACTGTGGCAGAGAGCGACTCTTCAAAGTCTACAACAGGACTTGTCTGATTTGAGCAAAGAAAAAGTAACTCTTCAGAGTACTGTTGCAGACCTTAACTTTGAATTGTCAATGAATGAGGATCTACGCAAGCAACTAGAGGCCAAGTTGAATCTCGCTGAACAGAATTTTAGTAATACTGATTCACTTCTTTCACAAGCATTATCACGTAACAAGGAGCTTGAACAAAAGCAGAAATATCTTGAACATCTCCATCAGGATATGGAAAGAGTAACAGAAATTTCTTCCAAAAGAAATCTTGAGCTAGAGGGTCTGATTCACGCATCAATATTATCTGAGGAAAGTGTTAAAAAGAAGCTGAAGGAGAGTGAAATGAGATTATCATCAGCAGAGAAACATAACATGGATCTTAAGCAACAACTAAATCTTATGGAGATGAGATGCCTTGAAACAGAAACTGAGATAGAAGAACAGAAAATTCAACTAAAACAGCACTCTACTTTGATAAGAAAAATAGATGAAGAAAATTCACTATCAAGACGCCATGTCCAGGGATATGAGAATAGAATTGGCCAATTGGAATCTTCTTTGAACAAGTCATTTAGGAGAAACACAGAGCTCGAGAAGGAGCTGAACAATCTTCTTGAGAATGAGGGGCGAACTGCTGCAACACATGAACACAATCTGGAGTTGGAAGACAAGGTACCTTCATCTCGTTTCAAATCTAGGAATGTTGTAAAAGGACTTAGTAAATTAGAAGGATCGCTGGAAGCATCTAATTATCAAATACAGGAGCTGGAACAGCTGCTGGCGAGCACAATGGCAAAATATAGAGATGCAGAAACAGAATCAAGGCATTATAGCAACAAGGTTTCTGCACTTTTTGCTGAAATTGAAGCCTACCAGGCAAGATCCTCAAGTCTTGAAGCTTTGCTTCGTGATGCAAATGAAAAAGAGAGGGAGTTGACAGATGCATTGAACGTTGCTATTAAAGAAAGAAAGAACATTGAAGACTTGTCTAATATGCAGGCAAAAAATCTTTCAGGAGCGGAGAATTTAATCCAAATCTTGCAAAATAAGCTGCAATCTCTAGAAGTAAACATGGAAAGTGCTGAGGAACAACCCGAGAGTTCAAGTATTCAAGAGAAAGAACTAGTTGAGAAGCTCAGATACGTTGAGAAACAGTTAAAGCATCAAGAGATGGTTGTAGAAGAAACTACTTCTAAATATCTGGAGATGGAATTACTTAACGAATTGATCATCGGGGTGACAAAGTCCAAACTCCAAGAGGCAGCCCTGGAACTAGTTGAGAAGCATAGATGCGCTGGAGAACAGTTAAAACGTCAAGAGATAGATGTAGAGGAAATTACCTCTAAATATGTGGAGATGGAATTACTTAATAAATTTCTCATCGAGGAATCAAAGTCCAAACTCCAAGAGGTAGCCCTGGAACTAGTTGGGAAGGTTAGATGTGCTGGGGATCAGTTGAAGTGTCAAGAGAAAGATGCAGAAGAAATTACTTCCAAATATCTGGAGATGGAATTACTTAATGAATTTCTCATCAAGGAGTCAAAGTCCAAACTCCAAGAGGCAGCCCTGAAATTTAAGGAAAAAGAATCTGAGGTTGAAGAATTGCATGAAAAGCTAAAGAAGCTTGAAGAACAGAAATCACTCTACAAAAATCAGGCAATTGAAGCTACTGAAAATGTTGCTGCACTAGAAGCAGAGTTGGAAGCAAAAGCAATGAAATTGGTATTTCTTGAGAACAAAGTTGAGGATCTTAACTATGAAGTCTTGGAATCTCATTCCAAATATGAACAGGTGGTTTTCGAAAAGGAAATGATGGATGGTATGATCTCAAAACTTAAGTTGGAGCTGGAAGCTTGTCAACTCAAACTTGAGGAACTTAACCGGTTGTTAGACTCCAATTGTGTACAGATGGAGGCAAATGCTCGACAAATTGCTTGTCACTTGCAGGCAATCACAAGACTGACAAATGAGAATTCAAGATATCTGGAAATCCAGTCTAAGACTGAATTGTATCTTAAAGAAACTGAAGTCCAGCTGCATGAATCGATTGAGAAAGTTGAACAGAAAGGTTCTGAAGTTGGAGACTTGAACGAAAAGTTGCTTTCACTAGAAACACAATTGAGAAATTATAAAGAACAGGCTTGTGAATCAGCTCTGAGTGCATCCAGCCATAAGGAACAGCTGGATTACACTATTTTGAAAGTAAAGAATTTGGATGCCATTGTTGAACAACTGCAAAGAAACATTCAACAATCCCAAAATGTTATTGAGGATTTAACCAGGGACAATCTAAGCCTATCTCAGGAATTGGTAATATATATGGCAAAAATGAAAGAGTTGCAAAATGAATTTAGTACAGTTTTTACAAAAAAAGATGGTAGATCTATTCAGCTTCATTCTTTCAAGAAAGAAATAGAGGTTCTTAGAAATCAACTTAAATCTGACAAACAGATTCACCAACAGCAGGTTATGTATTGTGTGCATATAAATATATAAGATATTTGCTTTAAATGGATCTTCTGCAGACCTACTAAATTCAAATAAGATATGTTTTGCATGCTACTTTTGGTTTTATTAAGGCGTCAGGCTAATCGTTTGTTATCTGAAATACTTTTCTGCAGCAGATTATTGCTGGTCTGGAAGAAAAAAACAAGATTACTGAAATGTACCAAAAGGAAAAAAAAGAACTTAAAGCAATTGTAATCCATCTTGAAGAACAACTAAATGAACAGAAGGCAAGAGAACTGCATCTGAATACAACCGTGGAAAACCTCACAACTGATAATTATCTCATGCAAGACCAAATTTCAGAGCTTGAGCAAAAGTTATTATTTGCTGAGGGAAGTTATGAGGTATTTTTGTTCAATTTCTTTCCTCCAAATATGCAGGATTCTTATTTAAGAAAATGTTTCATTACTGATACTAGAAGTATTTTTACATTGTTTTTTCAGATTGAACACATAGGGACAACAGCTATGGAGAAGAAAGCTATGCTAACTTCTAAACTAAAAGAGTACACGAACACAATGGAAGAACAAGATACTTTAGCCTTAAAACGGAAGAAAGTTCAAAATGAACTAAATCTAGCATCCATAAAAGAGCAGGTTAGTTTATGTCGATAGCTTGATTCTCTACTCTTTTGAATCATAATATTGGCCATGAACTATACACATTTAGTAGATAGCGAGATGCTATTTTTCTGTAGAGAAAATCCCACAAAGCAAGGAAATCTATCAGGAAGCAGCTAAAGTTATAATTACAAGTGTATTATTAGCAATTTCAATGACGCAGCTGATAAAGCTTGCGATAAGGAATGTACTTTCCAGAGGTTTCAAAATTGATCTATTAAAGCTTTTGATCTCCATTATTTTACTTCTATTCCATAAGCATGATGGAGAGTTTGTGTCATACACTTTTCTACTGTTTACTATATTGATTCATGAAAACTCTATTGACCTTTTTGAATGATAATGCCGAAGAAAATGAATAAAAAAATCAATTGAATATAGTTGCATGCTTTCTAGTATTTTGAGTCAGTCGTCGAGGCATTATATGTTTCAAAGTCAGTTTAAATATTTTTTTCTATCCATCAGCTCTCTGCCATTGCACTTTGTTAATGAATGATTACTAACACCATGAGTGGAACATTGTAGTTCTGATTAACATTTTCTTTGTGGTCGATGTCATTTCTTTTCTTTTCATGTTTCTTAGTTGAAATTAGAAAAGAGGAAGCTTGCGTTTTTCAAGATTAGCATAGCTAAATTGGGAGATATACATGGTCAAACGTTTCAAAACCGGAAGAAGATTGCAGAGCTTGGGAACAAGTGGAAGTTAGAGGATACAACAACCAAAGACGAGGTGAGTTTGACTAAATAATTTGAAAAATTAGCATCACATGCTCCATGAATATGATGATTGTATTTACAATTTCCGAAGTCTCATCCAACAGCTTTGCAGATTGCAGAAGCTAAACTTGAGGACGAAATAGAGGTAACATCAAGAGATCATGGTCTGAGTACCCATATGATGTTTAGGATTAATAAAGAAGAGTGTAAGAATCAGGCTCAGAAGCCAGCTTCTCTACTCGTACCTGCACAAGATGAACAAACTTCTCTAGCCATGGCGTTCAAGTTTATCTTAGGAGTAGCTCTGTTGTCGATGATCGTTGGGATAATTCTGGGAAAGAGATACTAGCTCTGAACATGTGAATCCTCACTATTTTTTCATATTTTTTGTATCACCAACAAGCTGATGGGTGGAACCATGCTCTTGTTGAAGTTAGGTGCAAAGGATGATCCCTTTGTTGCTTAGCTTTGGTGGTAGTTAGATTGCATTAGGATTTTTTTTAAAATGTTTATTTTGGTTTAAACTTTGCCTTTTGCGAGCAGCACGGGTATGCTTGCAATTCTTGTTTTTTTGTACGCTTGAGCTTGTAAATGTTTGCAAGGAAAACAGTGTATTTAATTGCAAATAAATGAGATAAGAAAACAATAGTTTTGCAGAAATCCGTACATGATTTTTTTTAATGTTTTCTATCACGGTCAATTTTTTTTTAAAGGATATCCTACACATGATTGATGTAGGAAGGACATCGCACCCCTCTACAACACTAAGGACCGGCGGAGCTCCACCGATCCCCTCGATTAGACGGCCTAGACGCCTAACCGCAAGGACCAGGGTGTCGAATTTCGGCACAGCTAACCCCACGTCTGGGCTGTGCATATTTCACCTGCAGCAGGATTCGAACCCTAGACTTGGCCTTTTCAAGCCAAGTTCCTTCACCACTTGAAAAGGCCAATTGGTGAATGAACTTGACTTGAAAAGGCCAAGTCTAGGGTTCGAATCCTGCTGCAGGCGAAATATGCACAGCCCAGACGTGGGGTTAGCTGTGCCGGGATTCGACACCCTGGTCCTTGCGGTTAGGTGTCTAGGCCGTCTAATCGAGGGGATCGGTGGAGCTCCGCCGGTCCTTAGTGTTGTAGAGGGGTGCGATGTCCTTCCTACATCAATGATTCTAGGTGTCATGCCCCGGTCGGATCACCCTTGAATCGGCGCTTAACCGTAGTATTAGAGTCGTCCGGCGGAACACCAGAGCGTGGATTCTCTAGGGTTTCCAGGCAAATCTCACTCCCAAATCAGAAACCCTAATTCCCCGCTCAAACTTTTATCCCCAAATTACAAGTGACTCAGAAACCCTAACCCTAATTTCAAAATCAAATCCTAAAATCAATTAATACCTCTCGGTCAAATCACCCAAGTCAATTGTTTCACCGAAATTACCCTTGCTGACGTCAGATGACGTCAGCCACGTCAGCCTCCGAATTCGACTGCCGAATTCGATTTCCGCAGATTACCGCCTACGTCAGCGTTGCCTCGCTGACGTCACCCGAATTCGCTCCGCTAGCAATATCGAAATCGCGCGCGCTGACGTCACCCCGACGTCAGCTGCCAAAATCAGATTTTGCCTAACGCCCGTTGACCGCCCTCGATTTTGACCTCCTCGTTTCGAACGCCGCTCGTTCGAAACGCTTTCCATCGTCTCCTTCGAACGCCCGAGCGAACGTTACCTACGTTCGTCGGCTGCCGCGTCTGTCGCAAGAGAAGAGGAGTTCTGTCAGGGAAGGCCGCCTGCCTCCCTTCGCCCGTCGTCGCCGGCTGGAGCTCACCGATCATAGCCGCTGGACTCGCCGCCGCTGGACTCGTCGCCGCCTGCGACTATGGAAACAGCCGCCGAGAACAGAGAGGATGCGAGGAAGACGATGAGGAATGAAGAAGATGGGGAAAGCTTGCTTTATTCCGTAATAAGCTACAAAACCCCTCTGGCCGGCGACCCCCGTCGCTGGTGCCCTTGACCCCTCCCTCGCCGGCGATGCCGATTACAATCTCTCCCGTTGGCGTTGTCGGAAAGCTCACTGGATCCGCTTGCCGACCCTCTCCTTGAGCTCTCTCAACTCCTCTTTTAACTTCCTCCAGTTCTCCTCCCCCTTCGCTCATCGCTCCCTGGACGATTTATTGGAAGGCGGAGGTGCTTGATGCTGCACCGCTTTCACCGAGTCTTCCGCATCTTGCTCGACGAAGCCGCGTCCACTTCGTCCGTTGTCCGTCTTTCGCGCACTGACCTTGCTCCCGTTTTCCTCGCCTGATGCTGCGCCGTCCGCGTTCGAACCCTGGGACGATCTCGCGTCCGCTTCACTCGGCGACGACGCCGTCTCCACGCCCGAGCTTCGCGCGGATGAAGACGATGTCTCGTCCGATTGCGCGAGATGTGTCATGTGGTCAACATTGGGTGTTGACTCAATTTTCCGAACGAAGCATTGGGCTTCGTTTTTCCCTCCTTGTCCGCCTGTGTTTGGGCTTGGGCTAGGATTTGGGTTCAAGCCGGACCAGCCTGAACTAGGCCTGACACTAGGTGTTAGGGCCCGGTTCAGGCGGTCCGGCCCAGGCCCGAACACAAGCCCAAGCCCACACAGAGACCCAATCCTGGGTCAAAATCGGGTCAACACCCGATTGAGGGGAACAAACGACGCGAGCGGATCGCGCGGACAGGCGGAGGCTGCGGAGGATTCGGGCACAGGTGAAAGCTCCGGACGCAGCTTAACGTGGAGACGAGGTCTTCGCCGAAGATCTCGGACGGGACTGGAAGACGCAGCTCCTCTCGCTATAAGAGGAGCGGCTGGAGGATGAGTTCGGCGTGCGGAAGCGCCACCACAGAGAGCGCCGGGGAGCGACTCCACCGGCGAGGGCGAGGGCGCCGTCGCCTCTTCCAGAGCAGGGCTCTGATGCCGCCAGGGGCGAAGGTCGGCGCGGCGGTGCCGACGAGAGGAAGAGAAAAAAAAAACAGAGGGAGAAATAATGGCTTGTAACCGGCGATGACCGGCGAGGGAGGGATGGGGGCACCGGCGACGGTGGTCGTCTGCGTAAAGAGGAGTTTTGTAACGTTTTAGGAGGAATAAACGGAGCTTACCCTCTTCCATCTTCCTTCCCATGTTTCTGCATTTCCGGCGATAGTTCCCAGCAGCAGGCGGTTGCTAGGTCGTCGGCGACGAGGCGGGACGCAGGCGGCGTCCTCCCCTTGTCGTCAGCCTTCTCCGGCGTCGGCTCGAACGCAGGCGGCGTTCGAGCGCTGCGAACGTTCGCTTGCGTCGCGAGGTTGAAGACGACGCGACACTCGAGGCGCGAGTCAACGAAACGGGTGGTCAACGATCGATTTCGATTTCGAAATCGAATTCGGGACGCTGACGTCAGGCGGACGTCAGCGTGCAAATTCGGCGTGGCAGAAGCGATTTCGGGCGGCTGACGCGAGCTTACGTCAGCGACGGAGATTTACGCGCGGTGGCGAAATTCGATCGAGGGCTGACGTCATGCCGACGTCAGCAAGGGCATGATTTTGACTTCGGTCAAAATCAGAGAGAGAAGAGGTATTTCCAAATTAGGGTTCGATTTTGGATTTTCCTAAATTAGGGTTAGGGTTTCTGAGCGACCTTGTAATTTGGGGATAAAAATTTATCGGGGAACTAGGGTTTCTAATTTTGGGTCGGAAACCCTAGGGAGAGTTGCGTTCTGGTATTCCGCCGGACGGCCCTGAGACAACGGATAAGCGTTGTTTTCAGGCCGATCCGACCGGGGCGTGACACTAGGTGTCACGCCCCGGTCGGAACGGCCTAAAAACAACGCTTATCCGTTGTCTCAGGGCCGTCCGGCGGAAAACCGGAACGTGATCGCGCTAGGGTTTCCGGACCGAATTTCGTCCCCAAATTCAAAACCCTAGTTCCCGCTTAATTTTTCTTCCCAAATTACAAGTCTCTCGAGAAAACCCTAACCCTAATTTGAGAAATCGAGAAAGAATCGAAAACCCCAAATTAATACCTCTTCGCTGATTTTGACCGAAGTCAAAATAAGCGTCGCTCGTTCGAATTTTGATTTTACTCGGCTGACGTCAGCCCCTCCGATTTCGTTCGCCGCGCGCCAATTTTCTTCCGATGACGTAAGGTTGCGTCAGCCGCCGTTCGATTTCGATTTCGAAATCGAAATCCGAATTTCACAGTTGACCGTTGACCTGCCTCGGCTTGCGGGTCGTCTTCTCCACGAGTGTGCGCCGCCGTCGTCGCCTCACGTCGAACGTTCTTCGTCGTTCGACGCTTGCTGTCGCCAGAGAAGAAAGATGCGCCGCCTGCGCTCTCGTCGTCGCAGTCTCCAGTCGTCGTTCGGCAGCCACCCGCCGCCG
This sequence comes from Costus lasius, assembly GCA_027563935.2. Taxonomy (NCBI): domain Eukaryota; kingdom Viridiplantae; phylum Streptophyta; class Magnoliopsida; order Zingiberales; family Costaceae; genus Costus; species Costus lasius. The sequence continues at coordinate 4,258,367 of CM050447.1, read as the reverse complement.
GAAACCGTCGCTGCGAACATACAAAGGAATCGCCGGATCTAGAAACAGGGAAGGATACTAAAAGGGAAAAGCTTCTATTTCACGTTTCCAAGCTACAAAAACCCTCTTCACCTCTCGTCTTCTCTCTCGTCCTCACGTCGGCGGCGAGCGTCGCCGCCGTTACACGTTCTCTCAAACTCAGCTCTCAGTCGCCGATCACTCTATCGCCGATCTCCGATCGCCCGTCCCAACTTCTCCTGCCTCATCTTTATAGGGAAGTCGTCGACTCCTTCCGCGCGTCCGAGTCGTCCGAGACGAAGCCTCTCCTTTGCGTCCGCGTCCGCCGCATCCTTCCTCCATCGTCTTCGTCCGTGTCCGGAAGTTCCGCCGAGTTCGCCTCCGTGTCTTCCGCGAAGACGCCGCCTTCCGTTCGGTTCTCTCGTTGAGAACCCAGTCGTAGCGCCGAATTTCACGCGCCGCCCGTCCACTTCGCTCGTTGCCCGCGTCCAGCAGCCGCGTCCGCTTCTTCGACCGAAGCCCTTTTCTGCTGCGTGCTTCCAATGTTGCGTGGGCCTGGGCTTGGATCGGCCCACCCCTCTCTGGGCTGAACCGGGGAGCCCAGGGCCTAACACTAGGTGTCAGGTCCCGGTTTAACCGATCCGATCGAAGCCCAGACCCAAGCCCGAAGCTCTAGTGTCACGCCCCGGTTCAACCGATCCGGCCGAAGCCCAGACCCAAGCCCGAAGCCAATCCCAAATCCACGCATAAACCCAAGCCCAACCGTGGAAGCGGAGCCCAGCCGAAGAAGGATTTTGTGCGGTTAACTATTTGCGTTGACCACGGAATGGGCGGAAGACGCGAGAACGCGTCGTCTTCCCCGAATCAGTCGGCTAGAGGCGGCATGAAGCTCTCGGACGCGGAAGACGGGAGCAAGGTCGGCGCCGACATTCGCGGAGGGAGTGTGACGAAGGCTTCGGCGGACGACTCGGAAACGGAAGACTCGGGCTGGTGCCGAGTCTAGAGGAGGCGGCGGGTGCTCCTCCTTTCTATAAAACCGATCGACAGAGCGACGGGAAAGAAGAACTCCATCTACCACCACCGGCGAGCATCCTCCACCCTTCCAGCAAGTTTAAGGAAGCCTGGAGAGATTTCCCGGCGTCTCGTGAGGGAGCGTTTGAGAGATTTGTAACCGGGATCAGCGGATCACCGGCGAGGGAGGGGAAGCGGGCACCGGCGAGGGGGTCGCCGGCTTCAGGAAGAACTTTGTAAACCGTTTTGGAGTAATAAAAACGAAGCTTTGATCTCACCTCTCCCCCCCCCCCCCCCCCCCCCCCGGTTTCCAGTTTGCGGCGGCATCTGGAGACGACGACTGTTCCCGGCGGCGGCGCGGCTGGAGACGAAGGACAGCGGTCCTTCTGGGTTGGCGCAGCTTTTCCGGCTCCCTCCTCCGGCAACAGCAGGCGAGTGTTCGACGCGTGAAGACGACGCGAGCTGAGTTTCGAACGAGGAAAGTCAACGCGTCAACGGCTAATTCGATTCGGCGGAAGAATTTGGAGGCTGACGTCATCGTGATGTCAGCGAACTTAATCGGCGCGCGACGGAGACAATTCGGCGAGTGACGTCGGCGGGACGTTAGTTCTGGGAATTAATCGGCGAGCAACGGTCAAAATCAATTTTGACCAGCAAGATAATTTTGAATTAGGGTTAGGGTTTCTTCCTTATAATTTGGGGATAAAATATTGTTCGGGGAGTTGGGGTTTTCAATTTTGGGTCGGAAACCCTAGGGAGTTCGCGTTCCGGTATTCCGCCGGACGACCCTAAGACAACGATTAAGCGTGGTTTTTAGGCCGATCCTACCGGGGCGTGACACTAGGTGTTAGACCCTTGGGCTGAATTTAGGCGCGGCCCAAATTCTAGCCCAGCCCACACACGAATATAGAATGCCTTATCGGGTAATGGATCGGATCGGGCGTGGCCCGGATCCAAATTCGTCCCAACGGACGGATGGCGCACGAACATTGCGTGCTTCGCAAGACTAACGCATCAAGCGTTGCGTCGCGTGGGCGGCTGCACAGTGGTACTGTGGCAACGGGGTCGGTAGCTGACTTGGCTCAGTGCACGTGGCTTAAGGAGGGGAGGCGAAGGAAGAAAAAAATGAGGGGCACGCTCGTTTTTGGGTAACGATGTCTTCGACGTTCGAAAATTAGCTTCCGCTCTCTCCCCTCTCTCCGGCAACCCTCTTTTGCCCTCTCCAGTGATCCCTCGACCTCGTGGTCGTGCCCTCTTAGCTCTCCTCGCGAATCCGGTGGTGTGGGCAGGTGGTTCGGATTGCGACGAGCTCCCGCTACTCCCCCGTTGTCTTCTCTGTGTTCGGCGACAAAGCTGCTCAGACCGCCTCGGAAGGCGCTACTGCATCCATGTCGTCGACTAGAAGGAGCCGGCATATTGCCGAGGTACCCTCTCGCCGTTCCGGCGCCCTCCTCGTTCTCCATCTAGGGGTGCCCTTCTTCCCCGGCAATGCCGTTTCTCTCTTTGTTGCTCTTCTGCGCTGCATGCCTGAATGGCTGTTGTTCCCATGCTCCCTCCGGCGAGCCCCTCTTCCCTTCATCTTCTAGGGTCCCGGCTCGCCTGCGTACGAGAAATTCCGGGCCCGGCTCGCCTATGTGCGAGTTCGTCGGCCGGCGCTTCATCCGCCTGCGCGCGGTTCCCTCCTCATCTGTGTGTCCTCTGTTGAACCCTGCTCCATTGCCTTGGGATGTCCTTTTGTGCCGCCGTTGGTTTGCTTGCGAAGGGGGCGTCTGCAATGTAGGATCCGCCTCCGCCTAATCCCCCTACTCCCCCTTTCCCAGGATTGCTCCTCTGGTGACTCTAGTGGTCGCCTCTGACTCCCAGCTCCCTCCTCTTTCGTCTGCACTGGACGTAGAAAGTCCTTCGGCCGGCCTTTCCTCCCGGCCTGCGAACGTATTTCCTGTTCGCCCCCGTTTCTATGACTCCGTAGCTTCATCGGGAGTGGACCGTCCCGGTCTCCCCTATTCCGGTGTGCGACACCGATGGCCAGACGGTTCGTCGGCAATAGTCGCTGGCTATCCCGTCGACGTGAAGACGTGTCGGATCCTCGGTTCGAGGTCACCGACTGTATGTTTGCGCTCGGCTCGAAGTACCAACGCGTTATCTGTAACGTACGCGACGTTGGGATGTCTTCGACGTCCCTAACGGCGACGTTTTAGCTAACGTGTTCATACTCGCAGTGGACCCCGTCCGACGTGGTCAGCTACGAGTGAGTCTACTAGATTTGGGCGAATCAGGTCCGACTCAACGACACTAGTTTTTGGTAGTCCTCGAGTGTCGACCTGGGTCCTGTTGGGACTGCAGAGATCCATGCTGAGTCCCCGGTCTGGCTAGGGTTCGGTTCGAGGAATCATTCCTGCCGGTCGTGCCCAATTCTCACAGTCTTGACCGTAGTGCTCCTGCGTGGACGTGTATGGACTCGAGTCAAGCATTGACTCAAGTGTATTTATATCAAAGAAATATTACGGTAAACAAGGGCGTGACACTAGGTAAGATGATTCGAGTTCATTTCCTAATACGAGTGGTCATGCAATTTAGGATGCCAACTAAAGTTAAACTTAATCCTAGTGCTTTATTTCATTTGCCTATAATTATTGTGGTTGTCAAGACTGAAGAATTGAGATTGTTTTTTTTTTTTTTTGTCTTGGTAATATTCTTTTATGCAAATTAGACAGCTATTTCAAACCCACTTATTGTGTTACAAGCAAATGCCTCCTTAGCTATCTTATCTTATTGCACTCAAACTAGGGAGTTATTGACAAGATCTAGATCGTCTTAAGCAAATGCCTCATTTGCATCTCCTTCACTTTCACATCCTATTGAGTTAGGCATAGTTGTTTGGTCCTCAGATTACATTCTTAATTTTATACACTATTGGGATATAGACTTTATTCATCTTTAGATTATTGCATTGACTTTATTCGCCTTAAGACCCTTTATATTCTATCTAAAATATCCTAATTACACTCCAGCACGAGATTGAAGTTCACATGAGTTCATCTTAGATGAATTCATTTTGTGCCCTTGACCTAAACAATCTACTATTTGCACATGTGTCACAAAATGTGTCTTTAGCTCCTAATAAGATGGTGCTGCATAAATTGGTGACTAAGTTATTTTTCATATAAAATGGTAAACTTAGTCAATTAACATATCAAAGTTGCCCATTCAATTTAAGACGTACCCAAAATGTGTATAAAGTTTTTAATTCAAATTAAAATTATATTTTTTAAAAAAAACTCAATTTGAATCGAACAAAAAAAAATTTGATGTTCAATTTCAGTTAACTAGCTTTTTTTACATTTTTTAAATACACATGTTCAAATTTTTAATACAAATAAGGTATACAATTTTAAAAGACATAAATTGTTGAAATTCTATTTTTATATTGTCATAATTGTTTATTATTTTTATTAAAAAAATATACATATAAATATTTATGGAAAAGTAATATAAATAATTTAAAATTTGATTAGTGTGTTCAAATTAAAATTCCATTAGGGCTCGTCCCTAGGTTAAACCACCGATTAACTGTATGAAGATTCAAACCTTATCACTTGTTAAAAAAAAAAAATTACAGTTCAATTAACCTATTTTTGTGGTGTTTTCTCAAATCCTTATTTGTTGGGTTTCTTGAGATTCATTCTAAATCATAGATATGTTTTATTAAGGGCAATGAGAACATAATAATGACTTGGTAAATCAATATGCATAATTATAAACCATAACCTATGTGTAAAGCTGGCAAAATATGATATGATCTGTTAACACAATATGATACAGCGAAGTTTTATGGGTTAGGTCAGTCAATATACTTATCAGATTGGGTCATAATTAATATGTATATAGTATATATTATATATAATATTTATTATTCATTAAAATAGTTTAACTTAAACCTAAAATCTAAAACCTTAATCCCTACCATTCCGTATCTATCCCGACCCCTTATCTCCTTCTTCTTGCCCATGCTCTTGCATACTCGCCTCTCGATGGCGCATTATTCCTCACTGGCTCGTTGCTTATTTTGTGTTAACGTTAGTCTTAATTTAGTGCCAAATTGGGAGTAAAAGGTAGGTGCTAAAACCGTAGGTTGAAAAATAATATGATTTAGGGTAGAAAACAATATTGTTGGTGTAAAAATATTATATATTGCTATTAGAATAGGCATTATAAATTATTATTATATAAAAACTCTATAATATTTTAAATTATTTATTAAATAAAATAAATATTATAAATATTAATTTATCTCAAGTTAAATGTATAAAAAACAATTATAAAGGTTATTGTAATTTTAAAATATTAAATTATATATATACTAAAATATTATTTAAATATATATTTATATATATTTTATTTATTATAAATATTAACATATATATATATATATATATATATATATATATAGTTATTAGGTTAAAAAGGAAAAAATAATTAGGTTAGGGTTCGAGCTTTGCGTTATAATATTTTACTAGTGCGTGGGGGTAGGGGTGTCAATGGGTACCCGAACTCGCGGTATCCGACCTGATCCGACTCGTTTATGGGAGATTCGGGTACCTGATTAGCTAATCGAGTCGGGTTCGAGTTTACTCTCATAAATTCGAATACCCAATTAAGATACCCGATTAATATATAATAAAAAAATAAATTTTTATATTTATATAATAAAATACTTTTTAATAAATATATTTATTATTATTAATATTATTTTATAGTTATATTTTATAAAAATAATTTTAAAAAATATTTTAATTTAAATAAGTACCCCGCGGGTACCCGTTTAAATACCCGACTTGAGTTTAATAAAATTCGAATTTGAATCAGGTCGAGTTGGATCGGATTTGAGTTTGACCAAAATCCACATATACTCGACCCGTTGACATCCTACGTGGGGGTTCGGTCTAGAGGTGTGCCTCGTGCTTTACTGCAATACAAAAGAGCCCTAACCCGCTCGTCTTCTTCTCTTCGTCGCCTTGCGCCGCTGCCCTAGCAACTCTTCCTCGCTGCTGCCCTAGCGACTACTCATCGTTGCTGGTGGTCGCCGCTTGCCTTCTCCTCATCGCCGCTGCCGCTCGCCTTCTCCTCATCGCCGCTGCCACTCATCTTCTCCTTGCCGATTCTCACCGTCTCAAGCACTCGTCGCCATCAAGCTCGCCTGCCAGAAACCGACGCCGGTGACTCGTCGCCATCCCTAGGGCAGTAGAAGTACCATTCTCTCCTGTCGTCGCCATCAAGAGCTCGCCTCCAGAACCCGCTGCCGCTCGTCTTCTCCTTTCCCGTTCAGGCGTAGGTTTGTCATTCACATGTGTTGATTTCTTAAGTAATGGAGTGTAATTATTTTCAGTTCTCGCATATGCCTCTAGGCTTTGTTAGAAATCCTTATGTAGAATTGCCTATCACATGGGAGACGTCAATTTTATGGGTGAAGACTATCGAAGCGGGTGGGCTGTTAGTTTCTTGAATGCGATTAAAATTTGGTAGAGATTTGTCCTCGCTAGGTTACAGTATAATGGAATAACCTATGGTTAAAGAAGTTGGAATAGGGTAATAATTAAAGTTCGTATTAAAGGAGAAGTATCAGATTTTGCAGATTACAAACTGCAAGCTCTTGAGTTTTCCTTTACTGTAATTCAATTTTGAAACAGCTTCTGGCGATGGCGGATGATGGATTGCAGCAGACCTTCAATGCACTCGGCGTGAGGGAAGAATTGGCAGAAGCCTGCGAGGTGTTAGGATGGAAAGCCCCCACAAAGATACAAGTTGAAGCGATTCCTTATGCCCTTGAAGGTATCTGTCTATTCAATATCTCCTTTCCGGTATTGGTTCTTTTTGGGTGAACAGGCAACAGTTGAATATGCAGTATTACTAATGGGTTTTATTAACATTAATTTTGGAGGTGTAACTGATTTATCAGAATGTTGTGATGCCTGTCATATCAAATCTCCCATTAACTGAAATCATCTTTGTTGTTTTAATTGATAGGTAAAGATATTATTGGCCTGGCACAAACAGGTTCGGGTAAGACTGGAGCTTTTGCTTTGCCAATTCTTCAGGCATTATTGGAAACTCCACAACCATTTTTTGCTTGTGTGCTTTCTCCTACTAGGTTGGCTTGTTTTACTTGCTTTGAATCCTTTTAATTGAGATTCCGGATCCTGGTTGTTACAGGTTTAGTTCTTCCTCTTTGATTTCAGGGAGTTGGCAATTCAGATATCAGAACAGTTTGAAGCTTTAGGATCTGGAATTGGGGTGAAGTGCACTGTGGTGAGCATCGGGTTGTAGTTTTATGCTTTTTGTTTCCATTCAATTGAAACACTTTCACCAAAATGATTAATTTAGATGCCTTTTGTTTGTTCATATTGTTAATTTTTTTTCTTTTTTGTATGACTTTCTCTTCAAACTCTTTGTCCAGCTTGTGGGAGGTATTGACATGACGCAACAGGCAATTTCTCTTGGGAAGCGTCCACATATTGTGGTATGTGGTGACGGGCATTATCATCTTTTATCATTTCTAGTTTCTTCAAACATCTCTACATGGATTTAACCAGATTAACTGAAGTGAAATTTGACACTTCTAGTTGTAGATGATGTTGCATATGAAATCATTTTGCACTTGCTAATGCCTTGCCAGACATCTAGAATCTATTTAAAGATGACATCTTTTGTTTGAAATAATCCTTCCACTTCACCGTGATTCATCTTGAACTAGCTTTACTATTTATTACACAAGCCTTTAGAAGCTACTGATGTGTTAATTACTCCACTTGGAAGAATGGAGATGACTATGAAGTAATTGTAGTCTTTTTGATATTGCGTAGCTAATTACATAAGCTAGCTTTATACCAATGGTGTCTGTATATACACTCACACACACACACCATGGTTTAAGGTACCCGTTTATATCAGGTATTACAACTAGGACATATTGGTCCAATATGGTATATGAGTACATGGACTTTAACTGATATTACTATATTATATATACATATGCATATATATGGATATAAATGTGTCTCTATTTATGTATGTATATATGTTCGGTATTGTAGTTTTGATATGCAAATGTCTTGCTTATGTGTTATATATACAAATTTGGACAAGCATGATGCAATAATAATATTACAAAAATTGCAGGGATAGAGAGAATATAAGGAGAAAGAAGAAAGTCCTGCATTTTAGGGGGTTCGAAGAAGAGAAGAATAAACAAATTCCATAGAGTAATATCAATATTTTATTAATCATAAGTTGCCCTAACATAATAAACTTAATCGTTTATGTTGGATGTTACAAAATATAATAACTAATAAACTAATGTTATGAACCGCTTAATGAGTAAATTGATTCATTAACTTGATGAGCTAAATGATAATGTGACCTAATTTATTAAAATACTTAACTCCATGTTCACATGATTAAACCCACTAAGTCTTATATGCTATATGATTTTCTCCCACTTTCAATATGAGACTAAACTAGGATATTATAATCTCATTCACAGTGTTCTCGTCAAGCCCAAAGCTTAACACATGCTCAGGAATCATCCCTTAATCGACATTATGTGAGGTCAGCTCAATAGCGGCTCGATCAACCTCGGTAGCTCTTTTTTTATTGGAATCTCCTCATGCTTATGACTATGTGTTGCTTTGAAACCATTTGTTATGACCTTTTTAATGAGCAAATTGACCTAACTTGGTGAGCCAAATGACAACTTGATCTAATTTATTAAAATGCGTAATCCTAATTTAATAGTAGTAAACTCACTAAGTCTTATATACAATACGATGTTTGACTAAACTGCGATATTACACTAAAACTATCCAATATGCCTTGACCTTTTACCAACGAGCCCCTTGACAAAATGTTTAATAATAGATAGTGAACTCCCACCACGTCACACTATCTTTACAAGGATGATCAGGTTTTAGGCTTAGCTCTTCATCTGTTCTAGTATGAGTAAGATGTTCTTTCTACATCCATTATGTGCTGATCTAATGGGTAATAATATATTCTTAATCTCTTTACAAGATAATTGTTTCCTTGTTAATCTATCAAATAGATATTCAAACAATTTAAAAATAGTTTTATATATTCACTTTTTCTGACTACAATTGCTGCACATCTGTTAATTATCAATTATATCTCACACGCGGTTCTGATTTCTTGTAGGTGGGTACTCCTGGACGTCTTTTGGATCATTTAACCAACACCAAAGGTTTTAGCCTTCGCACAATTAAGTATTTGGTATTAACTCAACTTTCACTATGATGATATAGGCATCGATCATATTTATGCTCATTTAATTTTCAGAGCTATCACTTTTTGTCTTATTGCTTTCTTCTTTTTTGACTCCATATTCATTTGATTGGAAAATATTTTATGTTTTCATTTGGTTGCGAATAAGCAATTCATGGACTACTTAGAGGATTATATGGAAACTGTGATATACATTAGGCAATTGAGTTATACTTGTAACGCCAATGATGGTAGAAAGTTCTATAAATTATATGGCTTGTGTGATGAATTTAGGATCAATTGTTCTTGTAAAAATGGTGTACTAGAGAACAAAATTTGATGTAATTGCTAGTCAATGCCATCCAAGCAAGTTCAAGTTGAAACTTCAAAGGTTCACCTTTAGTCAAATATAGATTAGCACGAATGCCAAGACTACTCCAAAGACAATCGAGAACGGCTCATGTGTGCAACCCAAGGTTGGTGAGTAATTGCAAATAATGAAAAAAATCACACAAATGGCAAAGATATATTTTTTGTGGCTTTGGCCATGTATGTACTCCATTATTTAGATTCTCCATCTAGGATTTGTAACCAACTTTTTACTCTTAATAATATTAAAATCAAGTGATATCACCCTACTTGCTGTGAAACAAGTTTCTTGAAAACTGATCCAGACCTGTGCGCTGAAATATACATATATTCATACACATATAAATACAAATACATTTACATATATACACACTAGTCCATTATTTGCTTGGTCTGTTTTTGGTAAATTGGCACTAGACCTGACTGACTGATATATCATGCGGTAAGCCTAGTGTGGCTGATCTTAAGAACAAAGGCATGTAGTTCTTTTTTTCCTCTTAAAACATTGAAAGTGATAGTTAGCTCAACTTGTAAGTATTTTAGTTGTTGATAACAAGGTATTGAGATCAACTCTCACCTTCATCAACACATTTGCCTTCTTACAAAAATAAAATATTACTTTTTTCATGGAAAAAGTGTATACATTCAAAGATTTAGTGCAATTGAGTAATTACATACTACAAATTGTAGTATCTTCTAGAAGTCGTCCTTTGTTATGATATGCTTTTGTGGTCCAGCCAATGACATTCCACTACTTAGATTGTCCATGTGGGATTTGTTCTATATCACTAGCCAAAATTTTCTGCAAAGAGGATATGCAATGAAAGACTTTATCCTACCAAGTGCAAAATATTATTGCTAAGCCATCTTAACAAATTTGTGCGTATTTATTTTGTTTTTATTCTCTAACCAATGGTATTCATGCAATTCATGTAGGATTTTATCTATACCACCAAGTTTTCCTCAAAGAGGATATACAATTACTGATGGTATCCTACCGTAGGTTATGACTGTCCTGAATACGTTCTATACCCATCTTACAATTCTTCATATCCTTGTGTAGATTTATTGTGTTTTTTCTCTCTATCTAATGTTCTTATCCATGCAACAGAAAGTATCAAGTTCCATAGCAAAAATGTTTCTATATTTTCACTTGAACATGTGAATGAATGATTTAAAAGACACTTTTGTATTGTCATGGTTTCTGATGTTTAAGAAGCATTATTATAATCAAACCAATGAGCAACATAGTTTAGTAGATTTCAAACTCTAATAGCTGTGAAGATGTAAAGTACACCCAAGATTGATACCAAATAAGGTTCCTGTTGTAATAACATCCAAAATTTAGTGCACATTGGTCAAATACTCGGTCTCACATGGAAGTATACAATGCCAGATTATTTGTCAAAATTATCTATAAAATTAGATTTTCTATTCTTATATAGTTAGCTGGAGTGGAAGCCTTACTAGATGATGTTTTCCAAGAATAAAAGGGGCAAGTACTATGCATCTTGGCTTTGCCTTCAGCAATGCAGTTAGCAATGAAAATAAAGAAATAAACTGTCTCAAAGCCCTTGAGATCGTAGCTGGCTAAACTTTGCTACGATGTAGTGTGGATGTCTTTCCATTTTCTTGGACATAGTTGTGTTTCAGTAAACATCTTGGATTCTTTATGCTGGTACTGTAGAATATTTTCGCTGTGTGTTAGTTGTGTTGGTGAGACTATTTTTAGTTTATGTCTATAACATCTGTGTGTTGTGTTTCCTTTTTCATGCATATTCATTAGTTGTTGATTGTAAAGCATAATGCCATGATGATCTTTTATTTTTGTTATATATTAAAATTGTTTTAATATCTGTATTTCAAGGTCTTAGATGAAGCGGATAGGTTGCTCAACTTGGAATTTGAGAAGGCCATTGATGAGATCTTGAAGGTTATTCCTGCTGAAAGAAATACATACCTGTTTTCAGCTACTATGACGAAAAAGGTCGGTAAAGGCTCTTTCAACCTCTTGCGTATAAAACACAGCATGGATTTATCATATTTCTTTTCATAAGTTGGAGGCGAAGGTTTCATGTATAAATTACACTTTGCTAACCCCAAGGAACATGATCTTCAAGCAGAAGAGAGCCTTGTATTACTAGGATATTAGTTTGGGCAGCATGGGTGCTGTTGCATTACACCCACAGGTTTCAGATTGTGCTGGTGTCTTCGGTGTTGACAAAGGCTGCTTCTTTTCCAAATAATACTGAACTCCTTATTTTTTCACAAAGAGGAAAGAAAACCATGAGATGCCTATTTGTTGTTGTCTCTATATTTTGCTTAGGTTCTTTCCAACATGAACTCAATGGAACTCAACGTGGAAGTGCATTGGTCTTAATTATATGCTAAGTAGGCTACAGATCTTTGTTACGCATGAGAATCTTTTAGTTAGACCCAGATAGTTGAACTAGATAATTGCTGTAAGAAAGTTTACATGCTTTCTCTTTTTGATGATTGTTTATAGTAGCCTATAAGTTGCATAGTTTATTTGTCATGTAAGTTTATGAAATATTCTCGTTGAAGGTATTACTTGAATTCTGGAGGTTATGAATATATTTTTTTTTCCATTCAGACACTCTTGTTTCTCCACAGGTTAGCAAACTTCAACGTGCTTGTCTAAGGAATCCTGTGAAGGTCTGAAGTAACCCTTCTTGTTTTTGGTTTTTCACTTTAACTTATCATTTTCTTGTCTTTCTTAAGACTACAACATCTAATGCTAGCTTGTTTGAATTGTTGGGTGATTACAGATAGAAGCAGCCTCTAAATACTCCACAGTGGATACACTTAAGCAACAGTTTTGCTTGGTTCCTGCTAAGTATAAGGTTGCTTATCTTTTATACTCTTTGCTTGTTTTGGTTTGAGATTGTTGAAAGTTGAAAATGTGCAACAAATCTCTAAATTGAAGGAATAGTAAGTTAAATATCTACAGTGATCTACATAGTATTGGATAATCTTACATTATCATGATGATATTCAATCAATCAATCAATCAAAATGGCTAAACTTATGAGTGCGTTTTTTATGCTCATTAAGATGGTCCTGATACTAGGCTGACAACTTCGATACACTTTCTGATCAAATGATTAGATGTTTATTTGATAAATTGTTATTTGGTAGTAACTGCTGTAGCTTCTAGTATAGGCACCATTCTAAGAAATTGCAACTAAGCTGATCAGGAATATAGAATTGGCCAAAAAAATATATCTTTTTGAGGTCCATAATATACTCTTAGATTATATCACAATTTGATTGGCAACTCCATTTTTATACAGTTGACATACTAGATTGTTTGGTTCAGGATTGTTATCTTGTTTTCATTCTGACTGAGATGTCTGGAAGTACATCAATGGTATTCACGCGAACCTGTGAATCGACACGACTAATCTCTGTGGTTCTCCGAAATATTGGTATGAGAGCAATCCCTATTAGTGGTCAAATGAGTCAGGTAACTGTTATACTTGTGCATTCTTTTCATTCATTTGAAATTCAACTTATTAATTATGTGGTTTTGTAGTATTTGATTCGAAACCTTGTTATTTAATTGTTCATATACTTTGTCATCCTTCTTCAGTATGGTGAATTGATTTGACAGGCCAAGAGATTAGGGGCTTTGAATAGATTCAAAGCTGGAGACTGCAACATTCTTATATGCACAGATGTGGCTAGCAGGGGTCTTGACATTCCTTCAGTTGATATGGTTATCAATTATGACATACCCACCAATTCTAAGGTTCATGGTTTCCCTTTTCTAAAAGCTATATATTTGTTTCTTTTTGCAGTCTATTCGGCTAGTAGTCAAAAAATTTCCTTTAAATAGCTTTAACTAGTTTGAAGTTTGTTCTGTTGTTTATGATGCGCTTGAAGGTTCTTAATAATGTCTTCCAGCTCATATTAGTTCCAATAGTTTTAAAATTGAAGTTCTTATGGTTTGAATTAATTTGATCAGGAATCTTAACTAATCAACCGTAAAGTTTTACAAAATCACTTCTTTTTGTTACCATGTTTCATATATTTGATGACTGAATCACCAAATAAGTTTAACCAATTGGAATTAGTAGAAGTTTTGTCCAGTTCAATAAGAATAAGGGCCAATTCCTTTTTGTTGATGCACCAAAGTACGAAATAGCATCTGAAAAGCATGGTGAACGGTGTGTTGCTAGATGGTACTTATGCTTAGCCTGGTTGTTTATATAATATGCTTTTTTGATCTTGTCTCTCTGATTAATATATAATCGTTGCACAATTGTCATTGCAACAGGTGGCAAATGCTATTTTGTGTTGAAGTTGGTAATGAGAAACAGTTTTTTTTTCCCTCGAAATGCTTTCTCATGATTATATCTTTATGCATATACTTCGCTTTTTTTTTTCCTTATTCAGTTGGCCAACTTTTGGTGGTTATTGTAATTGTGTCCCAGCAACGCTCTCTTAGAGATGCTTACATTAATCTTGACCTTTTCATATTCAATTTTGTAAATATAGTTTGCCTGATTGATGTTATGCAGGATTATGTTCATCGCGTGGGCAGAACTGCACGTGCTGGCCGTTCTGGAATTGCGATCTCTTTAGTGAATCAGTACGAGGTCGAGTGGTACTTGCAGATAGAGCAGCTCATTGGTTGGCACCCACTACATCTTCACTTGGGCATCGGATGATGAGAATGAATGCATGTTAAATGACGGCCTTTTATTTTTTTTGCAGGTAAGAAACTCCCGGAGTATCCAGCTAATGAAGCTGAAGTTCTCGTATACTTGGAACGTGTGTCAGATGCCAAGAGGATTGCTTTGATGGTATCAAACCTTTCATGCATACAAATACATTCGTATACTACGTGATTTCTGAAGAAAACTTTGACATGCTCTTTTTTGGTTCAATAGAAAATCAAGGAAAGTAATGGCAACAAGAAGAGAAGAAAAGAAGCGGATGATGATGAGCCTGAAGAGTTTTCTGTGCCTTCCAAGAAGCAAAAACCATCCAAGAAAACCAGGAGGCACTAGCCCTTTGAGCTAATGTCATATACAGAAATTGAGCCAAAGATGCTCTTATTGAAGATCGAGTTCAACATGGAAGAACTAATGATCTAATTTAAGAGTTCTGGTCCGTGACCTGGTCGACGATGCCCAATTAAATCTTGGGAAATTTAAGTGTTATTATCATCTTGCTTGTAGCGGCAACCATGTATTATAATATTTTACGATTTTGATTACCGGCTATTTTTCATATATGAGAAATATCGAGGATCCTTTTTACCCTCTCACAGAAACATATGGAAACGCCTTTTTTTTGTTATTTTAAATACAATTGAAAGATATGGAAACTTTCTTTAGGAAGTGTTAAAAATTTTGTTCTTCGAACAAGTTGGGCTGCCTACGAACTCCTTATTTACCTTTTAATATTGAACAAGACTTATTTATTGCCATCCTTGGCGGCCAATTATGCAAAGAAAAATTGTAACCAGGCAAGCGTTGAATATAAAATTTGATCTTAAGATCTTAGTATCATCTTTTCTATTAAAGGCAATTAACACTAATCTACGTCCATTGCAAGTTTGCAACTTCACAAAAAAAAAATTCCGAACCTATCTCTCAAACGTTGTAACAGTTAGAAATGAAAGAAAAATAATGATTATTATGAATTAGCATAGGACACAGGAATATAATCGTCTTGAAAAGCACTAAGCATTTTAAAATGCAATAATATAATTATATAAAGCCCAATGAGGATTATTAGCTGAAAATTATTTGCTAAAAACTCACCTTTCCGTTCAAACAACCTACATAATAATTCAATGAAACAGCAATATAAAAAAATGGAATAGCAGCAGCTAGACGACTGATACATTTATGGTACCAAATATAACTTCACAACGCCTCTTTTCACCAGCACCAGCTATATCATTGTACAAGAGGCTTCATGCCACGTAACAATAAAGATCCTGAATAATGCATTCTTCTGTCACCTGCTCATCTCAATTCTCCAAATGATGAAGCATGCCAGTTTGCAATCAACAAAAGACATGAGTTGGTGCATATATAAAACAAACATTTTTTTAAGAAAAAGCTTATTTAGCACATGAACCACCAGCTTGATGTTTGATTCACAAGAACAATAAGACAATATAAATACAACTTTATCTTACAAATCTATCGCAATCGTTAAAGCCCGTCACTAAAAACTACAAAACCTGTTACATGATTAGATGAAAAATTGAATCCAATTTGCAAGTCTAAACCGTAAAAAAAACATACAAGCAAGAAATAAAGAAAGTCTTTAATGATCCAACCTATCAGGAATTACAGAATTAGTTATGGACATAAAAAGTGCCCACTAAGACTTCGAAATATGCTGTCGTTTTTCAGAGTGGAGAAAGAAACCAGAATAACACACTTTTTCGACTTTTTCTGTTCACTCCTGCTTTTGGGGCTTCTGAATCTTCACATAGGGGAATAAGCCATAGAGGTGAACTACTTGTGGCTCCCAACCCCGCTGCTGAGCACGGCAGAACATCAAAAATGTATTTGCAAAATATGAATTGAATCCCATTAGCACATGCCACCACGCATGACCTTGAGGGTTAATATACCAATGCGATAATTTCTTGCAGAACATCCTATCGAACAACCAACACAGAGTCCCAAAGAAAAGAGTTGCAACGTATAACTTGGCCAACCGTTTAGGTGCCACGTCTTTTGTTTGAATGTAGTACTTGTACATCCGAGGGATACACAGAAGACAAAGGACAACATAGTGTATCTTGAATCCTATTCCGAATCGCACAAACGAATGAGCAACGGCAAAGGCAGCACCATAAATGAAAAGAAAAGTTGGCATAGTGCTCCTATAGTGCCAGTCTGCTGAGTAAAGAACATAAAGGTACAGAAGCATTTCCCACACCATTGGAGTTTCATCACTTTGCTGTAGTCTGAAAATGATAAAGTTATTTATTAGCAAATTCTAGAATAGGGAATAATATACTACTATAAAAAAGTAGGCAGATAAACACATTAAGGCTATGTTCTATTGGATAAAATCCACAGTGGAAAGGATGGAACTGTAGATTCCAACAGAACATAGCCTTAAGTGTTGGAATCATGAAACACCAACAAAAGTTGCACCCTGAATGCGTCTTATTTCAAAAAGTATAAAGAGATTGATAGCTATCTATAAGATTTGAAGGACACATGTTTGTCTAGTTTGCACAAAGTAATAACTACATTTACAGCTTCGCGTTCCCAAGGTATAGATAGTTTAAATCATCAAAAATACCAGTGCAAGGTACACAGTGAATTTGAGTTTCATCATTTCGCAGTAGTCTGAAAGTGGTAGTTATTCATTAGCAAATTCTAGACTGGAGAATAGTATACTACTAGGAAAAAGCAGCACATAAGCACAAGTGTTGGTACCAAGATGTCATCCAAGAAAAGTAGCACACTAAACGCAACTTATTTTGAAAAGTATAAGAGATTGTTTGTACTTTTAAGATTCAAGTAAAAGAAGAGAAGAAAATGGTTGAAAGATTTGAAAGACACAAGTGTCTAGTTTGCACAAAGCAGTAACTATATTTGTGGCATCACGGTCCCAAAGGTATAGTTTAAATTATCAACAAAACCAGTACAAGGTACACAGTGAATTTATAAAGAAACATATTACAGTTGGATATACAGGATCAAAAGAATTGGCAGCCTCAAAAATTAACTGGCTTAGATACACATGCTATTATCCTTTACATACAAAAAGAGAAATTTCAAGTCGGCAAAACATGATTTCATTTGTCACTATAGTGAAGGAGTAAGGGAAAAACAAGTCAATTACAAGCTTGGGACTAAATGGATTAACCATTTAAACACCAATAGCACATAAGCACAATAGTCTGTCATCAACGTAGCTTTTTCTCCATGCTGCCAAAGAGAAATTCTCAGGGATGTGGACACTGGAACTGGACAGCAAATGTGAAAGGAAAAAAGGTAGAAAAATGAAAAATAAAGTTATGTCCATGAACATTGCATGGCACGTTTCAATTTAAAATTAACTGCAAAGATAGATATATGAAAAGCCAAAAAGGTCCACGTCCACAGAACAATATAAAATCTTACAACCAAAATATGATAAGCATCCAGCTCATAAATGTTCACCTGAGAGAATGAAACAGTATTCAAAAAGATTGTCCTACAAGAAGCACTAGTTTTGAAAATAACCTTGACAGGTTATACTATAAAAATGATGAGGATATTAAACAAACTGGACTACGATATCTGAATGCCTCGGACTTCATTGTGGTCTTCTAGTCCAGTAAGTTCTTAGTGCACAAAGTTCTACAGATACCCAAAAGCTTTTGGGAGCTTAAAATTATGCTATATAGTTGCTTTGCTGGACAGCATGCTGTGAAATTATAAATTATGGTCCAATTCAATCTTACTCTATCAAGCAACCAAAGTTTTATGGTTTTTGACAATCATACAAAACAAATAATAGAACACCAGAAGTTCAGTATAAGGCTATTATATTATGGTACAGACGTTGAATATCAACCTAAAATAGAACTATTTAAGAACTATCACAACCTAACATATATGAAAGTAAAATAATACAAAAGCAAACAAAGAGAAAAGCTTCACTTTTTGAAGCTTCAACAACTTGTCCAGGGTAAACTAAGAAATAGTAATCCTATTAAGGGTAAGTGTGAGCTAGCTATAAAGATGCACTCAAACAGCATGAACTGATGAGCAAATATAGCCAGATTTGACTCGGATGAGCTAATCCATTGATTCTCTCATTATATGCCTCAGGTTCATGTAGGTAAGTCATGATTTATCTCAGATATATGCATTGCTTTTGTTAAATAATAACCATAAATATTTCAGTATCCTTGCTAGCAAAATTGATGACATAAAGAGAATAAACAAATAATAAACACAGAGAGCCAAAGAGTAGTGGTGAGTAAAGAAACTTACACATGTTGCAATGTCGCATGGAATATCATGCTACCAATTGCGAGTATCATATTGGAAATGTGAAAAACACTAAATCTTTTCTCAAACCCTTGTCTTATGGCATTTGTAAGGCCAATAAGTGCCAAAAGAATGCAAGGAATATTTGATATAGTGTTGTAAAATTCTGCAATATAAGAAGAATAGGCATAGTTTTCCTCGCACAATTCTGTAGTGGATGTAACAGGACCCCAGAAGCTTGATATTCCTATGTCCTCCATTTCCTTATAAAAGTTTGCTAATCTTCAAGTTAGACTACCATAATGAATAGAGCTGGCAAGGAATGTAGCAGTGTTATAAGCATCATTTAGTACATTTAATGACCTGAAAAGGAAACATAAAATGAAAACTATTTAATATCTAAAAGAGGAAATAAAGAGTAACGATGATAACTTCCTTGTTCACTTAGGTTGCCTTTAATTGTAAATCATGCTGATAAATAAGATTAGCAAGCATACACAAACAACAAATAAAACAATTAGGAAAACTACGGTTCATAAAGGTGCATGGACTAGAGTGATTGCTATCTATTCCTCAAGACTGATGTTGTCAAAACCACAAGTTGACTAGTCCAAGTCAATGAGCTTACATGTGGATTGCAAGTCAATTCGCTTGTATGATATTTATTAGGGTAAACTCAGCATGACTCACAAGTCAACTCGGTAAAATCAACTGACTTGGGCAAGTTTAGCTGAGGTTATTAAGTTAACTTAGCAACTCAAGAAACAATCATTTCTTCTTCACCTTCACTAGCATATAAGCATTAAAACAAAACACTTCATCTTCACTGAGCATGCTTGTGACATCATCTTCATCTTCACCATCCGCACATCTCACCTACACACCTACGACATCATCTTTGTCTTCACAAGTCATTATTGATGATGACACTTGCAAGCTCACTGCACCACATATATCGCAAAGTTGCTAAAAATGCTTGCAAGCTTGTACCAAAGCATGAAAGGTGAAATTCAGCACTGCTCAGGAGAAGCTTCATTGCCACTCAGGAAAGCTTTGTTGCTGCCTGGGAGAAGCTTCAACGCATGTTTACCATGTTTACCGGCTCAAGTGCAGCTTCAACACTGACATGGGAGTGGGGAGAAACTCTTCACTTGGCTAATACCAATTTACTTGACACAAATAAGGAGAATTTAACGGCACAAGGCCGGTGTCTGGTTATCAGCACAGTGCTGCATAGTAGAACTGTAGCTCACTGTAGCACTGCACAGCAAAAGAAGAAGAGGTTCGTCTACACCAAAAAGTAGGAGCCCGCACTGTTGCTGTGAGCCTATGCTACAAGTCTACACTAAATAAGCTCCTTGTGATCTTGAAGTGGTAAACACAAAAGTTATTGTAAGAAAGAATGTACTTTATGTTTTCTTTGGCAGAATCTAAAGTAATTTTGTTTCATTATTTTCATATACTTTGAGAATCAAAATTAAACTTACCTTACTTTTACTCATGGTAGAATATATCTCAATTCTCAAAGAGATCATGTCTTTACTATTTACTTTTTAAAACATATATTTCTTTTATAATCGCTTTTTGAATATAATGTTGCATTTTGGAATTGTTATATTAGTATAGATTTGTATACTCTAAGATAATGCACAATAGTGATGTATAAAATATTATTATTTATTATAGTTGTAGGATATTATAATCTTATGTTTTAATCCTACATATCCTCTATTGTTCTTACAAACAACAGCCAAACATCCTTATGAAGAGTGTCCAAGCACGTTAAGCTAATTGTGCATAGGTGAACAATAAAACAATGATAAAACTGTTTATAAGCTGATTACATAGAAGTGGCGCCACAGATAGGTCAGCATGAGGATTAATGACATAGCAAACTAACATTAGATAAAAACTCTGGTGATGTATATTACACCTGACAAGTAAAATCTATCAAAGATCTCAAAAACAAAATGGAGGAAATCATGAAAAGACAGAAAAATAGCTTAGCTACAAAGTAGCAAACCAAAATACAAAGGCTAAAACAGCTCCTGATGATCACAGCATAAAACTTTGATAGGGTAATTGAATCTTATTCCATAAACTATTAGGATCAATGTTATCAAAAATACGTTATGGGTCTTATGATCTTCCGATCCTACGCCCCAAATTAGATACAATGTTCTAGAACAAATGTAAGATATGAAATATAGTAAGATCTTCCGATCCCACGATTCGGGTCTTAAGATCGGGTAGGATCTTACAATCCCACTGATCCTACTCGATCCTAAGTTAATAGGTAAAATAAATTCATATTATACTAAAAATCAATAATCTATTATGTCAAAAGCTTTTAATTGATGTGATGTAATTTTTCATCTTTAATTATCATCATTTGCTCTTTCTTTGACCAACATTCATCAACTTAAGCTCGTTATCAACTACAAGTATATTTTTCTACTTCAACTATTTATTAAAATAAACTTTGTAATCTTTGTCATTATCATTTTTATTGTCATTACATGCATTTGTTATCTTCATCATTTTCTATACTTTTATTTGTTGTCTTCATTTCTCTACATGCATTTGTTGTTTCTAGTTTCTTTGTACACCTTTATTGTATCCATCTTCTATTAACTTGTCTTCATTATCTTCACCTCACAAATATTCAATTTCATTTTTTATATATATATATATATATATATATATATATAAATGCTAGATAGATAGATATTTATTTTTTTTTTATTACTTATTAGAATATTTTTCATACTTTTAAGTCTAATTAAATAAATATATTTTAAAAAATTATATATTTTAAGTTATTTGGTAGGGTCTTACTATCTGAATCATCCGATTCTATAAAGCCTTTATCTTTCCTAGGTAGGAGCTTGATTCTGACAAACTTTGATTATCATGCTAAAAGAATTATTGTCTACCATCACACTACTTAGAGATGGACAGAAGTAAATATTGATACTGTATATAGAAAGGATGAAAGCATAAACAATTCTTACTTTCTTACTCAGTAGTGAAACCTCATAATAATAAAGTTTCAGAGGATCTAGATAAATTTGATCAAACGCAGTAAAAATGTACCGCTTTCAAAATCTCCAAGCTCCCACATTTATCGAGTCACAGGGATTAACACCTAATCACTGTATTTTGGTTAACTAAACTTATAAAAAAGGGAATAGAGAAAAAGGCTCATCAAGTAATGTGGTTCTCCGAGGAAAATTCTGGTAAGAGTGCTGTTTCTGATGAAGCGTTAATGCCAGAAACATGCATCACAGGAATCAAGGAACTAACATCTATCAAAATCCAATAAATAGTTGTACCCCTAATAGTTGACAATAAAAGAACCTTAAGATGCATCCTCAACACTCTGGCAGAAAATGAATTAAGAAATGATCAATAAACACCTCTAAATACGTGTAACAGTTCAAACCTCAAGTACCCATCCTATATTCCTATGTTGCAATTTCAACGTAGATGAGACTTATAACAGTCCAAACCTCGAGCAAACCCCAATCGAGCTCTACAAACATCAAGGTTGGCATCAAGTACGAAATGCACACAGTGGATGAGAAAAGAGAAATTTATCAGTTCTGATTAATCAGATCGGCCATTCTTTGACAACCTAAATCAACAGTGATCGACAAAACACAGCCTCATTTGACGTCCTCAAGCCAACTAACCCCACGCCATTGATAATCGATCCCATCTTCCACCCAACCCCGCCGAGAAACTTCTCTACCACTACCCTGGAGACGAGGGGCTTCATCGAGATCCCGCAATGCAGAGAAGAGAGGAAGGACCAAGATCCGCTGGAAACCACTTCACTTCCATGGATCGCAACGACGGAATTAATGAAGAAACGGGCTAATGTGCGTAAGAAGAACGCACCTGCGGCAATCGCCGAGGGAGCGGAGCAGCGGTCGCGGTCGTCGACGAGGGATGCGATTAGGGCTGGTCGCGGTCGGCCGCAGCCGGCGTCTTTTGTTTATGTATTTATTTATTTATTCAGCAGCTGTTCTCCCAGGGGAGTCAGGAAGGAACCTGCATTTGTTTTAGGACGGCGACCCGATTATTTATATTCGACACGTAAACCCGATTTAAAATTTAAATCAAGGTAGCATTTAGATAAATATTCTATTTAATGAAATAAATTCATTTTTTATTTTTATATTTGATGAATTAAAATAATTTTATATATTTATATGATAAATATTTTCATAATTAATTAGTAAAAGATTTTTATAACTATTATTTTTTTTTATTAAATTTACTGATAATAATTATGAGTTGAGATCCCAACCCAATTATAAGGTTAGATTATATTATTTGACTAGTTAAGATTGGGTACATAATCGGTCTATTTAACTAAACATAATCAAAATCTCAAGAAACCAGTAGTTTTGATATGAACATAGCCATTGACCAACATTAAAATATGTGAGGAGACTTCCCTTGTAGAGTTAGATTCATTGATGGCATCCTAATAATGTTTTGAGCTTACTTTTCTTTTCGTAGGAAGTTTTGATCTTGTTCTACTCTAAGCTTATCTATTTCCTTATGGAGGAATTTTCATAATTTTTAGAAAAGTAGTAGCATGATGATAGGATTGGATAATAAGACAACTAGAATAGAATAGTTTTTTTTTTTTTTTTTAACAAAGACAAATATTATAAACGCTTAACCGATGAGAAGTCGACAATGATCATTATATTATATATATATATCCAAAGTCTCTTGAGTAGGATTTCACAAAGATAATAGTAATATCTTTATACTAAACTATATCGAAGATAATATAATTAGACTAGATGTACAAAAAGTGTCAATGACTCAGATTGCAAATCATTAAAAAACTATAATCCATCTTAACTCTTGTAATAAAAGACTAAACTCTTAGGCCATCCACCCAAAAGACTAAATCCTTGAGGCAACTCATAGATAAGCTATCTCTAAAAAGGCTAGAAAAGAGACCAATCCATATGGTCAATCAAAGGATAGGTCATACATCCAAAAGCATCACCTAAAAGGTTAAGTGCATGGACCAACTGAAGGATCTATCATCCCTCAAACAGTCAAACAAATCCTTGAGAGAGTATGTCCCAAGGTAAAACTAACTAACATGCTCTGTTGATAGGAGGTAGAACGTAGTGAAGAATGACAGAAAATAAGTAGATGTTTGATCCTTGTCACCGCCTTGGTTGTGGGAGCTTAGGACCTGTTTGGACACTTGAATAGTGGTGAAGCAGTAAGTTATTTTGTGTTGGGATTTCATGAGCGTAGAAGGATTCTTGGAACCTTCGGTAGCT
This sequence comes from Costus lasius, assembly GCA_027563935.2. Taxonomy (NCBI): domain Eukaryota; kingdom Viridiplantae; phylum Streptophyta; class Magnoliopsida; order Zingiberales; family Costaceae; genus Costus; species Costus lasius. Next base: position 4,234,408 of record CM050447.1, on the reverse strand, counting down.
TCATTTAAGGGACTTTGATAGAGACAAAGCTTTGGATAATGCCCTCTCTTGTGAATGACGAATTACTTGTCATGATGAAGCTGACTTGGGAATAGAAGAAGCCTATTTGATGCATGGCTAAGGCTTGAACATGGATGCAAGTTTGAGGTTTATCTGCACCACTTAGTGCTCATTGCTTGGAGCCATGAGAAGAGCATGCATGGGTAACAGACCAATGGCAGAGCACTGTTAGCGCCTATATGTTCATATATGGAGTAGAGAGAAAAAAAGGGAAGAGAGGAGGGCAAACACAATACACATGCACAGTAATGCGAAGGCAAAGGGAAGCATACCTCGGTCACAGTAGAATCACTGGATTACTTCTGGAACCTCATTACTGATTTCGTACAGATAGGTATAAATTGATTATGATTACATAAGCATTCAATAAGCAAAGATGACTTTGATGCATTATTGATTACAAAAACTCATCATTCCTTTTTTTTTTTTTTTGCCTCTGAGGTGGAAAACTGAACATAGATTTCAAGAACAAGACCATATTAAAGCTGTTTTTAACATCTTACACTTGTTCCTAGCTAAAAGGCCAAGATACATATGATCTTCGCACCAAACGCCCATTTTCTCCTTTAAGGCATTGTATCTCCCCATACTTGTGAATCAACATCGCGTTAAATCCGATGTACCATACCAGGAGGAGAATATTCTTCACACTTACATTAAAACTCGCCTACTCTGACAATCCCTACTCTAATAGGCCTTTTAGTGTGTGCCAATTGACAACAAGAAATTACAGCTCATTTACAAATTTGATTTCTTGATGACGACACAATGTTTGGTCATCTTGCAGCACAAGACCGACCGACTTGACAAGCACATAGAGATACTTAGTACCACTGATCTTGTCAGTAGACATCAACACAATTCACAAAAAATCCCAAACTGGAATCGCACATTGCCCCTGATCGCTACTTTGGTCGAGCTGGGCGTTATTCCCAATAAACTGTAGAGCTTGCAAGTCTGCAGTTGGAAACCCCTGCAATGGAAATTTCGAGAGGTACGCCAGGTAATCAAAGAATGACTGTTTCATGTCAAATTATACAGCAAACAATAGACACCTATTTGTAGATCTACAAAAAGACAGAATCAAGAGGTCTCAAAGCATCGGGAAACAGAAAATGGAAAAGTTCAAATGACAGTTCAAACATGCATACGTGCGCACAAGCAGCTGAAACAAACAGAAGCATAAAAATTGAAGGCAGATACAAATGCATAAATGCTCCAAACACACTATAAACATCATATCCAATAATAGTTGTATAGACTTCAACTGAAAACATTAACTTGGTCATATATGTATGACAAAAGTTATTGTAAAGAAAGACAATAAATAATGAGTCATCGTGTTTCAACTATGGTTACCTGAGTGAAGTGGGAATTATTATGGAACGGCTGTTGAGGTAGAGTTGATCCCGTAGAATCCTGATTTTTTCGCACAAGTGAACAGAGTAAAAAAATGACAATAAAAAATGAATATTAGAAAGTAGCAAAATTATGATTACCTGACCAAATTGGGCCGTTGGATGAAAACCTTGCACAGCACCAAGTCCAAATTGATGCGAAGTTACAAAATGACCCTTAATTCAAGGACACGTAAACAGTACATTAAGTTATTTAAAATCACATTTAAAAGCTCACAAGCAAAAACGGTTCTCTTATTAGCAGCAAAAAGTTAAACCTGCATAAACTGATTTGGCGCAAGGAACTGATTTCCAGGATTCCTAGGTTGAGAGGGTAGGCTGTCTGGAGGTAACTGTGGTTCATTATCTCTTCTTAAAACTTCAGCCTCTTCAGATAGTCCTATCAATCACATTATAATGTGTGTATCATAAATTGCTTCAGTGACCATATACAAACAAAAAAAGAAGTTGCACAGACCTTTTCTAGATTTTTGCCTTTTGTTAGCCTCAACCTCATTTTGATGTTTACGGCGTGTGCCTCCATTGCTCTTCTTTTTTCCATTAGGCTTTTGAGTTTCATTACCATTGTCATGACTCAGATTTCCACTATCAATCAAATTATGAGGTAGACCTTTTGATGCGCCACTGACAGATGGTTTCTCAAGAAGTCTTGTCTGCAAAATTTGTTCTACTTGCTCGAGAAGTTGATCTGAATGGTTGACCATTAATGTGAAAGCTTCTTCATTTTCAGCAGCCCTTGCTGCAAGTTTGAACAAGGTGCGGCAAAGAGAGCTATAACGCTTTGATACAGATGACCTGTGATCGTTGTCCAATGTGATGCCGTGATTCTCACTTAGGCTCCCAGCTTTAGCATCTTTTCTCCATCGCTTTAATATGTACTGTGGTGGAAGTTCTGTAATATTTCTCAAGTCCAGTACCTTAAATACATGATAACACTGAACACCGACCATTTCAAACTTACCACAAGTACAGATGACAGAACCATTGGATGAATCAAATCTGACGCAGTGACCTTTACTTTTCTCTTTGACTGTGACCTGATATTGAGATAAATTTCCAGCTTCACCAGTGCTGTACACCATGGATTCATAGAACAACTCAAACTCTCTCCTGAAGATAACAAAGACAGAAGGTGTATATGCATTTGCTGCTTGCCAGAGCAACCTCAGAGGAGGTAATCTTGGATTATCTTGATTTGCAATATAATCAGCCTGCAATTCAGCATATCTTCGTTGCTCCAATAGTGACTCATACAGATCCAGAAAGCTTCTTAGATCTTTTTCCAAGTTCAGGTGCTCCTTCAGAAAGCTACCCAAGCTATCCAGTTGTAATGTGCTCTTTATATCCGCAGAAAATATTTGCCGAGCATATGCAGAGGACCAATTTTCTTTTTCTTCATACAATTTCATCAGCCACTCATTATCATCAAGATTGTACTTCGCTAACATCAATTTCCATGCCAAATGAAACTCATCTTCATCCTCGAAGTCATAGTATATACACTGGCTAAGGTCATGAGCAAATGTGTCTGAGCCTTCAATGACATTAGCAAGTTGCTTACAGGCATTTTGGTATATTTGCCAAGTACACAGACGTTGAACTGTACCTGGCCATGCAGTAGTTACAGCATCACTTATAGCAGAGCATCGATCTATGAAAACTGTATTAGGTTGTTTCCCGGACATTGCTGACTTAAAAGACTCAAACAGCCACTTAAAAGAGTCTACACTTTCATCATATACAAAAGCTGCAGCAAAGATTACAGTTTGCCTATGATGATTCACACCTAAAAATAAAGCAAGCGGCCTTCCATAATCATTTGATTTGTAGGATGTATCAAAACAGACAACATCGCCAAAATAGTCATAATCCATCATGGATTTGGCATCTGTCCAGAAGACATTAGTCATTTGATCATATTCATCAACCTGGATAGCATAATAAAATGATGGATTATCACTTTTCATCCTCTGAAAGTACTCCAATAGAGCTCCTGTATCACCAAACTGCACAGCCTTAGAGCGTTTAGCTCGGAGATAATTTTTATATCCAGTGGGAATTGCACTGGCATTCTGGCGTCCTGCAGGTTGGACATTAGCTAGCAGCTTTTTTGAACTTAACATCTGCATGTCCAAGGGGGCTGCAAGCTGGTGATTATGATCTGACATGAATTCTGTTATTCGGTATTTACCACTTGATGTGAGCTTGATTGCCATACGAGCAGGGCAACCAGTTCTTGTTTCTGCTCGTGGTCTCCTTGCCTCATTCTTTGGTCGAAAACCTTCTCTAGAACATACATACACACGTGATCTCGTAACATTTCTAGCAGATTTATCCCACCATCCTTTACGTACACTAAAACCGATACTTCCAGCATACTTAATATAATAATCATATGCTTTGTCCTCGTTTTCAAACACCATACCAACGATTGGCACTCCTCCGGCATTTGCAACTACTTCTGGAGGCAACTCTGGCTCTTCTTCTACTGGTTCTTCTTGTCTAGTCATGGTCTAGATAGAGCTCATTGAATAAGACAAGTTAACAACTTTTCACAACATCCATGAAATGTAGGGGAAAATGCAAAACAAGAACTAAAGATGGAAAAGATGGAAAAGACATTGAATCTAGATGGCTTTGCCATCTAAGGAAACATAGCCTAAAGCTAAAAAATGCAGTACTGATTCAGTTGTATAAATTTCTTTCAACTGCAGTAAGAGAATGTCTGAGCTTACTCAAGAAATACATATCCCACTACAAAGCCGAAAAAATGTTAAAATCAGAAATAAGGCCACCATAAGCTTAGACAAGGTCAAATAAGGAGTCTAAACTAGTCAAAACAGTTGCATTTTGTTAAATTTAGTTAGTTACTGGGTAGTTTTACCCATGCTGTTCTTAGTATAAGTTGATAGTTTATTATTAATGAGTGATTACTTATTCCTCTTTCTAAGTAGCCCTGCCATGTAATAGATCATATCTACCTAATTTAAATGGGTATGTTACTCAATTTGGTATCAAGGTAGGTTCTTTTACCTGGAGCGGTCTCTAGTCATTTCCATCGGCAGCAATGTTCATTGTGGCAGACATCATAAAGGATTCCTCTATTTCCTTCCTCTCTTTCACTAATTCCTCTTAAACACCACCTAGTTGATAAAATTGATAACCCTTTCTCTGAACTCAATCAATTTTTCCTAGCAATACCTGAACACCTACAGAATTTGGCAAATTCAGATAAACACTCTGATGTTCCTACAGCTTGGAATCGTTGACTTCCAAACTAGGTCTTCTGCTCTTCCAAACTAGATTTGCCTAACACAGTCCCCTGTATTACAGCGACTCTATCCAGTAAACATTACATGGTTCAGAGAATCCTAATTTGAAAATGTATTTTAAATGTGGCGAGTATGGACAATTTACTCAAAAGCCATATTTTGCGGTCATATTTTCGTACTAAGTCCTAACCCATATACATATATGGTTGTAAAAATCAATATACAAACTTGAAGTTGGATTAATCAGAAAATAAAGAAAATAGTTTAGTTGGGTTTGGACTATTAGTTTCTCTTCTCCATCTCCTAAGTTATTTTGCTAAATATGTCACGAGTAATGTCATTTAGGCTGATGGCAACAGTACATGGACTGCTTTGAGTATTGACCAACAAAATTTCCCAGTTCAATAATGTTTCCGCAGTTTTACAGAGTCTACAGGAATCTAAAGAAGTTTAGTTTGGTTTGCCTTATTAATTTTCTATCTCCTATTGTTATTTTGCCAGATACGCCACACGATTAATGTCATTTAGATTGCTTTTTGTTTTGAATAACAAATTGTTCCAGTTCAATAGTATTTCCTGATGCATTTCAAAATAAATGGTTTAAAGTTATTACAATAATTAAAACAATATTGAAAATGTTACAACTTATAATTACTAAAATTAAAATGTGAAATTAATAAGGACCAATTTGTGTGTAATATTTCTAGTATGGGAATTATAATTGTAAATTAAGTTATGATTAAATCAATAAATCACAACAATATCATCTTAATATGTTGTCTAATAATTTGTCTCATTTCTATATGCTCATATTAGATTCTTGTTTCTGTATGCATATATTAGTGCACATCCATAAGGGATCAGAGTGGTATTGAGCATAAACTCTCACATCCTATGTCATCACATAACACTATAATATTACATATATAGCCTGGTAGCATATTGTGGTTGGTCTCAAAAGAAATATATTGACATCACTCCTAAATTTCCAATAATGTCGTTCATTCATGCATGTGATGTCTTCATGCATGTATTATATTTAAAGGTATATTGAGATATTATTGTGAATTTGCAATATAGCATAGAACAAAACTACAAATACATGATTATTCTCTCATTAACACACAAAATAGTTGCAAGAAAAGATATCCTTTTTGCATTTGGTTCCACGCAGATCTTGCAATGCCTTTTGCAACCCACATGCTAAACAAGATCGATCTTTGAGCTCACATGTGAAGATTATAGGCTCATTCTACAAACTTGTCATGCAAAGAGTTCAGCAAATCTATGCAACTAGCTACACAGAGAACTCCCACACGTAGTTCATTCTCTTACCATTATGAAAGTAGGGATCCACAATATATAAATACTGGTTTGGTGGAATTGAAGTCTACACTAAGTCCATGAACCCTCTCTCAAGTCCTCCCTTTATTAACCAATTTTAAGATTAAAGGAGGCATTTTATCTAATCCTATAGTGCTACCATGGATCAAACCATGACATCCTCCCGTCTAAGATCTTGCAACTCAACCAACGGCATATGAGATACCCACCTAAAGTCACTTGCAAAGATCAAGGGCCAAGTCTAATATTGCCCCTCATAAGATGAAAAAACAACTAACCAATTAGTTATTTGTAAAAGTTGGTTTGTACCACGGAAGTTAAATTTCATGAATCATCCATTTCTCCAAATGAAACTCCCTACCTCCTGGGAAGTGGCATGAGTTGTTTGTGACATGAGTCATCAAGAGTAAGCACAAGTGCACAACTCTATCTTGATATCAAAATATACTAAGGCCAACGGAACCTGCAGGTATAGACCAATTGGGAAGGGTTCTTCAAACAATGATGATAGCTACGAGATTTGCATCTGATAGTTATTCAAGATAATTCAATGTCATATGTAGAAAATAGTTGGACTATATGGTACCATGAAGTTTGCACTTGCATGCTATCAATAGCTTAGGAAAAAAAACAATCGTTTGACAATATGTTACATAGTTTATTTTTGAATGTGCATGTATATTCACCAAACCCTTCATTAATAGAGATAACTTTGGTCTACTATAGTGAGGATAAAATTTGCTCTTTAACTTTATTGTGCAATTTGGACTATTATTTAGAAGAGTAGTAGTTGCAAAAGACACTGCATTACCCAGTCATATGTAATTGGAAGGATGGCATAAAGGATATAAATATCTTTGGAAAACAATACCTGAACATGTTATCATGCTTCTGAATGTAGTACAATATGAAGAAAATCAATCTTGCGACAAATATTTTAAGTTTTCTCCTCTTCATTGTATGACAATTAATCATGAAGAACACTCAGGAATTGGATGAGTAGTTAGCAGGAAGGTCTTGACTTTTTACTTTTCGTTTATTATCTGTCATTGTTATAGCATTGTGTTTGTGAACCGTTACTGAGGGCATTATCACCCCATCAGCCAACTCATTATGAATACTGTTCTATAAATAGGATCCAATAAATTTAGATATTCATTTGAGATTTCAGAGTCCAATAAGAGGTCTTTTCAAGTTCATAAGCTATTGTTAGTGAACCTTTTAACATTGTGTTCTATGTGGATGGTGCACATGAAATATTCAACAGAGAATAGCTAGCAAGAATACTGTTATGATATTTAGCCTTATGGACACTTACAGGATGAATCTGTTAAGGGTAGGTGATAACTGATAAGTTCTTAAATATGACGTAAAGATTCAAAAAACCATTGACTAAAATTTGAAATTCAGGATTCATTATATATAATTTTTGAAGTTCTATATAAACTTTCAATTGCGATGCAAAAACTCCAACAAAAATCAATTGTACTTTTTGTTTGTTATATATTTGGTGAAACAGTGTAAAGAGCAATAATCGAAATGAAAGATGAGAGTACACATCCAACAGCTGAGAACCATGTTTTTTAAGCTGAGTGAAAAAATAGATATGAAAAAAATCATTTCCTAAATTTCCAGGTAAATCCAAGGCTTCAAGGTTACCTGTGTTTCTTCTCTACTAAGAAACTTCCCTCCAACGCCTCGCTGCCTTCTTTCAGCGAGAGCTTGCCGGGATGGAATCTGTTAAGGAGAATGCATAAATAAATGCCAAAGAATTATGCAATCGATCAAATACACAATGGGCAGCAGACTCTACATGTTTCTTTTTTATTCAACTTGATCTCCTGACTCGGAACACAAGACATGCTCAGCCAGATTATTAAAATTCACAGCATTACCTTAATGGATCTGTCCACTGCTTGTCTACCACTCCTTTTCTGCATGTACTTGTGTATTATATTCCTCCTTTCCTCATTTGTGTAGCGCGACACTCTTATCCCAAGCTCCCTCAACAAACGTGATTGTCCTGGATTTGATCCCAGTGGTATCTTACCGCCATCCTTCACTTTTACTTTATCATTTCTGGAACCAGAGGAAGCTTTCTCTGGAGCCAAATTGTCGGGTCGCCCACTCTGGATCTCCCCTCTTTGATCTTCAATTGCCAGACCATCTTTGTCAGTTGAGCTCTCGACCTGAATCACATCTTGGGCATTGCCATCTACCCTGACTCCGGATGCTTCCTTCTCCGGTCCTTTCTTGTAAGGACCACGCTTCCTCTTCCTCACAGCGTTCTCGGCGGCATTGCTTAGGGTAGGAAAGTGCCCCTTCGAGCACGAGAACCTCTGCATAATCAAGAGCCGCGTCCCCCTCGACCTCTTTCCCGAGCCTGTCTTGGACTGGAAACCCATCTTCTCGCTGTAGGCAGCATAGTATTGCTTAGCGGCGGAGATGGAGTCGAACTCCATGCCCAACACCGGAACCAGACCGCCTGCAGCGAGCGTACCGGCGGGGTCCGGAGGCGGATCAAGTGGGTGGGTATGCTCCAGCTCGACCTTCGACACCCCCCACAGCCCATTCTCATTCCGCGTTACTTCCATCATTGCCCTGCAGCGGTCTTCCCCGTCGGTAGCCGCATGGGCGGAAGACGCCCCGCCGGGGCGCATGTGAAGGTAGCTGCGCATGATGTAGGCGACACGGAGAGCGTACTCGTTGTAAGGGACCTTGTCGGGAGCGGGCGGAGGGAGAGGTGCTGGAGCCACGATTTGGGAATTTTCCTGCGGCACAGAGGAAGCAGATGGCAGAGGAGGACTAATCTCTGCCGGCGCCGAGGGCGTTTCCTGGGGCGGTGGCGGCTGATCCTCCAACTCGGGCAGGGGAAAAGGCTCCTGGATCGGGGGAGGGTCAGGGAGCAGCTGCTCTGGATCGTCGGGAGAGATGTCTCCGGTGGCAGTTTCAGCGACCGGTGGCTCGGCATCATCTTCTTGTTCCGCGCTGGAGCCATCAGGGGGGCCATCGGGGATCTCGGAGATAAGCACCATGGCGACTAAACGGAAAACCTAGAGCAAGAAAGGCGACAGATTTAGGGGGCTTTGCTTGTCGTCTTCCTCCGTTTTGGGGAAACCTGATGGTGGATCGCGGTGGTGCGAGCAAGCGAAGGAGAAAGGGAGGAGGTGAGCGGGGAGCTGAGGTCAGGGACGGTGGAACGGATCCGCTAAAGCGGCGAAGAAACGAGACAGGGAGAGCGAACGCATCATGAAAGTTTATGAGCGGATCCCACGCAGCCGAGGACACGTGACTGTATCTTGCCTGGATCAATACGGTCGATGGTGGACCCACTGACACAGTGGGCTTCTTATTTTAATTTATGTACTGCAAAGGTATATTAATTCTATCAGTCATTTATTTTTTCATAAAATTAAATGCAAAATTTTAGTGTGTCTTTAATTATGTTATGAACTTACTGTTTTTTTTCCTTTCATAAGTTCAGACAAAACTAAAACAATAGAATATGATAAAAAAAGAAAGGAAAACGAAAAATAATAAAAAAACAAATTTCTTTTGAAAATATAATTTAAAAAACTAATTTCCTGATTTAAGTAAAGAAGCGTTAGAAATTTTAAAAATTTTAGAATTTAAAAGTAGACATTTATAAGTATAAAAAATAAATATTTAACATAAATAGTCGAATAATGTTAGAACTAATTTCTTTCTTTTAGATAAAAAAGGTAAAATAGCATTGAATGAGTATAGGATAGAAAACATATTTTCATTTGATTATAAAATCATTTTAAAACCAATATGTACAATTAAAAGTCCATTAATTTAATTTCTTTGAAATGCCCATTAAGAGAATATATGATGAAGTGCAAGATTTCTCTTTGAAGTAATTTTTATATAAAATCTTGAGAACTAAAGTGAACAATTCGTTCTTCATAATATTCTATTAGTATGAATGTGGATCTTAACATAAATTTTTAATCATAAAGCGAGTTATGTATTATATTTAGGCTATGTTATGTTAGATAGAATTCATCGTAGAAAAGATAAAAAATACAATGAATCTAGATGGAGCCTTAAAATAGCCTTAAAATAAAGAAACTGACCTAAAGGAAGAAAAATGAGTGATGAATTATCCATGTGCTATGTCAACTTTGACTTCACACCATATGTTAGACGTATTAGGAGATATCTTCTTTATTATTATTATTATTATTTATGTATAGTAGCAGGTTGGGGCTTAGATATTTAATTTTTTGTGATTTTATAAGACTGGAGAAAAATCGAGAAATAACCATCCACACATATTCTCTATAAATTTGACTTCTTTTTACCTAGTTTCATAATTTTTAATAATACTTTTTTTAATCTTCACAAATGTATTATTTTATTACTTTAGTATAGCATCATAATTTTCTAGCATAGCTTTGAGCCACCTTTCATAATGCCATATTATTTAGCACATCAGTTCTCCTTTCATAACATCACATAGTCCACCATTTTACAATCGCCTATCCTTATGTAGCACGAAAACGATCATACTAATCTAATTATTATGTATCCAAAATATCCTACAAAATTATGATTACTATTTTCTGATGGTGTTCTCTTTCTTATTTTTCATAAAATAGATATGTGGCACCCAATAGCTTTTAAGTATTTTGGACAAACAATAGAGCAGATACCATTATGTTCACCACACTATATTGAAGGTATCTCCAAATTGGGAGATACAGGGGACATGCAATTCGGTGCAAATAAAATATGGCTATGTTTTGTTAATTTAAGAGCTATATCGATATAGAATAACATTCAAGTTAAACTTTATTTGGTTTAATGAGGAACCATAACTCAATATGAATTTAACTTCAAAGACTCCTAAGTTATGGAGTACAAATGGTTATTGTTTGACATGGATCGGGTTTGTAGGTCCATACCGTTGAACACTCAATGTTGCCTGCAAAAAAAGAAAAACGTAAAGAAATTTCTTAAGTAGTATCTCTCTAACGCTCAAAGTTAAGCCAGATATCTTCTAACATAGTTGAAATTAATGTAATATCAAAGGAGGGAAAGATGAGAGACATGAGATGTAGGGAGATTGCCTATCTATCTATACAAACTTATAAGAGAGCATATCTAAGACCTTACCAAAAGAGGGATAATGACAATGTCATGTAAGTAATATGACATGTTACTTTAATTGAAAATTGATAAGATGTTTGTATTATTTCCACAATGTAGACATCAAATTTCTGAGCACATTTGGTGTGGGAAACAAGTGGCAATTTTGTGTCTTCATTCAAGCAACTGGAATATATTCTAGCTAGAGTTATTATTTGTGCATCTTTGAGTGGATATCAAGTAAGCATAGATATATTTGTCTGAGGTATCTTAAAGTCTTGGCGTTGGGCATCACCTTAGAATATCTCAGGTGTCTTGACCTTAAGTCTTGGATAAGATTAGTTTTATGATTTTTTAATTGACTAACTAATCAAGTATTAAACTAAGACCAAGTAGGGTTGTATCATACCACTGCACCACAAGTCTAAATTGAGCGTATCATCCTTCAAGTTTCTTAACCATTAACCAACAGAAAGGGGCATGAAAAACAATTGCATCATTCTAAGAAACAATGAGGCGAAAGGAATATTTACAAGTATGAGCAGTTATATCATGTGATGCAATAGATCAAGGCCACCAAAACGACATCAAGGAAGCCATGATCGACATCATAACATGCTTATCATTTATTTAGACGACTGAAGAGTCGGCAATGTTCTTGAATTTACCTTGTGGGAACTGTTGTCTATCAGAAAAAGAATCCGATACAGGAAAAGGAAAGAAAACTAATCAGCTTGCAGATAATCTCCTGATTCAACCAAATGGAAGGAGCAATGGCAGCTTGCAGAATAACCTCCAAGTGCTTGTCTCAGGAAATTGATGCGAGTAAGCCAAGAAGAAAATTTACGGCCCTGCATTTTGAAGAAAATCTGTTGTGTAAGTTCAGAAGTGTAGAAAAGCTATACAATTGTCTGAAAACTTAATGACCCAAAAGTAAGTACCTGAATCTCTTTCGTTAGTCTGGTAAGGGATATTTACAGAAGTCACTTGTCTTTGGCGGAAGATCAACATCACAAGGCCAACAACCACAAGACAAGCCTTCCGCCGCTTTCTTAGGCAATATAGGACATGGATACATGGATACGGTACCAAAAGTTCCCAGAATACTCATAATAAGGAATGAGTTATAGATGAAGAAACCTTCAAACATTATACTACACATCTCATAATGAGCTTGTTCATTTAACAGGCCTCACACCAACAGTTCGAACACGGAACCTGTATTGGGGCATCTTGTCCTCTGTGTCATCTTCTTCCTCTTCACTGGAGTCATCTTCAACCCTATCCCATCTTGAATAATCAAGACCTGAATGCCCTTTTGGTTTAGGAATTGTCTCCCAGCCCATAGGTTGTGGAGAAACATTGGCAGAGACCTGAAGTTTAGCAGTAGCAGACTTTATTAAAGGAGCTTCAGGATTTTGGTTGGCAGGCTCCACCTTACTATCCTCAAATGGTTGAGTTAGAGCCTTCTCAGATCGGTCTTGTTCTTCACCTTCTTCATGATGTAGTGCTTCTTCCTCGGACTCAGGGATTGGAGCTAGTGACTTCAGAGGCAGAAAGAATCAAAGAAAAATAAATAAATAAATGAAAATCAAACAATTAATCAAACATGAATTAATTAAGGTGATTACATATAGAATGTAATATGGGAGATATCAAATCCAACAAACTTAATAGCCTAGGATCGGTAGACAAATTAATTTTGATTCATTGTTGTCAGACGCATGAAAGCATGTAACTTAGGCATCCAACAATTTTCTAAATGATTCAGAACCAACCCACCTAACTTCACACTAGAAAACTCTTCCAAAACCAAAGGAGACTGTTATCCAATAGACGATTAAATTCACACTTGTTTTGATAGGACATATGGTGATGTGGTGCAAATTTGTTAATTATTAACATAATGATGAATAAGAATATCAATTATTGTGACTTGTGAGTATTACGAAGTATTGTGTTAGTGGGTGTTGGATCATTTATTAGCCGTAAGGTTTGAATTTGTGGCTATCATGTTTTATAAAAGCCCATTTAAATGCTTCTAGTATCTCTTTCTCCCCCTTCCCCTCTCCTGCTCTCTCCCCTTCTCCCTAAATGTAGGTTTTTACATTCCCTTTCTCACTTGTCCCTGAGCGACGGGTTGCTCTTCCTCCGCTTCCTTCTTCTCTTCTCTCTTTATCTCCCTATCTCCCCTACCATTGTCTCTCTCTACATCTCCCCTCTATTTATCTCCTCTGTCTCTCGATCTTCTTTGTTCTCTCTCTGTGGACCCCAACCACCACCCAAATCTATTCCCTTCTCAAACAACCTGGTCCTGCACCATACTGTCTCCAAAATTTTTGTTACATTGTAGATGTCACTCTAAAAGAATTCACACAGTTAAAAGTGTTAACTAAACTACCAAAGGTTACACAGAAATATAGAAATTTCAACTTTAAATAACTAATATAATGTCCACTGTCTACTGCAGATATGTCCTAGCGCACTTAGCCGGGTACACACAAAGTGATGTATGTGAGGAACTCTAGAACATTCAACAAGATTCTAACCATAAAAGCCAAACAAAATTATCGACGTAGAGAAAAGATAAGGTTATACACGTTGACATGAGATCGAGTTAATCTAAAACCATAGGACTTGTTTCTGAATACACTTATGTTGATTAACTACTTAGCAAATACTTAAAAAAGCTTAAAAAAAAAATAGACCAACTATTTTTGAAAGATCAAAATTAAACACATCCATTCTCATCAATTTTTCTTGGGTGAACGCAACCAATTACTAATATGACTTTAACTCACAGACGCATAAAACTACACTAACATAACAGTGGACATGTAAATCTTTCAAAAGAGAAACGAGGATCTTTCTTAGAGAACGGAATTTATTTCTAAAGTGTAGAGCAATTTTCAATTGCAAGATACTCCAGGAACAGAAAGGACAGAGCAGTTTAAATTTGATTTTCCACAATATCCCTCATCTAAAATCATAAAGCAATAACACATATTTCAAGAACGTGGAACCTTAATCATGCAGTAAATGAAGAGGTAACTAAAACACATGAATTCTCACAAAATGAGACATATTTTGAGATAACTGGAGCTAAAAGTACTCGTACAAAACAAAATAAAGAAGCATACCAATTGTGTTTTTAACCTGGCCTGTAAGTTTCTGTACACATCTGAAGTTGGATTCAGCTCCATCAATCTGTTTACATCAAAAAGTGCTGACTGGTAGTCCTTAAGGATGACTAGTGTTTGTGCACGCAACATCAAAGCTCCTGCGTGTTGATGATCCAACTCAAGGACAGATGTACATTCTTCAGCAGCCTAAGATCATCAATTCACTATCATTTTGCCATAAATGAAGCATGAAGAACATATCCCTAAAACATAACATCTAGAACATAATATTATCCATTACTACATTGGACTAACTTAAATCTAACAAAAGAAAACTTGTGTATGCTTATGTATTCAATTTTCAATACAAGTTTTGAGAATCTTGAATTTACCAACATAGTAGTGTTAGGAGAACACAACTTTAAGCAAGTCGAAAGGTAAAGTTGGAATATAGTTAGCAAGACCCATAATACCTAGTTACTAAACACAAATAACAATTTTATCAGAATCTTTTAATGACTATAGATGACCAGTTCTTCTAATCTATATTCTAAATATTAATGAAACATTCTTAAATAATAAATGTGGAAAAGAAACTTGGATATCATTACTTAAGAAACTTATGATAATGGAATGACGTTTTGCATATTCAATATATTTTGCAATTTAGAAACAAAATCAAATACATATATGTTGACAAACATGTGCAAGGTTACATAATATTAGTCTATTGGGTATTTACAAAACCTTTCCCCTGATCCAGGTAGAAAAAATTTCATAAGATGATAAATGTATGCAAAAACAATGCATGTAGCAGACACAAAATAGCTAGTTGAATACTTGAATAAGAATTTGAGTACAAAAGCTGAAATAGAGAAAGTGAGCGCAATATACTCTATGCAGTTCTTATGTCTTACTTCCGCTTCCAATATCCAAATGACTACGGTAAGTAAATCTTATGCACTAACACTAGGAAATGGATACTGCTTAAATCCTATGCACTAACTCTAGGAGAAAATTTCTTTTTAATAGAAAGCTTCACGAAAGTTCATTCAGAGTGATTATTTCCACACTCCTAATAGAATCCCTAAGTTTTCAAGCATTAACTGAGATTAAATAAAATATTTCAAGCATTAACTGCAGAAATATCTCAACTTAATTCCTCGTTTGTTCAAATTTAATAAATTATTAACTGAGATAAAATAAAGCCAATCAGAATATGCACTGCAACACAATTTACAGCAGCATCAAAGTGATTGATCTCATTCTTCTAATTCGAACAGAGACGTTTTTTCTAGCAAATATAGTGGATTTTATTTTCTTTTGCCAAACTCAGATGCTTAGAGTTTAATTAAGATAATCAGAAATGTATTTTAAAAAAATACAGCATCATCGCAGCATAAAAGGGATTGCAAAGTATCAATGTCCAAGATGATAGCAATAATTGTAGAAGCCACAAAATTTAGCCTTTTAAAACCTAAAAATCAGTACGGAAAGAAAGGGAAGAGGAATAAAAACGGGGATAAATGAAAATGACGACTTGTGGAGATGAGCATACCTTCTTGAAGTCATGCAGCTTGAGGTAACAGGCGGCCCGATTGCTGTGAAGCGCGATCTTCTGCGCCTTGTTCTTGGCCATCGCAAGGGCTTCCGTGTACAGTCCAAGAGCCTCCCCGTGCAGCCCTTCGCGATACATATGATGCGCTCTCTCGATCTTGCCTATCGCCGTCGCTGCGGCTGCCGCCATCCTCGGACTCGAATACAACGAGTACGGCTCTAGAAGGCTACGCCGACCGAGATCGCCACGGACCGGCAGGCGACGGAATCGAGCAGATCGCGACAAAACAGGAAGGAAAAGTCCGCGGATTTCTTCGAGGGCACCCAGTGAGCAGAGCTATTCGGTAATTTGCCCGCAAGAATAGAATAAACTGCTAAACCTCATCCTATGGTTGCGTGTCTTGTTGTATTTGCTCCGAGAAATTTCTGGGTCTCATACTCATGTCTTGTCATCAGAATCCGCAACCCGATACGAGTTTTATAACATTTAAACTTTCGAGCCCCTAATAATATATATATATATTCAAATTATTTGTTATAAACGATATACTTAAAATTTTTATTGTTTTTTAGAGTATATATTTAAGGATAAAATACAGTAAATTCGAGCCTAAAACTTGAGGTTTTAAATATAGATTTGTGTTTGAGCTTTTTTAAATATAATTTGAACTTGGAAATAAAATAAAATAAATTTCAGAGACTAATTCATCAATCATCATAAGCTAGTAAGCTACGCACGACTTACATCACGCCTGGATGATGTGGCGCTCATTTTCGCTTCCTAAGTCGTACTTTAAACGACGGCTGGAAGTATTTTTCCTAAAATTAACTCCGAAATCCCCGATAAGATTACCTGGGAATGGCGAGAACCGCGCAAACCCGCCAATAAACTGGCGCTTAAATATCTCCGGCCAAAAATCTATCGTCCTTCGCCTCCCCTCCTTCACCGCCTCTCCTCCCTCCCTCCGACGAGCCAACGTAGTAGAAATCCTCATTTCTCAGGCCAGCAGAGGCGGCAAAGATGAGGGAAATCCTACACATCCAGGGCGGCCAGTGCGGCAACCAGATCGGGGCCAAGTTCTGGGAGGTGATTTGCGACGAGCACGGCATCGACAACACAGGTACGTACACGGGCGAGTCCGACCTCCAGCTCGAGCGAATCAATGTCTACTACAACGAGGCCAATGGCGGCCGGTACGTCCCCCGCGCCGTGCTCATGGATCTGGAGCCCGGCACCATGGACTCCATTCGATCCGGGCCCGTCGGGAAGATCTTTAGGCCTGACAACTTCGTCTTCGGCCAGTCCGGGGCCGGAAACAACTGGGCAAAGGGGCATTACACCGAGGGCGCTGAGCTCATCGATTCCGTCCTTGATGTCGTCCGCAAAGAGGCCGAGAACTGCGACTGCTTACAAGGTACTAAAAGATTTGGGCAGCTGTTCCTAGATCTAATTTGATATGAATGAAGTTCCTTGAATTATTGCCGAATTTTCTTTTTCTATGCTTTTTTACTTTTTTATTGTTTTAGGATCATATGGGTTATTCAAATTTCAAATTTGCAATGATGCTTCTTTCCCTCAGGCCTCAAGTAACAGCACTGTACTGAAAATATGTGAAATGCGCTCGGACCTTTCTGTTTAAAAGAAATTCAACACGTCATCAATGTCCTAATCAAATGTAATAATTAAGCATGATATTTCAATCCTGCTCGTAAGATAGCTTTTATTTCTGCCTTGAATATGTATCATTCTTCATACAGCATCCAAATTCCACAAGCATAATAGCACTAAATATCCTTTGAGTAAATTGATTATCTAGATGTGCTTGTAACTTTGCAGTTTAGAGACTAGAGAGTCCAGCAGTTTATTCATGAAAAAACATCCAGATGCAACCATTTTCATGTTCTTGAGGGCTTGCCGTTGTATTAATAGAAACTAAAATTCTGGATCATTTTCATATTTGGAAAGCAATGGACACCTTCAAGAGCTTCTGGCTGATCATCCATTGATGAAATTTAGAATTATTCAGTTTCTGACCTGGCATTCCTGACAAATTTCAAGCTTATTCATCTTTCTTTACTCACTTTCATCATTCTGTTTCTCGAAGATGTATAGCTTCTGTTGAAGTTTCTGGTAAGGTTTCTAAAATTATCTTTGTTCGTGCATATCTATCCTGTAAAGTAAAAAAGAGAAATTCTGAGAGGAAGAGACCTACATTTACGGTCATTATTTTACCTGGTTGGCAGTATGTTCATGTCCATGGGTATTATAATAGGCAATCATTTGAGGATTATTAGTGCTTTTTCTGCAATGTTTCTAGAAATTGCAAGATACTAGTAGGATATTACTGATTTTGGTCACTTGGAAGTACTTTCAAGTTCAAAACTGGATGAGTTGGCATATACTAAATTGTGTAGGGATCACTTTAGTTCTTTGTTTCTTATTCACATCCGAGTTTATTGCTGCATATGAAATTTCTAATTTTTTTTTCTTTGGTGTAAAGGATTCCAAGTGTGTCATTCTTTGGGAGGAGGAACAGGATCCGGAATGGGCACCCTTCTTATCTCTAAGATCAGGGAGGAGTTCCCGGATAGGATGATGCTAACGTTCTCTGTGTTCCCATCGCCTAAGGTATCTGATACCGTTGTTGAGCCATACAATGCTACATTGTCAGTTCATCAGCTTGTGGAGAATGCTGATGAATGCATGGTCCTGGACAATGAGGCACTCTATGACATCTGCTTCCGCACTCTAAAGCTTGCAACTCCTACTTGTAAGTACAAACTGTTAATTGAAATAGCTTTTTTGATGTTCATCAAATTATATCGTCATTATTGTCTTCATTAGTAGCATCTATACACATTCATAATTCACATATAGGTTGGTCCTTTGTTCTTAGCATTAGCTCCATACCTACACCCTGGCTTTATATGTGGAACATTTGTTTGACAGCCTTGCCAGGCATAAGTAGAAGGTTACTTGCAGTTATGTTTCTTTTGGGTTTGTAGAGATGGTGAACAAAGAGGGTATGCGATTTGTAGAGTGTTGACAAAGAGAGGGGGAGAGAGAAATATGAGGAAGAGAAAATTGCTTTGTCCCACTCAATTGAATAAATAGCCTTAATTAAATGAGTACATATGTAAAAGATACAAGATATGTCTAACTAAACATGCCTCAATAAGGAAATGAATTTTATTGTAACTTCCTCTATACCGTAATTACTTCCTCTCCAAGTTGATGCCACCCTCTTTCATATTAGTTTGAGCAGCGGAGGCTCTATTCCTTAATTACCTTGATTGAATCTCTCTTTCCTTTATTGTATTGGTTTCATTTGAAGTAAGACTAATGAAATCACTCCTTTTCTTAATCAAGTATTTACCCTCAAACACAAATTTGGAGTAATTAAATTGAACGGTAGCTTCTAATTCCTTAGAGTTTAAGAACAAAAAAAATCCCCCTAGAGGATGCTAATGCTCACCAAAGCCAATATGATGTAACTTTCACTCACATGGAACCAACTTATTGCTCTGAAATAGTCCATTAGTTGGCCTGTTATTGGACAACTTTAATTCCCAAGCTTGTGGCATCAAATTTATAACAAAGACTAAGAGAAATAGGGAGGGGGCACCTTGGGATATGTTTATGTTCAACTTGAGTGAGGGATCGAGTTCAGATATAATGTGTTCGATTGAGGTTTCGGTGGAAGGTGCACCAAGTGGATTGTTGTTATGTTTAACCCATCTAGATGTCTGAATAGCTTTAAGATTTTTTATGATGATTGCCAGTTGTGGTAATAGCCATTCCCGTGTCATTCTTGGGTCCTTCATTAGTCGATTGTCACATAAAAAGAAGAAGAAGAACTATGTAAGAGATCTTCCATTCATCACCAAATCTATTCATTATATGGTGATATCCACTTTATAAGCTAATCTTAGAAAATCAATGCGTATTGACAATCACATTAAAATGTCATTAGGTCTATGTATAAAAATTTATACCTGATACTAGTTCTATTGAGGACATGACTAACAAAAGACGTTCTCCAGGTTGTTTAGAACTATATAAGAGCTCAAACGTTCTCAAAGAAATCTTTTTTAATAAATTTGCAACTTGCCATTCAAACTAATTTGAACCACATATAGGCTGGCCAATCTAGAAAGGTATTAGAATTAATTTGACTATTAAATCCAAAGGCTTCAATCTTGATTTGTTGAGTGATATCTTAAATCATTTTTTAGTATGGTCTTGATTACCTTGTTGGCTAATTTCTAAATGTCAGCCATTAGATTGGTCAAAGGTGCAAGTTATTTTTTCTAGATAATATTGGTTAGCTCTATAGTATGTTCGTAACTCTTGGTTTTTCCTTGGGTTTGGTATTTAAGACTCAACTATGGTGGGATAGGTATCAACCAAATTATAAATTATCTTTGGATTGAAACTTTACTAAAAACATCTCGTAACTACTTAATTTTCCATATTGTTATAAACTGTCTATATTAGTTATTGTGGTATTAACCATGGATTAAGATACCGGTTTGATGGCTCAGTCCGGTTGGCCATTGGACCGGTACATACCGGTAGGATCATCGGGTACCAATTGAAAATCGATTAATATCGGTTTTTTATTAAAAAAACAATATTTAAATATAAAAATATTTTAATTAAGATTTAATATTAAATAATAAGTACCAGATAAAAGAATAAAACCAGTTAGTTCATACCGGTATCAACTAGTTTTCAAAGGCTTAGGCTTAAACCGTCTGGTCTGGGACCGGTCATCCATCGGATCGATACAAACCGGTCAGTTTCGAACCAGTATCTTAAACCATAGTATTAACATCTCTTTGTGTGGTAGAATAAGTGTTCTGAATAATTAAGAGTTAAGATGGAATTCTCTTTTTCTTTTCCTCAACAATTTGACTAAGAAACTACGTTATTAGAATTTATAAAATGATGCAAATGCAAGAAGGAATAAAACAACACAGGGAATATATAAATGAAATACGCTCAACTATAGTGGAAGAGACAATTCGCTCATGAGACTATGTCTAATAATAAATAAACTCGGTAACAAAATATAATCAAAACTCAACTTCTA
This sequence comes from Costus lasius, assembly GCA_027563935.2. Lineage (NCBI taxonomy): Eukaryota > Viridiplantae > Streptophyta > Magnoliopsida > Zingiberales > Costaceae > Costus > Costus lasius. The sequence continues at coordinate 4,213,424 of CM050447.1, read as the reverse complement.
AAAGAGGAAAACAATTCACTAGATTGATGTGGGTCTTTCATGTTCCACGCCTTTCCTTTAATTTCTAGTATGTGATATGATCTCAAATCCAAAAGGGGAAAACGTCTTTTTCAAAAATTCTCCTTTTCAGCAATTATAGGACTATTTTTCCATTTCTTATTTTTTAACTTATCCTCGATTTTTTTGCTTGATTACCCATCTTTCATGGTTAACATGGCCTCGTATGTTAAGGTTGTGGCCCTGTATTATCCCCTCCAAGGATTTTGAGGAGTTATGGTTCCTACAATAGTGTTCGGTCTGCTTCACAAGTCATAAGCAATATTTGATGATAGTGCTAGAAAAATCTTAGGCATTCTGGCAAAGTCATATTGGTGACCGGTGAGCGCGGGAAGGTGGAGGCATGATTGGAATAGGCTGCAACATCGAAGGCATTGTTGTGAATTGATTTTAATCAGTGGCAAGCTTGCAATGCTACGCTGTTGATTCTCTGGTGTTGTGTGACATCTAGTAGTTCTACGATAACAGTGATGACATTGATAGCTGCAAGGTGAGATGCCTAGTGTTGTGGAGAAGTAAGTTGGCAAAACTGACAATGGTGGTTACAGGTATTGAGGGGCTAGGACGTGGTGTTGAGTTGAGGATGGCAACAATAGGATGTGTTTTGTTAAGGAGCGCAACCTGGCTCCGGGACCAGGTTGTTGAAGAGCTGAGAATGGACAGGGGGAGGGAGAACTGATGGAGTGGGGCAGAATAAAATCCTAACATCTACTTGGTTTAGTAATAAATAAACGACATCCATAATAATGAATAATGCTAATGGATAATAATACTAATTGCACCGTAATCATACTTCAGAACATTTTGATTCCACCAAGAACCCTCGTGAGCTAACTTTTCTCCCAGCTTATATGTTTTATATTTTTCATTTCAGTTGGTGATCTTAATCACCTAATCTCTGCAACAATGAGTGGTGTCACATGCTGTCTTCGCTTCCCTGGCCAGCTGAATTCTGACCTCCGGAAGCTTGCTGTCAATCTGATCCCTTTCCCTCGCCTCCACTTCTTCATGGTAGGATTTGCACCATTAACTTCACGAGGCTCCCAGCAGTACCGTGCCCTCACAGTCCCTGAGTTGACCCAACAAATGTGGGATGCTAAGAACATGATGTGCGCTGCAGACCCCCGCCATGGCAGGTACCTTACTGCTTCAGCCATGTTCCGTGGCAAGATGAGCACAAAGGAAGTTGATGAGCAGATGATCAACGTTCAAAGCAAGAACTCATCCTACTTCGTCGAGTGGATTCCCAACAACGTCAAATCCAGTGTGTGTGACATTCCTCCCAAGGGACTCAAGATGGCTTCCACCTTCATTGGGAACTCGACCTCCATTCAAGAGATGTTCAGGAGAGTCAGCGAGCAATTTACAGCTATGTTCAGGCGCAAAGCTTTCTTGCATTGGTACACCGGTGAAGGTATGGATGAAATGGAATTTACTGAGGCTGAAAGTAACATGAATGATCTGGTTGCGGAATACCAGCAATACCAGGATGCGACAGCAGATGAAGAAGAATACGAGGAAGAGGAAGAGGCGGAGTGAGTGGTAATGGGGAGGCCAGTCTGTGTTCAGTTGGCGAGAAGGATTTGTAATGTTGCAATTGAGTGCCTCACTAATTTATGCTGTATTAATTTTGTGATGTTGCTGTATCTTTCTCTTGTTTGTGGTGTGCAGAGCCGTCAGTAATGTGAAGGCCGTTGCTTTCACTTCGTGTGAGTCTTTATTCTGTTCTCTTTGCCTTCCTCGTTGTTTTTGTCTATGCTAGTTGATGTACTTGTAACATGGCAATAGCCTAACTTAAATCAACCGTTTTCACCTGTATTTAGTTGTATCACCTGAATTTACAACTCGAGCTGTTAGCTACTGTCATATGCTCTCTTTTTTTTAAAAAAAAATCTTAGGACTGTCCTAATCTAAAGTAGAGTACTTTAAGCATGCCTAAGAGAAGTCCGATGACTCACTGTACTTGCGAGTGTGTTCACATAATTACACCCAAATATATTCGTACGTAGAGTTTTTTTTTTTACCCAACGCAAAGTAAATATATTCGCACGTAGAGTTGGGCGACTCATCACGTACTCCTAAAGCTCTCAAAAAATTTTCAATCTATAATCCTCACTTATCATTATACTTTAATTAGGTCAACATATAATTAGTGATACTTGTGTGCAAACGGAGAAGGTCAATATTTCGAGAGGCGGGGCAGAATAATAGCAATAATAAATCAATTAGCTCTAAACACATTCACACATTAAATAAAAGAGGGCCTTCCATAAAACAGATAGGTCAAGAGGAAAACCCATAAGAAACCGCACCTGTCTACACGTGCATGCACGCTTGAGACACCTCATACAGATATTCACACGGATGCGTCAGTCATCCACACACGCAATCATCGAATGTGTGATCCACACGTGTGAAAACATTGCACGCCAAATTTATATATAATGTTCAATCAATATATACCAACATTAAAGTTAACATACATTAATGTTGTCAATATACACAATGTTAGATTAATATACACGATGTTAAATTAATATACATGATGTCACGCCCCGATCGGATCGGCCTAAAAACAGCGCTTATCCTTTGTTTTAGGGCCGTCCGGTAGAATACCGGAACGTGAATTTGCTAGGGTTTCCGGGTAAATCTTACCCCCCAAATCTGAAACCCTAACTTCCCCGCTCAACTTTTTTCCCACAAAATTACAAATCGCACGAAAATCCTAACCCTAATTTGGGAAATCTGAAAGGATTAAAACCTAAATCCAAAATCAAATCTGAGTCAACTTCAATTTTGACCTTCACCGCGCCGCTCGCCGATTTGAAATTAAAACTCACTCTTGCTGACGTTAGCACGCCTCGTTTTGAACGTCGGACGCGTTCGAACGAGTTCTTCGTCTTCGCTGCGAACGACCGCACGCCGCCGCCTTCGTTCGCCGGGGAAGAGAACGTCTCGACGGGGAAGGAAACGCCGGTTCCCACTTCGCCTTTCGTAGGCGTCCGGACAACCACCCGCCTCCGGAATCGTCGTCGCCGAGGTTGTGAAGCAGAGGAGAACGCGCCGCCGTTGGAGAGCGTCGCCAGACGCGTCGGAGAAGGTGGAAGCAGGGAACGCTGGTGAAGATAGGGAAAACGTCTCTTTATTAGCGTCCAAAAACCCTAAACCACTTTCCTCTAGCCTTCTCACTCCAACAGCGAAGTTCGTTGTCGTTACAATCCCTCGACCTCTCTCAAACTCTTCTCTCTGCGCACATAACTCCTCGGAGGCCTCCCCTCAGATCTCTCGATGTCGGATCCCTGCTCCTCTTCCTTGCTGCGCATCGATCGCAGCTTTATAGAGCAGTCACGCCGCCACATCAACTCCCGATTTCTCCGCTCCGCGTCTGAAGCTTGCGGAGGAGACGACTCCGTTGCGTTGCCAGACCTGGTCGCCGCCTCTCCTCTCGACGTCGTCTACGCCCGCGTCCGTCGCGACCGGGGACGACGATGCTGCCGCATCAGCCGCTGCTTCCGCGTCTATGCTGCTTCCGAAGACGCCGCTCACCTTCTGACGAATCCTCCGCTTCGAACGCTGCGGACGGAGCTTCTAATCTCATCCCGCACATGCGATCTCGGTCAACATCACGGGTTGACCGCGCTTGGCCCCAATCCGCGCCTCCTTTTCATCTCTTTGGGCTGGGTTTGTGCTTGAGCTAGGCCTACCGGGCCTTGGGCTGAACCGGGGAATCCAGGGCCTAACAATTCTCCCCCGCCCAATTTGGACATCGCCCTCGATGTCCAGCGCGGGCACGCCGCTCAACGCCTGGCGGCGAGCCACCGCTCCTGTTCGGCACGATTAGCCTCGTAGGTCTCTTCCTCACGTCGGCATTCTTCAAGAGTTTTATCTCCATAGAGTTTCACTCCACAGAGATCTTTTTTAAACCAATCTGGACCTTCAGCCTGCTTTTCCTTCAATCGCTCGGCAAAAGATCTATACGGAAAGGTCTTCTTTGTTGTCGCTGCTTCCTTTGCTCCACAACCTTTGCCTGAAGAAGCCGGTGGGGGAGACGTCGTCTTTGCGTCCCCCACACTCACCGAAGATGTCGCCTGCGCCCATGTCCGAGTTCCCTGCGGAAGTCTCGCATCTCCGGAGCTCGTCTTCTATTCGATGTTACTCTGGCCGACTGTGTCTTTCGGCCCTGCGTCTGCACCTGAGGAAGTCGATGAAGATTTTCCTGTGATCACTGAGGCAATGTACATACCTCCTATCTGAGCCTCTACTGGTTCGTCATCAACCATCGCCGGTTTCTCAGCTAGCTCTCGATGCACAATCGCTGCAATTGCGTTCAATCGCTGTCGGTCCGGACAATCGCGTATCCGGTGCGGTCCTTTGCACAAGAAACAGGGCAATCGGTCTTAGTTGACCCTGCCCTCTCTCTGCAGGTCGGGTCTGCTCCTGCCGTGCCGGTTGACCTCCGTTCCGCCGGGGAGAGAGCCTCTCTCTCTTTGGCGCTCTTGCTCTGGGTGGAGATGGTCGCTTCGGAGGCGACCTCTGTGCTCTCTGAAAGGTCGTTCCCGAAGTCCTCTGATCCACGAGAGACTCGGCTATAGATGCAGCCGTCCTCCAGTCCTGCGGCTCATGTCGTCGGACCTCCGTCGCCGGCCATGTTTGGAGATTCCGGAGGAAGAAGTACCTCCTATCTCCCTCCGCCATCTCAGGTAGCTCCAACATCAGTGTGGAGAACGCCCTGACATACTCCTGGATCGTCTCCGTGTGCTTTAGCTGATCCACCGCCTCTCGCGCCTGGTCCACCGAGTTTCCGGGAAGGAACTGCTGCCGCAGTTCCTCTCGGAACACCTCCCATGTCCAACTAGCCGCCTCTGATGTCGAATCAACTTTGGTTCTCCACCAGAGTTTTTGCATCATCTGAGAGATATGCTGTGCACACCCTCACCTTCTCCTGGTCTGAAACATGGTTAGCCTCAAAGTATCGTTGCATATCCCAAAGGAAAGTTACCCAATACTTTTGCTAATCTGGCCCCCTTGAACATTGCAGGTTCTGGGGTGCGAACCTTCCTGTTGGGAGCCCCATACTCCGTCCTGGCTGCTGTAGGCGCACCTCCTTGTGCCTGCGCCAATGCCATGCGCATCACCGCAAGGTCCGCCAATATTTGCTGCTGAGTTGCTATGGAATTGGCTACCTGCGTTGCCAAAGTCGTCACTTGTCCTTGCAAGACCCCTACTTGCTCTTGTAGGGCCGCCATGCCTTTAGCAGTTTGGGGAGCCTTCACTACTCTAGCCAAAGTCCGTTGGAGGGCAAGGATCTGCAACCTCTGCTCCTCAATCATGCGATTGAGGTCCTCCACCTGAGGAAGCACCGCATCTTTGCTATTCCCGATCAAACCGAGCACCTGCTCGATTCGCGCTATGCGATCTCCTTGATTCACCATGCTGCTGGATCACTTTAGGCTCTGATACCTGTTGCCATGCCCCGGTCGGATCGGCCTAAAAATAACGCTTATCCGTTGTCTTAGGACCGTCCGGCGGAATACCGGAACGTGAACTTGCTAGGGTTTCCGAGCAAATCTTACCCCCAAATCCGAAACCCTAACTTCCCCGCTTAACTTTTTCCCCTAAAATTACAAATCGCATGAAAATCCTAACCCTAATTTGGGAAATCGGAAAGGATTAAAATCTAAATCCAAAATCAAACCTGAGTCAACTTCAATTTTGACCTTCACCGCGCCGCTCGCCGATTTGAAATTAAAACTCACTCTTGATGACGTTAGCACGCCTCGTTTCGAACGCCGGACGCGTTCGAACGCGTTCGAACGAGTTCTTCGTCTTCGCTGCAAACGACCGCACTCCGCCGCCTTCGTCCACCGGGGAAGGAAACGCCCCTTCCCACTTCGCCTTTCGCCGGCGTCCGGACAGCCACCCGCCTCCGGAATCGTCGTCGCCGAGGTTGTGAAGCAGAGGAGAACACGCCGCCGTTGGAGAGTGTCGCCAGATGCGTCGGAGAAGGTGGAAGCAGGGGACGCTGGTGAAGATAGGGAAAACGTCTCTTTATTAGCGTCCAAAAACCCTAAACCACTTTCCTCTAGCCTTCTCACTCCAATGGCGAAGTTCGCCGTCGTTACAGTCCCTCGACCTCTCTCAAACTCTTCTCTCTGCTCACAGAACTCCTCGCATGCCTCCCCTCAGATCTCTCGGTGTAGCCGATGCTCGCAGGGTCTCAATGCCGGATCTCTGCTCCTCTTCCTTGCTGCGCATCGATCGCAGCTTTATAGAGCAGTCACGCCGCCACATCAACTCCCGATTTCTCCGCTCCGCGTCCGAAGCTTGCGGAGGAGACGACTCCGTTGCTTTGCCAGACCTAGTCGCTGCCTCTCCTCTCGACGTCGTCTACGCCTGCGTCCGTCGCGACCAGGGACGACGATGCTTCCGCGTCTATGCTGCTTCCGAAGATGCCGCTCACCTGCTGACGAATCCTCCGCTTCGAACGCTGCGGACGGAGCTTCTAATCTCATCCTGCACATGCGATCTCGGTCAACATCGCGGGTTGACCGCGCTTGGCCCCAATCCACACCTCCTTTTCATCTCCTTGGCTGGGTTTGTGCTTGAGCTAGGCCTACCGGGCCTTGGGCTGAACCGGGGAATCCAGGGCCTAACACATGAATATCTAAAATTAATATACATGATATTTAGTAAATACATACAAAAATTCTGCATATTATATTGACGTTAGATATTCATGTATATTGATTAAAATTTTATATATTTTATCTTACATACATTCGTGTATTTAAGATATAGATACTGCATTTTACGGGCAGTGATGCAGCGGGATACCCTGCAAAATTTGACGGAGAAAAATTCTAAGTGGACCTAAGCGGACGGTCCGCTTAGAATTTTTAAACGGTCGTTTCTTCGTTTTAGGTCAAAATAAATCTAAAAATAAAAATAAATGATGAAGAAATAATGTACATGATTTAAGCTTTCCAATAATACTAATATCATGATAATTTTTTTTAAAATGATACAAATTTACATTTAAAACATAGTAGAAAAAATATTAATTATTTATATATTTTAAATGATCTACGTGTTTTAAATGTGAATTTGTATTATTTTTAAAAAAATTTCATCGTAATATTGGTATCATTGGAAAGCTTAAATCATGTAGATTTTTTTTTATTATTTATTTTTATTTTTAGATTTATTTTTACCTAAAACAAAGAGACGATCGTTTAAAAATTCGAAGCGGATGGTCCGCTTAGAATTTTTCTCCATGGGCGCGTTTTCTAAGCGGACAGTCCACTTAACGCATCCGAGCGGATGTGTATTGGTGTGCAACACATGGCTCAAAATTAATCCAACGACTGCAGATGAATGCATGAATTTCTCGCCCGAGTGTCCTAAGTCGACGGCTGCCAGCCCCTCACCTTTCCGCAGCGCCCGCAACGTCCTCGCACGCACCACCTCCAACTCCAGTGATGCCGACGATAACGATTCGGCGACGGATCGAAACCAGCTCACAGATTCACCTTCCCCTCCCCAAGGGAATGTGTAGGAGAAAGCTATAAATATGGAGGTGTCGAAAGACTGGGGCGGAGAGATTAATTTTTAGTTTGATTTTTGGAGGAAGAAAGTTTGGATTTTGAGGGTGGGAAGAGGCTAAAGGTAGTATTTTGACGGGGCTCGAAGCTCGGAGGTTCGGTCTTCGGATGGAAGGGTTTTGGGACCTTAATTGCCCTGGTAATGGAGCAGAGGAGGATAGTAGCAATGTGGCGGAGGCTTCCTCGGCTGAGGCCGAGAACAACGCCTCCAGCTCTTCCACCGCCGTCATTGAGGCTTCCGACGAGGGGGAAGCTGACGGCGGCCCTGGCAAGCTCTTCGGTTTCTCCATCCCTAGCCGACTCGTGGAGAGTCGGCACGCGATCGTCACCCACAAGTTCTTTCCTTTAGGTGACCAGGAAGACGATTCCGGCAGTGGAAACATGGTGTCTTGTGGTGCCTTTCCTCCTCCCTACCAGCCGCAGCCGTCCCTGCCGCTTAGTTCCCACTGGGCCAGCTTCAGATTCTGCAGTGCGGCGGAGCGTGTTGTGGTCGGGAAGCAAGCCCTGGATGCAGCCGAGGCCGCGATGCTGATGCTGATGCTCCCACTCCGGCCGCGGGCGGCGATCGACGAGGACGAGGTCGCAGGAGCAAGGAAGGGCGAGGCCGAAGAGGGATAGGAACTTCGAGGCGAAGAAGACGAGCAAGGCGGCGCAGAGGAAGAGGTAGGAGAGGGCGAGGTCGAGGAAGGTGGCCACCAGCATGCGCAAGGTACATCGGTGATGGATTGCCCGGCACGACGTCCGCTTAGAAAATGCGCCCAGACAGGAGCGCGGAGGAAGGGAGGCCGCCGCAGTCACCTGCTAGCGCTGAGTGTCACTGCCTAGCGCCGGATGCTGCTGGAATCTTCTGTAGGCTTCTGCAGGCCGAGGTGCGTGTGCGTGTGGAACCGGGAAAGTGATTTGGACTGTCAATAGTTGACGCCCTCGCAGAAAAAAATGCTTGCCCAAGGTCTTCCTTTCAATCTAAAGAACAGTCCCCATCCTGCACGCGAATCTCACAGCAGTTCTAAAGTAAAATATAATTAAATTTTATAAAATATGTATATAATAAAATAAAATATAATCAAATTTTGTAGAATATATATATAATAATCTAATAAAAAAATACCATAAAATTTATATCAAATTGATAGAATCTATCCACAATAAAAAATTTTACAAAAATACCAATTAGGACTTAGAGCATAATGGATTTTGTTTGAGTATTATATATGCTTTGAAATTTTTTATTATAAACAGATTCTACCAATTTGGTATAAATTCTATGATATTTTTATTAGATTCTATGAAATTTGATAGTATTCTATTTTATTATATATATTTTATAAAATTTAATTATATTTTATAATATTCTATTAATTTTATAAAATTTGATTGCATTTTACTTTAAGATTATTTTGAGATTCACGTGCATATTCTATTTTCAAGAAGATACGTGAAAGTAGGATGAGGGACTTTTTTAAATTGAAAAGAAGGTCCCTGCGCCTGCAATTTTTTCGCACTTGCAGCCATAAGGTTTATTTAAAACTAGAGAAGTCGGAAAGCCCCGTGTTGTTATTTGAGGACACAGTCATCTCAAAATTACATGTATGCACTATTAGGCTCGGTCTTATCAATTTGGACTTTTGGTCCAAATCTATATTGACACCACTTGGTCAACCACGGTGAGATTGCCTTCTTTCATTTGGCTAGGTAGACACGCTCGCATAATTACGCGCATGACCCTTTGTGCATACTAAGACGAGCTCGTCTGTGTATATGTCGCTTAATCCCTAAATCAGGATAATTCATCGAGTCAAATCTTAATAAAATTTAACTCCAATTAATTATTCTAAAGCTAAGTGATTTCTGTGTCTATTTACTCTGCTAGATGAACGTAAAATTAATAGTATCCGTTAAGCTCAATGTGCCTCGGGTTTTATACTAAATCCAGCGGACGGCACCTACCACAATCAAAACATGTTTTTTTTCAAACTTTTAAATTAAAGGTATATGTTGAGAAATTTTTTACCTTATTTAACTCACGTACAGTTAAATAGGTCTAGAACTAGACAGTGGGGTTTCAATTTTTTCGGAAGTATTTGCACTGTCGACTTGAGACTTAGAAGATATTTGTTAAACATATTCTAAACTACCAGCTTGCAACAGATACGGATGGAAAATTCGACTTGATTGGCCAACCTAGCAAAACGCCAAGGTTTTACTTGCGCACATAAAATTTGACGTGAGAGTTACATCATCCATTACTTCAACCCTAATAATTTGGTGGGTTTATGAGAGCTTTCAAAGAGGGGAAACATTATAATGATCCATAGTCATGCGGTAAGCTTCATTTTCCCCCCTTTTTGTTTCTCAACCATAAGGAGGGGATCCAGCAAATGAACAACAATGTACATATGCAAGGAGAGGATGAACACCAATATTTTCTTGACACAAAAATTGATACTAAATTGATTAAAGAAAATTAGGTATTAGAATTTGGACTTATTTTTGCGTAGGAGATGATAAATATGATATAAATTATAGAGAAAATTTTTGTGTAGGAAATTTGGACCAATTCCCCCTTCATGATAATTTTTAATCCTTATATAAATGTTTTTTTTAAAAAAATACAAATGCACACCCTTCTGTTAACACAATTTTATTACTTAACTTTCACATAATGTTTGGTCATATCCATTATTACGACTCAATCTTATCGAATTAAATTAGTTTACTAAAATAAATTATTTTTTAAAACAACTATCGGATTATCATAACTTGGAATTTTAGGTATTTTTTATATTCAGCATATGTCAGGGCCCCTTCGTAGTGTAAGAACTCAAAAAAAGCAGGCATGGCAAGAACCACAACTGTTTGATTGTTGGTAATGCAAGATTAGAACTACATTAGTCATTAATGTCATAGGATACTAGAACTTCCGCCAAAATTGTCTGATAAAAGAGCAGTATCTGCACCACACTTCGTTCATTAGTGGGAAAAATTATGCAACAAAACAAGACGAGTCAAATATCAAACTCTTTTAACTTTTTGCTAAAATAAATCTATATAATTTATCGTTTTATTCCTACTACAAACAATAATTTTCTTCCATATATAGCACTATAAATGTAGGCAATAAAAATAATACATTTGAGCGACATAAAATATTGAACAAATACTCCACATTATAAAACAGAATCACCAACATAAAAACAATAGATAAATACGTACCAACTACCAAGTAGAAAGCTTTCGGTAAGCACCACCACTTGGATCGTGGCACTAATTCCAACAGTATACATGCCTAATGTTAGGCCCAGCCTTTAAAATCAGCCCAACCCAAATGGGCCATTGACCAAAAGGTCAAAATCGGCCCAAATACTTCATCACATCAGCCGAATGCAATTAGGAAATCAGCATCAATTCTTGCGGCGGAATCGACGCGATGCGGGCAACGTTCTCGATGCCGTCGGCGGTCGGAGATCTTGGAGAATCCAACAGGAGAACACGCCGGCCAACAATCCCCTTCCAGGTGGCAACGCCACGGCAGCCAAGGCACCCGACGGGCAGTGATCACAATCGGCGGACGCAACCAGTCGAAGCAGTAGCGCATGCGAAGATCGCAGAGATCTGGCGTGCAATCCCATCAGACGACAACGGCGTTTCGTCTGGAACCAACGTCCATATCGACACCAGTTCACGCAGCCATGTGGAGCTGGCGACATAGAGAAAGTAGTGCGGACAGCCGCGTGGAGCAGCGGCAGCGGACGCGGACACCGGACACACGCAAGTTCGGCAGAAAAGAAACAGCGCCAGGCGATCATTAGGGAGCAGCTCAGCCGCGTGGCATTCGGCGAGACGACAAGGAACTCCGAGATAGATACTCGCATAGGAAGAACGCGAGATCAAAGGAGCAGAAAAGTCGATCTGGAACGAAGCCTTCTCCCGTCGACATCGCGTGTTGGCAATGGCGGCCGTGTGCATTTGGTCGAGGAGACGAGGCGACAAGCTCCCGCCTATAAGAAGAGGCAGAGCTGTCGAGAAGAGGGTACTGGGGAGAGAACGGAAGGCTGGAGACGAACGGCTGTAAGATTGAACCAAGGTGACGGACGAACGACAAACTTGCGGGTACGGCTTCTGGTGATCGGAACTCGCCATCTTCGTCCTCCCCTGCGTCTCCTTCCCTTAAACCCGGCGTCGACTTCACCGGCGAGGGCTTGCGAACCCCCTCTCGGTAGCTCCGGTGGGTGGGTGGCGAGGTACGGAGCCTCTGCGACGCGGTTTTTCCCTTTCGGCCAACTCTTCCTCCCCCATTCTTCCCCAGCGGTCTCGACGAGCCCTAGGTCTCCGACTTTGGGCAACGACGAGCTCGTACCCTTCGACGCGCATTCACCGGACACAGGGCGGCATCCTCCGACGTTCGCCGGGAGGGAACGTGGACGCCTCGGCGGTCGAACGAAGAAAGCGAGGTTCCTTCTCGTTTCGTCGCGAACGACGTTCGCACGCGCACGCTGCGTCAGTCTTCGAACGCGGACGCACTTTTCGGGTTTCGGGTGGCGTGACGGAAACAAACGGATCGGGTTCGGATCCCTTCGGCTGAGGTATAAAATTAACCCTTTTTATTTAATTTCAATCTTACGTGGTTGTTCTTCTGTTCCCTTTCTTTCGATCCTGGACTGGACTAGATGAGATTGAGGAATGCATGAGCTGATGTGTCCCTTTCGGTCATGCTGAACCTAGATAATTAGCTAAAATTATCCCCTGTATGAAATATTAAATTAATTTAGTCTTGTGTGATATTTTAAAAAGTCTTTATAATAATTTATTTAGCTGATTATTATATTATCTTAAATCAGGATGTGACACCTAACATGCGTTGTACATATGGTTGTAAATGACTTGACTATACAAGAGTTGGAAAGATATGCAATGGACAATAATGAAACTAGTGTACGCTAACGAGGGCACACAACTTTTCAATTTGGATAATTGCAAACTACTAAAACCTGTATAAGTATTAACTAATTTGTTGAAAGGATTAAGTACCACAAAATTTCAAAAAACCCAGTAGTCTTGTTAGCTGACTGCAGTATTTCTAGCTAAGTCTTACTCTTCATTCCAGCTTCCTCCGAACTAATCCTTTGAAGAAGTCAAAGCTGCATGCACAGAAAGTTGATATAAGATTCGAGGATTCTATGAGCTAACAAGATTTGATTTCAAAGAAAAAGAAAACGAAAAAGAATGCAGGAAGCTGTTTAAGTTTTTAGCAACTACTGATTACTTACCATTGAAATACTTGTTGACCAATCCATCACAATTCACAAGCTAACAAATTTGCATAATTATGAAACGATTAGTAGTCAAAGCATAATACGAAATTGTTGAACCCATTTGCACATTTTTGGAACCAAGTGAAGAGCAGTAGCTTGGCCTTAAGAAAGTGTACACATGCACGATCATGAACTCACTGAATCTTCACTCATCACTCTCTTAAAACTTATCATGTAAATGTTTGATCTTGTACCACTGAACGTTAATTCGATTATCATGTGAGGGAAATTGACAGTCAAATCACAAGAACAAGATTACAAATACAAGGAAATAATTTGCAATATTCCAGTCAGTTCTAAAACACAACATAACGTGTAGTGAAGGTTTTCTACAGCATCAGTTATAATTTAATACTCCTACAGAGGGCATAGGCAATATGGTTTGAGTTCTAGTTGTAATAAAAGTGGAATATCAGGAACAACTGCTCTTGGTGTTGCAAATCCTAAGACCAAATTCCCGTGGTGATTAATCTTTAATCAGGCATGATTCAGTGGCAACGTAGACTATGATGGTCGTGTTTGCCACCACCCTAAACCTTAGACCTCACATTACCTATTGAGAATCAGGATTAAATATGTGCAAGACTAGAATGATTGTAAATATTGAGTGTATTTATCCTAGTGGCTACAGAAAAGTTGCACAGTATATACAATGAGATACAACCAACCTCTACACAGCGAACGTACCCTTGTGTTCCTTTAGACGCGTGATATCCAATTTCGCATTTGTGATATTTATTATATCAAAATCCAGCATTATCGGGCAAACTCCTCATTTCTAACCTGCCACGTCTTGAAAATAAGAGAGGGAGAGAGAGAGAGAGAGGCTCTTCTCGTCTCTATCTACAAAAACTACTGGAAATGTTTCAAAAAAGATAGGCATACAACATACAACGTACGAAAAGCTCGTGCCCTTCTTTGCCTTTCTTTATCTCTAAAGATGGGTGTCCTAACCATCCAACGGCTATTCCATCCCGTGAGACAAAAAGATGGGCTGTCAAGAACGTAGAGGTAGGATGGGCAGTTGATCAGATCTAGTACAAATCCATGCCCAAATGCTTATCACTTCTAAACCCCTTTTCTTGATTTACTTGCCCTCACACAGTTACAAGCCTCGCTTCTCTTCCCATCACAAGCGACACTACTAAGACAGCCGAGTATGAGTAATGGGGGTATTCAAGTACCCACTTGCATGCCCAACTTGGAAAGCTCAAATCAAGCAGCAGTTTAGGCACGATTTCACAACAAAAGAAAAAAAAGGAAATACGGTAGCACAAGAGAACAGAGTCAGTCACAGCTCAACATCAAGGGAAAACCACCGCAACATATTGCAACGAGGGAGAAACTATAGCGGCAACATCATCCAGGATAACTTACTCGCTAAGAAAATCAGCCAAAAGAACAGCAAATTGGTTCAGCCACATGCTTAACCTGGAACAACACCAAAACCCTTAGCACCGTACTACAAATCAGCACACAATACTGCTATAAAACTCGGCCACGAAAACTCCAGCCACACGCTGGGATCAACAGTGAACGCAAGCACAAAACAGGGGAAAACAGAGCATGTTTCCAGAAGGGCAGGGAAAGATCAACTACGTGAGAAACATCACAAAACCAGCACGCATGGATGCAGAACTCCCTTGTCCAGATATAAACCCGCAAGAAATGGCTTAGGAGATCACCCCACGATCAGAGGTAAAGATGCATACCTAGCCCCAAAAGAGGGCTTAGTCCACCCTACTCCAATGTTGCATCCAGAAACTCCAGCTCTCGTTGAAGAGCTAATCAGCAACCAAGAGACTCGCCTGGAGCAGTAGACGAGCAGCCATAGAAGGAGGGAACAAAGGAGGAGATACCGCGGGCACTAGGAATCAACACAGGCGCTACCACCCTCCCCGAGCTTCCCTCTAAGCCACGCTTCCTCGGGCTTGGGCAGAATGCCTAAGTTGGCCTCCGAGGATCTCACCAGCGGCAAGGAACCAGCCAAGCAAGAAGCCCTAAAAAGAGCAAGGAAATCGGCCACTTAATCACAGCTACAAGCTCATCTTCCCTCTAAATAACTGCCGTACTAGGCTAGCATAATAAATAAATCTGCAGGAGGAAATTAGCTATACCAGATCCTCCTAGCACTTGAACCAAGCTACCATCTCTAGCTCACCCTGGATCGAGCCGAAGAGCAGGGCCACCATGATCCGGCTACTTTTGGCGAACCCCTTGATCGACCAGACCAACTACTGGGTCACACAATATCTACCTTGTCCGAGTCCAACATCGGGTTTGATAGGTCCAGGTCCTACAATGCATCCATCGTCTCCCTAGCCTCAGTGCCTTGGCATCCTACCACTGAGATAAATATCCATGCCTTGTAAGTCTACTCTCACGTGTCGGTATGCTCTCTCGTTCCAAGACCTGTGGTTGTATACCCTCGTACATCCACATGTGGTCTCATCTACTCCGATAGATACATCCGGTTGACGCACTACATAGCCTTGTCACCAAGCGGCTTATTGCATCGAACCCTCGTCCCATCTAATAGGGTACCAGCCCGGCTCACAAGAGCCCCGAGAACTCCCATTACGAAGGAGACTCATCCACAACACAATGTTGCTATCAATCAGTGACCAACTCAATTGGGGAATCCTCCATGCGTATCATAATCCAGTCCAATCCAACATAGACTCGATGCCAGTAGACGATCATGCATGTATGAATCACATACATATGTATATATCTAGAAAGCCTCCATCTTCATATGATCACCATCCAAGGGTGAGACGTGATCATTATGTAATGTTTTGAGATTCACTCAGAGTCCTCAAACCCCCGGTGAGTCACATACACCCCTGTCCGATGAAGTCACCGCCCTTGGCGATTGGAGAGTAATATTCCTAGACATGATCTTCAAACTATCATAACTGCGATGCCAGCCCCCACGTAGCCTCCACCTCGGACGTACCGGCCCACTGGATAAGAAAGTCCAGCCCATGGCTTCACCAACCATAACCCCGCATCCGATGGGTAATACTATATTTGATTCGCCAATCAAACTGCCGCATCCTGGGCAGTGCTCTAGCACTATGACCTCTATTTGTGTTCTCAAGATCTACATAGTGCGAAGCTCGCATGAAAAGCTAGATGGAGCTTCATAGTATTTGGAAGCCTCATTCGATAGGCAACAGCCTTGATTCGGCCCATGACTTTGAAGGGGCCCTCATATCGACACATAAGTCCTTGGTGCCCTACACCCTTTCACGCCTTTTTTCGCATATATAGAGAAATCTTAAGAAGAACCAGGTCACCCACCCAAAACTGCAGGTCACGCCAGTGGAGATTGACGTGCCTTTCCATCCTCTTAGCTGTATGTAGTAAGCTATCCCTTTCTTATATTAGGCTCGAGCTAGGCAATTGGCTATCGGCCATATACCATTAGAGTCCCATTGGGCAACATCGGGCGGAGTAAGTGGCTTCTAGCCCAGCACTATCTCACAAGGACTATTGTCCGTAAAAGCGGACTATTATAAATTATAGGCATACTGGGCAGTGTCTAGCCACTGCACTCAGTCCCTTTGAGTGGAAGAAACATAATATCTAAGGCAATCCTCCACTAACGCATTAACCCACTCTATCTGCCCATCCATCTAAGGATTGGTAATAGAGAACAATAAAGAAATCCGCTCTTTCAGCTCTAAGCATCCTATTCACTTTCCCAAAATCCACTTTCCCAAAATCCATTGGGAAGCTTTCTTCGTAGTTGAAATACGAGCTGTAAACTTTTGATAGAAATTCACCAACCTAGGAAAGAACATAGATCAGTGAGTGTGGGAGGAGCCCAATCAACAATAGACCGGATCTAGGCAAAGTCCATCTGGACCTGCCCTTAGTCAACAATATGGCCTAAAAACTCGATCTAAGAAGTTTCAAACCTATACTTCTCCCTCTTTAAGTAACAATCGATGCTCTCTAAGCTAGGGGTGTTCATGGTTAACCAAACCGTGAAGCGGTTTTCAAATCAAATCAAAGTTATTGGTTCAGAGAAAACCTAGAACTGGTTTTGAACCCGCCGAAACGACTAATTGATTTCTCAGTTAAAAGATTTTTCGATACAACTAACCACTAGTTTTTAGTTAACCATATCTTTTTAATATAATTTTATATAAATCACTAAATCCTAAATTTCTAATAACATTATAACTAAAAAATAATAAAAACTTGTGACAAATTAAAACATTTACGTGTTGGCTGTGTAATGTTGGAATGTTGGTGACTTGGCTTGGTATTTATGTAATGGTGTTGCACATACGTCATCGGCTAGTAGAGCGAAAGTGTTGAAGATGAGTGAAATAGTGAGGTCTTGAAGACAAGTGTCGAGCATCGAGCACCGGAGTGGAAGAACGACTTGTAGGATCTAAAAGATGGCTTGCCAACCGCTGCCTCGCCGACATAAAAGACAAGCGGAACATGTGTGATGTCTCCTCTTCCTCCCTCCAACAGAACTATCCTCCTTAGGAACAACAAAACAAGGGAGAAAACCTAGAGTCTTCTGATCCAAAATTTGTAGTCCATGAAGATGTGAAATTACAACAATCTTGGTCTTCGGCAAAAGGTCTATCCCTAGAATAACCTCATAATCATCCAACTGAACAATCTACCTGACCAAGGTTCCACCTAGATAGGAACATAATAAGATATGACAAATAGTCACTCCATAGTGTTGAATGTCTTTGGGTAGTCAAAAATGATAGAAGATCGGAGATGAAATTTCTGCACTACCTGCTCAACTATCAAAAGATGCGAGGCGCCCATATCTTACCATAGCCAAAGCTTTTACCTTATTAAGGTGAATCTCAACATGCATTGGCAGTTTGGCTTGGGGAGATAATGTATATAGGACCATAGGATTTACAACAATGGGTTGGTCCTCTTCTTTGGCCTGCTCAGCTGCCATAGCATTAAGTCACTACTTCTTGGAACAATTCTGGGCCAAATAAGGCCCACTGCATATAAAACATCTCAAAGGAGTACCGGGAGTGGAGCTGGGAGTAACGCTGGCAATTTTACACTGGGCTCGAGTACCCGTTTATCCAACCGGGATGGGTTCAGGTTTGATGGTCAGGTTTTAATCGGGTTCGGGTTTAGCGATGCGAGTAATCAATACCTGATTTCAATAATAAATAAATAAATAAATATTTTTTATTAAAATATAAACAATAATAATAAAATAACTATTATATAAATATTTATTATTAGTAAAAAATATAAAAATAATAATAAATAGTTATTATATAAATATATTTATTATTATTTTAATTTTTTAAATTATATTTTATAAAATATAAATAATAAATAATTTATATTTTATTTCGGGTACCCAATTAAATACCCGACCCGGGTTCAAGTAATACAATAGGATATTTAACCTAAGTTCGGGTATCGGGTTAGGTTCGGGTTTTAGGTGGTAATGCAGGTACCCGACCCGTTGCCACCCCTAGCTGAGAGGCAACTTAGATGCAATCGTTGCTTCCCCTTATCAACTGGAGGCTTTGGCCTCGAAGCAGCAGAGGGGATAGACCCCAAGCTCTCAAACATTGGTCGACTCAGCCACTGAGACCAAACAGGGAATGAGCTAGTCGGCCAATGTTTGAGAGCTTGGGGTCTATCTCTTCTCACCACAGTGCAATGTCTTCAGCCTCTGCTTTCTCATATCTCTTTGGGCCCAAGGTTGAAGACCCTTGAGGAAGGCACATAGTTTTTCTCGTCCCCAAGGTAATCGATCTCCATAATCAAGCTAGAAAACCTCTTCACATGATCAACAATTGAAGTGATACGTTTTAAGGTAGACAACCTCTCTCTGCCTGCCACAAAGAATCCTTAGGCACAAATCTATGATGTATCTCGTGATTGAGGTCCTCCCAAGTCATGGGAGTAGCCTTGCCTCTCACAAGGGGAGCCATTTGTGTGCGCCACCACGGCTTAGAATCCCCAACAAAAACTGCTACAAAGGTAATCCCCTGGTCCTCTGGCAAAACATATACAGTCTCGAAGTAGAGTTCCATGTCCAAAATAAAGTTCTCTACTTCAGTAGAACGTCTCTCCCTATAGAGCTCGGAGGGCTCTAGAATCTTCCTCTTCAATCGGAGGAGGGATGGTAATAGGAATGGGAGGGAGTACAGGAACAGATAGGGAGGAGGGAGTCTTCAAACTAGCAAGCTCCACGCTTAATCGATCAATCTCATCCTCTAGGTGTAGAACCAGACCTTAGATAAGGCACTAGATCATAGACTCCCCCTTTAGCCCTCCTCCGCTCCCTACAAGTCACTCTAATTGTGCCACCCTATCTCCATCCTCCCTACCCCCATTAGTGAGCTCCTGACTTTCCAATGTCAACCCCTCTGGGTCAGCCATATCGGCATAGAAATCCCCTGTATCAATCCCTAGAAGCCGAATGGAAGCTAGCCCCATAATGGAAGCATCTAGAAACCCTGTGCCACTGCTATGAGGTCGTCAATAGTTGGCTCTGATACAACTTTATCAACTTTGTTATATCCCGAAACACCCCCATAAAAATTTTTCTTAAGGGGCCCGAGATCATATATCGACGAGTGGCCAAGTGATGAAGTCATGAACCAGCCTACGAGGTTGGCTTCACAACAATGACAAAGCCCAAACCTTCCCTTTTGTTAATCCCTTTTTTTTCTTTTCTTTACTCTTGTATTTGTCTAAACCCCTTTTCTTGATTTACATGCCCTCACACAGTTACAAGTCTTGCTTCTCTTCCCATTACAAGCGATGCTACTAAGGCAGCCGAGTATGAGTAATGGGGGTATTCAAGTACCCACTTGCATGCCCAGCTTGGCGAGCCCAAATCAAGCAGCAATTTAGGCATGATTTCACAATAATAAGAAATAAGGATAAGGCACAAGGGATCAGCGTCGGTCACAGCTCAACATCAAGGGAAAACCACCACAACATATCTCAACAAGGGAGAAACTATAGCAGCAATATCACCTAGGATAACAGCTTACTCGCTAAGAAAATCAGCCAAAAGAACAGCAAATTGGTTCAGCCACATGCTGGACCCAGAACAACATCAAAACCCCTAGCCCAGTACTATAAATCAGCACACAATACTGCTCTAGAACTCAGCCACGAAAACTCCAGCCACACACTGGGATCAACTATAGCAGCAACATCACCTAGAATAACAGCTTACTCGCTAAGAAAATCAGCCAAAAGAACAGGAAATTGGTTCAGCCACATGCTGAACCCAGAACAACATCAAAGCCCCTAGCACAGTACTACAAATCAGCACACAATACTGCCCTAAAACTCAGCCACGAAAACTCCAGCCACACACTGGGATCAACCGCGAACGCAAGCACAAAACAGGGGAAAACAGGGCATGTTTCTAGCAGGACAGGGAACAGATCAACTTCATGAGAAATATCACAAAACCAGCAAGCATGGACACAGAACTCCCTTGTCCAGAAATCCAGAAGAAAACCCACAAGAACCGGCTCAGGAGATCACCACACGATCAAAGGTAAAGATGTATACCTAGCCCCAAAAAAGGGCTGAGCCCACCCTGCTCCAATGTCACGTCCAGAATCTCCAGCTTCCCAGGAGACTCGACTGAATCAGTAGACGAGCAGACATAGAAGGCAGGAACAAAGGAGGAGATACCACAGGCGGTAGGAATCAACACGGGCGTTACTGCCCTCCCCGACCTTCCCTTTAAGCCACGCTTCCTCGGGCTTGAGTAGAACGCCCAAGTTGGCCTCCGAGGATCTTGCCGGCAAGGAACCAGCCAGGTAAGAAACCCTAGAAATGGCAAGGAAATCGCCCCCGTTGAGAAGTCTATCGATAACAAAGATACAATACACTTAAGTTAATCCATTAATGTGTTAAGGAATCAGCTGGTCAACATTGGTCCAAACTGACTTAAATGGCAATCCACTTTATCACAGTTGCATGCTCTAATCTCCCCTCTAAATACCTGCCGTAACGGGCTAGCATAATAAATAAACCGGAATCAGCTATGTCGTGTCCTCTCGTCGGCTAGCTCTTGAACTAGGCTGCCACCTCTTACTCACCTTCACCTTGGACCAAGCCAGAGAGTAGGGCCACCCTAATCTAGCTGCCCTTGTCAAACTATATCACGCCGATTCCTCGACCAGATGAACTAATGGGTCATGCAGTAGCTCTCCCATTTGGGTCATTAAGCCGACATCAATTTTAACAGACCCAAGTCCTACAATGTGTCCATCGTCTTCGTGGCATCAATCTCACCTGAACCCATCTCTCGGACCCTGGCATCCTATAGTCAAGGTAATCCATGCCTTGTAAAGTATATGTCTTTTCTAGCTTGGCATCGTTGTCTTGTTACATCATGCCACATGTTTCCGCATGCTAGGTCTACTCCTACATGTTGGTACATGGGCGTGTTCCAAGACCCATGATTGTATACCTGTGCACATCCAAACGTGGTGTCGTCAGCAATCCAACCATCAGATGACAACTTGCCACAACCTACTCAGACATACACACCTAATTGACACACTACATAGCCTTATCAGGCAGCTTATTGTGTCGGTCCCTCATCCCATCCAACTGGGTACGAGCCGGTTCACAACAGAAGCCCTAGCACCATTGAGAACTCCCACCATAGAAGAAACAGTAGCAATCAATGACCAACTCAATAGGGAGGATCCTCTATATGTATCATAGTCCAGTCCAATCTAACATGGACTCAGGATCAAACATGGACTCACAGCAATGTATGCATGAATCACATACATATGTATATATCAAGAAAGCCCCCATGTCCATATAATCACTGTCTAAGGGAAAGACGTGATCATTATGTACAGTTCTAAGATCCACTCGGGTAGCCATCACATAAATAATACTCTATCTTGCATATTCTTCATGTTCTTACATGTTTGACAAAAAACATACAATTGAAATATAAATCAAGATGACTCGAGGGCAGAGCAATGAACACCTTCTTAGCTATATTGTTATTTGGTCAATCCCTGAACTTCCTTTAGCCTCGATTCAACTTGATGATTTTTCATATTCACAAATGTAAACTCTTTCAAATAGATTATAGTGGTCTATGTCTTGCAACTAAGATTCTAGCCAAAATTTTGATATCTAAGCTGACTGCGTTTAGTTCTGAATTTCAGTCAGCCAAGGGTAAAAATTTCATTCCATCAAGTGATTTTCATCTCGGCTCAGTTTTGAAATAACATACTGTGGTACAGCAGGCTACTGTTACCTATCGTTTAGGGAAGGAGCATATAAACTATACCTATTGCCATCAGGATGGAGTTCGTAGCTCTTATTATCATCATCAGTAGCTAATAAATATCCAGTAGATGTCAGTCCCTGCATTACGGGAGCAAAATTAGACAAATGAGGAAAGTTGTATTTTTAAAAATATTCACAAAATTTGATAGTTTACCTTAACAGTAACTGTAATGTTTTCTTCAAGTTTACCCTCTTGTTTTTCTTCTATGACAACCTTCTGACCACTGCATATGTAAGAATGAAATCTTACATTCGTTTCTAGAAATGATGATTGGAGGTTGTTGAAAATTGAAATGATTAGTTCTTCACCCCCTCATATTCTTGTTTGCTTTGTCATTATTTGGCTCACACTAAAGTATCTAAATCATACAAGTGAACTACTGCCTTTCTTTGTTAAGGTTAATATAGTTATACATTCTCTCCTTTCAAGGCATCATTTTTTTCTAAAGGAGTTCTTTACTATGAAAAAAAGATCAGAATGGTAATGGTATTAGTTACTTGTAGGATTGTCATTATGATTAGGTATTATGATTATACTAGGACATATTTCCTATTTAAGAATGATTACTACATAGGATGAAGAAAATTATGAATAAAGAGATTTACAACGGAGAATAAGCATTGGATTATGAGCATATTTACTGGTAAGTAGTGCCCAATTTATATATAGATGCTGCTAACCGTAGTTCACAGTATTGCACACATTGAATAAGAAGAATCAGAATAAAAAAAATTCTAAAACAAACACAATAGGACAAAACAAGAATATTTTTTTAAAAGAAATAAAGAAGAGAAGAAACATGATTCCTTATCATTCAAGAGAGAAAAAAATAAGTTTGTTTATATTTACTATATGTACAAGACTCAGAGATATTGACATGCTTATAATTTTGAAGCTAATTAGTTGGTGAGACTGGGTAACAATATGACATATCGATGTTTTACTTAAAAAAATATTTAAAACAAGTTCAATTGAATCAAAACATGCTTGATGTCAACCAAGAATACGTTGCAAGTTTGAACCAGTTGAGCTCATGCGTTATATCAAATCAAAATGATGCACCATACTGATAAAACAAATGTATCAATGTACTGATCATTTTATTACAATCCTCTTGATGAAAATAGTTTGAAGGATAAATGATGAAAATGAAAGATGACATTATGGAATCAAATGGTATCAGTTCTAACTGTGAAGATTTTGAACATAATTTACCCACAAGATTTTAATATGAATCACTGGGATTACTCAAAACAATTATTCATAGTCAACTTTGAGTATTAATGATCGGTTCAACTTGCTTCCAACCAAATCAGACAATTTACTACTTGTTCCCAATGAATGTCAAAAAATCAATCATAATTATGTAAAGACAACTGACCCCAACAAACAATGCTGCTACCACTAGAGTTATGTAAAGACTAGAAAATTTTCAAGATGGAGGAAAACTCTTATAGATAAATGATTAATTGATTCTAGAACTTTAGTTTGTATCTATATACTACGCAATACAAAATAAAATATAAAACATTATTGCATAGACAACGATATTTATGATGACAACCGTTAGTTTATGCATGTACAACGAGAATTATTTGTATAAAAGAAAACATTGAGGGAAGTAATTTCAATGTAGTGCATTTAGATGGTTCCACAAACAATCAAGTTCTTTAATTAGACGTACAAACAGTTTAAGATACCATCCTAAGATGAACCACTATGGGATGACCAAATTAATGTACTCATTAATCTCGTATGATAAATATAGGAGGGTGGACACATCAACTGCTAGATTTGAGAAAACTGGAATTTATATCCGTAAATCTATTTAAAGAAAAGGTAGACATGTTGAATACATCTCAAATAAGAAGACTGTTAGCCACAACTTCTAGTAATAAGTAAGCATCTCCATGTAACTCTATACATAAATTCTTGTTATATTTGACTGGATGACCAATTATACCAAAAGCTTCTGTGGCTAGAAAAGGTCCATTTTATATTTATGATCTCCCTGCTACCCTTGTCAGTGAACGATCTAGAGTAGCAAGGAGAAAATGAATGTTTAACCATTGAAAAACAATTGATTGGATGACCAATTATGCCAAAAGCTTAAGTTGCCAGCAAAAGACCCATCTATATATTTATGATTTTGTAAGCCGAATTTATGACAATTCTTAAGTCTATGCTATGTAATAGTAGGAAAATATTCTTAAGATTATAATGAAAAGTTTGAGTTATATCCACGCTCAAACATCTCGTTAGCCATCTCATTAACATTCAAATGTGTATTCTTTCACATTGGTAAAACTAGCAATGAAGGTGGGATTTGACCCTATCACCTTGTTATCAACAACTACCAATTGAATTAACACCTTTAATGTCAGTTTATTTCTTTTTATTCACATTTTTTGTGGTAGAATCTTGAATTCTTTCTATGTTTTCCTTTTCTTTTTCAATTTAATTCAAATTCTCCTTGAAGAACCATTGAAATTTTCTGTTTCTTCCTCTTTATATATCTTATCATCTTCCATTTGGATTTCTCCAGTCTAATTTTTATATAATAGTGGGACCTTTAAGAATTCTGTGCTAGTTTTGGCCTGGGATCTGTTTGGACGCTAACATAATCCCAAGTTCGACCCTTTTATGACCTTGGAATGTCAGGAGACAAGAATTCTCTGTGGAGAAGTTTGTTGGTAGCCCTTCGGACGAAGAAACCCCTTTGAATTGCTTAACTTTCCCGGTTCTTTCTGCTCCTTCAAAACCTAAGTGCAGCAAGAAGTCTAGCAACAAATTTATCACTCTAGAACCAGTTCTTTGTGGCCCTTTGAGCCTTTGAGGAAAGAAGGCTCCAAGTCTGGAAGCACAAAAGCTAATGATTCAGGCCCTAATGGCCACCACAGATCCTTCAGTGACCTTCCTGTGAATTTGGTGTCTGAGATACTCAAGTGCCTCGATGCCAAGGAGCTTGGAGTGGTGTCATGTGTCTCCACTCTACTCAACTGCCTCACATTGGACCATCATAACTGGAAGGCTTTCTACTGCGAGAGGTGGGGTCCTCCTGTAGATCAGAAGGCTCCTGCTGGACTTGGCTCTATGAACCATAAGTCTTGGAAGGAGCGATTCGTGGAAAGAGAATTCAATAGCAAGTCTTTCATGGGTAGGTTCAGCAAGATGTTCAGGCTATATTTCTCCAGTCGACAAAACTCATCTTTACCAGAGGCTATAACTCCGTTATTCGTGTGTGGGACTTAGAAGATGGCTTGTTGTCCCGTCCTCTTGGTTGCACAATTCGAGCTATCACAGCTGATTCTGGATTCATGGTGGCTGGGGGAACAGATGCCTTTCTGCAGTACTGGAGAACAATAGAAGGGCATCCACACTTGTTTGACCTTTCAGGGTCTATGACCAGCAGCTCTAACTACCGCCTCTGGGGGAATGAAGGACCTGTGACTTGCCTTGCTCTGGATTCCACCATAATTTATAGTAGTTCATGGGACATGAACATCCGTATATGGGACCGAGCTCAGCCTAAATGTTTAAGGACACTGAGGCATGCGGACTGGGTATGGTCTCTTGTGGCACTGTTGCTAGCACAGCTGGTAGAGATGCATATGTTTGGGACACTGATAGTGGATGCCTGACTGCTCTAATCCGTAATGCTCATGTAGGCAAAGCATATGCATTGACTCAGAGCCATTTGGGAGATCTTATATTTACCGGAGGAGAAGATGGTGCAATTCATATGTATGAGGTTAATGCCAACTGTGATGATGAGGATATCAAACCAGCTGCAACTTGAATTCCACGCACAAGCCCTGTTCATTCGCTTGCTTTCCAGTTTCCATGGCTCGTATCGTCTTCCAATGATGGGACAATTGCGCTGATTGATGTTAGGAAATTGCTCAAGTCTGGTCAATCATGCTCCTTGATTCAGCATTCCAAAGTCAAATATTCTGCTCCTGATGCAGTGGAGCCTCCTCAAAGGATGTTGCATGGCTTTGGTTGTAATCTTTTCTCTGTGGGCATTGGTGCAGATCCGATCGTATGTGGTGGTGAGGAAGGTGTTGTGAATATCTGGAACTTTTCACAAGCACATGAGATTGAAAAGTGGGTGCAAACTCTTCAAAGTGTTAGCCTGGAAAACTGGATGAGGCTACGCAAGGCACAGATTGAGTCAAGTGGTAATGGTTCACGGGCAGATCAGTGTTCCCTTGCAGCAAAACAAATTCAGCTGAATGGGGAGCGTACTGGTGTTTGGCACAGCAAGCGTGGTATGAGTGGAAAGCTCAAGGCTTAGAGACAGGGAACCTTTTCCTTCTAACTTGTTGAATAGTCCTTTAATGAAGTTTCTGTAAAATAATACATTCAGTCTAATTTTAGCTGGGTACATAGGTATTCTCGATTTGAACTCTTATCATGTTGATTTGCCACTTATCAACAATTGCAGTTTCAAATTATCTTCATGCATCTTGTACTCAAATGTCTTCTCTTAACTATTTTTTTTTGTCAACTCAACTAGGATTGGCTCTGCTCCCATATTTCATGATTTGTTCTCTTTGTTCATAAAAAGTTTTAGACTGATAGTGGATGCCTGACTGCTCTAATCCGTAATGCTCATGTATGTCATACTCTATTACATAGCACATTAAAGATAATAACATTTACATAGATAAGGGCAACTTCAAGCAAAGATATGCAAAACATAAAATGTAAGTGTCCTCGTAGAATGAGAAGGGAAAAGCGAATATATTCAGCTCACTAACTTTTAATATACTTGTTCACATGAATCAGAAACTTTTAAAAACATGAATAAATCAAGATAAAGTTTTTTTTACCTATGAAGCCACGTATTATAGTAAAGCTCCTCCAGAGGTTGAAAACCTGTGAGAGAAAGCATGAAATCAAATATCAAGAAGAATTATTAAATGGTTGGAATAGGACGGCTGTTGTTGTCCCTGTTAACAGAAGAATAAAAGAAACAATACAAATGAAGCCCAAACATAAAGCAGAAAACAAACTTCAGGGATGAATATGGAAGCAATAAATAGTTCAAAATCACAAGAGGCTAGATTGTTAACCATCTGTGGCATGGAAGGTAAACATGGTACCAAACTATCCATCTATGCTTCTGGCCATACTTAATAATCTGGTATGGTCCTAAACATATAACTGATCCTTCATACTTAATGATTCAAGCTTTGGAAAAGAATGAAAATTGCAGTTGGTAGCCATATAGTAACCTGCTTGAGTGCAAATTACTAAGCGTTCATTAAGGAAAAGGATTAAATTTTAATTGATATTTATATATCTGCGCAGGAAAAATGCTCCAGAATTAAGAGGGGTTTGATAATTGAGCAAATGTACTTACATCAGATGCAGAAACGACTTGTAATTTTAATTCAATTAGATCAAACTAAATGCTGTCGCTATAAATGGGATCAAAATGGTATAAAGGAAGAAGCATGCGGTAGTTTACCTTGATTCGAGAAAATATCAAATAGATTCTCAAATTTATTGAAAAATGATGCAAGAACATCTTCTCTACTTAAACGATGTGATGCAGAGTTAATCTTCCGTAGGACTGCATTCAAACATGTAGTAGGCGACTCATTGTCCAAGTTCAATCCAATACCTACAAACATGGAATCATTCATTTATCAAACCGAAGGAGGAAGTCTGGATTCAATCAGACAAAAATTATAATAGCTGTCGTGACCATCTTAATTTGAGTCCTAAACGAAAAAAGTACAAGTTTAATATTTAAGAGTGGAGAAATGGAATGGGAAACATTCAAAACTCCAAAGTATGGTTAATATCTAATTGCACCAGTTCTTAAGTTAGAAGATCAACAGTCAAAGCTGGAATCAGTAGAAATCTATACGCGTCAAACAAAAGAAGCGACCTGTTTACCAGCGCAAACATTGAACATCTTCGATCTATAAGTAGAAGTGCAAAGAATTCCGCCAACTTTAAGACCATTAAGATAAAGATCATTCGGCCACTTAATTCTAGCATTGAGATGTGGCAATCCCTGAAACCAATCATATACACACACAAAAAAACCCCGTCAAGTGTGGAGTATCACGCGAAGAACGATGTAAAAGAATGGACAAAATAAACAATAGAAGAGAGAAATTAACGGAAGCAAGCATATTAGGATCAAATATCTCACTTTGGCTTGGCACAGTTCCTTGATTGCCTCGGTGACAGCTAGAGATACAACGTACTGCAAAAGAGGCAGCTTTCGCCCATCTTGCATCTGCACCGTGAACGAGAACAGAAGGCAGCCCGCAGGCGACTCCCACACATTCTTTGCCCGACCTTCAAGGCAAATACAAACAGTAAGAAATAGTCTTCAATTCGAAAGATAAGGTACAGAAAAGAAGTAAACGAAATCAAAATCTATGTTGCTTTTTCTTAACACCTCTTCCCTTGCTCTGCACATCTGCCAAGCAAACTGTGCCCACTGGCAGCTCCTCGAAGTTCCTAATCACAATTCAAATATATCGAAAGTTAGGACCTGCAATCCAATCACGACTCAAGAAACGGGTATACGAACAAAGAAGATTAATTTTCTAGCCGTCTCACTTCGAAACGAGGTCATGCGTGGAGGGAATCCTCGGAGACCATATTAGGAGCCGCCCAAAGCGACTCGCGGTGAGGGCGTCCATATAGGAAGAAGGATTGAAGGTGAGATGCTCCTCCTCGGAGTGAAGAGAAACCCTAACCTCCTCGTCGTTCAGCTTTAGGCCTTCGCGCCTGGAGGACTTGAGGGATCGAGCGAATTCGTCCTCGAGAGGGGACTTGCAGGAGAGGACGAGCACGGTGGGAGAACACCCGCCTTCCATGGCGCCGCCGCGGGATGAGGAGAGGCTGGAGGCGGAGACAGGAGCTATCCGGGGCAGCGGTGAGTGACAGAGGCAGAGGCGACGGAGGACGGCGTTCGGTTGGTAGAGGGCTGAAAGCATCGAGTGGATCGCGACCGAGAGGCGTCGATGCGGACGAGGCGCGCTCGATCTAAGTAGACACGTGGCAATTTTGTAGGATCAGATGCATAATTATTGACGAGAGCTGTTCAGGCTCTTTTAAAAGCATTTTTAATATATATTTTTTTTCTTTTAGATTTGAAGAAAAATAAATAAATATGTAAATAGAATATTCTCATTATCTAATTTGAACGGAAGCATGCGGTGGCCCTTCCATCATCAATGTCAGGCCTGGGTCAGGCCGGTTCGGCCCAACCCAAACCCAGATTCACTACAGGAAGAAGCCCACCAGAGGGAAAACCCAGTCAACAATTAATGTTGACCCGGGAAAAGAAGGTGCGGCGGCATCCTCTTCACGCGAGCTTTGCACGATGCGACGAGCTCGGCGCCTCCAACGCACGCGACGGAAGCGGACGAGCGGCGAGCTTTTTTCTTTTAGATTTGAAGAAAAATAAATAAATATGTAAATAGAATATTCTCATTATCTAATTTGAACGGAAGCATGCGGTGGCCCTTCCATCATCAATGTCAGGCCTGGGTCAGGCCGGTTCGGCCCAACCCAAGCCCAGATTCACTACAGGAAGAAGCCCACCAGAGGGAAAACCCAGTCAACAATTAATGTTGACCCGGGAAAAGAAGGTGCGGCGGCATCCTCTTCACGCGAGCTTTGCACGATGCGACGAGCTCGGCGCCTCCAACGCACGCGACGGAAGCGGACGAGCGGCGAGCTTCGTCTTCAGCGGGCGACGCGGACGGTGGGCGATGGACCCGGCACAAACCAGAGAGGCGGCCGAGTCCTGAGGTGTTCGCGAGATACGGATGCAGGGCAACGCGATTTCCTCGGACGAGAGACGCGAAGCTCTCGGACACAGAGGCGTCCGAACCCGGTGGAAGACGCGGGGTCGACAGGCAACGCAGGCGCTGGAGAAGCTCGCGGACGACAGCGTCTTCCCCGCAAGGGTCGGACGCACGGTGGCTTCGGCAGGCAACGGAGTCTTCAGCGGAAGACTCGGACAGCGTCGATAAGCGGGCACGAGCGACGTGGCTTCGTCGAGGAGAAGACCTCGTCGTCAACGGGCGGAGGCGAGGATTTCGGAGACGAAGCAAGCTTCAGCGAGGACGGCGGATCGAGCGGAGATCGCGAACGAAGAGGCGGAAGACTCGGTCCAATGCCAAAGAGAGTTGAGGCGGCTTTTCCCCTATAAGGTCCGATGAGACGGACGAATTCGGGGTGCGCGGAGTCGGCACCACAAGGGAAGGAGTGCGTGACAGAAAGCGGCTCCTCCTGGTGGGTCGGGGAGGGCGCCCCCTCCAAGGCGAGAGCCTTTTTCCAGTGGTGAGGTTGAGGGAACCAGCGACGACAAGAGTTGAGGCGAGAGAAAGGTGAACGAGAGATTGTAACCGGCGATGACCGACGAGGGAGGGAGAGGGGCACCGGCGACGGCGGTCGTCGGGGTAGAGAGGAGCTTGTAATCCCTTGACAGTGAAATAAAAGGGTTCTTCTCCGATTTCCCAGTTCCCCTGTTCTTGAGTTCTTCAGCGGCGACGGTGACAAGTTCTGGCAGCAGATGGCTGCCGACGATGAGGTCGGAGGGAGGCATGTGACCTTCCCCTTTCTCGGCCAACTCCAGGGCGCGGCGGCGCTCGATAGCAGCGGCGACGCGGGCGGCGTCGCGAGGTTGAAGACGAAGCACAGGCACGTGCTTCGAGGCGAGTCAACGCAGCGGCAGTCAACGGACGATTTCGAACGTGAAATCGAATTCGGGACGTTGACGTCAGGCGGACCTCAGCGTGCAAAATTGAAGCGGCAAAAATGAAATTCGGCGCGGCGAGATTTCGATCGGAGGGTTGACGTCACGCCGATGTCAGCAAGAGTATTATTTTGACTTCGGTCAAAATCAGAGAGAGGTATTTCCAAATTAGGGTTCGATTCTGGATTTTCCTAAATTAGGATTAGGGTTTCTGAGCAACCTAGTAATTTAGGGATAAAAAGTGAGCAGGGAAGTTAGGGTTTCGAATTGGGGACGAGATTCGGTCCGGAAACCCTAGCGAGTTCACGCTCCGGTGTTCCGCCGGACGGCTCTAGGAAACGGATAAGCGCTGTTTTTAGACCGCTCCGACCGGGGCGTGACAATCAACGTCCAGAAAACATACTTATAAATTTGTGAAAACACAAATCCCAATTAAGCGTTGAAACGTCCACGGTGGATGCGATGCGATGTCCCCGCATATAACTTTTTTTCAACAAAATAGTATCTAAATCAACTTTTCTAATTCGAGTTCATCCTTTGTCCATTCCAACGTGGATAAATTCTAAGGTCTAAGTCGTGGCAAATTTTATTGAGAAATTTTCATAATTAGACTTCAAAGATACGAGAAACAATAAAATTCAAATCAGTTTTCTTTAGGAAAAGAGAAAATTTAAGTCATTACCTAGGAATAAAACGAACTAACTTTTAAAAAAAAATCAACCAAATGAAAAAAAAAATGGCACTGCAATTTCTAAAGTATTAACTCCATTCCATGAAAATAAAAGTGAAAAAAAATAAATTATTGGCCTCTCCTTTCCTCCCTATTTTATTATTTTTTTAAAAGAAATTTCGAGAGAAGAATATTAGTATTCATCTTTTCATTATTTCTTTTTTGTTTTGGCACAACATTTGAATTTCTTGGCATTCTTTTCGAGAGCAGTGTGGAATCAGAACAATATGAATGGACACAGTGGAAGCTATATATATATATATATATATATATATAAAGAAGAAGATGCACTTCTCACTAGAGAGCTGAGCAAGCAGTAACTTCAAATGAAAATTTGTCATTAGCAAAGGTAGGTAGCTGGTCTTGTAAATCTACTAATAAAGTTTCATAGTGATGCACATTATGCATGATGTTTTAGAGGATAATTGTATATCGAGTTTGATTGATAAACATATTCCTGGGATTTCTGCAACACCTACTAGCTAGTCAGTTATATATCATCTAGTGACTCATACATCATGTTCAAATCAAATGCACATCTGGAAACTTCATTACCAATAGTCTTGTTCTTCTTCTTTGCGGCAGTACTGACAGGTGGAGTCAATTCCCTCATCCTTTTAGTCCCTGGAAGCAGACTCTCCCCACCTTTCAGTTCTCCCTGCAGGTGATCTGATCTCCCTGTCGATGGTTCAACAATACGAGCATCCTCAGCTGGAAGCAGACTCTCCCCACCTTTCAGTTCTCCCTGCAGGTGATCTGATCTCCCTGTCGATGGTTCAACAATACGAGCATCCTCAGTGGGCATCTTGAAATCCTCTAGTTCAAATTGCCATGCCATGGAATTATTTGGTATTTTCTTTTCAGTTAAAGCGTTACTTGGCAATTGCCTCGCTGAGTTTGCACTCTTCCTCTCTTCTAGCAATTCAAAACGTTGTTGCTCTCGATCGATCAATCGACAGAAAGCTTCGAGCTCGGGGTCATAGTTGTCTTTCTTCTCCATATGCTTTTGCTATGCACACCTAATGAAAGACGAAGAAATTGAAGGATCAACATCACTATGGTCATGCACAAGCTAAGATATGATATGCTTCAATCCAGTATATCATGGATGCACTGTCATTATAATGTGCTTCTATTTTAGAACAACGGATTCAATGTAAATCTATATGGTGTCACTAAGGAGAAAAATAAACCGTGCACCCAAAAAAAACTAGGCCTGATCTAGAAAAGAAGAGTGATTATATGTTCAGAATGACTATATATCTTTAAGAAAGGGATAAGTATTCATGTAATGCTTGCTCACCAATTTTGTGCGGACAGGCTCTTCCTCCTCAAGGCAAGAATATATTGCTTGAGGCTTGAGCTAAGGAGCAGGAAAGGAAAAAGCATGTGAAGAGGGCCTCAAAGGCATGGAAGCTTGTATTTGTTTTTATTGTGAGACAGGTGGTTGAAGTTTGCTTCTTTTATGGACGACTAATCGAAACAGAGGCCGGGAAGTTCACATGAATTAAGGGCATTTGACTGTTTAGTCTTGTCACTTGACTGAACACGTGGCGGCCAACATGTCTCTCGTTTTGTTCAGCTGCATGTTCAAGCATTCGGCTCATGAAATTTCTCTCCGAGGTTCTTCCACTTCGTTATTCCTGTATGATTGCTGACCAAAGAGTCAAATGTTTGAAGCAATTCAAGGTCAGTAAATGAGTTACAATGTACATAAAATCAGAAGTTATATTTGGACATTGACTTTTTTTAATCCAGAGATTCATGACAATTTACAGCTTACATGGGACTTTCTCTGGTGATGCATGTCCCTCAAGTTTCACGGAAGCAGCTGCGTGCCTGCGTGGGATGAGGTAAATAGAAGCGCACTGGAAATTGTTTGGGAATCTGCACTGCTTGTTCTTGTTCCCAGGACTAGGCTCATTTATAAAGTATAAATCACAGTACATAGCGAATAAGATATGCAAGAATCAAGAATCGTATGGTACCATTCCCATGGCATGATTTTTAATATACTCAGCTGAGTTCACTATTTTCTGCATGAAGCTATTAAACATAACCAGAGTTTCTTTAAATAACTGATTCCTCTTACCATTTGACGAAGTCGTCATACAACATCTCCCAGCAATGGGAATAGAATCCATCTTAACAGAGGAAATAAACCATTTTTATAGAGGGTTAAATATATCAGTTCATTTTTGCCACAGTGGGTCAAAATTGCAAAATATTCTTCTAACTCAACTGTATCCTTCTTACCTGTTACACGACCAAGAAAGTTTGCTAAATTGACTATAGTAACCAAGACTTACTTACAGAAATGGAGAAGAATTAGAAAAAAAACATCTCCTCCGTTTTTACATTATGGCTGCGTGAGGAATGCAACAAATCATATGAGAGCTCGAACAGCTAGTTGCAAAAATTGTAACTTGGTAGGATGGAAAACTGGGTTACTCCTTGAAGGGGCAGGTCTAGAGCTTATACAAGTGAGACCATTCCCATATAAGTTCATAAGGTTGAGCTGGCTCTAAGCTTGAGTACTTTTCTGCTGGATGTGATGAGGCTCTGCGAAAGATGGCAATTTGGGAAGCAAATCCTGGTTCCTCTTCCGCTGATCCACCAACTCCACTGAATTCAACACTATAGTTATGCCTCGATGAAAGATCTGTCGCCCAGCACTGGAACTGCTCCCTTGTCCACTCGAATTTATGATCATGATTCCGAAACTTGCAAGGTGCTGTTTTCCCTTCCATTATGGGGACAGCAGATCTCTGTAGAATGAAGTTGTACTCGTAGTTGGGCGTCGAAACTATTAGCATTTTTGGGCAGAAACAACTCATCACAATATCACCAAATAAGCAAGCCTGGTCTTCTCTCATATGCTCTATTACCTGCACATATAGTATCTCAAGTTGGTTTACAACACAAGCATATCCAAGTTCATAAAAAACAATTCTATAACGAAAAAATCTG
The DNA here is from genome assembly GCA_027563935.2 of Costus lasius. NCBI lineage: Eukaryota > Viridiplantae > Streptophyta > Magnoliopsida > Zingiberales > Costaceae > Costus > Costus lasius. The sequence goes on along the minus strand of CM050447.1, from coordinate 4,178,704 downwards.
TAAAATAATGTTCGAGGACAACAAAACAAGTTAAAAGGCTAAACATGATTCCACTCAAATGGATAGATTCGGCGCCATCAAGCAAACCATGATAAGGAAACAAGGCAGAATCGCTCTTTGCACCTTGATGTATCATCATTAGATAGTTTGAAAAAAGAGTACAGGTTCGACAATTTGGAAATTACCACATACACATGGACTTTTTTAACAGTTAATACAGCTATAAATAGCTATCAATCACTAAAATCCTCTAAAAAAATTATTTGTTGGTTTTGGGCGTTGAATCGAAGTAGTTTTGAATTGTAAAATCTATTTAAGATAAATTTTCAACATAAAATTGATGAGTTTATGAAAACTAAAGAATATTAATCTTAATTAGCTATCAAAAAAGTGATTATAAATAGGTAGTTTAAAATGCACACCCCTCAATAATTGGATAGTTTGAACTTTGGAGTACCTTTCTCTGTAAATCAAAAAGAGAAATATATGGATTATCTTTTATTTTGATTTTTCTTCAAAGGTGCTTAAACTGCAAATTTAATTTAAGTATTCATGTTATTCAATATTCCAATATAAGGCACATATAAAAAATGGTAACGTGCGTGAATTAATTCGTAGTTAGAAAAAAAATCTGTACTGAGTATTAGATACTATTTCTTGCTTTAGTTGAGTCTATTAAATATGAGCACAGTATTTATTTAATATAGCGTTTAATTTTCATATTTAAGGTAGCGTCACCAGTGTCAATCTAGCAAAACCGGACTTCATCCAACCAAATAGAATGTTTCTTATATAGTTCTCCATTTAAAATTTGCAAAACTATTGACGAGCTCTGAATAGAAAGTACCTCTAAACAAGTGCCAATATCAAATCCAAACAAACGGGAGTCAAAGCTCGTAATTGATCCATCATAAAGCATAACATTTTTTATGCTTGTCGGCGCTGCAGGATTCAGACTTAATTTCTGATGCAGAATCTGGAAAAATAAGAGTGCAAAGGTCAAGTGACTGGAAAAATGATCATGTTCCAATGGAATAAAGGTAAATGCCATAATTACATTAAGTTAAAATTTGTGCACGATGTCATTCATGCTACCAACAAAACAATGATAAACAATTCTCCGGGAAATGTGGATACTTCAAAGAAGAAAAAAAAACAGTAGACCAAATTAATACCTTTGCAGCACGAGTGAGGCTCTTCCTAGAGATGTCCACGCCAACAATCACCTCTAACGTTGTTGTATGATCCAACAAAGAATCAAGCAGGCTACCAGATCCACATCCAAAATCCACCTGCAAAATGAAACGCAAGGTCAATTCCAATAAGCATTAAAATTCTCGGAATGCAGCAAAATTAAGTATACCAAAGTTGAAGCATTTGATTCATTAATGTGCTGAATCGCAAACTCAACCCGCTGTTTTGATAGAGAAGGGCTGAACAAAGACTGCTCCAATCTTTCTTCTAATGGTTCAGCTATGCGCAAAACCTTTATTGAGCACTCCAAGAAATAGTTGTCTGCAATAAATAACCATAATTATATCCATTTTGTTCTTCACGATTACACAAATCAATAAAGAAAGAAAAAGTATAACTCACGAAAAGGTATATATGAAAGATGTTTAGCAGCCTCGCCAGCAGCAGCTAATATAAGATCTTTGGAAGGAATATCTATGACAAAACGGGCAGTTTGATTGACAGACAAATGAGATACACATGCTTCAAGTTGGTGAATTACAGCACCTGTCCCCAACTCAAACTCAAACTCATCCTTACTCTCTAAATGATCCTTGGACATTACAGCACCTGTCCCCAACTCAAACTCAAACTCATCCTTACTCTCTAAATGATCCTTTGCAGGATGTCCCATCCTCACCATCGCAACAGCATAACTTATGCAGATTAGTGATCCAGGTGATGGAAAGACACCAGACTCTGGACCTTCAATTCCTAAAATAAACATTCCATTCTCGACTTTACTGTTTGGATAAAGCTTGCAGAATGACCCAAGTGAGCTACAATTTCTTTGGTTGAAAATCTGTTTAAATCCAGAAACAGATAAGCACATAGCAAATTCCCGACAAAGATTTTCAACATTCACAGTAACACCATAAGCATGTGCAAAAGAGGATAATGTCTCCACAGGCATGTCTAGTTGCTCAAAATACTTATCAAACCAACGAAGAACTTTTAATGCAGAACACTGAATTGCATCATACTCTTTCTTGTGAGAATCAACAAAAGAACCATCGAGTATTGTTTCCATTCTTCTCGATAGTATCTTCACTTCACACCTAAAAGTAACAGAATTATCCAGGATATTGCCGTCAACATAAGACCCATCTCCATTTGGCATCACAGCTTCTTGAGTTGGCTTTGATGGATTAGATTTCGTTTGAGCATCGGATGAATCCCCTTTGTTAATACTTACAACAGAAAAATGAGGCTCTGGTAACCTGTTTTGGCGACAAAATGCACAAAGAAGGTCCCTAGGAGTGGGACCCTTCCAGTTTGAACGTCCAGTATACTCAGTGGGTAAATCAGCAAAAAGAATAGCCTCTCTGGCCAACTTGTAATGCCCACAAGGCACCTTAGCAAGAAGCATCCTGGAAAACCAAATTTAGTCACCAACTGATCATATACAACAATAATGATAGTACAATAAGATGGAATAAATACATGTTACATGCATATAGCTCACAGCATCATATTTCAATGCATCAAGAGACTAAAAAATCATTTAAATTACTTCTAACGAATCACCACAAATATATTTAATCTTATTTCAGTACAGAGTTTTCAACCAGGTTTCTCAAGATGTCCAATGTAATTTTTTTAAAAATAAATTATTAATTCCATAAGATCTTCGTTCCATTCTTGTTAGGATGACAACATATATTTTTGCTTTACTTAAAATGGCAATGCGTTGCTTCCATAATTATATGAATTATCCACTCTTTTCCATATACAAGAAATCTCAGACCGAGTTGACCAAAGTACCAAACCATAGCCCTTCTCCTAAACCCTTGCTGCCCTCTTCCTAGATACCCTCTTAATCTCCCTCACTGCCTCTACCATCTCCATCCCAATTCATGTTACACCCAGCAACTATCCTTCTGTCACTGACCGAGGGGTGCATAGTGTATTTTATTTGACTATGATGCATATATACATAGTGTACATTGAACATTTTTCTATTTTTCTTTTCAAAGATAGATTATGCTGAGGGCTATGCTAAGTGATGTATTCTTTGTGCAAGCAAGGGGGGCCATCAGTGTCGAATAAAATTAGGTCTGCTCACTCAACCTTTATGAAGCCGTTTGTTGACATAGGACACTTTCTCCCTCTTGGTCTAGTATTCAAGTGGTGACGTTGCATGGTTAAATCTAGCTTTAGTGTGTCTAAGTTTCAAATTCTCAGTCATCGCAGGTCCTTGGTGCACATTCCTCAATTGTTTTTAACATCCTTGTATAGTAATTCGTTGTATTATTCACCGACTTTGCAGTGCAAGGTGTTTATTCAGCATGTTATGCTATTCAATCACATTACTCGTGCCACCCAAAATTCACATACGGCAACATGGGGAGATTGGTTCCCTCACATTGCAATTGCAGAGAAGTAAATCGATGGGTACACCTTATGGAAACAAAAGTAGTGACACTACAGTTGAAACCTTTTCCTTGCGTAAGTCCATAGCCCTCCAATTTCTCTGACTAGCCTCCTATTATCTCCTATGGCAATCTCGTGTCCTTATAACCGACACTCTTACAGCCCTAAAACTGACTCTCCTTGACCAACTCCACTACAATCTACCACTTCCCTCCCTCCACTCTAGTTCCATACAACACTACTTTTAATTCTACTTATAATTCCACATTCTTTCTCCCTAGGTTGGTTAGGATATTCTTCTTTTAATACCCTAAATAAATCTCTCTGGCTCACTTTATAAATCATACTTCTCTACAAACACCACAATTAAATTTAATAATATCAACTATATTCTCTGAATATGTGCACTTTGATTACTGCTAAAGTTGCAAAGAAAGCTTCATCACATTATTGACTCACTTTCTCCTAATATTTAAGATTTATTTTATAATAGTGAGAACATTAGATTATGTTATCCTCAACTTGCTCCTCAATAGGATAAAACCTCCTATTTGGAGCACTATTATATTTTATCAATCATCAAGAAAAATGAGATGACTTAATAAAACATATTCTACCATGTTGAACAGGGTAGACATTTCCAGTATGTATGAAGAACACTTTAATTTTATGTAGGAGAATCAACCTCTCCAAGAATACTTCTTCAGAGCGCGAGCGCGAGCGCAAAATGAATAAACTATAGATTATCTACCCTTGATTGTTTGACTTATACATCTTCTAAAGCTCTCTAGCCTCAATGACTCTGGTGGTGCAGCTTGAAGTCATATTCTCACGTACCTACTGTTAAGGGTGTAGAGCACATCTTCAGGCTGCTCAAGGTAGAGCACATCTTACTTAAGGTTTCAACTGAGTTTAACAAACAATATCACATATTCTACTAGCCGATTTCTCTTCACAGACTTCACTTGCTATTGTTAGTATATTTGATTCTATCGATGACCTCTTCATACATGGCATGGTAAAAGCCATGACTCCTATCTTTCTTGTGATCACTATAGTTGATCTACCCATCTCCAGGTGTTGTTGAAAGAAGTTTGATCATCCCTCACAAACACCAGTTGCCACCACTACTTCCAGTACTTCCAATACTTATGTTTCACTAAGAGGCAGCTCTAGTCATCAACTGCTTGTCATCATGTGTTGCCATGCTCTCCACCGATTGTTGTAAAGGTTCCATAGACTACCAATAGATCCTTGATTCAAACGTTTCTTCCCAAATGAGTGATCATATACCTTTTTAGACAATAAATTCTCACATGATCTACCCCTTGTTCCTATTATTGATAGCTCTAGAAAATTTGTACATGGATCAGGTTTCGTTCATACTGCAACGTTTCGATTCTATGCTCTTAAATTCCTAAATTATAAACTACTCAATTTAATAATGACAAACACGAGTTGTGAGTCCAATTTGAGAACTATTAATAATCATTATGTCAATTCGGTCATGTCATTGTCATGTGCTGCTACAATAAAACTCAAGAAGTATAAATAAGAAAGCTAAACACACAGGAAGTCAGGCAGCATTAAGCATCAGTAAGCCAAGACTGACCTGACCTGTAATAGGTACAGAGAGAGACATCTTCGTAGAAGAGATCCGAGGACTTCCATGAGTAGCCAATACAAGCTAATATGGCATCACCATAAATATCTTGGCCTGAGAGATATGAAGCTCTAAGGTTTAGAATTGGATCATCAGTATCTACATTTCCTTCTGGTTTTGGGAGTAGGCCTGATGAAGCATCTGAGTGAGAAACTTCTGGAAGTGGAAAGTATAACTTCATTTCAGAAGAAGCTTTGCCAACTGTCCTGGAATAGCAGAAACATTGGCGAGTAAGCTTATCTATCATCATCTAATATGGCCAACAGGTAAAAGAGTACATTCTTAAGGTAATGGCAGAAATAAATCTCATTACATTTCACTCTAAATACCTTGAGACAAATACCCGAGAAGCATCCCTGACATTCAACTTCTGTGCAATTGAATCCAGATAGTAATGATCGTTAGAGACATCAAGAGTTAGTGCTTCAATACTCTTATTAATGGAACAAGGAATATATATTGCTTCAATCTGTGCATATCCTAGCGACCCTGAATCACCGCTGATAACTGATGTTATAGTCTCAGGAGAATATGGAGCTCGCTTCCATATCCATAGGCCATCATCAGTTGTACACAAAGAAGAAGACCTTTTTGCCGCATTCAAAATAAGTGATAAAACCAAGAGAGGATTTGATTCTGTCTTGCAGTTGATGACTTTGCACAAGTTATTAACCTTCACATCACAAGCTGCAATTACAGATGTGGGAATCATGCCAAAATGTGCCCTATTTGCTCCAAATGCCACTCCAAAATGACCAATTAATGGATGAGAAGATGAAAGGAACTGTCAATGAAACATCAGAATTGCAAAGTATGTTAGTAGATAGAGATGCCATACTCGTAAGTAATAAATACTTACATAACAGAGAACAGAAGTACAACCCAAGAAAACAGTAATACTAACAACTATACGTTTATCCGATTCATTACATGAGATCAAGACAATATGCAATAAAAAAACAAAATCTGAATGCCTTTGAAAAGATGAAGTAGGAAAATGTAATATTATAAAAAAATTTCAATTTTACTTTACGATAACATGACAACATGGCGACTGATAGAAAACACAAAAATGTCTACCTGAAAGTTTTGAACTACAGTTTTCTTAGAGAACTTAATTATATGATATGACTACCTTTCAATGAATCTCATTCAATAAGCACTGCATGGATCAGTCAGAAATTCCAAGTCGCAGTACACCAGATTAAAATAATTATGATAAAGCAAGGAAATTAAATTGGAGAATAACTGAAACCAATAGAATAGTAAGTAGCAAATTTTTTTTTGGAAGAAACTTCTTTCGAGAGTAGGATAATTAAAAAATGATAATCCATTTGACATCACCACATGATACTGTGCAACAGATAGACTGAAAGAATTAGAATATGAACTATCAATTTCCTTGTTTATTATAGATGTAAAAAATCATCTTCCACAAGTCAATATTAGTTTCAACCTAGTACCATGATGCAACTCATATTTGCTAATTGATAGAAGAGACGATACAACTGTGCAAGAAAGGCATGTATCATATTGTATAGCTCATGGCAGATAAAAGTGCTAACTTCAAGTGAACCGGCAAAATACTCCAAGCTGCCTATTCCAGACTTTTGTGTGACACATTGCACTAACTTGATAATGGACATCGAGAACCTCTAACTAGTGAGAAAGATGATGAAGACATAAATAGTCACTTGCTCTATCTACAACCATTATTGACAGTTTGATACACACTCATATACAAAACTTTACACATGAAAAGATCATAAAGCTAAGAGTCACAATGCACTTCATTGACTTGGAAATCCCTCCATAATAAGTCAGAATTGGAAATACAATTCACAAGCCTAAAATGGTGATGCTCTCGAAATGTCTTCATGAATGACAAGAAAGAGATTGAGAAGATCATTCTCAATAGATAACTCCAGAAGTCTAGGATGTTATAATGGAGGTCCTACATGCCACTACGAAGCTATCCAGTAAGGTGGGCATTGACTAGAAAATAATGATGGAATAAGTTTACCATGCAATACTTAAAATCAAGAATATATCATAACTGCCTTACCAAGCCCTAACAAGCACAAGTCATACTTTAACATTATAGATAAATATGGGAGAATCAAGTAGCAAAAAAGAAATCCATTGCACTAGAAAGACATTATCTAGCATAAACAATATGTAGTTAATTTCATATTATTTTATTTGAAGTACATAATCTAGTATTGATACTGATACATACTTTTATTTTAAGTATAACAAGAAATGAGAAATAATAATTTCAAGGGGATGAGGACAACAAGTAGGGGGGAGAGTTTCAACATGGTCATCACAAAGACTTTTTTTCTCAACTAAATCTCATGCCGGGAGCAACAAGCACTAACGCGACCTCAATCCTTTTAAGCAAACGAATCACGACCACATCTCCCCCCTCCCATATTTCCTCATTCATGGAAAAGCCCATCTTCCTCTGCTCATAGATTAAGCCACTTTACTCATTGAGCAACAACAACCAATTGTCGATGTAGCATCCACTTGCATTTTACACCCACTCCATACGACAGGAAAGAGTTGCCTCTGACTCTGTCGTCCTTCACAACAACTATAGGTGCTGACCTTGACACCTAACCCATGTCAAGAATAACAGCTTGTAAGCTCCATAAGATGATTTAGTGAAGAATGATGTTTAAAAACAATGGTTTTGAATACAGATATGCTAGTATTGGATTAAACCAATATGGTTCGGTACATTATTCCTGCACACTAGAATTGACCATATCAATGTATTGGTACGTCAAATACATACATGCACATGTATATATATACCAGTCTAGCACAAGTGTGATCTGTATACAATATCAAGTGGTATAGACCAATACCTGAACCCATATTTTAGACTATTGTTCAAGCTTCTGAAAATTTAGATGACACATCTAGTCATTCCTTTCCCGGTAGAGTTTCAATGCTTGAAACAGTTTCAAGAATAAGTCATGCTTTGACGTTGATTATTAAGTATGATGCTATGCTTTGACACTTGTTTTAGAAGATTGAAGATATTCCCACAAAGTTAATATTCAGGATATAATAACAAAAGGAAATATGGATATCTTGCTTGTTGTACAAAGAAAGTGACTATTAATTTTGCCTAAGAAATTAAAGCATTTATGTTTTAGAATGATTTAATTAATGTAATACCATGCAACACCTTCATCTAGATTTGGTATCAAGATACATTTTGACACTCTTGTACTTGTATAATTGATACTAGGACATGCATTCAAATTGTGCTACTTGCTACATCAGATATAAAGTGACACAGGATGAGTTGTGGTTGTGCTATGATTGAATGATTAAGATGTTTTAAAGCTATTCAAAGCTAAGACGAACAATATATCACCAAAGTTATATAATATCTTCTAAGCAAGATTTAAAATTTCGGTCCTAACCGACAAATTTTTGATTTGTGCCATCCAAAATTACACCGGTTTTAATATTGAGTTTTACTCCCAATGTCGGTTTACTATATAGAAAACTGATCAAGACTAAACCGATACCGGTTCGGATCGGTTTTTCAAACCTTGCTTCTAAATATTGATATTTTGTCTTAAAAGAGAAATTTGTAGTAATATGATAATATATAATAATTGAACTCCACATTATTGTTTCTCTCTAACAGAAGAGGCCATTTTGGCCCTATTTGAAGGTGCTAGTAGCTCAATTGACAAAGATTTTTGTTGATGATAACAAGCTCCTAGATTCAAGTCCTACCCACACCACTATTTACCACTTACTCTCTAAAAACTCCTTTTTTACTACAAACAATTCTAAGACTGTTTGTGTATTGTTTTTTTATAGGTAAACTATACCATGTGGGAGTTGATTCTGAAGTTGGCCATGATAGCTAGAATTTCAATAAATACCAAATGTCATACCATATGCTACTAGTCTAATAAAAGATTGATACAATTACTGATTTTAAGATATAAAATCTTGATTGTGCCATGACATGAATAAAATATATGTTTCAAATACCAAAAATAATTGCTGAATTTAATCTATGCACAAGTACATATTTTTAACCTTTAAATTCAAACTTGATTCTTAAAAATAAAAGGCAATTTATCTTTGTATTAGAGATAATGAGGGAAAATTCAGTTTTAGGAAGCAATATAAAAACAAGGGATATATTTTTTACCTTTTCAATCATTCAACCCCGTTCATAAGTATGCCTTCATTGATGACAAGATCCTAGATTCAAATCCCACGCACACCACTATTTACCACTTATTTTCTAAAAACTCCTATTTTACTACATAGGATTGTAGGACTATTTGTGTATTATTTTAACATTAAAATATACCTTTCCAAAGTTAGGCCATGATAGCCAAAAGTTTCACACTAAATACCAAATGTCAGTATCAGTCTAAAAAAAATTGATACAAGTACCGATTTTAAGATTTGGAATCTTGATTGTGTCATGACATGAATCAAATATATGCTTTCATATGAATACTTAAAAAGTAGTTGTTGAATTTAATCTATGCACAAGTCCATATTTTTAACCTATAAATTTGAACTTGATTTTTTTTAGAAAAAAGAGGCAGTTTATCTTTGTACTAGATATAACTAGGGAAAATCAGTTTTAAAAAAGCAATATAAAAAAAGGATATATTTTTGCCTTTTCAATCATTCAACCTACTCACAATTATGTTTTCTTGATGACAACAAGATCCTAGATTCAAAATCCCACCCACACCACTATTTACCACATACATTCCAGAAATTCCTATTTGACTACATAAGATTGTAAGACTATTTGTGTATTGTTTTAATAGAAAAATATACATTTGCGTGAGTTGATCCCCATGTTGGTCACGATAGCCAGAAGTTTCACGCTAAATACCAAATGTCGGTACCAAATAGTACCGGTCTAATAAAAGATTGATACAAGTATCGATTTTAAGATTTAAAATCTTGATTTTGCCATGACATTATCAAATATGCTTTTATATGAACAACTAAATTAGTTGTTGAATTTAATCTATGCACAAGTACATATTTTAAACCTCTAAATCTGAACTAGATTTTTAAAAGAAAGAGACAATTTATCTTTGTACTAGATATAACTAGGGAAAAAACAGTTTTAGAAGCCAATATAAAAACAAAAGACATATTTTTGCCTTTCAATCATTCAACCCGTTCATAAGTATGCTTAGTAGCTGCTTAGCAAATGCCACCTCCATGAAGCTGACTAAAGGGCCAAAGAAAAATGCAAGAGTGTTAACACCAGAGGAAAAAAAATCTATATATGTGCTTGTTAGCAACATGGATACGCCACCTCCAAGGAGAAAATGTGACAGGAGAGTTAAAGTAATGCCGAAGAGTTCTAATCACATGACATGCAAATCTCGAAATGGCAAAGCAAGCATACATTTTTTTTTTAGTTTTTAGCATTTTGCAGTCCTCATACTGTATACGCCAACAGGTGTGTCTTAATTTGAGACAATCAGAAATTTTCTTTTTTAACGTCCAAGCAGAGCTGGTGGCTCCAGTAACGACGCATTTAATGAGATACAAGAGTAAATATATGAGAAAATGTTGGAAATTCAGAATTCTCAAAGGAGCTACTTTACGGATGGATCCGTAGATATTATCATTCCTATGTCACCGTGATAACAGTATAACACAAGCACATAAATCAAGTTTATAGTCAAATAACTAACCGCATCAGTGAACAATCCAGAAATACGTGAAACTAATTCATTTGATGCTTCCTCTGGAGTAGGATTACTTGTTGTGGACTGAATTCCCAGCTGAAAAAACAATTAGTAAGAAAACTTTATGTCATCTAAGAATAAACAAAAGATCTCACTCATCCTATGAGAGCAACATCAATAAAGAAATATCTGCTGGATTATCATCAACTACAACTAACAAATCTATTCAAAGCAGAGAATACTTCAACACCAACACTTGCTAAAGGGAGGTATATTGCATATGATCAATATAGATTACGGATATACCCTTGCACCATAAAGTTTGTGTTCCCGCTAAAGCAAAGCAGCATTCTATTTTAATACATAAACTTCCTTTGCTATTGTTATTCTTGTAGTTTTGCTAATGATATTCTTTTACCAAAAGTCACTAAAGGAAGTGAGGATATTAAAACTTAGAAAAATAAGGTCTTTGTAGAAAATCTAAAAAAACCCAAGTATTTCCTTGAAATTAAAATTGCTTGCAAGGTAGAGGTTTGATTATTTCACAAATTCAAGTAAATCTTCTTGAAGAAACTAAATCTCGATTGTAAAGTGTAAACATGCAAACACTCCTACTCTTCCTAAGTTATGAGCTTTGCAATGATGATAACTCTAATAGTTTTGATCCTACTAAATATCATCAATTAGTAGAAAACCTCATTTACTTAATGATTTAGACTATGTTAAAAATAGTTACAATAGAACAAAACAAATTATTTGTGGCAACATATATAAAAAATAATAATTTTGTATTAAGGAGTTCTCCATATAAAGGTTACATCTATTATATAATTGGATAGAATCTATTTACAATGTAGCATCATTAAGATTTTCTGTCTAAAATATCTCCTCTTCTAACAAGTATCCTAGCAGGTTTTCTAAACCTTAGCTACTTCTCTTCATGAAATAATCACCAAAGTCTGCAATTCGTGGAAAAGCTCATTTACTTAGTGGTTATAGACTATGTTAGAAATAGTTATATTAGACCAAAACAAATTAGATATAGCAACATATATAGGTAATAATAATTAAAATAATATTATTTTATATTCAAGAGTTCTACATACAGAGGTTCTATCTATTATATAATTTGATGGAATCTATTATAATGTTGCATCATTAAGATTTTCTATCCAAAGTATCTTTTCTCTTTTCTTTTCTTCTAAGATCGTAATTTCTACTGTGCAAATTCCTTCAATCTTCAGGTTGAGAGCTTCATGACCATGATATCTATCACGACTCGACTATGATTTCTTCTTGGTCCTCCAAAGATTATGGCCGTGATAATTTTCACAGGCGGACCATAATTTTTGTGAAGTTCTGATTTGCTTAAACTTTGTAGTAAATTTTATAGGTAGCATCGTTTTGATGTCCATAATCCATCCGTGTGTTCGGGTCTATCAAAATTCATCAAAAATTAGTCATTTTTCCATGAATAGAGATAAAAATTCTAAATAATTACAAGAATTTAAGTCAAAATAAATATAAACATAATAGAAAAAGGAGATATTTTACGTTAAAAGTATACTAAAAATACTATATAAATGCAAGACATCAATTATGCAAAGAGAAGATGGTGAGTCTTGTATACGAAGAAGCAAGGATGATTTTGACTCTTTGACTCTTCCTCATGACTTTTCTTTTTGTTTGGTGGTGGGGAAGATGTTGGAGCATCATAATGCTGTCTCCAAGCTAAGTAGAGTGAAAGTTGTTGAGGAGCTATTCATGATGTTGGAAGGAACATTTGTATGGGTTGTTGCACACTTTGATGATTCTTTCATCCTAGCATGTCACGAAGAGAAGCAACTAGGGTTTAGTTAACTTCTATGGTATAATCCCACCGACAAGATTATGGCCCACCTGTGATAATTATCATGGCTGTAATTCTTTCGGACATACTTCGTTGAAAGCTACCGACAAGATTATGACCCGCTTGTGATAATTATCACGATAGTAAATTCTTTCGTCAGCTGCAATTTCAAGCATGTTTCTTCCCCGATTTGGCTAGTTTTCGAGCCAAAATTTGGGAGAAACTCTTTTGGAAGGTCCTAAAGGTTTTTAGCAAGTTTTGGGAAGGTTTTACGGGACTTTTGGCAATTTTGAGAGATTTTGCAAGGCTCAAACGCTAGGGCGACTAGGCTGCGATGAAGGCTAATTCTTCATTGGGGAAGCTTTTGTGTTTCATTTTCTGCACAGATCCTCACGAGGGAGCTGTAGTTTTGTCTTTCCTTCGATTTTATCATTTATTTGTCATTTGTAATCAAGATCTTGAAGTTTTTGTGCTAAACGATGAATATGCTAGTATAAAATCTAATTCAGGATTAGGATGTAGCCCTTTGTGTCCTTTATGACTTGAAACGTGATTACTATCCTTTAAAGTGGTTTAGTTGTGCTTGATTCAAATATTGTTGTGCTTATTACATGTTTATCTTTGGCCAAGATTATCATGTTGTGAGACGTCACAAAATGAACTGAGAGATGAATTACATCGTCGGTTCTACAGTATTTGGATAGATCAATTTGATCACAAAAGTAGATCAAATTGATCTAAGAGTTTATATATTTATCAAGAACTCAATGTGTCTATTTCAAGTTAGTGGCCACAAAAACATTGATAAACACCGGATTTTGCTGCTAAAAGGGGGCAATTCGTACACTCGGATGAATCCTCTTCAACACAGTAAAGTTCTTTAATAAGATAAATTTTGATAATGATGTCATATGACACAGAGTGGTGAACTCGAAGTCCTGATTCTTCATTAACTTAATTACAACACTTGTTGATTTCTACTAGTTAATTCAATAGTTTAATTCAGTTAAATTCTAAATTCACTTCATTTTAATCATCTAGCTAACAATCTTCGAATTAGTTGGTACTTGGCTATTGGTCCTTGTGGGATGATATTATTTTATTACTTTGATACGTTGTGCACTTGTGGCGAGGCTATCAAGGATTCATCATCATCGCTTGTTCATATCTACACCATCATGATGAAAACAAAAGCGAAGACTAACACCAACTCCATGTTGCTCTACATCTCTACCTCACTTGGCACTGCTACACTGTTCAAACACCACATCGACCTACTGCCACAACAACATCATCTCTATTCCTGACACCAAAGCATCATCAATTGCTTATCCATATTATCATTGGCACCATGCTCTCCTCTCTTTTCTACTAAGTTAAATTTATGAGCCAATTTATGCCATCAACAATACTAAATCATTCAAAAGTGGTACTGCAAATTCTTGATTGTGTAAAAGGGCACTAGAAAAGGGCTTACTCTATCAGACATGCATATCTTAGAATATAATCTTATATGGATATAGATGGTACAAAGAGCATAGATATTGCTCTTATTTAGGTGGAAACTTGGTTATTTGGAAAAAGCAAATAACAAAAATGTGGTGGCTCAATGCTGCTACTACAAATAAGATGTGTGGCTTCAAACTTTTCTAAATGATCTGTTTTACTGTCACAAGGACATTACTACAAAATGATGCAATAATCAAATTGATATTTATATTGAAAGTAATAATGTGTTTAATAAAATGACTAAATATATTGAGGTTGATTGTCATTTTATTTTAATCATTGCTATGTTAAAGAAGATATACACCCCTTTTAACTTTCTCAAAAAATCAACTTGTACCTATGAAAGTTCTTTTGTTGATAACAAGTTTGGAATGCACCGTCTATGATTCAACTTAAGGGGATATTAGAGAATGTTATATCCCATGAGGAGCATTAATGTCTTACTCTTCTAGTGCTCTATATGTATATCAGTATGAGACTATGTACCCTATTGTTTGTGATATAACAAAATAATTAAAGAACCTTTTGGTTTAATTTTGACCATGCATGTTATAAAGAGACTTTTCTTTGCTAATAAATTCAAAGGATTATCTCCATGCAAGTTTTGTTAAGTTGACAAAATTGATGAGCATAGATGGTTAGTGTGGTTCTAGCTTTGATGGTCTGACTGTTAAAATGTTGTAACCTCATGATAATATTTTAACTAAGAAAATACTGAGCAAATATGGACTATACATAATATGCTTGGATTTTATTTATAATACATAATTAGATATTATAGAATAGAATAAATTACATTTGGAACTGCCTTTGCCCAACTAATATATTCATTCGCAAGTTTGAATGAGAAGCAAGGGTTAGTTTTGACTGTTTTCATCTCTGCCTTCTCATAAACATCATATCAAATAACAAATTGCAATCGAGCCACTTTTCAAGTTCTGGTTCTATGTGAAGGCATCAACGCTCGTATTACAATTGGCACCTACTTTGCTTTCTGAAATTGGAATTAAATGATAGTTTATCGTACTTACTAGTAATATAGATATGTGTATTAATATCTTACATATTGTTTACTTTTTTGCATAAGAGAACGCAACTAAAATTCTAGAGGGCCTGCATAGATAAAAGCTAACTAGTAGGTTGAGGTAGTTATGGTAGAAAGTACACAGAACTGACATACCTTTTCAATAGCAATTTTTGCAGCAGATTGCTCAGCATCTTTCTTTCTTGTGACCATATCTGAAATTACAGAGAAATCTGGTAGATCTAGACGACAGCGATACAAAATCTTGACCTGCTGTGGAATAACCAACCCAGGACAAGCATTGCCATCATGCTGCTTTACTTCCTCGACACTATAATGGGCTTTACTGCCATATTTTTGATGAATCAAGGCCTTTGGCGTGAACACAACCCTTTTCTCAGACAATACTTGTGGTTCTGAAGATTCCATAATGACCTCAAATTTTTATTGCTAAACCATAAATATACTCAGACCTTGCTACTTCTGAATGAATAGTTGAATAATGCAAACCAACCAATCTCTCTCCTTTAAGACAAAACATAACATCTGCATCAGTTGCTTCATCAAACCAACTTGGTAACTGGGAAAACATCAACAAATGGATAGAAGATACTAAAGCAAGAAAGAGGCACATGCCCAAGGTACGGGGAAGAGTCTTTCTTATCTACAAATCCCGCTTGTTGTCCAAACTTAAACATTGTGTTTCGGAAAGAAAATGGGAAGGAAAGAAAAATTTAAAGAAAATAGCATGGATAGAAAAGTAAAAATGTTTTCCTTCCTTGTATTTCCTTAGATTGAAAGAAAGTTTCAATGATATATTTCATTTAATATTTACACTCCTAACTCAGTTTTTTACACCCATTGTTCATGAACACTATAAAATTACTAAAACAAATATATAATACAAATTCAATAAATCTCAATTAAATACTATAAAATTTATACAAATATAAAAAAGCAACAAAATTATTTAAAAAATTATATAATTACTATAAAACAACAAAAATTACTATTTAAATATTAAAAATTTTAAATAAAACAACAACTAATGTTTAGAGCTAACATCACGTGGATGAGCCTCCTCTATTCTTATTTATCTCGTCTCCAACCATTTTGCCACCTGAAACAACTACAGCAGTCTGAATCCCTAACAAATCATGGCAAGGCAATTGATGCGAAATTGCAGACAACAGTTTCAATAGGGCTTGTAAACTCAATAATAGTACCCAAGTTCTGCTGAATGCTTTTTCTGTTGCAAGTATCCTACAGATGTTTATCGTTGTCAAATAGCTAACAGAAAAGAAGATGATAATGCTAATTACTACCTTGAAAACAATAAATGGTGTCCCATTTTCTATTTGAGATTTTAGGATTTCAAACCAGAGATTCTGTGCTGCAACAACTTTCTTGGCTTTGCCCTACAATTAAAATAGTTCATAGCAACCGCAAATAGAACTGAAATCGAAGTCTCAAATTTGATATCAAACAAAAGTAACCTCCCTCTCATATTTTGTGTAGAGAACTTCAAACTCGTTACCCCAACATTCAGCTAACCCCAAAGCTTCATTGGGGCAAAACAATGCCCACTGTCGATTATTCTAAACCCTTTCCATAAATAAATCAGGAATCCAAAGTGCATAAAGATCCCTAGCTCTATGCTTTATTGAAAAAAAAAATTAAACAAATCACTGCAAGCTGAAAAATAGAAGTATGAGTTACGCGTCTCGCGTCGGCAAGCGGGAGCAGCGTCTGGCGTAGGCGAGCAAGAGCAGTGTCTGGCGTCGTATGTCGGCGGGCGGGAGTAGAGGCGTCTGGCGTCGGCGAGCAGAAGCAGCGTTTGGCGTCGGCGAGCGGAAGCAGTGGTGGCTGGCGTCGGCGAGCAAGAGCAGCGGCGTCTGGACTCTGGCGTCTGCGAGGAGCAGTCGCTGGGTGTAACGTCTGAATTTCTGAAGGCTGGGCCAAAGAAAGCCGAGCTGTACGGCGGCCCAAGCCCACGCTGAGAAAGCAAATTCGGAGCCCGGGATGGAGTCCAAATTCGGTCAACATCCAAATCAATCGAGGCGTCTTCCGATTTAGACAGAGCTTCATCTGCAGCGTCTTCGGCGGGAGCTTCGGACGTGGACGCCAGCAACAGCACCGGGCGAAGCGGACGACGTGGAGACGTGGGCGACGAGAGGAAGGTTCCGGCGGGATGCAGACGAGGGAGACCTTCGGCGTGGTGGCGAACGTGGGTGCGTGCGTGCGTACGTGCTCCACGAAAGGAAGCGGCGGGCGACACGAGCAGCGGCGTCGTCACCTGTTCCACTTCCTTATAATGCGTCCGACGAGCGGACGAAGGAGAGCAGCAAGGTTCCGAGAGAAGAGAGGAGAACCTGCAAGGAGGAACAGGGAGGAAAGTTCTTTCCCAAAGAGAGCTGCGAGATCGGAGTGCACTGTGAAGTCGACGGCGGGTGTTAGCCGTTCGACGTGAGCGAGAGAGGTCGACGACGAGGTTGTGTCGTCGGCGGTTTAGAAGGGTTTTGTAACCTGTTTTTAGAGAGAATAAAGCATGCGAGTTTCCCTTTCATTGTCTCCTCTTTCCGGCGAACTTCTTCATCCTCTCACCATCTCCGATGACGGCGGCTTCCGGCGACGAGGCTGAGGGCGAGGTGCGAGTATCCTCGCCTGCCGTACGCCCCGAGCTCCGACCTTCCTTCTCCGGCGAAGGGTAACGTGCGTCCAGGCGACGTTGAGGCGGGCGAACGAAACGAATTTTCGTTCGGCGTTCGAACCGAGGCCGGGTCAACGAAAGTCAAAATCAGGTGTAAATTCCAAAAAATTTAACACGCAGTGAAGGTTTATTGTATCGGCGTACCGATTCACAATTGTCATGGGTTATCGGCAGATTGGGGACGCAACAATGGAGATTGCTGATGAGATGATGACCGGAATCCTAAGCAGCATGGCAGCTTAGGATTTTTTCGGCTGCCACGCTTCATTATCGATTAAAAAAATGTTTTTTTTTTAATTTTTTTTTTAGAAATCATCGATGTAAGCTATCCAATGGTATAATATACATAATAAAAAATTATCCTAAATATTTTTATATAGTAAATTTTTTTTATCTTTTATTTAATAATGTTTAGAGTAATTTTTTATTATGTATGATCTAAACTACCTCAATATTAGTACCATTAGAAAGCTTACATCGTGTAGATCATTTCTAAAAAAAATAAAAAAATATACTTTTTAAATAAAAAATAAAGGGTGCTGCTCGGCAGCTTAGGATTTCTGTACCCGGTGTGCTAGGACACTATTTTAAGTTGAGCGAAGCATCTGTGTATGATGTATTAGGACGTGAACCTATTTGCATTGAGTTGAGCAGAGCACAGGGGTTTATGTGGCACGTTATGACAAAGGCTGGGACACGAGAGGTTGGGTAGAGTGCTAAGATTGATGCATTATGATGTGAGCCTCGTTGTGTTGAGCTAGGAGGAGTGCCAAGTCCACGAGATTTTGCTGTTGGTGGACGACGAAGCAAAGTGGCAGACGTCGCAGTAGAGGCAACGACAAAGACGCTGGAGGCACCCGTGTTCGACCTCGTAGAGACATCGAGGACAATGTCCAAATCGAGTACGGGCGAATTGCAACACCCGATTCCACTTGGATTGAGCCAGATGAAGACGGGTTGGGCGGCCGCCCAAGCCCATGCTACGAAAACCAAATTAGAGCATGAATTCCAGCCAACATTAGAATTGGAAGAAGATTTCAGCGCAGGCAGAGGCGATTTCAATGGAGTGGACGTTGTCTTCTTTGATATTAGTGCAGACATGGGAGGCATTGTTCCCAGGTTGTGCAGCTCCTAAATTCTAGCAACAGTGTGGACAATGCAGAGCGTGGCAAGCGTGCGAGTTTGTGCGGACGTGCTCCACACAAGGAAGACGTGAGCGGGTGGAATGGTTCCAGCGGAGACAGAGGTGTCTCCCTTCCCCTTTAAAGCTCAAGTAGAGGCATTGAGCAAGGGGGTGTGCGGTGAGTGCACCACCACCGGTCGACGGTGAGTGTGCCCCCCTTTCCAGAGCAACGAGCACTTTTCTCTAATGCCGGCGCCAGGGGGGCGACGACAAGGTTCTAACGCCAGAGGGCGACGATGAGAGACAAATTTGAGAGAGAGAAAGAAAGAGAGAGATTTGAGTGAAATGTAGTCGGCGGCGAGAGTTTGTCGTCGACATGAGTGTGAGCTTGAGAGAATTCGGCGGTGATGAAGCTGAGGCATGGACGTGAGGTCGGAGCTTTCCGCACACCCATCTTCCATCCGGCGATAAGTGTAGTTGGCACGAACGCAGACGACGTTCATGCATGTGAAGATGAAGGCGGATGCGACGATTTTGAACACCGGCGACATTCGAAACAAGGCACACATGAGGAGTTGACCCAAGTCAATGCAAAAGTCAAAATTGGCAAAAAAAAAATGTTGATTTGGGCACATAGTTGTATGTTCACCGGAGTACTGTTTGGCCAGGTGTGACACTAGGGCAGGGTGTGAGTTTATCACATTACTTATCCATGCCCTTTTCCGGCCGCTTGGGGGCGGATTACTGAAGGAAAAATAGTATTATTTTCCCTCTTTCCTTGTTTCCATTGAAGGAAACACCGTGAAGGTGAAAAACATTATATGCATCTACAATTCTTCCACATATGCAATAATAAGCACATAGACATTAATTTCATATTGTGAAAATTTTTCACTATTAAAAGAATGTGGCCAATAAAGCTTTCCTTATACAATAATGACTGATCAAGAACCACATGCCAGTAATAATCCAGTACAGGCAACAGCCTCAATAAGTACAGCCCAGCCTAGTACTTCACACATAAGAACCTATACTGTAGGACAACCTCCTCGTGAACCTTATACTCAGTATGAAGGCGAACGAGAAAATATCAGAACTAGAGGTAAACGACTACCTCTAGAGATAATAGATAAGAAAAAACTCCTAGATGAAGGAAGAATCCTTAATCTAGCAGCTCATGACCCACAAACATAGAGCACAGTTCTCGACAATTGGGCTTCCATGGTTTCCATGAAGGTAACAGAAATAGATAGAAATTTTTCTGCTGAAGAAATGTATTCCTATCTAGAAAATTTCCTAGGTGAAACTGCTAGAGCCATGTGGGAATCTTATAAGTTAAACTGCCCTATAGAGTTTCAACAGGACATTTCATTAGGAGTAAATCCTTATAATTTCACTAACAGAATGAAAATAATGATTTTGGGATCAAATCCTAATATGAGATTTAATGCTCAACAAAAAGAAGCCATTAGAAAGCTCGAAATCATCCAAATTAAAAATTGGAAATATATTAAACCTTTTTTGCAAGACTTTCTTTATTATTCTTGTAAAGCTGGTGGATATCATGACCAAGCCCTCGGAGAAAGGTTATTTTTAAAATTACCTGCTCCCATTGGCCACGAAATACATCAAGCCTGGAATACTGATCCAGAAAAAGCACAGCTTTCTTTTGCTGTAAATAATATTACTATAAGAATACAATTTATCATCGATAAATTGGTAGAAAGATGTACTCGATTAAGGGGAGATCATCATCTTAAAGGTGAATTTAGTTTCTGTAATGAACTTTACACACCTCAAACATACGATAAGGAACAACCTAAGAAGAACAAACCTTCTAAGCGATATTTTCTTAGAAAATCTTCTGCAAAGAAACCATATCTTACTAAAGAAAAGCATGTTAGAAAATATAATCCTAAAAGGGATTATAAAAATAAGTTTTCATGTTTTACATGTGAAAGCCAAAACCATTTAGCAAGAGATTGTACTAAGAGACAGAATCTCTATAGTAAACAATCAATTCTTGTAGATTGTGTTCAAGAAGATCTACTTCATGTGGACGAATATATTTCTGATACAGAGTCAATCTATAGTATTGTCTCTATACCCGATATTACTTATAAATCAGACTCAGACAGTGAATTAGAAGAATTTACTGCTGATTTATTATCTAAATCAGATCAGCTCCAATCCCCTTTTGGAACTGAACATTTATCAGGACCTTCTCTAGACAAACTAGATATGTTAAAAGCTTATCTAGAACAGTTATAATGGATAAACCTCCTTATCACATCATGACTCCTCTAGTAATACCAACACATGAACATAAATGGAGTCCAAGACGAGGTAGTCAAGATCATGCTTGTGCATATTGCTCAAAATATCCTAGTTTGAATCTTCGCTATCAATGTATTATTTGTTCTTTAGAGGCTTGCAAATATTGCCTTGAAAAACAACAAGTATTTTTACCAAGTTCTTCACAGCCTGCTTTCCAAAAATCAGGACCAACAAGAACAGAAATTGTAGAACTTCGTATTCTCCAATTAGAAAATGAAATATATAAACTCTCTCAACGACTTGAAGAGTTAGAACAAAAACAAAGAAGTTATTCTCAACTTCCTGAAAATATTCTTTTCTATGAAAATACAGATTATAATGAAAATACGGAAGACAGTCCGACTTCCAAACAAATTGACTTTATCCATAAACCAGTACAACCTCCATGGTTATACTCGATTAAAATCAATAGTATTATCCAAATTGCAGATTGGAAATTAGCATTACCTGCTTTGATTGACACGGGTTGTAGTAATACAATCCTAGACATGGATCTAGTTCCACAAAAATACCATGTAAAACTTCATCCACAAGACAAGTTTTATGCAGAACAAATGGATGGCAAATTATTCTTGTATGAATATATCTTGGCCAAACATAAGCTTTCCTTCTCTTTAGGAAATACTCATCATACCCAACCAACTTATGTTGGTAGGATTTGTTTAAGACCTTTAAGTCTTATTAAAATAAAATTTATCATAGGACTTAATATGCTTATTAATTCCTATAAAGGGGTTACTCTTACTACCGAGGGGCTTTTCTTTCTACCCCATACACTTATTCCCTATACCTCTACTGTGCTTGCGAAGCGTGGTGGGTGTCCTTGTTCTATACCTGGTTCATGCAAATTGCCCTAGGTAGTACAAGCGGAAAATGAAAATGATGGTAATAAAAATGATGGTTCAACACCACCAAATGATGAAGAAGAAGAAATCCTATGGATCATAAGAAACTCTCTTAATAAGTTCCATAGAGAATATGAAAAAGAAGATGTTTGCGAACATCCTATAGAGAAAATTGAATCAGGAAATCCCGATGTAGATAATCTGATTCGCGCTCTTGAAAAAGATCAAATATTTGGTTCAAATCCCCAAGCTCATTGGGATAAAAACAAACTTTATTGTACACTGAAAATCAAAGACCCTGGTTTTCGGATTATAAACAAGAAAATCACAGCAACAAATGAAAACATTGCTGAGTTTAAAATGCACATTGATGACTTATTAAAATTCAATGTGATAAGAAGAAGTACATCTCCTCATAGATCTCCTGCTTTCATTGTCAATAAACACAGTGAACAAGTTCGGGGAAAGACGAGAATGGTAATTGACTATCGCCGTCTAAATGACAATATAGAAGACGATAGTTATGACATTCCAGATAAAACAGAGTTAATAAACTCTATACAGGGAAGCACGGTCTTCTCAAAATTTGACTGCAAATCTGGTTTTTGGTAAATGAGAATGGCAGAAGAATCCATACCATGGACAGCTTTTACATGTCCATTAGGAAGCTTTGAGTGGTTTGTTATGCCATTTGGACTTAAAACTGCACCTGCAGTATTCCAAAGAAAAATGGATAAGGTTTTTAAACCTTATCAAGAATTTGTTTGCGTGTATATATATGATATTCTAGTACATAGCAAATCAGAAAAAAAAACATACAAGTCATCTCAAACTTGTATTACAAAAATTCTATACAAATGGGATTATTGTTTCAGGACAAAAATCTCAATTTTATAGAAAAAATATTGACTATTTAGGAGTGGAAATTGGGCAAGGAGCTATAACACTCCAACCTCATATTGCTTCTAAAATAAAAACCTTTGAGGTTACAGATACCAAGAGTCTTCAACAATTCTTGGGATTAATAAATTATGTTAGACCTTTCTTAAAAGATTTACATAAATTGAGTGGACCCCTCTACTCAAAATTAAGTCTGACTGGTGTAAAGAAATTTAACACCAAAGACTATAAACAAATTGATAAAATCAGGCAATTAGTAGACACACTACCTTTGCTTAAATTGCCATTGGATAATGATTACCTTATTGTCCAGACAGATGGATGTGAACACGGATGGGGAGCAATCCTTCTTAGAAAACCTTATAAATATGCTACAGAACCTGAAAGTATATGTAGATATGCTTCTAGCAAATTTCGAGAGAAAAATATCACAAGTAGCATTGATCAAGAGCTTCTGGCCGTGTGTTATGGCTTAGATGCTTTTAGATTATTTCTTTTAAACAAAAAAGAAATATTAATACGAACTGATTGCGAAGCAATCGTAAAATTCTTTAACATTAAAAATGAGAAACGTATCTCTCAAAAGAGATGGTTATCATTTATTGATCATTGCATTAATAATGCATACAAAATTACCTTTGAACACATCAAAGGCAAAAATAATGTCATTTCAGACATTTTATTACGTCTTTTATCAAGACCAGAATGATAACCTATAAGGTTATGCAGAATAATGTCAATTTTGACATTCAAAAATGATAACCTACAAGGTTATGCAGATCTTGATTATGATTATCTTTTCTAAAAGATCAGAATGACAACTAACAAAGTTGTGCAGGAAATGAATACATCCTCTTCTAGCCGAAAGGGAAAACAAAAACAGTCAAAGACTATGGATGAGCAAATGAATGAAAAATCTTCTTATGCCCAGATCTATAAAGAAGAAGCTCCTAAAGAAATGATCTATCTCTTTAAGGACACCAAAGCATTACAATTCTCTAACACCACAAGACCATATGGTCTTAGATTTGTTATGGAAAGATCATCATGGTGCTGGGTTCCTTAGTGCTATGAATTCTCTAGCAGGACATCTCCAAGCTATAAGATATACACATAAAACTCTGCCTTTTCAACAGCCAGCAGAGAAACTTGAGCCACAAACGCTACAAGCCTATGTGGCTAAAGAATACAAGATTATATCTTTAGAAAAAGAAGTCAAGCTCCTTCAAGACCAAGTTAACCAGCTAAAAGCTCAGAAGGATTGTCTTGAAGAACAAGTAACTCTGGCCCATAAGACATGGGAACAAGAATTAAAGAATCAATGGAATCTATCTAGGTCAAAGATCCCTCCACAGATTACTTCTGCGCAACAACACATTTATAAGTGTCTTACGCAGACAAGACACCATCATTTTCTTAAAACTGCTAGCTATTTGAGACAAATGGCTCTTCATGAGATTACAATACCCAGAGGCCTTCATCTCACAATGATTTCCCTCTATACAGAGGAAACACACACTGCAGAACTCAATTGCTATTGTAAGACGGGGTTTGCTATCATCAAAGCCTCTATAGATCTAGCTGAATGGAAAGACTGCTATATCAAGGAAACTTCTTGTTCTCTCCGAGAGCTTTTTCAGTTAGGCTTTTTAGACAGATTAGTTGTCCATGAAAGTTATTTGGACAAATTAAAAGGCTTTCCATGGAAACTCCTTTATTGTATTCAGAAGATTTTCAAGTCTCCGCATACTGGTGGCATCCTTGACTTAGATATCTGTTCTTCTCCTCCTTGGTGTCTTGGTTATCCAGCAGACGCCAAACACCAAATCTTGATAAAGAATCAAGAAAATTATTTACCTGATTTCTGGGATCAGGATTTTGAAGAAGAGGTAAGGCATATAGCAGCAACTCCCATAGAACTACAACTCAGTCTATGGCGGAGTTATTGCCTTATTGAAGATAAAAGGGCTTTTTACCGCCCTTCTTTACTAACTGAGGATAAAACTCTCAAGATATATGTAGAAGATGACAAAGACGATTTCTTTGTTCCTTTCTCAACACATTTTTGTCATAATCCCGGATTACGAGATCATTTCAAAAATATTCATCATAAAAATTTAGCCAAAGTGATGAAAGATTATGGCCGTATGATCCTTCAGGACGGTCAAGATGATGTCTTAGAAGATATTATGGAAGCCGAATAAGACATCAACATCAGGCAAGAAGAATCTCCACTATTACAAAATAGTGGGCTAATGTACAGAAAGCAGCTTTTGAAAAAAGAATCACGGGTTGAAAGAGACGCGATGCCGGCTCAGTTGCAAGGCGGTCCCTACCAGAGAATCTTTTAAAAAAGTGTTAAGCTTTACAGTCTGTAAGATGTTTTCAATTATGTAATGTGTGCTGGCATCAATTATTGATGCTTTACTTCATGTGTAAGAAATCTCTCTATATAAAGAGAGTAGGGTTGTTGTAAGAAGGCATCCGCCTTCAGTTAGTAGAGTGCAAGTGTGTAAGGGTGAAAGAGTGTTCTTTGATTTCCTGTAAGTCTTTATGATCTTTTAATATATTCAGCATCTTTTAAGTATTTTCTATTTGTAAAATACCCCCCTCCTATTTGGCCAGCACAAGTTTTAGAAGAAGTTGTTGATATAATGGAAGACTTCGATTCTTCTCTCTTCTATCTATCTTAGTTCAACCTCTTCTTCTGTGTCTTCTCTCTCTCTCTCTCTCGCCTATCCTAAATCACATACATTACAAGACAATTTAGACAAAACGACCGCCGACGTATCGTTAGCTCCCCTTGTAAGAAAATAACCGCATAACAAAAATTAAATTCAGACAAAATAGAAGGCAGAAAAAGAACAACATTCTTTTGCTATCCCAACTAACACTCTTGTGCCCTTGATAAGTCACGGACTACTTAAAAGAACAAAGTATTGATGCCTGCCTTAAAACAAGGGTTTAGGTATCACACTAAGTGCAGAATATCAACACTGATCGAAAGCAAGAACGCATTCAAACATTGGACTACGAAAGAACAAATAAGCGTCAAATGGATTCCAGGAAGAAAATAGAAGAGTAATCAATAAATGCAATAAAATAAAAAAAAATTCCCCATCATAGTATGAGAGTAAAACCGAAAGGTGCAACACCATATCAATTGATAATCTAGGAAAAAAAGTAGGTCTCCGGCGAAAGATTGCCTACCTTCCTCCGCCGTCGAGCGCTTCGAGAAACTACCGACAAAACGCGGGTAACGAGAGAGAAGTCGATTGCTTAGAAGGGAAGGGAACTTAAAAAGGGAATGCGGAGAGCCACGCGAAAAGAACCCTACGTGCCAAGACCAATTTACAATACCCCATATCTCGCTATGTACACTGAAGCTTTCTAACTTACACACCTTCTCATGCGTCGCTCCCTTTCAGCCATCTGATCTCGCTTGGTGTCACGCCCCAATTTTTCGCGCCTAAAACTAGAGCGTGATAGCACAATTTACACAACCTCTGTGTAAACCGTCAGCTAACACACACCTAAACAATGCGTACTAATGCAAAAGCAAATATAAAATACAATATGCGCGCTCTCAATACAAAGATCGTCTCTCAGCAATACAGATCACTCAACACTCAATCTGCCTCAACCAAACTGCCTCTAGCTCAGCCTAACCTCCTGACCGAACCTCTGAAGCACTGACTGAGTGGCGGATTAGGGTTTCGTGACCCTAATCACTTTGCACACTTCAGGCGCCCTGTCCACACACACGAGACGCTGGCAGATATCGCAACCAAAATCCCTAAGCAAATATTCCACTACCGGCCTGCTTAACCTAGGGCAATATATCCACAACTACACTGCGAGCGAAGGATGAGAACAAGCACAGTGCTTGCGCTCACCTAAGCTAAATCCAGAAAACCACGAAGAGAAACAACTCTCCTCCAAGTAATAATACTTAGGAATAAGAGGACCCTCTTCCCTAATCCCGGGAAGAGGTACACAATATATATATGATATCAACAAGAATCGTTCATACAATCAACCCTAATCAATCTAAGATAGAGTTATACCACTCCTCGCATATGAACAATGATGATGAATAGAACAGCCCCTTCCCTCAAGAAGCCGCCCCTCAAAAGTGCTCTCCACCAAGTGATGAAGAGCCCAAACCCTAGGGTCGCCTCCCTAGGTAGTTGTTGATGAAGTCCTCCTTTTTGTGCTCGCCTCCAAGCACAAGATCTCGCCAAGAACAAGAGGGAATAGTAAGGTGCCGTCCCTCTCCAAGAGCCGCCGGTGGTGATGAAGAGGATGGAAGAAGTCGCCGCCCTCAAGGAAGGAGTTCCCCAACTCCTCCAAGCTAAGTCGCCGCCGGTGGAGCTCTTCTTCTTCCTTACCGCCAAGGAAGAATCCTCCAAGTTGCTTGTCGCCTCTACAAGCAGAATTTTGCCTTAGCTTTAGCGTGAAGAGGATAGCCTAGCAAGCAGCCGCCAATCCTCCTTTTAAGTCGCCAATTTGAATCAAGTGGATCAGGTTTGGTTAAGTGAACCAACCCGCCACCTCTCGGACCAAGTCCATTCGCCTCCATGGTGAACCGCTCCATTAAGTTTGAATCATGAGGGATCCAAACCCATGTCGCCTAAGTGAGGGATCCAAGTGGGTTATGAAGACTTAAGTCCACTAAGTCTTATTGGATCCTCACTTACTCTCTTATTGGATGTTCTCATAAGTTGTCACATGCTAGACATGTGCCAACTTATTTAAACACTTAACACATTGGCGCCTAAGCCCTAGCTGACTAGATCAGCCCCTAGGACTCCAGTGTGAACCCAAGTTGAGTCCATATGCGCCCAGACCATGGTTAGGCTGACCATGGTTAGGTTAACCATGGTTAAGCTAACCCTGGTCCACCAAAGAACACCAAAGCTCTCCAAAGTTATCCAAAGCACCCCCCGACGCCCCTGGCGCCGGCATCAACGCCCCCTGGTGTTGGCATCAGGGCCCCTGCCCTGGAAGAACGACACTCCTTATCGCCAGTGGTGATGGTGTTGCCTCTCGAATCTTTCTGATTCACCATCATGGCTGAATCTTTTCCTCTGATACCTTTGTCAGGCCCCGGTCGGATCAACCCCGGACCAGCATTTATCCGTTGCCTTAGGGTTGTCCGGCGGAACACCGGAGCGCAAACTTCCTAGGGTTTCCGGCTAATTTTTCTCCCCAAATCCCGCTTAGTAAGCAAACTATTCATTAACTTGGTGAGCTGATTTGCAACGTGACCCAATATATTAAAATGCTTAAGCCCAAGTTAACAATAGTAAGCCCACTAAGCCTTATATGTCATATAATGGTCCCTATCACTTCCAATGTGGGACTAAACTTGAGTCTGGATCACCATCCGGCCCACTGGGTTAGGCCTGCTGGGTTTTGAGCTAAACCGGATGAACCCGGGCCTAACACTTGGGATGCTTATCAGAGGACCACATGGAACCCCGGCGTCAGAGATAGTTCGAACGGACACGATTAGTTTAATCGAGACCATCGGCGATATATCTCGAGCGACATATTTCGTATGCACCTCAAACGTCTAATTTGGGATTCTTCCCCGCTTACATGAAATTAAATCAAAATTGGTTAGTATTCCGAATAACTAACTAGAGCTCAGTTCATGTTTGCTAGGTTAACTTTAGATTGAGCTCGGGTTAGATTCAAATTAGAGAATATGGATACTCTATATTTGATTAAAAATATTAATAAAACTAACTTTTTGTTCACATCTAGAGTTGTTGGGAATGCTTGATACATCATGAAACTACATTTGTGTTTTAATGGGTGTGCGTCTCCATCATTAATATGTTGAAAAAGATGAGAACTAATATATGCCAAGGGGAAAGGGTACTTGTTGAAGTTTTACTTCTCCAGCACTGATTTTAGCCTCTAAACTTTTAATTGCCTCTGTTTGACTGTATCTTCGTATGTTCCATTTCTGTTGCTCTATCTAGAGATCATGAACGTACATCTTATAAAGGAATCAAATTGGTAGCCTCTTGGCTTATAAAGTAGAACTATGTGCAATTAGTGAGTTAGCAATAGGAATCAAGATTTTGCCCAGGCTAATAAGAAATTTTATCTATTGCATAAGCTCATCTCATATTTCTATCAAAAGAAATGATGCCAGGTGGATATGAATTAAGGTTAAGAAGGACCTAAAGAGTTAGAAATGTTAACCATGAAAGAACTCGATCTTAAGAAAGGACGCAAGTCCTCCTAAATCCAAATAAGGATTTGATTATAGCCTTTGCTCACTTTGATTTCTGCAAGGTTGATAGCACATATTGCCCATGTTGCCCTCAAAATCAACTCCTGTTCCTATTAAGGATGACAAAAACACAGTAAGTGATCACAGGTAGTAGTAATATACAACAGTCATCTCAAAAGCATTTAGCTGAATGAAGTGTCTTGTCATGCCTAAAAAGAACTTCAAATGTTGATCATATGGTCAAATAAATGGAGAACTAGTATTTACTAAAGTTATATTGCAACCATATTTATAAATTATTATGTTCTGATATTACCTTTATTTACACGAGCACACATCATCCTACAATTAGTACCTGTATTGTCCCCACTTACAACAAAAGAATACGATGGAGATCAAAGGAGCTACACCATATTCACTTTACCAACTTAATATTAGCAATTCATTAAAGACTCAATAAATAAAGAAATAGACTGACAATAATAACTATCAAGCGTCAACAAGACATCTCAAGTGAATACAACCCTGTTGAATGACGACATTCAAGGAACTGATTGAATAACAATAGAAAAATAACTGCGCAATATGTTTATAACACAATGGCACAAGTCACAAGAAACTAATAAAATATTTAAAAGACATCCAACTAAGATTGTTATGACGCCTCCCATCTGACATAGCCAATGAAAATAATTAACATATTTTTGTAACATAATTTCACATCAATAATGATTCTAAAATGATGACAGTCAGAATTCACACCCACATTAGGTAAATGCCAATAGCATGTTAGTGTCTAAAATCGGTACATAGAAAATTCAAGGTATAATGAGTCCAACTTCATCTTTCTTATTAACGTTTCTAATAGAAAATATTACCAATCCCATCTAAATCAAAGCATCTCGATGGCATTTACCTACAAAAGCAAACGTTCCACATACAGAAGCAGCGGTATCTTGTAAAATATTTGATGAACAAAGAGAAAACAAATCATGAAATATGGGAGCAGAGCCAATCCTAGTTGACTTGAAAAAAAATATATAGATAAGTGAATACATTTGAGCACAATATGCATGAAGATAATTTGAAACTGCAATTGTTGATAAGTGGCAAATCAACATGATAAGAATCAAATCGAGAATACCTATGTACCCAGCTAAAATTAGACTGAATGTATTATTTTACAAAAACATCATTAAAGGACTACTCAACAAGTTAGAAGGGAAAGGTTCCCTGTCTCTAAGCCTTGAGCTTTCCACTCATACCACGCTTGCTATGCCAAACACCAGTACGCTCCCCATTCAGCTGATTCTCTTTTGCTGCAAGGGAACACCGATCAGCCCGTGAACCATTACCACTAGACTCAATCTGTGCCTTGCGTCGCCGCATCCGGTTTTCCAGCCTAACACTTCGAAGAGTTTGCACCCTCTTTTCAATCTCAAGTGCTTGTGAAAAGTTCCAGATCCTAACAACACCTTCCTCACCACCACATACGATCCGATCTGCGCCAATGCCCACAGAGAAAAGATTACAACCAAAGCCATGCAACATCCTTTGAGGAGGCTCCACTGCATCAGGAGCAGAATATTTGACTTTGGAATGCTGAGTCAAGAAGCAAGATTGACCAGACTTCAACAATTTCCTAACATCAATCTGCGCAATCCTCCCATCATTGGAAGACGATACGAGCCATGGAAACTCAAAAGCAAGCGAATGAACAGGGCCTGTGTGTGGAATCCAAGTTGCAGCTGGTTTTATATCCTCATCATCACAGTTGGCATTAACCTCATACATATGAATTGCACCATCTTCTCCTCCCGTAAATATAAGATCTCCCAAATGGCTCCGAGTCAATGAATATGCTTTGCCTACATGAGCATTACGGATTAGAGCAGTCAAGCATCCACTATCAGTGTCCCAAACATATGCATCACTACCAGCTGTGCTAGCAACAGTGCCACCGCGAGGGGCGAGAGACCATACCCAGTCCGCATGCCTCAGTGTCCTTAGACATTTAGGCTGAGCTCGGTCCCATATACGGATGCTCATGTCCCATGAGCTACTGTAAATTTTGGTGGAATCCAGAGCAAGGCAAGTCACAGGTCCTTCATGCCCCCAGAGGCGGTAGTTAAAGCTGCTGGTCATAGACGCTGAAAGGTCAAATAAGTGTGGATGCCCTTCTATTGCTCTCCAGCACTGCAGAAAGGCATCTGTTCCCCCAGCCACCATAAGTCCAGAATCAGCTGTGATAGCTCGAATTGTGCAACCAAGAGGACGGGACACGGCAACCGACAAGCCATCTTCCAAATCCCACACACGAACAACGGAGTCGTAGCCTCCGGTGAAGATGAGTTTTGCCGACTGGAGAAGAAATATAGCCCGAACAGCTTCAGTGTGGCCATGGAGAACATCTATGCTGAACCTACCCATGAAAGACTTGCTATTGAATTCTCTTTCCACGAATCGCTCCTTCCAAGACTTCTGGTTCAGAGAGCCAAGACCAGCGGGAGCCTTCTGATCTACAGGAGGACCCCACCTCTCGCAGTAGAAAGCCTTCCAGTTATGATGGTCCGATGCGACGCAGTTGAGTAGAGTGGAGACACATGACACCACTCCAAGCTCCTTGGCATCGAGGCACTTGAGAATCTCAGACACCAAATTCGCAGGAAGGTCACTGAAGGATCTGTGGTGGCCATTAGGGCCTGAATCATTAGCTTTTGTGCTTCCAGACTTGGAACCTTCTTTCCTCAAAGGACCACAAAGATCTGGTTCTAGAGTGATGGATTTGCTGCTAGACTTCTTGCTGCACTTAGGTTTTGAAGGAGCAGAAAGAACCGGGAAAGTGAAGCAATTCAAAGGGGTTTCTTCGTCCGAAGGGCTACCAACAAACTTCTCCACAGAGAATTCCACTGTCTCCTGACATTGTAAGGCCATAAAGGGTCGAATTTGGGACTATATTAGCCTCAAAAATAGATCCCAGGCTAAAACGAGCACAGAATTCTCAAAGATCCCACTATTATACAAAAATTAGACAGGAGAAATCGCAATGAAAGATTATAAGATAGATAAAGAAAAGAAGCAAAAAAATGTCAACGATCCCTTCTTCAACGAGAATTTGAATCAAAATGAAAAAGAACGCAAAACGAAGAAAGAACTCAAAAAACTTACCAAAAAAATGTCAAGAAAAAAAAAACAGAAAGAAAAATTCTGTCCCCGAGTTCCTAACACTAATCCTCTGCAAAACCAAATAGACAACGCACCCTAATCCAAGATTCGAAAATTCTCTACGCGATCTTAACCCTAACCTACCTAAGCTCCCCGGGACTGGAATCTGTCAATAAATGGGTACTTGGAACGGAGAGGAACGAGATGGAGGTACCTCCAGATCCGAAGCGACGATCCAATCTCGAGAGGGAAGCCCTAGGAGAGATTTTCGATCGGATTAACCCCTCGGAGAACGAAAGGAGAGGATGCTGTTGAAGACGCGCATAATATAATTATGACTTATGATGGATAGTTGCTCGCACTATTCTCAGCATTCGCACCGCCGTGATCGGATAACGAACGGCTGGATTTCTCCGAGCTTGGAAAGAATTAAAGAATTCAACCGTCTTATGAACTGTGATGGGCCGATCGAATATGATGGGCCTATCTCGGAGTCAAGTGATGCGTGTTTTCCGCGTGCGTGGTAAATACCTCACATCCAAGGCAATGCACGTGCTAGGTCAGGCTCGCCACTTGCTTCATATACTCAGGTTAGTGGCCGTACAGGCTAGGTGTTAGGCCTCCGGCCGAATTTCGGCGCACGTGTGATACCCAAATCCTATTGGACTGGGCCAGGGAACAGAGGGATTGGGCCAACGCCGCACACAGGGGCCAGGCTCACATCGTGCGTATTGGGCGTAGCTTTGACTCACACAAGGCGGGTGGCCTCGCCTTCTTCAACGTCTTCTTCGGCGAAATCGATGCAAATGCGAACGCGGATGTGATCCAGACGAGCGACTTTGGCGACGCTATCTTCGGCGATGATGGTGACCTCGACGACGGCATTGGTGAAGGTTTCTGCGTGAGCGAATCGGGCCAAGCCAAGTCTGTTTGCTGACATGGACGGTGTTCAAAATGTGGGCTTGACAAAGATATTAGAGAAAGTTTTCGGTGAATATGATGACACATAGGAGATCGGTTGCGTGAATAAAGGAGGTGCTCAGTCTAATCGGAGAAGAGGAAGACGTAGTTATTCCCCAAGTTGAAAATTTGCAACAAACGATAGAGCAGCAGCGGCTACAGAGCAACCAACCCCAACAAACTTTGGAGGAGACGGCTGCATTACAAGAGCAGGTAGCAAAGCTGATAGTGGCACAATAGCAAATGCAGGGAAAGATTGTTGTGTTATGCATGGCGTTGGTGCAGGCACAAGGAGGAGCACTCGTGACTACAGTGACAACAGAGCAGATGGCTCCGTAGCTTAAAGTTTGAATCCTCGAACCCATGACGTTCGGAGGAGTATGATCATCCAAAGGGCTAGAGATTTTTATATAGAATATGAAACAGTTCTTCACCAACAGTTATATCCCAGACGAAGAGCGTGGTGCAGGTGTGCACCGCCTACCTTTCAACCGGCACAAAATTTTAGTGGAGGACCAAAGTTAATTCGACATTGGGAATACGAATTGAATTTCGGAGATGTTTCGAGAGGAGCTGTGGAGGCAATTTCTTTCTAGGATTTTGATAAACTAGGCAGGAGATGCGATTGATTGGCTCCGGCTTACTAGCCCAATCCAGGAGTGTATCTGGGCCTATTCACTGCTAATGCTAGAGATTTCAGACATGTCCAAGGCAAATAGACGATACACTTTCAAAGATGTCGTGAGCCAAGACAGGAGTCTAGCAGCATGAGTCGTAAAATTAGAGACAAACTACAGCGGTGGCCGACGCCTTGATGAAGGCTTCGGCGCAGGCGAATTGAGCGAAGCCGACTTGGTCTTCAACACTGTCAAGGGATGCGGAGCTGGCGGCGACGAGGAGGGAAAGGATGACGGCAAACGAGTAAATCACGCACGGACGCATGATTCGCAGGCGTCCTAAATCGGGAAAGGGAGAGTTGTCTCCA
Source organism: Costus lasius (assembly GCA_027563935.2). Lineage (NCBI taxonomy): Eukaryota > Viridiplantae > Streptophyta > Magnoliopsida > Zingiberales > Costaceae > Costus > Costus lasius. The sequence goes on along the minus strand of CM050447.1, from coordinate 4,144,064 downwards.
TCGTCTATAAAACGCCTAACAAGCGGACGAAGCAGTAGGGGGGGCGTCGTTCCGAGAAGAAGACGACTACGAGAACCAACGAGCTGATGAGGGAGAGAGCTAGATCCGTGTTTAGGGAGAGGAGAAGAGGCGAGGGGTTTTTATGTAACTGGTTTTAGAGGATTGAATCAAAGAAAATTTTCCCCTTCATTCGCGTTCCCTGTTTCCTGTTCTCCGACCTCCTTCTTCATCTCCGGCGGTGTGGTTTTCCGACGCTAGAGAGTCGACGACGAAGGCTGAGGGTGAACCTAAGTAGGTTATGCCCTGCCGCAAGCCGTTGCTCCGGCGACGTGCATCGAGAGCGAATGACGTCACAGAGTTTGCGTTCGCGGGCGGGCGACGAACTTGATTTCGAAAAAAAGAAAGAAAAAAGAATTGGGCGGAGCCGAGTCTGTTGCTGACGTGGACGGAGTTCAAAATGTGGGCTTGACACTAGGCAGCCCACGGTCGCACTGGCTCGGCACCTAAGGGGCTTCTCAAGCACGACCAGTTGACTAGTTAAAGGGCTATAGGCAGCCTGAGAAAATATTAATTGATCCAAAAAACAGTTCAGTAATTCCTCACTAATGTACAAAAGAAAATATTAATTGATTTCTTTTAACAAATAACAATGCATGACAACATGAAACTGTTGATACATTTGCATTAAGAAAACATTTCAAGAATGCCTCACTAGCGCACATAACAATCAATTGATAATAGACGAAAAAAATAACTAAAAGTGAAAGAAACACAGTGCAGATTCAGATGCGCGGCGGAGGTAAGCCAGGCATCAGTACCGCCTAGCATGAAAATATGTTCTACGATTCATCGAAACGTCGGGCTCGATGGGGATTTGGCGTATCTCAATCACCTTGGGAACTCGTCTCTTCCTCGCCTGCTCGGCATCTAGATAGTTTTCACGGAGCCTTTTCCTCGCCAAAGCGAGCCTCGCCGGATCATCAAGGGGCTTCATCTGCTGCTTCTGTTCTTCTTTAGGCGAAGGTCGATTCTGCACCTTCTCCTCCTTCTGGGTCGCCGGCGGCGGCAGCGGCGAAATGGGTTCGACGGAAGCGGGTACACATTCGTTGGGCTTGATGGGGATTTGGTGTATCTCAATCACCTCATTAACTCTACCCTTCTTCGCTCTCTCTGATTCCGGAAAGTTTTCACAGAGCCTTTTCCTCGCCAACGCGAGCCTCGCCGGATAGTCAAGAGGCTTCATCTGCTGCTTCTGATCTTCTTTAGACGGAGGTCGACTTTCTACCTTCTCCACCTCCTGGATCACGGGCGGCGGCGGGGGCGAAATGTGGGGGACGTCAGAGGCAGCGGCGTCGGCGGATCCACATTTTCGGAGCGGTGCTTTGACGGACGCCCCCGCAGAGTAGAGTCGCTGTCGTATGCCGTCCCTGCGGGCGCGGATGTCCAGGGCGGCGTGATCGGCCGCCGCCAGAGAGATGGCGGCATCGATCATGGCCCAGACGTCCAGGCCGGCGTCCTTCATCCAGCTCCGCAGCTTCTCCGCCTCCATGGCCGTGGACGGATCCGTTCACAAGTGCCCGCGATTTTGTTCGACTGCTTGATTTGAATTTGGGTCGCTCGCTCGTAGGGAATGTTGGAGTCACAACGGTTAGTCTCGTTACAGGCAGCGTAATTTAAACGCGGTTATGGTCACTACTCCGAAGTAATTGAAAGACGTGGCATGCGCTACGATTTAATCGGCCGCCTTTTAACTTAGGGCCTGTTTGCCTCGTTTTAATCAGCGTTTAGAAAGTAGTTAAAAAAATTGTTTGATAATGAAAAGTATAAATAGAAAAAAGTAATAAAAAATAGAAATTATGAAACCTATAATTTGATGCTTTTACCGCTTCTGCTTCTCTAAAAAAGTAATTTACATAATTTTATTTAAAATTTTTATAATAAAGAAAAATAAAATAAAATATTATTTTACATAATTTAAAATAATATATTTATTTATTATTTTAAATTTTGACAACAGTTAAAAAGTTATTAGCCAAACATCTTATAAATTTTAACAGTGTAGCACAGTTTAGCACAGTTATAAAATTATTAACAGTGGGGCCAAACAGGCCCTTAGTCCGCTTCGAAGCTGATTTTAATCAGCTTTTAAGTGAAAAGTAGTTAGAAAACTGTTTGGTAATTGAAAACAGAAGCAGAAAAAATCAACAAAAAAGCAGAAGTTGTGAAAGCAACAATTTGATTCTTTTACAGCTTCTGCTTCTCCAAAAAAGTAATTTACATAATTTTATTTAAAATTTTAGGTATTATTATTTTAAATAATTTAAAATTTTAACACTAAAAGAAAAGAAAATATTTTATTATTTTAAATAATTTTAATAATTATATTTATTTATTATTTTAAATTTTGATAGTAGTTAAAAAGTTATTAACCAAACATCTTATAAATTTTAACAGTGCAGTACAGTACAACACAGTTTAGCACAGTTATAAAGCTATTAACAGCGGGACCAAACAGACCCTTAAACTATTGAACAACTGTAAAAAAAAAATTCAACTACATACGTAAATTTTGAAGGAGTGGTGAAATTTTTTTTCTTTTTTTTTTCATACATTTTTTTTCGTAAAATTGGCTTAATTTTTTATTTTATAAAACAATCAAAAATTTATTTTTATATTATAAAATTATTCTAAAAATAAAATTAGATTAAAACGTTAAGATGGTTTTTATATGTATATATGTATGTGTACAAATATATATATAAAAGAACCCAATTTTGTTTGTCAATTTTACTCACATTCATTAATAAAAAAGCCTTTGATAATTAAATACAAAATAAGTGTGTATATTAATTATTTTTCTTTGGAAGCTCATAAGATTTAAAATTCATTATTTAAAAAATAATAATGCCATATGACAAAAAATAAAAATAAATATTTTAGTTAATAGAAAATAATTTTAGAAATAGCAACGGTTTATGAAAAGAAGAGGTACTATAAAACTAAATTGAATACAATAATGAATGAGAGAAAAAAGTATGACAATCAACCGTAGATGAGTACAACAGCAAAAATTTTCTATCAACTTTTATTACTTCTAGTTTCAGATATTTAAGTATTTTTTTAAGGTAGCTAATCAAGATATCAGCAATAGCTTAAGGCTTAAATATGTTTCTAGAGAATTTAAAGAATTTAATGAAAATGTGTTTATTCAAATATGTAAATACGTTGCTAGAGAATTTATTAAAGAACATGAGTTGCTGTCTTAAATTAGAGAAATGTATCTACAATACTGCCTCACTGGGGGATACAACAAACAATTTAAACTGGAAAGAATCCATTGAGATGGAGCTCAAGACCGAATCGGATTTGAGGAGAAAATTTTCAAATTGGACCAGTTCGGTTTGTTTAGTTATGAATCAAATGAACAAGGCAGATTCAGCCGAGTGGGAGACGTAGGGATGATAACTGGGTATCAAATTAGCGAGTACATGTCTTACCCGAACCCATATAAAGGTAACCGGATAGTTGTTATTCAGGTTTGGGTAGGGTATGGATAGTGCATATGCTACCCGAGTTGTGTTCGAGTAATATAGGGTGGATACCCACAAACCTAATTATATTTATATATATATATATATATATATATATATATATATATATATATATATATATATAATTTATTTATACATATATATATATAATTTATTTATAAATTATACTTTTTTAAATATATTAATTGGGTTTGTGGGTATCCATTTTACCCTATCCAAACTTTAATTATTATTAGGGTATTATAGAGTCGGGTACTTGAATTTTCATCGGGTAACCATATATATTGGATGAAATTTAATAGGGTAAATATTTAAACCAGGTATTTATAGGGTTCAGGTACTAAACGGGTAGTTGAATTTTTAATAGGGTAGGGTATACGTGGAAGTTCTAAAAATTAAATGGGTAGTTATTCGGGTACGGGTAGTAGAAGAGTTATTTAGGTTAGGGTACGGGTAGCATGAAAAATGCCGATACCCTATCCACTGCCATCCCTAGGCAGAGGTGGCCAGGCATTGGCAACGCTTCATGTGAAGATGTTTTGCGAACCGCAGAACTGTTGCGCGTGATGAGGATTTAGTGGATCTCAATCACGTTCATACCTCTGCACTTTCTTGCGCTCTTTGCTTTGAGATAGTTCTCACAGATAGGGGATGACAACTGGTATCAATTTAGCAGGTATCTGCCCTTCTTGAACCTGTTTAAATGAAAATGGGTAGATGTTATTCGGGTTTGGGTAGGGTATGGGTAGTGCATATACTACCCGAGTCGGGTTAGGGTAGAGTTCAGGTAGCATAAGGTGGATACCCACTACTGATGACTCAAAAATTTATAGTAAATTTTGTATTAATTGTATATTATTTTTTTAATCATATTTATGCTATTTTGCTTGTTTTTCAATTTATTTGGTTAATTATTTCGGAATTTACATCTCTTCTCGTTTATGTCATATTTCAAGGGAAAACGATTAAAATATGATGAATTTTAAAGTATCTGAGTGTACGAATGAGTTCCTAACGTCGAGACAAAGCTGCCCGTCAATTTTCAAGCAAATCAGAGTTTAAAACAAAATTACGGTACTATCGTATTTATTATCACCGCCGTAATTTGAAGGAAAAGCACGACCATAATTTTAGAAAGCACAGAAATAATTACGGCAGGCCGTAATTATTTTCACAGCTATAATTCTTGATCCAAAATATACAGAAGAAATTATGGCGGTGCCGTAATTATTTTTACGGCCGTAATTTTTGATCCATAATATATAGAAGAAATTATGGCAGTGCCGTCATTATTTTCACGGCCGTAATTTTTAAACAGCTGATGTTGCCCGAGTCTTTTGCTACCACCTTTTTTTGAATTTTTCAAAGCAAAATTAAAAAGATCCATGGCACCATTTCAAAATTTGAAAGAACCGAACACTTCTATAAATCGAGGAGAAGATTTCAAGACAAGAATCATCCGTTTTCATGAAGAATCGAGGGAGAAATCGAGAGAGGAGCTGCTAGGACTCGGTCTCTCACTGAGAGGCGTAGAGGCCAACTCTGGTGACAACATTTTCAGGAAAGCTTCGCCCAAGGGAAGAGACGACACACTAAAAATTTTAGATCAAAAAGAGTTCAAACGAGAGAGAAATCAGAGGAAGAAATGTCACTCACGTCAACCGCTTGTCGATGTCTCACATATGCCGGAACTCGTCGTCACCCACACCAACTCGTCGTCACCCACTGGTACTAGCATCAGAGCCCGTTGCTCTGAAAAGGGGAGCGTTTCACCGCTCTGTTGATGTGTGATTCGTCACCGGAGTGACGTCCCCTGCCTCCGATCCTGTTCACCTCCCCGAACTCTCTCGTCGCCCGGTGTCTTAAAGGGAAGGCGCATCGCCTTCTTAGGAAAGCCAGCCGACCGCCAGCTGACTCTTTCCCCTCCTTCCATCTTCGTGAATCGCGAATCATGCCTTCACACGTGATTTCTCCGTTTTGTCCGTGACTCTTGTCTACAATCCGCTGTCTGCATCCGTGAGCACAGCTGCCAAGCTTCGAAAGACATCGTGGCTCCCGTCACTAGTTTCGCCTCCGATCTCGGCGTCATCCTTGCCGGAGCAAGCGCTACCGTCGTCGCCGAAGACGTCGCCGAGAAGGATGCTGCCGACGCCGCTGAGATCACCTGTCTCCCGTGTCTTCCAATTTGGGCGTTGACCCAAATTTTGACCGGCGATTGATCCCTACATGATGAGTCTCGACGTGGATTGGGCAACCATTTATTCCTTGCCCGGTCCAAGGAGATTTGGATATCACACTTAGTTAGATCAGGCAGATTGTACCCTGAACCGGCTCATGTGAAAAAGATTTTTATACCCATATGACACAACACAAAAATATGAGCAAAAGTTTAGCAAAATTGAACTACACATAATAGTCCATCTATGTATTCATTTTCCCATCTATATGATACTGAAACCCACTCACCTTCGAACGTGATCATAATCCAAAGACAATCAGTTCAATAAAACAAACTTCTTTATCCTCACAACTCAAACTAAGATAACCAAGTCTTCAAACTCCAGCAGCAGCATCACGCCATCATCCACAGCAAAACCACTTTCGCTGGCGCCATATTAATGAAATATTCAGTGAACTTAAGGGAAAAAACGAAAAGAAACAGCATCGCTGTGTTGTTTGATGCAGAATCAGGAAATATGTTTAAAGTTACTTTCTAAGGAGTGCAATCATTTAGCAAAAAATATCAACAACCCGTTGGGACTAGAAAAGGCAAATAGATTAGGGTCGTACATTTTTTCTTGGATACTGGTAGGCGTGATCTGATTGTAGACCACCAGCATGTTTAATTGACGGTGTTGTTGGTGCACCGGCATTGCCCCCCGTCTTCTTTTCATCTCGGGCTTTGTTGAATATCACAGTGAAGCCTTCAGCTGAGGCAGGATTATTTACATCCCATTCTCCAAACTTGGGAAGTGGTCGATCTTTTACCTGATGCTGTCAAATTAATTCAGCGACCATAGTCAGATAGGAAAGAATCATAACTGTCAATTATGAAGACAATGGCAGACAAAGCAGGAACGTTATGAAAGAAACTGACAGTTGAGTTTGGCAAATAGACTGGTAACTAAAGGCACATGAAAAGACAAGCGTTAAGAGGTTTAGTTCCCTGATAAGGAACATCATATTAACCAGAAGAACAAGATGAAAGGACAAAAAACATTTGTCGCCAACTCAAAAAGGGAAACAAACAATTCCACAAACTACGGAGATATGATGAGATCAGAATTGAGGCAGACTTATCAACACGCCGAACCAGCTGAATGGAGATCTGATGCTTGGCCAGTTCATTCAACCATCTAACTTTCTACAGCTTTCAAGAATGAGGATACAGAGATCAACAAATTTTTAACAAGAATTGGTAGCAATAATTATGACGACAAGATTTTGTTTTAATACAAGGATACAAAAATCAACAAGTTTTTAACAAGTTGTATGAGTTGTCTCCAGAGGAGTGATTAAACATTCCATCTAGAGGATGAAAAATCCAATAGTACTCTTCAGAGAGTGAATTACAACCTGGCAATCATTCATTACCACTGAAAAAGTAACCAAATTTGGGCAGTCCTAAGACCACCAGAGAATACCAATGAGTTTTCAAGTATCATTTCCATATGAAACAGTACTGAAATCAATTTATCATTTATCAAGACTACAATATCAAAGACAACAGCTGATCTTTCACTATGAAGAAAAAGATGAGGACAGGGCCTGACTCTCACAGTGCAATTGAAGACAGCGGCTGATATTTCATATAATATATGTGCTTCAGGATTGCATTGTAACAACTGCTGCCACATGAACGCAAGCTATTACAGAATAGAGTTTATGATTTTTCCACAACAATTGAAAAAAAGCTAATCATCTGTTGATGTGGTTAAACACTAACTTCAGAAATTTTGTGATAATTGTAGCTAAAATTACATTTACCAGACCCATTCACTTCCACCATTCTGAAGAGTGGTCTACACTTACCTGAATCATCAGTCTTAGTCAAATTGCTACATTCAATCTTGAAGTTGAATAGAGCTATCCTATCCAAAAAAAAAAGATAGTTTCCTACTCGGATGGAGCTCACTTTTTTTTTTTACTTTACCTACAGTGTCAGTCTGTTAATTTGCTATTAAAAAAAAAGCATCATGGTTTCCAACTTCATAATGTCGATATTGTAAAATATGACATTACTAGTAGGCTACTTCTTTATCAAAAGACATGCTAAACTTTCAGGTAGGTTGAGGAAAATAACTATTTATTTATAGTGCAGTTATTGTGAACAATAGTAGAATAGTTTATCGAATTCTTGCTTCTAGACAAACTGGTAAGCATGATAAAAATCACTTCACAATTAATAAATTTCAATTGCAAGTAAACAAGAGAAGTAGTTTTGACATGACAGTCTTAGTTCAACGATGCATTGGTCACTGATTTTTTCGCCGCAACACAAACAGTAGCACATGTATTGATCTTCAGCTCCAAATGGAAGACCCAATCTGTTGATCACTAGCATAAGTGACTACGCAATCGAATTACCAAAAAGGTACAAACTCCAATACACCATCATCAACCCACTATAATCGGAATATATGACCTTGACACATTGCAACCATCCTCCAGAAAATTTTGCTGATCCCCAAACAAAGCCGACTACAATCCCGGAATTTCCTATCAGTTGCTAGAGACGAAGAAACATCCACAGCAATTCTCGAACAATCGAAGTACAATCACACAGTTATTTTACAAGGAAAAAGAAGAAAGAAACAAACATTTGGACATCTCTGGCTTCGGATTAGGATAGGGGAATCGATTTGGGAAGATCAACCGATAGAAAAGAGCCAACAATCTATGGAAATTAAAAGAAAAAAAAAAGGCATAAAACGAAATGTGGAAAGCAAGGGATCTCTTACCGAGGCCATGGCAACGAGATTGGATGCAGAGAAGCGGAAGAGAGATCGGCGCGGAGGCGAGGTTCGGCGTCGAAAGAGTGAAACTGGAGAACGAATGCGACTTGCTCTGCTCCCGGCTCCCCCTTGCCCTCCTTCCTAGGGAATGAAAGAAGACAAGCCGTAAGTGTTCGCTCACGCAATTCTTTCTTCCTCCTTGCACAGTTGCACCTATATGACAAGGTTTTATGGGTCCTACATTGCACCATATATGGTAAACTAATTACCATTGAGGTATAGAACTGGGTAGGGAAATGACGGCGGAGCGAAGGTGACGTAAATTTGCAAATCCGAGCGCCGTTCCGTCCGCCTGCCAGACAGCAACAGCGCGCTTGGCCATGCCGAGTCTGCGGCGTTTCCATGTCCACCGTTGGATGCCGGTGCTTCCGCTTTAAAATTCGAGCAGAAAGAATCCAACGGTAACGATTTGAATTACTAGGGTGTACATTCGGTATTTATCGATACCGAATATACCGAACCGATTTTACCGCTTTAAAATTTATCGAAAATTTTAATACCGATACCGAACCGAATAAGAAATTTACCGATTATCTACCGAATCAAATTTACCAAATAATTTTTGGTAAATTCGATAAATTATCGATTTATCAATTTAAATTATTTAATTCCTATAAATATAAAAATATTTTTATTTTTATCAATTAAACTACTAAACCGAATTATTTTACCGAATCGAATATACCGATTAACCGAGTAAATGAGTAATGTGTAAACGAGTAAACGGGTAAAATCGAATATATAAAGCTTAATCGGTAAAATTAATTATTTATCAAATCAAAAAAAAAATAACCGATACGAATAATCAATTTATAAAAAATTTATTATCGATACCAATTTAATCAAATCGAAATTACCAAATCGATTGATAAATCGATAAATGTATAACCAAATCGAAATTACCAAATCGAAATTACCAAATCGATTGATAAATCGATAAATGTACAGCCCTAGCTCTCGCCTCGAGGGCAGTGCATGTGGTTTGTTTTTTGTCGGCAGCCCGTTGGCACGTGGGTTGGGCTTTGTGTCTTTGAATTTGCCCAATGGCATTAGCCAATGCTCATTGTGCCACAATTAGACTCGAGTCAATTTATTACTCAACCTGAGTCACTTTGATCTAACCCAATCTATTTATAGCGAAGTTAGTTCTTTTAACGTGCAAAGGATTATATTTTTTATTAAAATTGTTTAAATATTTAAATTAAAATTTAATTATGTAATAGAGTACTTAATTGGGTTAAGTTTCAACATCCAAAAGAACACGTTAAATCAATGATAAAGCTAGTGTGTATTTGTGTTGATGCTTTACTTGTTAGAAAAACATTCTTTAGAAAGTGTTTTTGAGGCAAAAGCTTACCTAAACCTTATTTTGTTGTATTGTGAAAATTATATGCACTGTTTTAGAGAAATCAACTTGTTGAAAAATACTTTTTTTTATTTATTATAGCCAAACATTATATAAATACATTAATAAAAAAATTACTAAAAAAATAAATTTTATTTGATAGGATAAAAAGCTAGCCACGTCTTAGACAGACCTCGTTTAAAACGTACATTTATTAGTATGTGCGAATTTTAAAACAATGCAAATGTGGGTTTTACTTGAAGATTCACAATTTTAATAAAAGATAGACAGCTAAGGTGAAGCCCAAGATTTTTAGGCAAACACTTGGCTTAGAATTTTTTTCTCATATATTCATTTTTGTCTATTTATAGACATTCGATAAACAATCTATTTTGTTGCATAGTCAAGAGAATCAAATAGTCACGTCATGGAACAAAAAAAATCATTTTCACGTTTATATACTTTTGTGAATTATTGGAGTTGTGGCTCCTTAAAATAATAATAAAATATTCTAGACAATGACTTTCCGAGAAAATTATGCAACTGAAAGGACATATTATATTGTTTTTCCTTGGAGGAAAAGAAACAATATAAGAGAGAAAATTTTAATGAGTTTCACGTGATTAAATTTTTTTTCCCACAACTAAAATAAGTTTTTCCTTCTATTTTTTTTCCTCGTTGTAATTCTTCAAGGAAATAAAAGGTTAATTTTTTTTTCACTTTTCCCCTCCAAGAAAACACTTATTTTTAGTGAGTCCATCTAGTAAATACTTTTGACGTTGATAATAAGGTTTTCAGATGAGTCTAACGTTCATCAATTGCTTGCCTATATTAAAAACTTAGAATACTTGCAAATGACTAAATACCTTATGCTTGGGAACCAAAACTATTTAACCTGACAATAACGGGCTTTTTTTTTTTCCAAGGCAAATAAGAGATTTTATTAATAGGAAAAATATTTACAAGTTATGTACATACTCTAGGAGCATCTTTACGTTACATGATCGCAAGGGTCCAACCACATCTCTGTCAGCTCAAAAAAAATCTCGGTAGTGAGAAGACATCTCTGTGTTCAATGTTAACCTGTTGGAACAGGTCAACATTGAACAAAGGTGCATGCATATATAAAGTAAATCATTTATGCATAAAAATATTCTTCATTACATGTGAATCTAACATTTCCTAATTTTGAAGTGCTCCGGTAGGAGCATTGTAAAATTTTAAAGTGATGAGCAAAATTTTAACTTTCACATATCTTTTTTATTTGCCGTAAGAAATATATTAATAGAAGGGTAACAAAGAAAGGAGGGAAAGTAGAAAAGAAAGATAAAGAAAAATATTGTAGTTGAAATTAGATGAACAATGCATAGTTTTGTCACAATCTATATTCCGATTCAGGCAAAAAATAGCTATAATAAATACCTTTCCATCCTTGTTGCTCCCCCCCCCCCCCCCCCCCCCACACATTAAAGCTATAATAAATACCTTTCCATCCTTAGTTGCTTTCATTTTCAATTCCGCTAAGAGATTTTATTAACAGGAAAAATATTTACAAGTTATGTACATACTCTAGGAGCATCTTTACGTTACATGATCGCAAGGGTCCAACCACATCTCTGTCAGCTCAAAAAAAATCTCGGTAGCGAGAAGACATCTCTGTGTTCAATGTTAATCTGTTGGAACAGGCCAACATTGAACAAAGGTGCATGCATATATAAAGTAAATCATTTATGCATAAAAATATTCTTCATTACATGTGAATCTAGCATTTCCTAATTTTGAAGTGCTCCAGTAGGAGCACTGTAAAATTTTAAAGTGATGAGCAAAATTTTAACTTTCACATATCTTTTTTATTTGCCGTAAGAAATATATTAATAGAAGGGTAACAAAGAAAGGAGGGAAAGTAGAAAAGAAAGATAAAGAAAAATATTGTAGTTGAAATTAGATGAACAATGCATAGTTTTGTCACAATCTATATTCCGATTCAGGCAAAAAATAGCTATAATAAATACCTTTCCATCCTTGTTGCTTTCATTTTCAATTCCCCCCCCCCACACATTAAAGCTATAATAAATACCTTTCCATCCTTAGTTGCTTTCATTTTCAATTCCGCTAAGAGATTTTATTAACAGGAAAAATATTTACAAGTTATGTACATACTCTAGGAGCATCTTTACGTTACATGATCGCAAGGGTCCAACCACATCTCTGTCAGCTCAAAAAAAATCTCGGTAGCGAGAAGACATCTCTGTGTTCAATGTTAACCTGTTGGAACAGGCCAACATTGAACAAAGGTGCATGCATATATAAAGTAAATCATTTATGCATAAAAATATTCTTCATTACATGTGAATCTAGCATTTCCTAATTTTGAAGTGCTCCAGTAGGAGCACTGTAAAATTTAAAGTGATGAGCAAAATTTTAACTTTCGCATATCTTTTTTATTTGCCGTAAGAAATATATTAATAGAAGGGTAACAACGAAAGGAGGGAAAGTAGAAAAGAAAGATAAAGAAAAATATTGTAGTTAAAATTAGCTGAACAATGCATATTTTTGTCACAATCAATATTCTGATTCAGGCAAAAAATAGCTATAATAAATACCTTTTCATCCTTGTTGCTTTCATTTTCAATTCCCCCCTTGCTTTCATTTTCAATTCCCCCCCCCCCCCCCCCCCATACACACACACACATTACCATCCTTAGTTGCTTTCATTTTCAATTCCCCACCCCCCCCCCCCCCCCACACACACACACATTACCATCCTTAGTTGCTTTCATTTTCAATTCCCCCCCCCCCCCCCCCCCCCCCCCCCCACACACACACACACACATTAAACACAGCCTAGTAGCTCACGTCAAAGACTCAAAGTTACACTTGATGAAAAAAAAAAAACATAACAACATAGCATACGCACCAGCTAAGATTATGCTGTGTTTGTTTGGATTTAAATGGAAAATTATGAGAAAATAATAAAAAAATATATTAAATTGAATAATATTTTTTTTATCTAAATTAAATGTATTTTTTATTTTTTTCTCACATTTTTTTTATTAAAAAAAAACACAGCCAAGATACATCCACACATCCAACATAATAGTACAGTGCACAGCTTTTATACGTCATCACAAGCCCAATCAAGATTTTACACTAGTGTCTTCATTCATCCGGTACGAAAATATTGCCTTCATTTTTTTGGAAAAAAAAATTAGTATTTGGTATTTCTTATCAAATATCCCATTCAAACAAGAAAAAAAAATTTAGTATTTGGTATTTGGTATTTCTTATCAAATATCCCATTCAAAAACCAATGGAACACGATTCTAATTTCTACACTATGTGAAGATCATGCACCCTATCAATTTTTTTCTTATATATAGCACTCCAAACTCTCCAATTGATACATCGCAAGTGCAAAGCAATTTGCAACTCAACGTACATGTATTCCATGGAGATGCTTAGCCTAGTAGACTTTCCCTTAAGCATTCCTCTGGTGATGCTACTCGTGTGGGCTTACTTCCTACTCTCGAGGAGGATGAGCCCGAACTTGAAGCTCCCACCAGGACCACAACGCTGGCCCATCTTTGGCAATCTACTCCAACTAAGCCATCTCCCTCACAGGGACATGGCCCGCTTCTCCGCTGCCTACGGCCCACTTGTGTACCTCCGCCTCGGGGTTGTCGACGCCATCACTACTGACAATCCCGATGTGATCCGAGAGATGTTACTCCGGCAAGATGACACCTTCGCCTCGCGACCACGGATGATTGCCGCCAACCACTTGGCTTACGGCTACGGCGACGTTGCATGGTCCCCGTTCGGACCGCGCTGGAGGCGGCTACGGCGGATCTGCGTCGAGCACTTGCTCACCGCCAAGCGCATCGAGTCATTCGCGGACCACCGCGCGACGGAGGTACGCCAGCTCCTCTGCGACGTGCGCGCTGGCGAGCCCGTCGACCTACGGAAGCTCCTCGGTGCGTTCTCCATGAACAACGTGACGAGGATGCTGCTGGGGAAGCGGTTCTTCGGACCCGAGAAAGCCGGCCCCGAAGAGGCAGCAGAGTTCTTGCACATCAACGAAGAGCTGTTCCGCTTACTAGGGATGATCTATGTTGGCGACTACTTGCCCCTGTGGAGGTGGATTGACCCGTTAGTGTCCGGGTACGAGAGGAATATCCGGGAGGTGGAGCAAAAAATGGACAAGTTCCACCAAAAGATACTCGATGAGCACCGCCAAGCCGTGGAGAGGCGGAGGGAAGCTGGCAAGGACATGGGGGAGGATGTGGCAATGGATTTCGTCGATGTGTTGCTTTCCTTGCGCAGTGAGGATGGCACTGGGCACATGACTGATGTCGAAATCAAAGCTTTGATGCAGGCAAATCTAATCGGCCAATGTTTTAGGGTAAAAGATCTAATATAACTATACTTTACCTTGTTGCTTCTTGCGAATGTAGGATATGGTAGCAGCGGCAACGGATACCACATCAGTGACGATCGAGTGGGCGATGGCGGAAGTGATAAAAAACCCTAATGTGATGGCGAAGGTGCAGGAGGAGCTCGATACGGTGGTGGGCCGAGATCGAGTGGTGGAGGAATCGGACCTCCGCAAACTGACCTACCTCCGATGCGTAGTCCGGGAGACATTTCGCTTGCATCCGACGGCGCCATTTCTGGTCCCGCACGTATCAACGCGGGCCACCAAGCTCATGGGTTTTGACATCCCCGCGAAAACACTCGTGTTCATCAATACACACTCGCTGGGACGTAACACGCGCGTCTGGGGCGGTGATGTCGACGAGTTCCGGCCGGAGCGGCATCTGCCGGCGGAGGGTGGCCGGGTGGAGTTCGACCACGTGGCCGACTTCAAGATCTTGCCATTTGGGTCCGGTAAGCGGCGATGTCCCGGCGCATCGATGGGGGCGACGATGGTGCTACTTGCACTCGCCACGCTCTTCCATGGCTTCGACTGGTCACCTTTTGGTGAGATCGACACGGAGGAGGCATTCGGCCTGACCATGCCTAAAGCCAAGCCATTGCTGGCTGTGGCGCGCCAGCGCTTGGTACCATGATCAGTTCCAGGGATAAAAAGATGGACTACTACTGTTCATTGATAATAGTATTTGAAGTATAAATAGTATTTGAAGTATAAATAGTATTTGAAGTATAAATAGTATTTGAAGTATAGTTTATTTTTCTTTTGCAATGTTTAGTTAGTTCAACTAATAAATATTTTCATTATTGATAACAAGATGTTGAGATGACTCTTGTCTTTGACAATTACTTGCCTATATTAAGAACTCTTTAATGAATTAGAGAATACTTGCACATGACCCATACTAATGACCTAGTGCCTATATACTTGCTACTTTATAAGTTGCTGATGAACCTTGATGTCACAAGTGGCTCCTAAACCGCTTCCAATTTGAGTACATTCAAATTCACATTTCTTAACGACTCTATGTGACTCAATCCATGCCTCCACATCTTGATTAAACTTAATATAAATTTTTATATTATATTCTTAAATATAGAAATTTATTTGCAACGTCTTATAATCATTCTATTCTTATATCTATCTATCTATATATATATATATATATATATATATATATATATATATATAGGATCGTTTTGATTTAAAAATCATGTACACAATAGTTTACTTCCAAACTTATGATTAAAAAAATAGCAAAAGTCACTACTATAAAAATAGCTCGAAAATATTAATTTGTTTTTATCAAGGGTAAGAGTTAATAATAAACGCCTATTCTCGGTTTAGATACTTAGCCTCTGCTCTCAATTCAAATTCAAAGCATATCCTACGGAGAGAACTTGATATCCACCAAGAAAGTATTTGTGAAAAATATATGAGAATTTATTTTCACCTATCTTTGGAAGAGGCTTTCGTAAATGGTAATAATTGTGAAATAAATACTCATTCTTCGAAGGATGAACTTGTAAAACTGATCTAGTCTAATTTTGTATGGATGGATCAACCTCTAGCAACTCATCTTTAATCCCATTTTTAACGAATTTAAAAGTAAAAGGAAGGTAGATTCAAGTCCTTTGGTTACAAACATTTCTCATGAGGATCTTTTTTAAACTACTCATTTATTTGAGAAAATACTATTTAAAAAGACCCGAGAAGTTAAATTTCACAAGGTGCCAAAAACAAGAGTCACGATAAAGTGGCCTACAACAATAGTAAAGGTCACTATATAATAAATGATTTGAATTATATGGTTGTCGTAGTTGAGGCCTTAACTCAATGGACACTAGTTTAAAATCTAATTTATTTCATCTCCTCCCTGCAAAGAATGTTATTACCCTAACCAAAATGCGACTTTTCATATATCCCATAAGAAACATGTGTCTTTGGCTTTCTTTCTATTAAATTTAGGGCCTCTTTGGTCTCACTTTTAAGCTGCTTTTAATTAGTTTTTCAACAGAAAATAGAAAGAAAACTATTTGGTAATAAAAAACATAAGCAGAAGTTAAAAAAGTTACAATTTAATGCTTTTGCGGCGTTTGCTTCTTCAAAAAAGTAATTTATATTATTTTGTTTAAAATTTTAAGTATTTTAATACTAAAGAAAAATAAAATATATTATTATTTTAAATAATATATTTATTTATTATTTTAAATTTTAAAAATAATTAAAAAGCTATTAACCAAACATCTTATAAATTTTGACAATACAACAAAGTACAGTACAACACAATTATAAATCTATTAATGACGGGACCAAACAGGCCTTAGTGGTAGCTACTCTCTGATAAATGTCCCATCTCAAATAATGACAAGTGTTTTCTTGTACATATAAAATTAGAATTCATATATGTTACACTATTCTAATGTCTCCACCACATGAACATCATGCAATATCATTTTTTTTTTGTTTATATATATCACTCCAATTGATTATAATCTATTAATGACGGGGCCAAACAGGCCTTAGTGGTAGCTACTCTCTGATAAATGTCCCATCTCAAATAATGACAAGTGTTTTCTTGTACATATAAAATTAGAATTCATATATGTTACACGATTCTAATGTCTCCACCACATGAACATCATGCAATATCATTTTTTTTTTTGTTTATATATATCACTCCAATTGATTCATATAAGTTCAAAGCAATTAGCAACTCAACATCTGTCTAATGTGGAGATGCTTCGCCTGGTAGACTTACCATTATGCATTCCTCTGGTTATGCTACTCGTGTCGGCGGCCTTCCTACTCTCAAGAAGAAGGAACCCGAAATTAAGGCTCCCACCAGGCCCACCACGCTGGCCCATTTTTGGCAACCTACTCCAAATAGGCCCTCTACCCCACAAGGACATGGCCCGCTTCTCCGCTGCCTACGGCCCGCTTGTGTACCTCCGCCTCGGCGTTGCCGACGCCATCACCACCGATGACCCCAATGTCATCCGAGAGATCCTCCTACGGCAAGACGACAACTTCGCCTCGCGGCCCTCGTTGATCTCCGCCACGTACTTGGTCTACGACAGCGGTAACATCGCATTTGCCCCGCTCGGCCCACGCTGGAAGCGGTTACGGCGAATCTGCGTTGAGCACCTACTCACCGCCAAGCGCTTCCAGTCATTCGCGGACAGCCGCGCATGGGAAGCGCGACAGCTCCTCTGCGACGTGTGCACCGAGGAGCCCTTCGAGTTGCGGAAGCTCCTTGGCGCGTTCTCCATGAACAACGTGACAAAGATGCTATTAGGGAAGAGGTTCTTTGGGCCCGAGAAAGCCGGACCGGAAGAGGCGGCGGAGTTCTTGCACATGAACGAAGAGTTGTTCCACCTTCTAGGGATGATCTACCCTGGCGATTACTTGCCCCTTTGGAGGTGGATCGACCCGTTGGTGTCAGGGTACGAGAGGAATATGCGAGAGGTGCATCGGAAAATGGACGAATTCTACCAAAAGATCCTCGAGGAGCATCGTCGAGCCATGGAGAGCCGGAGGGAAGCCGGCGAGGAAATGGGGGAGGACGTGGTTATGGATTTCGTTGATGTGTTGCTTTCCTTGTCCGGCGAGGATGGGATGGGACATCTGACTGATATCGAAATGAAAGCTCTGCTGCAGGTACACGTTACCACTCATAGTTTTTTTTTCTAAATAAAAAGATATTTTCATAATAATTTTAATTCATCTAATTTAATTATTTAATCTAGAACAGATATTGTGAAAGGACAATTTTTTTTTTCCCAATGGATTATTTTAGAGTTAAAGATTGAATTGAACTATAGTTTACCTTTCTTGCAAAAGCAGGATATGGTAGTGGCGGCGACGGATACCACATCAGTGACAATTGAGTGGGCGATGACGCAGGTAATCAAGAACCCTAAAGTGATGGCAAAGGTGCAGGAGGAGCTCGATAGGGTGGTGGGCCGAGATCGGGTGGTGGAGGAGTCGGACCTCCGCAAACTGACCTACCTCCGATGCGTAGTCCGGGAGACATTTCGCTTGCATCCGACGGCGCCATTTCTGGTCCCGCACGAATCAACGCGGGCCACCAAGCTCATGGGTTTTGACATCCCTGCGAAAACAGTCGTGTTCATCAATACACACTCGCTGGGACGGAACACGCGCGTCTGGGGCGATGATGTCGACGAGTTCCGGCCGGATCGGCATCTGCCGGCGGAGGGTGGGCGGGTGGAGTTCGACCACGGGGTCGACTTCAAGATCTTGCCATTTGGGTGCGGTAAGCGGCGATGTCCCGGCGCATCGATGGGGGCGACGATGGTGCTACTTGCACTCGCCACGCTCTTCCATGGCTTCGACTGGTCAACTTTTGGTGAGATCGACACAGAGGAGGCATTCGGCCTGACCATGCCTAAAGCCAAGCCATTGCTGGCTGTGGCGCGTCAGCGCTTGGCACCATATCAATACCAGGGATAAAAAAAAATCATCTAAATGCAAGACTATTATTATCAAGAATCGATTAATACCGCTAGTGTCACGCCCCGGTCGGATCGGTCTAAAAACAGTGCCTATCTGCTGTCTTAGAGCCGTCCGGCGGAACACCGGAACGCAACTGCGCTAGGGTTTCCGGATCGAATCTCGTCCCCAAATTTAAAACCCTAGTTCCTCGCTCACTTTTTTCTTCCCAAATTACAATTCACTCAAGGAAACCCTAACCCTAATTAGAAAATCCGAGAAGAATCGAAAACCCTAAATCAAATACCTCTCTCGTCAACTCTATTTTGACCGCCGCCCGCTGAAACCACCGGATTGCTGACGTCACGCCGACGTCAGCCAAATCAGAATTCGTTCGCCGAATTAATTTCTTCCGTGCTGACGGAAGCCTGCGTCAGCGTTTCCGATTTCGATTTATCCAATTTCACCGTTGACCTGTTGACCCGTCCTCGATTCGAACGCTCAACGCGTTCGACGCCGTCGTCTTCCTTGCTACGCACGTTCGCCGCCGCGTTCGTCCGCCGCCCACGTTGCCGGAGAAGGGAAGGTCTTCGCCGGGGAAGGAAACTGTTCGCCCGGTCCTCGGCCTCGTCGCAGACCACCCGGCAGCCTTCCGCCGCCGACGTCACAAAGAACGGCGCCGCAGCGTTGGAAGCAGCGGAATAACAGGGGAGTTCGTCGGAAATCAAGGAAACAACGATGATGGAGAGGAAAGCTCTTATTAACCTTGCTGAAGCTACAAAACCTCTCCTCACGCTCGCCGTCACACGTCGGCGCTCCTCTCGTCGCTCTCCTTCACGCCGGCGATGATCTCACTCTCGTCGCCGTTCACAGAGTTCACTCCTCACGCACTCTGGTCTTGAAGGTCGAAGAAGCTCTCCGATCTCGGACTCCCGCCGAACCCTCTCTTCCTCGATTTATAGAGGAGGCGACGCCGCCTCTTCTAAGTCGAGCGTACTCGCCCGATTCCGACGCCGATGGAGCCGCCTTGCTGCCTTCCGTTCGAATTCTGGGGAGAAGACCGCGTCTCCTCTCCGATTTGGTCGCCGCCTGTTGGGTCCCCTTCAAGGGGGAGCGCAAGCGGAAAAACCCCTTTCAAGAGGGGGGCGCAAAGGGTGAAACCCTAAAGGGGGCGGCGCATATGCTATTTTAAGGGGTGTCACCCTCATGATCGCATGTAGATCATATGATTAACTTTTGTATAAACGAAAGTTCTTTAAAGGGATCATACCAACGCCATGAAGTTGGATGTCGGCTTGGAAGAAGAGAGCAACTTTGATCTCCTCCACAAGTTCACACACAAGGTGAAGATCTCTTACTTCCTTGGCGACACTTGTGCTAGCAAGGCACTCAAGGTTCCTTGTCGAGTTGAAGGAGATGATGAAATCCTTCTTGGCCGATCCTTTCTCCTCGTCAACCTCACCACCCAAGAGAGTATGTGTCGTCGAGTTTCCCAAGAGGAAGATGAGCGTTAGCCAAGACTTGTGATCGAATGTGGAGACATTCATCACTATGGCAAAACCGAAATGCCATAAATGGTAAGTCTTTAACACATGCGTTTTGCGTTCACATGAAGTGAACCAAACGCATAGCTTTCCTCTCAAATGAACCAAGCGCTCACATGTGAGCCGGTTCAATTAAATTGGTCCATTGACCAAACCAAATCAGCCCAAGAATTGGTCCAGACCAAATTAAACCCTATGGTTCAAGATCTGACCGTTCATCCTGTGATGCTCTTGATCTCATCGATCTAGCATCCATACTCTCGATCAAAGCTTACCGATCTCAAGCCCTAATCAATCAAACATGATCAGACTGGATCTCACTTACAATCAGAGTTTAATCTCCTTTAAACTGAATCAAAACAATCCAGTCCACCCGATCTGACTCAAGTAAGTCATATCACCAAATTGTGCGACCCTAAGGGTTTCCTTTAAATGTCGGTAACGACAACTCCCGTTATCACGATCAGTGAGGGGTATCTAGCAACACATCACTGTCTCCCGATATAAAGGAAAGAGTCTTCCAAGACTACACCCAAACCATGGCACAAGTGTGAATCCACTTCACAAGGCATACATGTGTCCTTTGCCACTGGATGTTCTTATTGGACAAGCATGTCAAGCCTGTAACTCCAATACGATGAGCATGATCAGATCAGATGATCACAGTCATCTGGGTATGGCCATACACTATCTCAATCTTCTCATACAGGGGGGCCCCTTTAGAACATCACACTCCTTAAACAAGGAGACGGCAATCCTTTATCTATCACAAGTGCCCTAACCTGACTCAAGCTCACCATCCAAGATAGTCTATAATCATTATGTTTCAAATGATATTGAACTACCTCAAAACAATGACAATCATCATTTAGAAACACAAGTGATCTCAAGTCAAAGGACATGTGCCACTTGCTGCTTACAAGGATCATTCACATTGTGACAACCAATGGAATATCCCAGTAGGGTCTGTCCAGTACATCCAATGTACCCATGAGTCTACATCTTATTCCATGCTCGAAGCATCCTATAAGATTAGCACACATATTAGTCTCAATCATATCAAGGCTATCTCATGTTCACCAAGATATCTCGACTAAGGACATATAGCCTGTCAGCCTAGCTGAACAGCTTTGAGACATTATTCAGATGTACACTTATTACAGCAGACAAGGTAACAACCTGAATAATAACCATGCCTTTATAAACACAAGAGTTTATTACATGATACTTATTACAGTCCCAAGGCCTCAAACATTAGCCTTAAGGGCATACCCCAACACCGCCATCGTCCGCGTCTGAAACGTGGTCGCCGCCATCGTCCGCATCGTGCGCCGAAGTCTGTTTCCTTCGGCGAGCTTCGTGTGTGTGATGGCGTGGCGTTTGTTTTGCTGACGTCGCCCCGTCGTCAGCCGTCCCAATCGAATCGCTGATTCGATTTTAATCCGTCTGTTGACACAGCCGTGCCTTTGGGCCTAGATCCGGACCTGGGCCACCCTCTGTGGGCTGAACCGGGAGCCCAGGGTCTAACAATTCTCCCCGGCCCAATTTGGACATCGCCCTCGATGTCCGGCGCGGCGCTCAGGCCCGCCCTCGCCGTTCTCTCTTTGCTTGTTGGCGGGCAGCTTCATATCTTTGAAGCCTTTCATACTCTACAGGGTCGTCTAAAGAGGGCCAATACCTCCCCTGGATCTGCTGAGGCCTATCCTCCCTTTCTGTATCTGAAGAATTCGAGGACTTCGGTGGAGCCTTTTCCTCCACTACTTGCCTCCACGTTTTCTTCTCCTGAGGCGGGTTCGCATCTCCGGAACTCGTCTTCTGCTCAACGTTGCTCTTGCCGATTGTGTCTTTCGGCTCTGCTTCTGCGGGGGTTGGTGATGATCCTCCTGCGACCACTGAGGCAATGTACATACCTCCTATCTGAGCCTCTACTGGTTCGTCATCAACCACCGCCGGTTTCTCAGCTAGCTCTCGGTGCACAATCGCTGTCGGTCCGGACAGTCGCGTATTCGGTGCGGTCCCTTGCACAAAAAGCAGGCAATCGGTCTCAATTGACCCTGCCCTCTCTCTGCAGGTCGAGCATGCTCCTGCCACGCTGGTTGTCCTCCGTTTCGTCGGGGAGAGGGTCTCTCCCTCTCTGGCGCTCTAGGTCTCGGTGGAGATGGTCGCTTCGGAGGCGACCTCTGTGCTCTCTGATAGGTCGTCCCCGAAGTCCTCTGGTCCACCAGAGACTCGGCTATAGCTGCAGCCGTCCTCCAGTCCTGCGGCGCATGTCGTCGAACCTCCGTTGCCGCCCAGGGTTGGAGATTCCGGAGGAAGAAGTACCTCCTATCTCCCTCCGCCATCTCAGGTAGCTCCAACATCAGCGCGGAGAACGCCCTGACATACTCCTGGATCGTCCCCGTATGCTTTAGCCGATCCACCGCCTCTCGTGCTTGGTCCACCGAGTTTCCGGGTAGGAACTGCTGCCGCAGTTCCTCTCGGAACACCTCCCAAGTCCAACTAGCCGCCTCTGATGTAGAATCAACTTTGGTTCTCCACCAGAGTTTTGCATCATCTGAGAGATATGCCGTGCACACTCTCACCTTCTCCTGATCTGTGACATGGTTAGCCTCAAAATATTGTTGCATGTCCCATAGAAAATTACCCAATACTTTTGCAGATCTGGCCCCTTTGAACATTTCAGGTTCTGGGGTGCGAACCTTCCCGTTGCCGTTGGGAGCCCCGTACTCTGCCCTGGCTGCTGTAGGACCACCCCCTTGTGCCTGTGCCAATGTCATGCGTGTCACCGCCAGATCAGCCAATATCTGCTGTTGCTGTGTCGTCAAGGTCCCTACTTGTCCTTGCAACGCGGTCACCTGCTGAGTTTGTGCTGTCAAGGTGGCCACCTGCTGCTGTAGCGCCGCCATCCCTTCAAAGTTTTGCTGGGCTTCAGCCATCCCAGCCAAAGTTTGTTGCAGGGCAAGAATCTGCAACCTTTGCTCTTCAATCGTGCGATGAAGTTCCTCCACATGAGGAACTACCGCATCTCGGCAGTTCCCCGTCAAACCGAGCACCTGCTCGATCCGGGCAATGCGATCTCCTTGATTCACCATGTTGTTGGATCACTTTAAGCTCTGATACCTGTTGTCACGCCCCGGTCGGATCGGTCTAAAAACAGTGCCTATCTGCTGTCTCAGAGCCGTCCGGCGGAACACTGGAACGCAACTGCGCTAGGGTTTCCGGACCGAATCTCGTCCCCAAATTTAAAACCCTAGTTCCCCGCTCACTTTTTTCTTCCCAAATTACAATTCACTCAAGGAAACCCTAACCCTAATTAGAAAATCCGAGAAGAATCGAAAACCCTGAATCAAATACCTCTCTCGTCAACTCTATTTTGACCGCCGCCCGCTGAAACCACCGGATTGCTGACGTCACGCCGACGTCAGCCAAATCAGAATTCGTTCGCCGAATTAATTTCTTCCGTGCTGACGGAAGCCTGCGTCAGCGTTTCCGAATTCGATTTCGATTAAATCGAAATCCAATTTCACCGTTGACCTGTTGACCCGTCCTCGATTCGAACGCTCAACGCGTTCGACGCCGTCGTCTTCCTTGCTACGCACGTCAGCCGCCCACGTTGCCGGAGAAGGGAAGGTCTTCGTCGGGGAAGGAAACTGTTCGCCCGGTCCTTGGCCTCGTCGCCGACCACCCGGCAGCCTTCCGCCGCCGACGTCACAGAGAACGGCGCCGCAGCGTTGGAAGCAGCGGAATAACAGGGGAGTTCGTCGGAAATCAAGGAAACAACGATGATGGAGAGGAAAGCTCTTATTAACCTTGCTGAAGCTACAAAACCTCTCCTCACGCTCGCCGTCACACGTCGGCGCTCCTCTCGTCGCTCTCCTTCACGCCGGCGACGATCTCACTCTCGTCGTCGTTCACAGAGTTCACTCCTCACGCACTCTGGTCTTGAAGGTCGAAGAAGCTCTCCGATCTCGGACTCCCGCCGAACCCTCTCTTCCTCGATTTATAGAGGAGGCGACGCCGCCTCTTCTAAGTCGAGCGTACTCGCCCGATTCCGACGCCGATGGAGCCGCCTTGCTGCCTTCCGTTCGAATTCTAGGGAGAAGACCGCGTCTCCTCTCCGATTTGGCTACGCCGTCTGAAACGTGGTCTCCGCCATCGTCCGCGTCGCGCGCCGAAGTCCGTTTCCTTCGGCGAGCTTCGTGTGTGTGATGGCGTGGCGTTTGTTTTGCTGACGTCGCCCCGTCGTTAGCCGTCCCAATCGAATCGCTGATTCGATTTTAATCCGTCTATTGACACAGCTGTGCCTTTGGGCCTGGATCCGGACCTGGGCCACCCTCTCTGGGCTGAACCGGGAGCCCAGGGTCTAACAGCTAGGCTACTTTTTTTAGACCAATGTGTATGTCCCATCTATGTGAAAACAAAATACATATCTAATAATTAAATAAAAATACGGAAGCGTAATATTAGATCGACATACCTTCAGCCATTGCTGATTTATCACACACAACACTTCTCTTTTGCTTTGCGTCGTGCAAGAAATGCTGGGCTCTAGCAAACTGCTCAGATGGTGTTGCCATAGTGTTTGCCAAGCACATGACCTCTCTCACACCGAGTTGCTTAATCACTCGACGATTTTGCCATCAAAAAAATGTCGTAACACAACCTCTATTTATAAATAAATCTGGATCTAATTTTGGTGGACCACTAACACATGTTTTAATTATTAAATAATATTTTAGAGACATGGGTGACATCGATTACATCCCATGTTCCTATTATTTAATAATACTTTATTTATTTAATAATAAAATATTAGAGACATGGGTTGCACCCCATGTTCTAATATTATTATTAAATAATAATAATCATTATTAGTTACCACGTTATCAACGTCGATTACTATTTACATTCTCCCACTTGGTCCGACCAAAATTAATCATGGATATCATAACTTTATTAAAAAATTAATTGCATGGATCATGGCGATAGGTTCTTTAAAATAAGTATTATCTTCCATGTATCACACTGCATTTAATTTCTTAGTTATAACAAGATGAATAAACCTTATGGTTATTCCAGATCCTCAATATCTTATTGTACTCAACATAAAAAAATGTGCACATAAAATGAGTAAACAATACAGTAAGAGTTTTAGTAATATTTCATATTACAACAAAAAATTACATAATAGAACCAAGTCCCATTTGTACTACATGATCCTTAAAACCCTTTGGTGGCATGCCTTTTGTCAAAGGATCAGCAATTATCAATTCAGTGCTGATGTAAACAACAGTCACTTTGTTTTCTTTAACCCGTTCCCTTATGGTTAAATACTTAATGTCGATATGCTTACTTCGACTTCCACTCTTATTATTTTTAGCCAAGAAAACCGCAGCTGAATTGTCACAGTACATCTTTAGAGGCTTAGAAATTGAATCCACAATTCTAAGTCCATGTAAGAAACTCTTCAACCATACACCATGTAAGGTTGCCTCAAAACAAGAAACGAACTCAGCTTCCATGGTAGAAGTAGCAGTCAAAGTCTGCTTTGAACTCCTCCAAGATACAGCACCGCCAGCAAACATAAATACATATTCAGATGTGGACTTTCTTGAATCCACACAGCCAGCAAAGTCTGAATCAGAGTAGCCAACTACCTCTAAATGGTCAGTTCGCCTATACATTAGCATGTAGTCTTTCGTTCCTTTAAGGTATCTCAATACCTTCTTAGCAGCTCTCCAATGATCTATACCTGGATTACTCTGATATCTTCCTAACATTCCCACGACAAATGCAATGTCAGGTCTTGTACAGACCTGAGCATACATAAGGCTTCCCACAACAGAAGCATATGGGATGTTTTTCATTTGTTCCTTTTCAAACTCATTTTTCGGACATTGATTCAAATTGAATCTATCACCCTTCACAATAGGTGCTACACTTGGTGAACAATCTTTCATCCGAAATCTTTCTAAGACTTTATTGATATAGGTTTCTTGTGATAATCCCAAAATACATTGAGATCTATCTCTGTGAATCTTAATGCCAATGACATAAGAAGCTTCACCCATATCCTTCATGTCTAAATTTTTAGAAAGAAATTATTTCACCTCATATAACATTCTCTTATCATTAGTGGCAAATAAAATATCAACTACATATAGAACAAGAAAACAAATTTTGCTCCCACTAACCTTATGGTATATACATTGATCCATGACATTTTCTACAAAACCAAATGAAGATATAATATCATGAAATTTTAAGTACCATTGGCGGGAGGCTTGTTTCAATCCATATATAGACTTTTTAAGCTTGCACACTAAATGCTCACCTTCACTAGAGGAGAATCCTTCTGGTTGTTTCATATAAACAACCTCCTCTAAATCACCATTCAAAAATGCCGTTTTCACATCCATTTGATGTAATTCCAAATCAAAATGTGCAACTAATGCTATAATAATTCGAAAGGAATCTTTTCTAGATACTAGAGAAAAAGTCTCTGTATAATCAATTCCTTCTCGTTGAGTAAATCCTTTGGCTACAAGTCTAGCCTTATATCTCTCAACATTGCCTAATGAGTCCTTTTTTGTTTTAAAGACCCATTTACAACCAATGGCTTTTGCACCATCTGGCAATGTGACAAGATCCCAAACATTGTTAGTTGCCATTGAATTCATCTCATCCTGCATGACATCATACCACAATAGAGATTTATCACAACTCATAGCTTGTAAAAACGTTTCAGGATCATTTTCGGCTCCAACATTAAAACCAGATTCTTGTAGATAGACAATATACTCATTAGGTATTGCTGATCTTTTCTCTCTAGTTGATCTTCTTAATATTGTGCTAACATTCTCCTCAGGAGTTTCCTATGGAGAATGTTGCTCAACTGGTTGCTCCACATTTTTTGATAATTGTGGAACTACTGGATCTACTAGAGTATCATCAGTAATGATTTGTGGAGTTTCATTAATTGATTGTTAAACACCCGTTTGACATTGAGGAGTGGTATGAACAATAATTAACCTATCACTTATAGTAGGAACTTGATTATTAGAAATATCTTTCTTATGAACTAAGTCATGAGATAGATCACACCCACTAATCAAGTCACTCTCAAGAAATTTTGCATTTCTTGATTCCACAAACCTAATGTTATTTGATGGACAATAAAACCTGTATCCCTTAGACTTTTCGGCATATCCAACGAAATACCCTCTTATAGTCCTTGGGGTCCAACTTCTTCTCATTTGGATTATAAACTCTTATTTCAGAAGGGCATCCCCAAACGCGTATATGTCTCAAACTCGGTTTCCAACCTTTCCATAATTCAAATGGTGTATTTGAAACAACTTTGGTTGGAACTCGGTTTAATATATACACTGTCGTTTTAAGAGCTTCAGTCCATAATGATTTTGGAAGTTTGGAGCTACAGAGCATACTTCGCACCATATCCAATAATGTCCTGTTCCTTCTTTCTGCCACACAATTATGATCAGGCGAACCTGGCATGGTGTATTGGGCCATTATCCCATGCTCTTGAAGAAACTTAGCAAATGGACCAGGTGCTTGTCCATTCTCAGTGTATCTACCATAATACTCTCCACCTCTATCTGATCTCACGATTTTTATTTGCTTACCGCATTGTTTCTCTACTTCTGCTTTAAATACTTTAAAAGCATTCAGTGCTTCACTTTTGTTATGAAGCAAGTAAAGATACATATATCGTGAGTAATCATCTATGAAGGTGATAAAGTATTTTTTACTACAAGAATCTATTTCTGGACTACAAATGTTAGTGTGTATGATTTCTAATATATCTGAACTCCTCTTAGCACCTTTCTTTTTCTTGTTGGTCTGCTTTCCTTTTATGCAATCCACACAAGTATCAAGATCACTAAAATCTAGAGCATTAAGTATTCCATCATTTATCAATCTTTTAATTCTATCAATAGAAATATGCCCTAATCTTCGGTGCCATAACATTGAGGAATTCTCATTTATAACACATCTTTTAATACCGGCATTAGTATGCATCACATTGTCAGAAGCATTATTTTGTAAGTTAATTTGAAAATGACCATCAATCATTGTACCATTCCCAATAAGATCATATCCATAATGTAAACTGAAACATGTATCTGAAAATTTAAAGGAATATCCAAAAAGTACAAGTCTTGAAACAGAAATTAAGTTTCTATAGAAACTTGGAATATAAAATATCTTTTCCAAATTTAATACACAACCAGAATTTAGAACTAATTGACATGTTCCAACTGCTTCCACATGTGATTGTATCTTGTTGCCTGAATAGATACATTGCTCACTGCCGATTGGCTTCCTGTGGCTTAGAAAGCCCTACAAAGTATTAGAAACATGAATTGTAGAACCAGAATCAATCCACCAAGTGTTATAATGTACATCTACCATATTAGATTCATAACAGACAAATGAGATGTAATTACCTTTCTTTTCAAGCCAAACTTTATGTTTGATATAGTCATTCTTTACATGTCCCTTCTTTTTACAGAAGAAACATTTGATTTCCTTTTTAGCATCAGATTGGACTGGTACCACACTTTTCTTCTTTTGTTTGACTTGAATATTCTTTCCTTTTACTGTCATATGTGCACTTTCACCCAATTCAATCACCAACCTCCCTTCCTCTTGAACACACATGGTCAAAAGTTCATTAATTGACCATTTATCTCTATGTGTGTTATAAGAGATTTTGAAAGGTCCATACTGAGGTGGAAGAGAATTGAGTATAAAATGCACAAGGAAAGACTCAGACATCTCAAACTTCTAGAGACTTTAATTGAGCCGCAATGTCCCTCATTTGCATGATGTGCTCACGCACACCTTTAACACTTGTGAGCTTCATTGATGACAACTTTGTCATTAGGGTGCTAGCAAGAGCTTTGTCAGAAGACTCAAATTGTTCATCAATAGCCTTCAATAAGTCTCTTACATAATTACAGTCTCTGATAGAATCATGAATACTAGCATTTATTTTTGTCTTTATGTACATCATTGTGAGACGATTTGATCGCTCCCAACGTTCATAAAGAGTAATTTCAGCCTGAGTGCTAGTATTAGAAAGTGCAGGTGGTTCATCTTTACGGATAGCATAATCAATGTCCATCCATCCTAATTGGAGAAGAATTCTTTCTCTCCAAATTTTATAGTTATCACCGTTGAGTTCAGGAATTTCACATTGGATATCAGAAATATTCACAGGTTGTATAACTACATCAATTAAAATACACATGCTTATATTACAAATAGTTTGAGGCAAAGACATAAATACATGTATTTACCAACATAAAAGCATGCTATAAAATTTTTATGTATGAATTAAATAACAATTAAAACTGCCTGTGGGCTGAGTTTTGATCAAAATTCATACATGTTATTCATGATGAACATATCAAATTATATTCTTTTTCTTAATCCCTGTGGGTAAATTAAGAAAAATAATTTGACATTTCATCCTAATTAATCATACAAAATATAATAAAAATTCCCGTGGGATAATTCTTATTATATTAAATATAATTAATCACCATTGATCTCATCCAAATTGGATGTGATCCTAGACCATGTATAATTTATCATAATTAAAGATGCTGTGGCTACTCTTTAATTAATCAAAATTATATGAATCATAATTTATGCAAGTACCAAAAGAAATTCTAGCAACAATTATACACATAATATTGCACTAGATTTTTTTTTTTGCATAAATAAATTATCCATAAATTGAACAAAATGCATATTAAATTTCCAAAAATATATGAAGGAAATTCAAACTGAAAAATTGCATAGTTCAATTATTACATGTCATTAAATCAGAATATCCATCAAGAACGTATAATAATTCTTAAATATGCGTAAGAGAAAATGACATAAATATGCTTATCCTAGATTATTGCAAACACTCAATAATGTTTTAGGATGGCACACGTCCAAGGAAAAAGTTTTAGGTATCGATAATCGGGCACGTCCAAATATTCTTTCGGGTAACGCATTATGCGTACGTCCAAAATGAATTCGGGTAGCAACGATCACGCACATCCAAAACAAATTTCATTAGGTAGCATCAATCCCAAAAACACAAGCATAGTGGTGCAAATAATCTCCTTAAAGCATAAATAATTCAAAAATAAGAAATTAATCTCTATTTTTTTTAATATCAACAAGACAGAGGCAAATAATCGCTCTGATACCAATTGTAAGACATGTGAAAACAAAATACATGTCTAATAATTAAATAAAAATACGGAAGCGTAATATTAGATCGACATACCTCCAGCCATTGCTGATTTATCACACACAACACTTCTCTTTTGCTTTGCGTCGTGCAAGAAATGCTGGGCTCTAGCAAACTGCTCAGATGGTGTTGCCTTAGTGTTTGCCAAGCACATGACCTCTCTCACATATATATATATATACATATGTATATATATATATATATATACATATGTATATATATATATATATATACATATGTATATATATATATATATACATATGTATATATATATATATATATATATATATATACATATGTATATATATACACATGTATATACACATGTATATACACATGTATATATACACATATATATATATATATATATATATATATATATATATATATATATATTGCAATTGATGATAGATTTATGTGGCATATTTTAGGTTAGTGACTTAGTGTGCCATCAAGTATGTCATCCAAATAATGGTAGATTCAAGCTATGGAAAACAAAATTTCGGCAGGACCCTGTATAAGAAAATCAACTAGGGTTATCTACTTCCTGTTGGATACAACAAAAACATAAATGTTAAGTCAGTGCTAAAATAATTCTGCTTTAAAATTTATATTTTTACCTATCCAATGATAAACAAATCATTCTTTTTACCTATCCAATGATAAACAAATCATTATGTTCCTGATTTCTAGATAAGCTTTTTCGAGAGAGGAGATAGAACATCACGGGTAATGACTTCGAAAGGAGCGTCATGAGTTGATTCCCCAAGAATCACTCGATTAGCTACTTTTTTCGACCAGCAGATAACTGCTGGTGCGCCCAGCGGCCAGCCGCCCCAAACATCTACTTGTGATTAGAATCAGCTGGCCGCACCCGCAAAAGCAGGCGGCCAGCAGCCCCAAACGCAACCTGAAAGCTTACAAGGATGTGCTAATAAAAAGCATGTTGCTTCAATAATTTCTTAAGTAATTGAGGAAATCCTACTCTCTTAGGCTACATCAAGTTTGAAAATTGGAAACTTCTACTCGCTAAATAGAACAAGAGCCACTTACTAATATCTAGTGAATAATGGCTTTGAAAAGCAGCCTTGCAGATATACTAAAGCTTACATCGATGAAAAAACAAGTTACTTGAATAATTTCTTTGAAAATCCTATATATATACACACTACAAGTTATCGATGTACGAAGATGTTCCAAAGAGGTTCCTAAATCACATCCAATTTGGGTACATTCAAATTCACATATCTTAACGAGTCTATGTGATGAACATTTTTATTTTGCTGTGTAACTCAATTTTGACTTCGTCAAAATTTGCATTATAACTTTAATCTTTTAAGTTTGACTTAGTCCATATCTATGTCTTAATTTGCATTGTGAGCTTAGAATTTATTTCATATAATAGAAATTGTGTGCATTCAATTTATACATATGTTCCAATTTTGATTTAACCAAAATCTTGAATCATTTTTTACTTTGTATTAATTGGCTCATGAATTGTCATTACTTAGAAGACCTAATTTATAACATGATACTAATCTTTAAATATTTTTATGATATGTATTATAATTACATCATCTTGTTTACCACAAGCATGGAACATAAAGTAAATAACAAGCTAAAAGACAACCATTCAAGACAAGAAGCCCAAAGGAAAGCCTAAAAAATTTAAGCCATTCATATACTATATGAAGAATAGTTGGGCCTCATCTTGGGTGTAGCCCATATGCCCATATAATTTGATCTTTTCATTTCAGCCCACACGAACGCCTTCAAAGATAGGGGTGAACATTCGGTATTAACCGATACCGAATTTACCGAATTAAAATTACCGAAAATTTTTATACCGAATTTTCAGAAACCGAAACCGAACCGAATTACTAAAATACCGAATTCCTACTGAACCGAATTTACCAAAAAAAATTTGGTAAATTCGGTAAATTACCGAAAATATATTATAAATTATACAATATATATGACATAATTGTTTCAGGCTTTCAGCTGGTTCAAACATAATCAAGTTCGACGATATATATAGCAAATTCGACAATATATCGTCGAACTGGTTCAAACATAACCAAGTTCGACAATATATATAGCAAGTTAGACAATAATTATTGTCAAACTTGCTATATACATCATTGAACTGATTCATTTACCGGTAGGGGTGTCAATGGGTACCCGACTTCGCGGGTACCCGACCCGACCCGTTTATGGCGGGTTCGGGTACCCAATTAGCTAATCGGGTCGGGTTCGGGTTTACTCCCATGGGTACCCGCGGGTACCCGATACCCGATAATATATAATAAAAATATGTTTTTATATTTATATATATATTTATATAATAACATTATTTTTTATAAATATATTTATTATTATTATTATTATATAGTTATATTTTTTAAAATAATTTAAAAATAAATATTTTAATTTAAACGGGTACCTGCGGGTACCCGTTTAAATACCTGACTCGGGTTTAACTGGGTTCGGGTTTGGGTCGGGTCGGGTTCGGGTTTGGCCCAAAAGGGCGGGTACTCGACCCGTTGACATCCCTATTTATCGGTAAATCGGTTTTCTACCGAACCGATTTTTAAACACCGAACCGAAAACCGAAAATCGATATTCACTAAATCATTTACCGTTACCGAAACCGAAATAATTTTAATCGAACCGTTTTTACCGAACTTTTCGATAATTGATAAAAATTGATTTTACCGATCCGAATGCTCACCCCTACTCAAAGAGTTGGTGTCGCTTACACAAGACAGCTAGCAAGCTTGGAATACCAAAACGCCACAAATGGATTTGTCTCCAAAGAGTACAATTTACTTCAACTTTCACAAGAATATGATCCTATAAAAAAAAACCTTGTAAACAAAATTGGAAGATAGAGTTTTGGAAATGAAAATGAATACTTAACTTCCTCTCCAATTTCATCTTCCTCATCGCCGAAGGTACCACCTAAAAATATCTAGGATGGGTACCTAATCACACATTCACAGATTTTAAAGCAACAGATCTTAAAGCAGCAAGGATCTCGGTGCACTCCACCTCCGTTTTTCGCCTGTTACCATCGTCCGCCTAACCTTAGTTAGGTTATAATCCTCCCCCCCCCCCCACCCCACCCCAAAAAAAAAACAAAAAACAAAAAACAAAAACGACACAATGCCATTAATATTGATAGTCATTTATTGATCATTAACATTTATTTAATTATGATTGACAGTCATTTAATTAATATTGATAATCATATAATTATCATTGAGTTACATTTAATTACCAATGATAGGCATTTAATTAATGTTGGTAGTCATTTATTGATCACAGACATTTAGTTATGGTTGATAGTTGTTAAATTAATGTTGATAGTCATATAAGCATCGTTAACAAACATTTTATTACCGCTGATAGGCATTTTATTACTGTTGATAGGTATTTAATTAATTCTGATAGTCATTTATTAATCGTTGACAATCATGTAATTATGGTTGATAGTCTTTTAATTAACATTGATAGTCATATAATTATCGTTGATAAGCATTTAATTATCTTATAAATGCTTTAGAAGATGAAGTAAATATAGTGTCATCTGATACTTACCCGACAAGAATTGGTAAGAAATAT
Source organism: Costus lasius (assembly GCA_027563935.2). Lineage (NCBI taxonomy): Eukaryota > Viridiplantae > Streptophyta > Magnoliopsida > Zingiberales > Costaceae > Costus > Costus lasius. The sequence continues at coordinate 4,109,819 of CM050447.1, read as the reverse complement.
GATTATTTTAACTGTATATTTAAACACAAGTGAGTTGGTTAATACGTTACTTTTTTTTTAAGGATGTTGAGAAATATAAATATTATATTGTCGTAAAACTGATTGTCCCTTTGTGGTTCTAATTGTTGGTATGACCTTTAATGATGAAGTTGTAGCATACAATTTTTATAATGAGTAGTCTAATAGACTGAGTTTTAGTATCAATAAATTATATCTGAAGTATACAAAAGACAATAGTTTGAAATATCTTACATTTGCTTATGGCAAACAAAGGTTAAAATAAGTACACAAAACTCTTGTGATTAAGAAACCACAAGCTAAACAAGAGCAAACTACATAAGCAGAGTTGATTTCAAAATTACAATTGATGATGTTTCAACATTATCCAAGGTTAAGATTAACCATAATCATCTAATGACTAGTGCAAAAAAAAGTCTTAATGCTTAGATCACAAAGAAAAATATAAACTTTCTAACATACTCTTATTGACCAAATGACCTAATCTGGTATCATGGCTCATCATATTTATAATTATTTTCAATTAAGGGTAGTTAATTATAAAGTTGGTTTCATAAGAGATGGTAGTACAAATTATATTCAAAAATAAAAAATGACACATTAGATAGTAAGGAAAAGAAGGTATTTTAAATTTTCTAAAAGATAGATGAGCCCAGAATCCTTCTTTCTTTTCTGCTATTGAAGCTTATAAATCATAAGAGCTTGTTATTTTTTTGGGCTGTGGTAAATCAATTATAGATTATACTTATTTTAGCGACGTTATTTGTTTTGACACTACCTTTCAAATAAATGAGTATGATATGTCATTTGCTCCAATTGTTGGTGTGAATCATCATAAACAAATGATTATATTTGGTGTTGTATTATTATATGATGAGTCCGCTGATTTTTTTATTTAATTATTTGATACATATTTGAAAACAATGTCTAGCCAGCATCTTATTACCATTTTCACAGATCAATCAGCCGCAATACTGAATGCAATTAAAATTGTGATGTTAAATAGTAAACATTGTCATTGTTTATGACATATATTCAACAATATTGCAATACATCTAAGTCATGCGATTCATGATATGTTTATATTTCTTCATGATTTGAGACATTGTGTGTATGAGTGGTATAGTGTATATAGGTTTTAGATAAAATGAAAAAATCTATTGAACAAGTAACAACTTATTAAAAATCCATGGAAGATCAATTTTTATAAATTATATACAAAATAGGTTGTGTGCTACCGTACCAAAATATTTTGTGCTAATATGAACACAACACAACGAAACGAGAGTATGAAGGCTCACTTTAAAGAATTCTTTAAGAAAAAAATATCTCTATTTGCATTTCTAGAACAATATGATAAAACACTTAGATAATTTCGTGAGAAAAAAAAAAGAAGACTTCTAGAGTAGAAGCAATACACCACCTGTTATTTTTTGACATATGTTTAAAAAAAATCTATGGTTTACACTAGAGTTATATATAAAGAGTTTGATCCGCAATATAAGTTGAGCATTGATAGCACTATTGCATTCATGACTTAGGCTGATGGTGGAATGACGTTTAAGATAACTTCTCCAAATAATGGTAAATAAGAGTTTATGGGTAAATATCTTCTTCTGTGATCGCCAACTGCACATGTAAATTGTTTGAGTGTATTGAAATTTTATATGCTCATGCTATAAAAGTTTTATCGGTTAACAATGTGAATTCAATACACTAATTATATATTACATAGGTGGACAAACTATACTAGACAAGATCATAATTCTAATATAAGTCCACCTACCATTGATAATTTTGGAGGGGCGTCAAATTACCCACCTCTAGTGCACTTTGTCTAGGATAATTTTTTGACGTACACATATTGCATAGTCAAGGGGACAATTATGTAAATCAAATGCACTATAAATAGTATTTGAAGTATAGTTTATTTTTCTTTTGCAATGTTTAGTTGGTTCAACTAATAAATATTTTCATTATTGATAACAAGATGTTGAGATTACTCTTGTCTTTGACAATTACTTGCCTATATTAAGAACTCTTTCATGAATTAGAGAATACTTGCACATGACATGACCCATACTAATGACCTAGTGCCTATATACTTGCTACTTTATAAGTTGCTGATGAACCTTGATGTCACAAGTGGCTCCTAAACCACTTCCAATTTGAGTACATTCAAATTCACATTTCTTAACGACTCTATGTGACTCAATCCATGCCTCCACATCTTGATTGAACTTAATATAAAATTTTATATTATATTCTTAAATATAGAAATTTATTTGCAACGTCTTATAATCATTCTATTCTTATATATATATATATATATATAGGATCGTTTTGATTTAAAAATCATGTACACAATAGTTTACTTCCAAACTTATGATTAAAAAAATAGCAAAAGTCACTACTATAAAAATAGCTCGAAAATATTAATTTGTTTTTATCAAGGGTAAGAGTTAATAATAAACGCCTATTCTCGGTTTAGATACTTAGCCTCTGCTCTCAATTCAAATTCAAAGTATATCCTACGGAGAGAACTTGATATCCACCAAGAAAGTATTTGTGAAAAATATATGAGAATTTATTTTCACCTATCTTTGGAAGAGGCTTTCGTAAATGGTAATAATTGTGAAATAAATACTCATTCTTCGAAGGACGAACTTGTAAAACTGATCTAGTCTAATTTTGTATGGATGGATCAACCTCTAGCAACTCATCTTCAATCCCATTTTTAACGAATTTAAAAGTAAAAGGAAGGTAGATTCAAGTCCTTTAGTTACAAGCATTTCTTATAATGATCTTTTTTAAACTACACATTTGTTTGAGAAAATACTATTTAAAAAGACCCGAGAAGTTAAATTTCACAAGGTGCCAAAAACAAGAGTCACGATAAAGTGGCCTACAACAATAGTAAAGGTCACTATATAATAAATGATTTGAATTATATGGTTGTCGTAGTTGTGGCCTTAACTCAATGGACGCTAGTTTAAAATCTAATTTATTTCATCTACTCCCTACAAAGAATGTTATTACCCTAACCAAAATGCGACTTTTCATATATCCCGTAAGAAACATGTGTCTTTGGCTTTCTTTCTATTAAATTTAGGACCTCTTTGGTCTCACTTTTAAACTACTTTTAATTAGCTTTTAAGCAAAAAATAGAAAAAAAAATATTTGGTAATAAAAAACATAAGTAGAAAAAAGCAGAAGTTAGAAAAGCTACAATTTAATGCTTTTGCAGCTTTTGCTTCTTCAAAAAATATTAATGACGGGCCAAACATGCTTAGTGGTAGCTACTCTCTGATAAATGTCCCATCTCAAATAATGACAAGTGTTTTCTTGTACATATAAAATTAGAATTCATATATGTTACACGATTCTAATGTCTCCACCACATGAACATCATGCAATATCATTTTTTTTTTTGTTTATATATATGACTCCAATTGATTCATATCAAGTGCAAAGCAATTGGCAACTCAACATCTATGTCTACTGTGGAGATGCTTCGCCTGGTAGACTTACCATTATGCATTCCTCTGGTTATGCTACTCGTGTCGGCGGCCTTCCTACTCTCAAGAAGAAGGAACCCGAAATTAAGGCTCCCACCAGGCCCACCACGCTGGCCCATTTTTGGCAACCTACTCCAAATAGGCCCTCTACCCCACAAGGACATGGCCCGCTTCTCCGCTGCCTACGGCCCGCTTGTGTACCTCCGCCTCGGCGTTGCCGACGCCATCACCACCGATGACCCCAATGTCATCCGAGAGATCCTCCTACGGCAAGACGACAACTTCGCCTCGCGGCCCTCGTTGATCTCCGCCACGTACTTGGTCTACGACAGCGGTAACATCGCATTTGCCCCGCTCGGCCCACGCTGGAAGCGGTTACGGCGAATCTGCGTTGAGCACCTACTCACCGCCAAGCGCTTCCAGTCATTCGCGGACAGCCGCGCATGGGAAGCGCGACAGCTCCTCTGCGACGTGTGCACCGAGGAGCCCTTCGAGTTGCGGAAGCTCCTTGGCGCGTTCTCCATGAACAACGTGACAAAGATGCTATTAGGGAAGAGGTTCTTTGGGCCCGAGAAAGCCGGACCGGAAGAGGCGGCGGAGTTCTTGCACATGAACGAAGAGTTGTTCCACCTTCTAGGGATGATCTACCCTGGCGATTACTTGCCCCTTTGGAGGTGGATCGATCCGTTGGTGTCCGGGTACGAGAGGAATATGCGAGAGGTGCATCGGAAAATGGACGAATTGTACCAGAAGATCCTCGAGGAACATCGTCGTGCCATGGAGAGGCGGAGGGAAGCCGGCGAGGAAATGGGGGAGGACGTAGTGATGGATTTCGTTGATGTGTTGCTTTCCTTGCCCGGCGAGGATGGCATCGGGCATCTGACTGATGGCGCAATGAAAGCTTTGATGCAGGTACAGGTTACCACTCATAGTTTTTTTTTCTAAATAAAAAGATATTTTCATAATAATTTTAATTCATCTAATTTAATTATTTAATCTAGAACAGATATTGTGAAAAGACAATTTTTTTTTCCAATGAATTATTTTAGAATTAAAGATTGAATTGAACTATAGTTTACCTTTCTTGCAAAAGCAGGATATGGTAGTAGCGGCGACGGATTCCACATCAGTGACAATTGAGTGGGCGATGACGGAAGTAATCAAGAACCCTGAAGTGATGGCAAAGGTGCAGGAGGAGCTCGATAGGGTGGTGGGCCGAGATCGGGTGGTGGAGGAGTCAGAACTTGGCAAATTGACCTACCTCCGATGCGTAGTCCGGGAGACATTTCGCTTGCATCCGACGGCGCCATTTCTGGTCCCGCACGAATCAACGCGGGCCACCAAGCTCATGGGTTTTGACATCCCTGCAAGGACGGTCGTGTTCGTCAATACACACTCGTTGGGGCAGAACACGCGCGTCTGGGGCAGTGATGTCGACGAGTTCCGACCAGAGCGGCATCTGCCGGCGGAGGGTGGGCGGGTGGAGTTCGACCATAGGGCCGACTTCAAGATCTTGCCATTTGGGTTCGGTAAGCGGCGATGTCCCGGCACATCGATGGGGGTGACGATGGTGCTACTTGCACTCGCCACGCTCTTCCATGGCTTCGACTGGTCGCCTTTTGGTGAGATGGACATGGCGGAGACCTTTGGCCTGACCATGCCCAAAGCCAAGCCGTTGGTGGCCGTGGCACGTCCGCGCTTGGCACCACATCAATACCAGGGATAAAAAAAAAACCATCTACAACTGCAAGACTACTATTATCAAGAATCGATTAATATCGCTTGGCTACTTTTTTTTAGACCAATGTGGTTGTCCTATCCTACTGCTCTAGATTGGCATATCAATTCTTTTCCTTCTCCAAAGTAGGTAAGGACTATCAACAAGCACTCAAGGAGCTAAAATGCTCAATGGCTATTCTCGTTTAAAGGAATATTGTCAAGGGAGCAACAGAAGAGACGCAGTTTATCTTGTTACCTGACTAAGCAATAGATGTTGAATGCTATAGTAAGTCGAGTTGCTTTCTGCTACTAGGGTACAAAACCACATAGCAGCCACTCAAATGTCATGTTGTGACGAGAAGTTGTTGTGCTAAACCGCACAACACTCTCATTATAACCCTGGCTGTGTTTTTATGGACAAAAAATTAGAAAAACAAAATAAATAGAATATTAAATTTAATAGTATTTTACATCTAAATTTAATATGTTTTCTATTCTATCCTTTTAATTTTCCGTCTAAAAAAACACACTACAAACACGATGCTCTAAGAATATATTCCCAAGATCCTTTTTCACAAAAGCTTCTATTTGGGGATTTCACCAGGTCTTTCTATTTGGGGATTTCACAAATGCTCTAAGAATATATTCCCAATTGTCATACTCAATTCTTCACACGTAGCTGTTATAAAAAACACAACCCCTATTTAACTGTTGTAAAAAAATTAACATATGCAGATACTAATAAATTAGTCACAATATTATAGAGAAATTTAAATGAATGTAGATTATATTTTAATTTACTTAATTTCTTTTACGCGGAGAGTATTGAATTAATTGAAATTTAATAAACATGATACCATGTGACTTTAAATATCTCGTCAAAACATTTGATTTATTTCTTTATATTAATTAATATGTGCCATCAAATATATCTTGCAATTGATGATAGATTTACGTGGCATATTTTAGGTTAGTGATTTAGTGTGCCATCAAGTATGTCATCCAAATAATGGTAGATTTATGTACCAAGCTGTGGAAAAAAAAATTTCTACAGGACCCACCTGTATAAGAAAATCAAGTAGCGGTCCTCTATAAGAAAATCAAGTAGGGTTATCTACTTACTGTTGGATACAACAAAAACATAAATCTTAAGTCAGTGCTAAAATAATTCTGCTTTAAAATTTATATTTTTACTTATCCAATGATAAACAAATCATTCTGTTCCTGATTTCTAGAAAGGCATTTTATCTAGAAAATTTTCTCCTAATACTGTGCATAAAAGTCTTTGAAAGAGTCAGGACTATCAAAAAAATATCGCCTATCTAGCACATATCCACACTTACATTCGTCGATGACAAAATTATTTTTTAAAATTATTATTTTAATAAAAATTATTATATCTAAAATTATTTTCTATCAATATTTAAAATATTCTCTTTATACAAAATTTAGTAAAAAATATTATTATTTTAATAAAAATTATTAAAATTATTATTATTAAATTTAATTTTTAATTAAAAATTCTTTATTACTATTATTTTAATTTTACTTTTTAAAATTCTTTTATTTTTTATTATTTTTAAAAATATTATTTTTTATTAAAAAAATTAATCAGCATAATAATTTAGCCAAACACCTTTTAACTTTTCCAATCCACTACTTTTCAACAAATCAACAAAACTAAAAATTTTAGCAAACCAAATGGAGCCTATATATCTCACTCCAATTGATCAAGTAATTGTGCAAAGCTATATGAAACACAACATTTACGTCTAATCAGGAGATGGTTAGTCACGTAAACATAACATTCATCTGTATTTCTTTGGCTACATGGCTCATATGGGCTTTCATGCTAGTCTGGAGATGAACCCAAAACCATGGCCCCCCACCAGGCCCACTACGCTAACCAATTTTTGGCAACCTACTCCAACTAGACCATCTCCCCCACATGGACAAGGCCCGATTCTCTGCAGCCTGCAGCTCGGCCCGCTCGTGTACCTCCGCCTTAGCGTAGGGTCGTCAACGCCGTCACCATCAATGACCGAATAAAAGTTCTAAGCGCTGTGGTCTCATCCACCATCCACATTCACTTTCGTTGTGTTCCCTCTGAGGAATGTAAAAATAGAAGGAAATCAATAGGGAAGGGAAAACAAATTAGTCAGGACTGATTATGTAGTCACGTGACCAAACTCTGTCGCGTTCCACCCTCGCGGAGCTCTCCTTCCCTCGCGTTCTGGCCTCGCCGCGTCACTCCTTCCCCTCCTCGTCAGCGCTGCCCCCCTCCTTACCTCTCCCTCCTCCCTCCTCCCTCCTCCAGTTGCCTCGCTCGCCTTTGCTGAACCTCCCATCGCCATTTCCGCCAAGCGCACCTCGCCTAGGGCTGTCCACATTTCGGTTTAAACCAAAAAACCGAACCCAACCGAACCGAAAATGTCGGTTCGGTTCGGGTTTAGTTGTTAAAATGTTGGTTCGGGTCGGGTTCGGTTCGACCAATTTAAATACAGTTCGGTTTCGGTTTTATATTATAAAAATAAGCAAAAACCGAACCGAACCGAAGTATTAAAAAAACCCTAATTTCTTATATCATTCCCGGTTCGGCGGTTCGGTTCTCATTCGCCACTTCCGCGTTCCGCCTTCCGTCCCGTTCGTGGCTTCGTGCGACTGGCGACTCCTCACTCAGCCCTTTTGTCATCTCGCCGACGCCGAGTGCTCCCGTGACATCATCGCTGACCCCTAGCAGCCGAGGCACCGAGCTCTCCTAGACCTAGTCCCTAGTCCGATAGTCCCTCCTGCTGTCACCGACTTGCCGAACTCCGAACTCGAGGCCTCCCTCCCGTGACCCCATCGACCGTCGTCTCCGAAGTCCGAGGCTCCGAGCTCTACGCCTCTAGGCCCTCTACCCTCGTCGCCGACTTTGAGCAGCCAATTGAGTCTTCAGTCAGTTGACCCAGTTCAGCCGGCAGTCGCTTCAGTCTTCACTCTTCAGAGTTCAGTCTTCAGCAATCAGCAGTTGCAATTCAACATGGTAATGTATCTAATACTTGAACTTAATGGAGATTACTAGATTAGTACGTGGTAAATGGTAATCATCCAAATTCTTAGCCGCATCTTGGTCCACTTACATAACCTTTCTTCAACACAGTTAATTTATGTATTGTACTTATTGTCAATTGCATCTTGGTGACTTGGTCCACTTACATAACCTTTCTATTAATTTTTTTAAAGGACATTTCTGAACCATCTAATGTGCCAAGTGACCCAAGTATTAACAAAAGAAGAAAAGCACTGAAACCACGAGCAGATGTTTGGAATCACTATACAAAAATAGAACAAGATAGAATATCTAAAGCACAATGTAATTATTGTGAAAATCTTTACCTTTGCAACAGTAAAACATGTGGTACTAGCACACTAAGAGGACACTTGAGTAGGTGTGTAAAATATCTAAATTTACACGGGCAAAGTAGTATGGGAGATAATAGAACACAGACTGAAATTTCCTTCAAACATAACGAGGAGGGTGGTGGAATAACATGGAAGTTTAATCAAAATTTGATTAGGAAAGCACTTGCACATATGATAATTATAGATGAACTACCGCTTAGGTTTGTTGAAAGTAAAAGTTTTAGAGACTTTTGTAGTATTGCTATACCTCGTTTTCATGTTCCTTCACGGCAAACAATCTCTAGAGATTGTTATGATATATTTGTTGAGGAAAGGCAAAGGCAAAAAAAGTTTTTACAAGACAACTGTCAACGTATTTGTATCACTACCGACACTTGGACATCGATTCAAAGAATTAATTATATGTGCATCACAGGGCATTATATTGATATGAATTGGAAATTGCATAGAATGGTTTTAAGCTTTTTTCCAATAAGTAGCCACAAAGGTGAATTAATTGGAAAAGCAATTGATAAGTGCTTACACAGTTGGGGAATCTCCAAAATTATGACTATTAATAATGCATCCTCTAATGATACTGCAATTGTATTTATTAAAAAAAGGATACGCAATTGGGATTGGGGAAGTATACTTGATGGTGATTATTTGCATGTTAGATGTGCGGCGCATATTATGAACTTAGTTGTGCAGGATGGTTTGAAGATTGCTCATTTATCAATAGTTAAAGTTCGTGAAGCTATAAGATATGTGAGACATTCTCCGTGAAGATTACAGGTTTTCAACACATGTGTTGAGCAAGAAGCAATTGGTTGCAAAACTCATGTATCTCTAAATGTATGCACAAGATGGAATTCTACTTACCTCATGTTAGAGGTAGCACAGAGATATGAAAGAGCTTTTGAGAGATTCAACAAAGAAGATCCATATTTTCAATTGGATCTCTTAGCTAATGATGCACATGGAAGGCCTTTGGAAGGTGATTGGAAAACAATACGTGATTTAGTTTCTATGCTGAAGATTTTTTATCAGTTCACATTGAATGTATCCTCTATTTTGTCTACTTCTTGCAATGTTTATGTGAATGAAATTAATGTTGTAGCAGCAACTTTAAATGAATGGGTAGATAATGTGAGCCTTGATCCTAAATTTGTTCAAATGGCTCTCAAGATGAAAGAAAAATGGGAAAAGTACTCGGGAGAACCAGAGAAATTGAACATGCTTTTATTTATGGCTGTCATTTTTTATCCACGATATAAGATTGACTATTTAAAGTTTGCATTATCAGAGATGTATGGTGTGGATAAGTTTTCACTTATATTAAGTAAGTTGAAATTGCAACTTCAGAGGATATTCAATGAGTATAAAAGCAAGATGGGTGTTAATGATTCTTCAACTGCTCCAGAAGGATCAAGTTATGTTGTGGATAAACAATCAGAGCATACTCTTACAAGAACTGAATTGAAATATATAAGATACAAGGAACATGTTGCTGGACAAGAGAAATCAGAGTTAGAAAAATATTTATGTGAAGAAGCAGAAAGTACAAAAATTGTTAATTTCGATATATTAGATTGGTGGAAAATGAATGCCATTCGATTTCCTGTTTTATCTTCGATAGTTCGGGATATTATGGCAATTCCTATCTCAACAGTGGCTTCGGAATCTGTTTTTAGTACAAGCGAGCGTGTGCTTGATCCGTTCAAGTCTTCATTATCTCCTTCAATGCTTGAAGCTTTAATTTGTTCTCAAGATTAGATTCGAGCCAATAGTTGTCGTGAAGTTGAAGAAGATATAGAAGATGCTGAAATGACAGAGAATGATAATTTATTTAATTTTTACTAAATATTAATATTGATATTGATTGCTATATTTATATTGATTGCTCAATTTCTTATATTATTCGTTACAGTGATTGCTACAATTCAATCTGCACCGAGTGTTATTGATTTACATATCTAGCTGTAAGTATTAATTTAATGGTTCTAATAAATAATTGTCAATCTTAATGTGTTATTATACACTAATCACTAATGTATTTTCTTGTTAATTGTTGATCTTAATTCTTTTTGTGTAGGAATATGGTGAATTGGGCATTTTGGACCTTTTGGTAAATGGTAAATGGTGATATCTTGTTGATCTTATTAAGCATATGTAGAAAAATGGTTTGTAATTAGACACATTTGTACTCACGTATTTTCTTGTTAGTTAATCTTATGTAGGAAAATGGTGCATTAGTGATTTGTGTCTTGGACAGTTGGACACTACACACTTGGATAGTTGGATCTCTTATATATATAGCTGTAAGTATTAATTGTTGATATTATATACTAATGTGTTTTTCTTGTTAGTTGACAGTTGACACAGTGACACTTGACAAATGTGATGTTTACTTGTTGTGATCTTATGTAGGATTATGGAATATTGGAATATGGACAGTGGACTCATACTCTCTAAGTGATCAAGTATTCAAGACTTGTGAATTACTGTATGATGTTTCAAGACTCACATGTGATATGGATATTTCAAACAGTGACCTTGCATGATGTATTAAAAATTAATGTATGATGTTTGAATGTTTTCACTCCTAACATTTGATGTGGCCCATGTGGCCCTGTGGGCATTGTGAATTACTGAATTTGTTGTGATTTGTGAAAGATATGGATGTCAATGATGAGAAAGCTTGTGCCTCCGAGGAAGATGTTGTGAAAGATATGAATGTAGATCCAAGTCTGAATCAGTAGGCATCTGGTATTTCAAATTTTCAATTTTCAAGTACTGGTTGCTTCCAATCAGATTTACTCTCAAATATCTGCAAATTATCTGAAAATTCTGCTCATATTTCTTGGTACCGAATGATGCATCTTAAGTGACTGCGAATGATGCATCTAGATTTGCAGCCTGCACCCTTTATACGCTTATACATTTGTATGAGAAGATATTAGATTTCAGTCTGGTATGGTATCTATTTGCATGTTGTTCCTTGGTACTGGCATTTTAGTTTCCGTTGCCTCTATAGAAACTGCGAGTTTGAAGAGCATTTATCTAACTACGTGTATGGAATATGTGATTTTGTTGTCTGTGTAACTGTGTTTGCATTTGTATGGTTTGCAGTTCTATACTTCTATCTTCGAAAATAAATCAGGCCATGATTTTAGTACAAGCGGTTCCATTTGAAAATTTGGTTCACTACAAATCCAAATTATCATGTTTTTAGTTCTAGAACTAGTCATAAGAATGGTACTTGACTACTGAATTTGTCCATTAAAATTTTTTTTATTGTCTTTCTTTGATCCATTAATTTGAGAATCTCACTATTATCTGCCGTTTCTACTATATTGGTATTTGGTAGTACAAATGTACAATAGAGAATGCAAATCAATAAAGTCAATATGCACATTTTTCAAATTACATAAATTAAAATTTAAATTCATTAAATTTTTAAAAGAAAACAATCAAAGTACAATTATACTGCACATCCTCTTCTCATTTAATTGTAGACTGTAGTGGTTTCTAGTTAGTATTCTTATTTACTTATTTCCCAGCCGTGAATCACGTTGTTACGTTGTTATCACTGATTCAATCACTGTGACTGCCGCAATTACGATATATATGATTATATTCCTCCCGTTTATTTGTATTTGGGTGTATTTGGGCGACAAAGGCTTCCAGCAGGGCCCACATAAACTGCGAATTGAAAGCGCTAAAGCTGGACTTTGATTTAATCGGTTTAAACCGAACCGAATAGAATATTCGGTTCAGGTTCGGTTTTTATCAAGTTCGGTTCGGGTTCGGTTCGTTGCTATCACAATCGGTTCAGTTCGGATTGGCACAAGTTCGGTTCGGTTCGGTTTGAACCGTTTGGACAGGCCTAACCTCGCCTCTCCTCTCGTCGCCAGCCTCGCCGAGTCAACCACACTTGCCTCTCGTCACCAGCGTCGCCTCCCGTGGCCGACGGCTGAGCTCGCCTCGCCTCCCATCGGCTCCGTCAGCGAGTTCGCCTTCCGTCGCCATTTCCGCCGAGCTCACCTCGCCTCTCGTCACCAACCTCGCCGAGCCAGCCAGACTTGCCGAGCATTGCCAGTGTCGCCTCCCGTGGCTGACGGTCAGCCAAACTTGCCTCCTGTCGCCTCCGTCAGCGAGTTCGCCTCCCGTCGCCATTTTCGCCGAGCTTGCCTCACCTTGCCTTGGCTTTCCACTCCGTCACCAAGCTCGCCGAGCCAGCCAGACCTGCCTCCCGTCGCCAGCGTCGCCTCCTGTGGCCGACGACCGAGCTCGCCTCGCCTCCCGTCGCCATTTTCGCCGAGCTTGCCTCACCTTGCCTTGGCTTTCCACTCCGTCACCAAGCTCGCCGAGCCAGCCAGACCTGCCTCCCGTCGCCAGCGTCGCCTCCCGTGGCCGACGACCGAGCTCGCCTCGCCTCCCGTCGCCTTCGTCAGCGAGTTCGCCTCCCAACACCAACCTTACCGAAAGCGCAGCAAGAAGAAGAAATTTTCCCAATTTCGCACGTGTTAGACTTTCCCTCTCAGCCATTCTCCTTTCCATAGCTTTCTCCCTTCCCTTGTGTTCTCCATCCGTTGTAGGAAACACAACCTTAAGTTTTAATTATTGTGCAACTTATATATGTAATTTTCCACTACTTACACTGATTTTATATCATCTATTTCCCTTTAGTACATGTGTTTTTTATTCTATCCTCTCACTTTTTCGTCAAATAAACACAGCGCAAGTGTCAAGCCCCACCTAAAAATACCCGTCCACGTAAGTGTATTCAATGGTATTCAATTTTTTTTCGCCAAACACTCGCGCATGCCGAACGCCAGGGCAAAAATCCAGGCTGCTCTCGACGTCAACGCGCACCCGCCGAAGCAGGGGAGGGGCTTGCAGCAGGGCAAACCCACTCACGTCCGCCCTTAGCCCTCGTCGATTCCTCTCCAGGAATCGGAAAACCACTCCGCTGGAGATGAAGGAGACCGGAGGTGAGGAAGGAGGTCGGAGAAGACAGCCGGAATCTGCTCACCGGAGCACACAAAGAAGACCCAATTGAAGAGGAGAGTTTCTCTGTTTATTTCCTCTCAAACAGATACCTAAAACCCCTTATTCTACTCCTTATACACGATCTACTCGCTCCCACTCTCTCCTCTTCGTCGGATCTCGTCGTCGACAAAGATCTCGCCGCCAAGAGGCCGTCACCTGGAGAAGAGAATGTTCGCCTCTATGAACGCCGGAGAGGGGAGGAGCAGCTTCCGCTCGTCGCTGCTCGTCGAAAGGGGTGCTCGCCCATCGTTCGTCGCGAGAGGAAGGGAGCTTGTCGCCTGAGGAAGGAAGAGGAAGCCGCCTCCTTTTGTCCGCTGCTGCTCTCGGCTTTAAAGGGCGAGGATGTTTCTCCCCTTGGAAAGGATCGGCTCGCCAGCCGAATCCCTTCTTTCCATCTTGAGACGTTCACAAATCTCGTCTCCGTCCGTGATCTGCCGTCATCGAAGCCGCTAAAGCAGCCCGCCTCTTCCGCCTCCATATGTGCCAACGACAGCAGCAAAGACATCTGTCGTGTCCCCACCATCGATAGCGCCCGATACCACGCCGGAGACGGCATCGAAGACCTCGGCAGCAACCGCCTCCTCCGTGTGAGTTTCACACACGACAAACTACGGATTTGGGCTTTGATCCACGTTGGCAACGTGAATTTGAGCCTCCGGCCAAGCCCATCTGCCTCTCGGCCCGGTCAATGGGAAATTAAGCCTCACACTAAGGGCATGTTTGGCCCCGCTTCCGTGCAACTTTTGCACAGAAGTCGAGATAATAAAAGCTGGAAAAGCTCCAATTTCTAGCTTTTCTAACTTTCCAGCTTTTATTATCTCGACTTCTATGCAAAAGCTGCACGGAAGTGGGGCCAAACAGGCCTTAAGTGTCACGCCCAACCATTTAGGCCCGTCCACGTAGGCAAAATTGCCTACGAATGTGTGCCCAAATTCGAAATCGCGCAGCCGAATTTGAATTTCTCCTCGTGCACGTCGATTTTGACCAACGGTGTTGACTCAATTCGCCCACCTCGAATCGAACACCACACGAGCTTCGTCTCTCTCGCGTTGGACGCCGCCTGCGTCCGGTTCTTCGTCAACGCCAGACGCCAGAGAAGCTGCCAGAAGGGATGGGAGTCGGACGTGCGGCAGAGCTGAGCAGCACCGGCTCGACCCTCAACCCACGTCGGCGCATTGCCGAAAGCTTCGTCAGGGAGATGCTGAAGGGAGAACTCAGTGAAGGTTTTCACCGCCGAAAAACCAGAAAGACCTCTCACCGGAGCCAGAGAAGATAACACAGGAAGGTAAAAGAAATTTACGTTCGATTGATCAGGTCGAACCTACATAAACCCTTACAAGTTCGCTCAGATCCGCCCGCTGGATCTCCTCTCGTTCCCGTCAACAGCGACCCTCGCCGTCGACTCACAGTCGCTCAGAAGCCTCGCATGGGGGAGGCGGAGGAAGCTCGCCACCTGCGTTCCGCCCACCTCCCCCTTTTCTTCCTTCTGGACGGAGCTGGAAGGGAGAGTGCTTGCTCGGCGTCTCTCGGAACGAGGGAAGTCGCCTTTTCTTTCCCGTTCCTCCTCTACCTCCGTTCGTCGCTCGTTCGACTTCTTAAGGAGGAAGGGGGCTTCGCCAGACATGGAAGGGAGAGAAGGCGCCAGCCAGCCTTCCATTAAGAGCTCCCGCCGATCACGCGGAGGTGTGATCCCGCATTGCCAATCGACGCGACTACTACCGTAAATTCCGCTGGCCGCATCTGAAATCCGTTCGCCGATCCTGCCGGAGAAAGGGGCGATGAAGATACCGCCAATCTCGCCCAGGTTCACTCTGGTGAGGCTGCCATCATTTCCGCCGGAACTGAAGCCGACGAAGGCGCCGCCGATCTCGCCTCATCTACGCCCGACGAGAACGACGCCTCCGCTCCGCGTCCGATTTCATCGATCAACTCCTCAATGTTGACCAGGGAGTCGGGCTTCAGCCAGGAGATTGGGTCGTGGCCCAATCCGATTCCATTCGGCCAGGTCCATACGAATTTGATCCTCACATTCTCCCCCGCCAAATCCTCGACGTCCGGCACGGGTTCGAATATTGGCGCCACCACATATCCTTCGTCGGCATCTCGCAGATGCCGGAATCTCCTTGTCGCCCTCTTTGCAACGGCATCAAAGCCCGCTGCTTGGAAAGGAGCCTCGCAGACCCCCTCATCGTCGCCCTCATGGCAACGGCATCAGAACCTCCTGTTCTGGAAAGAGGTCTCGCAGACCCCTCATCAACGTCCGCCTGACGTCGGAATCTCTCGTCACCCACCTGGTGATGGCTTTGGAGCCCGCTGCTCCGGGAAGAAGCCTTGCAAACTTCTCATCGGCATCTCGCTCACATATGTCAGAATCCTCATCACCCGCCTGGTGACGGCATCGGAGCCCACTGCTCTGGGAAGAAGTCTCGCATACCTCTCATCGGCATCTCGCTCGCAGATGTCGGAATCCTCATCACCCACCTGGTGACGGCATCGGAGCCCGCTGCTCCAGGGAAGAGATATGGTAGACCTCTCGTCGTCGCCCACCCGGCGACAACATAAGAGCTTTCTACTCTGGAAAGGGACAGTGGACGCTCACGTCGTCTGTCTCTGTTGATGCGCCGCTTGCGCACCTGCTACCTGCCCAGGTAGTGTCGTCATCTCCTCCGTTTGGGAACAACTCCTTGTTCCTCAATTCCGGTCAAGTCGATACCTCCTCGACTTGAGTCAGTCCATCACTATCTTCGCCGGAAACCCCACTCTGATACCACGGTCATGCCCAACCATTTAGGCCCGTCCACGTAGGCAAAATTGCCTACGAATGTGTGCCCAAATTCGACATTGCGCAGCCGAATCCGAATTTCTCCTCGCGCACGTTAATTTTGACCAATGGCGTTGACTCGATTCACTCACCTCCAATCGAATGCCACGCGAGCTTCGTCTCTCTCCCGCGTTGGACGCCGCCTGCGTCCGATTCTTTGTCGATGCCAGACGCCGGAGAAGCTGCCGGAAGGGACGGGAGTCGGACATGCAGCAGAGCTAAGTAGCACTGGCTCGGCCCTCAGCCCACGTTGGTGCATTGCCGGAAGCCTTCGTCGGGGAGATGGTGAAGGGAGAACTCGGTGAAGGTTTTCGCCGCCAGAAAATCAGAAAGACCTCTCACCGGAGCCGGAGAAGATAACACAGGAAGGTAAGGGAAATTTACGTTCGATTGATCAGGTCGAACCTACATAAACCCTTACAAGTTCACTCAGATCCACCCGCCAGATCTCCTCTCGTTCCCATCGACGGCAACCCTCGCCGTCGACTCACAGTCGCTCAGAAGCCTCGCATGGGAGAGGCGGAGGAAGCTTGCCACCTACGTTCCACCCGCCTCCCCCTCTTCTTCCTTCTGGACAGAGCTGGAAGGGAGAGTGCTTGCTCGGTGTCTCTCGGAACAGGGGAAGTCGCCTTTTCTTTCCTGTTCCTCCTCTACCTCCGTTCATCACTCGCTCGGCTTCTTAAGGAGGAAGGGGGCTTCGCCGGACCTGGAAGGGAGAGAAGGCATCAGCCGGCCTTCCATCTAGAGCTCCCGCCAATCATGCGGAGGCGTGATCCCGCATCGCCAATCGACGTGATTGCCGTCATAAATTCCGCTGACCGCGTCCGAAATCCGTCCGCCGATCCTAGAAAGGGGCGAGGAAGACGCCGCCAATCTCGCCTAGGTTCGCTCCGATAAGGCTGCCGCCATTTCCGCCGGCACTGAAGCCGATGAAGGCGCCGCCGATCTCGCCTCATCTGCGCCCGACGAGAACAACGCCTCCCCTCCGCGTCCGATTTCATCGATCAACTCCTCGATGTTGACCAGGGAGTCAGACTTCAGCCAGGAGATTGGGCCGTGGCCCAATCCGATTCCATTCGGCCAGGTCCATACGGATTTGATCCTCACGCTAAGCATGATTGCCAAATTTACAAATCTCAAACAACTTTGTATAAAGAATCTAGGTCCCAAAATACCCACACTGAACCCTCGTGACAATAAACTAAAAGTTTGGTTTGATTTGTTTACACCTATAAATGTAACGGCTAAAGTCTTAATCTAGACATAGATGACGCAATAAACTATAGCCATATATCTCCAACTAGTGTGGTAGAGTTACCTCTAGAGTCTAAGTCAATTGTACCCCAAGGAAACCATCTTAGAAGACCTATTAGAAGATTTTGTTGAACTTATACCTATCGACAAATACAATTCCAATTCTATTCTATCTTTAGCCTATTTATGCGCCATTAGGTAGAGGCTTACCATTTTTCCCCCAGTCTATGTATAGTGATTTAGAGGGACAAGACCTTGTTATCTTGTCTAATGAAGATGTGGATAATTTGTTCTGGTTTCAAGAAACGTCATTGTTTCTATTACTAAGTTCGTTTGTAAATCGGCAATGATGTTGATAAAAGGCAGAGTTCAAATTTGTGGAAACTCATATGGAAACGGTGCGATCCAAAGAACTAAATACTTTACAAGGCTTGATGCTAATCATGAGTTAATGGCTAATGAATTTACAATGGAAAGGAATTGTTAATTTTGTAACAATGAAATAGAAAATGCAACGCATGTATTGAGAGACTAGAGGGTAACAAAGATTCATGGCAAAAAAAAACATTTCCACAGAAGCTGGAAAAGTAAGTTCTTTCAGCAGGATCTAAGTAACTAACTGATACAAAATTTAATTGAAAAAACTACAAATTTGAATGTCTTTATTTGGATCCAGGTGCTTGATGTTTGTTGTTGGCTTCTACAGAGTTGGATGAACAAAAGCTTGTTTATGAAGGATTTCATAGAGCTTGTTTATGAAGGATTTCATAGAGCCAGTATGTAGTTCCTATATGATAGTTTGTTGAAAGCTTATCTGTTAGCCAAGGGTTGCAATTTATTCAATGTTCCAATTCAAAACTGGCCCACGAATAGAGATGGTGCCCGCCAGCATCGACTGGACAAAAGCAAACGTGCTTCAGTTGATACATTATATGGTCAATCAGTAACTGGGATGGCTGGAAATAATGATAGTGAATGATGTTGTGACTTGTGAGTTTACCAAATATATTGGCAATCTTTTCTCTTGTTTACTTTGAGGGAAAGGGAAAAGATGAATTCTAACATTTTCTTTTAGGCGGACGAATTTGAAGGAAAGGGGAAGGTCGATTTTAGATCCGCCCAAATCCGGCGGATTGCTACAGTCCCATACCTCGCTCATTGTCGCCACTACCTTGCCACATGTCATCTCCCGCTCGTCATCGATGTAGCCTCTCCTGCTCGCCACCGCCGCCACCTCCTCCCTACTTGCCCCCCTCCAGTCATCGCCTTGCCCGTTGGCACCTCTCCTCTCACCACACCGCCCTCTCACCTCGCTGACCTCACCTCACCACCGCTCGCATGTTGACCTCGCCGGCCGCCACTTGCCCGCTGCCTCCCTCTCTCTCTCCTGACCTAGACACATAACTTTCAAGTGTCCATCATTACCTTCCCTTGTTTTTTCCTTTCCTTCTTTGTTTCCCTTCCCTCTATCATTCCATCCGTCCAAGTAAACAGGGCATTAGTTGTTATTGTAGAATTTTAGGTGATTTTGACAGTTTAGCAATGGCAAGATACATGAAGTGGAGGAAGGTCATAATTGTAAATAGACTATAGATTAGTTTCTTGATAATGCTAGGAGGAAAATGTGAGTTTGAACTACAAACTTGATGAGGAGAATAAGCAAATCGATGAGAAAGCTTGGGTGATTAAGCTGAAATATAACAGTAGAAATCCCTAAACTTGCGCAGGCTTCATAGAAAGGGGAAAATAATTTTTAGTTCCTATAGTAATGTATTACCTCAACAGTTTAGGTCTTATGGAGAAGGGAAGAGGTGCGTCCCATCTTTACCCCGCCTGTCTTTAGTCGTAATAAAAACCCTTTTGATAAAGAAATGAAAATGTAACATCGTGGATGATCCCTCCTTCCGTAACCTAGCGGATAAAATCAATAGATGAACTGAGTCAAGTATCTTCCTGAATGTGATAGAAAAGGAAACCCAATGTTCAAACTTCAATGCATTGTTTTATATGCGTCATACTTGTGTTTCTCCTTGTGCAGGTCACATAGATCATTTACTGATCCATTGAAGAAAATTTTGATCTCATCAAATCAGTTCCATGCCGTGCGCAAAATCCTCAGAACATATAAATCTGTACAATGAATCATTCTATCCTCAGTCTGACGAAGTATCAGAATCTGCGTTTTGCCAGCCACTGCAAGCAGCTATGAGGGAATTGATGTTTCAGATTCAATCAATTTATCCAATCATTGCCACCAGGATATTGACTTGTCCTTCTCCATGTGCAGTGACAGATACCCTAGCCACTCATATATCAGCTCAGATTGGGGATGTGAGTCATCCTTCACAAAGAACTGGTGAATTATCTTATCTATCTCAATCCAGCTGCAACCAGGGTTCTTCTTCAGTCCCCTCTCCTTTATACTAGAACGGACCTTGCGAACATCATCCCATCGTCCAACTGATGCAAACATGTTCGCTAGAGTTATATATGCAGAATGATTGTCTGGATCTTTCTCAATGAGAAGCCTGGCAATTTCTTCTCCAAGATCTAAGTGTCTATGCAAATAGCAAGCTGATAGCAAAGTGCCCAATAAATCTGAGTTGGTACTTAGTTCTGGCGCATTCTTCAGCATAGTATAGGCTTCACTTAGCTGACCTGAGCGTCCCAGGAGATCTATTAAGCAGGAGTAATGCTCTATTTGTGGTTTGATTCCATATCGATATGACATTTCGGCAAAATAATAACGACCTTCATCAACCAGTCCACCATGGTTGCAAGCAGTGAGTACGGCGAGAAACGTAACATTATCCGGTTTTGCTTCTGCATTCTGCATTTCCTGGAAGAGCTCCAGAGACTCAGCTGCCTGGCCATGGGAGGCATAGGCCATGATAATGGAAGTCCATGACAATATATCCTTTGTAGCTAACTTGTTAAAAACAGCTCTTGCTTCTTTGATCGCACCACATTTTGCATACATATCAAAAAGAGCGCATGCGACTGCCTCGTTGTTATCCAAACCAACGTCTTGAATTTGCATATGGATTGCTTTTCCCTGCTCCAGAGCTGCTAGTTGAGCACAAGCAGGAAGAATACTAGTAAAGGTAATAGCGTCCGGCCTAACATCATAGGTATCCATCGCGCAGAAGAGTTCTAGAGCTCTAAAGTAGCTGCCAGCATTCACATAGCCTGACATCATCACATTCCACAAGACCACATTCGATTTTGGCATCTTCTCGAAGATAAATTCTGCTTGCTGAACCATTCCACTCTTGAAATAGAAATCTACAAATGAACAGGCAACATAAAGATCAACCTCTACACAGTTTCGAACTATATAGCCATGAATGCACCTTCCATGCCGCAAATTGGAGCTGCGAGAGCAAGCCATTAACAGGCAACTAATGGTTGTTGAGGTGGGTTTAACATCATCCGCTATCATCCTTGAAAAGAGAACCAAACATGAATAGCTATGCCCAGCAGAAGAATACCCACCAATGATCGAGTTCCAGGAAACCACACTTCTATTTGGAATTTGCTCAAACACCTCTGTGGCGCTCTCCAAGCACCCACATTTAGCATACATGTCCACGATGGCAGAACTGATGAACGCGTCCAACTCCAATCCCTTCTCCACCAGCTCTTTGTGCATCTTCCTCCCCATTTCCAAATTTTCAAGCCGAGCACAGGCGGAGAAAGCGGTCGTGTACGTCACTGAGTCGGGATCAAAACCACGCCTTTTCATCTCCTCGAACAGCTCCAAAGCTTTGGACGACTTCCCGCACTGATAGTAGCACGACATGACCGTATTCCAGCACGCTGCATCCTTCTGGGGCATTTCGTCGAACATCTGGATCGCGGACGCGAAGTCATTGCATTTCGCGTACATGTAAACCAAAGCGCTGGCAACAACGATGTCGCCCTCAAAACCGGACTTGAGCAGGCCAGCGTGGATGATCTCGCCAGTTTTCGCATCCCCCAGTCCGGCGCACGCCTTGAGGACGCTAGGGTATGTAAAGGCGTCGGGCTTGATGCAGGGGGAGAGGAGGAGGAGCTTGCGAAAGAGGCCGAGGGCTTGAGCGTGAAGCTGGCGCTTGGAGCAAGCGGAGAGGAAGGCGTTCCATGGGGTGACGTCATCGGAGATGTTAGAGTCGAGGACTTGGAGTGCGGGGTGAAGGAGGTGGAAGGAGAGGTAGAAGCCGATGAGCGCTCGGCAGAGAATCGGGTTGGCGTGGAGGCCGAGAGAGATGGATTTGGCGTGGGCGAGCTTGCCCAAGGCTAAGGAATTGGCGGCGGCGGCGGCGTTGCTGCTCCGAGTGAGAGATTTGAGGAGGTATGTGAGCTTCTGAAAGTTCATGGAAAGGGAAAACGTCGCCAATTCCCGCGCCCGGATTCCAGCGACGCTAGATGAGGGGAGAAATCGGGGAACATTTCAGTTGGCCCCAAAATTTATCCATATTTTCAATTTGGCCCCGAACTCTTAAAATCATTTTATCATGTTTGTGATTAATAATAAGAAAATAGTGATGGATAAAGATGAACAATAAAAATAAATAAATAGATATTCTACTCACTAAAAAGTATTTCTAATATTGATGTTCATATAATTAGAAATGACAACGGGTGGATAGGGTCGGTTTTACTAAACCTAACCTGATTTCTCATTCTTAAATTCATTTTTTATCATGATTATAAATCTAACGGGATTACAAAACTATATTTTTGATATTTTTTATCATGATTCTAAATTTAGAAATTTTATTTTCTTATATAAATAAAAATAATTTGATAAAATTATATTTTAGAGCGATTTGGGTTTGGATTCCAAAATACTGACCCAACCGTATCCCTTTTTAGTGAAGACTCAGGATTGGTTCGATGACTCGAAACCTAATCAACTCGAATTTTTTCTATCAACGACCATCAAAGAGGATGAGTTTGAATTTTTTTTTACAACCCCATATATAATTTAAAATTTAATTTATGAAAAAAACTAGTACATGCTTCATGTAAAATAAGTTGGACAAAATCATGAGTGAACCTACAAATAATAACGGGTCGGATATAAGATTTTTTTACCGATAATGTGAGGCAGGATAAAATAGTATCCAATGAGAGCAAACATTATAAGGATTCAATGAAAAATTAAGATATTTCTAGAAAATTTAAATTTATCTATTTATTTATTTATTCAATGGAATCAAATTGACTAATTTTTATCACGTAAACGCCATATCAATCAATTAAATTTAACTTACCCATGTTTTGTTTTATTAAATGTGTTTTGAATTTATTTTATTCTAAATATTAAATATATTAAAGTTTTAGATGTTTCTCTTATATTTAATCTTTATTAATTGAAATATAAAAAAGAAATCCAGGCGAAATTTCTTTCCTTTGATCGATCAGTTTCCTTTTCCATCCATGCAAGACGGATCCGAGATTTGCAAATGGTGGATAGAATCCGACTGCCTTATCCCCTTAGCTCATTCCAACTTCGCTCAGGAACGGGTCGGACCCATTTTTTCATACCCGTCTGATCCGGATCTCTCCTATACTCCAATAACCTTCTTGAGTCAAATGCAAACAGTCCTGTTTCTACTTTCTAGCCAAAATCTTATGAATGGATCCAATAGCTATTTGCATCTAGATCCGTTCGACTAAAATTAAACCCGGCCCAACTTGGATCTATTGCGAAACCTGACCCGCTTGCGTTTGTGATTCTAATCAGACCAGACGCGAAATAAGCAAGCAGCTCGTCTCGGTTGCAGGTCGCATCCGATAATAAATAGTCCGCCGCGTCGTCCATTCCCCCAGCACCGTAAACCAAATCGCCATCCCTGCCCCCATCCCCTTCTCCACCGTCGCCGGCGATCGATCTCCTTTTCCGTCCCTCCGACGCTCCGCGCCTTGTTTTGCCACCGTATCTATGGCGGAGGATCTCGTCGGCGCGGGCGGCGCCGCACCCGATCCAGACGGTCCCGATGGCGTCCGCATGACCTGGAATAACTGGCCCCGCTCTAAGGTAGAGGCTAGCAAGTGCGTCGTCCCCATCGCCGCCTCTATTGCTCCAATCCGTGCTTCTCCCTCCCTCGTCGTGCTCCCCTACCACCCTCTCCGCTGCAAGCCGCCCTGTTTCGCCGTGCTTAACCCCTTCGCCCGCGTCGACTTCGCCGCCAAGATCTGGATCTGTCCCCTCTGTTTCACTCGCAACCAATTTCCCATGCACTACGCTGGAATCAGCGAGACTAACGTTCCCGGCGAACTATACAATGAATGCACAACGGTCGAGTATGCTCCACCACCCCTCGATCAGTCATCCTCCCCCTCGCCCCTCGCACCTCCGCCCCCAATATTTCTATTCGTTATTGACACCTGCATCATCGAGGAAGAGCTTGGATTCCTCAAGTCGGCCATGCGCCGGGCCATCGGTCTGCTCCCTGACAATGCTCTCGTTGGACTTGTCACCTTCGGTACCCAGGTCCACCTCTACGAGCTAGGGTTTCCGGATGTGTCCAAGATCTATGTGTTCAGAGGGACCAAGGAAATCACGAAAGATCAGATCTTGGATCAGCTCGGGCTCTCTGCGCCTGGTGTCCGGCACGGTGCCGCTGCTGGAGCACCAGGATATCCCAAACAACCTCAGGCCAATGGATTTCGTCCAGCTGGATCAGTAAATAGATTCCTTCTCCCGGCGGCAGAATGTGAATATGCTCTCAATTCCGTGAGATCTTCGCGCCACATTCCTGAATTTATGAACGATCCCTATCTCAGCTTCTCCTCTTACAAGTTGAAAATTGATTTGTTCTGTGACAGTTGCTGGATGAGCTTCAGACGGATCAATGGCCTGTTACAGCGGGAAATCGTGCTCTACGATGCACAGGGGTTGCCCTAAGTGTTGCTTCCGGCTTGCTTGGAGCATGTATGCCAGGTACCGGAGCTCGCATCATAGCCTTAGTCGGAGGACCGTGTACGCAGGGCCCTGGAATGGTAAAGATGCCTTCTCTCTTTCATGCGTTTTTCATAAAATTTTGTGTTGCCTTTGTCATTAAATTGCTGCATGTATATCCTCGTAACACTTTAGTGGTGCGTATACATTGATAGTTTAAAAATGTTTTAATTTTTAATAAACGTATCAAACTAATCCCCATGACTAAAGAATTCAGTCTTTACATTTGGTGGAATGCTTTACATTTGTTGCCTGTAATTGCCGTTATGAATAACTAGTTCTTATATCGATCAAAAATATTCTGTTCAAAAAAGATTCATACTTGAATCCTGTGATTCTGTAAAAACAGTCAATAATTTAATAATGATGTTTGAGGCCAGAGAGCATCCAGGTCAATGCCATGCTTTCTGATTTCCTTTAGAGAGCATAGTTCGATGCATTTTAATTTTCTTCATATTTCATCTTGCCTTTCCTTGGATCCTCAATATTTTTGTCCGTAAAATATCATTTTCATTCTTCTTTAACTCCAATTTATTTTTAATATACAGATTGTTTCGAAAGATCTGTCAGAGCCAGTGCGCTCTCATAAGGATCTTGATAAAGATGCAGCTCCGCATTTCCACAAGGCTGCTAAGTTCTATGATGGTTTATCCAAACAGCTAGTCAACCAGGGCCATGTATTGGACTTGTTTGCATCTGCGCTTGATCAGGTTTGCCTCATCTCTAGTTATATTGGCAATTGGATCTCTGTTCAGTCTGGTTACCTGCAAAACTAAGACAGTTATCTAATTATAATGCCATTTCTGAACGTTTAAACATTTGACCAGTATGAGCTGAGAGAGTGGACTCTTATCTGGAGAGGCTTATCTATTCTTCGGATTGTATATTCTCATATATTCTCATGCATCCCCAGGTGTGAGATTCTCATTGCTAGTGATACTGTCTAGTGCCACTCAAGGTTTGAAGAATCGTTCTGGTGGCTCGCCGGACCGAGCCACCGGACCGGTACCGTACCAGCAAACCGGCGAAAAACCGGCGGCAGAGGGAGAGCGGCGAAAGAGAGTGAGTGGCAGCGAAAGAGGGTGACGGCAGCAGAAGCTTTGTTCGAAGCTTCCGCCGCCGCCGCCTGCAGAGCCGCCCGCTGTCGCCTCGCCGCCTGCAACTGCTGCCCGCTTGCTCCAAGTGTGTCCGGTGCCGGCCCCTCACCGGACCGGTACAAACCGAAGGTACCGACCGGTTTCGGACCGGTACCTCAAACACTGGTGCTACTAAGTTTTTAAATCGTTACTTATTGCATTATCTAGGTCGGTAGCTCTTGAGATATGCAAATTTGCTAAATAACTATTACAGACAATAGTAATTTGAATTCAACATTAACAATAACTTACCATGCATGCATAGAAAAAGGATAAGAGTTAGCTATTTAAAAAAACCACTCAATTGGTTTATTGCCTCCACCCACTCTTGTAGTAAATGGCCCATAACTATCTTTGTTTTTGTATGACATAAAATTGAATTGATGTGGCCTTTAACTTTGCTTTTAACCACACTTCAGTTGTAAAACCCTTTGTCACCTCTAGCTCAAAGGGCTCACAGTATTCGGGAGGTTGAAGTTCATTACTTGGAAATTTCACACTTGCCTATGATTGTGTTTAGGCAAGAGATATGAGTTGTCCAATTCAAAATTATTTGGTAAAATTTTCGTAGGGAAAAAACTATAGTCGAGTCACTTGATGCATTAGCTAAAAATGGGAGTTCACTAATTGCAACAAAAGAGTAATTTGATTTGTGCATGACTGATCATGTACCATGTGTGCGAAGAAAATATAATAAATTGTTAATGTCTAGATCTCTTATGCATATCTGTACTGAACTTATATGATCTTTTCTAAGATTTGCAATATTCTAGCTCATTATGCTAGTAGTTATGTTATCTAACGGTTGGCTGTAGCATTGTTGATAATCCACGTGACTTGATACATCACTGATGACTTGTATAGTCATTCACAAGGCTGTTTTTGCATTGACAGCAATTTTTTATAATGAGGTGTGTAATATCCCAGTTTAGTCCACATTGGAATTGGGAGAAAAGATTATATAGTATTTAAGGCTTAGTGGGCTTGCTATTATTAATTTGGGCTTAAACATTTTAATAAATTGGGTCATGTAGTTATTCTGGCTTACCAAGTTAATAAATAGTTTGCTTACTAAGCATGGTTATAATAAATGGTATCAGAGCAAAACTTAGTCCTAAGCATGGTGAGATTTTAATAGGAAAAGGCTACCGAGGATGGTGGAGCCGCCATTGGGATGACCCCATATGCTGCCGACTAAGGGATGGTGGGCTTGACGAGAACGTCAAGTCTTAAGTGGGGGAGATTGTAATATCCCAGTATAGTTCCACATTGGAAGCGGGAGAAAAGATTATATGGTGGCTTGATGACGAGGACGTCAAGTCTTAAGTTGGGGAGACTGTAATACCCCGAGTTTAGTCCCACGTTGCAAGTGGAAGAAACAATTTTATGGTATATAAGGCTTAGTGAGTTTGCTATTGTTAACTTGAGCTTAAGCATTTTAATAGATTGAGCCACGTTGCAAATCGACTCACCAAGTTAATAAATAGTTTGCTTACTAAATGGGTTGTAACAAATGGTATCAAAGGAAAATCTAAGCACGGTGAGAGGCCAAGAGGAAAGGACTATCGAGGATGGTGGAGCCGCCATTGAGCTGACCTCATATGCTGCTGACTAAGGGATGTGGGCTTGACGAGGACGTCAAGTCTTAAGTGGGGGAGATTGTAATACTTTGAGTTTAGTCCCACATTACAAGTGAGAGAAACCATTGTATATTATATAAGGCTTAGTAGGCTTGCTATTAACTTGGGCTTAAGCATTTTAATAGATTGAGCCACGTTGCAAATCGGCTCACCAAGTTAATAAATAGTTTGCTTACTAAGTAAGGTCATAGCAAATGGTATCAGAGCAAAACTTAGTCCTAACTCCTAAGCATGGTGAGATTCTAATAGGAAAAGACTACCGAGGATGGTGGAGCTGCCATTGGGATGACCTCACATGCTGCCGACTAAGGGATATTAGGCTTGACGAGGACGTCAAGTCTTAAGTGGGAGAGATTGTAATATCCCAGTATAGTCCCACATTGGAAGTGAGAGAAAAGATTATATGGTGGCTTGATGAGAGCGTCAAGTCTTAAGTTGGAGAGAGTGTAATATCCTGAGTTTAGTCCCACGTTGCAAGTGGGAGAAACCATTTTATGGTATATAAGGCTTAGTGGGTTTGTTATTGTTAACTTGGGCTTGAGCATTTTAATAGATTGAGCCACGTTGCAAATCGGCTCACCAAGTTAATAAATAGTTTGCTTACTAAGCTGGTTGTAACAAATGGTATTAGAGGAAAACTTAGTCCTAAGCATGGTGAGAGGCCAATAGAAAAGAGCTACCGAGGATGGTGGAGCCGCCATTGAGCTGACCTCACATGTTGCTGACTAAAGGATGTGGGCTTGACGTGGACGTCAAGTTTTAAATGGGGGAGATTGTAATACTCTGAGTTTAGTCCCACATTGCAAGCGGGAAAAACCATTGTATAATATATAAGGCTTAGTGTGTTTGCTATTATTAACTTGGGCTTAAGGACTTTAATAGATTGAGCCACGTTGCAAATCGGCTCACCAAATTAATAAATAGTTTGCTTACTAAGCGGGTCGTAACAGATGGTAGAGCAATACTTAGTCCTACGCATGATGAGATTCTAATAGAAAAGGGCTACCGAGAATGGTGGAGCCGCCATTGGGATGACCTCACATACTGCCGACTAAGTTAATAAATAGTTTGACGGGGACATCAAGTCTTAAACGGGGGAAATTGTAATATCCCAGTTTAGTCTGAGAAAAGATTATATGATATATAAGGCTTAGTGGGCTTGCTATTGTTAATTTGGGCTTAAGCATTTTAATAAATTGAGCCATGTTGCTATTCCAGCTCACCAAGTTGCCAAATAACATTTTTTTAAAGTATTTATCTTTTTGAAACAACACTTCCTTTCACAGCACAACAGCCCCAAATAGACCCAGTTGTATCCTATAAAAAAAAAAGCCTAAGAATACCAAGCAGAGCATGCGAGGGCTTGAAGAAAAGAAGCGCCTCTTTTTTTATCAGCATAGCGCCTCTTTTTTTATCAGCATGGCTAAGACTTCTACTTTAAGAGTTCTTAACTTAAGAGAACCTATTAGTCTGATTGAGTTCTTCTTAACTTTAAGAGAACATATTTTCCGTATGGAACAATCTGTAAGAGTTCTACTTTTATACATTTTACTAAAGGTACCTGTTTTCTGTTCTTGTTAAATGCTAATATCGTTTTGTCAATTGTTAGTAAACTTCTCCGATCATTATTTTTTTGAATGCTAAAAGAGGTAAAAGTGGTGGCCACCTCCCCAAACTTTGTCTTCATTTTTTTGCTAATGTAATGCAGGTAGGGGTTGCTGAGATGAAAGTTACAGTCGAAAGAACAGGTGGGCTTGTCGTTCTTGCTGAAAGTTTTGGGCACCCAGTTTTTAAAGACTCCTTCAAACGAATTTTCCAAGATGGCGAACAGTCTCTTGGCCTTTCCTTTAAGTAATTTTCTTGCATTGTTCATCTATTTATAGTAATTATTTGATGTATAATGTAATTGAAGCAGTATTATCAAGGTGTTGATTTCAAATCTTCAATTAGTAGCCAAGTGATATAAATGCCACAGCTAAAACATTGTGTAAGTTGCAAACAATCTCTAGAAAAAAATAAAAATTTCTTGAAAATTTTAAATTTATTCTGTTAAAGTATTCTTGAAGATGTACAATGTAATTATATAAACTTTTAAGGAAATCTCAAATCCTTCAGCTTGGCATCGTAGTTTACCTTTTCTGGTTTTGAGTCCTCTGAGAAATATTAATTACACTCACAGAGTAGTAGTTAAATTTGTTGACAGCTGAAATTTAAAAAAATGACTTTCTTCAGACATGAAAATGGAACTTGTTAGTTGTTTCTGATATTTAGAAATGAAGCCATTAAATTTTCTTTTGTAAATTACTTTAGTCTTTTAATCATTATGCTTTTCTATCTTCTGTTAAACTCAAACTCATATTTACCTTTCACATTGAACAAAACCTAGGATAGTAGAATTGCATGGAAATTAGTATAGAGATAACTACAATAACAAACTTAGATGTAGTTTTTAACAACTTCCAATTCATCACCTGTCTTGGTTGTCTCTTTCATTTTGTTTTACTCTCTTACTCTGTTATCTTCATGTGACATTAGTTATTATAATTGTTAATTCTAGTGGCACACTTGAGATCAATTGCTCGAAGGATATCAAAGTTCAGGGGATTATTGGACCATGCACATCGTTAGAGAAGGTTGTTTTAATATCAATGCTCCTTATTGGTACAAAATATATAAATATATTGCTTCTTTTGTTTATAAAATTTAAATACCTTTGTTTAAGTACATTTCTGAATGCTGTAACATTTGCAGAAGGGAGCTCTTTGTGCTGATTCTGTTGTAGGCCAAGGAAATACAACTTCATGGAAGATGTGTGGCCTTGATAGGACTACTTGTTTATCTGTATTCTTTGAGATCTCACCAAGTGAGCGGTCAAATCAATCTGGAATTCCTAACCCGCAGTTATATATACAATTTTTGACAAAGTATGTTATTTTGATTGGATATACATCTTCATTTATTACCATAAAAATAGACCTTATTGATTGGATGTACATCTTTTACATGTAGCTATCAAGGCCCTGAAGGTCATATGAGGTTGCGGGTTACAACTGTCACCAGAAGATGGGTGGATGGTTCTAACACTGAGGTTGGTTTGAAAATCTTAGCTTACAAATTATTTATGCAAAGATACAAAGACTTCATTATCGAGCAATTGATATTTGATTGGTGATGCATGCATCTTATATCCGAGTGGCAAATTTTGAAGCTATATTATAAAAAAATTGATGCATAGTTCATGGATTGGCAATTTATGATAAATTTACAATTTTATATATGTATGTGGTTGTTTCTATGTGAGCTTTTTGGTAGTAGAATTTATTTTAGTTTGTCCTTTTATGTTTCTTATCCTATTTGGTTGGATAATCATCACTATCATGTCTTAGTGAATCATTTGACCCCCTTCATCATATAGTTTGGGGTTGTTCAGTTACGTGTTTTCAAGATGCAATTTAGAACTAGACGTGTATGTTACAAAACAGGATGTTCATATGCCTTATTTTATGTTCCTTACTGTGCTGCTTTATTATATATAAAATTTACTCCAGTTTCTTGTTGCATCGTGTATGTAACGTAGATCTAAGCCTGCGCAATCAACAGATTATTATTTGTTATTACAATAACAACATATAGATTTTAGATTGTTACTTATTATTATAATAAAAATTTATAGATTTTCAAGAAGTTTAGAAGTATGTGTCAATTTGTAGGAGCTATAATTCATATTTGTTGAAGTACAGTCATACAGGAGATATTTTGCATATTCCAAACTTAAAGAGTCCAATTAGCAATCAAGAATGCAGTCTACATTTGGAGAACTCTAATAATATATGCCCCCCATTTACATCTTTTAATAATAAGGCAATTTAAAACTTAAGAATCTTCATAGTTAACATGCAAATAGATTATTTGAGACAATTAAAATTTTCTTGTGTATGAATGCAAAAAAAATTACAAAAATATATGGTTACTTTGTAAATTTTCAAACTCAGGGTTCAATTTGTGAAAACCTAACTATACATGCTTGGGGGCCAATTTTAGTTCTTGTTAATATAAGTAAATCGATAATAACCAGATTTCAGAAAATTTATATTATGCTATGCGTGATATTTTATGGCTACTTTGTATTTTTTAAAGTTGGGACTTAAAGGTGTAATTTGTAAAGAAACTTGAAGATTTAAAATTCTATAGGCTAAATTTCTTTGTTTAGATAAATGTCAACTTATAAATGTTCTGATTGTACATGGGCTATTTGTATTCTTAGAGTATATCTGCTAATTCAAAGATTTGAAGAATCTACATAATCTAAAAATAGGAGGGTGCTTAAGTGCAGTATGCTAGATGGACACACCATACTATATATGGCTGCTGCCAGATGACATCTCAAATATCCAAAAGCAACTAACATATCAAAAAAGTAGCATATTGGCCACAAAAGAATTTTCACTAAAACTCCTTTTTCTTTACCATATGTAGATACGTGTACTTTTCTGAATTTTGACTTTGATTTATACAGGAATTGGTTGAAGGATTTGATCAAGAAACAGCAGCAGTTATTTTGGCAAGATACGTTTCCTTGAAAATGGAAATGGAGGTCAGATATGTAAACTTACATAGATGCATCTCAATGTTTTTGGTCGTGATTCCCCAGTTCTGTTACTTGGCTGTCATTGAAATTATGAGAGAACTATGACAAATAATTTTCCAGCTTTTAATTAGTCTGCTTTGTATGCATAAGTACCTGTTGCTCCTTGTTAAAGTTCTTATTGTATCTCCACTTTTTCAATTACTCGGACTTCTTTTCTGCCACCTATTAAAGATTGACCTG
Organism: Costus lasius; assembly: GCA_027563935.2. Lineage (NCBI taxonomy): Eukaryota > Viridiplantae > Streptophyta > Magnoliopsida > Zingiberales > Costaceae > Costus > Costus lasius. The sequence goes on along the minus strand of CM050447.1, from coordinate 4,077,497 downwards.
TTGTGGACGGACGAGGTTCTCCTTGATACGTTCAGGAAGCTAGCATGCTAGCATATATCAGAGAGAGCCTTATCCATCCATAATGGGTTTACCTTCTTTTTTATGATTTTCACTTCTTTTGACTTGGACGACGATATGTGTTCAGCAAGCTAGCATGGCAGCATATTATGGTTACTTTGTTTTGGGACTTGATCTTTTAAGAATTTAATTTCTTCAATATTCAGGAAGATTTTGATGCAACAAGATGGCTGGATAGATCCCTTATACGGCTTTGCTCAAGATTTGGCGATTATCGAAAAGATGATCCTGCTTCGTTTACATTAAATCCAAATTTCTCAATATTTCCACAGTTCATGTTCAACTTGAGGCGCTCTCAGTTTGTACAGGTACTTTCTTGGCTTATAATCAGAACTTCAAATTTGGTTATTTTTGAAAGTTTTGTTTTGCAATCTTGCTATTTACGTTCTTCTAAATTTTCCTCTTATGCTCTTACATCAGGTTTTCAACAATAGCCCAGATGAAACTGCTTATTTCCGCATGTTACTGAATCGTGAAAGCATCACCAATTCAGTTGTCATGATCCAGCCTTCACTTCTCTCATATTCTTTTAACTCACCACCATCTCCTGCATTATTGGATGTAGCATCTATAGCTACAGAACGTATACTGTTACTTGATGCTTACTTTAGTGTTGTCATCTTCCATGGTATGACCATTGCTCAATGGCGAAACATGGGTTACCAGAATCAGCCTGATCATCAGGTAACTTTATAATAATTTAGTACTTGGTTTTCTGATCAATATAAATGCACTTTTGATGTGGCATTTTCTTTATTATATTTTTATATGAAGAAACTTGATGAATATCAACGTAAAAAATGTTACCATATTTTTCTCTAAAGATAGTGAGCTCTGGCGATTACTTTTATTTCTACATGGACCTTTTGATAATCTATTGAAGTGTTTCTCAACAAGATTTATCTTTTACTGAAAAAGAGAATTGGTTTGTGCCAACACCTGACATTACAAGATTATGATACTTAGCCTTGTTTAAAAAAAATAGTACAGGCAATTCTAACATCTTCACCAGATTAAGATTCTAGACCCTAAAGCCTAAAATTGTCCATCCATGACAGATTCCATCTTGATAAATCCAAACTCTATTTTATGATTTGTATGTTGATTACACCTAGATTCTGAAATGCCGATACCAGGTCATACATCTAATTTTATTTACATAACATGATCAACACTTACACGTCAACCGGGGGAACTAGAATGATTCATCTTCAGTCTCTATCATCAACTCTTTGCAACCAGAATATTTTGGTAGATTGGAACCTATTATTTATGTTGCAGTTAAATTGCACGGAATATTTCTTCCCCGATACTGATCCTCTTTAGTCTTGGTTTTCCTAATAATGAATTAGTTTTTTTTGGTCTTCCTATTTATTGCCTGTTACTGTTAGGTTGACTCCCCAAATTTTCCTACTCTATGCTTAATTAACGTTGAAAAACTAACATCTTCATATTTCATTATTACATGGGGTGCAATAGACGAAGTTTTTGTACATAAAGTTCCATGTAATTTATTGATTGTTTTTTTTCTCTGCTGTTTAATATTATGATAGAAACTTTCTGCAATATATTTCAAAGAATTCTTGTTTGTGCTTGCGAGCTCACATCAAGGACTTCCCTTCATCTTCGTTGAAATCATTTTTTGTATGCAGTGGTTTGTTTTTTCCATAAGGCTCTATATCCTAAAAGAGAAAATAGGTGGGATTGGAAGGAGTAAGTAAGTGTCAAAAAATTAATATTTTATTTATTTATTGAGAAATAAAATTGAAAATAAAGGTTTCTAAATATTCATCTTAACTTTTCTTTATTTTTTGTTCTATTTGGAAAAAAATATTTTTTTTTGTCTATTTGACTTGTTTCCTTCTTTTCTTCCAGGTCCTTTATTTTCTCTTATAGGATACATACCCTAAAACAGATAATAATGGAAAGAAAAAAAGCGTTACTATAAAGCATTGCACTTAAAAAAAATTTCCGTGGATGGCTAGTATCGTTAAGCTTAATAAAGTTGGACATTTCTTTTATATAGCATACTGCAGTAGTGTGCCCTTTTAAGTTTCTGGTTTCCGCAGGCATTTGCTCAGTTGTTGAAAGCTCCTCAAGACGATGCTCAGATAATTATCGAAAGTCGTTTCCCTGTTCCCAGACTGGTTGTCTGTAATCAGCACGGCTCCCAGGTTTGTAATGCTATTTGGCCTTCACTGCATTCTGCTAAATGTCTATCTGCTACGTGCAACTCTATTCATCATCATGCTATTCCAACGTGTGATTGCTTTCAGCTTAGATATTATTTCAATATCTTTTTCTGGCAATGTTTTCTTATAATTGGAAGAGGGTTATTGAATATTTCTATCAGAGCAAATGTTTTATTTTTATTGTAGATAAGTCAGTACTAGGTAGACAATTTTGAAGTCCTGAGATGGGGATAACTTATAAGCATATTGAGCTTCTTTTCAGTGTGCTCAAGTTCAATCCTGATTACTGACAACCCTTGTGGTTTGTTTTATCTACAGGCAAGGTTTTTGCTAGCTAAGCTCAATCCGTCAGCTACTTATAACTCTGCCCATGAGGTAACACCAGGTTCTGATATCATCTTTACTGATGATGTTAGCCTTCAAGTATTCTGTGAACATCTTCAGCGGCTGGCAGTTCAGTCATGAGGACAAGTTTTGCTCCCCATTTTTAGTTGCATGCCCAACTTATGTGAGTATGCTAAGCATATAGTCATATTTGAGCTTAAACTATTTGGTACTAAATATGTTGCAGAATTGTTTTTCCGTTGATAATTAGGGTTGTCAGTTCCTCAGCATTTCGGGCAATTGCATATGGCTCTCCTTCTACGATAAAGAAGCTTATAACTTCTGTTTCTTGGAGAAGCTTTTCTTTAGTAACGAGGTGGATTACTTTTGGCAGTGGTAATTTCAGAGTAATGGAACTATAGATGTGTGGCAATTCAGGTTATATGACGTTTTAGGTGTGAAGTTGAGTTAAAGACAACTTCTATTTATTGATACTTTGTTATATCTGTTTCTCTCTTGTTTCCTTTTAGTTAGTGTCTTCCAGAAAAATTGAACATGCCCTGCTTTAGTAAATAAATATTCGACCTTACCATTATCCATTTTCTTACGAGGGAAGTTAATTATGTTGTGGACACATGTCTGACATCTTAGTCTTTTATTTGACTTGTCGATCCTCTGTATCCTTGCGCCGTTACTCCGTATTACATACTACGGAAACAATGTATGTGTGCGATTCGGTGTGCGCATCCTTTTTTTTTTTGCTTGTTTTACCTCCGCTTCAAAAACACCTTTTTAGTAACGAAAGTTTTGGTTATTTGATATCATTGTAATAAATGCCACATGCAAGCAAAATTGCAATTATTGAATCGTTCTTAAAAATACAGGTTTGTAAGAATTTATACTTACAAATGAAAATATTTTCATCTTGAGCAATGGACACTTTCATTAACTAAAACCATATCTCTGTCTTCTTGCGCTTGTTGTCCCTTGGTGATGTGAGGGTCATAAATATGATTTTTTTTTTTCCCTAAAGACCCTATCATAGGGGCTCTAGAGCTATTGGTTTTCTCTAAAAGCGATCTTATCTCTAGAGCTATCCATATTGACATATTGTTGCAAACATACTCACGCTTTTGTATTATCAAAAAAGAAAAACACATAGCAAACTTAGTCAATTTACAGTCAACCCCAATGAAAATGAAAGTTACTTGGTGAGTGGTCCAAGGGGGTAAAGTGGCACGATCCATCACAGCTAGATTCTGTAATGGCAAGAACACTTCTCGCGTTTTCAGACAAGGATGCACCTTCTTAAGCCCTGTTTGATTTCACGCGGCTTTTAGCTGAGCTAGAATGGCCAGCAAAAGTTATTACTGGACACGCGTTTAATGCACCTGTTGTATTGTGGAACAATAAAAAATCAGATTTCTACTATTATCATTTGCCTGATTTGAACGAGTAAGAGCAATCATTAATGATTAATCGTGCAAAACTGCTCCTTGATTTGAACGAGTGCGTTGCCGTCTGTTTATCCTGCCCTGCAGAAATATCGATTCATATGTTATTATCATTTGCCTGACATTTTTAGTGATTCATTCTAGGCTACTTTTGATGCCTTGACTTAACCAACATTCTCTACTTGCCTTCTACCAGAATAAAAAGCTTTAGAGTAATTTTTTTAAAAAAAATATTGCGATAGACCAAAATCCTTTTCGGCTCAATGACATTTTTTTTTGTTGAGCACAAACTATTCATTTGATCTCACGAAAGCAACTCATCAGTTCCAAGTATGATTATTACCCTAATCCACGCAGGAGTGGAATTCAGATGTTTAACTTCACCACATACATGAGATGCTTAACCAGCATTTATTTTTCAAAATTATTGCAAACGCTTTCACCTAGCTAAATGAGAAGTCCATTTTATCCTCCTTACTCTAATTTGGTCTCACTCCTTTTCGGTGGATCCAATTGCAGGTAGTAGAAAGGTTCAACCGGTTCCTCCCTGCAAATTAACAGGATGCATGGGTAAATCAAATGATACAAGTTCATTTCAAGTAGCATCAAAATGTGATGCTCCAACGATGAATAGTCAACTTAAGTACATAAGCCAACTACTACTATGGAACGGTAATCTGGAAGTGAACTCGACACAAAGGTAGTGGAGTAAAGTAAAAAACCTATAGATAAAATGGAAAAAATGAAAAATCAATAATACCCAGGTTTTGATTTCATGCATTCCAAGAAGAGCTTGAAAGGACCCGGAACCGTTTCAAACAGATTTCCTTCAAAGCATGCCTGGAAAAAGACGATAATGATTATTTAACATTAAAGACTGCAAACTATGATGTATCGCAATTCAAAATAATAGCGATGTCCATTCTGTAGGTTCAATTCCAAAAAAAATGGTCTAAATCAAACTGACCCAAAAATTTCTGCTGTTCGTTTTTATTTTGGGACAAATAATTTTTCAGGTTTGACCTAATCCCGTTGGGTGTAGGTTTAACAGAATGAACAAAAACTACTCAAGGATGCAAGGAAAAAAAAAGAATATTATGCCACAAAGTAGCTAGAATGCATTTTAAAAGGAAATAGTTCAACCCTGAAACTCATGAGTGTTTGACCTGTCATACTTCTTTTCAGTTCTATCCACCACCAACGAATAAAATAGAATTTTAGAATTTCAAAAGCATCTCTGCTTACTTAAGGAGTTTGGAAAAAAACACTCAAATCATCACTGTTTCTTCTTCTAAAATTGTTAGTTGAAATTCTAACACATTGACATGGTGGAAGTTGGCTTTTTAGGCGGAGGTGTTGGAGGAGAATGCGTGGTAGGGGCGGGGCCTAAGCACAAGCCCACTTCAACCCGGTTCTACGTGGGTCATGCCTACACGGTAAGAAATGAGCCAGCACGACATAATAAGAAATGAGTTGTGTCATGCTCAAAAAAATTTTGACACAATAAATTTTTGCTTGGCCCGTATTAGGCCAAGCCAGGCATCACCCAAGTAGAGCTCAGCACTTTCCGAATTTTCAAATAAAATAAATAACAATAATGAAATATATTAAAAATAATTTTTTTGAGAAAAATAATATTTTTATAATTAAAAGACAATTATGTCCCTATTATAAAATTTTAGGATATTTTTATAAAGGCAAATAGGCAAAATAATTTGAAATTAAATTTTAAAAAATGTTAAAGCCCTTATCATGTCGTGCTAGGTCCATATGTCGTGCTTGGCTTGGTTCCATGTCAACGCCAACGTGCCAAAAAACCTCAACCTAGCACAAGCCCAAACTTGTGCCTCGTGTCACTCAACTCAACATATCATGTCGTACCTAGCCCAACTTGTGTCGTGTCATTACATGTCATTGACCGCCTAGCCCCTTGGCCACCTCTAAGTAGGGGCATGAGAGCATCAAAAACTAAAGTGGGAAACTGATGCAATAAAGTACTAGAAAAATAAATATTACAAGCAAGGTTTAAAAAACCGGTCCAGTGTATCGGTTTGAGACAAGACACTTTGACTGTACCCACACGATGTTATAGTAAAACTAGCCTTATATTGGACCAGTACAAATTAAAATTTTCAGTATAAACTACTGTAAAACTGGCCCTATCTTAAACCGATACAAATTCGCATAAGGCATAAGGTATGAGTTGGCATGCAGAGCACAAAAAGAGTACCAATACAAGTTTTATAAGAGATGAAAAGTAAGAGGTGGTCTCAAAAAAATGATATCAATTCTTGTATAAGCTCAATGTGTAACTAGATCTAAACGGGGAGGGTCCTTTAAAGTGTGGAAGCATTCAAGGAAGATATAACGCACAAGAGCTAAGCTTATCAAATTCATAGACTAAGAACACGAGCATAGTAGAAACATCCAAACACCTTAGGAGTAATAAAGGGTGACTATGATGGGAAAATGATAGAGAATGGTGACACACCTTGCAAAGTAGATAGAAAAGCCTGATTAATAAAAAAGGAAGTAGTGAGAATAACATTTCCCTTGAAATGACGTGGGACTTTTACATGAAAAAAAAAAGGAGTACGTAACATCTAACAACCGGTGGTTTTTACATTCAACAACTCTATGTTGTTGTGATATATAAGTGCAAGTAGCTTGATAGAGAATGCCATATAAAATAAAAACATGTCTAAACTTAGACTAAGTATATCCCAACCCATTGTCAATGCCAAGAATTTACATAGAAGTACTAAATTAAGCCTTTATATTTTTTTATTATAGATTTGAAATACATCAAAAATACCAAAATGACTCTTTAACAAATAAATCCAACACGTGGAAATAGTCATTAATGAAAGTGAAAATATCAATAACCATCCTTTGTAGACGATGGACATGAACCTTAGACATTCAAATGAACAAGATGAAATGGAGAAGAACTTCTACTATGACTACTGGGTGGATAAGACTTTAATGACAAACTTATTAGACCTTTACTGAAGAAGGATGACCAAAATAACAATGCCATTAGTATCCTAAAAGAGTGATGGAAGAGAAAGTTGCACAAGAGATGGATGAGGAATTTGCCAACACATAAACTACCTTTATTCTAAGCCCTTCACCATTTGTCGCCTTCATCTGAAGGTCCTAAAAATATAATATGAGGAAAAGAAGGTTACAAAACAATGAAGGCTTTTATAAGGGCACAAATAGATATTAATTTGATTGAGATTGAGGAACACAAAGAATAACAATGAGAGTAAATTGAGTGGAAGTGTGAATGGTTCCAATGCCTTTAATAGAGATAAGTGAACCATCAACTATAGACACTAGGTGATGATGCACATATCAAAGGACAATGATAAAAAGGTAACCTCTGCATCTAAGACCCAAGAGGTACCAAAGGATGCAAGGGAGAGTATACTAAATAACAAAGAAATGGATGCCATAAATATCAAAGAGGAACTAGATTCATGAGATATTAAGCTAAGAAGCCTCCCATAATATGTCATGGGGATAACTAAAGTGGAATTTTAAGCAACAACAGTAATGGTTAGAGACGTTGATGTAGGAGATGTTGGAGCCTGAACTTGAGGAGAGATACTTGGTGGATCAATAATCATCTTAACATGAGGAGGCTTCTTAAACTTCTACCAACAACAGTCAGATGTGTGATTTGTGATTTGTGATTTATGCGGCCACAATGAGTACATGGAAGCCTCTACCACATCTATGGTTGCCACTAAAACTAGAGCTATCTCATTGAGTTCTTGATTGTGGAGCTACCGGAGTACCAATTGCATGATGGTAAGAGCCATTCAAACATGCAAATGTCAAGAGAAAGCATTTTGAAGACTTGGAACGATGGAGTTCACAATAAATTGTTTCTAGGCAGTAGAAAATCTCTCATCAAGCCCTAATAAGAATTTGGCCACCACGACATCTCACTGTTTGTAAAGAATAATTAATTATCAACAGGAGGAGATGATACTTAGAAAATTCTCCCATTTACCCTTCAAAAATGCATAATACTCTTGCAGCATCCGACCATCTTTTTTTGGAGGATATGTCTTCATACAAGAAATAGACATGACAAATGTTTGGTTGAGCTGCATATGTAGTAGCAAGAACATTCCATACGGTTGTGTTTAAGAACATATAAGTAAATGCAATATTCATCTCTATGACTGCTATGTCTGCGTAGCACCATATATCATACAAGGGGTTAGTAGTAGTCCGAGATGTGTCAAGATGATAAGCCTTCCTATATGAGCTGAAAATGTAGCACATGATTGAACTCGTAACAAGTAGTTGGTACCATTTAGTTTGATAGTTGTATTAAGGATGGAGGTGGATTTAAGTTCAAGATTTGTAAATGTGGAACCCATGGGTGATGTAGACGAAGAAAGAGGCAAGGGAAGAATTAAAAAAAGAGTAGTGAGAGTTAGAGTGCAAATTTAAGATGTAATCCTAATCCACTACAAAGAAGTAAAAAGAAGTAAAAGGTATGAGGGGGAGGACCACAGGTAACTACAAGGTACTAGTGGCTATCCAAAAGAGATGAATCATTGAGTGAGGGGGTAGGTGGTGAATGGTTGGCGACTAGCAATGAGATGATAGTGTTGGAGATGGAGGAAAGATGAGGGGGCTTGTGGTTGGCAACTAGCAGCAACTCGTGCCAGGAAGGTGGCGAAGTAGTACGGAACTATATATCAATACATGCTCAAAATAACCAATTGAATTATGGACATGGTGAAATTTGTGGGACATGGTTAAATTTGTGTCTCTTTAGGGAAATATATGCTAAAAGTTTGTAGCTACTCATGAATTAGAAATCTAGTTTAATCTAGAAAACATCCTTCCAGTCATGATGTTGGTGTCGGAGATTTTTAAAAAATTAAAACATTTTTTATGAACTCTTGGTTGGTTGGTACTCGAGGAAGTATCATAAATCAATATTATCACAATATTACCAACCTTTCCAATTACTAGCAAAAATATTATGTCCCAAGAATAGAAATGGATCATACAACAGAATTTTCCGCTGTTTTTCACGATTAAACTCACATTCTCATCCTAGTTATAAGAGAAACTCAAGTAGAAGGGAACTAAATTAGTTCAAACAGTTTGAAATTTAGAAACATATATAGAGAGAGGACTCTTTTGAGGTAATAAATAAGATATTCCAAAAGAGGGCTAAATAAAACCAATTGACATTGAACATACATGAGGAAAGGAACGAATGGTATATTATTCAAGCAAAATGATACACTTCTACATGCAGAATAAAACTGAAGAACAAGAAAATAATGTTTTTCTCGTATTAAACCAACACGGAATCAGTTGAAATATGGTAAGCAGATCGTGTAAAAAGAACCTGGATAACATCTTCTAAACGGTCATTACATCTGTGTGCCTGAGGTTGGCGCGTGTCGCCTTCTGGTAAACCCCACGGACTCTGTCTCCTGGGCAGAGGCCTCTCGCTCATTCTTCTCTCCTTCTATCAATAAGAAAACAAGCAGTCAGATCCACACAATAACAATATTCAATATATCAAAATCAAAAACATATAAACTATAACGGCAAAGGTCCATGGTTTCAGTACTAAATTCAGAAAAAAAAAACAGACAGAGATGATGGAACACGGACAAGAAAGAAAGCAAGGTAAATAAACATTCTTACGAAAATGGATACAAGAGAAGAATCAAACAAAGTGGGAAGAATATGTTTTCTCTTTTTTTTTCTTAAAACCAATTATAAATTGAATAAATATTTGGCTGAATGCATTGTTGGGTACTGATGGTTTATCATGTCAAATCTAAAGAAAATAACGGAAAAGAATACTCTAAAAAAGACACCGATTAGTGAGATCTTGTCACTACAAGCCTACCAGTCCGTCGTAATAAAAAAGAACAAATTGTTCATACCCTGAACGATATGCTAAGGAATCTATCGTTAGTAGAAATTCGGTTGGAAACAATCCGAAAATTTCCCAAATTAAGTAATGTCAGAGGAAATCTGGCAGGTAGTCCGATCGGATCATTTCAGTTTTGTGAAAAAACTAGGAGATCCACATACGAGGAGCGGTGGAGAGCAAGGGAAGACGCAGAGAGAGAGAGAGAGATTCACCCACCTGATAGCTACTGAGATGCGATGGCGGTGCGGAGGGGGAGAAACGACCGGCGGATAGAATGGGGGAGGAGGCGACTGAAGAACACGATTTGGGGCTTCCGTTCTGCGCTTCTGGGCCGGTGGCCCTCAATATCTCGTGTAAGTAACAATGGATTGATTAATGGGCTACTTTACTTTTGGGCCAAACTGTCTTCAACTCGTATTTTTTTTCAATTGGGCATATCAAGTTTTCAATTTAATTCCTAAGCTTTTAAAATCTCAATGTTAGTACCTTATGTGTTTATTCATAAATATAATAAATTTAAAAATGCGAATAAAATTGATCTTGAATAAAACCTAAAAAAATAAATTGATTCACATTTTCTAGTCGGTTTTTATGTTTGTTTTATGTAACTCGAACTTGTAAAACATTTTTTAAAAAAAATATCAAACTCAATATCTAATATGTGTTATGTTTCACCCTTAGTGTCACGCCCCGGTCGGATCGGTCTAGAATTAGCGCTTATCCGCTTCCTAGAGCCGTCCGGCGGAATACCAGAACGTAACTCGCCCTAGGGTTTCCGACCTTAAATTCGAAACCCTAATCTCCCCGGATAATTTTTCTCCCCAAATACAAGATCGCACGGAGAAAACCCTAACCCTAATTTGAGAAATCGAGGAAGAATCGAAAACCCCAAATTATACCTCAATTTCACTGTTTAAACTCGTTGCCGAATCGCCCTTGCTGACGTCACGCTGACGTCAGCGCCGATTAAATCCTTCGCCGCGAAATCGTTCTCCGGATGACGTCACGCTGACGTCGGCACACGAAATCGATTTCGATTTCGAAATCGCGCCGTCAATTTTGACTTCCGCTTTGCCTCGTTTCGAACGCCGAGCGTTCGAAACTCGTCTTCTTCCTCTCGACGCACGACGCCGCCGCGTCGTCGCTGCTGCCGAGCGCCGCCCGCGCCCGAGTTCGTCGTCTGCCGTCGACGACTGCTGCTGCCAGAAGTTGTCGCCGGAAACACCGAAACAGAGGAAAGGAGCTTTGAGAGAAATCGAAGCTTTATTCGTCGGATGAAGCTTACAAATGCCGACGACCTCCGTCGGTGCCCTCTTCCCCTCCCTCACCGGTGATCCCGGTTACAATTCACTCAACCTCCCAGTCTTCGACGTTGCCCCCGAACGTCGGCATCAGTTCCCTCCTGGAACCGGCATCAGAGCCCTGCTCTGGAAGGCGACGGCGCCTCGCCGTCGCCGGTGGAGTCGCTCCCCGCGCTCTCTGTGGTGGTGTGGTGACGCCTCTGCGCACCCCGAGCTCGTAAGCTTTCAGCCTCTTTATAGACGAGCCGCCGCTCGTCTTCCCCTCCGCGTCCGAGTCTCGTGCGCGCTTGCCGCTCGCGAAGCTCGCGTACGTCGAAGTCCGCGTCTTCCGGCTGCCCTGAATCCTCCGCAGCTTCCGAACTCTACGGGACGACTCCGTCGCCGCATCCGTCGTCCGCATCTCCCGGCGGAGAGCCCGTGCCTGAGCTCCGCTTTATCCTCGCGCTTCGCCAGCCGCGTGGACGCCGTCGCCCGCCGAATCAGCGTCACGCGGATGAGACGAAGCCTCTGCTTCGTTTGAGTTGGTCAACCGCCTACGTTGACCGGGCTTCGGTGGCTTGGGCTTGTGTTTGGGGCTTGTGTTCGGGCCTGGGCCGGACCGCTGAACCGGGCCCTAACAATACTCCCCCACCTGATTTGAACATCGTCCTCGATGTTCCATGCAAGTTTGAACACTGGCCTTCCAATGTTCAATGTCCTCCATCTCCAGTCTGATGATGAGTGTTTGCTGCACCATGCTTATAGCAACCTGCATCAACAAATTTGTCAAGGATAATTTCGGACCTGTGGGTCATGGGCCCACAATCATGCTTCACCATATTTGCTGAACTCAGCTGAACCTCGATGTCCCTGACACCGGCATCAATGCCCTTAGACATTGGCATCAACACTCCCTGGTGTTGGCATCAGGACCCCTGCCCTGGAAGGACGACACTCCTTGTCGCCGATGGATCACTTTAACCTCTGATACCTGTTGTCACGCCCCGGTCGGATCGGTCTAGAATTAGCGCTTATCCGCTTCCTAGAGCCGTCCGGCGGAATACCAGAACGTAACTCGCCCTAGGGTTTCCGACCTTAAATTCGAAACCCTAATCTCCCCGGATAATTTTTCTCCCCAAATACAAGATCGCACGGAGAAAACCCTAACCCTAATTTGAGAAATCGAGGAAGAATCGAAAACCCCAAATTATACCTCAATTTCACTGTTGAAACTCGTTGCCGAATCGCCCTTGCTGACGTCACGCTGACGTCAGCGCCGATTAAATCCTTCGCCGCGAAATCGTTCTCCGGATGACGTCACGCTGACGTCGGCACACGAAATCGATTTCGATTTCGAAATCGCGCCGTCAATTTTGACTTCCGCTTTGCCTCGTTTCGAACGCCGAGCGTTCGAAACTCGTCTTCTTCCTCTCGACGCACGACGCCGCCGCGTCGTCGCTGCTGCCGAGCGCCGCCCGCGCCCGAGTTCGTCGTCTGCCGTCGACGACTGCTGCTGCCAGAAGTTGTCGCCGGAAACACCGAAACAGAGGAAAGGAGCTTTGAGAGAAATCGAAGCTTTATTCGTCGGATGAAGCTTACAAATGCCGACGACCTCCGTCGGTGCCCTCTTCCCCTCCCTCACCGGTGATCCCGGTTACAATTCACTCAACCTCCCAGTCTTCGACGTTGCCCCGAACGTCGGCATCAGTTCCCTCCTGGAACCGGCATCAGAGCCCTGCTCTGGAAGGCGACGGCGCCTCGCCGTCGCCGGTGGAGTCGCTCCCCGCGCTCTCTGTGGTGGTGTGGTGACGCCTCTGCGCACCCCGAGCTCGTAAGCTTTCAGCCTCTTTATAGACGAGCCGCCGCTCGTCTTCCCCTCCGCGTCCGAGTCTCGTGCGCGCTCGCCGCTCGCGAAGCTCGCGTACGTCGAAGTCCGCGTCTTCCGGCTGCCCTGAATCCTCCGCAGCTTCCGAACTCTACGGGACGACTCCGTCGCCGCATCCGTCGTCCGCATCTCCCGGCGGAGAGCCCGTGCCTGAGCTCCGCTTTATCCTCGCGCTTCGCCAGCCGCGTGGACGCCGTCGCCCGCCGAATCAGCGTCACGCGGATGAGACGAAGCCTCTGCTTCGTTTGAGTTGGTCAACCGCCTACGTTGACCGGGCTTCGGTGGCTTGGGCTTGTGTTTGGGGCTTGTGTTCGGGCCTGGGCCGGACCGCTGAACCGGGCCCTAACACTTAGTGTCAGGCCTGGGTCAGGCCGGTTCGGCCCAAGGCCCGGTGGAACAGACACCAGCCCAACCCCACTCGGCCCACACCATCGAAACAGATAACATCCCGATTTCGGCCGGTCAACGCCGAAATCGAATTGGGATGTTGACCCGGAGCAAAAGACATCGGCGTGGCATCACGCAGACGCGGCGCATGGCTTCGTCTTCACCCCGCGACTCGGACGTGAGCTCGCCGAGAAAAGCGGACGACAGCGGCGCTCGGCGCAGCAGGGAACGGGTCGTCTCCAGCGAGCATTGGACACGGAACGGCGGAAGCATCGCGAGGCAAGCGGGCCTCGGCTTCCTTCACAGACGAGGCGGCTGGCGAGGGTTCCGGGCGGCGATTCCGCCGGACGCGGGAGTGAAGCACGTGGTCCATGCAGAGTACGCGAAGGGCGGCAGATTCGGACAGCTTCAGCGGAGAAGACGGAGGCTTCGCACGCGGACGTCGTCAACGAGATCTTCGGACGACGATGATGCATCCTCCGCGAGCGTTGCGCGGAGATGAAGAGCGGCGCCCTGCTGCTTTAAAAGGAGGCAGAGGGCGACATCACATGGGGAGGAAGGTGTGCGACGAAGAGCGACCTTCAGGTGCGGCACCCGGCGGGTACGCCACCACCGGCGACGGCGAGAAGCGCCGTCGCCCGTCACCCCGTCCAAACCCACAGACGGAACAAGGAGAGTCTGTGAGCTTGAGGGAGAGAGAGAGCTTGAATGCTTGAGCGGTTGTAACCGTCGACAGAGGTCGACGGCGAGGGAGGGAAGAGGGGCACCGGCCGGCGGGCCGACGGCGAGATTCGAGAAAGTTTGTAACGTTTTCCGTGAATAAACGAAGCTTCCTCCACTCCGAGATATCCCCTTTCCCTGTTTGTGGCCCTTTCCGCGGTATCGGCGACGAGCTTCGACGACAAGCGGCCGTCGGACGGCGATCAGGCGACGCGAGGAAGAAGATGAGCGTTTCGAACGCTCGGGCGTTCGAAACGAGGAACGTCAACGCCGTCAACGAAGGCGTAAAAATCGATTCGGTGGAATCGATTTGCAACCGACGTCAGCGTGACGTCGGACGGCCGAATTCAGAAGCGAGGCGGGCGAAATTGAGGGCTGACGTCAGGGGTGACGTCAGCAATCCGGTTTTGAATTCGTAAGAGGATTGACCGAGTCAAAATCCAGATTCAGGTATAATTCCTAATTAGGGTTAGGGTTTTATCCGTGAGAATTGTAATTTGGGGATAAAAAGTTGAGCAGAAAACTAGGGTTTCGAATTTGGGGACAAGATTCGGTCCGGAAACCCTAACGCGATCACGTTCTGGTGTTCCGCCGGACGGCTCTAGGAAGCGGATAAATGCTCTTTTTAGACCGTTCCGACCGGGGCGTGACACTTAGTGACCATTAGCCAATAATTTAATATTTTAAAAAATACATAAATTTATTTTTTTTAATATTAAATTGAAAAAATGTTGCTTTTTTTGGGCACTGCACCAGAGTGATTAAATTAAGTGTTGCTCATTTTAGATAGCACACCACCTGTAAAATTGTATAAGGACAGCCTAATACATTACAAATCATATATATATATATATATATATATATATATATATATATATATATATATATATATATAATTTAATATTGAAATGCAACAATTTACTTCCTACACAAACCCAAATCAACAAACCAATAAATCAACATGTAGCATAAGTTAAAACATCTACAACGATATCACATGCTTAAACTGTTACGGGCCATTGTCTTAGTAGTAGTGGTTATTCATAAGCGGATTTGGGTTGATATGTCATACCCGGTTCGCTAAGTAAGGATAGGTTATAAATAAGGACCTAGGGTTTGATTGAGGTATGTCTAGTATCTTGTATTTTCTACTTTGGGCATGCTCTTGCACGAGTTCGTATCAATTGGTCCGACCTGCCGGATCGATCGCCGAGGAACCGGCGGTCCGGTGACGGATAAAGGCGGAAGGAGTTTCCGTTGTCGGTATTAGATCTACACAGCGGATCTATTATCGTAGGGCATGCTGGAAAAAAAAAACTAGGGCGGAAGAGATTCCGAGAAGAATCGGCGGATCTTGCTGATCAAGCTTCCACCGTGAGCATCACATCCAAACAGCGGCTACCTCCCCAGCCGTAGACGGTGGCATCCTTCCCAGGTAGTGATCTCAGGAGACTTGACGGCATCTGGAGTCTTCTGCGTCCTGAAGGCGTGCGAGCAAAGGCGGCTGGAATCAATCGCCGGTGCAGCGGGCGGATCGGGAAGAGGCTCAGCGACGATGACCAGCAAGAGGAAGGGTTCAGGCGTCTTCGACAAGCGGCGGAACCTTGCCGAAACCCTAATCGAAGACCTTTACGGAAACGAAGTCTTCGTTGTCGCGGGCGGACGAAGCGACGCCGTCGGCTCTTTTCCCCCAACCCTCTTTCTAACCAGAACCCTAGCCGGCCGGAAACCCTAGCCGGCGGCAACTGGGCTTGACGAGGGCGCGGCTGCAGGCAGAGGCAGCGTCGGCAGGGGCTACGCGAAGTGGACACGGGCGCAGGCGGGTGAGCGGCGAAGCAGGCACGGCATGCGTGAGCACGCATAGGTTACTATAGCAGAGTAGGGAAAAAAATTTGGGTACTGTAGCTTACTGTAGCAACTTATTGTAACACCGAAAAAACATCACGAAGGAGGATGAAGAGTAATGAGATATATCATATTTTAGGTGAGATGAAAATAATGTTGAAAGACATGATTAGAGAGGAACAAGAGCGACAGATGGATCATCGTCTTGTTGTTTTAGATGAGATGAAATTAATGTTGAGGGAGATGGTGAGGGAGAAACAAAGGCAAGAAAGATTGGATGTGACTATTGAGGGGAGCGAGGTCCTGAAGACTACCTTATGAAGTCAAAGTGCCATGGAAGATAGACAACCGCTTCGCATTTATGTGGACTTGCACGGATTTGACGGCACTGCTCCAGCCGATTGGATTGCGCATGCTGAATATGTTTTCAATATTAGAGGTACGCTAGATAAATACAAATTTCCTAAGGCATTTGTTTGTTTGGAGGGACAAGCATATGATTGGATTCAAGGATTAAGCCAACAGATTCCCAATCTCTCTTGGGAAAGGTTGAAGGAAGAGATGATACTTAGATTTAGTACAATTCTGAACCGAGCAGTTATCCAGCAGTTGAGGCTGATTATAGCCCCAATGTAGAAGAGGAATTGATTAAGGCTGTTGTTGAAGCTTCCAAGCAAGAAGATGAGGAAAATGGCTCGCATGATCATCCAAGGTTGCATGTACCAAATGATAATACTGAAAAAGGTTTGCAAGGTCACCTGTACCAAATGATATGGTGACAATATTTGTTTTAGAAGATTTTGAAGATGTGCAGGAGGAACAATCTTTCAATGCAGAACCTCCAGATCTGGGATACTTATGTTTTAATGCCTCAAAGGGGGTGAAATATCTTCTGAAGAGCGAGATGACGCTGTCAAGATGGAGGCAAAAATGTTTGGCATTGCGGATGAAACAAATTATCGAACCACTTGGGATCCTGGAGGCAGCTCAAGATGAAGATTTTTTTAGCTTTGAGGACAAGGCTAGTTTGAGAGGGGGGCATTTGTTATGGGTCTATTTATCTTACAAGCCCATTGTCTTAGTAGTAGGCCCATTGTCTTAGTAGTAGTGGTTATTCATAAGCGGATCCGGGTTGGTATGTCATACCCGGTTCGGATATGTTATAAATAAGGGCCTAGGGTTTAATTGAGGTATATCTAATGTCTTGTATTCTCTACTTTGGGCGTGCTCTTGCACGAGTTCGTATCATAAACCATATACAACCAACAATTAAATATAAGCTGTACAACTCAATGAATCCAACAAATAGATACATTTTTGTTTTTTGCCCTTTTTCTTTGAATTGTTTCCTCACTTTCAATTTGTTAATCGAATATAAACTAGATTTACAACACTTGTAACACAAAGCATCCAACATAAACTTGGCCTCAGGAGAGCTATCTCAAAATGATCTCATTTATTTCAATCTATCAGTTGCAGTTTACAGGCTGAGAAGGTCAATTTGTGTTGCATAAAACACGCGAGGTTGTGCATCTTAAATCAACTCCAATTTTTCTAAGCATTTAAATACAGCCACACAAGAATGGGGCCATTGTCCTGCCAAAACCAGGTCCGTTGGACTGTTCCTTCAAGCAGCCTCTCACCCATCGAGTTAGATCTTGATAGAGGACCACCCAAATCCTATGGAGATTTCACTGTTTTGCCTGCATAGAAACAAACAAATTATGCCCATCACTTCGTACTGAGTCATGTTGTGAACAGAATGCTGAAAGTAGTGAGTCATGTTACTAATGACATTGGTTCCCAACTCATACAAATATGTATTGGGGAGGGCAGGGCAAAATACTTGCCATTTGCCAAACCGTGCAGTGCAGCCTTGCCCAGTCCAAAATTTTAGGTCATGTTTGATAGTGAGTGATTGAGTTTTTATTTTGAGTGAAAAATAAAAATTAGATTGAAAACTTTTTGATAAACAGTTTTCGGCCATCGCAGCAGCTTAAAAACTGTGATTGAATATAATCTGGAAAAAACTAGATTGGGAAAAAAATAGTTTCAAGTGAAATATCAAAAACTAATTGGAAAACTTGTAATTTAAAATCAAAACATAAAGTACAGCAGGATATTTGTCATTATGCCAAATATTTTTACTCGTGAATCTTAACTGTTTTTACATAGACGTACCAAATGGATTTTTGTATGATTAAAAACTAAACATAGTCCCTATAATTTTATTTTACTACAAAACTAAAAACTGCGAAATGAGATCTGTCAAAGCACAACTCTAGGTTTTCTTTGATCTGGATTGTGTTTAGATTCTCATTTTTTGATTTTATGGCTTCTAACAACCCATGTCTCGTTAGGAACTTTATAATATATATATACACACATATGCATATATAGTTACAAATCAAACCCAAAACCTCAACAAAAACCATAAAGTCAAAAAGTTAGAAAATTCCAAAAACTGAAAGAATAAAAATCTCAACAATCATGATCATATTTTAAAATTAAATTTTTTATTTGAATTTTTTCCTTTGACCTTTTCATGAAAAAACCGGAAAAAAATGATACATATCCGCCCGTCTCCATCCCTAAACATGTGCATAACTTGATTCATAGTGGGTGTAATCTTAATTGCTCATGATTAAAAGAATAAACAATTAAGAATTATGAAGAACATTGTTCATCTAGAGATTGCCCTGATTATCCAGCTTAAGGATCATCCACGGTGGGTGTATCTATAATTTCATTTTTCCTGTAGCATATTGGGGTATGCTAAGGGAAACAGAAATCCCAGAATAAAATATAAATTTATCCACACCTATACCAATTTGCAATATATTCTAGAACTACCTCTGTAGATCTCTAAAGTCAAATATGAACCTAGAATGAGAACGATTGGAAGAAGAGAGTTACCTGAGAGTACAGAAAAGTTCCAAGGATTGCGATGGCAGCTCCAAGTGCATTGATTGGTTGAATTGGCGTGTGGAAGATTATGATGGAAGAGACGATTACGGATATGCGCTTCATGGTGTTACCGATACTGAAAGTCAAGGGAGAGATTTCATTCAAGGACATGTATGAAACCTGGTTGTACAAATGGTAGAAGACACTCTGAGCAACCACCCACCTAACAGTTTCATAGCCACACAAACAGAGGAGGTTAGCACAAATTTGAAAGCATACAAAAATAAGGTTGAAACTTGTTTTCCAAATCTTTTTGTTATCTCATAGCACATCATTTAAGCGCGTCAAGCTTGCAAATGCAAACAAAATTAAACTTTACTAGACCGTAAATAGTAAGTCAATATTCAGGGATATACAACATGACTGCCTATTCTTCAAACCCGATAACTATGATTTTTAAACATTAATTGACAAAGAGAAAAACAAAACATCAAGCGAAGAGTTGTCATTACACCTAAAGACAATCATAGTATAAGAAGCTCAACATGAAAATTCACACTAAGCACCCGGCGTTTGTTAAATGTTAATCATTCACAATTGTTATCAGTCAACTGAGAGATGCTCAGACTATTCAATCAATTTCCTATGTAACTAAAAATATATAATGTGAGGATCTTGCATCTATTCATTGTGAATCTGGTTGCTTAAAGCTACAAGAAAAACAGAAAAAATCTTGTGGAGTGCCAGCGAATAACTTTTTTGCTGAAGAAGCTTAGTATTTAGTAGGTAAATTGTAACAGTGGGTAAATTGCTGCAGGACTGCCAACAGAACCTTGTAAAGAAGATGGTGAATATTTTTCTGCATACCAGATGAAATTGGAACCAATTTGTGAAAGTGCATTCTGCCAACCAGCAGCCCACATCTGAGGCCCCTCAATAGCAATAGCAAAAGGTGTGAGCATCAAAAGGGACAACATAGAGAGGCAGGCATAATAGTTCATCCCACCAACTGATTTCCCTTTCATCCCTCTCTTCGAAAATATGTTCCGAAAGACAAACGCAAGGTTTGATATCATCGCACCCATAAAACCTGGAATTAAAACAAATAGCAATTAGTACCTCACCAAATACATTCCATGAGGATTTATCCGGACAAATCTTGAATCCTACTGTTCGAGCCATTTTCAGTCGTTTAAGTGTCATATAGCTGGCACACAATTGAAAGTCTGATTGAAAAGTGATGGAATTCATTAGTTACTTATAGATCATTGTAATAAAGAGTAAGGATTCTATAAAACTAATTCAGAAAGAGGGCTTTCAACTCAGACCACTCTTAGTCAATTCAAAAACTTCAAAACAAGAGGTAATCTTGATGGAGCACCGATCTTAAAGTTTAAAAAAATGTAGTTAAGAAAATTGAAAGTAACTAGCTCCAGAAAAGAATAAATCAAGCATAACTTTTGAGTTAATTTTGAATAGGCAACAGAATCAGATGTATAATTTAATCAATATTTCAAACAAAATCATGCAAAGTTTCTATAAAAATAAAGAAAGCCTCAGCGCTAAGGAACTCATGAGTAAGTGTTTATGGATAATCTTATTCTTAACCTGTCATGTTGAAGTTTAATTCAGTCACCGCTGCAAGAGCACAACCGCCGATGATGGGCACCAAAGAGAGATAAACTTGAAGAGGGAAAGTTTCACTGAACAGCAACCTGGATACCAATACACTAAATGCCGGCTCCCCGCTCTTTATTATGTGGGTAAATGACGCCGCCACCTTCGACATGCTCACGGTGGCTGCCACATGGCCAATAGTATGAGCCATAGCAACCTGATGAAAGAAAACCCACCTTAGAAACCCTAGCAATCAAACATGAAATTTTCCCTTTTTGACAAAAAAAGTTCTTGTTTTACTCACCGGTGCAAGGGCTTTCCAGAACTCGAAGTCAGTCTCAGGAGCCTCGGCAATCCTGGTGGTCCAGGAGATGAGCATCATGAGCGAACCCGCGGCGAGGGACAGGGTGGAGATAAGCCAGGGATAAGGGAAGGCGTTGAGAACCTTCTTGTTATAGATGTTGAACACTACACTGAGAGCCCACCAGGTGGCGAAGTAGAGGCCGATCTTCAGCTTCTGGGCGGCGGCCCACGGAGACTCCGATTGAGAGATCTCCACATTCTCCGACCTGTTAGCCTCGTAGGCCTCGCGCTTGACGTCGAGGCCCTGACGTTTTACGGCCGGCAAGAATCCCCCAGAAGAAGCGAGATACAAAGGTTTCCCATTTGAAAGCGAGAAATTAAGGTTTTTGACCGAACCCATGGGACGAAGAACCCCCATTTTTGGCGTAACAGTGAATGATTTGCGCCGGACGAGATCGTGGACGCCCAAACGGAAAGTGCATTGCTTGGCGGAGGATATCATGTTCAAGTCTCAATCAAAAGAACTAAGAACTGTGGAGTTTAAGAGGGCACAACGACTCAATGAGTCAATATAAGGTCACAGAGAGTAGTGATTCAACCAATCTCTCCCCTCGATGAGAACGAGACAGATCCAAAACCTCCAAATCTTCAAGCTCTTCTGGCCAGCCAGCTAAGAACCCTCGAAAACCCCGAAAAACGAGTCCTTTCTGGATTATCGCTCCGGTCGAAAGAAGATATTGACGAAGAAGCGTGCGAGGGAACAAGCAAAGACGGCCAAAGTGCAAGCTCGAAGGCGAGAGACAGGAGTTGGGTAATGGCGATTCTTCCCCCTTATAGGACCGTGGCGCAGCAGAAAGCTATGGGCCAGAAGGAGCTCACGCCTCGCGGGACCGAACGGGCACCGGAGGACGAGATTTATAAACGGACGGGGGAGGTTTGGTGCGGGTTTCTGCGTGTCGATAGCCTGGAACGATTCAAGTCGCTACTTAAGTCGTATCTCGGAGCCACAAATCGACGGTGGTTGTGGCGCGTCGTGAAACGGAAGAGAATAAATAATACTATAATAGACTAACATAGTGTTTTTGGAGGGAAAAGGAAAAGAAATTAAAATATTTAATATTTTCATTTAATGATATGCGGCCACATAATTTATTTTTATTTGAGTTAGACGAAAATAAAAAAAAATCAATTTTTAATATCTTTCTTTTGACTTCTTTTCATTTTCGTCCAAGGAAATAATTTTTTTTAATTCAATTTTACCTCCAAGTAAATATAGATTTAAAATAAAAATATTCGTGACTTAAGTCGTGAGATTAACTTTGTTCAAATGCTACCACTGCGCATGTGAACGTGTCTGGCTTTCCCGAAATGCCCCTATGTGGCCTTTCCGGTCTACGCGGACCATAACCCTTTGACAACCCGGGAGGACAGCAACCGTGCGTTGGTCCCATGGATCAATTCGTTAAAGAGCAGAACCCATGTGCACGTTTTTCATTTTAACCCAAGGATTCGAGTATTCGGTTTTTTTATAGTAAAAAAGTATCTAATTTTGTATTAGCCTCACATAATGACAACTAATCTTGAATTCTAGTGTTGCGCCCTTCTAAGAGTAATTTTACTATTTATTAAAGTTTTGTAAACATAAACTCTTTATAAGACTAAATTAAAATACTACTCATCAAATTTTGTGGATAGCAATCGATGACTTTTGTTCCTCAACTTATCGTGATCATGAGCTAGACCATTGAGTTGGTTGATGAGCCTATCTTATAAAAACTAAAAAGTCGGAGGTCCATATACGTAAAGTGCCTAATATTCTATTCTAAGCGAGCGCAAATTTATAAAATGTGAATGAAGCAGAAGGTTATTTTGAAACACTCGACACATGGTATAACATCCCATCCTTCACATTTATGCAACTGCACACCAATTCAAATTGACTTTACATTTTGCTAACATTATCATATGCTGTGGTGGAGTATGCAACTCTTGATGACGATCTTGACGACTTCAGTGACGACAGCCGAGATTTCAATTGCTTTGCCTTTTTGGGCCTCTTGGCAAGTCAGAGCAAGGGCAGTCTGTAGAACTTCCAGGGGATGATTTGAGTTGTCTTGATTGATCAAATTCTGTTGTAAAAGGAGTTGGAAAAATAAGTTTAAACAAAGTAATAATTACAGTTCTGATAAGAAACAAAGATGAATTTTTTTAGGAAATGAAAACGAAGGCTATGCAATTGTATATCGAACTTGAAGCAGAATCTGATAATTTTTGGTTCAGTTGCTACTTCGACTTCAGAGAGCTTCCATCTAAGGCCAAAATTGAACAATCGTTTTTGGAAGAAGAATTTAAAAGAAATTAAAATAGATCAAAGCTTACTATCTGGATACAGCAAAATATTGCTTTTACAGGTAAACGAAGCTACTATGTGTTTTTTTAATAACAAGCAACTCTTTCCAGGAATTATATTGCAATGACTCACAATTTTGTGTGTGCATGTATGTATGTATTTTTATTAATTCTAGGAGAGTTGTCATAGAAACTTGTTTACACCTGTGACATCCAAAAACAGAATGTTTTTAGATAAAAATCCTGAAGCAGAAATCAATTATCCACTTCGGTAGGCAATACGATATGTCAAACCACAGTAAAACAATAATTATATGTTTGATGAGCCTTATTTGGAGGGTGGGCTAAGAACACACGTTTCCTATTTACTGAATTTGGTTCTCAACAACTGTGAAGGTTATAAGGCCACTAACCTAGGACAGAGAAATGATGAAGTCAGATATCAAAAGTGCAACTCAATTTTTAATAGAATAACTATGAATAAGCTTGTAGTAATTAGGATTGCGAAATGATAAAGTCCACTATCAAAATTGCAACTCAAATTTTAATAGAAGAACTATGAATGAGCTTTGTAGTAATTCATGAGATGAGTTATTGACTGTTTCATCAAAAGTAACATGGATCCTTGTTAAATACTCATTTTGTAAAGCAAAAGGAGAGTTCATAATCTTGTTAAATACTCATTTTGTAAAGCAAAAGGAGAGTTCATAATCTTGTTAATTACTCATTCATTGATTCAAATATAAATTTCTTGTATTTGTCAGTTATCTCCAATAAGGTCTTTCTTTCTCTCACACTCACAATCCTAAGACTCAATAAAGTTTAGAAGAAAACAAACAAGATGATAATACCCAATTAAGCTAGTCGATGAAAGAAGAAAAAGGCCAGTAATATTTGCCCAATAACGAAAAAAATTGTATAGATAAAAGGTTTCAACTTGGCAATTGTACAGAGTGGTAAAGGTCAAAAGGTTTCTCCTTTTTGGCATCTTCACATCAGAAACACCATATGTTACTATTGTTTATGATCATTGCTCATTGTCATGGGTCCATGTCGGAATGTTTGCTTAGGCAAGGCCTATGATTAAATGCCAATGTTCGTTGACTACAACCACGCATGATGAACCTTTTATTTCTACTTGATTAAAGAGTACATGAAAAAAAAGTAAGAGGAAGAGCAAGGAAACTCAATAATACCATGTGAAACCCAAGAGGCCTCCCTGGACACAAGATTGCTAAGAGAGGTTCCAGAGAAATCAGGTGATGGTTTGTAGTGACTCATCTGCACCACAAGATTATGCAGAAACATCAGTGACTATATTGATTTCTGCATTTCTCTTTACAAAAAATTCCCTCCATGATCAAATTAGATCAATACCCAACTAGGAGAACTCCCGTGAAGGTTGTCCAAGCCGACATGCAAGACATGCTTCACATCTGTCGGATACCCTATTTGCATCGGCCGCTCCTTGTGCGCCGTGAACCAAACACCTGGAGCGCACAGCACTAAAATCATCAGATCTTACAAATCTGGAGGCAGGACCAAGGGGATCAAGGAGAAGACCAACCGAAGACCGGAAAGATGCGCTTGATTCTCTTGAAAAGACCTTTGATGCTGATCACCATTTCGACGAGATTTTCAAACTTCAGCCAGAACAACAACAACAAAGGTGAAGAAATTGACATGGCAGAAGGGAGAAGAACTTCCGACGATCGAGAAAAACATACTCTCTGGTGATGGAAGGTGCTGATCGGGGAGGATCTCAACGGCCGGAGGATTCAGGAAAGCATTCGCTGGTCGAAGCAGAAATCTCCATACCCGCCCATTTGATCTCTGCGTCTGAGGAATGAGGCAGTCTGATGAAATTCTTCTGAAGGAAAGATTTTTTTTTTTTTTTTAATTCCACGATGCGTAATACTTGTTTCAAAAGGCGGAGGCCTGCTATATTTATAGCGGATTTAATTCATTTGAGCTCTTGCCCTTTCAAATTTTTGTAAATATACCCTTTGGCTCCACAAAAATCTCAGTTTAGCCCACAAACATAACTTTTTATAATTTTAATTTAGCGCCTAGTTTATGACTGAGATTTCAATTTATGATAAGTTAGGAAGTGCCACTACTTAAACTTTATAATTGACCCTTGATTCTTATGAAAAAGGCCAAGCAATATAAAATATTATATATTATAAGATTATGTGGAAAGCACAAAGAATTCAATATATAAATGGGATAAAAAAAAGCACAATATAAGCTAAAGTAAGGTTTATCAATATCTATATTTCGATTTCAAATCCTTAGATATTTTTACTGGCAGAATGTCCACCAATCAACTCTTCTTTAAATAAATAAATAAATAAAAAGAAGACACAATCCAATAATTAAAAATGTGAAGAAAACTATAATAAAATTAAATCAATAAAATACATTAAAAATTCTCCTTAATTATGCCATGGTTGCTGCCACGTCTTATGGTAGTTGCTTGGAAAATGACACAAGTCAATCAATCCAACAAAAATTAATTTTCATTTTAAAATAATAAAATTAAGGAGTTGTTACACGAATATGTAAAGAAACAATTTAATTAATGGGCTGAATATTGAATAATTTCTGTGGCGGTTGCTTTCTCAAAAAGAGGATTTATGCTAAAATTAAATGCATCATTAAGTGAAATAAATACTTCCAATTTTTCATCATATGAATAGTATTTATTATGACGCAATAAATGCCAAGTGGCACCTCAAATTTATTTTTTCTTTTCTACTCAAAAATATGATTATTTTTTATTCAAATATCATCCCTTTCACTTTCGTTGGATATATTGCATGAAGATAGGGAATACAATATATTATTTACAACTATATCATAATTTTTTTTTTCATTTTTTTAATTTATAATATGTAGCTTCGTTTCCAAAAATAGTACTTAGTCGTTGATCAAATTTCAAATTTATTAATTGTCTATGTTTAAAAAAAATTAATAGAATTAAAACAATAAAAAAAATTATAAGCAAGACTAGACCAAGCAATTTGGATAAACATGTTATAAATGGATTGTATCAACTGTGACTCATAACTTATTTATTTAATAAGTCATACATTAACCTAAGTACCGACATAACCCGAATAACCTATTTAGTAATTGAGTTATTCATTAACCTAATTTGCTTGACCCCATACGATCCAATTATAAATTTGTCATTCATATTTTATACACAAATAATAAATTGATAAAAATTTTATTAAAATTTAATAAAAATTTAGGTATTGTGAGTTTGTGGGGTAGGACAAAATCTGAGTTAAAAGAAAGTTAAATAAGATTTGAGCTTGTGAGGTGGCACAAAGAGTTGGTCGAGCTTATATTTAAAATTTATATGAATAAATATATCATGTAATAGGGTTAGGCAGGTCAATTAGTTTATAACCTGATTATTTTTGGACCATAAATAGATTAACATATTTAAGACCTCAAGACAATTATAGCTGGTTTGAACCTACGTATCAAATTAGGTGAGAGATCAATGGGTCTAGTCAAATTTTGCAGGTCCACACGATGAAAGAAAAATAACTGAAAGAGTTCTGTAATAATTTATGTTTTCATTGACTCAAGAACCAAACAACATGTCAATATGTTAAAGAATGAATAACAGAAAGAATTTTTTTTTTAGATTTTAACAATGAGATTGCGATAATAGAAAATCACACATTTTTCATTCGCCTTTCGCATCTTCAGCGGTCAAAGCCTCACCACTGAGGAAACGAGTGAAGATTTCGAGAGAACGTCCCGGAGTATAAATTGGCACCATATGCCCAACTCCTCTCACCGTAACGAAAGTCAACCCCTCTGTGTACTCCACCATCCATCCAGCGAGTTGCCCATCGTAGTACCACTTCCTCCACCCTCCCCATTTGTCCCATGGCTTTTCCGTAAGTCGCATATCCATCACGGTCGTCCTCGTCGCATCCATCGTTATAATCCCGTCCACGTCGCCACTATCCAAATTGCAAAACCAAAAGATTTACAATAACAAAAATCAAACATCTAGATCCACAGAATATGAAAACGATGAGAGCATAGCAAAAGCATACCTGAAGATCCATACTCGATAGCTGGCGTTTAGTAACTTGTGTAGCTCAGGAACAATAGTCGCCACATCAAATTTAGGATAGAGCTTGTTTATGGTCGTACTGCAGGACAGTTGTAGAATAATTATGAATTAAGCAGCAATTTATACATTAAAAAGGAACAGCAGATACGGAACTTGCAACTTTTGAATGGGTAGGGAAGGCCAGTAACGTTCGCGTGCAGCGCCTTTTGCACGTCAGGTCGATTCAGATAAACATCCATGATGAACTTAGCACACGGATCAAATTCTATCGACGAGTCCGTCTTCGGCAATCCACTCTCTGCGGTTTTGGAACTAGAATCAGTGCAAATGGGCGCGTAGATGTGATAAAAATCCAGACGTTTGTAAGCCGCGGCGATTGCATCAATGGCTTCGTCACATGTTCCATTCCAATTTTTGACAGAGTTGTCCTTTGGATGGGGGTCGCATTCGCTTGTGTAATATCGATATAATTTGTGTGATATGATCCCGTTGTTCCAAGCAAACTTTGCCGCCGAATTATAGTTTTGTACCCAATCAAGCAGTGCATTGCCGAGCTACAACATCAAAAGAGAAGCACCATTGAGTATAAGTAAATTTTAGTCACGCCATTAGAGCTAATTGTGCAAGTTACTTACCAAAATACCTTTCAATTTGATGAAGTTTTCGTTTGCCATCTTGTTCTTCTCATGGATGAGGTAAGCTAATTGAGGAGTATAATGCCCTGTACATATGTTTTCGTATTACTCGTTCTAAATATTTTAAACAAAAGAAAAATAGCTTGTTCAAATGCATTAGCGTGTGTACCGCCGTAGCTCTCTCCTGCAATGTAGAACTCGTGTGACTTGAACATTGGAAATTTGGCAAACCAATTTATAAGAAAGGTATATGAATCTTCAGCAGTTAGTTGATCATTAAATGTCTCCAGTGTTTTGTTAGAATAGGAGAAACCTACTCCCACCGGAGACTCCAGGAACAACAAATTGGCCACTGCACATACAGAAGAACATCATGAAAAAGAAAGGGTCACAATACAAGGATATCCATAACATGTAACTTATGAGAAAACTTATGGAGATGTCTCTGCTTGCCTCTGTTCCATGAGTAGTCATTGAACCTAAGTCTTGAGCCATCATTTGTGACAAGAAAGGGACCTATTTCTTTTATACATCCTCCTGCAACGGAGGAGCATCCAGGTCCTAACGAAGACATAACTCAATCTCAAGATTTTGTTATCAATAACTAAGATTCTTACGAGTTGAATTAACTAACTAACACGTCATATGCATAAAGTTTACCGGTCTACAATTGAAAAAAAAAATGCTGATTACCTCCGTTTAACCATAAGACAAGAGGTTTGTTCATGGGTTCATCTGTAGCCTGAATAAACCAATAGAACATAGCACTGTCCTCATTTATTGATACATAGCCAGCATATTGTTTGAATTTTGCCTCTATAGGTTGCCCCGGGAGGTGAATAATTAAATCAGACTCTCCTGGGTAAGATGGCATTGGAACTGAATTACCTACTATTGTCATTGTAAATAGTATGACAATTGTTAAAAGAAATGAGGACATAGTAAAAGGAGCCATATTTTTTCTTTTCTTTTTTCTCTTCTTTTTTACTTTATATATCTCTGTTTATATATCTCTGTAGTTGATAAATGTAGAGTACCGAATGCTGAGAAAAGAGAGTAAAACCATTGTTTAAAGGGTAAATGACAACGAATCATCTATAATTAGTGCACCTTAAAAAATGAAGGCAACATCTATGTGCACCTTCAACAAAGAATACATTTTTTATAGCACCGCTGCTCATACTTGCTCGCTACGAGTTTTTCTCAATTACTTGTCCTCACCGTCACTATTCGAGCTCACTGTCACTATTTTCCTTGTCGCTATATTCTATTTAGTTTTTTTTTCTTTTGTATTTTTTATCTGTCTAAATAAACACAGTATTAAGAATGAAACTATATTATAGTTAGATCGCTGTGAGTTTTCATTATTATCAAATGTATTCTAGAATGTGTGAATTTTAAAACAAATGTTAAAATTATTATAAGGTATTATAGAATGTGTGAATTTTAAAACAACACTAATGTGACGCTTACTTTATTATAATTTTATTTTTTTTCTGAGAAAATACTTATTTACGTTTGCTTTTATTAATTAAGAATGTGAAAAGTAGAGCAAGATTTTGAGAACTTCTATGTATATGATAATCCCCTTATCATCTTTTCTAACGCCTCGATTATTTAATTTAATTAAATTTTAAAAAAAACGAAAATATTTTACCTAATTTTTTTTTAAAACGCAGAATGGAGGCATAAAACTATAAATAATCTGCAGGCTGCAACGCTTCAATTGCTTTACTTGCATTAAAAAATTATTCAGTATCGAAGAATAGCGGTCAAATCCTGCAGATGCAGACAGATTTCTGCTGCTAGCCCTCCACATTAAAATTTCTATCCACCTTAGAATGTTGATACGTTGGATCTGCGACGGCGACTCGACACGGAGCCGATCGCAATCCCCAATTTCTTTAGGGCTCTTATACCTGCAGATCCTCGGCTCTCAGATTTCTTCCGTTCGGCCAGACCCACCAATTGAATCTCTACGAGGTAAGTTGTTTCTCCCCATCTGTTGTTCTTCACCTATAATTCTCTGAGGTTTTCTAGATTGGATCTTCAAATCAGGAACTGGTGCCTTTCCTTCAAAGAGACGCGAGGACTTGATCCCAGTTATGATAGTTTTACTATTCTGCTGCGATGGGTTTTGTCCGAAATTTCGAGCACCGTAATTTTTTTCTTTAATGTGATTGATTTTTCACATGTTCGCTTAGCGGTGAAGATAGAAACATGCATGAGTTTATAGGTATCGAGATTGGGAAAGTTGTAGTTTGGTTCCTGAAACTTCACACCCCACAATTCACCCTAAAGTTTCATTTTGGGCTTCCATCAAGTCTTTTTCTTGATCCAACCGTACTAGTGAACTTGGATCTCATACACGTCGGGCTCACTCAGATGATGCATAGTTTCATATCAAATAACAGAATTTTTTTTTTGTCATCCAGATTTTTTTTGCTAATAGATGCGGAAGAACTATTAATTTGACCAACAATTTACCCTCCATATGCATCAATTGTGCTTGCTAATCGTCCAAAGTTTTCTCATATTGATAATGTATAGGGTGTTTCAAAGTTTCTTTAAATGATTGTTTTCCGCATTGTGTAGAGAATGAGTAAAAGATATAGAAGTTGTGTTTATAAACATAAAATATTTTCTCTACCATATTTATAGTGTTAGCTTATAAAATGTGATTGTATGAACAAGAACTATAAAGAAGGTGCCAGTGTTTTATTGAGATTCATCCCCATCAAAGAATTAGCATCAGAAACTAAAAAATCACAGAGCATCACAATGGTATAATGGTGAATGAAAAAAAGTTCAGAATAATTTATCTAACTACTGTAGTTTTGTATGCTTTATTTTATTTTATTTTTAGCATAGGAAGATTGGCCTGAACGAGACTTGTTTTGAAAGAGAATTAGTGAAATATAATTGACCTGACTGGCAATCGGTCAACCTGCTGATCCAAACCTGGTTTGTAAGACTGCCAGTACATAAATCATATCTTGCTGAACACGTTGTGTTTCATGTTCAAAGACTACAACATATAAATCACATATTGTTCCATGTTTGGTTTTATGTTTTGTTTTTATTGGATTACTTAATTAGGAAGCTGCAGTTTTGTTCTAAACCGCCAAATGTTTATTGGGATTGTCATTCCCATTTGCTATTCTATTTATAGCAAATGGCAAATGAGTTTTAGTTTCTTTTGGACAGGAGACAGTTATGAACTGGAAGCTGCATCAGGTTTTGACGATCCTACATTGATCGTCTTCAATGTTACCTAACAAAGACACTTGGCGTTGGACTTTAGGTTTAATATACATAGTTGCAGTGGCAACAATATGGATTGCTGCTAGTTATCTTGTACAATCCGTTGTAGATTCTGGCGTTTCTCCTTTCCTAATTACCTATATATGTAATTCACTATTTGTGGTACTTATACCAATTGTTGAGATCTCTCGGGCTCTTGAGGATTCTCTAAAGGATTGTTGGCACCAGTTACATAGAAGGGATGTTTCAGACAAGCAAAAACGTTACAGTTCAGAAAATGTTAATCTTCTAGTTCAGACTTGTACTGGAATTGGGCCACATATACCGAGTCATAACCAACAGGAAAATGCTTCTATGGTTGACTCAACATTGCAACAGGATTTTGAGAATACATTTTCCAGCCATGGTAATTCATCAATAGAGCGAGATCTTGGTGCTATTATAGATGACTACAGCAACCAAGTGGATGCAAAAGGACGTTGGACTCGTGCTCGAATAGCTAAAGTCAGTTTGCTGATATGTCCTTTTTGGTTCCTTGCTCAGTTGACATTCAATCTCTCTCTGAAATACACAACTGTGACGGTTGGTAGCAAAGAAAATAATGCAAACCAAAATTTTTTGACTATTTTTTCCTTTTTAATATTTGTGTATAACATTCTAATTGTTTTTCTCAATACTGCAGTCCAATACTATCCTAAGCAGCACTTCTAGTCTTTTCACTTTCTTGGTTGCCATAGCCTTTTTAGGAGAAAAGTTCACATGGGTCAAGCTAATTAGTGTTCTTCTCTGCATGGGAGGGACAGTAATAGTCAGCCTATCTGATACAAGTACTGGGCTCTATGCAATTGCGACCAATCCTCTTCTTGGAGACATTCTTGCTATTCTCTCAGCTGGATTGTATGCTGTTTATATAACTCTAATTCGGAAAAAGTTGCCTGATGAGAGAAAAGCAGAAGGTCAAGCAAGCACCGCTCAATTCCTGGGATTTCTTGGCTTATTTAATATGTTGATCTTCCTTCCTGTAGTGCTAGTGTTGAATTTCACAAAGCTAGAGCCGTTGCACAAGCTTAGTTGGAAGCAATTTGGACTAATTGTTGGAAAAGGTTAGTGCTCAGTTTGCCTCTTTCCAACATTATCTACCTAAGTCCTTGATTATGACCAACTTTCCTACTTGTTTACATTATTTTTGTACACATTTTTAAACATGATATCCATTGTATTAGAAGAACATTTTGATTGAAGTCATGCTTAAGCTATTTATCCAATTTGAAGTACTGGCTACATCTTTTAACTTCTATCTGCACAAACCTAATGGGAATAGGAAAGAACCTAGTTGATTTTATTTCACCTTGAATTATATATTTTATATTTGATCAATTATTTCTATCACTGTTTTAAAGAATTGCCTCAGGTTAAGAACATGACAACTTTAATCATATAGACCATCAAATGTATTACATGCTAGGGGAATTTATACCCCTCATGAGGAGAAGAAAATTACTAACAAGTAATGGGAGTATAAAGAAAGTTATGAGAACATAAAGAAGAATAGTGGTGAACATAGTGGTAACTATGTAGTTCATGGTGATATTACATTATAACATATCCTTTAACTGAAAAGTGTTGGATCCGAAAGCAAACTTGAGTTAAAGACGTAATTAGTCAATATGTAGATTATTATAGCGAGGAAGACACTTTCTACATAAGCAAAAAGAAAGATAAGATAATGGCATTGATTGCTTGTAGATGGCATGGGGTGTCGCTTGCATTTGTGACATTGTGAGTTCATCAGGAATACAAACTTTAAGCTTCAACTGAAACATTGACTGGTTCAATAACTAGCCCCACCATTTTGGTGTCTATGTGGAAGTTGGGTGTTTTATCTCACTCGGACGGAATTCTTAAACGCTTATTCAAAGCTGTCTAAATTATGTTAACTTCTTTCGAGATTTAAAAAGTAAATCTAATAATTTGCATAGGTGCAATTGTATTTGCTATAAGAATACATTCAAATACTTATTTATGGGTTGTAAAAAGGTCTCCAGTGATAATGATTCTGTTCTACCAACGAGCTGTTATTCATGGAGCTCTGCTACATGTTGCTGTTGCTTACATCTTGCAGAAGACTAGATTCCAGTGTGAAACTTTGGTCGTTCCTGGAGTACGATGATTGTACAGATTTATTTGGTATGCACTCACTTTTAAGTGAACTACATTGTGCTGTTAGTAGCGTCCAGAAAAAGATGGTCCTCTTAGCTGTAAAAATGAGTTCGTTATAGAAGGTTCACCGAAATCTGGCATTAAACACAGTCTTGATCCTACTTTTTTCTTTCAGAAATTCCTCAGAGTTCAGTGTTAGCTTCAATTAATTGAGCACATACGTGCTCACCATCTAGTGATTGCTGAGTTTGTTTTGAATATCAGAACATAAAATGCTTGGTTAACTATTTAGATGTCTTCTAGATCTTTTATTCTCCTTTACCAGAATGCTATAGAATGTTGAATCGCCTGGTTGTTGTCTTTGCATGCGCAACATCAAAGCTTGGAAGTCTTTGTTAAGAAAAATCTACTTATTATGTTAGATTGATCAAATTACTGTGAGATAACGCAATAATTGTCCATATGGTCTATGCAGGTTTACTGGATAACGTGTTAAGTGATTACTTGTGGGCAGAGGCCATCCAGCTAACTACAACTACTGTTGCGACAGCTGGTCTTACAATTCAAGTTCCAATTGCTGCAGTCGTGGACTCAGTCACTGGACATGCGCCTCACCTCATGGATTATGTTGGAGCTATTTTTGTTATGATTGGTTTTGTTGGGATCAATATACGATCTGAAGAAGCTGATAGACCTTTGGCTATCGAAGAAGAGGAGGCTACTAGTATTGTTGCAGCCAGCACCAAATAATTCGGTTTTATTGTTTTTAAATGATTGTGCTAAAGTTATGACTATTCACCATGTCAAGCATCTTGTATATGCATATCAAACATTTGGAGCTCTCCCAGTTTGTGCAAATTATGTTGGAAATGAAATCGTTAGCAGATGCTTCTTTTTTGCATAGTACCGCGACTGATTTGAATAGATACCATGATATCGTGTGGCATCTTTCCTATATACTCGTTCCCTCATCTGTTTTTTTTTTTCCAAAAAAAAAATTGTGAGCAGTTTTTCTGCTGGCACATAGTTGGATGCAATGGAGTGGTAGCTGGAAGATAATTTAGTAAGGCGATGAACCTTCACACATCATAGTGATTGGCTCAAAATGTATAATTTTTGTTTGCAACTCACAGTGAAGTTCTGTTTAGTTAGTCTAATTGGTAAGGATAGATCTTGAGTCGAATATTACTTGTCTATGTTAAAATGTGTACACCAGAAAAAAAAAGGTTGTTTTGTAAGTTTGTATTTGTATAAGGGTAGTTTATTTTAATTATCGTTTAAAATGGAAACTCTATAGTTTTCTCAAGTGAAGTTTTATTAACCATGACAAATTTGGTTGATTCATTTTCATATGTTTTGTTTTGTATAAGGGTAGTTTATTTTAATTATCGTTTAAAATGAAAACTCTATATGATACCTTTCTTTTTCTTCTTTATTTACTTGAGCTAAAACAAAAGTAAGCTTTGTCCACAATGACAAATTTGATAAATAAAATACATTAGTTTGAGATATATCTCCTAAAACTTAATAAATCTTTGTGAGTTCCTTGAAAAAAAAAGGGAGGATTTAGGGAATTCACTAAAAAATACAAATTGGATAAGAGTAGATTTGGTTGATTCATTTCCATATGTTTTTTTTTTGTTTTGATTTTTTTTGCTTTAAGTGAATCCATGCAATCTATTGCTCCGATTGAACAATGAACACAATAATAATTTATTCTAATACATAGCACACTGAACTTGGATGATTCGAATAATATACGTGAAATGTGAGACTTAATATCTCAAGCTCATTCTCCCCAAGCAAATCCAGAAAAAGGAAGGATCGATTTTCTAAATAACCCAAAATTTAAAACCCCATTTCTAAACCCTACAGCGTGTTTACTGCGAAGGAAAAAAAAAAGAAAAACTTATTTTCCTTCATTAAAAATTAGAGAGAGGAAAATGAATCCAAATCTAATTAGGTGAAAAACAAAAAAAATATTAGAAGGTATGGGTGGACCAAATGGATTAAAAAAAATAAAAAATATTATGATGATCTACTCATAAAGAGTTATCAACGGTATGACCTAAATTTTATACGATGAAAAAAAAATAAAAAATAATAGTAAAATTTATTCTATATATATTTTACCATATTTTTTGATATTGGATTTGAATCGCGATAATTTTAATACCGTTGGATAGATGCGTAGATCATCACGGTATTTTGTGTTTTATGTTTTACATTCGTTTGGTGGCCAAAATCGAAACCCGCAGGCCATTTGCTCGAAAACAACTTCTACCTCTCTGCCCTCCTCCACGCTCGCCCCGTCCGCCTCGCCGCCCGTCCTGCCGTCAGCCTGCCGCCTTCTTCCTGCCTCGCCCCGTCCGCCTCGCCTGCCGTCCGCCCCGCCCGTCTACCTCGTCGCCCGCCCTGCCTGCCCGCCCGCCCGCCCGCCTGCCGTCCGCCTCGTCGCCCGCCTTGCCGTCCGCCTGCCGCTTGCGTCGCCGCCCGCCCGCCTACCGCGTCCGTCTCGCTGCCCCCGCCTTGACGCCCGCCCGCCTCGACGCCCGCCGCTACTGCCCGTTATTTTTTTAACTTCTCTTATCTGAATCACTGTGATCCATTTTCCTTCCCATCTATTTTCCTATCTTCCCTCTTTTCTTTTCCTTCTCATTTCCTTTATTCTCTGGTAATCACAGCTTACACAGCGACGCGGCGTTCCCCTTTGAAGCCCATGCCCAGGAAGAAGCTGAGCAGTTTATTTCTCTCCAATGCCACAGACACGTCCATCCACCGCAAATGCGCTCCGGCGCAGCCGGAGATTGCGACCTTCAAGAAGGGTGTCTATCCTTTCCGCAAACCCAAATCTTCTCCGTCCTCAAGCTCTGGTGCCACAGTGAAGGGCCCCTGGGCTTCTCCGAGCGTCTCTCAGCAGGTGCTCTCGCGGCTGAAGGAAGCCGCATCTAGGAACACCACGAACTCCAAGGCGCACCTTGCTTCCGGTGAGGCTCAGTTGTTGTCGTCGAGCAAAGATGACTTAGTAGGTGGCTGAAGTAGTAGGCGTGTGCTAATCTTTGGTTTTCCTTTCCCGTTTTTGGTTATTTGTAGGGGAAGATTCTGCCGTTGAGATCTCAAAGGCCATATCATCGATATTATGTGGTATGCGTTATTTCTCATGATGTTTTCGTGGCGCCCAATTGTAATCGACAGTGGGGTTTTCGTATGCAACGATTTTTTTTGAGCAAAATTGCAAAATTTTGCACAAAATTTCAGAAAAGTCAAATCAAATTTGTTGCCATTGATATCAACATTTTTGAGTGCTATAGATATCTGTCTCCTAGATGAAAAATCAAGTCTGTGACTTGGTGCGCGGAGTGCACTTGATATTGGGCAAGTTTTGATTGGTGCATGCCCATGCCTGGTAACCCAACTGGGAGTTAAATAGTTCACTCAAAAATTCATACAATAGAACTAGTTCTTTGTGTTCCTCAAGTAGTTCAACTGCAATAACAGACTGATATAATTGTTGAAATAACAACTGGTTAGTATGCTTTTTACAGAACAAGCATATGAGCAAGACTAAATCCGAATAATAAGAGAATGCTTGAAAAACGAGGGGTTTGGTGTAAAAAAAGAATGACATTGAGTATTCAAAGCAATTTGGCCAAATGTTTCTCCTTGCCGGATCAAAGAACAGAAGTAGCTTAAGTAATCACATGAATAATAAGAAGAAACCAAGATAAAGTAGAGAACAAGCCTAGATCTAATCTTCTTCCTTTATTGGTAGAACTCTAGAGCTGATGGAAGCAGATAACAGTGAGCAGTGTAGTATTATGATTTATGTGTGATAATTTTTGGTGGTTCTCTTGGATGGATGCATAAAAAGTTTCCTTAGGATTCCCCTAGCAAATTTGATCTCGTATGGTTAGATAGATCGCTAAATCTAAAAAAATTAAGGTATTAGAGTTGCCATCTTATGTTCATTTTAAAACAAAGACACAGTAATGTAGTTATCAACTTGGATTCTCCAATTGTATAATCCTAGATAAGGAAACAGAAAGAGAACAGGGCATGGAACTCATTATATGCTTGATACAATTCATTGCATCTTTCTTAGATACTCTGGCATTTAGAAAGAGTATTGCTACTATGATCTTCTGACTCATGCTTTTGTGAATGCTGATGTCACATTTTGTGAGTCTTACTCCATGCTCTTAGGACAATAGTGTTGGGACTCAGTCCTTAGATGCTATTGTGACGCTTGTTCCATTTGATTTCTTTGACATCGATCACATTATTATTGTAGCACCATTGCATTTCATTTAACCTAACACCATACTTTGGTTCCACTATTGACACATCACATGCCCCTTATAAGTTTATTGTCATTGTTTGTATGCTCCTTTAAAACTTTCATTTTCGTGTGCAAGTCTTTCACCCTTTAGTGTTAACCAACCTATTGCTCATTGTAAAGGTAAATAGTCTTTCACTATTAATCCTTCTCTCATCATGTTTCTTATTGCCATTTATTCACCGAGTATCATACTTAAGTTATTGGCCTTTCTTTTGTCATTGTTCCTAAAACTTGTCAAGAGAGTATCATGCTTAAGTTATTGGCCTTTCATTTGTCATTGTTCCTAAAACTTGTCAACTGTGTGGAAAATGACTGAATGAAGAGATGGTAACCATATTCTTTATGGGCACATAAATCTTGTTTTCCCCTTCTCCTAGGGTTCATCGGGGTGCTTGCAAATAGGTATATTCTGTTAAATGCAATCTAAATAGCAAGGTGGACTAGTATAAAGCACATCTTGCTGTGATGAGGTTTACCCAGATCTATAAGATTGACTACTTTGATATTTTTTCACCTGTTGCTCGGTTTTGTGCGTGTTTCTTGCTCACTAGCTATAAATCATGATTAAAAGTTGCTTAGATTGATATTAAGAATGCCTTTTTATATTTTTAGATTTATTAGAAAAAGTTGGTCTGCTATAAATCTTGATTAGAAGTTGTTTAGATTGAAGTGGCTTATAGAGGACAAAATGTCGCATAGTGCAAATATGCTCTAGATTTATTAGAAGAAGTTGGTCCGCTAGGGTCCGAACCAACAAATACTTCTACCGTTTCAAGTCAAAAGTATTATCTAACAAAAAATTTAACATTTTGTTCCTGCTAAGCACAAACATTTAGTAGGAAAACTTGTACATACACAGTTAGAATAAATAATAAAATATTGACTTTTAATTAAAAGAAAATGAATTTTATTACAAATGTAAATTTCTAAATATTTAAATATAACAATTGAAAAATTGCAAAAATATATTGATTTTTAGATTAAATTATTAACAAATATATGTTATTCTATATATAATAATTTTAATAAGACAACTTAATTATAGTATTATATGTTTAGTGTACAGTAATCTACAAAATTGTAAATGAAGTAATGATTGTGTGAAATTTAAGTTGTGTATTTGTTTTAGAAGATAAGTATATTTATATTTGTCCTAATTTTCCTTTATTTTTTCTTTTTTGATTTCGATTTTTCCAATCTAATACAAGTGTTATTATGTTTTTGACAGTTCAATATCCATACTGATATTGTGGGTCTTGGGGATGGATAAGGATAGGAAATTCGCCCGGATACAACTTGTATGGAAAGATGTGGTTCATTCATATCAAGAGATAAGAGAAAATCTGTATGGACTCCCATCTACATAATTCTTAGAAAAATAAATAATGTGAGACTAAACATATGATAGTAACTTACACTAACAATAACAATTTTGTAAAAAATTCACCATTTTTGCGATAAATTGGAAAACATTGCTTACCATTTGTTAGTACACCAGAAGAGAATCAGAGATTACCTTTTTGTTTGTCTGCCGTTGTTTTTTAGGGATTTTCTTTTCTTCTAGAGATCTATTGTTTATCCCAGTTCACTACTTTCTCTTGTAGTGTGCTTGAGAACATATTCATTTGTTTAAAGCAGAGAAGTAATGTCATTCCTGTCTTCTGTTTTTTTATCCAGTGTTTCTTCTGTAGAGATTTGGTGTTGTTCCCTCAACTGCTTGTATTGGTAGCCAGGAGGCCCATGACTATCTTCTCGTAATTCATTTTCTAAACTGATTTAAGTGGACTTTGTTGGTAATGTTGCTAGTGGAGAATATCTTTGTTTCACAAAAGCTGGACTATGAATGTTGCTGTGTTCTTATCTGTTGTAATTTATATATTCTCATGCTATGTGCCAATTACATGTATAGCTTGGGTTGTTATTTCTGGATGTAATAATCTCTTTTTGGAAACAGCCAATAAATAGAACGACAGCATATCTCTCTATTTAAAATGACATCAGAATAAATGATGAACATGAATGAATTGTATTTTAGTTTAGATTTTTTTTTTAATGATATCTGGAAGGTTGTGGCTCAATAAGTATTTCCTTCTTTTGTTATCTTGTATTTCTTGTTGCAAGGTGATGATGATATAGTTCTTACCAAGCACCCTTCCCCGTCTAAAGATTCCCATGATGATACGTTGCCGAAGAGCATACTGGATGTACCATGGTTTTCCAATATGTCACAGATCAGCACTGCACCATGGAAGAAGGAAATATCGAGGGAAAGAAAGCAGAAATACATATTCAAGACTGCAGAATCTCGCCGATTTATAGTACTGATGAGAAGATGTGCAGATAAACTTGGTACTGAGTCCACCTTGGAGTTCTTTGAAAGACTGGGCAGAGAAATGGGTGTGAAAGAATATAACTCCTTAATAAA
The DNA here is from genome assembly GCA_027563935.2 of Costus lasius. Lineage (NCBI taxonomy): Eukaryota > Viridiplantae > Streptophyta > Magnoliopsida > Zingiberales > Costaceae > Costus > Costus lasius. The sequence continues at coordinate 4,037,299 of CM050447.1, read as the reverse complement.
ACTTTGCATAAGTAAAGCTAGAAAATGCACCAAAGAAGAAGATTCGCTGGTTCATGTGAACAAGGTTTATGGGCTTTTTGAATCCATGAGAGAAAAGGGTTTGCAAATTGAAGAAGAGAGTTATAATTCACTCCTAATATACATGGTTGACATGAAATTGACAAAAGGATTCCAGATGTTCAGTGAGTTATTGAAAAATGAGAATCCTAAATCTGACTCTAGAATAGGTTATTATGAGATGTTACTTTGGATAAGAGTTGGTAATGAAGACAAAATTCAGGAGCTATTGGATTGTATCAGAATTATTGATGAAGACAGCTATGGTTTGGCAGGTATGCCTTTTGGATTATGTCATACATTTCTTTTCAATTTTTTCTGCCTACTTATTCCCTTTGATTTTCTGGTTGTTCCCGAGTGCACTTTGCTTGTTATTAGGTCTATAGATTAACCAGTTCTTTGAGAAATAGCACATTTCCTAGTGAAAAGATTGAGATCTTCATTTCCAAGATGCAGGCTTTGTGCCTTTGGTGATGCTAAATGTTGGCGCCTTAGTGCGCCTTACGCCTTAAAACGACACTCAAGCATGATATAAATTTTTGTTGTCCTTATGACGTTGAACCTAGGGGTGTACATTCGGTATTTACCGATACCGAATATACTGAACCGAATTTACCGATTTAAAATTTACCAAAAATTTTAATACCGATACCGAACCGAATAAGCAATTTACCGATTATCTACCGAACCGAATTTACCGAATAATTTTCGGTAAATTCGGTAAATTACCGATTTACCTATTTAAATTATTTAATTCCTATAAATATAATAATATTTTTATTTTTACCAATTAAACTACCAAACCGAATTATTTTACCGAACCGAATATACCGAATTTACCGATTAACCGAGTAAATGGGTAATGTGTAAATAGGTAATATAAAGCTTAATCGGTAAAATCGGTTATTTACCGAATCGAAAAAAATTAACCGATACCGATAACCGATTTATAAAAAAATTTATTACCGATACCGATACCGATACCGATTTAACCGAACCGAAATTACCGAACCGATCGGTAAATCGGTAATTTACCGATCCGAATGTACAACCCTAGTTGAACCTTTTAAGTTATGGTATAATTATAGCTTTGTTAGAATTTCTATTTATCCGATGTACTGAAGGCAGGAATTTTGTTATTACTTAATTTATCTACTGTGTTTGAGTTAAAAATCATGAAGAAATATAACTGTACATATTCTAGTTGATAGTGGCATTGATGGTTGCTTTTGGATTTTGTTCTCTCACAATACTTTAATACGTCAGATGTTTCTCCTTCAAACCATGGAAAGCTTCTGTTCTATTCTGTTATTTTCTTTATATTCCTTGGCCTTAGAAACTCTCGTGCAAGGCTTCTTAAATGTTCCCCATACTCATGCCCATGTTGAAAGCACTTGGATGCTACAGGAGGAACAAATTGCTTGAATAATTGCAAACAGTCCTGTAAAACTGTGTTAACTATTAGGACACAGATATAAAAATTGTACTATTTCTGAAAAACTTAGGATGACGAGGCCTAATTATAGAATTTTAATATGGTATGGTAGGACCAAGGATCGTAATACCGGTCCGGCGTACCGGTCCGGCGGTACGTACCGACCGGTATCGGTGGTAAATCGGGAAAACCGGATTTTTATTTAGAAAAAGGTTTTTTGGTATAAACTAAAATAATTTGATAATGAAAAACTTATTTTATTAAAGATAGAGCCTCAAACAACAAGGAAATAATACAATAAATGATGGTTACATCCAAAATGAGTGTCGAGACTCGTATGAATCATTATAATCAGTTCCCTCTACTTGACTTAAATCCAGCCCATAATTTTGTAATGCCCAAAGTTGAAATTGCTCCCAAGACATATAGTATTGATAGGTTGAGCTCCATAAATTCAATAAACTTGCTTAATCAAGTTGAGTTTGAGTCGTATGAACCACTGCCACTAGGACTGGAATGAGAACAAGCACTGGATATGGATATATATTAGATCCATAGCTCGGCTGTGACCATAAAGATCCACTATCTGTCTCTGAAGGTAATGTCGACCTCATGTCCTCGTAGTCTTCCAAGGCTTGGTTTTGATATTTACTTCGAGTGGTTGATCTTTTGCCTCGCCTTTGATATTGTAATGGTTCAGTTGTACGATGACCATGATCATCATCTTGAGTTGAATGACTGTACCCTGCCTCTTCTGTCCATGGCTCCGCTTGTTGTTGTGTAGCAGACACATAACTTGACCCACCACCACCGTCATCTGTACTGACATTGCTATCTACCGTATCTTGAGTCTCTGATTCTGACTCGTCATCTCCTATTGGGTCCACTATGCCTTTTCCCTTTGCAGTCGTAGTCCGCTTCGCAATTGTCTTCCTTCTAAGTGCACCTGATTGTGTTTGGGAAGACGGTTGTACTGGTTGTGATCTGCGTGGACGTAGACCGGTCTTCTCCATACACCAATCGTCAGCATTATCTTGTACATTAGTTGGGCTCATCTGTTCAGGTTCATTGCCGACTTCACTTTCTACTAACTGAGAAATATATTGAGAAGACCGAGGTGGATCACCAGGTTCATCAAGGGCCATGTCTTGATTTTCTTAAGTTGACCACCATTCCATCATGAGGTCACTGTCATCTAGTATAAATGATTCATCGAATGAGTCTGCAACTTCAGATTCTCTCTCATTTTTTTCGTGTAAAATACGTAGCCTGAGTCGCATATTATAGTGCACATAAACCATTTTCTCAAGGCGACGATATGATAATCGATTGCGAACCTTTGTGTGTATCAAAGAGAAGGTCGACCAATTGCGTTCGCATCCGCTAGAAGAAACACATTGTGATATGATGCGAATAGCTATTTTTCGTAAATTTGGTGCCTTTGCACCAAATTGTAACCACCACTCAGTTGAAAATAAATTTAAAAATTTAAATTAGTATTTGTTATGCTAATGAAATATACTTAAAAAAAATAAACTTACTAGGATCAATGCGGTATCTGAGATCTAGTGCTATTGAATCTCCGAAAGTCATTTCAGCCTCGCGATATAAATGACTTTAGTTAATTGCCGCGGCTGTCATTTCTGAATCGGTCTTTATGAGATATATCACTTCTTAATGAATTGAGTAAGTCTTGCTCACTCCCTAAATTATATCGATATTGGTATGACGGATTCAGATAATAAGCTGTAAACAAAAAAATAATCTATGAGAATTTAGTATATAATAATACAAATCTAAAACTTTTGCTAACACTTACCAACCGCATGAATATCTTGACGCATCTGTGTGTCCCATCAATGGCTTATAATATCAATATATCTATTACATCTGGATCCAAATTTCTCGGTGATTGTTTTTTGGCATTGATGAACCATGTGATATAAGTCACCCATCATTGCTTTTTTATCCATGTCTACTTTACGTAAGACCACGTAAAGGGGTTCGACCACCGTGCAAATATCAGCCACACTATCCCAGAAACGTCCATTGAGAACTACATTCTCAACTATTTTTCCCTCCCTTGAGAATGAAAAATTAGAACTACCCTATTCTTGTGAGGTAAACATTGCTTTTAAACCCATTTTCTTGGACAATAATGATTTCAAAAGTAAAAAATGAGTTGCAAATCACGTTACCGTGGGACGTAGTATTTCTCCTTCTACAAAATTTTTCATTTGTGCATAAACCCAATGATGGTTGTAAATAAATCGGGTCACTGTCTGGGCACCTTTTATAGCATTCTTCACTTTGTCTAATTCTCCGATATCCTTCATCATCAAATTGATACAGTGTGCGGCGCACGGTAACCAAATAATATGCGGAAAATCTTGGGTGATGAGCTGAGCAGCCCTTTTAAAATTACTGCCATTATCCGTAATTAGTTGCGCTCTGATCTCTTCTATCACCCTCCGCATAATGCTACAAATATAAGCCGCATTTTGGAATTCAGATGACGCTTCCACAGACTTATGAAAAATAACTTTTCTATTGCAGTAAATAAGAAAATTAATAATACTCATCTTTGTTGGCCCCGTCCAAGCGTCGCACATTAATGTGACATCGAAGGTCTCCCATTGAGGTTTCATGCTTTTGATCCAGGTTTTGCACTCCTCAACCTCATCATCGAGATACCGTCCAGCAATCTCGTCAGGGTTTGGGGGCTGAATTCCTGGCCCACAATCTTGGATTTTTGCCACCATTAACGATAATATGGATCAACTGCTGCATGTGGTGGAATCCTATTGAAGTGAAACCATTTTGAAATGGCTCTGTCGATATCCACCTTTTTGGACTTAGTATAGATGTCATTTATACGCGTTTGCTTACTTGATTGGGAGGGGAATGCCCTGGGATCAATATCAGTGGGGGCAGGATCGAGACCCCCAGTACGCTGGCGAAAGCCAAAAAAAGAAAAAAAATACCTCTTTTACCTGATGGTGGTGCTGCATGGCTTCCAGCCCGTCCCCGCATTCTACTGGTACGACCCAATTGAGGACCTCCTTCTATATCACTCCCACTCCTAGATCTGCCCTCGTAGAATGGTCGCTCCGCGAACCGCATAGAAGCAGACCGCACATCTTCTTCGTGGGCAAATTGTGCCCTGGCCGCACGTATAGCTGCCTCCATCTGAATATCGTTAGCAGCATCATCATAGCTCCCTTGGTAAGGATCATACCCGGCGGGCTCTGTGACCCGACGATCGAATTCCGCTCGAGCATCTGCCCTTTGTTGCTTGGTTATTTTGAACGAATCTAAATTCGCTCGGATAGCTCTACGTATCTCTAATTTGCAACATCAGGAAATTGCCTAGCGAGATGATACTTGCAACATCAGGAAATCGCCCAGCGAGATGATACTTCACACGAGTAGCCCCTCCACCCTTGAAAACTTTTAGACAGTGAATACACTGCCAATGGTGTCGGTTATCCGGCATCTTACGAGCATGGAGCCACGCAAGATCAGTATCTCTCTTTGGTGCCATTAGCAGAGAAAAAGAGAAGGAAAGAGAGAGATGACTCATGCTAGAAAATCTCTCAAAGAGTTTCAAAGATTGAGATTCGAATGTTGTGAGAAGAAAGAGTTTCAGCATGCCTATTTATAGGATTTTTTTGAATTTTTTAATATTATTTTTTTAAAAAATTAAAATATTAAAATATAAAAAATTAATATAATATTAAAATTACTATTGAAGAAATCACGCCACCGACGCGCTATCGGTGGCTGATTCTTTCAATACTTATCATTAAACCTTAATTAGCACAGTAAATATATTAAATTAATTATTAAGTAATTATAATTTATACTTATTAAACTCTAAACTATTATTTAATTTTTAATAAAGCCATCGACGCTGTCGGTGGCATAATTTAAGTGTCGGTAGACACCAAAGTTTATATTATAATATAACCTTTAATATAAAATAATATATAAAATATTATTTTCTATTAAAAAATTCCACCGACATTACTGTTTGGCATTGTTCCGCTCTGTTTGGTACTGTTCATCAATGTTCACAAATACGTGGGAACAGTGATGTCGGTGATAAAATAATTTATTTTTTAATTTTTTTTTGAAACCATTCAAACCGAGCGGTTTTCATCAAAGCCATCGGTTCAACTCGGTTCAAACTGAGTTTATAATTTTTTTAAAATTTTTTTGTAATCAAATAGTATAAACCGACCGGTTTTCATAAAAACCGGTCGGTACGTACCGGTACCGTACCGATACCGCAATAAAACAATATTTTCCCTATATTACCATTGGTTTAGGCTTGATCCGCGACCGCCTTCTCACCGGACCGGTACAAATCAGTCAAACCGGTCCGGTACCGACCGGTTTTATATCCTTGGGTAGGACAAAACAAGATTGAATATGGCTGATTGCCTGTTTCCTCCATTCGTCATCTAGTGCTTTAGTATGGAATTTTATGCAAAGCCAGTGGTTTGTGCTCTGGCATAGATTGGTCCATGATTCTAGATAATGATTTGATCTTAATAAATGACAAATATATAAATTGTGTACTAACTTTAACAGAAACTTTTTAACAGGATCAATTCTCTATAGAATCTTTGAACCAGGGCATTGTAGGATGTTTAGACCTATTTCCATAAGGTTAATAATCTACTGTAGGAGAGGTCGTTATCATATCATGAGTACAGAGACGATGACATTTACTTATTCAATTCAATGTGCATCTTATGTGTCGTATCTTTTTGCATGATAATTTAACCAACCAGGTTAAATATTTATGTTTTGATGGAGAAACTTTTTAACATGATCAATTCTCTATAGAATCTTTGAACCAAGGCATTGTAGGATGTTTAGACCTATTTCCTTACAGTTAATAATCTACTGTAGGAGAGGTCGCTATCATACCATGAGTACAGAGACGATGGCATTTACTTATTCGATTCAATGTGCATCTCATGTGTCGTAACTTGCTGCATGATAATTTAACCAACCAGGTTAAATATTTATGTTTTGATGGAGAAACACTGGCCGGATCTAATGAAAATATGTTAGTTGGTTTTGCTGCATATCTGACTTTATTCCTTTGCATGACAGAGAGCTATCTGTTGGCATTCTGTGAAAGTGGTAGGAAGAAGGAGCTGTTGCAATTGCTTGAGGTTTTAGATATCAGAAAGATTTCATCACCAAAGTGCATGACAAAAGTATTGACCTCGTTAGGGAGTTTTCAGCTGGAGGAATTAGCAGAGGGGTTCTTGTTGGCGTTAAATGCATCAGGTAAATAGATGACATGCTATATTTTTGCGTTCATACAGTGTATAACTGTTTATGATGAATTGGAGAACATATATAGTATACAAGAGGATCTTATAAGTGATGAATTTCCATAAACTTAGCATGCAGAGAAGATAATAGAAACTTTTGAGCTTAGTAAGGCTTATTGAAAGCAGCGTTTCAAGAACCATACCATACGTATGTCCGGTACGGTACCGGTCCGAGCAGTCGCTGGCACCAGAACCGCGAGCGGAATACGGCACAAGGCGGAGACGTGGAGGGAGGGCTGGGAGGCAGCTGGCGCTTTGGCGGGCGCGAGGGAGGCTTCCGCAGCTGATCGAAGCTTCTGCCGCCGGCGGAAGCCTCAATCGAAGCTTCTACTAGCGCCTCCGCCGCCTGCCGTCTTCGTCGATTCCGCCTGCCGCTCGTCGATTTCGTCTGGTACCGGTACGGTACCGCCGGTACAGGTACGGTACTGCCGGTATTGGTACAGTACTGCCGGTACATACCGGTCCGGCCAGCCACCGGAGCAAGCCACCCGACCGGCTTCGCAAACCTTGATTGAAAGTACTTTTTGTTACTCTAGTAACACAATATGGAGAGGTTTTCTTGAAGTAGATTTGGCCATAACTATTATGGTATCTGAATATCATGTTTGCTTTTTTTTATTTTGCAGTTTGAATATGGTCAATTTGACGATTGAACTGTGGATGAAGGAGAGAATTTTATTTACTTTCGTTATCATAAGCTAATCTATTATAAGTACTCAAGCCTTTAATAGGCTTTTGCAAGAAATAATAACCACAAATTAAGAACTTTCACTCGCTCATGGTCTTATGATTACCCTATTAACCAGTAAGTAATAACTATAACATTTATTAAAATTATATTTGTTTTAAGTGTCAAATAAAATTCATCTCTCTTATTATATATTTAATACATAAGGTGGTCTTAAATAGATTGATATATTAATACCACGATTTGAAAATTCAGTTGAAGATATGGTACCGACCCATGCTTGGATTGATTCAGCATCGCAGGGGTCACGGAGAAGCCCCTGCGGAGAAGAATAAGAAGGGTTTCAAGAATTACATCCCAATCACATTGTTTGGAGTTCCCTTTAGGTAATGAAGGACCACAAGAATTACATCCCAATCACATTGTTTGGGATTTTGTACAAATTGATTTACAATTACAATAGATTTTTCTTGTCTCTTTGATATTGCATTCGACCTATACCTTCAAATATAATAGTGTTGCATAGTTTTTGACCATGCAGGATAGGAGTCCAACTAGCTTACACCCTAATAGTTCAATTTCTTGTAGAAGGTCAATTTCATATGTTCTTTGAAAGAGAAATAAATAATAAGTTTTGTAAGCAAATTCTATTCTCAACAAATATCATGGTTTGACATGATATTTTTAAGAGCGAACTTATCATTTTTGCTCCTTTTTACATAATTTCTAGTTAAAATAATATCATCTATATAGACTGTAAATATAATACTATACAAGGGAGTATTTTGTATAAATATTAAATGTTCAGTCTTGCTTGCATGTATGCAATGTCTTGTGCCATATAAGAGAGCTTTTCAAATTAGGCTCTTGGGTTTTGTTTTATTTTATAAATAGTTTTCTTCTCTCCTTAAGCAATAAACTTGTGTGGTTTTCCATATAATAGTCCAATGTCTTGTGGTTTGCTCCATTTTTAATATCCATCTGAAAGACCGAAAGGCTAGCATTACTTAATTGGAAAGATGGTAAATACATGAATTGGGTTCAACCTAGCGATTGGAAAAAATTCGAAATAATCAATTCTATAAGTTTGAGTAAATTTATTAGTAACAAATTGAGTTTTATATCATTCCACCTTGCTACGAGGGTTGTATTTTACTATGAGCACCCATTTGTAGGCAATAAATTTAATCCCCTTTTGAAGAAATACAAGTTCTCATGTTCCTCTAGTTGTAACAATTATGCATAGCTTCCTTTGGACTCTTAGGAATAAAAATAACAAAAAGGGATAATGACATGCAACAAAGCTCAAGAAGTAAACAATATCATATTATATGATAGATGACTAGAGATGAGATGGTTAGTGGTAAACTGTATATTTTATCAAAAAGTAAGGGGTAATAAGGTTGTTAAGATTGAGATCCTACTAGGAGATAGAATGGAGGCTTTGTAGGATTGAAACATAGGATCATATCGTAAAATCGTAAGATTCTACCAAATCATATAATATATATATATATATATATATATATATATATTCATCTAATTTGACTTAACAATAAGATAACTATTTTAATAAGTAATAATTAATAAATATTTAACTAGTATCAAGCATTAAGGTTAAATAATAAATATCCAACACGTTATACTATTCATATATATGTATTATGTGGGGTAAAATTATGAAATTGAATATTCGTAAGTTGATGATGAAGACAAGTTTACATAACAAGGTGAGCAGGGAAATGAAGAGAATAAAACAAAAACATGGAAGATGACGAAGATAAATATATACATGTTAATGACAATAAAAATGATAAAAATAACAATGAAGTCACGAAGACACTAAATAAATATGATAAAAATTATAAAGTTGATTCTAATAAATAGACGAAATTGGTAAATATAGTTGAAGATGACAAATAGTTTAAGTTATGGATGTTAATCAAAGAAAGAACAAATGATGATAATTAAAGATGCAAAATTGTATCACATAGTAACTTAGGATCGAGTTGGATGGTTGGGATCATAAGATCCTACCCGATCCTATGACCTTGATCAATGGGATTGTAAGATCCAACCATATTTCATATCTTATTAGAATAGTTTGCCTAATTTGGATCTTGGGAAGATCCCAAGACCCTAAGCATTTTTTTGACAACCATGATGGGAAAATCATATTGAGGTGAATGTTTGTGGAAGATCTACATTGAAAGGCAGGTGCTAGTAGTGCATGAAACGGTTCCTGCCTACTATCAATGTGATGGGAATATCTATGGAATTGAGGTTAATAGACTCTACTAGCAAAGGAATCGGAATTGGAGATGGTTTAGCGATGAAAGACTTTGAATCTGTACCAGTAGGAATACTCGGATTAACAGGGAATGGTTTCTAAAAATGCGACGTCAACTGAGACATATTGATGTTTGGTAAGGATTATAACAACAATAGCCTTTCAGGTTATGAGAGTATCCAAGACACTGTACTGCTCTAAGACAGTTTGTTATTTCTTGTCTCAAAAATATGAACATAGCAAATAGATCCAAACACTTGAGTGATATTGAGAATGACGACTTTTAGGGTATAACTATAAGAATGGACTATTACCTAGTAATGTAGAAGATGCAATGCAATTAATTTGGTACGTAACAACAACAAGGACAACATCCCCTAGTAATTTTTTGGAATATGCATGTGGATCATCATAACACATGCGATGCCTTTTTTATGTTAGGCAAAATCATTTTATTGGGATGTACAGGGACAAGTACCCTAGTGAAGTTATGCTATGTATTTAATTGAAACTAGTTAAAGGTTGTATGAACTCTTTTGCATTATTATCTCATAAGACTTTGATAGAAATTGAACTAAATTTTGATTTCATTATAAAATAATTTGAAGGTATAAAGAATTAAAGACACTAGCTCCTTCTTAATAAAGTCCATGCCATGTATAGTCATTATCAATAAATGTAACAAAGTTAAACCCTCTTGGAAATGGAAACAATAGGACTTAGTTCCCAAATATCATAATGTATTATTTCAAAAGGAGGATTATATTTAAAATTTGTATTAGAAAAAGGTATTCAATGATGTTTGTCTAATTGAAGGCAAAATTTGTGCTAGAAAATGCCTGTTTTTAAGGACAAAAGGTTTTTTTTTATTAAGTTAGGAATATGTTTTAAAGCTATTTATTAAAGTAGGAGAAGGGTGACTAAGACAGGAATGCCATTAATATGTAATGGTAGTGATAGTAGTAGGAGTATGCTAGAATGATATGACAAAATGTAGCCACCACAGTACGAGTCAGTGTATACTGCCAAGCTGGTGTATTTTATCATGACTCAAATCAATACATGCCAATATTTGCCATTATATGACTAATATTTTTTAATATTTTGTGAACTATATAATCCCCAATGTATCCTTGTTTTATATATACTTGAAATGTTAAACAAATGACCCACAATGTAAGACTAGGTGAATAACAAAAAACTATAAAGGAAGATGCACAATTATAATAAATGGGGTGACCAGCGGAAAGGTAGGACTAGATGACTAATATTTTTTAATATTTTGTGAACTATATAATCCCCAATATCTCCTTGTTTTATGTATACTTGAAATGTTGAACAAATGATCCACAATGTAAGACTAAGTGAATTGCAAAAAACTACAAAGGAAGATGCACAACTATAATGAATGGGGTGACCAGCGGAAAGGTAGGAAGCGAGAAGGTTTTGATTTTAAATTTCAAAACGTCCAAAATCAGATTTAACATAACACTCTCACCTTTAGGTTCTAATCCAATGAACAAGATAACCTGTGATATCGTGGGGATCAGATGGTTTTACACAATGCTTATTTGTGACAAGCTGCATTACCCAATTTCCCCTGCTCGCCTAGAATTATTGGATTTAGTACAGAGTAAGTGACATTGTCCTAAAAAAAAATATATGCAATGGATATACTCTATATAAATACTATTAGAGTTGTATATGAGAGTTACATCGTCTACTACTTTGTCTCTAACATTGCAGCCTAGAGGAAGAGAGAAGAGAGGAGAGTAAGGAGGCAGGAAGAGGGAGAGATACTAGAACAATTTATCCTAATATCCCATCAAACACTTTGGCTCTTTGAGTAGGCTTTTACAAAATAGAATAGCCATTAAATTTAAGTACCTGCCACTAACACATGCCTAATTCTTGGTCTACTAATGCTTGACCTAGTAAACTCACTAACATACTAATATAATTGCATAAACTTAAATTACACTACTAAAGCTATCATGCATTGCACCACTTGTATTTGAACTTTGCTATCAAATGCTCGATTTCTTGTTAAATTCACATCTGATCAGTATTCAAGATGAATTATTATGTACTTTTTTCTTTACCTGACAGTTGCGTGCTTTTTATTTAAACAAGTTCATTGAAAAGAAAGTTCTGTCAAACGTCCTTGTAACAATACGTCATAAAGGGGGCAAAACAGAACTGGAAGCCTGGAATTGATGATTGTCAAGACTTATGGATGATGTTGATGTGATATTCTAATTCTCAATTTTAGCATTTTCCTTTTATATGTGATTTAAACTGTACTTGGTGGAGGAAGGACATTGGCCTCCTATGAAGTATATGTTTTTTAAGTCGATTGTTTCATGGTTCTATATTTGTTTTGAACTAGTTCGTTAACCTTTATTTTCAGGAGTTGAAGCTGAGACTATCTCATTCTTCATTTTCGAATATACAATTGGCTTACCTAACTTAGCGGTGAGGAACTATTCTCAATGATTTGACGGTACTTCTCATGCTTCTTAAGTTTAAATTTGTGTGTAGTTGTCTCAGTTGCTTTTTCATTCTTCTAGGATCCATATATTGATGGAAATTAAACAATCAAGTTCAAAACAAACTCAAGTCTAGGAATTAATGATTACAAAATAACTTACAAAAACATATTAGAACATTGTGCTTCATCAATTGCATATAAGAGAGAAAAATTTGATATATACATATAAAAAATAGGACTATGCAGCAATATTGACCCAAGAGATTACGTAAATCCTTATGAGTATACACAACTCTAAATATTCATAGAGCCTTAAGTGTTTTCCTCAAAATTTGATTTGAAAACGAGCCAAATTGGGCAAGCAAATGAAGAGATGTTGAGACTGGTGGAATAAATCATGACTGTGATTCTTTCTGTGAGTTTCTACAAAGTTCGACAAAATCAGGATTGTGATTATTTTCATAGGCTGATCTTTTTTTGTATATTTTTGAGAAAGCGCCCCGAGAAAATTTATGGCCACGATGAATATCACGAGCCCGTCATGATTCTTACCATGGAGATTTTGTAATTTCTGAAATGAGGACTTTATGACCATGAAGATTGTCACAGCCTGACTACGATTTCTTCTGTGCTCCTTTGAAGATTATGACCATGACGGATTTCATGGGTGGGCCATAATTTTTTCGGAAGCTCTAATTTGTATGATGTATTGGACAACTCCATCTCAGTGTTTGGAATCCTCACATCTTCAAAATTCCATTAGAATTTAATCATTTTTCCATGAAATGTCATAAAAAAAGCAGCAATGAAGATTTTGAACTATTGCAAGTATTTAAGTTTAAATAGGTATGAAAATGATACATACGGGAGAGATTTTAGAGTAACAATATACTAAAAATACTTATAAATGCAAGATATCGACCGATATCTTAAATTTTGCGTAAAATAGAGAGCCATGCTTCTAAAAAAGCCTTGGGGAGTGGTCCTAAAGTTCCTCTCCTTTTTGAAGCTCCTCAAGGAAGCATTAATAATCAGCTTTCTGCTTTTAAAATTGAAAAAATTGCAGCTCCATGTGTTCTAGAGCAAGGTCCTACACTTGTATGATCCTTGAGAGAAGAGAGAGCTCCATGCCCTATCATGGCGAGGAATGCTCCTAGCGCTTGTAGGACGTAGGAGGGGAAGGGAAATTACCATGTCTAAAAGGTAATCCTTGGAAGGCTCCACAAGCTGAAGGAAGGGGTGGACAATCACTCGCTGGTGTGATTCCACTAGCGGAAAAAGCCCTAGGGACAATACCTAGCTTCTTGGCTTCCCTTAAAATTGATTCGGGGATAGGTTTAGCAAACATCTTATGCTAAGGGTGCAACGTTTCAAACATGGTATTACAAACTATTCCATATCGGATGGTGTTACAGCCAAAATACGAGCAAGGGGAAAGTTGACCTCACCTTGACCTTGCCCTTCAAAGTCATCTTCAACCTTCAAGCTTCGCTGGCAACGCTGCCAAGTGGGCGGGTTGGGCTGGAAAGCCCTTCTCGTTCCTTGGATTTGACGGAGTTCTCTAGTAGGTTGGGCCGGCAAGCTTCAGCGCTCCACGGATCTGGACCGAGCAGCCCACCGTAGGGATGCACACCTCCGAAGACCCAGGCCGAAAGCCCTGTCCTCGCGAACCCACCCACCTGAGGTCATCCTCATGGGACTGGCACCGTCCAGCCTCTTTCCCGGACCCAGCATCGCTGGAGCCGCCTCCACCCCCACGAGAGGTTGCCTCCACCCACATGCACGCGCGAGCCCCTTCCTTGCGAGAGAGAGCTGCCTCTCTCCCCCGCCGCGCGAGAGCCGTCTCCACCCGGCGAACGAGAGGCCCGCCTCCTCTTTTGCCATGCAAGAACCGCCGCTCCTCTTTCCCCGTGCGTGCATTCCCGAGAAAGGCTCCCCCTAATTTCTCTTCCATGCAACCGCACAGCACGTCGACAGCTGCCTCCCTCATCCACGTGGAGTGGTCAACGCCTCTTTGACCAAGGGAGGGGCCCACCCTTAGGCTTCGACAGAAAACATCTATACCACACTCTTGTAGAAAATTCCTTAACCACAGCATCTCACAAACTGTGTGAGCCATAGCTCTATATTCAGCTTCACAACTTGACCTAGTCACAACACTTTGTTTTTTACTTCGCCAAAGTGACTAGGTTGCCACCAAGATACGTGCAAAAACCGGAGACGTATTTCCTATCATCGACATTGCCAGCGTAATCTGCATCAGAGTATGCTTCAATTCGAGTGTGTTCATTTTTGTAATATTTCAGCCCTTGATCAGGAGACCCTTTTATATACTGTATTATCCGAGTAGCAGCATCCCAGTGACATTGTTTGGGTTGTTGCATGAACTGGCTAACAATACTAACAACATGAGATATATCTGGTCTCGTTACAGTAAGATAATTAAGCTTGCCTATTGAGCGTCAGTACTGCGTTGCATCCACAAGCTTAGAGTCCACATTCGCACTATACTTCTGATTTGGAACTAAGGGAGAATCAACTGGTTTACAATTACTCATGCCGATCTCCTCCAGGAGATCCAGAGCATATTTCCTTTGTGGCATAAAAATATAGTTCCGCTTATAAGCTATCTCAATCCCCAGAAAGTACCTCGGTGTCCCCAGATTTTTTTATAGAGAAATGAGATTATAAGTAAAGCTTAGTCTTTTCAATACCCTGTGTGTCGTCACTGGTAAGTAACATATCGTCAACATAGACTGCTAATATAATGATGCCACGCTCAGAATGATGAATGAATATAGAATGATCCGCCTGACTGTGACGAAAACCAGCTGAGGTCATTATCTGTGATACATAGCCTGGCGGTTGCTCTATATAGACCTCTTCGGATAGGTCACCGTATAGAAAGGCATTGATAACGTCCATCTGGTGAAGAGACCAATCACAGTTTAGAGCCAAGGAGAGCAAGGTCCGAACCGAGTGAAGACGAGCCACCAGAGAGAATGTATCATGATAATCAAGGTCGTAAACCTGAGAAAAACTTTTAGCAACCAAGCGGGCCTTGTGGCGAGCAATAGAACCATCGGCGTGATATTTAATGGTGAAAACCCAGCGACAGGGAACAACGCGAGCCCCCGGAGGAGGGGACACCAGAGTCCAAGTTCGGCGAGCGTGTAAGACAGCCATTTCAGCATCCATAGCTTGCATTCACTCGGGCACAAGTATAGCCTGCAAAGGAGAGGTAGGCAGCGAACAAGACGACAAGGCAATAGAGAAGACACGGTAAAAAGGAGATAAATGATCAAAGGAAACATAGTTAGAAATGGGAAACTGAGAGGAATTACGCTTGCCTTTGCGTAGGGCGATGGGAAGATCATCTGCAGGTGCTGCCGGTGAAGAAGAGACAGGAGGTAGGGGCCGGAGGCGACGGCTATAAACCTGTAAAGGAACGTCAGAGGGATCCAAAGCAGTCGGTGTAGGAGTAGCAGGAGGAAGAACAATGGGAACCGGAAGAAAATTCGATCCAGAGGATTGGGGTTTGGACAGAAAGAAAGACTGGGTTTCATGAAAGGTAACATCCATACTGACAAAAGTCCGACCACTAGAAGGATCAAAACAACGATAGCCTTTATGAGTGCGATAATACCCAACAAACATACACCGAGTGGCCCGGGGACTGAGTTTGTCAACACCCGGACCTAAGACATGAATGTAACAAAGACAACCAAACACACGAGGAACGAGGGAGTAAGGGATTTTGGACGGAAAAAACAGAGAAAAAGGCGAACGACCACCCAAAAGTGGAGTCGGAACACGATTGATAAGAAACGATGTCGTAAGAACCGCGTCAGACCAAAAAAATCGAGGAACTTGCATGTGAAACAACAATGTACGAGCAACATCCAGGAGGTGGCGGTTTTTACGCTCAGCTACACCATTCTGGGAAGAAGTGTAAGCACAAGTCGTCTCATGCACAATACCACGATCGCGACAGAAGGAATTGAAGCGAGCACTAGAATACTCCAAAGCATTATCAGAACGCAAAACTTTAATAGAAACTCCAAACTGATTATTAATTTCAGCGTAGAAAGTACGAAATACATCAAATAGTTCAGACCGACTAACCAAAACATAGCACCAACATAGACGAGAATAATCATCGATAAAAGTTACAAAATACTTATGTCCTTTACGACTCGATACAGGACTAGGACCTCAAATATCAGAGTGAATAAGGTGGAACGGCTGGAGGTGGCGAGTTGCAGACGCGGAAGGTAAGGTGGCACGATGATACTTGCCTCGCTCGCAAGCATCACAAAGAAATGTTGGGTGGCACGGCAAAGATAGAAACTGTTGGAGTCGAGCAGACGACAAATGACCAAGACGATGATGTCATAAAAGAGGTGAAACGACAGTAGAAGAAAGGGTCTGAGAAATTGTGGGTAGAGCTAGGGTGTAGACACCGCCCTGGCTAGGCCCCCCACCAATCATCTTTTTCGTCCGGAGGTCCTGAAACAGACAATAAGAAGGTAAAAAAATAACACTGCAGTGGCAAGAGGTGGTAAAAGCACGAACAGAAAACAGATTAACCCGGAAGGAAGGTATATATAACACATGCGAAAGTGTAATAGTAGGAGAGATATGAATAGTGCCAACACCAACAACAGGGACGAGGGACCCATCGACAATAGACACTGGGGGATAGACACTCTAGTGGATAAGGACACAAATAAGGCTCGATTACCTGTCATATGAGAGGAGACACCCGAATCAATGATCCAAGTAGACCCAGAAGAGGCAAGAGTGGCTGTACCCGATGCCGGAGTAGAAGCAGCTACAAACGTCGAAGAATTAGTGGTAGGGGTGGACGCCGAGTGGAGTAATCATTCATATTCTGCGGCAGAAATGGTAACAGTGTATGAGGTAGCTGATGGTGGAGAAGGCCCGGATAAAGGAGTATAAGGTAGAACCGTAGCACGAGCAGAAGGGTACCTAAGTTTTTGCCAACAACGATCAGGAGTGTGGTTAGTGCGACCACAATGAGAGCAGGGGGGAAATGTCCGGCCACGACCATGGCCTCTGCCGCGAATAGATCCACGCCCACGCCCCACAGAAGAAGAAACCGGTGGAACAACCAAGGCACTAGGTGCCTCCCTGGATTGGGAAGACTCGGTGACTCGTAGCAGACGAGAAAATGCTCCCTGAAGAGTAGTAATAGTTGAATCCACCAACAGTTGAGAACTCAGAGTTGAATATTTAGGGTTCAAACAGGATAAGTATTTAGCCACTAAGAATTCCTGTCGTTGCTGAAGTGTGACCTCAATGTTAGAAGAGGCAGGATGATATTGACAAAGTTCATCCCATTTACCTTGTAATAAGGCGTAAGTCTCCTGGAAAGAGCGATCCTCTTGTTGTAAGTTAATTATTTCCTCATATAGCCGAAGCACATGACTCAGGTTCTGCCGAGACGCATAAGTATTCGTAAGAAATTCCCAAGCTGACTTAGTAGTCTGTTGATACATAATGGTCGAGGCAACTTTGTTATCCATACTATGAAGCAATAAGTTCAACACAGCCATATCAGATCGATGCCATGTATCATACGTGGGGTCAGTGACAGGAGGAGCAGCTTGAGTAAGGTGATGATCTTTGCCATGAGATCCGAGAAATAGACGGACCGACTGAGACCACAACGGAAAGTTTGTGCCGTCAAATTTCACAATATTTGCCCCAAAGGTATTACCAGGCTTGATATCCAGTGTAGATGAAGAAGGATCCATACAGAGATGCTAACCGCCTTCACAAAAAAAACTGAACAAGAAGAGAACAGCCCAGCTCCAGCACAAAAACACAGGAATAAATCACCAGAAAATTACTAGCGTCAAACAAGTGCATAAAGAGACATCTGCCAAGATCACTCACGTCACAAAATTAACCATAAGGATAGCAGCCCAAGCAGATGTTGCCTAGCAAGGGTAAAGAAACGAAGAACATATCCTCACCGATGTTGAACGCAGGAAGGGGGCACAGCGGCTGTTGCGAAGAAGAAGGCGGATCATGGCAGCGATAGATGAAATCCGCCTCCCAGTAGATGATGAAAAAACACCGGTAGATAAGACCCACCTCTGAGCATATCATGGCAGAGAGGAAGGAGGCAAGCAGGCGCTCACGAGGTCATGCACAGGACCAACGTATCACGGCGCCTGGAGCATGATACGAGTGAGAAGCCCTGTCTGGGCTGTACACGCATGAGAAGAATAGAAGTATAAGAGGAAGAAGTAGAAGGCACACGAGGAGAAGGAGGCGCAGGAACTGTGGGGCGGCGATAAACCTCTTGCTCTAATATCAAGTTGAAGAGAAAGCTTGATACCGAATTATCATTAGGGTTTGGAATAATAACACAGTGTTAGCCTTAACGGGTAGAGGTATGGACAAAACCCACAACCCAAACCCATTAGGATAAATAGATATTAAACATAAATACTCTAACACCGACCGTGGTTGAAATATATATACTGCCGGCGCCTGATACGGAATAATATTTCAATCCATGACCTGGGCAGCTCAATATTGAGCGGAGAGAAGGGTATCTTGCTCTCTCAGTCTCTCTATTAAGATGATTCATAAAGTTGTCTACTTCAATATATTGCAGAATAAGTGAATGCTCTTTTGTTATATTTAATATTTGTTATGTACAACAGGAAACATACGTACTTGTGAAGTTTGAAATATATTTGTCTTTCTTAATTTAACCTTGTAATGAGAACTCAACGTGAAGGTTGAAGATGTTGTGTCAAAGTTTACAAACTTGCACCAGAAACTTGGAGTGGTACCCTCCATCCCATCTTATGAGAAGTTAATTGAACTCTGTTGCAACTTGTGTAAGGTATGTCTTCAAGCCTCTTTTGTATCGTGTAGTTCTGATACTTAGTGTATATGATTTTTGGAAAGTGACTTAGCAGATTGGTTTGATTATCCATATTTTTATGTTGATCAGAAGCTAAATATCTTCAATTGCAGTTTTTTTAATTTTGTTGAAGACTTTATTTATGTTGTGAAAATGTTTGTTTGTTAGATTGTGAAGGAAGTTTGAACTTTGAACTTTGAATCTCTTGAATTGTTGTTTTCTTTAGCTTTTTTTATTTACTGGTACTTTATATTTCATATTCTCTTCCTCAATATTCATTGGCTGTTGAGTGCAAGACAGAAGTGACTTGCTAGAAAATAAAAAGCTTAGTAGATGAAGAATAGATGGCAAGGAGATATAATACTGCTTTTCCAGCTTACTTCATGGTAAAATCTAGATAATTAATGCAATGGTGATCAAGAATTAGCATGCCATCAATCATTGTTTTCATCTGGAGATTCTGAAAGTGTTAAGGAAAAGAAGTTGCAAGGTTACAGAAGTTTAAAGTATATAGCTATGTCATTAATGGACAGAAGACTAACATGAAAATTCAGACTGTAGAACAGCGCATTATATAACAAAAAACGAGGAATGACAAATCAAATTTGTTCTAGGGTTATGTCAACCATCAACAGTGGCCAAAGCAAGCCAAGAACCAGATGGGGGCAAGGACCCTTGCTTTGTATACTATTCATACTATTCTAGAAGTAATTCAATTGGACACCTGTTGAAAATGAAGAGATGTAGGATCCTTTAGACACCAAATCAAATCCCTTCCCCTACTCCCTGAAGGCCATTATATTTAAGTGTACACTGCTATCCTAGAAATAAAGATTCTACAATGAAAAAAGCTTTTAACTGGTTTTTAAAAGGACGAGCAAGAAAATAGAGCATTTGGCAACCATCTCCCACAGTGCCACCCACTTAGTGTGGTCATTCAACCCTCGTATATTCCAACAATCAAGGCATCCCGAGGGAGTGAGGGATCATAGCTCTTAGTATCTTTTCCATTATTCATTTATGCCTCTTGTGGGACTTCAAGAAGTCCATCGAAGTGTTGGACACTGTTATAATAGTAGGACTTTTGGGGTCAGAGGATTTTGTGTGAGTACACCTTGATCAGTAAGGTGTTCTCCCTACTTTGAGAATATATCCTCAAGTCTTTTCCTTTATCAATTGGGCAAGGGAGATCATGAACCGTCACCGCATACTTTTCCTTTATCAGCTATTGGAGGGGGACTATTTTTTGTTACATGGCCAAAGATGGAGCAATGGTCATCATACGGAAATTGATGGTGTAAATATTGTTTCTATTCAAAGCTACTTGAATCTCTGAAGAAAGGGGAGCATTAACATCAGCCTTAATCTGACCTCATGCATAATTGCGCTAAGAGTGATGAATTATGGACTAGTCCATGAACAATTGGCTTTCTTAATGGCACTAGCCACACAATTAATCATTTTGAGAGCCTGTTTGCTCAAAAAGAGGTCGAGAATATTTACCCAGTTGTTGATCTTGATGCCATCACTTCAAAAGTGGTAGATGGTTTACATTGGACCAGGAGCCTCCATCTAATGCATGGGTTTTGCCCTTGTTTGTAACTTGAAAAGGATAAACCCCAAGGGCAGGGTAAAAACTTCAATGCCTCTAGTGAGCTGCCACGTAGTCACAACTTTGCTAGAAAGGAGACCTAGCTTTTGTTAAGAATCCTACAAGTGGACCCAAAGATCCTCCCCTTCCTTGAGCTCCTCAGTGGAAGCACAGAGAAGAAAGAGACTTGGTGTATTACACAATGAATGTGTAAATAATAAGAAAGGGAGTGCAAGACTAAATGATTTATAGGAACGATTGGAAATTGTTTTGGGCATATTATGAAGCTGTATTCTCTAGGTTGGGTTAGAAG
The DNA here is from genome assembly GCA_027563935.2 of Costus lasius. Lineage (NCBI taxonomy): Eukaryota > Viridiplantae > Streptophyta > Magnoliopsida > Zingiberales > Costaceae > Costus > Costus lasius. The sequence goes on along the minus strand of CM050447.1, from coordinate 4,016,173 downwards.
AGTATCAAGAATTGGATAGTATGATGTATAGGGTCAATGCTAAATGCACATTGGCACAAGGATCATAATACCGGTCCAGTACGGCGTCGGACAGGTACGTACCGACCGGTACCGATACCGGCGGTAAACCTGGAAAACTAGTTTTTTATTTAAAAAAAGTTTTTTTTTGTATAAAGTATAATAATTTGATAATGAAAATCTTATTTTATTAAAGATAGAGCCTTAAACAACATGAAAATAATACAATAAGTGATGGTTACATCCAAAATGAGTGTCGAGACCCATATTGGATCATTATAATTAGTTCCCTCTACATGACTTAGATCTACCCTATGATTTTGTATTGCCCAAATTTGAAATTGCTCCCAAGACATGTGGTATTGATAGGTTGAGCTCCATAAATTCAACAAACTTGCCTGATCAAATTGAGCTTGAGTCGTATGAACCACTGCACTGGGACTGAAATGGGAATGAACACTGGATATGGATACATATTAGATCCATAGCTGGGCTATGACCATGAAGATCGACTATCTGTCTCTGAAGGTAATATCGACCTCATGTCCTCAGTCTTCCAAGGCTTGGCTTTGATATTTACTTCGAGTGGTAGATCCCTTGCCTCGCATTTGATATTGTAATGGTTCCGTTGCACGATGGTCATGATCATCATCTTGAGTTGACTGTACCCTGCCTCTTCTGTCCATGACTCGGCTTGTTGTATTGTAGCAGGCACATAACTTGACCCACCACCACCGTCATCTGTACTGGCATTGCTATCTACCATATCTTGAGTCTCTGATTCTGACACGTCATCTTTTTGTATTGGGTCCACTATGCCTTTTCCCTTTGCAGTTGTAGCCCGCTTCGCAATTGTCTTTCTTCTAAGTGCACCTGACTGTGTTTGGGAAGACGATTTTACTGGTTGTGATCTGCATGGACGTAGACCGATCTCCTCCATACACCAATCGTCAGCATCATCTTGTACATCAATTGGGCTCGTCTGTTCAGGTTGATTACCAACTTCGCTTTCTACTAACTTAGAAATATATTGAGAAGGCCGAGGTGGATCACCAGGTTCATCAAGGGCTATGTCTTGATTTTCTTGAGTTGACCACCATTCCATCATGGGGTCACTGTCATCACGAATAAATGATTCATTGAATGGGTCTGCAACTTCAGATTCTCTCTCATTTTCTTCGCGTAAAATACGTAGCCTGAGTCGCATATTATAGTGTACGTAAACCATTTTCTCAAGGCGACGATATGATTATCGATTGCGAACCTTCGTGTGTATCAAAGAGAAGGTCGACCAATTGTGTTCATATCTGCTAGAAGAAACGCATTGTGACAGGATGTGAATAGCTATCTTTCGTAGTTTGGTGCCTTTGCACCAAATTGTAACCACCACTCAGCTGAAAATATATTTAAAAATTTAAATTAGCATTTGTTATGGTAATGAAATATACTTTAAAAAATAAACTTACTAGGATCAATGCGGTATCTGAGATCTAGTGCTATTGGATCTCCGAAAGTCATTTCAGCCTCGCGATACAAACGACTTTCGTTAATTGCCGCGGCCGCTACTTTTGAATCAGTCTCTATGCGATATATCACATTTCTTAATGAATTCAGTAAATCTTGCTCACTCCCTAAGTTATATCGATATTAGTATGACGGATTCAGATAATAAGCTGTAAATAAAAAAATTATCTATAAGAACTTAGTATATAATAATACAAATCTAAAACTTTTGTTAACACTTACCAGCCGCATGAATATCTTGATGCATCTGTGTGTCCCATCGATGACTTATAATATCATTATATTTATTGCCTTGGGATCCAAATTTCTCTGTAATTATTTTTTTTGCATTGATGAACCATGTGATATAAGTCATCCATCATTGCTTTTTTGTTCATGTCTACTTTACGTAAGACCACGTAAAGGTATTTGACCACCGTGCAAATATCAGCCACATTATCCCAGAAACGCCCATTGAGAACTACATTCTTAACTATTTTGCCTTCCCTTGAGGATGAAAAATTAGAACTATCCCATTCTTGGGAGGTGAACATTGCTTTTAAACCCATTCTTAGACATTATTGATTTCAAAAGTAAAAAATGAGTTGCAAATCGCGTTACCGTGGGACGTAGTATTTCTCCTACAAAATTTTTCATTTGTGCATGAACCCAATGATGATTGTAAATAAATCGGGTCATTGTTTAGGCACCCTTTATAGCATTCTTCACTTTGTCTAATTCCCCGATGTCCTTCATCATCAAATTGATATAGTGTGTAGTGCACGATGATCAAATAATATGCGAAAAATCTTGGGTGATGAGCTGAGCAGCCCTTTTAAAATTACTGCCATTATCAATAATTAGCTGCACAATATATTACGCTTCGATCTTTTCTATCACCCTCTGCATAATACTACAAATATAAGCCGCATTTTGAAATTCAGATGACGTATCCACTGACTTTTGAAAAATGACTTTTCTATTGCAGTAAATAAAAAAATTCATAATACTCATCTTAATTGCCCCCGTTCAAGCGTCGCACATTAATGTAACACCAAAGGTCTCCCATTGAGGTTTCATGCCTTTGATCCAGATTTTGCACTCCGCAACCTCATCATTGAGATACCATCTAGCAATCTCGTAAGGGTTTGAGGGCTAAATTCCTGGCCCACAATCTTGGATTTTCGTCACCATTGAACGATAATATGGATCAGCTGCTGCATGTGGTGAAATGGCTCTGCCGATATTCACCTTTTTGGATTTAGTGTAGATGTCATCAATACGCGTTTGCTAGGGTTGAATATTCGGTAAAAACCGAATTATCGAATACCGAATTACCGAAAACCGAATTGCCGAATACCGAAATGTTAAAAACCGATCCCGAACCGAATAAGGAATTTAATGATCGGTAAATTATCGAATTACCGATCGGTAAATCGGTAAATTACTGTTTTTATTGATTTACCAATTAAAAAATATTAAAATATTACCTAATTAATTTATTGAAAAAATAAAAAAAATAAAAATTAAATTAGGCTGATTGGGTTGCCGAGAGGGTGAGATAAGAAATTAAATTGAGCCTAAGACTAGAGTTAGAGATAAGAAATTAGAGATTAATAAATAAAAATTTATTTTTTATATATATTAATATATATGTATCGGTAAATCGGTAATTTACCGAACCGAAAACTTTTTTTACCGAATCGAAAACTGAATACTGAATTACAAAAAACTCAATACCGAATTAAAAACCAAAACCGAAATTACCGAACCGATTTACCGATTTACCGATCGGTAAATTAAGTAAAAACCGAATAATGCTCACCCCTAGCGTTTGCTTACTAGATTGGGAGGGAAATGCCCTGGGATCAATATCAGTGGGGGCAGGATCGGGAACCCCAGTACGCCGGCGAAAGCAAAAAAAAGAAGAGATACCTCTTTTGCCTGATGGTGGTGCTGCATGGCTTCCAGTCCGTCCCCGCATTCTATTGGTACGTCTCCCCGCATTCTATTGGTACGTCCCAATTGAGGGCCTTCTTCCATACTGCTCCCACTCCCAGATCCACCCTCGTAGAATAGTCGCTCTGCGAACCGCATGGAAGCAAACCGCACATCTTCTTCGTGGGCAAATTGTGTCCTAGTCGCACGCATAGTTGCCTCCATCTGAATTTCATCAGCAACATCATCATAGCTCCCTTGGTAAGGATCATACATGGCGGGCTCTGTGGCACGACGGTCGAATTCCTCTCGATCATCTGCCCTACGTTGCTTGGTTATCTTGTACGAATCTAAGTTCGCCCGCACAGTTCTACGTATCTCTTGTGGCACTTTGGTATAGTTTACAACATTAGGAAATCCACCAGCGAGATGGTACTTCACACGAGTAGCCCCTCCACCATTGAAAACTTTCAGACAGTGAATACACTGCCAATGGTGCCGATTATCCGGTATCTTACGAGCATGGAGCCACGCAAGATCAGTATCTCTCTTTGGTGCCATTAGAAGAGAAAAGGAGAAGGAAAGAGAGAGATGACTCTTGCTAGAAAATCTCTTAAAGAAATTCGAATATTGAACTTCGAATGGTGTGAGAAGAAAGATCTTCAAGAGGCCTATTTATAGGATTTTTTTAGAATTTTTTAATATTATTTTTTAAAATATTAAAATATTAAAATATAAAAAAATTAATATAATATAATAAGTACTATTGAAGAAATCATGCCACCGGTGGCTGATTCTTCCAAATTCTAACCCTAAATTGTAATTAATGAATTAATTATAATGAATTAACTATTAATTAATTGATTAATTATACTTAAAACATACTTAACTATTAATTACACCCCAATAATGCCACCGACGCCTGTCCGTGGCATTATTTTGATGCTGCTGCCTTCACACCTAACCCACCTAACCTCATATAATATAATTTATATATTAAAATATTATATTTTAATAAAAAAATCCAAGATTTATACTATTCATCACTGTACATCACTGTTTCCACATGTGAACAGTGATTTCGGTGAATAAAAAAAGTCAAACTTTTGTTTTTTTTATTAAACGGGCTAAACCAACCGGTTTGACCGGTTTTCATCAAAACCGGTCGGTACGTACCGATACCGGTACCATAATAAAAAAATATTTTTTATCACTTATTGTCGGTTTTTCCACTCTCTGAGACCGTTCCCCCACCGGACCGGTACAAATCGGTTGGTATCGGATCGGTTTTTGCATCCTTGCATTGGCACTGTGTTAACTTATCAACACAATGTTAAAAGTTAAAACCTGGAGTGAAGAAAAAGTTTCTTTTTGATATTGTTTGCCTAAGGCTGTCATAGGAACTAGTTTGTATCTGCAAAATTTTTCCAACAGGTATCGCGTTGTTTGTTATAATTTGATAGTGACTACTCTTGATGCAAAAATTAATCGGTCCAGATTTTAATGCATGACCAATACAGATCTTGTGTCAAGAAGTTGTATAATCAAGTTTTTGTAACACGCCTAAATTTTAGTTGCAACTTAATATTGTTTAGTATAACTTGTTCTCATTGAGATCCAGAGATCCTTTTTTACCTTTATTGGAATTCATACTAACAACTCGAGCATTGGTTTGTAGTTATGTTTTATCTGTGAAATAGGCGTGTTCATCACTAAGTTTCTATTTTGAATTTTGTTTGAAATCTTTTTGCAATTTAAATTTCTTTTCCAAGCATATAATGACTTATGTTTGAGTTAATAGAGTATTCCGTTGTTTCTTTCCAGGCGCAAACTGCCCTTGATATTGTGGACCATATGGGTAAATCTGGTTTGAATATACCGATTGAAGTTTTTCATCCAATATTGCATGCTTGTGAGCAATTTGGTGAACTTGAGATGGTATGGATCAACTTTTCTTCACGTCACTTAATATCTTGTTACAATCAATGTGATGAAGATAATGTTCTTAAAGTTTGTGTTTAATGTATCAACTCAATAGATCACTATATTATATGTCACTATTCTAGATTCCTCTCCCGCTCATGACTTGAAGAGTTTGTGTTGTCTTTTCTTTTGAATCTCTCCTCGGAATACTTTCCTTTTCTGGGATTTCCTTCTTTCCTCTTATTTCTGTAGAGTGTAGACTCCTTTCTCCTTAGTTTTATAGTATTTCTGTGGGATCTTGTTCCTTTAACGCGAAGAAAGTGTCAAACTATGAAAAGTACTTTTTCCTAGCACGGCATTTGTTGACTTTGTGCAGCTCAGACCTATTGATATGTGGTTCTACTACATTTTCATCAATCTTGATACTCATACTGTATCTGCCTTTGCTAAAATGATAATTTTTTAAGATGTCATGATAGTGGACAATATTCTTATGAATCAATCTACCTTTCATGATAACTCAAATTTGATTTGTATACCTGTAAGGCTGTAATTTTCTTGAATCAACAGTGGCTAAGAAAACCTTTATATTTACTTACCTATGTTTTTAATGTAATAGTTGGAATGTTTTGTATAGGTGACAACCATGTAAACATGTAACAAAGTGGGCAAACTCATAAAACAAGAAAATCATATGCAGGCAATCCTAAAGATATATTCATCTACGGATGGTAATCTGACTGCACAGGTTGTGTTTAAGGTGATAACTTCACTAACTGCTTGGGTTGTGATGTAAAATTAATTAGAAGTGAAAGTGCTTTCAAGACGTTTTTAATATCGGTTTGTATCAGGTTGTAAGGCCTTTACTTGCTATCTTAATTTGGTATGTACATGGATTAAGCCAGCACTTGCCTGGTTATACAGTTATACATGCATATATATATATATATATATATATATATATGTATATTCAATATCTTGCTCTTGTCTTAATTACAAGTGGATAAATTACATTTAGATGGATGCTTCTGTTTCCATAGTATAATTATCTGCTTCATTTATATTGCAATCTAACAAGTATTATATGATGATTATGCAAGCAAGACATTATCAATCCTTGATGTTTCTGAAATTTGTGTTTTTTGTAATGCTATTCCTTCACTTCTCAGAACATGAGCTGTTGGCATTCATAGTATAGTGGTAGAATTGTATCTTTACCATATTTTCTGTCTAAACTACTTGGTTATGCAATGTGAAACCTCATTGTTTAACTTTTGATTCTGAGAAATATCTGAAAAACATCATTGTCAAGAGAATGAGTCGAGATGTAACTTCTGACAAGTATCACTTGTGCTATTGTATGAGTAGTTTTGACTTTTGCTAACATATTATGATTGTGGTTAAATTATCTTAGTATTTTGTTAGGTTGAATAGATTTATGTTCATTTTGCAGAGTTACTTCATGTTATACTTTTTTTGTTTCTGCCTTTCACGTTCTGTCTTACATTTATAAGCTCTCAATTCCAAATTACTGTGGTGCAGAAGCGAGCCATTTTTCTGTTCTTACTAAATTTGTCCAAGAAATTTAGATTGTATTGTAGAGAGAAACTACTATTGTGGATTTTCTACCAGATACTATTCTGTTGCATATGGAAATGATATTTTTGTTGCTTTATTGTTTCACGTATGTTTGAATTCAACAACTAATCAGTATAGTGTTTATTTATTTATAGGCCTCTAAGCTTTTTTTTTTTGTGTTACTTTTATTCTTAAAATACATGTTTCGTGGCTTAGGTTCACCCAATCTACTTGATGATGCATCAGCATGATTTGAAACCAGATGAAGACACCTTCAAAAGCATGATAAGCTTGTTTGTGAAAATGAAAGATGTAAGTTGGTATATTTTTCCATTTTTATGGTTATGTTCTTGCTTTGAGCAAAGAAACAAAAACCAGTCAGTCATATATATATATATATATATATATATATATATATTTATATATATATTTCCATTTTTTATGGTTATGTTCTTACTTTGTTTTATTGGAGCAAGATATCATAGTATTTACTCTTGCCATTTTTAGGCGTGAATTTTTCATGGCATACTTCAAGATTCTCTTTGGCGGGTACAAGCATTTGAATGGATATACCATTGATTCAACCAAGGTTTAAGATCTTGGGCTCGGATACTATATTGTATTAGTGCAAGACGTATGTATTGGTATGATGGTAGTATGGAATGGCTTTACAAACCTTGGATCCAATTGACTGGCTCTGATAATTGACAGATAAAACTTAAATATTAAATAAATTGATAATTTGAAAGTAAACTACTTTACCAGGTTGTTTATGTTCTGGTTAGTAAGCTACTTGAAGATTGATTTGGATCTCTGGTAGCATCGGTAAGTGGAATGATAGAATAAACACCACCTGTGGTCTTGAGTTTGTGGTTCAAAACTTTTACACGATATCTCCCTTCGTGCCTGGTGTATCTCCTTTTCTTTTCTGGTTAGTCTTCGTAGATGATTGTTTAATGTTTTTCATAAATTCATGAACTGTGTATTGAAAATTATGAAAAAGTTGTTTTGCATTTCATCATTCTTAATGCTGTTAATATTTGATATGTGCTTAAATCTTGTCTGGCTAGCAGTTTGAAGGTGCCTACAATTTTCTAGCAGTTGCAGAAGAGATGAATGAAATACCTACTACAAGCATGTACAACATTATCATGGCAGGGTATTTTAGGGAGGTGAGTAGTCTAGATAATTCACAATTATATATATATATATATATATATATATATATATATATATATATATATATATATATATATATATATCAGAGTTCTTCGGTTCTTCTTTGTAAGGTGAACCAAATTGTCAACGCCATTGTCTCTGTAGTCCATGCTAACTGATTCGAATTGCAGAAACTATTATACTGTGTGGATTCCTTACCAGAAATTAAATGCATAAATCAATAATTCTAACATCGTGGGTTCATGTCATGTTTGCTGTTGCACATCCTAGATCGTTTGTATGTGTGAGAGGTGATTGTTATTTGAGAATGGGTTGCATATCAACTAGAGCCCACTTGAGGTTTTCGTGTAACTTTTGAAATATTGATGAAGGTCCATTCTTGATCTAGTTGTAAAACTTGATCAGATGACATTGTTAAGAGTGACACAGAAAAGCTTGAGGGAAAAAAAATAAATAAATGGTTTAGTTCTTAAACAGCAAAAATTCTTCATTTTGGCCCAATTGGTAGTTTTTTCCTCAATCAATAAACTAGATAAGGAATAACTAAATTCTAAACACTTATTCCTAATTTCATATTACTTAAACAAAAACCATTTTAATGGCCATCTTCTGTGCAACTCTTTAGATTTTCCTGATCCTTTACCTGTTCACCAAGATGCCCAGGAGTCGTTTCATAACATATGGCATGAGCTATGAAAAATGAATATCCCTACCATGTGTTGTCTACGATCAAGTTTTATACAACTTGTGATGCTCTGTGCATCTTATACTAAGTTTCACATCTCTCTATGTGAAACTTACACCTAGAAAGGCAGCTATCTCGGAATACAAATTTGTTCTGTTGAAATTAAATCTCTCTTTAATGATCAGTTTTATATGCCTATTATAGTCTATTTTTATTCTTTTGTATTTCACAGAAAAAGAATCCTCAAGCACTTTTGGTTCTCAAACAAATGGAAGATGCAGATATAAAACCAGATTCCGAGACATTCAGTTATTTAATTCTTAATTGTGAACGTGAAGCGGATATCATCAAGGTTAGTGAAAAATGTCAATTCTTGGCTTGCATATTTTCTCCTAGTTTCTTGTCTTTGCAAGAGGTGGATTTTGTGCTACTAAAACAGATCACAAATACCATTTTCTTAACATCCTTGGATCTCCGATACCCTTCAGTTTTGTTCCCTATTTTTGGTTTCGATTTTCCTACTTGATGCATTGACATCAACGATACTAACTGTCTTACTTAATTTGAATATTGGGAACTATTAAGCTCTTAGCCAGATTTCCATAGAGGAAGGGAATGTAGCATTTCTTAGAAATTGGATACTAACCAAACATATATGGTTAAGTCAACATAGAGGATTTAATTTATAGCAGAGTCAAAGACCATATGACTAGTTTAATATAAAATGTCAATATTCCCATTTTGCTAAAAAATATTATCTCGCTTATATATTTTGACCGTATCAATGTAGTCAAAATAACTCGATCATTCTCAAATTGGGTATTTTTGTTTATTTTAATTCTCATTCAGTCTCACATGTCTTATAAACCTACAAAAATATAGTTAATCATTTTTCAGGTGTTTATATGGAAGAAATATATAAACTTTGGATGAATTTATTGAATATCTTACCCTAACAAGAAGAGCGTACTGGCCCTGCTTGTGAATTGACTTTCCCCTTTGATTCATTCCTGCATGACCTAGAAACTTTTTTAAAAATAAAGTTAATCATTATTGTTGTAATACCAATTAAATTGAATTAAAAGGTAAGATTAATTGAATTGTGATATCTTACCTTGCTAAAAGCATCTTTTAGCTTGATTTTGAATTAATAATTCCCTTCTAGTTCCATCCTAGGTGTCTTTGAAACTTGTAAAATTTGAAGTTAATCATTGTTGTGATGTTTTCATAAATTAAAAGTATACATAAATTGAATTGTGATATAATATCTTGCCATTTGGTGTTTCTCTACTAAGTTGCATAGTTGGAGCTCCTACCATATCTATTACAAATAACAATTATCTAAATATACCGGTGGTTCGACGGGGATTAGGTTGATCGAATAGTTCTGCCATGCTCATATTTAAAAGTTTCTTAAGACATGTGATAAAGTATGTTAACTTGATATGCTTAGTATACTCACGTGATTGACTATCTCTCATGGATATGACAACAGACACTATGTGGATAGTGAGAGAAAAGATAGTATGATATATAACATGTAGTTAGCTTACTACCATTAACTTGGGTTGATCATTGTAAATTGGGTCACGTTGTCATTTGATTCATCGAGTTAGTGAGTTAGTTTGCTTATGAAGCGGGTCATAATAAATGGTATTAGATTAAACTTAGTCCTAAACATTGTGAGAAACAAATAGGAAAGAGTTGTTGAGGATGGTGAAGCCGCCATTTAGCTGACCTTATATGTTGCCAACTAAAAGATGATTCTTGGGCATGTATTAGGCTTTGGGCTTGATGAAAACTTGAGTCTTTAAGTGAGGGAGATTATAATACTTATAATATGTATTTTAGTCCCACATGGATAGCGAGAGAAAAGATAGTATGATATATAAGGCTGAACTTACTATTATTAACTTTAGGTTAAACATTTTAAATTAGGCCACTGTGTTATTTGGCTTTAGTTAGTGAGTTAATTTGCTAGGGTCATGACATATATGTAGCTTCAAAACATATCCTTTCAGCTTGGTTGAGACCATGATGATTTGCTCTTAAACTCTGATAGTTAAGTGGATCTCAATCTTTTTGTAATTCTAAGGCATATGTTCTTTGCTTTGATAGAGTTGAACTCTTTTCTCTCCTTTGATGCTAGCATAAAATGTCTTCTCGACAATTTGTCATGCTCTTCATCTTATATGGCATGTGTTTGCTTGGCTTCATAACTTGCCATCTCCTCTAACTCCATCATTAGTACTCACACTACTATCTATATTGCTTGAATCATTTTGTAACTTGTGATATAGATGTGTATATAAAGTAAAATGTCTCTTTTAACACTTGTATTTTTGCTCATGAATTACAGAGAATGGGCTAGTTGGATCTATCATAGGGATGAGAATTGAACTCGAAATAGTTACAACTTGTTTATGACATGCCATGTACAGCTTAGCTAAATGGGATAGTTTGGGTTTGGCTAGTCGAATTTGAATTTGGATTGGGTTTATAGGTGTAGTTACTCATATACCTAATTAAAAAATAAATAAAAAAATAATTTTAGACAAAAAATAAAATATCATAAAACAATTATTAATTTGTAAAATTTTATTTTATAGAATAATTATTTTAAAAAGTTTTTTTAATTAATCAAGTATCCTTGTCTACCTGGTTAAATACTTGATTGTGTTTAGGTTATATAATGGGGGAACTTGTTACGGCCCAATAGTGTTAGTATGTTATTAATAAAGTGGATCTGGGTTGGTTTGTCATACCCGGTTCGCTAAGTAGTGAAAGTTTATAAATAAGGGCCTAGGGTTGGGGTTAGAGGGTGTCTAGCATCTTGTTTTGTCTACTTTGGCGTGCTTTACACGAGAGGTTCTATCAATTGGTCCGACCTGCCGGATTGATCGCCGGGGAACCGGTGGTCCGGCGATGGATAAAGGCGAAAGAAATTCCGTTGTCGGTGGTAGATCTAATCGGTGGATCTATTATCGTTGATCAAACCAATAAAAAAACCCTAGGGGAAGTCGATCAAAATCTTAGGGAGGAGTCTATCAATTCGTGGCGGATCCAGGCAAACATCTTCAACCTGTGCAGCAAAGGAGTCAAGGCTGGAATCTCCTTCCTTCTATGCATCACGTTTGAACGGGATTCGGCAATACAGACAGCTTTGAAGAATTTCCTCCACCAGCGTCAACAGCAGCAGCGGCCGAGACTTAGTCCGCATTGCGACGTGATCTCCTTCTTCCGCTGCTGCGGTGTTGGGCGAAGAGTGCAAGGAGAGGCGCGACAGCGGGCGTGGGAGGTCTTGCGGAAGCACAGTGCGGCGACGGGTGGGGGAAATCAGCAGCGCAGGCACCAGCAACAAGTGATAGCGGCAGCGTCACTTCCATTCCCGAAACCCTAGCCGACCGGAGCAGCCGGCCGGCAAAGCGAGAGAGGACGGAGGCGGTTCTTGCAGACGCGACATTTGGAGGAGGCGGAAGACTTCTTCCACCCTCCCTTGTGGTGACGGCGACGGAAGTAGTCACCATCGAGTTCTCGCCGGAACCGTAGCCGGCGGTGACTGTCCTTAAGGGATGAGGTGGCCGTCGACATAGGAGGCAGCGGCAGGCGCTACGTGTGTGGGCGTAAGTGCTGAAGGCACTGTAGCTTTTAAAAAAAGTTACTGTATGAGTACTGTAGCTAGTACTGTAGCACCAAAAAAAACTTGAAAGATGACGACGAGAAGTGAGGCTCGGTTGGAGGCTTTGGAGAAGACCGTGGTAGAAGTGCAGAGTTCTCTTGCAATTATGCAGGAGGAACTCCAATCTGCAGGGGAGGAAAGAAGAATTGAAGCTCTGGCGGCGGCAGAGAAGCGACTTCTACACCGTGAGGAGATGGCTGATATTAACAGGCGCCAAGCTAAGATAGATTGTCACTTGGGGGTTATTGACGAGTTAAGAAACGAGATACAGAACTTGGCAGCAACAATGACAGGAAGGCGGGACGAGCAAAGAGACCTTCCAATAGGCCCTCATCATGACCCAGGCAAGGAGCCATACCGCCCACCACCTTCACGGGAGCATTGGTCTCCACAAGAGACAAGCATGAGGCCAAACAGAATAGAGATTATTGATGAAGACAGACTGGGAGGTGGAGTGCACTTTGAAGGAGAACCAGTTAGGGGGATGACTTCGGGGGGGGGGGGGGGGGACGTACGGTGGATCCATAAGCGCATAGAGCTGCTAGGATTTGATGGGACTGATCTCGTAGGATGGATTGCACGGGCCGAGCAATACTTTGATATCCAGGGAACGACAAATGAATACAAGGTTCCGATGCCTTTCGTGAGCATGGAAGGCTCAGCGGGGCACTGGTTCCGGTGGATGAGACAGAGGATTCCCAATCTGACATGGGAGAGACTGAAGGAAGAAATGCTACAGTGCTATAGTAAGTTCCCAGCCACTTCAGCCTATGAGCGTCTGGCGGCCAAAGAACAAGGTCCCCTGACTGTGACCGAGCACATAGGAGTTTTTGAGGAGATTGTTTCATAGATACCTCACCTGTCAGAGAAACAATATGTGGGTTTCTTCCTAAAAAGCCTAAACAGCACTATCAGAGAGAAGGCGCGAGCTTTCTTACCCACTAATGTTATGCGTGCCATGACACTCGCTCGAGTCATTAAGAGAGAGCTAATTGGGAGATCCACATTACAAGGGCGGACAGGGACAGAAGGGGTGGTAAGCAAAAGCCAGTCAGACAGTGGGAACTACTCTTGGGGAGGAAGCTTTCCTCCTAATCCAGCTGTGCCAGATTCACCTTCCCAAGTAGTTTCGGCCTATAGTGTCCAGCAGCCAAGAAGAAGCATTAGTTTAAATTTTAGCATTACACTGCCTGCTGAGGGGAAAGGAGGTGGACCATCCCATAATGGTTCCAAAGAGGTGGGGGGTCAACGTACATCTTCCAGCACTTATGACCGTTCTAGAAGGAACCGAGCTATGTCCCACCAGGAGTACATCAATAAGAGAGAAAAAAGTTATGTTTCTAGTGTGATGAATCGTATCATCCAATGCATCGATGCGCGAACAAACAATTCCGGGTGATGCTGCTTGCCGAAGATGAAGATCTGGAGGGAGAGGATCGAGTGTCGTGAGACCCTGGAGACGACACAAGATGAAGTTTTCAACCTTGAGGACAGGGCTAGTTTGAGAGGGAGGGTAATTGTTACGGGCCCAATAGTGTTAGTATGTTATTAATAAAGTGGATCCGGATTGGTTTGTCATACCTGGTTCGCTAAGTAGTGAAAGTCTATAAATAAAGGCCTAGGGTTAGGGTTAGAGGGTGTCTAACATCTTGTTTTGTCTACTTTGGCGTGCTTTGCACGAGAGGTTCTATCAGAACCCAACTCAAGTCTAGGTCAGGTTTTTATAATTGGGTCGGTTATTAGTAAAAATATTGGATATTCAATTTGTTGCTATCCTTAATCTATCCTCTATGTCATCCTCTTGTGCTTGGAGTCACTTTGCCTGTTTATCACTAATTTTTCTCTAAAATTATTCAGTACTAGGTTGAGAGAGCTAAGGTGGATGACAAGATTCATCTGGGTCTTCCTCAATGAATGTAAAATCGAATGGGTTCACTACAAGTTCTAGCACTCACTTGTTTTTCTCTCATAGAATCTATGGTCAGAGTTGCATGAATGTATACCAACTTCCTGAGCCGGTGTTATGATAGTTTATTGCAAATTTTCATATGAACTAATGAAAACATTGATCAATTATATTTCTAACTTGATGACACACACAGTCAAATGATATAATAGCTATTTTTCCAAGTTGAGGGGCTTCTATTCCCAATTGCAGCCAATACTTGGCTTAAAAATAAAGAATACCATAAATAGACAATTGATATTTATATGTCCAAGAGAAATTAAGTAATTAAATAAATTGAATACGAACTTTGATCTATATTAAATTGTAAATTTAAAGAAAATGTATTTTTAAATTTCATTTCTTCTTCTCAATAAAGATTTATTAATGCTATTAGTTTCTTATAAGGTCACTTTATATAAGACTTTTCTCTTAATTTTGTTTCTTTGCTATATTCAGTTCTGATATCCAATTCTTATATTGTTACCTTCATAATTGTACAGTATCATGATGAAATGCGTCGTTCGGGAATTCTATTTACCAAGTATGTTTATATGGCTCTTGTAAATGCATATGCAAATTGTGGTAACTTTGAAATGGCAAAACAGGTAATCCATCCAGATACTACTTCACCCTTTGAATCAAATTTTTCTTTGCATACTGCACTCTTTGTATGGTTGTGGATAGCTTTGTCATCTGTTTGTTTCCGTTATTAAATATGAAGTTTTTATTATCATGTCATTCGTATGCATGATTGTTTGCATCTATTACTCAAGAACTTTGGTAAGGTGCCTAGTTTTTTCTTTTGAATTCTCGTTGATTAATGAAGTCATCAAACCATTTTGTCAAATTTTATCACTAAAAGGCGAGTAGTTTTGGTGATTAGATGGACATATATTCATGCCATTTCCATTAATATATTGATGCTTAGATATCATATACTTGTTCTAGTTGAATGGTCAGGTTTTTCATGAGAAGAGGATACATATGATAAGTTGAGGTGTAGACTCTTCACTTAAGCAGTGTAGGACTAAAGACAACATGAATAGTGCATATTACTTAAGCATTAATTTTAACACTATCCCTCAAACTAGACTGTAGATGCCAATTACACTCAACTTGTAATATAGTGTATCAAATCGTGTAGAGATAAGAGGTTTGATGAAATGATATCAACAAGTTGTTTCTTGGATGGAGTGAATGGAGTGTTAATGTTCTTTGACACCACAACATCTCCAAAGTGACAATTAACTTTAATGTGTTTAATTGTCTTATGAAATACTAAATTACTAATAATTGCAACTTGATTATCATTATACGTTATCATTGGTTCCACTTGAGTGTAGCTAAGATCATTTAGAAGAGAGTGTGAATGTACATTATCTCATAGGTTATACATTTCATAGCTTGATATTCAGTTTCAACACTTACTAGGTGAGCAAATTTTGCCTTTTTTTTCTTTTTAAGTTAACAAGGTTTTCTTTAAATAAGTACAAAAATAAGATGTAGACCTTTTATCTCCTGAAATTCTATTGTAGTAGACACTGGAGAAGGATTTTACCTTTACATGCTCATGCTTCTTGTATAATATATCTTTTCTTCGAGCCCCTTTTGTAGAATGTGGGATTCATAAGATTGTATCTTAATGACTTTGTTTTGGAGTTCACATGAATTGGTTTACCATGTTTAACCACTCTTATAAAATAAGATATTAGGTATTGTGACAGCGAGATCAATTTTCTGTAGGAGTATATCCGGAGGCATTAACATCTCCAGGATCATCAAATTGAATCCTTTGACTCATCAAATAAGGAGATTTGGCTAATTTAGAATGAATAATACCATTTTCTTCTTGAAGACGAGAACCACTATAAGTCCTGTTTTTGTGCAGTCAATTGAGACACATACGCTACCTTAGCCTATCCGAGCATATTTTACTAATGGCAGGACGGTCAAACCATCTTGTATACATGGTCAAGTTTATAATTCATTATGCATTGCGTCATGTTGTGACATTATTTCTGAGTATGCAAAATTTATTACAAAAGGGAAAGACAAACTGAGGAGGAGATTCTCTAAATTTGTGTTATGAAACCCCATCTGAACTTGATGCAAAGAAATCAAGATCAACTTTAGATTTGAATTTGATGCAGAGAATTCTGTGGGAACCAAATCTAGAATCGTATTAGCAAATAGCAAGTTAGTAACTAAAGCTCAGTTTTCTAGAATAGAAATGGGCGACAATGAAGAAGGAAATTATTATTCTTCTTTTTCTGAAAAAAATTGAATTAAAAATTTAAAAGTTTTAGAGGAATATTAATTTTTGTTTTATTTCCCAAAAAATACTTTTAACTTAATTTTCTTTTCTTTCTAGCTTTCATGCTATTCTTCTAAAAAGTTGAGCGTTAGTTACTAGTATGAGTATTTAATCCAAAGTTGATCCAACAGTGTACTCTGCCATAACAATAGACTTGGATTGCATCTGATTTGTATATTTATTATGTTTTGTAAATTTAATGAATGAACGAAAAATCGCAAAATAGTAGTTGATATTCATCAATGCCTTTGCAATAGAGACGCTACACCCCCAATGGGTTACTGGGCCCGATCGATAGCCCACCTGTGACACGTGACAAGAGGCCACCAATCCAGCCTAGCATAATATTGTTAAATATCATAAATGTAACACCAATCCATACATCATAATACCTGTCATCGTCAACACCAATGGTATAACATTTAACCAACACAAACAATAACATTATCATATGCCAATAGAACTATCTAAAATGTAATGTACAACATAAACAAGATTACCAATGGAGGTCCTCTACTGCTATCTATCTATTACTTCGCCAAAGACGGAGTCGCACTCAAACCTGAAATAGAAAGACAAGCATTTTTAACTATAAGAGTTAAGGGTTATGTAGGAAATATAAGTATGATGCATGTGCAATAGGATGAAGATGTATAAGTTCACCACTGTATCTACATGAGCAGTATAATATATACTTGATCTAGTCATACTATAAATATAAAGTATCAAGCACACATATGTAAGCATTGAGCTAGGGCCAACTTGTCCCAACAGACATGCACTTGGACCTGAGTGGTCTCTAATGTTAGCTTAGAAACATTAGGAACTGCTCATCAACAATGTGTTTGATACCCTATTGCACCTGAGTTGTAGTAACTCATATGTATGATACATACCAATAAACCTAGCCTAACTAAATTCCTGTAGCCCTATCTCTACTGTCAAGCTAGGGAATAGTTACCGGTTTTGCCCTCAAAATTTAACACATTGTGCCATCAGCGCCAATGGATTATAAATAAATGCTAAATTCATATAATCTGGGTATATAATCATGATGATGTGCAATATAATATACTTTGGCATGTCAACAATCATAAGCATGCTATAATGGTATAACTTAGTGCAACTATATTAAATATAAGCTCAATATTAATTAATGTTAGAGTCCTTTGGTCCTTACAATCATGTAAATAGCAAATATTAATTAATGTCTAATCCATATATGCAATCTTTTATCTTATTTATTATTTTGATTACACTATCACATAATGGATCTCCCAGATTTATTTATTATTAGCATTAGTATTATCATTATTATTTAATTAACATTATGATCATCATTATTATCATGTATCGTTTATTTATTTTATTACCATGCAATATCCATTTAAATCTGACTGTTCTATGATAATGATACACTGTAAGATACTCAATTATGTTTCTCCCTATTAACATAAACATATATAAACAACTTGTATTTTCCTGCAGCATGTGTGGACGAATCACGCTAGGATAGATGATGAAATTGGATCACTGATGCGTGGTCGTTGGTATATGATCAACATAATAATTCACCAAAATAATGCTTAATCGAAGCATAGCTCACTAGACTCTAGAGCAGGGATAGGAGGGAAGAAGCTTGATATCACAAGGAACCTCATCTCGATGAGAGGAGTCCGAGTTAGTCATAGCTCTCTAGATAGAGGAGAGAGATGGGAGATGCTAGAAATGTGGTGCAACTCGATGGACACAAAAGAGGGTTACTATCACTTTGTTGTGACCCTAGCAAGCGAGTTTGCCAATGCCAGATTATTGTACAAACCTGATAGGTGTTTGAATAGGGCCGGTGAAGAAGGGACAAAAAAGGGGATGTCGCTGGGTTCATCGCTGAGCCTGACACGAAAGAGGGGAAGGCAGAAAAGTTGTGCAAGCTAAGTAAAGTGAGCACACAAAGTCTCCACAAGGCGTCTTGAATCGATGGAAAAGGGAAAAGAGAGAGGGAGGAGAGAGATGGGTGAAAAGACAGCGCTGCTCATCCTCGTTTCATCATTCCTTTAGTCATGGTTTACAAGACAATTCAAAACCACTTTGTCAGTATATTTAATTAATTTTTAAATTTAAATTTTCTTTGTATAATATTTTTTATTATAAATAGAGAAAAAAATAAATTATTTACAATAAGATTTAAAAAATTGGTCCACACCGGTGTAACGGTCTAGTCTTGGATTTAAAATTGATTGTACCGACACAGTGCTAGAGTAAAACTAGACCATCTCAGACTAATACAAATAAAAAAATTTGGCCTGTGCGGATCGAAATATCAAACCTTGGTCTACGACAGATACTCCAAGCTACTAGCTTAGTATTTGATTGCTTTTTCACCATTCAGATATTCATGTAGCTAATCATGGCTTAAAAATCACTTGAGTGAAAATTCTAAATTATTATTAAGAATAGGTCGAATATAATATTATAATAATCATTATACTAATACTAGATACTAGATAGAGGTCTAGTCATGGGTAGCTAAATTGCACAAACTCTAAGTCACTCTTTTAAAGTGGAGCATATATGTCTATCATTATCAAAGTTCAAATAAAAGAGGACAAATAAAGTAGAGCTCAGGTTTTTATTTGTGCATAAAACCGTAGCAGTACCCTAAGGCAGTATGTACCTGCGGCTAAAGGGAGGAAAAGAAATGATTACTTTTCTCTATTATTGCACTTGCATAGTTGGGAAAAGTACGAGAAAAAAATGCATCTTTCCTCCAGAAACTTCTATCCAAAACTATGCAGACATTGAAAAGAAAGTTATTTTTCTCCTCTCTCTCCTGGCTTTCCTTTCCATTTCTATCACTTACAACTCAAAGTAGCATAACAGTTATAGGGTAAGTAAAACTAAGTTAGATTTCGCTGGTTTAATAACGCAATGTGGGCATCCGAATATATAGGTTGATAGCAGCGAGCGAATCCAGGAAGGGCCATCTATAGTACCCAAAATAATTTTTACAATCAATGATAGTAGAACATGTAACATGATTTTTTTGTGTGCCGATGTATCTATTTTCTCACTCTCAATATCACGTACATCCAATGTTTGACTTTTCTCTTTAGGATTTCTGTCTCTTAGTAATATGGCGTGGTTTACATATTTCTACATTATTTTCTGTCACAGGTTATTTTGGATGATGAAATACCAGTCAAGTACCTTAATGAAATCAAAAGCGTGCTTGTGTCATCTCTCTCATCCAATGGACAAATACATGATGCACTTGATGTGTATGCTGAAATCAAGCAATCTGGATCTGTCCTAGATCCTAAAGCTGCCATATGCCTTATCGTAAGTACCCATTTATTTTTTGTAGTTAACTTTTTGTTATCATGTAAATATAAAATAATGAAGAAATCTTTGGCATGTAATTAACTCGTATTTACCTGTCAATCCAGGAACATCTTCAAACAGAAGGAGAACTATGCAGATTGCTGCAACTACTAGAGGAGTTAAGTGATTCAAATAGTTGGTTTGATGGGTGCAGAAGAGTAGTTCTATATTGTGTTCGGTGGAACGATGCTGGGTAGCCATACTTACTATATTTTTTTTATTTATAGACTATTTCACATATGCTGATTTCTGATACATCTTTCTTATCAGTTCGGCTGTTGTGCTACTTAAGCAGCTGAAAGATAAAGATGAATCCAGTATTTATTATGTTATTGATCAGGTTTTGCCCCTTCCCCTCCTTTTCATTTTTTTAAAAGTACGTATACATAAGTGTTCTGTATATGTGTACTTTCAAGTTTGCATCAGAGTCCTTAATTTCAACTATGCTTTGAATATCTAAATCGTTGTTCCTAGTTAATGCAATTGCAGTTTTATTTCCATTATATTCACTCTCCAAATCAAGTTGTTCCTTCATCTACAGGTTAACATCACTATTACCAAATTATCACGAGGCTAACTACATTTTGAACAATACCGGGTATATGTGAATATCTTACAATTATTGGTACTCAAATGTTTGGAATGTATGTAAAATATTGAGGATCTCATCATCTTTATCTCTAAGACAATATGTCCCTTGTCTAAACTCTAAACTGTTGTTTAGGGACCAACCTAGGTGGAAAATTTTTCCCTCTCTTCATGATTTCTCATAAAAATTGATCTAGTTGCTACTTGCTACTAGTACCATCCTCGCTGAGGTGTAGAGTCAACATAAGATGTTGGTAGTTGGCACTGATGTTAACCCTCTTTGACTTGCATACTTAAGCCTTCTTAGATATGAATGGAGCACTTCGGTTGCAAATTGGTGAAATAGTTACAAAAAACAATTTGTTGATACAATCAAACCAGTTGCCAAGCTAAGTCATCATATAATGTACAGGTGCATGGACGTTCATCATATAACTCCATTATCAATCATTTAATCAGACTAATGTTTTCAATCTCCTTTTTTAATTATGTTGCTTCTAGGCGATTCGGTATATCTCTGGTCTCTGGATACTTGAGTAACAAAGACCATACGGGGCTTCACTTATTAAGCATAGATATTTAAGGTATGTTATAAGCACTTGTATTACCTTTCACATTAATTGCTCATCCAAAATCACTTAGTAATCATCTCTAAGGAACCATTTTAAAGTTAGCATATGCTACTTTTCCTTTGATCTTGACAATGAGTAGTAGTCTTAGAATTGATTACCCTCGTCCAACTCAAGATTTTGTCTCATGAAAATTCTATTTGCTTTGCCTCCAACATAGCAGTGAAATTGTTAGTTGCCTAATGCCCATCTACTTGCTGTTGAGCTTAATGCCCACATCAATTTTCTTTAAAAACAACCTACGTTGATGACTTGTCTCTATTGTACATTAAGAAGCCTAAGCGTCCTCTTGACCATAGCAATAGATTTCTCTTTCCTACTTCATGCTGTATTTGCAAGAAGCATTGTGATATGTATTGCTCCCTCTCAAAGTAAGTGTATGTGGCTTCTCCTTATCTTTCTTTTTTGAGGCCAACAATGTGATCTTCTACCACCTATATAGATTTCTTCCCTTCGAAGGTTTAGAGGATTAAGTATTATTATGAGAAGACTCGCTCTTTTCTTTTTACTCGAGTGGAATGAAGTGTATAAGCCACTTCTATATTGTTTGCAGTTTGCACTAATGCAAACCTATGGCATTATACTATTTGATGTAAACTACTCATGCATGAATAGTAGAGTGCTGTGCATGAGTAGTTTATATTCACTTTTATGTTGTTTGCACTAAATGTGATAGTATCATCTGTGTATTGCAGATGTGGGCATCTTTTTTGAGGAAATGCAATTTCAGTCAACCTTTTCATGGTAGTATCATTTTGACATGACGTAGTGGTTTTTTGTTGAGCAAATAAAATTTGAGTTTACCTTTTTAATGTATATATTTTTTTGTACATTACTTGTATGAACCCTATTATCGTTCTATTGACTAGTGTTTCAAATTTCGGTTCAAACTGACCAAAATTTCTAATTTGTACCATCCGAGATGGGTAATTACTGTAGCTTAGTGTCGATATGCACTGTTTATATTGGTTCGCCAGCCGATTTTGAGAACCTTGCTACTGACACGTTCAATTTATATAATATATATTTTAATTTTGACAGTTCAAAACTTAGTTTTCCTTAATAATTCAGGTTTTTAGCCAGATATGGGAAACAACACCTACTAACTTAAAAATTGGGCTGGAACTACTCCGAGCTGTTAAAGAACTTGATCTTCATCCTACTCGAACAAGTCTTGATTTTCTCCTTAGCACCTGCGTAAAAGCAAAAGATTCACAAATTGCTTGGCTTATTTGGTCAGAATATGAAACAGCTGGACTTGAATACAACGTTCTGACTTCTGTTAGGTAAGTCTATTTCTATAAGTGGTACAATTCCTTGTTTGTTATATCTCATGCAAATCCACTATGATGCTAAATGTTTTGATATATGTTTCTAATATGGCTGACACAATATGCAGTGTTCAATTATCATTTTGACTTTGTTGAACATGAAAAAAATTTAGGTGCTTCTGTAAATCTAACTTGATATAGCTAATCGTTTGCACG
This sequence comes from Costus lasius, assembly GCA_027563935.2. Lineage (NCBI taxonomy): Eukaryota > Viridiplantae > Streptophyta > Magnoliopsida > Zingiberales > Costaceae > Costus > Costus lasius. Next base: position 3,993,323 of record CM050447.1, on the reverse strand, counting down.
ATCTTGACTCTTACACGAATGATTTGAGAAGAAAAAAACAACAGTTCATTTTGGTCTCGTTTCAAGGCTCACAAAATTTCTCCCTGCAGTTTGTTTCCCTAATTTTCTTTTATTTTTTATTCAAAGAGAGAGAAACAATTTGTTTGTCAATATAGGGGAATACTATATTAGTTATGTAAAGTGATCATATCAGTCTCCAAATGTAGACCTAGATTCTAAATTATAGTCCATGCTCAAATAGGTATAATTATAGCTGCAGAAGTTACCCAATGGTATTGATGGTACCTGGCACTAGTTTTAGATCGGTGCCTCTTGGTTGTGTGATGCTTAGTGTCACGACCTAATTTTTCGCTATGAAATTTAGGGGTGATGGCACGAGTACACACTCGTCATGCCTCGGCGTACTACAATTTCACCAACCCCGCACAAAATGTCCATGCCCCTGCTTACCCCCGGGGTAAACTAAGTTTACACAATCTTGTGTAATACACTTTACACAGAGGCGCACCCCCAACTTACAAAATCTGCGTCCCCCGGTTACACAATTTGTATCCCCCGGTTACACAACTTACACAATGTATACTCCTACTGCGCTCTAAGGTTCGGGGTACGTGCTCCGCATTATAAACTCAATGCCCTCGGCAGTCTCCCACACAATGTGTAAGGGTGCAAGCCTTGGGTTGAAGTTTACTTCATAGAATGAACGGAATTACCGTCCCCCACGTGTTGTGCACACGAATTTTGCAATACCCCATTATGCCAGGTGATGCCGCCCCTTTGTTCAAGTGCCTGCACAAGAAAACCTTGCGTCCTTCAACTGTAGGGTACCAAGGAATCTTATGAATCCAAGAACTAGGTGCTCTCACAAAATTTCGGCATGACCTATGCTATTTCTTCAATATATGTGCAAGCACACAAATACTTAACACTTTCAAAACTTCACAAAAAACACAAAGTCACAACACAACCATGTAATAGGAAAATACCGATTTCATTAAGAAAACTTCGATATACAAAACTTCTTAAGTTCTCTCATAATGATTTACACAAATCATACAAACACTTAGAACATAACCTTCTAAGCGCCTAAGCCTTGGTATCCTCTCTTTAAGACTTTGTTGAGTGAAGTCTTCTTCTCCTCTTCTCCTTGGAATCCTCTTATCAAGGTGAAGATCGCCGGTGATCTAGGAGATGGCCGCCGGTTGTATGGAAGAAGTCCACCAAATTATCGCCCAAGAACTCCTCTCTCCAATAGTGAATTCGCAAGAGAGCAACAACAACAAGTGGTGGTTGCCCACGCCACTTGCTCTTTCCATCTTTAGACATGCGCCCCATGTCTTGAGTTAGTTACCCATGTTGACAACGAGTCTTCAGCCCCGGGTTCAAGAAGAAGGCACCCCTTCTAGCTTCAGGGATGTCTAGCCCCTCAATCCGGTCTTCAGGCCTTTGCAGCAACCTATGTGCCCTGGTTCGAATCTCCACATCAACACTTTTGGACTGCACTGTCCCCCAGCGCTAGGGAACAATGCCCATAAGCATCTGCACTCATGCCTCGCACCCCAGTGTACTGTGTAAGCCTCCAGCTCCAATGCAAGTATCCCGGGCCTTACCCGAGTGTCATGTGCGCACCCAAGCTGCAACTTGAAAATATCACAGCATTAGTGGTCCGCTCCTCTTGGATGGCCTCTCCTTGTCCTTTTTGTTGCGCCAACCTCATGGATAAGGAGGGGAATGCTATCCGTATTCCCAGGTCATAACAATTCTCCCCCACCTGAGTTAGTCATCGCCCCCGATGACCAAGCCTGCAAATAAGCATCGATCTCATCCTAAAACTGCCATAAATCAGTACTTTTTTCCCAAGTAGCATTTTCCTCTAGTTCACCTGCCCAATGCACAAGAAATTCAATCCTCTAAGCTCTAATAGTGTGACCAATTAATCTATGATTCAATATTTTTTGAATGCACTTATGAAATTCCCTTCTGACTTGTGGAGGTGCTCGCACCTAGGGATGGCAACGGGGCGGGTCGGGGTCGGGTTTTGCCATCCCCGACCCGACCCCGACTTCCCCAAACCCGTCCCCGAACCCGACCCCGAACCCGACGGGTTTAGAAAACCCTGCCCCACACCCGACCCCGCGGGGAAACCCGAACCCGCGGGGAAACCCGACCCCGCCCGACCTAAAAAATAAATATATATTATAAATAATATTTTAAAATTAATTTTCATTCTTTATTCATAATATATAAATAAAAAAATATTTTACATAAATTATATCATCATTTCTACATAAATTATTAAAATTTAGTAACTAGGATATAACTTATAAGGGGTAAATTTGTTATTTTAATAGTCGGGGCGGGTTCGGGGTCGGGTTCGGGGCGGGTACCTAAATTCCCATACCCGACCCCGACCCGACTATACCCCCGTCGGGTTTTCCCCGAACCCGACCCGACCCCCAGTCAACTCGGGTTTTCCCCGTTGACTTCGGGTCGGGTCGGGTCGGGTCGGGTCGGGGATGGGGTTTTTTGCCATCCCTACTCGCACCTTCTGTGTCCTACTAGTGTTAACATCGTGGTATTTCTTTAACATACTCACATGAAAAGTAGGTTACAAATGCAATCTTCCAAGTAAATCCAACCTATAAGCAACTACACCAACTCTTTGCAGAATCTTAAATGGACCCTCATACCTCGGAATTAAACCTCTGTGTGCAGTTTTAGCAGAGATCTTTTTTCACATTTAGGGAGTTAATTTAAGCATGACCATCTCACCTACATCAAACTCCACATGTCGTTCTCTGATTTGCATACTCTTCCATTCTTCTAATGGCTTTGCGAAAGCTATCTTGAGCTTCACACCATAGCTCATTTCTATCCCCCACAAAGGTGTTTGCAGCTTGACATGTAACACTAGCTCCATGCCGCAGTGCATCCACGGGTGTCAATGGTTGATACCCTAACACTAGCTCGAAAGGGCTTTTACCTGTAGAAGTAGATTTTTGTAAGTTATAAACAAACTGAGCAGTGTCAAGGAGAGATACCCAATTTCTTTGTGAAGCTGATACAAAGTGTCTAAGATATTCCGCAAGTAGCGCATTCACCCTTTCAGTGAGATGGTTAGCTGTAGATATCCTCTAACTCTGTTCCCAATTTCTTAAAAATTGTAGTCCAAAACTTCTCTGTAAATATCCCATCTCGGTCACTAATAGTATCTAATGGTAAACCAAAATGTTTAACAACGTGCATAAGAAATAATTGAGCTATAATCTCTATAGAGCACATCTCTGAGCAGCAACAAATACAACATACTTAGAAAAACCGTCCACAACTACAAAAACTGAAGTCATACCATATACTTTTGGGAAGTGACTTATAAAGTCTATTGAAATTTACATCCATGGCCTCTCTGGAATTGGTAAAGGTTGGAGAAGTCCTCCAGCTTTCCTTCTCTCTATCTTGTCTTATTGATAAATAAGACAAGTACGAACATAATGATCGACATCATCTTTCATACCTGGCCAATACCAACCCCTGCTCAATAAAGCATACATGCAGCTTTGTCCTGGATGACCTGACCATTCTGTATCACGGTGTTCTTTCATCAGCGGGTACCTAGGGCATGTTTGGCCCCACTGTTAATAGCTTTATAACTGTGCTAAACTGTGATGTGCTGCACTGTGCTGTACTGTCAAAATTTATAAGATATTTGGTTAATAGCTTTTTAACTGCTGTCAAAATTTAAAATAATAAATAAATATATTATTTTAAATTATTTAAAATAATAATATATTTTATTTTTCTTTAGTATGAAAATTTTGAATTATTTAAAATAATAATACTTAAAATTTTAAACGAAATAATGTAAATTATTTTTTTGAAGAAACAGAAGCTGCAAAAGCATCAAATTGTAGCTTTTCCAACCTCTGCTTTTTTGCTGCTTTTTTCTGTTTCTACTTTTCATTACCAAACAGTTTTCTTTCTGCTTTCTACTTAAAAGCTGATTAAAAGCAGCTTAAAAGCGGGGCCAAACAGGCCCCTAATGTCTCCCTGCTTGATCTGCACCACTAGCCTCATGAAATTATAGTTTGCATTTGCAGAGTCTTTGATCATTTGAATGATATTTCTCTCTACCTGAGTCAAATTATAACAAAATGTCAAGAAGTTGACTCTACTCAAAGCATCTGGTACCTGATGGAAGTGCCCTGGCTTATACTCCCAAGTGAAATCATACTCGGCTAGCAATTCTTGCCCTCTGGCTTGACTGGCTGATAACTTTTTCTAAGTCAAGAAAAATCTATTAGTAACATTATTAGTTTTCACAATAAACTTACTATCAAGCAGGTACACTCTCTAAACTTTCAAGCAATGGATCATAGCTAACATCTTCTTTTCATGAGCCGAATAGTTGATCTCTGCAGGCTTTAACTTTCAGCTTTCAAAGACTACTGGCCGACCCTCCTAGACTAATACCCCTCCTAGGGCTCGGTCAGAGGCATCTGTATGCACTTTAAATAGCTATGAAAAATCAGGAAGCTTTAAAACGGGTTCGGACAATACCTTATCTTTAAGCTTCTCAAATGCACTTTGATGACGATCAGACCAACTGCACTTCTGATCCTTCTTCAACAAATCAGTGAGAGGGGCTACTATCCGTGAATAGCGCTTAATGAACCTCTTGTAATAATTAGTCAAACCCAGAAAAGAACGTAATGTTGTAACAGAAGTAGGGACTAACCATTCTCTAATAGGTCCCTAACCATTCTCTAATAGCTTTCACCTTGTTTGAGTCCATCTTCACCACACCATGTCTCACAACATGTCCCAAAAATAATCTCTTCCTTGGCAAAATCATACTTTTTTTGCCTTGACATATAGCTGATGTTTTTTTAGAACCCATAGAACTTGTCTCAAATGCACAATATGGTCTTGCAAACTAGATGAATATATCACAATGTCATCCAAATATACTACCACAAAGTCATCTATATAAGGATGTAATATGTTATTCATTAAGTTATAAAAAATAGCAGGTGCATTTGTAAGACCAAAGGGCATAACTAAAAACTCGAATGAACCATACCGAGTAACGCAGATGGTCTTTGGTTCATCTCCTTAAGCAACTCTGACTTGCTAAATACCTTTGCATAAACAAGTCTGTCCAATAACTCCCGCACCAATGGAATGTGATAACAATTTCTAATGGTCACCTTGTTCAATGCCCTATAATCCACACATGCGCAAACTGCCATCTTTCTTCTTCTGAAAGAGCACGGGTGCGCCAAAGGGAGCTTTGGAAGGCTAGATGAAACCAGAATCAAGCAATTCATCCAATTGCTTTCGTAACTCTGCTAGTTCAGCTGATGACATTCAGTGTGGAGGCTGCACTGGTAGTACTGCTCCTGGAATTAAGTCAATAACATGATCAATATCTCTACAAGGAGGTAATACCTTAGGCAACTTTGGGGGTAGAATATCTGAAAACTCTTCTAATAATGAGCCAACAGGGGCTAGTAAGGAAGAGAAATCCACGGTGGAAGAGACCTTCTGAACTCCACAGATAACAGGAACCTTCAAACCACCAAGAGGCTTTAGAGAAGTGGCTGGTTTCTTTACTCTCGGCTGTAAAATAATGTCCCTGTCTTGTGCTTGCGGCTCCACCATAGCAACAATTGCAAGTAAAGTAGGCTCTCCTTTCCTCAATCCTTTAGACACTGCTGATGTAGATATAAGGCCGAATTTACTGCTAGAAGCCTGTTCCTTTCTAGGGATATCATGACAAGGGATGAAACATGGAGCTTTTTCATCCATTATCTGAATCCCATTCAGATGTGGAAAGGGGACAGCTTTCGCCCTTTTTAAGAAATCCAAACCTAAAATGACATCAAAATCATCCAAAGGTACAATCATTATATGATGTTTACCACTCCAACTTCCTAACCTCACAGGAACATCATATGACATGCCTATGGGCCAATAGCATTTACAGTTTTGATGCCCCCAGGACTTGGGGACACTTTTAACCTCAACTTGTCCCTCAATCTCTCATAAACAAAGATATGGGTAGCACCTGTATCTACCATAGCTACAACATTAACATTAGCCAAAGAAATTTCGACATGCATTAAAGAAGCACAAGTAGAGTTAAATGTGCCAAGGTACATAGGATTTACCAAGGCTACTCGACGAGCTTTCTCCTCATCTTGTTGCGCAAACATGGTTGAAATTCTCTGTCTGGTTGGACATTCCCTCATCACGTGAGGTGAGGTCCACCACATAGAAAACATGAGCCTTTTAGGAGTCCACTCCTTTTTTGATGCAAACTTATGCTCACTTGTAGCAGTCTTCCCTTTGTTCTTGATAGGCGCCTTCACTTTCTTTTTCCCTTTATCTAGTGCTTGGCTAAAAGGCTTGAAAGTGGAGGTAGATGGCTTGTTGTTTGTTCTTAGATCCACTAAGGCATCTGCCGCCACCATAGCATCTCTCATGTTTGTGACACCCTGTCTTCTCAGCTCCAGTTGAGCCCAACTTTGAAGACCACCCATAAAGTGATACATCTTATCATCCTCTGACATGTTAGTAACTTCAAGTAATGCAGAAGAAAATAACTTAACATATTCACGAACAAAACTAGTGTGCTTAATTTTAGCCATGCATCCCTAGTAGAAAAGGAAGCATTAGCGGGACAGAATTGAGACCTCAACTTAGCTTTCAGATCAGACCATAACACCACCTCAGGGGTGCCCCCCTCCATGCGAGGTACAACTGTGGTCCTCCACCACAGTTTAGCATCATCTGTTAGATAAGCTGTACATATCTATATCTTTTGTTCTTTTAGCACCTTAGCAGACTTGAAGTACTGTTCGATATTAAATAGAAAATTTTTTAGATCTTTAGTTACCCGTGCACCGCCATAGGTAGTAGGTTCGGGAACTCGCACCCTCACTGATGGTACTGGTGCGCTTGGTGGAGACAAGAAGGATGAAGCTGTAGCATGTGCCAAGTTCAGCTTCAAGGCACAGATCTCTGTTGTACAAGATTCCAAGGTAGCCGCCATGAGAGACATCTCTCCATCTATGCGCCTTTGGAAGTCTAAGAACAAGTCCCTGAGACCCTCAAGTCGAGTCATGACTGTGTCACCCTCATACTTCTTGTCTGGGTTGAGGCCAACTACTGCTTTGACTACTGCAACTCTTTCTGTGACAGTAACCATAGTGATTAGTAACACAAAGCAATAGTAACAGTGGGAAAGTGTGTTGGTGTTGTAATGTAGAACCTCGCTCTGATACCACTTGTCACGCCCTAATTTTTCGCTATGGAATTTAGGGGTGATGACATGAATACATACTCGTCGGCCTAATTTTACACAATGCCTCGGCGCACTACAATTTCACCAACCCCTGCACAAAATGTCCTTGCCCCCGCTTACCCTCAGGGTAAACCAAGTTTACATAATCTTGTGCAACACACTTTATACAGAGGCGCACCCCCAACTTACACAATGTGCGTCCCTCGGTTACATAATTTGCACAATTTATATCCCCCGGTTACACAACTTACACAATGAATGCTCCCGCACTCTAAGGTCCGGGGTACGTGCTCTAGTTATAAACTCAATGCCCCTAGTAGTCCCCCACACAATGTGTAATGGCGAAAGCCTTGGGTTGAAGTTTACTTTACATAATGAACGGAATTATCGTCCCCCACGTGTTGTGCACATGACTTTCGCAGCACCCCCTTATGCCAAGTGACGCCGCCCTTTATTCAAGTGCCCACACAAGAAAACCTTGCGCCCTTCAATTGTAGGGTACCAAGGAATCTTATGAATCCAAGAACTAGGTGCCCTCACAAAATTTCTACATGACCTATGTTAATTCTTCAACATATGCGAAAGCACACAAATACTTAACACTTTCGAAACTTGACAAAAACCACAAAGTCACAACACAACCATGTAAGGAAAATACCGATTTCATTAAGAAAACTTCGATACACAACACCTCTTAAGTTCACTCACAATGTTTTACACAAATCATACAAACACTTAGAACATAACCTCAACTAGAGAAAACCTTCTAAGCGCCTAAGCCTTGATATCCTCTCTTCAAGACTTTGTTGAGTGAAGTCTTCTTCTCCTCTTCTCCTTGGAATCCTCTCGCCAAGGTGAAGACCGCCGGTGATCTAGGAGATGGCCGCTAGTTGTATGGAAGAAGTCCACCAAGTTGTCGCCCAAGAACTCCTCTCTCCAATGGTGAATTCGCAAGAGAGCAACAACAACAAGTGGTGGTTACCCACGCCACTTGCTCTTTCCATCTTTAGACATGCGCCCCATGTCTTGAGTTAGTTACCCATGTTGACAATGGGTCTTCAGCCCCGGGTTCAAGAAGAAGGCACGGCACCCCTTCTAGCTTCAATGATGTCCAGCCTCTCAATCTGGTCTTCAGGTCTTTGTAGCAACCTATGTGCCCTGGTTTGAGTCTCCACGCCAACACTTTTAGACTGCATTGTCCCCTAGCGCTAGGGAACAATGCCCATAAGCATCTGTGCTCGTGCCTCGCACCCTAGTGCACTGTATAAGCCTCCAGCTCCAATACAAGTACCCCAGGCCTTACCCAAGTGTCATGTCCGCGCCCAAGCCGCAACCTAAAAATATAACACAGCATTAGTGGTCCACCCCTCTTGGATGGTCTCTCCTTGTCTTTTTTGTTGCGCCAACCTCATGGACAAGGAGTGACACCTAGTACATACAAGACTATCATATTCTATATAAATATTATTTTAGTTCTTTTTTTTCTCAGGATTTTTTTTCTCTCTCTCTATATATATATAGATTTTTAAAGTGAAGCACACTCGGTCGAACAACTTGAATTAACAAGTAGACTTTGGTTAGATTTGAGCCCTGCTGCGTAGTGATTGAATCGACTTCTTTTTTTCTTTTTAATAAATATTGGGAAAAGTAAGTAGATACCTTAGTACGTCATAACAGTTCACTGGGGATTGTGAGGAAGTTTGAATCCACTTAAATTGGAAATTGAGAACATTTATATCAAGCATTTTTGCCTGTTTAAAAATAGTATATACATTTGATATCGAAGATTCAGTTATCCAATTTGTTTCAGAAGTTGTTGCCACAGCAGAGGAAATGGAAGAAACGGAAAGAGAAGTGGTAAGGGGAGGGGAAGAGAGTTGGTTGTCTTTTTGGTAGTCCAAGCAACGGAGGCTCAGAAACAAGAATCTCTCTTTGTTTGTGGATTGAAGAGTGGAGAAGGAAAGGAAAAACTTCCATAACAATAAACCGTAGTACCCATTGTTTATTCAAAAAAACAAACTTTCATTAATTTGAATTATAATGTCCAAAAATAACAAATCTATGACAGATAATGATAGTGTAAATGTATCACAAGTCAACAAACATAAGTTATAGTGTCACGAAAATACTAAACCATAAATGATTTGTAATATTCGTGATACTTTTTATACTACGCCAGCTCCTACTGATGATATTTTCCCCTATTGAATATCTTGTACTAATGGTTCTTGCATTTCAATGAGAAGTTCTCAAGTGGTTGCTTTTCGTTTGATTTGTCAAGCAGGATGTACCAAGCACTTTTGGCATCAGGGGAATTAACAGCTGCCAATGAAATGCTGAAACGTATACCAAAAGCGGATGGGCATGTTCGTTGTCTCATCAAATCATGTAAAATGGCATACTGCAGAAGTACCTCAAGCGTGAAGGAAGTGAAAAATTAGGTATTCTGATATTGCTCGTTTACAAATGTGATTGCATGCATTAGGCCGAATTGCTCTTAAACTTATGCACTGGATGCAAAAATTCTGCTCTTTCTCCATTCCTACTATAGGGACGGCAGAATGTTGCAGCTTCCAGGCCTAATCAATTGTTGTAATTTTCTAGGTTTCGCTAGCCCCACCTTGATGTCAGAATTATCTACGTGCACATGTTGTTTCCACTGACCATGGAAACTATCGGCATACCTTCAGGCCTCACCAGATCTCTACTATCAGAAAGCCTAAAAATGGTGGGCTGCAATTTTGCACTTAATGCCCTCCAATGTGACAAGTGACAGAGAGATTACTTATTTGCAAAGGAGGGTTTACTTTGACTCGAATTGACCGCTGTTTTTACTGGATAGAGGGGTTAGATGCATCATGTGTACATGCCAGCTTTCCGATATGAAGCCCTTACAGTTCGAGACAACAAATTCAGCCATGATACTTCTCATGGATACTCGTGTTTTCTGGGTAACGAATATTCAATGCAACTACTAATTTAACAAAAGGACACATTCTGAAAGCAAAGGTCATTTCCTTCTAGATTAAGGTCTAATTAAGTCCGAGGTGTGGGGCTTGTTAGATTTCTATTTTGTTCGCTTTTGAAGTCAACATTTCTGATCACACCATCATTGTCGATTAGCAATTGATCAAGAAGAAGTTTCTGAATGTGACTGCAAAGTATGCAGGATCCCAAAACTGGATAATGATAATAAACGTTACATTTTGAAAGAATATTAATCCGTTAAAACATAATTCACTGCTTTTGTCATTTAGATAATCTGAACCATTACAATTCGTGCTATATTTATTATTTCAATAATTTACTTTAGTATTTTGGACCATATTTGTATGCTTGTATATAATGTTAACAGTGCTTATTAGTCATAGAAAAGGTGTCTAAATATCTTTTTTTTAAAAAAAAAAAATGAACCGATGAATGTATGGAGACTATATGTTTACTGGGACTGCACAATTCAATATCTATTAAAATAGCTTCAATTATGAAAGAAAATAATAACTAGTTGTTTCTTTTTTTAAAAATGTGTAATTACTTTATGAACCAAATTTCTTACTAAAGTACTCATTTTGATAAAATTATAAATCAAGTTAACAATGTATTTCTAGATAACAGTATAAATTAACAACTATGAAGGATTATTTTTTGTAAAATATCAGAGTAGAATATTTTTTGTATTAAATAACTAAAATACTACTTACAAGATTTCATTTCTTAGTTATAAGTAATCCATGTTTAGTTGTAAATCTATTATTGATCTGAAATCATCCATATTGTTTTTTTTTTATTTTGCTTGAATATTCGATACGTATTTCATGAATTCTAACTTCTAAGCATTACATTCTATTGATAAAAAATTTTTTCTTTGAAGAGTTAATCGTACCGTGGAAATTTCTAATTCTACTTGGTGGTAGCGGTAGGCGTTCGTTTAGTTATTAGTCAAGTGAGACCGAAAATAACTTCGAGTACAAGTCTACGTTCTCGAATTTGTCGCTGGTTCACTGTCGCCACCAGGTCACTTTTCAAATAAATAAATAATTGATTTCAATTTCGCTCAGTCCGGCTCGAAAGTTGCGGATAAGTGCGTCGTACAGTATTGCATCACTCCTACGCGGGCGTTAAGTGCGTCAGCGCTGACGCACTTAACGCCGTCATGGGTGGCCACGGTAATATGCTCCTCGTTTCTCTATTTTCCATTAACCGATGGACCTGCGTGTCTACCAGATGACGCGGACGGAGATTTGCCGTGCGGAGACAAATCTGTGCTCTCCTGAAATTGGCTAAAATTAGGACATGTTTGGTCCCGTGTTAAGCTAATTTTAATCGGTTTTTAAATTAGAACGCAGTTAGAAAAATTATTTGGTAATGAAAAGTAGAAGTAAAAAAAATAGAAGTTATGAAAACTATAATTTGATGCTTTTACAGTTTCTACCACTAATTTACATAATTTTATTTAAAATTTTAGATATTATTATTTTAAATAATTTAAAATTTTTACATTAAAGGAAAATAAAATATTATATTATTTTAAATAATTTAAAATAATATATTTATTTATTATTTTAAATTTTGACAGGAGTTAAAAAGTTATTAATCAAACATTATATAAATTTTAACAGTGCAGCACAGTATAGTTTAGCACAGTTATAAAGTTATTAACAGTGGAGCCAAACATGCCCTTAATATCCTCTCATTGGCCAAAAATTTCATAATATTGTTGTAAATAATTGTATTCCTCGCATATAATTAGTTTTTATTCATATGAATTATTGTTCTATTAACAAACTATATTTGATATCAAATAAAGATATGATAGGATGTGTGCCCTATTTTGAGTTAAGGGGAAGAGAAGATAACAAAACCAACCACCTTCACCACATATTTTGAGCTTTTGGCAAGATCGACCTAACAACTGAATCATTAGCATTGATTTGCAGCCAAAAAAGGTATGTTACAAGTCCTTTTCATTAATTTTATTCTTAACAAGAAGAGGCAAATTAAGGAGAAACGATCTAGGTTGGGTTTTTTAAGCTAGTCAGATAGATCTACTTCACTAATGTAAATCTTGATGTAAATTTCTCAGTTAACCACTATGTTATTTCCACTATAAGAGCTCATTTTGTCAAAACTTGAATGAAATAATTTATAGTCTAAATTTAAATATATCAACGATAATTTAACTTATATTAATGAAAATTTAAACTATATGTATCAACAATAAATTTCTATATATCAATAAAAATATTTTTGTATATCAACAAAAAAATTTTATGTATCAATGAAAAATTTCTATATATATCAATGAATTTTATGTGTATCAACAAAAATTTAAAATGTGTATCAATAGTAAATTAATATGTATCAAGGAAAATTTCTATGTGTATCAACGAAAATTTAAATTACGTATATAAACGACAAATTTTTATATATCAACCAAAAATTTTTCTGTGTATTAAAGAAAAATTTTTATGTATATCAATGAAAAATTTTCATGTGTATTAATAATAAATTCATTTGTATTAATGATAAATAATAAAATGACAAATAGAGAAATTTGCAAGATATGTGTTCATAAGTAAAATGAATGAAATGTGGATTAGGATTTCCTAAGCTAGTTAGCGAGCGTAGGCCGTTTCTCCGAGATGGAGATTCGGTGATAGATATGTGGGATTTAGCTTTTATTTATTTTCTCTTCTTTCTCCTATTCCATTTGGTATAAATCGATATTTACCGATTTAAGTATCAACTGATATGTTAGAAGCCTCATTAAAAAGTGGGAACGCTTAGAAATCTCCAGCAGTCGGCACTCGCCAGTGTCGAATGTAAGATAACAACTGTCACGATTTAAGATGGAAGTACTTTCCTTGCGCCCCAAGGCCCCATACTAAAGTGTTCTTATGATGTTCCGCCGGAACATTTATCAATACAAATCCATTATAAATTTCAAATATTGCCCGCCCCAAATTCCCAAATTATGCAGTAAAGCCAAAATTGAAAGCCAAAATTGAGAAGAAATTAAAAAAACCCTCTTCAATCTCTCTGCCGTGCCTCCATGGCAGAGATGGAGGGGGTCTTCTCCAAGCTCTAGTAGTACTCATGCCTCGCACCCGCAATGGGTAGCCCTGATGTTGCTTCCCCCTCGGATCCGGAATTAGGCCTACAAAACTACCCATAAACTTGACTACACACAAAGAAAGAAAGAAAGCCCCTTCCAGGCTTCGATCTGACTCGCTACTCTCGACAAGGCCGAAGTCGGTCTCCAAGCTCTGATCTCTCCAACCATTGACTCGTCCCCTTCCGATCGGGAGGCCGCGGAAGTGACTCTTGTTCGATGGCTTCGATGCTGGCCAATCTGGGCCTCGTGTTCATCAGCCTTGCCCTCCACTACGTGGTTACTGATTCGTCTAGCGGCGTCCTGTCGGCCGATCGTGGCGTCGGCGTCGCCCTCCTCTTCATGGGCGGCGTGGCTTTGGTGATGCTGCATGCTTGGATCGAGGAGGAACCAGATCGCCGCCGCCCCCGCGCAATCGACGCGGCCCTGGGGATAGCCGGCGCCGCCCTTGTCCCGCTCCTGCTCGACCTCGGAGAACCGCCCCGCCGGGCGTCCGACGTTTGAGTCCCCTGTTCGACGGGGGAGAAAATTACCATGAAAACTTTGCTCACTCCCACGGAATCACGAGGAAAAACAGAAAAATATATTAAATCTAGTAGAAGAGCCGGCTAGGTTCAATATGTTTCTTTTCTTTTTCTATAAATTCCGTTCAAGGAAATAGAAAAGTCATATTTATCAGTATAAATGAAAAAATAAAGGAGGAAAAATTGAAGAAGAATGAGAGAGAAAATAGTCATATTAACTTTTAGCTTGGGTGAAAATTTGGGTGTAAAGTTGAATCTGCTATTATAATGCTTATTTTTATTTTTCTTTTTTTTTATGTTTGCTCTTCTTCTTGTGCTTCTGTTGCAACGAGGGCTGAGTATGAATTGGTAATTATTGAATTTTACCAAATTTATCGAAGGTAAAGGTAAAATCAGTTCGGTAAATTTGATAATGGTAGTAGTAATGAAATTAAGGATAAATCAGTAATCGATAAATCGGTGCAGTAAAAAATTTTTAGTTCGGTAAATTTACCGATTTATCAAATATATAGATTTTTTTTAAAAATTTATTTTGAGCTGAGGACCGTTGATTTTCTTGACTCGTGAGCGTCGTCTGATTTTGAGTTTTAACTTTACCCTAATGTGACTAGTCTCGACTCTCGCAAATCGCAACCGCCCTTCGTGACTTTGTTGATTCGTGCAATCGTGCTCATCTCGTTGAGGCGTCGTCCCATCCGTCGTCATGTCGATTTCCTCCCGGCTCCAAAGAGGCGAAGACCTAAGTTAAGGTGCTTTAACTGTTTTCCCATTTCGTGATTTCGGTATTTCCTATTTTCCTCCACTCTCGGTCTCAGTATTTCCACGGCCGATATAGCGGTGGCGGCCACCATGAAGGAGGCGAAGGTGGAGGCGGGTACAGCCGCGGTGGAGATGGCGACAGTGGTAGGTATGGTCGTGACCGCGGCTACGGAGGCAACGGTTACGGTGATGGCAAATCCCGTTTCCCTAAGGGAGGTTCCTCTGATGGGAGCTGGAGGAGCTGAAGCATTCGTCGCCGCTGGCAGTGGGATGGACTTCGTAGTTATCTAGTCTTAGTTATGCAAGCCTTTTTAATTCGGTGCTCGTTTAGTTGTTGCTTGTTTTGGTTAGCGTCCTATATGGTTACGGGTACTCTAATGTTCGTATATTTGTGTTAATTGAAACTTTGAAAGTATGAATTGTGCAAATGCGGCTTTGATTCGCATTTACTTACTATGCCTCTATGGCTCCAAAACTAGTGAGCCAAATCCTTTTTTTTCGCTTGAGTAGCTCTCTGGTTTTTGTGTTCGCATGCTTCTTTCTTGTGCCTGTTTGTTTTGATTAAATTTTATCATGCTTCTGATAAAGCAGCTTGAAGCTCTTCCTTGAATTCAGTCCATATTAGGGTTTTCTCACGGCTCCTTCATCTTTTTCATCTATTATAAGTTTTTTATTTCTGTTTAGTTGTTTAATGTTTACATAATTACATGAATATTTATATATTATATATATAATTTAGATGCCAGAAGAAGAAAACGAAGATATACAAATGTCTCAAGGAACTCAAGATCTTACTCCTACACAAACTATAACAACTGCTTCAAAAGCAAAATCACAACGAAAATCAAGTGCAAGGTCAGAGGTATGAGATCATTTTACAAGGCTTGTTACTGTGCAAGGTAGTATTACTGGTAAATGCAAATATTGTAATAGAGAAATTCAAGCAGATCCTAAAACAAATGACACATTTGGGTTAAGATATCATATTAAAATATGTAAGAAGCACTCGTATAGCCAACAAACAGAACTTCATTTCAAGGCAGAGACTGAAAATGATAAATCATGCGATAGTTGTATTTGAAAGTTTGATTAGAAAGTAACAAGGAGTGCATTAGCTCGAATGATTATTCTAAATGAGCTACCATTTAGATTTATTCATAGTGAAGGTTCTAAAATGCTGTATTGTTTGTATTGTTGTCTATTAAAATATTTTGTGTATTGGACGGGAATGTTGTAAACTTGTAATGCTGTAGACCTGTAGTAGACTACTGGACTGGAATGCTGTAAGCCTGTAATGCTGCATTTTGTGTTAAATTTTGGTCTTTGCTTTGGTTGGTTTACATAAATGTTGCATTCATACTTCATAGTCATTATCCAATTGTACGAATGCTGAGATTGCCAATATGTACAACGCCTGAAAAGCTTTCTTTTATGTCTGATTGCATCCTTAATGTGGCTTAACTATTCCTATCTTCCCTCCTAAACCAGTTATCATCATCTGTCAAAGCGACCTGTACGCAATCAATTTGGCATGAAATAGGATAAGACAATTGTCTGTTAGTTTTTATAAAGTAAAAAAATACTTCTCTTTTAAATTTTAATCCTTACCACCACGTTGTCTTTTGCCACATAAATCGGGGGGCTTCTTTTACCCTAGTAAGTCTAGTCGTCCAGGTGGGAAAACTAACTCCAAATCTACAGTTTAAACAGGTACTTGCAGCAACAATGCATTGGCATCGAATTAGGAATTTAGGATCGTTCCAATATTGCCTTTTGAACTATTACTTACTACAAGTATGAGCTTTGTTTTGAACTTGAAAATCAATTAGAGAAGGGTTAGAAAGATGACAGAAGATATTGAACACTATTTTTTAATTAAAAAGAGATATCTAATTAGAAAAAGGTAAATTGATAAAATTGGTAATTTATCGATAGATAAATTTACAATAGGTAACAAAAATGATAAATAAAAAAAATCAGTAAAGTCAATAATTAATAAATTGGTAATCGATAAATCAGTTTTTATCAAATGTTTAGTCCTACTTGCAACCTTCTTCATCGTCACTATCGCCGTCATTGCCATAGTCGCCGTCACCGTCATCATCGTAGTTGTTGTCGTCGTTTCTAATGCCGTCGTCGTGCTGTCTTTTCACCATCGTCTCTTGTTTTTTTATTATTGATGTAAAAATAAAAAAAATAGAATATGTTTACCAATCTTTCTAATTTTCTTTCTCTTTGAATAAACACAAAGAGAAAAAAATATAATTATTTTATTTATTTATTTTTACTTTCCTTATTCAACTTTTTTTTTCTTTTCTACTAAACACAACATCTGCATAGGTAAAGCTTAACGATTCAAAAAAAATAAAAAATAAAAAACTTAACGATTCACCTCAGGCAGCTGTAGCACACCTTGAGAGATGTTTGGATAGATCTACAGAATTGTCTCTGTTGTACTGTTAGTATTATTTTAATTTTAAAAATTATAATTAAATTGTGAATTTTTTAAAACTATATAGATTATATATTAATGCAATATAAATCTAAAATTTTAAAATTTTAAAATTTTAAAATTTTAAAATTTAATTAAAGTAATCCTGCAGTTGGGAATCGAATCCGTGCCTGCCCTCTCGCAAACCCACTCGCGAGAAAATTTCTTATTAGTTTGAGTGGGGGTGAGGGTGAGGGTGAGGGGAAGTAAATTTAGGATGAATTTGGTGGATTTGAAGAATAAACCAAAAGCCTCAAATCTGCGTCTGATCCACTTAATATTTTTTTTTATTACAAATTATTATTTCCTATTTTTTTTCCAGTCCTCCGGCCTCCTGGCACGTCTCGCATACGAATTAGACCTGCCACGCCATTATGTGGCCCATGGGCCTTCTGTTGCCTTGAGACGGTGACGATAACAGAACGGAAAACGGTAACGGAGACGAGATTCTGTAACTCTCGCCGGTAGACAGTCGACAGTCGACAGCCAGGCGATGGGAGTGAGAGCCGCTCTTTTATTTTTCGCCTCTTCTTTTTTCTTCTGTTCCGCCCTAGTTCCACCGCTTGCTTTCTGCGGTCGCTTCCCGTTGCATTTCCTCGCTTTTAGGTTTCAGCCTTGCGTTCGTCGATGCGGAGAAGCCTCAGCGAGATGGGAGAAGAAAGAGCGGCGGGAGTCACCGAACCGACGGCGGCGAGCTCTTCCTGCTCGACTTCGGCGGCGGTGTCGCCGGGCGGGACTAAGAGGGGCCGAGACCCGGAGGAGGAGGTTTACCTTGACAATTTCCATTCCCACAAGCGGTATCTCAGCGAGGTAGCCCCTTGATCCTTCTCCATTGTATCCCCGATCTCGTTTCATTCCCCTTCTCTTTACTCTTATCGCTTGCATTTTGTGTAAAAGAAGATCCTTTAGTTTCGGAGGAAGAAAAAAGCGACTCTTTCTTTTTTGTCGGAACCAATTCATGACAATGAGGAAAACGATGACTTTTGGGCTGTTATTTTCCATCCAATATCGGTGGAAAAAAATGTAGGGAAATATGAGGATTATGATGTTTGGGCTTGTTTGTGTGCTCTTCCTCATTCCGATATCCGGTGTGAAATTTCCGACTTCCTCTTCTGCATACTTTGCAAGAAGAACAATTCGAGATCTTTTTCCCTGAATCGAGCATTTTATTTGGTTTTCACTTTTCATTGTGGAGAACAAAAGAAAAGACATCTCATCTTTGTTGACTGAATTCTCTCCATAAATTTGCTTATATCGACTTATTGAAGGTTAAAGATTGGCTACTGAATTTTCTAACTCAGTAAATAATCCATTATTCAAAGAGTGGGCCTTCCAAATTTTACCACTGTTCTAGTTTATTTTCTTTAAAAGTTGTCATACGAGATCGTTGACCCATTTTTTTCTTCAAACTGAGATCTTACTTATTCGTTATTGTTGAAATATTTCTGTCTTTCGTGGTGGTGTGTTCTTATAATACTCATATTCCAGATAATGGCCTCCAGTCTTAATGGGTTATCTGTCGGGGATTCCCTTGCTGCTGAGAACCTCATGGAATCTCCAGTAAGGTCTGAAAGTGTTTGTTATCCCAGGTACTCTTTGCTTGTCCTATGCTTGTATATTTGCATCTGGCTCCTCTTTTTTCTTCTTTTTTTCTTATAATTAGGTCTGAAGTGTACTACTTTAGAAGTTTACAGCAATTGGGACATAGAATTTGCAACAAAAAAGGAATAATAGGTTATAAGAATCAAACATAATAGTAATGTTCCTTGGAAGTTGATACTGAAATTCAACCAAATATGTGCAAAGTAGACTATAGATACATGAGGTAGCCTTTTGCACGGCTCATATATATGCAGTTTCAAAACTGATGATTGTTCTGTTAATTACTTTTTCATCCATAAACTTTGACATAAAAGCATGGATTTTCCATCTCAATCCAAACATCCTTAGTTTCTTTTGTCAAATTTTTGCATCTTGACCAGTAAACGTCTATGGAAGTTTTTTAATCACTGAACAGAGATTATAAAGTATAGAGAAAAGCTTTTCTTACGTTTTCTATTTTACAACTTCTATTTTCACAAGTCCCTCTTGCAAGCTAAGTTAAAATGATCTTAGCCCAAAATTTTTGGTCCCTGAAGCCAATTACTTCCTCAAATCATCAATGTTTGAAAAGTCTGAACAAAACTTGTAGCCTAGTTGTCTGCTTATTCTCATTGTTTCCCGCAACTAAATAAAGCCTACAAACTGTTGATATTTCTGATGTTATTTACCAGTAGCCAGGGTGCTTTGGTTTCTTGATTAAGAATCCAAAAAAGATATTAGATTCAGATTTGTAATTGATCTAAAAGGTTGTTGCTTCGCATTTATCCTACTTGAAATTGTCACCAGCTAAAATATCTGTCTTGTTAATTCTGACGGATTAATGCAGTCCTACCCAAGGTTGTCAGGATCGAGATCCTACCTAAGAACGATGAAGGCTTTGGAGGATCGAAACGTAGGATCGGATCGTAAGATCGTAAGATCCTACCAAATCACTTAAAATATATAATTTTTAAAAATATATTCATCTAATTAGACTTAAGAGTATGATAAATATTCTAATAAGTAATAAATAATAAAAAAATTAATATATATCTATTTAGTATCATGTATTAAGGTTTATATTATATTATATTATATATATATATATATATATATATATATCCAACATTTTATACTATTATTCAGATATATTAATGGTATAATGTAAAATTATAAAATTGAATATTTATTAGGTGATAATGATGGAGACAAATTAATAGAAGATGGATACAACAAAAGCGTACAATGAAACTAGTAACAACAAAGACATACAATGAAATGAAGATAATAACATAAAAACATAGAAAATGATGAAGATAAGGATATATATGATAATTACAATAAAAATGACAATGATAAAGATAACAAAGTTGATTCTAATAAATAGTTGAGGTAGACAAATATAGTTGTATATGATAACAAGCTTAAGTGGATGAATACTTATAAAAAAAAGAGCAAATGATGATAATTAAAGATAAGAAATTGCATCAAATATCAATTTAAGACTTTTGTCATAATAAATTATTAATTTTTAGTATAATAGTAATCAAATCTAAACTTATTTTACCTATTAACTTAGGATTGAGTAGAATCGGTGGGATCGTAAGATCCTACCAGATCCTAAGACCCGGATGGTGGGATCGTAAGATCTTACCACATTTCAGATCCTACATTCGTTTCGAAACAGTTTGCCTAATTTGGGTCGGATTGGAAGATCCTAAGACCCGGAACGCATTTTTGACAACATTGGTCCTACCTGCATGTGCAAAGGTGCACCGAGATCTATCCAGGTTGATCTTGTAAGTTATAACATCAATCTGTTTGGTGCCAATGTATCTCGATAGACATTTCTGTCCAATGAAGGCTTCCATTATTTATTTTTTTTAAAATGCCATTATTGTGGACCTTTCATATTCACCCAAAAAACATTTGTGATAATGATCCTCAGAATCAAACAATTAGTAGAATAGCCATCTTCTCCTCCTGAGTCATTCATTTCGAGCGCAATCCTCATTGAAAAGAATATTCATTGCAAACTTTTTTCTCACGTTAGCATGAAATTCTAATAGTATAAGTACAATGAAAGAACAGAAATTTTATGCGGTCAGCAGAAATAATGAGGGTGTGCTGCTCCAATGCTAATCTTAGGCAATCTAAGGTCGTGAATTTCTTGGTAGAAGTATGCAAAAGAAGTTAGCTACTTGAGGAGTGTAGTAATGTGAAAAGGAAGATTCATATTTCCTCAACCCAAAATTAGGCCACTGTACACATATTTATACACAGCCTATAGTTAACCGGGACCCGGATCCAATAACTAGTGGATCCGAGTTCATATCCATATTAAACACTCCCCCTCAAGTTGGAGCAAAAAGATTGAATAAGCCCAACTTGTTACACAAGGAATAGAATCTAGTAGAACCAAGAGCCTTTGTAAAGATATCTGCAATCTGATCTTCCGACCTGGTGTGAGGAGTAGAGATTTGATTGTTCTGAATAGCTTCCCTAATGAAATGACAGTAGACCTCGATATGTTTAGTCCGTTTATGAAAAACATGATTGTTTGAAAAAAATATGGCCGTTTGATTATCACAATGTAAGGTGATGGGGATTTGACAGATAATATTCAACTCTTGGAAAAAACCTTTTAACCCCATCAATTCGCAAGTAGTGTGTGTCATAGCACGATATTCCGCCTCACAACCAGATCTAGCTACCACACTCGCACAGCCCTGAGGTAGACTTGCAGTTATCAAGATTTCCAGCATAATCTGCATCAGTGTAGGCCTCAACTAGGGTATGCTCATTCCTTTTATACAACAACCCAAGACCTGGGGCTCCCTTAAGATACTAAAGAATAAGCATGACAACCTTTCAATGGCGGTCTTTGCATAAATTGACTAAGGACCCCAATAGCATATGAAATATTAAGACGAGTGACTGTGAGGTAGATAAGTTTTCCAACCGGTCGACGATACCGAGTGGGATCAACATCTTTAGATTCGGTTTGGCAGCTTAGGTTCCCATTGGGTACCATAGGAGTGATCGCAGGTTTACAATCAAGCATGTCTGTTTCTTGTAGAAGATCAAGAGCATACTTACATTGAGACAACGATATAGTGGAGTTACGGTATGCTATTTCAATCCCCAAAAAATATTTAGGTATGCTTAAGTCTCTGAGCTCAAAGTGTGACTGTAGAAAGGTTTTGATATCACATATGCCTGTAGAATCACTGCGAGTTAGCAGGATATCATCAACATAAACTTCCATAACGATGATACCTGAGTTGGAGTGTTTGAGAAAGACAGAATTGTTAGCCTTAACATGGTGAAAATTTGTTGACTTCATTATTTGGGTAAAATTTTGAAACCAGGCACGAGGGTTTTGTTTGAGACCATAGATCGCCTTGTGTAAACGACACACAAGCTCCCCCTGTCGAGCATACCCCGGAGGTTGCTCCATATAAACTTTTTCGGTAAGATTTATATATAAAAAGGCATTTTTAATATCCAACTGATGAAGCTGCCAACTGAGATTGATAGCCAAAGAGAATAAAAGACGGACCGAGTTAAACCGGGTCATAGGAGAAAATGTATCTAGATAATCAATCTCATAGACCTGTGTAAAACCTTTCGCCACCAATCGAGTCTTGTACTGCTGTATAGATCTATTAGGATTATGTTTAATCATGTAAACCCATCGGCATTGAACTAGTTTAACACTAAAAGGTGGTTTGACAAGGGACCAAGTACCCCAAGCTTGTAAGGTCTTGATTTTCTCATCCATGACCGCCTTTCACTCCGGAATGGTAATAGCCACTGAGAAATTTCTAGGAGTGGTGGTAGATGAAAGAGTAGCAAGAAAAGTAAGATAGGATGGAGATAAACAAGAATACGAAATATACTTGAAAATATGATAAGTAGCAGTAGATCTACGTCCCTTTCGAAGAGCAATGGGAAGATCAGATATGTCAATCTGTGGATCTCTGGATGGAGACAACGTGGTGGTTGGCATTTGTTGGCTTCGTGTATGTCCCCTGTGGTGGTAAACCTGCAATAACGGTGATGGAGGCGATTCCCTTCATGAAGGGGTAATGTCTAAATTAGTAGAAGTTGGCAAAGGAATCTCAAGAGGAGCGGTATGAGATGCGGCACGTTGCTCATCATAATAAGGAACTGACTCACATAAGGTAACATCAGTACTCACAAATGTATAGCGAGAATGTGGATCAAAACACCGATAACCCTTTTGGGTACGAGAATAGCCAACAAAAATATATTTAATCGCACAAGGGCTGAGTTTGTCTAGCTTCGGACCAAAGGCGTGAACATAACATAAAGATCTAAAGACACGGGGGTAAAAGGAAAAACCTTCTGAGAGAGAAAAAGGATGGAAAAGAGAGACTTATTTCCCAGCACAGAAAATGACATTCCATTGATGAGAAAACAAGCTGTAAGAACTGCATTTGCCCAGAAGTACTTAGGCATATTCATGTAGAATAACAAGGTCTTTGCCACATCAAGCAGATGGTAGTTCTTACGTTCAGCTACCCCATTTTGCTGAGAGGAATAGGGACATGACGTTTGATGTAGAATACCACGAGAGGCACAAAAAACAGAGAACTCAGAGCTACTATATTCCAAAGCATTGTTAGTATGAAAAACCTTTAAAGAAGCACTAAATTGATTTTTTTACTTCAGCATAGAATATTTGGAAGACAGAAAAGACATCAGATCTATTTTTCAACAAAAAAACCTAACATAAACGAGAATGGTCATCAATGAAAGTAATAAAATATCGATTACCATCCTTTCTAAGTACAGGACTCAGCCCCCATATATCAGAATGAACTAGACCAAACGGGGCATGCCTCAAAACATGATCCTTTGACTGAAAGGAAGAACAAAAATGTTTTCCAAGTTGACATGCATGACAATGAAACTGAGAATTCAAATTAGAATTTAGAAGAGACAGACAGACGTAGTTTATCCAGGGAAGGATGACCCAAACGGTAGTGCCATTGATAGGCAATGTCCTGTGATGAGAGATGAGCTGTGGAGTTGGAGAAAACATACACTCCACCCTGCTTATGCCCCCACCAACCTTTGTCCTGAGATCCTGAGAGACACAATGCAAGGAGAAGAAAGTTACTGAACAGTTTAATCCAGTAGTTAAGGCAGATATAGATAGAAGATTGACAAGGAATTTAGGGACATAAAGAACATGAGATAGTGTTAAAGTGGATGGTAACTGAACAGTCCCAATTCCATGAGCAGGTATAAGAGATCCATCAGCAATGGAGACAAGTAAAAGTTGGGTATCAAGATGTAAAGATATAAACAATGACCTATTATCTGTCATATGAGAGGAGGCACTTGAATCTAATACCCAAGAGTTTGTTGAGGCAAGAGTGGCTATACCAGATGGGTGAAGACCAGTGGATGCAACCATAGAAGAAGATGGAGCTTCATTAGTGACTTTTCCCTTTAGCAGTTTTTCATAATCAGACACCGTGATGACAATGGTGGCTTCAGATGGGCCAATCGTGGTTTTGGTTGGATTCTCAATCAGAGTGTGTTCAGTTGGAGATACCTTAGATGTACTGTGAGCTTGAGAGGGCTTTCCAAATTTCTTCCAACACCTATTAAAAGTGTGATTCGTGTGACCACAATGTTCACATAGAGAGAAACCACAACCACGTCCTCGTTCGCGACCAATACCTCTTCGTCCTCTCCTGCGATCGTCCAACCGAGGTGCAACCAGTGCACTAGCTGTAGTAGCTGTAGCATTTGATGTGGAGACTTGTAACATGCGAGAGAAGATATTTTGAATATTAGGAACGGAAGGATCCATCAGAAGCTGAGCACGAGCAGTGGCATAATTCTCATTCAAGCCAGATAGAAACTTGGCTACAAGAAATTCTTGATATTGCTGAAGAATAACTGCAATATCAACAATTGCAGGATGAAGTTGACACAGCTGGTCCCACTTTCCTTTCAACAAACTATAGTACTCTTGAAAAGATTTTTTTCCTTGTTTCATATTAATGATCCCTTCATACAGGCGATATATCTGACAAATATTTCCTTGAGGAGCATAAGTGGCGGTAAGGGAATCCCAAAGTTCCTTGGATGTGTCAAGGAATATAATAGTGTTAGCAATCCCAGGTTCAATACTGGTTAAGATGGAGTTAAAAACAGCCAGTCAAATCGACGCCAGTTTTCATAGTGGGGATCTGTGGAGGTTGGGGGGAACCCAACAATATGTTGTTCCTCCCATAAGAGCCAAGAATGCATCGCATGGATCTTGCCCAAAGAAGATAATTCATCCCATCAAGCTTGACAGATGTGCCGGCAAAGGCCACAGACTTAGTTTCAGTGATAGTAAGGGTCAAATCCATGGAAGCACGAATAACTTTCAAGAACGGCAGAAACGTTCAACAAGAACAGAAGAATTAATCTTCAAGAACAGTAGAATTAAGGAATGGTACCAACAGTAGCGAGTTGATGGGCATTGCAGAAATGTCATTCGAGCGGACGAACTCCTTTCTTCAGAATGGACCGGCGAGGAAATCTCTCAGTGCTGAGATGCGAGGGAGTCAAGACCAGAAGCGAGCGGATGCAAGAAGCTTCGTTTGTAGAAGATCTTCGCAGGGAGTCTACAGGGAAGGTTCTTTAGGCAGTGCTGCTTCGTCACATCGAATTCGACAGACGTTTCCGGCGGCCACCGGGAATAGGCGGAATCGCAAATGACAGTGAAGAGATGAAATTTGGCTAACGGGAGCTGCGGTGGCTCCAGAGGTCGATGGTGGCTATTTCCGGCGGTGTTGACGGAGGAGAAGAATGACAAGGTTCCTGTCGGCAAACAACCTTCCGCCTGAAAGATCCGTTGAGCGAGAAGATCTATGCCAGCGACACCCTTCGTTCAGAGTTTCCGCTAACTCTGGGAACAAGATTGGAGCAAGGATGGAAGACGGGCGATCGTCGAGCACCGACCCTTCCCTCTGATACCATGTAGTAATGTGAAAAGGAAGATTCGTATTTGCTCAACTCAAAATTAGGGCACTGTACACATATTTATACACAGCCTATAGTTAACCGAGACCCGGATCCAATAACTCATATCCATATTTAACAAGGAGCAAGGAACAGCTTACACAGCGCATTCTTTTTTCCCCAATCAGCAACGTATCAGAGTTATTCACTTATTCATTAGAGGAAGTGATGTAGATACTTAACTACAGTAATACATCAGTCACTGTCAGGTATTCAAAATCAGTTATTCTCAACTGAAACCAGAAAGAGCTCAATCTAAGCCACTTTATGAGCATTTGAAAATCAGGTCTTAGTTTTTACTATTTGCTGAATCAAATGAAAAAAAAACAAAATCAGAGTGATCTCATAAGCAATATCCACATTTCTTGCTGTAGCCTTCAAGGCACTAAGGAGTAAGGACATCACGTAACCAGTGTCCTATTTTTACATTTGAAATTCACTTTAAGGTATTTCTGACCTCAACTTAACTACCAATTAAGCTCATGAACTAGTTTGTGTTAGTTGAGATTTTTGGCCTCTCAAGGTGTGATCATCTGTTGTTTAGCTTTGCACCACCATAGATCAGTATACTCTGGAGAACTGAAGTAATACAGCATTTGCTTAATCTAAAAGACAAGACTGTAGCCTCTAATCCAACTTTGTTTTTAGAAGCCATGGCCTAATCCCAAACAACAAGGGTGCATGCCCCTAGAATTATCATCTCTTGACTTATGAAATTCTTTCTATTATATCCAAAAGAATTGTCCGTCAGCAACACACAATAAGCGCTTGTAAAAAGAATGACATGTAGATCACAACTAAATCTAGAATTTAGCTGACATGAAACTCTAATCTCCTTTTCATCAGGACTGATAGGTTACACAATAAATTGAAATATAAGTGGTTATCTGATTATCCTATCTCATAGTCATAGGCTGTTTATGGAAACCCAATTCTGTCATGAATGATTATAGCCACATCATCTTATAGGCAGTTTGAGATATAGCTCTATACTTGTTCGCTACACGTCCTTGATGTAATAAAGAGTACCGTGGACTTTTTTTCTAATAATATTATTTGGTGTTATACATAAACTGACAAACAACTCTACTACATAGGAAGTATATGCTACAGTAATTATAAGATAGATGAGTTTCCCCACTAGTATTTGTTATTGTGTTCGATCTGTGCTTTCAGATTCATCAATTCAGCCAAGCTTTTGACTAGGCAAGTCTCAACTAGTTCACAACATAATAGTCCAGTTTCCTATAGAAGGTGGATTATATATTTTCTTTAAGAAAGAAATATATAATTAGTTTTATAAGCAAACTTTATTCCTAAGAAATATTATTGTTTGCTAAGATTCTTAAATACAAACTTATCCTCTAGCTGTTTCTTGACATGAAGGATGCTTTATTATCACTTCTAGCAAAATGAATGCCATCAGTATAAACTAGAAATATAACATTACTAGACGAAGTATTTTCTAAAATTGAATGTCTATCGAGTGTTTTGCCTTGCAGCATTGCATGCCAATGTCTCGTACTATTTATGGAGAATTTCTCAAACTAAACTCTTGGGCTTTGTTTCATTTCATTCATAACCTTCTTGAGTTAACATACTAGATTCCCTCATAAGCAATGAATCTTGCTGGTTGCTCTGTGTGTTTGTCTTTAATGAGATCCCCATATATCTAAAACATTTGCTATTTTGAATAATTATAAGAGATAATACATGAATTAAGTTCAATCTGACAATTGAAGTAAATGTTTTAAAGTAGTCTATTCCATTTGTTTGAGTGAATCCTTTTTAACTAATCAAGTCTTGTATTGTTCTATTTGACTGTATTTCATTGTGAAGACCCATCTGTAGCCTGTAGGCAACACGTCTCCTTCTAGAAGTGTTACAAGATCCTATATTCCTCTGGTTGTGGGAGCTTTTTAATTATAGTTTTCTCCCACTAACAATTATGTGCTGATTTCTTTGCACTCTTAAGAATTGAAATAGCAAATGTGGATAATAACATGCTACAAAAATAAAGAGAGAAATGGTCACATGATAGATAATTGGAGATGGGTTGATTAATGGTAGATAGTTTACCTTTCTAAAGCGATGAACAGAAGTTGGCACTAATGGTGCTTGTGATGGTTCCTGTCGGAAACATCTTACTTAGATATAGTAGTAGTAGCAGCAGCAGCTCAATAAATATGACTAAAATGATATGCAATGAAATGATTTGGTAAGCTACGAAATGGACAACGAATTCATAGGAAAACGCAGAACATATATTAAACTAAAGATGGTGAGAATAGTCTCTACACCATGAACTAGTATAGTGGTATTGTTTTATATGAGGTTTTAAATTTTGGTCTGGTACAATATACCAGTCTAGGTACGAGTTTTAGTACCAGATGTACCAATGTAGTATGGTACTGAATTGGATTCTTTTTGGACCGGTGTGTACCAGAAAAACCGGCCGGTTTGGTCTAGTTTTTAAAACATTGGTTCTTGATTTCAACATTGAGTATAGATTGGGTGATATAAAAGTTTATTAAAGACTATAATCACTTGTCATGTGAATAGAAATTCCTGAATCTAGAATCTAA
This sequence comes from Costus lasius, assembly GCA_027563935.2. NCBI lineage: Eukaryota > Viridiplantae > Streptophyta > Magnoliopsida > Zingiberales > Costaceae > Costus > Costus lasius. Next base: position 3,964,912 of record CM050447.1, on the reverse strand, counting down.
GGACTAAAAGATGAAGCCAAAGATGTTATATTAATTGCATTAGTAACTGCTGTATGTGGAGAATCAAATGCAATTTGTGGTAATCTTTCATATTTTGGAACTAACAGAGATGGTCGTGGTAGAGCTAGATCCTAAATTGACCACATATGCTTGAGAAGGATATTCAATTTTTACCAACATTGATCAGATGAATATTCGTCCTCAACTAGTGTAAGGAGCCACATCCCCATTCTTTACCTCGATTGGATCATCCGCCTCAAAGACCAGATCTCTCTTTTGAAGCAAGTGTAGTTGCCTTTGTATTTGTGTTGGATAAGTTTTTAGATAAAGTACTCTCCAGTACATTATTTCATGGGAGTTTGTTAGAAGCATTTTGAAGATCTGGCATGGTCTCTAACTCTCTATCATAAGATTATTGTGAACAATAGCATATGGATTTAAGAGAAATTTTACAATAAGAAAATCTTGGTGGCGTTTCAATATATCTATAAAAATTGTTGGAGGTTGGTATGCCTACAATTCATCCCATTTTGCTTTTAGTAAAAAATAATATTCTTAAAGTATTTTATCTTCTTGTGTTAGGTTGAACAATTCTTTAAAGAAAGAATAGACCGTATAACATTGTTCTTACGTGAATATTTTTTGTGCAGGGATAGTCTCCTTTAAGAAACAATTGTGCTCAAAATATGGGGTTCCATGTTGTTGTTCAGTCATTTAACAACCTTTTAATCGGTCATTTCCCATTTAAGAAATCTAAATCATTACTAGGTATGGAATTAAGGTTGGTGAAACATACTTAGAACATTGGAGGATCCATGGACTCGGATTGTAAAATTAGAGTGTTTGATAAGTGAAAAGGTATTAGTCTCTCTTATTATTATACGGTAATTCTTATATAGACCGATAGACTAAAACATTTGAGTCTAATTTTCCATGTGACTAAACACTAGTTACTTTACCAAGATACTTGCATTGAAATCCTAACATAGATTATAGAATAAAATGGTAATAATCATTTTGCTTCTTGAGTCGATATAATTTGCAACAACATTAATGTTTATCATATACAGTAAAATTATATGGCGCAAACACCTGTACGACTATTTCATTCTTTTTTTTTTGCAAGAACTAAATCTCCTTGATCCACCGATTCTTTAAATCTATTGATTATTTGTCTCCCTCAAATGGCTCTGGCTCTTGGAAACTTTTCATTGTGTGCTTCTAGGATAGTTTTTATATAGAAAGTCAAGATTCATGGTACTAGTTATAGAAGGATAAAAATAACAAAATTCTGGACCTGATCTTTGCTCCCTGCTTACGTGATTTTCTCAAATTAATGTTCAATGTTCCTGCTTTTCCAGGGATGAGCTGGCCTTGCAATATTCTCCTATGTCTGAAGATTCAGATGATTGCTTGAGCACCCCAATCTCTCAGTGTGATGTCTTGAGCGGTCCGACGAGTCCAGTCTCACCACACAGGCACTCAAATCCCTTTTCAGCATTTGCTGCAACTGTCCAGTACCCACTCAATACATGTAATGTGGCTGCTGTCGTGTGCCCCCATCCACGCCAACGTGGCTCAGACTCAGAAGGCAGGTTTCCATCATCACCGAACGATATGTGCCACACGACAGACCTACGACGAGCTGCGCTGATGCGCTCAGTGCAGATGAGAACACAGCCACATTCTTCTGTGGCTTATGAGTTGCCATTCAGCAGCGGGCAAGAGAACACACAGAGTGCAGAAGAAGGTGAAGACCGATCTTTCACCTGCGCAAAAGGACTAGAAACTCTAGACGGTGAGTCAGGGTATCAAAGTGTAGACAATGAAGCAGACTATATTGAAGACTGCTCATCATTGGAACACATTGCAGATACCAAGCTCGACGACAAAGAGGTCTGAGTCCCATAAAAGCTCTACTAATGCTTTGACTACTAACCACCATTCCACCCCTCAAGGTTATGCAAGTGGAGAAAGATGTAATGACTGAGATTTGAGCTTAAAACAATCTTAATGCATTTCTGAACTTTTTGGTTGCTGTTTTTCACTCTGTTTGGTCATGGCTTTTGGAAATGATCTGCTCTTAATTGTGATACCTTTATTTGTTCCAACTAGGACATTTTGCATTTTTGTAAGGGACCTGACCAGCCAACCTTGTGCAGCTACTGGATGATCTGAGGTATACACTGAACCTATATAGAATGTGGATGATTTTATTTCAGATCGGCTTTAGCCAATTATGTATCAAACAAACCTCGATCTGACTCTACACATTAAATACAAATACAAACTTGACCGCATAAGGATGGATTTATGTTTTTGTCAGGTTTGAAAACCCTAGCGAGTGGTGGCATTTGAGATCAATAATGCTTTGACCATCTGCGTGGACAAAAGTTCTCTGCACAAGGTGTCAGGGCCCGGTCTACCCGGTTCGGCCCAAGCCCGGGATTAAGCCCAAGGAGGGGAAAAGGCCGGTCAACTGGGTACGTTGACCCAGGAAACGAGCACCACAGCTCGTATTCTTCTTCGAGCCACGCGGACGACGCGCGAGCGTCGTCTCCGCGAGACTCGGTCGATGGCGCATACGGAGGGGCGGCGACGAGGTCTTCGGCGACGGACGCGGACGCGCGAAGGTCGGACGCCCAAAATAGGTACGACGGCGGCGGCTTGTGGCGTTAAAAAGAGGAGAAGCTGCGCGGCGTCGGGAGCTCGATCTTCGACACCTTCGCCTACACACCAGCGAGCGAGTTCTGTGAGCGACGAGAGATTTGTAACCGGCGTCGGAGGAGACGACCGGCGAGGGAGGGTTAGAGGGCCGTCGCGACGAGGGTCGACGACGACAAACTTGTAAGCTTCTATCAGGTGAATAAAGCTGAGTTTTCCTCTCCGATACTCTTCCCTTTGTTCTCTGTTCCCGGCGGAGATTTCCGCTCCTTTTCGGCAGCAGGCGGCTGTCCGCTCGGCGACAGACGGACGAACGCGGCGGCGAGCGTTCGTTCGCAGAGAAGACGAAGGCGAAAACGTTTCGAACGCGTCGGGCGTTCGAAACGAGGCGTTGACGAAGTCAAAATCGGCAACGACGAATTTGCAAATTCGGCGGGCGAATTGCACGGCTGACGTCAGCGAGTGGCGGCTGACGCAAGCGAAATCGAAATTTCAGTTTCGAATCGAGGGACGTTGGCGTGACGTCATCACCGACGGGATTTCGGGGCGACGGTCAAAATCAAGTTTGACCAGAGAGGTATTTTGGAATTTAGGGTTTCGTTTGGGATTTCTCTAAATTAGGGTTAGGGTTTTATCCGTGCGAATTGTATTTTGGGGATAAAAATTATCCGGGGAGATTAGGGTTTCTAATTTCGGGTCGGAAACCCTAGGGAGAGTTGCGTTCTGGTATTCCGCCGGACGGCTCTAGGAAGTGGATAAGCGCTAATTCTAGACCGATCCGACCGGGGCATGACAACAGGTATCAGAGCAGGCTAACGTGCTCTAGCAAACACGGCACCTTCAGCCTCACCCTCGAAGGTGAGGAAAGGTCTGAAGTTCCAGAAAATCACCCATACTGCTAGAGGAGCGTCAGAGGACGCCCGACCCAGGCAGGATAAAGGAAAGGCCAAGGAGACGGCTGATCCTGAAGAGATGGTGAACCAGGGTGATCGCATTGCTCAGATCGAGCAGGTGCTCGGTATGGCCAGTGGTGGAGATAATGGGATGATTCCACAGGTGGAAAATCTTCAGAAGACTGTGGAGGATCAGGAATTACTGATCGAACAGCAGAGGCTGCAAATCGAGCAACATGGGTTGCAGATCGAGCAACAAAGGTTGCAGATCGAGGTCATGCAACAGACCATGGAGGGTCTGATCCATCTGCCAGGAGAGATGGCTCGCATGAAGGAGGACATGCACGCTGAAGTAAGGGTACTGCGTTTAGCCCTAGCGCAAGTATCGAAACCAGCACCGGTGGAGCAGGAGGCTCCCAAACCGAGGATGCACGTGCCAGACCCAGCGACGTTCGGGGGGGCTCGATCGTCCAGAGAGGTCGAAAACTTTATCTGGGATATGGATCAACTGTTTTCAGCTAACCATATTTCTGCATGAGATCGGGTGCAGGTGTGCATCGCCTATCTTACAGGCGACGCGAAACTTTGGTGGCGAACCAAAGTTGGCTCTACCTCTGGGACTACTAGCTGGACTTGGGAGACTTTCCGTGAGGAACTGCGGCGGCAGTTTCTTCCCGGAAACTCGGCGGATCAGGCGCGTGGCAAACTGGATCGGCTGAGGCATACAGGCCCGATCCAGGAGTACGTCAGGGCCTTCTCTACTTTGATGCTGGAGCTTCCGGGGATGGCGGAGGACGATAGGCGATACTTCTTCCTCCGGGGCCTTCAGCCATGGGTAGAAACGGAGGTCCGACGTCGCGAGCCAGTTGACTGGAGGGCGGCTGCGGCGGTGGCTGAATCTCTGGTGGATAACAGAAATTTCAAACCAGCACCACCAAAGAAATCCAAGATACCACCAAAGCGCGGACCTCAGCGCGGCTCCCCACGCACACCGCCGGGAGCTAGAGTTCCAGAGAGGGGTAGACCATTCTACCGGCAGAACAAGGGTTCACCGGGACGACGGGAGCAAAAGCCACATGGTTGCTTTTGGTGCGGCGGTCCTCACTGGGTAAAGGATTGTCCCAGCAAGCAAAAGCTCATGGCGATAGCAGCACAGGATCCAGCCGAACAGGTTGAAGAAATCGAGCAACCGCGGATTGGATCACTGCAGGTAGTTTCACACACTACCACGGGAGCACAGCAGTGTCGGGTTGGCGCTTTGAGGATCGGAGCGATGGTTCTGCAGGATCCGCCCGCTAGAGACATCGAGGGCGATGTCCAAATTGGACGGGGGAGTATTGTCAGGGCCCGGTCTACCCGGTTCGGCCCAAGCCCGGGATTAAGCCCAAAGAGGGGAAAAGGCCGGTCAACTGGGTACGTTGACCCAGGAAACGAGCACCACAGCTCGTATTCTTCTTCGAGCCACGCGGACGACGCGCGAGCGTCGTCTCCGCGAGACTCGGTCGATGGCGCATACGGAGGGGCGGCGACGAGGTCTTCAGCGACGGACGCGGACGCGCGAAGGTCGGACGCCCAAAATAGGTACGACGGCGGCGGCTTGTGGCGTTAAAAAGAGGAGAAGCTGCGCGGCGTCGGGAGCTCGATCTTCGACACCTTCGCCTACACACCAGCGAGCAAGTTCTGTGAGCGACGAGAGATTTGTAACCGGCGTCGGAGGAGACGACCGGCGAGGGAGGGTTAGAGGGCCGTCGCGACGAGGGTCGACGACAACAAACTTGTAAGCTTCTATCAGGTGAATAAAGCTGAGTTTTCCTCTCCGATACTCTTCCCTTTGTTCTCTGTTCCCGGCGGAGATTTCCGCTCCTTTCCGGCAGCAGGCGGCTGTCCGCTCGGCGATAGACGGACGAACGCGGCGGCGAGCGTTCGTTCGCAGAGAAGACGAAGGCGAAAACGTTTCGAACGCGTCGGGCGTTTGAAACGAGGCGTTGACGAAGTCAAAATCGGCAACGGCGAATTTGCAAATTCGGCGGGCGAATTGCACGGCTGACGTCAGCGAGTGGCGGTTGACGCAAGCGAAATCGAAATTTCAGTTTCGAATCGAGGGACGTTGGCGTGACGTCATCACCGACGGGATTTCGGAGCGACGGTCAAAATCAAGTTTGACCAGAGAGGTATTTTGGAATTTAGGGTTTCGTTTGGGATTTCTCTAAATTAGGGTTAGGGTTTTATCCGTGCGAATTGTATTTTGGGGATAAAAATTATCCGGGGAGATTAGAGTTTCTAATCTAGGAAGCGGATAAGTGCTAATTCTAGACCGATCCGACCGGGGCGTGACACAAGGAAAGCAAAAGTTTGGATGTGAATGCTCATATCCAAGTCCTCTGGTTGGTTTTTTAATTCAAGTTGTCTGATGATAAATTATTTTTTCTCGTTTCAGGCTTAAATTTTGATCACATCACACAACTTAAGGCTAGCTCAATTCAATAGCTTGAACTGTTCCCTCCATATTCGGACTTTTGCATCAAGTCTAGAAGATTTTAATCCCATCCTCTTTGGCTTTGACTATTATATTTAAACTCATGCTATATTAGGCAATAACATATTATAAAAAAAAATTATTTAGAATCTTGAGATTTTTATTTAATTAATACAGAAACTATAATGGCAACCACTAATATAAGGAAGAGAATTTACTTTTAACATAGGATAAATTATATAAATGGCTTATAAACTTGTAGGACCAATTTAAGAATTTTATTAATAAAACTTAAAACATATAATTAAAATAGATTAAAATTTTTATGCTTAAATAGAACTGAAACAACTTCACAAACACTCTAAAAGATATGTTAAAATTTAAATACTACTTATGCAATTTACATTTAATACTATTTGTGTTACTATATATATATATATATATATATATTTACATTTAATATATGCTAGGCAATAGATGAACACATTATTTCAGACTACATAATTAGCGTAGCACTACATTGCAAAAATCGAATTACTCAATGAAGGAAAAAGGTTTCAAAAGTTACCATACAGATAAACTCATAATTTAACTACATTAATTGATTAACGAATCATACCACTAAATGACAAATAAATTTTGCCGAATGAACAAAGCCTAAAATAAATGGGTTGTTGCGAGAATCGAACTCGCGACCTCTAAACCGGAGCGAGACTGGGTTGTTGCGAGAATCATAGCACTGACAAATAATTAATTTATTATACTACTGAATAACAAATAGATATTACCGAATCAACAAAGCGTAAAATAAATGGGGTGTTGCGAGAATCGAACTCGCGACCTCTCGCACCCGAAGCGAGAATCATACCACTAGACCAAACACCCGCTAATGCTCATAAGTTCTAATTTATCTGAAAATTTCAGCTACTGATCGAACACTAATATAATGCGAGATTTTTTAGGCACATTTTTCTCTCTTATTGTGCTTGTTTAAGGATTCAATAGAAAATGCAGTGTCTACTGGTTTCTGTAGTCCAGCATTCGAGTGCTGGTGAGGCCGGGCGCTCGCGCTTCCTCTTCCTCGTACTCCCTCTTCACCGGTGTCAGGGGTTCTTGCATCTGGAAGGGCGGGCTTATGCGGAGTTCCAGATTAAGGTCCGGGCACTTGGGCCGCCTCCAGGACGCTAACTCCTCGCTGCTGCTGCTCTTGTCCTCCTGAGATCTCCTAAAATCAATCATTATTCCCGGCTCTTTCTCCCCTTCGAAAGCTTCGCCGCTGATCGGGCGGTGGGTCACCGGATCGACTCCCCTGCTCAACAGCTTCCGCCGGATGTGGGTGTTCCAGTAGTTCTTGATCTCGTTGTCCGTCCTCCCCGGCAACCGCGCGGCTATCAGCGACCACCTGCACTCGCAAATTGCTCGGATTTAGGGTTTTGGTTCCCCTTCCCCAAAACAAACCGTTACTTCGGCCCGGTTCAATTCGATTGTATTTGATGGCTTACTTATTGCCGAAGAGGCTGTGGAGCTTGACGATGAGTTCGTCCTCCTCGATGGTGAAGTTCCCGCGCTTGAGATCTGGGCGGAGGTAGTTGATCCAGCGGAGTCGGCAGCTCTTGCCACAGCGGAGCAGACCCGCGGCCTTCGGCAGCGCTCGCCAGCAGCCCTCGCCGTGCGTCCGAATGTACGCGGCCAGCCGCTCGTCCTCCTCTTTCGTCCACGTGCCCTTGTTCGTGTGCGCCTTCTCGCAGCACGGCGACCGCCCCATCAACCAAACCCAGCATAGGTACTCCTCCTTGTTCTTCTTCGCTATTAGGAAGATGGGGACAAAGATTTATAAGAATTGTGGGGGCGGATCGAGTTTGGTGGAGGGGCGGGAGGAGAGGAAATGGTAGGCGTCTACGCGCTTGTTCTTGCCAGTTCCGGAAGGCACGGCCTCGTCGCCATTGGTGGCCATGGGCGCCCCCTCGGGCCAAGGTAGGTGTATAGTGTAGGCAGCAAAAGGCCGCGCTGTGAGTGGCTTGATCCGTAATTTTGATGCATAATTCTTGCTTTCCTCCCCCTTGCAAACTCGTAGCACTAGTACAGTGACAACTACCGCCCCCCCCATAATTGAGCCGAAACACGTGATGAATGAGTGATTAGGGGTTGGGCCATACCAGAACTGCATGTGCAGCGTATGGCTCACATCGCTCGCTGCGAGCCTGCAGTTTGGCTTGGTTGGTTGCCAAACAGTAGTGTACTACTACTTCTTGGTGCATGTTATTAAAAAAAAAAAAGAGAATATAGAGAATATTTTGTTGGGAGTAATTTACTTTTATTTTGCCCCTGACAATTTGAATATATCGTACCCTTGAATAGTTTGCTAAGTGAGCATTTTGTCGAGTCTTTTTGAATCATGTTAAATTTTTAGCCTTGCCATTCAAAATGGGCAGCTTGTTGGTTAGTGAGTTATGTTTCATTTGTAGGCCTATTGATCAAGGAACTTGCAGGTTAACAAGTTGTGCTGGCATTGAATGGATAGTAATTTTGGTTTGTTATAAGATTAACATAAAGTTCTAAGGTGCAAAATGAAACGGATAACAGTTTAGCTGAAAAAAAACATTGGGTGTAAAATTTAGGTAGCAAGAGTCAAAGAGGAAAGGTGTTTTCCTTATAAATATAAAGTAAAACATTCTCTTTGTGTGCTGAGTATTCACGTAATGAATAGATTAAGAAATAAAGTGTTGAAAGTTGAGAAGGTGGGTCGAGTTGCTTGTTGACTTGCTTACTTTAGGGGATATTTTGGATTGTGGGATGAGAATTAGGTAGAATTGTCTTGGAATGAGTGTGTCCACATGCAGTATTTCCGGTTGCCAACTCTTTTGAGTCTTCACCACATCCATTTCATAGATAGTTTTATGTTGTAAGGGAAGTAAGCGGTGCAATTAAGGGGAAGGGAAGTGTAAAGCTAGGGACGATTTGGTTTGTGCTTGCATTTTTTATATACTTTCAATGTAAATCACGGGTGGTGTAAGCTTGCTTGCAAGTGTGGGTGGGAGTTGGGCGAGGGGAGGTAGGCTTGCTGGATGCAAATTTTAGGTTACTAGTTCCTTTGCATACCGTGATATATATATATATATATATTGATATTTCAGCCTTTTTGTTATTATTATACAATGTATCTCATTGCCCCCGTAAAACACAAACTTTAGACATGTGCTCAGTACCCCTAATGCACTTAGGTGTCAGTACCTCACTTGATATTTGATGGTCTCGAACTAATTTGATCAGAGGAGGAAGGATGCCTTGGAAAATAAAAAATTTGGGTCTTTTTTTCTTTAGGGTCCTAATATTTTAATTGAAGAAGCTACCAATAGTCTTAACTGAAAAAAAAAGGTACCCGCTTCAGAGTTTCTTAGCCTTAGAATTTGTGCACGGACAAATCCCAAAGCAAATTTTTTTTAAAGATGAGATCAGCTACTAGGAGTTTTATTCGTCTCAACCATCTTTATTTTAAAATTTATTTATGCTTGATTTGTCCATTTTGGTCCTAGAACGGTTGTGACCTATTACTGCTCTATCAATATTTTTGGATTTGATCTATGACCAACCATTTTTTCCAACTTGAATCTAAATTGAATCCCAGTTTTTCCCATTATAAGAATTTAAGGGGAAATAAATTATTGAGCATTAACTCAAAATAAATGCATTCTATTTAATTTTCTTTGATTTAATGTGATATTTTAAAATTTTAATTATTTATAATTGTAATAGTTATTTTTAAAAATTGTAATAATAATAATTGAGCGATAAAGGAAACATAAATGATTTATTAGACTATTATACATTTTAACGATTTATCAGCCATTTTTGAAGGAAAGGATGGTAAAAATTCTAACAACTATGTAAATTTAATAAAATTAAATAAAGTTGGTTTTCATTTGAATAAAAATGAATGCTTGAACACGAAAACTAAACTACTTTTTATATAGTTAAACTTGAATTAAGAAAATTTAAGTTCAATTTTATTTGATTTTTAGTTAACGTAACTAATGGATAGCCTAAGATCTGGTTGATGGAACAGTGAGCCTTCAAAATAAAAAAGAACAAGTCACAGTGTATTTACAACTTAAACTGTGGGTGCCAATTTACAATTCTAGATAATCTAGCGGGCCAAACTTTTCTTTTGTTGCTTTTTTTTACATAAAATTCCCTTTTTAAGTGTTGTAGAGTCGGTGAATGTTATCCTAGTTTCAGTCAATATTCCATATATAACTTTTTTAGCAATTAATTTTGTAGGTTGCATATGGAGTTTTTCTCTAGGTTTATCATAACTATCCTGATTTTAAGAATTTACGTGTGAAAAATATCATAATTAATCATAGAGAAATATCTATTATTAAAATATTATAAGTTATTCAAATCCTCACAAATTATTATTACACCTAAAAATTTTAGAGAAAACCAAACTAAAACAAAAACAAGATTGAGTTGGCGTGCTATCATACACTTAAATTTAAGATTTTTTTTTTTGCCAAGTTAATCTAAAAGTTGGTTCCATTTTTCCTCCTATAACCTAAATTATCACAATATAAAATATTACTTTATTAAATTGTGACAAAGTACAACCAACTTAGCAAAACGGTACATCTTAAATTTCTGCCCAGCGGAGGGGTTCTAAAGCAAAAAGACCAGAATTGGGGCGCGGCGCTGTGAGAGAAAAAAAATTGTGGGTTCTATAGGAAAAAAAACTACAGAATTCTTGTGTCCATTTGTTCTTTCCAACGGCCAAGTTTTTACGGCTCAGCAGGCGGTTTGGAAGAGGACTTCAGCAGAAGCCCTATCAGCCATAGATTTAGTTTAAGTACAAATTTCAAAGCAAATACATTAAAACCTATAAACGGCTCGATTTTGTATAAACGGCTAGAAAACCGAACCGTTTCTTTACCTTATCTCTCCTTAACGCTCCTTTCCACTTAAAAAAATTTCTCTCTTCTTTCCACTTATACCCCTCTATGGTAGCCTTGTGGTATCTCTCCACGCTCCGCAATCATCTAAGTATATTATATAAATAAATATATATATATAAGCATTAAAAAAATAAATAAATAAATTATAAAATTATATAAAAAATATAAGTAATTGATAAAAACTTTCAATAATTACTTTTTTACTAGCTTATATAGTTCTCTGTCGTGCAATTAAAGTTTCCCTAAAATTTGGCTTGAAAATGAAGGCAAGTAACAAATACAAAACTAACAGACAAAATTATGACGGTGAAAATAATCACGGGTAAGCCGTAATTCTTTCTGTGTATTCTAAAAAAGAACCTGGAAGAATTATGATTGTAAAAATAATCACGGGCAGGCCGTAATTCTTTCTATGGACCATGAAGTTATTAAGGTAGACCATGAAGTTAATAAGGTAGACCATGAAGTTATTAAGTTAGACCATCAAGATAATAAGGTAGACCATGAAGATAATAAGGTAAACCATCAAGATATTAAGGTAGACCATGAAGTTAATAAGGTAGACTATTAAGTTATTAAGGTAGACCATAAGTTATTAAGGTAGACCATGAAGTTAATAAGGTAGATGATAGCGCCCATGGATATAGTAGGCGTTCCCCGCAAGTGCACGAGTCTATCGAAGTAATAAAATATCGATCCCACAGGGACTAATGGGCAAATACCGACAGATCTCGAAATTGCTAGCTAGACGATGTCGAAATTGATAAAGTCTGAATGTTAACTAATTAAATGCATGAAAATGTAATTGGAGGAATTTGCACAAGAGAATCTTTATAGTATGAAACATCAGGATGTAGGTTTACCGCCTTGACTTCTTATAGCTGAATAGTCCAAACTCTAGCGTCTTTATCCTGTCTAGTTCAAGGGACTCAACTTCCTTGTCACTTAGGTAGCTGCTTCCTCAGATAGCTAGTTTATTTCCACAATCACGGCTATAGGTCAAACCTGTTAGGTTCTAGTGCTTGTAGGAAACGCTTCTCCTCAACATGCCTAAACTCCTAGTACTTCCAAGGTGGGTACAGGATGACAAAAGGGGTCCTCCCCAAGAATTCCTGGCTTACAAACCTCCCCCGCGTAATTTCCGGCTCAAGCGCGCCCTCTCGGGCTCCACAAGCATAGCATCCTAAACAATTCGACGTACTGGCGCACAAGAAGTTTGCCAGATACGTCTACGACCCAAAAACTAACACAAGGAGAGTGCAGTTCGTCAAGTAGATTTTCCCTAGCCCCTGATTTACAAACCCCACACGAGGAATTAAAAGGTTCAAACGCCCCCTTTCGGGCTACGTAGGCAAAGAGCTTAAACAGATTGATAAACCCCCGATCAAATGCTTCCGACGTGCGGTCGGACTTGTGGTCTTCCCGACACGTCTAAGATCCTAACTACCCCTCGGTTGAGTACAGACAATCAATGAGTTCTTCGTGATTATCTGATTTACAAACCTCAAGCAAAGGAGAATAGGCTCAAGCGTATTCTTTCGAATGATGCAGGCAAGGTGTGCACATAGGATCGAGTAGGATCATAACAATTAGAGCTAGACTATCAAGCTAGTAAGGCATCAAAAGAGCTACTCCCACATCCTGGTTTAGGAGTTTAGCCAACCATATTCATGCTGATAGTATAAACAATGTTCTCAAGCATAAACATCACATACAATAGCAGGTTTTGAGCAGAAGTTCTAAAAGAGAGATAAGATCATGCGATAGTATGCAAAGATTATACAATAAATGTAGCAAATCGAATGCAGCGTTAAGATCTTCCCTTACAAATTTCTCCTTGAGGTGCTGGCGCAAGAAGGTCTTCAATAGTTACAGATGCGCAGCCCTATTCTTTATCTCCTTCTTCTCCCAAACTTGTAGCCCTCTCTCGTATGCGATTTCTCTCCGTTTCTCCTCCTCTTCAAGGCTTTTTTATCTCCTTCTCCTAGTGGGTTGCTGCTATTTCCCAGATTTCTGCAAAGCTGCTATCAACAGCTGTTGTTTTCCAGCTGAAGAAGACTTTGCCGCATCTTCTCATACCCTGCAAAAGCTGCTGCAGCCAACATCTTCACGAAATGATGATTTTATGGCCGAATTTGCTGTCTAAAGCCTGCTCCTCGCCCTTTTGTCAACGGTGGATGAAAGTCCTCAGTGCCCTTCAGCTTTCTCTCAAGTTAGATTGAAGAACTCTGGGCTAAAATCGCGATTTCGTAACAGGCGGGTCCTCGATCTCGGGCGAGAATTTGGTCGTGACCCGGTCGTGATTTAATAATTTCAGCTTCAGGCATAATGACGATCACGGGCATGATTCTAATTGGGACTCAGTCGTGATTTCCAATAAAGACCTCAACGAATCTGAAAGCTTCTGGTTAGGATCATCTTGAATTAGTATGAGCTCCTTTGCCACAAGAGTGCCAGAATCTACCCTTTTGTGGTCGTTTTGACCTGAAAACGTGAAAATACCGAAACAGGTGTAAATTCCATAGATGTATCCAAATAAAGACAGTTATGAGGCGTAAAGTCGTGAAATGGACGTGATTTCATAAGTAAATTAACATGTAAAACTCTATATAAATCTGTCTCAACAGTAGACCATCAAGTTATTAAGGTAGACCATTAAGTTAATAATGTATACCATGAAGTTATTAAGGTAGACCATCAAGTTATTAAGGTAGATCATCAAGATAATAAGGTAGACCATGAAGTTAATAAGGTAAACCATGAAGTTATTAAGGTAGATCATCAAGATAATAAGGTAGACCATAAAGATAATAAGGTAGACCATCAAGATAATAAGGTAGACCATGAAGTTAATAAGGTAGACCATCAAGTTATTAAGGTAAACTATGAAATTAATAAGGTAGACCATCAAGTTATTAAGGTAGACCATCAAGTTAATAAGGTATACCATGAAGTTATTAAGGTAGACCATCAAGTTATTAAGGTAGATCATCAAGATAATAAGGTAGACCATAAAGTTAATAAGGTAGACCATAAAGTTATTAAGGTAGATCATCAAGATAATAAGGTAGACCATCAAGATAATAAGGTAGACCATGAAGTTAATAAGGTAGACCATGAAGTTATTAAGGTAGACCATGAAGTTATTAAGGTAGACCATGAAGTTAATAAGGTAAACCATCGAGTTATTAAGGTAGACCATGAAGTTATTAAGGTAGACCATCAAGTTATTAAGGTAGATCATCAAGATAATAAGGTAGACCATGAAGTTAATAAGGTAGACCATGAAGTTATTAAAGTAGACCATGAAGTTAATAAGGTATACCATCAAGATATTATGGTAGACCATGAAGTTATTAAGGTAGACCATAAGTTATTAAGGTAGACCATGAAGTTATTAAGGTAGACCATGAAGTTATTAAGGTATACCATGAAGTTAATAAGGTAGACCATAAGTTATTAAGGTAGACCATGAAGTTAATAAGGTAGACTATCAAGCTATTAAGGTAGATTATGGTCTACCTTAATAACTTCATAGTCTACCTTAATATCTTGATGATCTACTTTAATAGCTTCATGGTCTACTTTATTAACTTCATGGTCTACCTTATTATCTTGATGATCTACCTTAATAACTTCATGGTCTACCTTATTAACTTCATGGTCTACCTTAATTACTTCATGGTCTACCTCAAAAATTTATGGTTTATCTTAATAACTTCATGGTCTACCTTATTACTTTATGGTCCACCTTATTATCTTGATGATCTACCTTAATAACTTCATGGTCTACCTTATTAACTTTATGGTCTACCTTATTATCTTGATGATCTACCTTAATAACTTCATGGTCTACCTTATTAACTTTATGGTCTACCTTATTATCTTGATGATATACCTTAATAACTTAATGGTCTACCTTAATAACTTCATGGTATACCTTATTAACTTGATGGTCTACCTTAATAACTTGATGGTCTACCTTATTAATTTCATAGTTTACCTTAATACTTGATGGTCTACCTTATTAACTTCATGGTCTACCTTATTATCTTGATGGTCTACCTTATTATCTTTATGGTCTACCTTATTATCTTGATGGTCTAACTTAATAACTTCATGGTCTACCTTATTAACTTCATGGTCTACCTTAATAACTTCATGGTCTACCTTAATAACTTCATGGTCTACTTTATTAACTTTTGTCCGTTAGTTTTGTGTTTGTTACTTGCCTTCATTTTCAAGCGAAATTTTAGGGAAACTTTAATTGCACGATGAGAACTATAAAAGCTAGTAAGAAAGTAATTATTGAAAGTTTTTATCAATTACTTATATTTTTTATATTTTTTTATATTTTTTTATATATTTTTATAATTTTTTATTTATTTTTTTATACTTTTATATATTTATATAATATACTTAGATGATTGCGGAGCGTGGAGAGATACCACACGACAAGCATAGAGGGGAATAAGTGGAAAGAAGATGAGAATTTTTTTTTTAGTGAAAATGAGCGTTAAGGAGAGATAAAGTAAAGAAACGGCTCGGTTTTCTAGCCGTTATAGGTTTTAATATATTTGCTTTGAAATTTGTACTTAAACTAAATCTATGGCTGATAAAGTCGTCTTCAGCAAACCGCCTGCTAGAAAGTTTTTTCCGGCGGTCGACTCCAGCGTGGCTCTTGCCTCATATTTAACAATCCCTTCTTCCATTCTGTTCTCTCTCCGCTAAACCCCCCATGTACACCCAAGCAAAAATAAAGCAGGGGAAGAATCCACTCCCTCTTCTTCTCCGTCAATCATTTCTCCTCCAGTTACATACATCTCCGATGATTGATCAAGAAGAGGAAGATGATGCGTGACTCTTGGAATTTGAATTCATCCGCCTGCATCGGGCTCTCCAAATCTGCTCCTTGCTCCCCATCAAGCCGAGCTTGAGCTCTCGCTCTGACCCCTTCCTTGTCCCCCACAAGGGTCCCCGTCGGCAAAGGCAGGTAATGAATCAATTAGCAGTGCGATCGCCTTCTGATTCCGTGATTTTTGGCATAAGCTTGTGGACAAGGACCCTGGCAAGGCGATTGTACTGGACGGCCATCAACGCCGGCGACCACATTGACAGCACGCTCAAGGACATGGTGATGCAGCGCAAATCCAGCAAACTCAGCAGTTCTATAACCTGCGCAGCAAACACGGGCGTGACAGCCAACATGGTCAGCTTGTGCTTATCTCGGTCGCGCTAAGCACGGCCGTGAGCGGGGTGCTATGGGGTGGGACACGCCTAGATCGGCTCTAAGGGGAAAGTAGCGTAACGGTGGGCTACGAGATGAGGATCGCCTAGATCGGCTCTAGGGAAGCATGCAAATGTTTCAAAATCGTAGCGGAAAATACGATCAAATACGTATGTGAGCAACTGATGGTAAAATAAGAAGAACCACGACAAACACTACGAAATCCACTCAAAAGAAGAGGAGCCCGAGGCAATTCGGTGTCGCCCCGGCACTGTTGATTGAAATAGCAACTATGCTAAAGGATACAAGAAAGGCTTACAAGAGTTGTAGGGACCTCGCTCGGCGCGACTGCAAGCACTCTTATAGCTCCCTTGGAGCAATGTTGGACCTAGGCTTCGCGTGGGGGAAGCGCTACTACAACATGAACTAACTAAGACACACAGTCTTCTGCCCTCTTTTATAGATCAAGAAGGGACATGTCTTTTGACAGATGACAGGACACATCCTTTGACAGATGAAGGGACACATCCTTTGACAATTAATCTCATTAATAGATAGAGATTGTAGTCAAATCAAACTTGCTCACCTTTCCAAAGAGTGCTTCGAAGAGGTGCGAAAGGTTACGGCAGGTGGCTAGAGATCTTCTGGCGCCGGATGGTGGCGCGCTGAGCACGGGTTCGCGTGGAGAGGCGGTAGAACCTGGCGATCGGAAAAGCTTCCGATCCCGGTGATCCACCGGCCGGATGGGCCGATCCTCCTGGCTGTGAGTTCGTGGCGACGAGGAGATGTTGTGGCTTGAACTTGGCGGTGATCGGCGTTGCGGATGGGGCGGAATGGGGGACGAGCCACCGCAAATGGTGAGGCGCGATTCCGGCGATCCGGCGGTTCGATGGCCGGATACTTTGGACCGGTAGTTCACCTCTGTGAGGGGATGCTGTGGCCGGAGTCTGGTTATGATCGGGATCATGGATGGTGAGATCTCTGCGGCAGGTGGAGTTGCTGTGTCGCCGGCTACAGAAATGCCCCGAGAAGAACACGGCAGGGCCGTGCTGAAGAGCACGCCTGTGCTTAGCGCGACCGAGATAAGCACAGGCTGACCATGTTAGCTGTCACGCCCGTGTTTGCTGCGTAGGTTATAGAACTACTGGGTTTGCTGGATTTGCGTTGCATCAACTTTTACTTCCGCTGCACACTCTGAGTTCTCCTCCGGAGAACTAAAGTGGCGTGCAATTCCTTGGGAACTCAAATTTACCTCACATTTTGGTGGCCTAAAGTGCACAATGGCCTCCACTTCACACCTACAGTTGCTCAAATAGATTCGATGCAAATGCTGAAGTGATAGGTGGGACTTATCACGCTCAGGTGGGGGTCGATCTACATAGCCATCGGTGAGGATGGTATCATAGTCGTGGAGGGCAAATAGGGGGATGTCCACATACCATGAGATGAGACATCGAGCAAGCTTAAGGACACTATTGCAATCAAGATGGTGACCATGAACTGTGGATCCGAGGAAGAAAGCTGAGCTGTTATTGGGCCACTCACAATGGTGTGAATGGACAACGAACTCAATGGAGTGTGTAGGGGGTTGCGCTCGGATGTTGCATCCATGGGGTGGGTGCATAGCTACCCCTAGGATCATGTCGCCCATGGGTGGAGGCTCAAGCAAGGAAGGTGCTAACGGTTCCTCTAAATCCAACTCAGGTGGAGTAGGGTCAATAACGGGTGGCGTAGGAACCACGTCCTGTGAGGGCTTAGGACAAGGAGTATGAATCCTAACCCGTTGTCCTTGGTACACAAAGATGTGCTCTTCAGACTCTTCATCATACTCACCATGAACACTCTCTAACTAAGGTTTACCAAGATGGATATGAAAATTACCCTCTAGGGGCACTACCTCACACCATATTGGCTTATCGTAAGGCATGAAGGTAATGGGCACAAGGCATACGCTAGTCACATGAGTGATTGCATCGTCCCACTTAAAGAAATAGGGCCATGGGTGAGGGACCGAGATCAACCCAAAATGAGTGACAACATCGGGGGTGATGAAGTTAGAATTGACTGAAGCATCTATGGCGATCTTGCAGTCCTTGTTGTGTATTTGGGAATAGGAGTAGGGAAAGTGTTCCCTAAGAGTGATAGGTTGCCCAATGGGAGCAACTTGAGAGGGGAAACATGACATGATGCGAAGATGTGAAAACTACTAGGATGCCGATAATAGGAATTACCAGCAAACCTGCCTCTGATACCAAAATGAAGTAGCGGGGTGCTACGGGGTGGGACACGCCTAGATCGGCTCTAAGGGGAAAGTAGCGTAGCGGTGGGCTACGAGATGAGGATCGCCTAGATCGGCTCTAGGGAAGCATGCAAATGTTTTAAAATCGTAACGGAAAATACGATCAAATACGTATGTGAGCAACTGATGGTAAAATAAGAAGAACCACGACAAACACTACGAAATCCACTCAAAAGAAGAGGAGCCCGAGGCAATTCGGTGTCGCCCCGGCGCTGTTGATTGAAATAGCAACTATGCTAAAGGATACAAGAAAGGCTTACAAGAGTTGTAGGGACCTCGCTCGGCGCGACTGCAAGCACACTCTTATAGCTCCCTTGGAGCAATGCTGGACCTAGGCTTCGCGTGGGGGAAGCGCTACTACAACATGAACTAACTAAGACACACAGTCCTCCGCCCTCTTTTATAGATCAAGAAGAGACATATCTTTTGACAGATGACAGGACACATCATTTGACAGATGAAGGGACACATCCTTTGACAATTAATCTCATTAATAGATAGAAATTGTAGTCAAATCAAACTTGCTGATCTTTCCAAAGAGTGCTTCGAAGAGGTGCGAAAGGTTACGGTAGGTGGCTAGAGATCTTCTGGCGCCGGATGGTGGCGCGCCGAGCACGGGTTCGAGTGGAGAGGCGGCAGAACCTGGGGATCGGAAAAGCTTCCGATCCCAGTGATCCACCGGCCGGATGGGCCGATCCTCCTGGTTGTGAGTTCGTGGCGACGAGGAGATGTTGTGGCTTGAACTTGGCGGTGATCGGTGTTGCGGATGGGGCGGAATGGGGGACGAGCCGCCGCAAATGGTGAGGCGCGATTCCAGCGATCCGGCGGTTCGATGGCCGGATACTTTGGACCGGTAGTTCGCCTCTGTGAGGGGATGCTGTGGCCGGAGTCTGGTTATGATCGGGATCATGGATGGCGAGATCTCTGCGGCAGGTGGAGTTGTTGTGTCGCTGGCTACAGAAACGCCCCGAGAAGAACACGGCAGGGCCGTGCTGAAGAGCACGCCTGTGCTTAGCGCGACCGAGATAAGCACAAGCTGACCATGTTGGCTGTCACGCCCGTGTTTGCTGCGCAGATTATAGAACTGCTGGGTTTGCTGGATTTGCGCTGCATCACATGGCCACCGTGATGAAGCAGCCGAACCACGCGCAGGCGGCCATTGAGGCGATCAAGTCGTTGCAGGGGCCGGTGCTCCGATCAGGCTCAGGCATCGCTAGATAACATCCTGTTGGGCTTTGCCCACTGTTGGATTTTGATCAGACGTCCTGCTGCTTCGTCGTAGCCATGTTGTTTCCTTTTTGATGTGAATTGGGGCTAAATCGGTGTAAATTTTGGCAGAGGTGTGGGAGGCTGGCTGACCTAATCGCCCTGTTGAGGCACAAGTTACAGCTCATTCAAAACCCTTCTTTTTGCCATCACACTTAGGCCTGTTTTATTGGGGGCAAGAAAAAAAAGAAAGAAGAGTAAAAAGGAAAGGAAAAAAAATAAGTGGGAAGAAAAATAGGGAGGTTGGTAACAAAGAAGGGGAGAAAAGTATTTTCTCCCTCTTTTGGAGGGAACAAAAAAGAAGAGAAAAATGATCCCCTTTTCTTTTCCTCCAAATCAACCTTTTCAACAAATCAAGATAAAAAAAAATTTTCTTTCTATTTTTCTCTTCTTTGTCCCCAATAAAACAGACCCTTAGAATTGCCCTACACGGCATCAACTATGTGATCAACCTTTGCGCATCCATCTCATGGACGTTTAGATCAAAGAAGTTTTGATCCATTCACTACTCTAGTAATTGGAGTGATCTAGACTTTCTGAGGGGTAAAGCTAGTTGGGTGATCTTGACAAACCACATGTATGCCAGTCCTGGTAGTTCAGGCTTATTAGAATACTTCAACTCTTAAATAATCCAACTTTATTGAGCGTCTTACTTAAGATTTCTTGATCCATCAATGTTTGAGCACCTAAGCGACTCAACTTGCCTAGTGTCACAGTTTTCCCTCTTCAGTTTTTTTTTTTTCGTGACAGGGCCAATCAGCCAGCAACTGATTGTCCAACTTAACCCAGAGATCTTGGCAGTGCTGGATGAACTCAGTAAAGAACCAGATGAAGTCAACAATAGAAAAAAGCTATTCACCTTAAGCCCAGGTCAAGGACTCCTTGACCTTACAATTCACTCAACCGAATCAGCCCTCCCCTTATATTCTTTTCTTATTTTATTTTTTTCCAATCCCCTTCTATTTTCTTTTTCTTTACATTTCCCTCACACATACATCCTCACGTCCCTCTTCCCATACAAGCAACTAACTTCCAATAAGTTATCAAAGAGCATTCAAGTGCCCAGCATTTTCATCCAAACGAGCAGCGTGAGCCTTGGGCTCATAAAAGATGCATTAATGAAGACATAGGACCCACATTCATTTCATACACAAAATTTCCCTAAAAGCTCGGCTCCGCAATAAAAAAAACCAGCGACAACAGCATATCAAGAGCTCAG
Organism: Costus lasius; assembly: GCA_027563935.2. Classification (NCBI taxonomy): domain Eukaryota; kingdom Viridiplantae; phylum Streptophyta; class Magnoliopsida; order Zingiberales; family Costaceae; genus Costus; species Costus lasius. Next base: position 3,943,919 of record CM050447.1, on the reverse strand, counting down.
TTCCACTATTAAAAGCATATTCTAAGTACAAAACAAGAGAGCATATATTATCTCTCCAAAACTCGTTCGTAAGACACGGCGATATCAACAGTCCGGACAGGAAACCGCAGCAGCATTCAAAAGGGGAAAAAGTATACCTCCAAGAGCTCCACTAAGCCGAAGATATAAGAACTGACGACCAGCTTTGATAGCTCCTCAACATACCCAAACTACCAGCAGGGATAATAATAGATCCAACCTGCCAGATAAGAGAAAGACCTTCTCAATGTTCCAGTAACTTCCAATAAAAGACCAGAGATGAAGCCCGCGAATAGTGGGAGTGTGTAGCCCTCCGGCAACACCAAGCACCCTCACACGGAGGCAAAGCAGGGCAGCTAGCACGCCAAAGAAGAGAGCGTGGGCCTCTAGCTGTCAACGACCAAAGCAGAGTAAACCCAACTGTTGGCGTTGAAGCTGAATGGAGCCATAGAGCATCGCTTCCATCGAACCCTAAGGGATTAGAGGAACGAGAGCAATACTCCACATGAAAAGAAGGCAGGTCTCTCTTTTTCTCTTTCTTCTCGCAGTTCCATCAGCTCCCCACTTATTCGCAGGAGAGGAGGAATGGGCCACTTGGATCTAATGAAAAGATCCAACAATAGCAATAAGCTCAGTCAACACCGAGTCAACTAGCTCAATGTAATGTAGTAACAAATAATGACATAAAATGGGTCAGCCCAAACCAAACCAGGCTCGAGTTGGCCAACTCGAGCCTACCTCCTCTCGGACCGAATTGTATGCCAAGGTCTGGCCACCCAGCATATCGACGACTGCCCTTAGCGGCACCAACCGCCCCGGTCTATGACCTCTCGAGCTCCATGGACCCCATCCGTGACTACCTCAACGGCCAGCTGAGCCAGTATACTGGTCAGGTAGTCTGGGCCATCAGGGGTGTCCACCACTGCCCAAGACACACCTTTCCACGTTCGCATAAGCGAACTTCGCGCGTCCCACATGCATGACCCGCTAAGAGTGACTGGGTGTCGGCAAGTGTGGAGTCGGTACCTAAGGAGTATAGTCGTCTCTTGCGTTGCCCACTTCGCTTCCGCAGCGTCGCATCCGCTCGTACGTACTGGTACGCTTAAGCGCTCCAAGGTACGTATTCGCGTAGCTCCGCGCGTCCGCTCGTGTCCCAATCGCTAAAGAACAAGCTTAACACCTGGCATGTCAAATCCACACCTACGTCAACCCCCACGACCCTCCAACAAGATCAACCACGCGAACAACTCAGCTACGAGGGTCCTCACTCTGTATCCGGAACACATCTACAGATACGAGCACGCCCACGCCTTTGTGGACTTCGGCACTGATCCACTATGACATGTCATCAACATAGGGATCACTAGATATATATATAATCCCTCGAGTCCATTGACTCATCAAGTGCCGCATTCCTCAGGCATACCCCACGGTGCCCCCACGTCACCGGCCTGACCGATCTACACCTAAGGGCGAGGTGCAATCTGACCCATATATCAAAATCCACAAAAAGGGGGAGGAACGTTCCATACCATAATAGATTAACATATATATATGCACAAGGGTATATTCATATCACAAAGCCGGCTCAAAATAATATCAAGTAACAAAACAGACCAAGGGTCATACTATGAAGCTAAGTGGCTGAGCTGTCACATCCACCCCCACCCGAGGGAGTCACCGTCCTCGGTGACTCAAGAGATAGATAATCTCGAATCTGCTGCTCTAACTGCCACAGCGTGGCTGCTCTCTCCCAAACAGCCTCGGGCTGACCGACCCACTGAACTAGGAATTCAGCTACCCTGTTCTGTCGGCTATGTCCCCGCGTCCGATGTCCCAAAATCTAAGCAATTTCTTTATCAAATTGCATATGTACACCTGGCGGGGGCCCTGGTACCCTGACCTCGATTGGAATCCACTGGATCCGAGTAATATAGTTTAAGAAAACTCACATGGAAAATGGGGTGGAGTTTCACATACTCAGGCAGACGAAGGCGATAAGCAACAAGACCCACTCTGCTAATAACCTCAAAGGGCCCATCATATTTTCGTACCAAACCACGGTGCAGGACTCGTGAGGGTATTTTTTTTCCAAAGCTGGGGTGTGAGTTTCAGAAGAACCATATCACCTATCTGAAACTCCAAATCACGGCGATGCATATTAGCATATCGTTCCATCCTCTCGGTAGCATGTAATAGACTATCTCGGGCCTTAAGTAATACAACCATGCGTTCCCTAGCAATACGGTGTGCGGCAGGACAATGACCAGAAGGGTCTCTCTGGAGCACATTAGGTGGAGTAAGGGGCTGCCTCCCCAAAACGATCTCAAAAGGACTTTGGCCCGTAGAAGTGGAGCGCTGAAGATTATAAGCAAATTGGGTTGTATCAAGCCACTGGACCCAGTCAGACTGACTAGCAGAAACATAATGACGTAAATAGTCCTCTACCAATGAATTAATCCACTCCGTTTGTCCGTCTGTTTGAGGATGGTTTGCCGTAGGAAAAACCAAATGAGTACCCAGCTTTTTAAATAGAGCAGTCCAAAATCGACCCATAAATCGAGTATCGCGATCACTAACAATGTCAACAGGTACCCCAAACCATTTTATAACATGTTGAAAAAATAAATCAGCGGCAACTTCGGCTATGCAAGGTTCCGGGGCAGCAATGAAAATACCATATTTAGAGAACCGGTCGACAATAACAAATATAGAAGCCTTGCCATTCACACGGGGTAAACCCGTAATAAAATCCATAGAGAGGGATGTCCATGGAAACTCAGGTACGGGCAAAGGTTGTAACAAACCTGGGACCTTCTGCCTGTCAACCTTATCTTGTTGACAGACCAAGCAAGTTCGAACATACATCTCCACATCAGTCCTCAAGGTAGGCCAATAACACAATCTAGATAAAAGAGCAATCATCCTATCTCGACTTGGATGTCCTGCCCAGGGAGTATCATGGCACTCCCTCATCAAGTCTCTCCTGAGACTGGAAAAGGTGGGGATATACGGTCGATCACTACTAGCCATTACAAGCCCATCCTCAGATAAAGAAAATCGTCGGATGGTACCATCACGGATACGCTGGGCCAACTACTGATATCTAATATCAAAATCCATTACAGCCCTAATACGCCCCAATAAGTCTCCCTTGGGACACAGTACAACAAATAAGAAAGTTCAACCTGCTCAAAGCATTAGACACTATATTTGCTTTGTCAGGCTTATGTTGCCATTGAAAATCAAACTTTGCCGAGAACTGTTGCCACCTAGCTTGTTTAGGGGATAGTTTTTAGAAAAATAGGTATTGACAACATTATCAGTTTTAATAACAAAAGCATTTCCTAACAAATAAACCCTACAGGTTCGTAGAAGGAATTTCTCCTTCCACGCATCTCAGAAAATTATATGCTCCACTCTTGCTTTTGACGATGGATCCTTGGATATCTGGAATTTTTTAGATCAAACAATTCACTCAATAATAGTGGATGTTCATCTGCGTTATTTTTACTTATATTGCTTTTACAGATTTATAATTCACCATTCATTCACTAACCCTGATCCAAAACCCCCATCTTCTAGTTGATTGGTTCGTGATCTCGATCTACATTACTCCGATTGAACTGATTCATCCCGACGTAGAACTAAGTCTTACCCAGACTTAAATCATACATTTTTAGTTCATTCTCCATCAACTCGGTTCTAATTTTCATCAGTTTCAGTAATTTTCTCTGCATAAGAGAGATGATCTTCCCTTAGCTTCTCATGATTTTATATCATAAATTTTATATTGACAATTTCTTACAGTCTGCTTAACTTAAGAAATAAACCAACTTTTCAAGGTGCTTTAGAATAAGGAATATATTTATTTACTTGTAAAAAAGAAAATACTGTAGAAATTAAAAATTCGTGTCAATTAATAAACATAGATGTAAAAGTGCCTTACCAATTCAAGACTTGACATAGAACAATAATGAATTCCGATGAAAAACCGCCTCAAAAACTAAGCACTAAAAAGTTCACAACGTGACTGATAGACTTGGTTCCTGATATATGCGCATGTGACATGTCCACAGAAGTCTTAACCACATGAGCTACTAAGACTTGCAAGGTTTTTCAGTCGAGAAAAAAAATAAAGAGAACATGGCAAGAACTTTAATACAACGAAACTAAAATGTGAAAAGGAACTCTGCAATAATAAAGATTCTTCTTAAATACCTACAAGTTAACCAACGAACATCAGAAAGCTCTTTTAAGTACTCCACCGCAGCTCTATTTGAATTCGTCCATTTTTTGAGTCCAGGAGATGGTGCGTATCGTTGGTTCTCTTGTTCTGTACAACATCAGCAAGGCTAATGGTAGTATATCCCAAGCTTTCCTGAAAGAAACAGCATATTCAGAATTTTTCAGGTTGTATAATTTTATCGTACAAGAACAAAAAGGTCAAGAATTAATGCCATTATAAATAGTGGCATGTTATGGGCCGGGCTAGGCTAAACCCCTAAGCCATGCGGGCAGGCCAGGCGCGGCATGATAGCGGGCCGAGCACGGCATGGCTGGACACGGCACGTGTTCAGGCCGAGCACGGCCTGCAATTAACGTTTTTTTTATTTGGCACCCAAATTTAAATTTTTACCTATGTTATTTTAACTTTATACCCTCTTAAAGTATCTAAAAAATTTAAATTTATAGGTATAATTATCTTTTAGTTATAAAATTATTATTTTATCCTCTTTTAATAATATAAAATTGAGAATAAATTTATAAATTTACACTCATTTCATCCCTATAAATTCTACGATAGTTTTCTATATTTTCACATACAAAATTTTAGTTTCGATTATTTTTTTTATTACATTCCTCTTAATCACATGAGTTTCAATTACTTTGTTAATTTTGTTTGCAGCCTTGTAGGTAAGTACGAGGCATTGAGAAAAATGACAGATAATAGAAGATTGAAGATAATTATCACTCCGCTAAATTCTCAACGTTTGATCTTCCTTACGTCTACCTTAAATTTCTTCGATGTTGAACAATGGAGAATCACGATTTTAAGTATTATCGAGTGTGTTCATCGAATCATACAGATTGATGTATTCAGGTTTGAAGAATACATTATCCACTTATCTAATCATGCAAGATAAGAATTTTTGGCTTCTCCCTCCCCTTCTGGAGTTGAGATCAAGATAGAGATTGAGGACTTTCAAATTAATGATAGCGAAGATGATAGTGTCAATATCAATGATGAGCCATAGCAACATATCGAAATAAACTAAGCTCAAGAGTCAATTGAGTTTTTCATTGTTGAAGAAGGTAGAGCTGTAAGCAAGGAGTGGCAAACATGCATAGAGAACATGAAGTATGGCAAGCAAGTATGCTTAACACAATGTTCGCACATCTTCCATAGTAGCTGCTTGCGTCGCTGGCTACTGGTCAACTGCTTGTGCCCATTATGTTGGCAATTGATTTAAGCTAAAATATATAATTTATGAATGTAAAATTTAATTTAGATGGTTTTAACTTTAGTCATGTGTCGGCAATTAATAATTTACTTATTTTCCGAAAATTTTTATATTGGTCAAGTCAAACTCAGCACGCGGACCAAATCCAGCCCGTGGGCCGAGTTTTTTGGTCGGGTCAGGCACGGCCCACGTGCCGAATCTGGCCTGCGTGCTAGATCTAGGCCAAGACTTCTTTGAGTCGTGCCGCAGGCCTGAATATTCTTGTGTCGTGCCGGGCCCGGCACGATTATAAATGGACTGTGCCCGGCACAGCATGCCGCGGAACGGGCCGCGGAACGGGCCGAAACAGGCCCATGCCCAGGCCAGCCCGTTGGCCAACTCTATAAATAGCTATGCAATATTATTATACATGACAGTGACCACAAAATTTCCTCAATAGGCATCTTTTCTTGTAATATGAATTAAAATTTATTTCTTTGAAGCAAAAGAAATTGTTGTGTATATATAAGAAGGTAGAAGAAAGTCAGATATCTATAAGATCTCATCGCATCCACCAATAATGATTCACATAATCATGAACCATTAGGCTTGTCCGGACCTCAAGGTGAACTACTAGTAGTCATAAAATGCCATAAATTCCAGCAAGTATGTCAAAACCTCAACTTGTGGATTAAATAGACGGTTGGTCCCTGAACAACTTATCTCTGAACGAGGTTTCTAAATTATTTTTCGTACATATAGATTCATAAACTATTATAAATTGTAAAATAGTCCCTCCAAACTTTAACAGAAGTATGCTGTGGCAGATAGAAGTTCATGATAGAACATAAATCAAGCTACATACGTAATTAATTGAAGATAATTATTTTTTAGTCTCTTGATCTAACATGGGGATAATAAGAATAAAGAGATTAATAAGGTAAAATTAAAATTTTAATTAGTTTTGCAACTTGGCATGCTGACATTGGCCCTAATATGGGACCTATTTCACTGTTGTTCATAGTTTAAGGGCCCAAGCGTTTTGAAAAATAGTTTAGGAACCCATCTAAACGATTGAAGAAACCAAACTTGAAGAATATAACTGAGAAGAATATAATCCGAAAGGACTGAAAGAACCAAACTTGAAGAATACAACAAAGAAGAGTATAATCCAGAAGAAGTGAAGGAACCAAACTTGAAGAATAGAGCAGTTGTACCAAACAAACATTTACCAAATTACAAACTGCAGTAAACCATTGGAAATTATAGAAGTCTACGGTGCAAGTTCACCACCAGGCAACTGAGAAGAGCAAAGATCATGCATAATCCATTCATCACTAACATATTCTTTTTCTTAAAAGAGGCAAGTGGTGAAGGCAAGATTTGATCACAAATCCTTATTCTCAACAATTAAGGTCTTTGCCAATTAGCACCTTCTACCTATTTACTTAAAGACGAATTTCTTGCACAAATGACATATTAAATGTACCTTAGAGAATATACCGATAGTTGGTGCCTTACTGAGTACTTCCGCGTGCAATTTATCAGAGACTGGAGGTTCCTCACATACAAATTGAAACTCCTCTCCCCATCTTGGATCTCTGTTATGTATAATGTGCTGCATCCATAAATTGGAATCATCCGGTTAGTGGACCATAACTAGAAAATCTTTACAGAAAGAACTGATTATTGGTAAAACACCTTAGTCTTCCTCTTCTCTCCTCTAAAGGTGATTTGTGCATAAGGATTTGTATGGTGCTTTCCCTCAAGATCACGAGCTTCATGAACAATAACAACAAGCAAACCACCACCTGATTCAGTACGCTTCTGAGGCTCTTCCACTTCATCTCCTTGGTCATTAAACTCCTTTGGAAATTCTTCATCCTTAAAAGGCCTGTATGTTACTTCCACGACAATCTGTCCACGTGATTTGTGACTCTGATCATCTATAATCCCAATACTTTTAAGCAGATCAAGTGTCAAAGTTGTTGGCTTATCAGGTACAAGTTGATTTAAAGCTATAACATTCATGCCCATCTTTTCATGTCTACCCACCTAACAAAAGCACACAGGTTAGGCATTCAATTAGGAAATAAGAATCTCAGAAGAAAAATATGATATCAAATAAATACAGACAAAATTGAATGCCTGTTCCCAATCATAAACATTAATCTCTAAAATTTGATCTTCTGGATCTTTGATAATAAACTTGAATTCCTCATTCCACTCAGGGTCAAGATTGCGATGCTTCACTGATGTTTTTTTAGATGGAAGCTTATCATCTAAAAGCTTGAGTTTCACATACGGGTCTGATTTTCCCAAAATATCTTTCTTTTGAAGTCCGCATGCTTTGATAACTTTAACATGAAGAATCCCAACAGGCTTTTTTAAGGCTCTGTAATATCATCAAGGAATGTTAGATCAGATGAGACAGCATTCTCCAATTTCTCCAAATACTCAATTGATCTTTCTAAAATCCATTAGTTACTTTGAAACATCCAGAACTGACACTTGCAGGGTTCTAGGCCACAGAAACATAATTGCAACTTGACTTTTAATGGTTTCCTGCAGACAGTCCAATTTGCACTATTAGAGGAAAACATAAGTTTTTTTTATAATAAAAAAATGAATTTAAATGAATTATATATATATATATATATATATATATATATATATATATTGTATTTACATATGTACATATATATATATAAATAATATATATTTATACTTATAACATACAGTAAATATATTGTTAATATATAATATCTGTTTTACCATATTATATATTTATATATTAAACAGGTTATATATATGTGTCAGGCTGACTTGTTTATAAATGGGGGTTGGTTTGAATTGTACTGATTAATAAATTGAATTAATTAATAAATGTGTAATGTTAGGATTTGTCTTAAATGGGTCATAGGTCATGTTGACCCGTTTGTAACTAGCTAACCTGAATTGCCACTATCCACAATAGACTTTTTGCATGGGCAAGTTAGGATTTATAAATGCATGTATATATAGGATAGCCATTCTGCCGTTCATATATCAAATGCTACTGAATTTTTGTTTCCTTAAGATTTTATTTATTGTTTATGTGTGTGATTTAAAGGTATAGAATGGAAAAGGGAGCATTTTGGATTGGAAAGATGGAATTTTTGGGGATATTCTACTACATAAAAAGGAGTAGACGAGGATCATATTTGAGCTTTGAGGTAGGTATTCCCCAGATTTTCAACCTGGTATAGTGTGAACTTCCTAATATAGATATGGTCTAATACATGGTTAAAGTATATGATGACATCATGTTCAGTTAGTGTTCCTATTGTTTGATTTGTTTCTATATTCCATTGTCCTTTGCATCATGTTTATTGATTTATGCGAGTGATTAGCTAGTGATTAGCTATGTTCATATTGTGATGAGTAGGGAGAGATGCATATATTAGTTTCATTTTGTAATGTTTATGATACATGAATTAAGTAGTTGATATTTATATTTTATTTACGGACAGATAATTGCTGCATGTTGTGTGGAGTATGGATTTGTCATGATTTCTTGAACTTTTATAGGTTGACCAATGATTTACCAATGGGCCATGTTTGTGCTATAGAAGTCGACTTGAATTGGGAAATAGTGGGATGCCAAGTTGTGTGTGTGACTTCACTAGGATTTCTAGATGTTGGATGCAATAAACCGTGCTATTTAAGAATAGTCATTCCACTATCTAAGTTGATAAGGGGAACAATTTACCATGAGTGTAGCTTGGTAGGAGTGTTTGGTCACAGTTCAATGATTTACGCGACCAAATTAGACAACATTGCGTATATGTTTATTTGTGATATTATGATTATGTTGACATGTAGTTGTGCTAGGATTCGTTCATTGTCATCCTCCACTCCATTGCATGCATTCTAGTACATTAATTCTACACAGCTCCTTTTGTGCTAACTCCTTGTTGTTGCCTTAGGTATGGATGTAGCTCTAAATAGAGAGTACTAGATAGCAGTAGTAGACCACATTTATAAACCAATAGTGTTTAGTATCGATTAAGTACCTTAGTTAGTTTTATTGTTTTATTACATTTATGTAAGTGAAGCTTTGGGATCTTAGGTAAGGCAATGTAATAAGGATATGTTAGATTATAATATTTCTATTATTGATCTACATTATTGTTGATTATGAAATTGAAAAAAATTTTGGTTTATATATCAACAGTATTGATTTGGTTTTGGTGGTGACTGGTTAATTGCCATTCCATGAGGGTGTTTAGTTGACTGGAGTTAAGCTGGCACCTAATCAAGATATGACATAAGTATTAAAGTGGAAATCAATGGTCACAAAATAACCATTAAAAGAGTCCAATGAATATAACAAAAAAGATAAAACACAAACTAAATGAAATCCCCAGTGTATGTTGGCAGTTACAAAAGAGAAAAAGCAAGCAACCATTTCAAAGAAAATACCTCTTTCTAATTTGCATACTTACTGTACGTCTGAAATCCCTAAGAAAAGAGAAAGATAACAGAAACAGATATACAGGCGTTTGTTTCCTAGAATCTGTCAAGAAGCCTACAGGGGAGTGAAACTAGATCAATAAAATTTCTCTCTTAGACAACTGCAGTGTAAACAGGAGAAAGCTAATCTAAGGTTATCAAATGATCTATTACTTCAATAAAATGACAAAGAATGAAAAATTAAATAAATCAGCACAAGCTAAGCACTTGACAACCAAGAATCATTCAGGACTGGAATAAATGACATAAAAATGAAAAAAAAAAAACTAACCCTTTAATATTTGACATAAGAAATTGAAATTTCAAGAAGTTATAGCTAATTAAATCTATGCTCATTGGCTCATTGTTGCTTATTCAATTCACTTTAAAGTATTTTACAGAGCCAAAAATGTGCATTTTCACTATCTGAAAGAACCAAAAGTTAACATGAAATTGTATGGTAAAAAAAATATAAAAAAGAAGCTTAAACAACCTGAACAAATCTGTAAAGACCAGGAACTGCCATAAGATCAGCCCTCAGAAGTTTTAGTCCAAAGTCAATATGTGGCTGCAAAAGAGAGGATAGACAACCTTTAATGGCTTCACATCTTACAAATAGCTTAATAGGACTTAATAGAAGAATCTGCTTCAGTTTCCTCACACACCTTCTCCATGAGAGAGATGATGATATTTGAGAAACAAGGAAACGTTGGAACTAATGGTTTTAATGTAACACGAGGAGCAGCAAAGATTTGCAAATCTACCACCTGAAATATTGGACTGTACAAGGTTAACAATGTAGGAATTTGTTCTTCAGTGACTTAAAAGTCACTCTCTGTTTCAAATGCAAACTTCATCTATGTTCAGGCACTAAATAATGGATCCACCATTCACGTGGTACATGTTTCTGACCTGTACAGTCAATCTTAGTCCATAGGCTTTAGCAACAATGATGATATTGGGGTTCCCAGCCCATTTCAGTGATGGTTCCATAATGAACTCTTCGTCTTCTGTAATGTGAACTTTCATTCCTGGAAGAAGTTCATACTAGGATGTATGTCATAAGAAAACACAACAAAAATCAGCTAATGCATACAAGAAGAATAGAACTGTAGTAATACAAAAAAATTATTGGAGAATATGTATGAGGATCACAATCGGTGTCTACACAAAGATATACTGTTATCTGACTATGTATTTTAATTGCTTCCTTTTAACCAAACAGGGCTAGTTGGCGGTGCTTATGCTATTGCAAAGGTTTCAGAATGGTAAATCCATCCAACCACCATCCTCCTTCACAATACCTCAATTTGTAAAATGAAGTAGTTTTAGTCGGAGATCACTTTGATTTAAAAAAAAAATTGTGGGCATTACATGCATGAAAGGAAGCAAAACTAAGAAAATGTCAAATACTAACCATGAAAAGTCGGAGGTAGTGATCCAAGAGTGAAGGTCTGAAATTGAACCGACTTAATTTTACACTGCATAGCAGTTTCTGCCATTATTGGCTCGGCTACTTCTTTTACCTTTTTACAAATTGCCTTGTGCATAATAATAAAATGCATTACTATTGGAACGATGGAATACATTACAACAAACATCACATCAAAACATATAAAATGTCATGCAAATGAAAGCTACCTTATTAAGATAAGGCCACATCAGCTCCAAAAATGTGTTTAACCAACCAACCTTCAAACACGAAAAGTGAAATGATTTGACAAAGAGGTGAAAAGCTAAAGCTACAATATGTGATATTCACCTAATTTCATCAATGAACATTAGATAATAAAAGAGATAATACACATACACGATCATGGTCAGGACTCTTCACCCACAGCGGAATTTCAGGAAGAAGACGTTCCAATGATTGTGCATCATGCTCATCAAGCGGAAGAATTTCAGGATCCTAATCAAGTGTAATAAACGGGCAACCAGAGTCATTTGATGCCAACTTCAGAATAAAAGGTATTCTAAAATAGACAAAATTAGAAAACTTCTAAACTTGCATCTTGCCTTGAACCTAATCCCTACCACCCAATGTAGGGCCTTGACCTAGTGAGTGTCCTATGCATTTATTCAAAAGATTATCTCGAGTCTTTTGTTCTTCCAATTTGATCATAAGCTCATGATAACAAGCAAAAAGATGGAAGGAAATGAAGCAGTGATTACATTACTTTCATAAATATGGTGCAGTTGTTAAAATAAATAAATATATGCAAATTCCAGTTGCTGATTCTAGATTTTGTCATTTGTTAGGTTCCATCACAAAATTTGTTAGCTTTTTCAAAAAAATGCAAGAAGAAAATATTGTTCCAAAAGATTCTTATCAATGTAAACGATATTATAAAACAAATCATCATCCTGAAGTCGACATCGGGACTCCAGATCCACTTTCCATTAAAGGAAAAGGTGGATTTGTACCTTCCAAAAGCAACAATCAAAAGCATTCCGCAACCAAGAAGGTAATCGTGCAAGTTTCATATAGATTCTCACATCCCTGCATGTGGAAAATTTTGGAGAAACTGTTCACCCTAAGCATTATTCATTGAACAAACAGAAACACCATCGATTTCGAAATTCCACCAGAACAAGATGTCCAATTCATTTTCTCGTATATCGATATAACAAAAGCTCAATTACAGATATGCCTATTCAATCACACCACCACGAACCAAAACAAAGGATGAAACAATCCGCCATCATTACCTCGACATCAGAGGATTGGGATCGGATGAAGAGATAGTAGCCGACGACGATGCCCGCCGTCAACCCAACCCCGAAGCCAAGGAAGCCCAGCGCGGTGCTAACCAGCCCCATCTTCAACCCCTCCCACTTCCGCTCGGAACCACTCCATCCCCTCCGCAAAAAGGACAACCTCATCGTCGCAAACGACAAGAGAACAGGAACGATCGATTCCTCTCCTCTCCCCTACTGACAACGGAAGAGACGAGCGTGGGAATTCCAGATCCAAAACCATGGAAAGGAGCGGACGAGGGCTGTGCGTAGCTCGGCGATGACGACGTTGACGATGACGCCCTTGTCTACCTCCGCGGGTTGGTGGGGGTGCATAATTGGACGGGATGCTTTGAGATCGTCAATGCTCAGCCGCAATGGTCTTTTCTTGGCCACTCTCGCTTTCACTTTTATACTGAGGGAAATTGTAAATTGGCCCCTCATAATTCAGATAGTAGTATATTTTCTCTGACAGATTTGTAGTAATTTTTAGATTAAATTTTAAATTTTCACATTTTTCATAAATTACTCCCATAATTATTTTATCTTAATTCTTCATCCCCTAAAGGGTTTTTAGAAGAACTTAAAATTAGAGAGGTTAATGGTTAATTTTCAAACTGGAAAGGTTATTTTTTTTAATTTTGAGTAAATTACTATGACCATTTCTAGATTAACCCTTTCTAATCTTCTTCTGTGCTTTTTATTGAAATTATGAAATAAAATAAAAATTATATTTAAAATATAAATAAAAAATAAGAGGGGCATTTTATAATATAATAAGATCTTAATTTATAAAACATCATCAATCACTATTATATCTTGGGGTGTTCACGATTTGATTAACTATGACCTAATATTTTGTTTCAAACTAAATCTATCAATTTGACAAAAATGTCAATTGTTGTCGAACCAAAAAATAGATTAACTGATTAATCGGATTTTCAATTCAATTAACCATCGGGTTTCGATTAACTAATATATATATATAATTTTTTGAATTAGTTATATTTAATATTAATTATTTATAAAATTATTATTCTTTAATTTATGAATTTATAAAAAATTTATTTATATAGATTATTAATTTTTATATTTTATATATATAGTAAAGAAGAAAGTAAAAAAATAAGGCCGAAAGTTTTGAATCAAAATGAATCATATAGAAGTGCTTGCCTATAAGTAATTTAAAATCTCATAATAAAAAAATCATTATAGTAATTTAGAATTATTATTAACATACAAAATTGATTGATTACTAACTCTTTTAAACTTTAACTCACACAATAAACTGCTAAATGTAACAATATGACTCAAATTTAAGAGGTGACCCTACTAAGTAGCTTTAATAAATTTAAACTTAATCATAAGAAGATATAAAAATGAGTGGGTGAGGCAATAGCAAAGAACGGGCGAGACAGTAACTTAGAGGCACATAGGCGTTTCACATAAAAACTCTTTTTTCTGCTTGATTTGAGCAAATCCCAAAACTAAGAAAGATCACTTCATTTTACTTTCTCATTTCCTTCTAATAATTTCTATCTTTCCTAGTAAACATAAAAATATATATATATTTTTTTTTCTTTTTCACCCTCCTATCTTTCTTGTGAAAAAGAAGAGAAAGTTCATAGAGTTATCTAGAGTATCCTCCTTCTAACAATCAATTCAAATGAGGAAAGATTAATATAAATAGAGTGGGGATATGAATGTGTGTGACTAATCTTTACTTAAATACCAATATATGCTTCCAAGAGTCGTTAGTTCATGTTTGCCAATTAAAATGAGTCATCTCATACTTAACCTATGATATACAACATGAACCAATTATATAAATAATTATATATGATAAAAATAATAAGAAAAATAATAATTATAAATAAATAATAATATTTATGCTACATAGGTTTGCGGTTTGCGCTCGTGGCATATTTAGAAAAAAAATTTTAGTAGGCGGGTCTCCGCCTAGGAATGCTAAGCAGTGAAAAATAAAATCTCATCGTAGATACTGTTTTAAAAATCCCATAATAATCAGCCATTATGTGTTGTGCATTAGTGCACAATTTTTATAGCACTATCTACGATTCAATTATTCCCTGCTCAACATCCCTAGGTGGAGACCCCGCCTAGGAAAATTTCTCATATATTTAGGGTTTGATTAAATTAGATTATGTTTCCTATTTAAGGTTTCATTTGACATAGTTGAAACTGTTAATTTTTGCTGGTTGAAAAAATATTGGTTAGCTAGTTAGAAAATTTAAACGGTGTTTGGCTAAACTATTATGCCGATCAATTTTTTTAAATATAATATTTAAAAAAAATAAAAAAGTAAAAGTAAAACTAAAATAATAATAATAATAAATAATTTTAAATTTTAAATTAAATTAAATAATATTAATTTTTATTAAAAAAATATTAATTTTTGATAAATTTTAAATAATAATAGAAAATAATTTTAGATTTAATAATTTTTATTAAAATAATAATTTTTAAAAATAATTTTGTCATCGAAAAGATAGAGACACACATTTAGATGTGACATGAGATGCAAAAAAAGAAAATAGTTAGAAAGTAGCGCAAAGTAGCTCTCTCTCGATTTTTCTAAACGCATATTGCTTCTCGATTCTAAACCTAAAATCAGCTTGTCAAACACTTCAGTTTTTCAAAAATCTACTATTTTATCTATTAAAAACAACTTATCAACTATGTCAAAAAAGGCCTACATCAAGTTGAGTTGGGTTGAATCAACTAAGTCGAGTTTGAGGTTTTTGTACTCTCCAAGCCTACAAGATGAGCAAATGTTGTAAGGCACGGCCGTGACTTAAAATTAGCACGGTATTAATCCACTGTTAAAACTATTTGAGATTTCTGCAAATTTATGCATGGATATAGGACATTTTTTCCTACAAGATGGACGTTAAAAATGCTATCCACATAGGAGCGTACAATAGCGACTTGCTAAGTTGCGCAGTATATATATATATGAGATCCAAAATTCGCGCAATTACAGCCCAATTTCCTAATGCAAGAGCCAAGTCGGGAGGCGAGGCAGTGACGGAGAGGCAAAGAAGGAGACGAGGCGGCGACAACCGCAACCTCCTCCGTCCTCTAATTCAATGCCTATTCTCGCACCCGTCTCCTCCTTTTCCGGGCCCTCCCCGCGCCCTCACGCGACCGAGCCCTCCCTCCCCTACCTACTTAAGACCCCCCTCCTTCCTTTCCCCAAGCAGGCAACAGGGGTCCCTGCTCTCTATCCTCTGTCTCGTGGAGGAGGAGCGCGGACCCGTAACAGTTCCCATCCGTTTGATCTGTTATCACCTTCGCGATTCCTCAAGCAAAGTCCCGAATCCCTAGTGCTGAAGAACTGGAGGCAGGTGATGGCGTCGGCGGAGACCTCGCGTTCCCTCGCGTTGCCGCTCGTCCTCCTGCTCGCAGTCTTCGCCAGCACCGGCGCGGCTCACAAATCCGGTAAGTCGAGCGGAGTGACCTACGATGGTCGCTCGTTGATCATCAACGGGAAGAGGGAGCTGCTGTTCTCGGGGGCCGTCCATTACCCTCGAAGCACGCCTGAGGTAGCCACAATTAGCCCTAACAATTTCTTAAAAGGAACTTGTTTGTTTGAACACGAGAAATCTAATTCCCCCCACATAAAAAAATGGAATATCATCTCCATTTTGCCAAACACAAAGAATTTCAATTTTTGTTATGGAATTATAGTCTTTTGAATTGAAGAGATGATGAACTGTTATGTTCTTTTGAGATAGCTCACGTGGGAAAGCTATGCCTTTTTTAATGATTAGATGTGGCCGGATATCATCCAGAAGGCCAAGGAAGGGGGGTTGAATGCAATCGAAACTTACGTCTTCTGGAATGCCCACGAGCCTCTTTATGGTCAGGTAAGGCTAGCTTCAGTGACCCATTAACTGATTACTATAGTTACAGTGGCTGGGTGCTAAGAAGTGTCATTTCCATGTTGTTAACTAGAGAGTAATTAAGCGTTTCTGCATTGATCTATCCTGAAAAATGATTTGACTGAGAATTGATTTGATAAAACAGTTCAATTATGAAGGTCGAAACGACCTGGTCAAGTTCATCAAGTTAGTAGAAGCTAATGGGTTGTATGCGATCCTTCGGCTTGGTCCCTTTATTCAAGCAGAATGGAATCATGGGTATGTACCAGTGCCTTTGATTTTAAATCGCTAACACGTCTTCGAATGCTTTGAGTTAGACTCTAATGCACTTTCCTGTCCGGTTGCAGAGGACTGCCTTATTGGCTCAGGGAGGTTGCCAACATCACTTTTAGGACAGATAACGAGCCCTTCAAGGTAATTGCAAACTATTATTTAGTGGCAGGCTGGTGTTCACTTGCTGAGTTTTCTGCTTATGGATCTAGAACAATGGCTTAAAATGTTACTGGGTTTCTCTAATGATGTGTTTGTTGATGCATCCAGTTCCATATGGAAAGGTTTGCAAAGATGATTGTGAAAAAGATGCAGGATGAGAAGCTATTTGCCTCTCAAGGAGGTCCTATCATTCTTGCACAGGTCCGGATATCTTAGAATTCTTCATTCCTGAAGCCTATCTGCCGTTCATATATATATGACTTACGTGCTAACATTGTGGTTCAATTATGCTTGTTTTGGGACTGAAACATCCCACAATTTTGGTTGCAACAGATCGAGAATGAATACAACAACATTGCCCGTACATTTGCTGGTGCCTCAAGCTATATTGAGTGGGCAGGTAACATGGCTGTTGGGCTCAATGCTGGAGTACCATGGGTGATGTGCAAGCAGAATGATGCTCCTGGCGAAGTCGTATGTTCTTAATTTTAATTAGATTGCGTTATCTAACATTTTATATTAAAGTGCCAATAGATGCCTAATAAAAAGTATAGGATCTTCTAGGTCAGATTATAACACACTAATGGTCAAGAAATAATAGTTTCAAAGACCGATGACAATGCACATATTTATATCTAATGATAATTATGTTGCATGTAGATCAATGCATGCAATGGAAGGAACTGTGGAGACACTTTCGTAGGTCCAAATCATCCAAACAAGCCCTCCCTTTGGACTGAGAACTGGACTGCACAGTAAGATTGTCCACACCCTTGATGTTTTACAGTTTTCTCTCCTTGATAAAGAACAATATCTATGTGCTTTGATTATACCTCCATTTTTTTTTTTTTGTAAAAAGGAATGCAACTTTGGTGTTGCAAATTTATTTAGTCGCCTTATGCTGTTTAATATTTAGGAACAAAGTGCATTTTTGCTGAAGTCATTCTGCATATTTCAGATATAGGGTATTCGGTGACCCACCATCTCAAAGAGCTGCAGAAGATCTTGCATACTCCGTGGCTCGCTTTTTCTCAAAGAAGGGAACACTTGTAAACTACTACATGGTATGGAGATCTCCATAGAATTATCAAGTATAAGAATGGTTGACAGGCCTTGACATGATCTGCTTTCATTTTTAAATTTAGTATCATGGTGGAACCAATTTTGGAAGAACAGGTGCATCTTTCGTGACAACTAAATACTATGATGAAGGCCCTCTCGATGAATATGGTTTGATTTGAAAACCTTGGCATACTTTTGGTTATCCTATGCTAATGAAAATTTCTTCTTTGTCTTAATAAACACACCTTTTATGCTGATTCAGGATTGCAGAAAGAGCCCAAATGGGGTCATCTGAGGGACTTACATGATGCATTGAATTTGTGCAAGAAAGGTTTGCTCTGGGGAACACCTTCAGTTAAAAAAAGCGGCGATGGTTTTGAGGTAAGAAAAGCATCATTCTCAAATGAAGTTTAATTGATAATTAATTCTTGAAATAGGCGGAGAAATTTGTCTAACGAACAGCCATATGGTAGTCAGAGTGGAGAACTTTGTTGACATATATTAATGAGGTGATTTTCTGGAACTGCAGGCTAGATTGTACGAGATACCCGAGAACAAGGTATGCGTTGCATTCCTTACCAATACCAATGCAAAGGAAAATGGGACTATGAAGTTCAGAGGGGTGGATTACTTTTTGCCTCGCCACTCTATCAGCATTCTCCCAGATTGTAAGACTGTGGTGTACAACACTCAGAGGGTAACTAGACCTAAAGCCGTACTTCCTTGTGTGCCAAGTGCAAGAATCATAGAATTTATGAGGGTGTTGCACTAAAAACTAAAAAGTTGATGATTTTTCACAGATTAATTCTCAGCACAATTCCAGGACATTCAATGAAGCGAAAGAATTCAAGAAGAACAACGAATGGCACATGTACATGGAGAACCCTCCAACTGTTGGCAGTGCCTCAGTCCTATCAAAAGGCCCCATGGAACTCGTAAACTTGACCAAAGATACTACAGATTATCTCTGGTACACAACAAGGTACCTATACTATATATCTGGAATAGTGCCTCTCGTTTACCAAGCGATCTAGTCCTATGGATAGTCTTATATTGTATTCTTTGATGATGCACCAAGGAAATATTTGGGGAAAGGTTAATCCTATGAAATAATAGAACAATCTACGACATCATGTTCAAGACGCTAGACAGCCGCTATTAAATTAAGTTAATTTTCTCTTTTTATACAAATGCAGCTTCAAGTTAGATGCTGATGATTTGCCCTTTCGCCGAGACATCCGCCCTGTGATCCAAATCTCACACCTTGGCCATGGATTGCATGCCTTTGTGAATGGAAAATACATAGGTAACTCTAAGTCGCCGGATTTTGTTGTTGCTTGAAAGCAAACTCTAGTTCAATCCAACTAATCGAATCAATTTCAAGCAATAGCTTCTTGTTTCCCCAACTTCGTTTAACCTTCGATGCGAAGAATGGCATTACTAATTTTCTGTCTCCAAAACCACATTATTATACTTGTTACGATCATTTTGTATTCTTTCAGGATCCGGACACGGAACCAAGATTGAGAAGAGTTTTGTCTTCCGAAAGGCAATAGATCTCAAGACAGGAACCAATCACCTAGCAATTTTGAGTTTAACAGTCGGATTGGCGGTAACTAAATTATTACAATTAAGAAGATGATGAAGTTTACATATGTTAAAGAAAATTTAATCCCTTTTGTTGCTCCATGCAGGATAGTGGACCGTACTTAGAACACAGACTTTCTGGACTTCATACCGTCGTCATCCAGGGGCTCAGTGCTGGAACTCTTGACTTGTCTAAAAGCACTTGGGGCCACAAGGTACTGGATTTTGATCTTAACATCTCTTTTTTTGGGAAAATTAATCGGACAAAGCCATACAGCACATCAACCTATCTCAATTATTGAATTTCCATCGCTAAGGTTGGAACGAATGGTGAGAAGTTGAGCATTTTCAATGAGAAAAACGTGAACGCTGTGAAGTGGAACAAGGCTCAAAGTAACACTGCAATTACTTGGTACAAGGTAAGAATGGAATGATCTTTGCATGCATGGAAACATAACCTATTGTTAAAGCAAGTAACAACACTCTTTTCTGATCTTGATTTGTGAAGAAATTAAACATTTTTATTTTCACTTTTCAGAGATACTTCGATGCTCCTTCAGGAACTGACCCAGTTGCCCTGGACATGTCCTCCATGGGCAAAGGACTTGTATGGGTCAATGGCGAAGGCATTGGCCGCTACTGGGTCTCCTATCTCAGCCCTCTGGGCAAACCCTCTCAACCAATGTAAGCACTTAGCCGACGGGCACCCCTATCCTGCATGTCTTCATCTTTAGCTGTTAACATTTTTCACACGATTCATGTTACAGATACCACATACCGCGGTCCTTCTTGAAGCCAAAGGACAACCTCTTGGTTGTCTTCGAGGAACACGGAGGGAAGCCAGAGGACATAACGCTCACGGTAGTGAAGAGGGACAACATTTGCACCTTCGTCTCAGAATCCCACCCTGCGCAGGTGCTGTCGTGGGTGGTGAAGAATGAACAGCTCAAGACTGTCGTCAACGATCCCAAAGCCGACGCTCGCTTGACCTGCAGCGGAAAGAAGGTCATCCAATCCATTGTCTTTGCGAGCTTCGGTAACCCCAGCGGTATGTGCGGCAACTACACAGTCGGAAACTGCCACAGCCAAAAAGCCAAGAGCGTCGTCGAGAAGGTACAAAAGAAGAACTTCTATAACTTTTTCTGATATTCTGCTTCAGTGACTGCCATTCATGTGATCCGAATTGCATGATTCATGCTGGTTATCCTGTGGCAGGCTTGCTTAGGGAAGGCCTCATGCGTGCTGCCAGTTTCGGCTTCAGCGTACGGCGCCGACGCGAGTTGTCAGGGGACGACGGCTACTCTCGCCGTCCATGCGAAGTGCGCCCGGCAGAGCAAGAAGGATGCTTGAGAGCTTGAGCTGTAGTTTCCTGTACTACTTGTGTAATTGGCCTGGAAAAAATCTGCACTCGGGGACCAAGATTGATCTTGCTTTGAGGACTGCGGTGCAGTAAAATTGTAAGATAACGATCACGGATGAGGTGCAATAAAAAGATTTTTAAAAATTGCCTATATCGAAACCATTCCATTGCATCAATTAGTTTAATCAAAGGACATATGCATGGCTGATTAATTAGCCGAAAGTATCAAGCTATTAACGAAGAGTTTAACTAAACTCTATACTTCCATGCAAACGATCGGGATGGGTTGCCTAAAATTTTTTGATTAGTTAGTCTTCGTAAAATTTGTTTCCTTCCTGATGGCCTAATAGCCTCAATCTTGCACTCACCGGTTCACAATCGATTAACATCTGTTAGTTTAAGTTTAATCATTTTGTACTTTCATTAATTCATTCATTTGTTTAATTAATTATCTCATTAGGAACTATGACTTTAAATTTAGTAGATTACATATGTAGTCGAATATCTCAATTTAGAACTTAATGTCAAATATCATATCTAGATTTGTTTATCAAAATAATCACATTGTGCCTCATCAATGTAGATTTGAGTAGAAGTCATCAACATGAGGGCAATAACCTTAAATGATACTCTAAAACATTGTTGCTAGATAAAAAAAATATTGATATAAAATCTTTAACAAAATTATCAAGTCCCAAGTGTTAGGCCCTGGGCTCCCCGGTTCAGCCCAGAGAGGGGTGGGCCGACCCAAGCCCAGGCCCACACCCAAAAGAGAAGAAGCAACGCGATTTCGGCCGGTTAACGCCGATTTCGGCCGGCCCACACCCAGGCCCACACCCTGACAATACTCCCCCGCCCAATTTGGACATCGCCCTCGATGTCTCTAACGGGCGGATCCTGCAGAACCATCGCTCCGATCCTCAAAGCACCAATCCGCGGTTGCTCGATTTCCTCAGCCTCCTTGGCTGGATCCTGTGCCGCCATTTCCTCAGGGCCCGGTCTACCCGGTCCGGCCCAAACCCATGTGCAGGCCCAAGCCCACACAAGTCGATGCTCGACTTTGCATTCAACACAACGCGCGGGACGCGTTGTGCGACGGGGCGCTCGGAGGACGCGGACGGCTGCAAGTCTTCTCCGCGAAGCTCGGATGCAGACGCGGATGGCGACGCTGGCAGGACCGAGCAAAGCGGAGGTTTTGGCAAAGGATGCGGACGCGCGAGAGCTTAGGGCGGTGGGCGCCCTAAGAGGAGAAGGGAAGCGGCGGCGCTTCCCCTATAAAGCTGCGGACGAGGGCAGCAGCGAGGATTCTTCGATCACCATCGGCGAGCTTCAAACCATCCACGAGCGGATTCGTGTGAGGATTTGAGAGATCTGTACCCGGACAGCGAGTGGCTTCCGGCGAGGGAGGGGAGAGGGCTACCGGCCAGGGGCCGACGACTGAGGAGTTTTGTAAGCTTATTTGAGGGAAATAAAGCTTCTTCCGACATCGTCCTTTTTCCCTGCTCTTTCTGTTCTCTGTGAATCGGCGACGAGGTCTTGGCGTCTCCGGCGGCGGCGGCGGCACTCGACGACGGAAGAGACGAGTTGTCTTCGGCGAGTCGCGAGCGCAGGCGGCGCTCGGCTTCGGACGAAGGTTGAAGACGACGACGCTGTAACGAATCGAACGGCGTTCGATTCGAGGCAAACGAAATCGATTCGGCGAAATCGATTTCGGCTGACGCAAGCAGACGTCAGCGAGGCAGGAAGTCAAAATTGGCGACGCGATTTCGAGCGGCGAACGAAATCGGAAGCTGACGTCAGCAGACGAGCGGCTGACGTAAGCGAAGGAAATTCGAATTCGAATCGGCGAACGGCGGTCAAAATCAATTTTGACCGAGAGGTAATTTTGGATTTAGGGTTCCGATCGGTTTTCTCTAAATTAGGGTTAGGGTTTTCCGTGTGAATTGTAAATTGGGGATAAAAATTATCCGGGGAGATTAGGGTTTCTAATTTTGGGTCGGAAACCCTAGGGCGAGTTACGTTCTGGTATTCCGCCGGACGGCTCTAGGAAGCGGATAAGCGCTAATTCTAGACCGATCCGACCGGGGCGT
Source organism: Costus lasius (assembly GCA_027563935.2). Lineage (NCBI taxonomy): Eukaryota > Viridiplantae > Streptophyta > Magnoliopsida > Zingiberales > Costaceae > Costus > Costus lasius. Next base: position 3,920,791 of record CM050447.1, on the reverse strand, counting down.
GACACCAAGTAACTTGGTAGAAATATTAAGTGCCAGTTTGGAGGCACGTTGCTTCCTGCGGCGCATCAAAGAGCGGCACAAACTGCAAAAAAATTCCTTGCTTCTAGCATTGCCGTAGAACAGTAGTGTGATGCTACAGTAGCAATATCAAATTTATATTAAATTAATTACTATTTACATAGTTATATTTTATAACTCTATACATCAATTAATTATATATTAAATTATATTATATTTTGTTAATTATATTATATATAATATAATATATTAATTAATATTTTTTATAAAAAAAGAATTTTAATTTTTTTACTTTAAAATAAAATTAATAATTAAATTTTATAATAAAATTAATTATTTAATCTTATAAAATTTAATAATTTTATTAAAATAATTAATAATATAAAATTAATATTTAATTAATTATTTTATTTTATTATAAAAATTTATAATTTTAATTTTAATAATATAAAAACATTTTATTTTATTATAAAAATTTATAATTTTAATTTTTTTACTTTAAAATAAAATTAATAATTAAATTTTATATTAAAATTAATTATTTAATCTTATAAAATTTAATAATTTTATTAAAATAATTAATAATATAAAATTTAAAAAATTCATTTTATTGTTTTATTTTATTATAAAAATTTATAATTTTAATTTTAATATATTTTATTAAATTAATATTTATTTATTTATTAGCAACACAATAAATCTATAAAATAATTTTAATAATAGTTGTTATAGTGACAGTACAGTTAGATTGACCAAACACCCTTAAAAGCATGTGCTACAGTAACAGCGCAGCTGCAGCAGCGCAGCAGAACCAAACTAGCCCTAAGTCAGCACATCAAAGCTTGAAGATTTGTATTAACTATTAATTTAATAACACTAAAAACTTCAAAGTAGAGAATATTTCCAAATATTAGATAAATCTAACTCCACATTAAAATTGAAGTTGTAATCTAGCTCCAAGGATAATGAGTGAACTCGTCATACAAGTAATAAAACAAAAAAAAAATTTGTTATAGCCATAACCTATTCAAGTCTTGACTACTAATGTTCTTCCCATGGAAATTAGCTTAAAGAGATTAAAGACATGATCACCTCCTAGGAAGGGCAAGGGTAACTACCATATCATATAAATGGATCATCACCAAGTACCAACTAAAAGTACACCCTAAGGCCTCTATACGTTGAAAATATGGCCCCAAAAAGTTGATGAAATACTAAGAAAAAAAACTAGTGCCTATATGGGAGGGACCTTATGTTAGAGATATATCAATTAAAGATATTTAATTAGCAAATGTTCTCTCGAACTAGATCACAACAAATTTAAAAAAGAATTATATACATAAATTATAGTGAACCAAACTAGTAGGCAGTAGTGTAAGCCATTCTTGATATTTATGTAGGGTTTTCTTTTGTTATAGTTATTTTGTAAAATCTCTTTTAGGTGTTGCAAATTATGTATCCCATCTATTATTATTATAATTATTATATATAATAAAGAGAAAGAGTTAATATACATAAATTCTGATGAATTACTTAAATGAATAAAGAGATGAGTTAGATAAATTCATAACCCAACCTAGAGTTTGGGGATTCGTAACACCCTTAACTTTGAAGCAAAAGCCCCCCCCCCCCCCCCCCCCCCCCCCCCCCCCCTCTGCCTAGATAAATTATTAATAATTAAAATTTGGGATCAAATTCTACCTTGATTATTTAACTTATCCACTTTAAAAAAAGGAAATAGGGAAATAGGTTAAAGATGCTCAACTTAGAACCTAATCACTAAATTGACTAAATGAGAGTGAAAGGTTAGAATAGATGTTTTTTTTTCTCGACTTAAAAATTAGGAAATTGTTAACGCCCATGGGATTGGAGCGGAGAGGTCACATCTTTAGTTAAATTCTAGATGATTAGTTGATGATATTATCAAAGGCAAGAATCAAAGAAAACTTTGCTCAACCTCAACCCATGACATAAGAATCACAAATAACTTTAAGGTCAATATGAAGGATCAAGGCCCCATTCGCTATAGTCTAATTAATTAATTGATAGATGTTGTGTGCACATCTACCCATGGCATGTGGAATTACGAATAAAACTATGGTTAAAGCAAAAGACCAAGGCCGCATGAGACAAAATCTAGTCAACAAGTCATGCCTATTATTAAGGTTAAAGTTTGCGCAAGATTTTGCCCAACCCTAAGCCTTGATTTAGACCATGACTTCGGAACTACTCATTTATATTTTTATTAATGTATAAAATTAATAGTTTATTAGTTATTAAATATCATTCATCTCTTCATGTATTCAAATATATATTATAACGCACATAAATCAATATTATAATCATGACATTTTCTATAAAAAAACTAGAAATATGTTCTTTTTTTAAAAAAAATTCCCCTATACATTAAATGTAAGAAAGATTTCTAGACATATATTATTTGATCTTGTTCACTTCGCCAAAAACAAGTTTATTATTATTTTTCCATCGGCTCCTTGGTGATCTTATTTTATCAAAAGTTGGGTTACCTTTAGTTGGATTAAACATTCAAATGATTGTTATATATATATTTTTTTGATATAAACAAATTAAATAATGAAGACAAACTGGATTATAAAATTTTATTATCAACAATTAAGGTCTTGATTAAATTGAACTAGCGCCTTTTATAATTATCATGGCCACCTTGAGTATTGGATTATGTATATCTACAAGTCATTCATAGAATGGATTATTTCAACTTTCTATTGCATTGGTTGATTCATAGGAGCTTGATGCGAGAGTGCACCCAATGAGGGTCGAAAAAAAAAATTAAATATCAAAATAATTATTTTTCTTTCTCTATATTCATTATTCTTGTCAAACAACAAACACAAAATTAGAGTATTGAAAAATATAATTCAGAAGACGTGTAAAAGATTTTCTTCATCTGTTCATGTGCTTTTTTGTTTGGCCATCTGATTATCATCTAATTGAACGAAAATCAAAATGGGGGAAAAAAAAAATCTCAGCTGTTATCTATTTTTTTCGTTTATTTTTGTTCCTTTTTCTTCAATCTTTCGTCTCGGAAACTATATTCTTAATGAGAAATTTCCCCCTAGTGGAAACGTAGAAGCTTAGACAACTAAATTCCACATGTAGTTAACATAATCAGGCATAGTCCAAAGATCGGTTAAGGGTGAAGTGACTCGAACGTCGAAGTCACCTGGTTCTCCAGGTCTCCTTAAAATGCATTGAGGTAAAGCAGCTGAAATCTAAGGGCAGAAACTGCATTAGTGCGTGCCACGAAAGCAGCACCATATTGAGGCAAACACTAGATACTAGATATGATCCCAAAATAAAATTTATCGTAGAGGAAAACAACTCAGATCGCTATAAGGCTTTTAAATGGCTGCTCAATAATAAAAGGAGGTAGTGGTGCAGATATAAGTTTGGTAGCATTGTCGATAATTGAAATGTACTTAAGTCGTTAATCTAATCTGCAAGGGAAGGAAATTAAATGGATCCACCAATCGGACAATAAATCAGACTAGGATCTGCAAGTGGTTTGTTATCTATCCTAAAATTTGAGCCTCGATTTCTTTATTTGCTTAAAAAAAAACCCTTTTGAGTAATGAATAATTCTGATTGCTTTGGAAAAATAATAATAGGCAAGCACTATGTAATCAGAATACGTAACCCTGCGGAGCCAAATTACTATAAGTGCACTTGAACAACAGACCAATTCATAGTATTTCACAATCTATCATACTCAACCTACTTTCACGACTTGTAAAGTATTGCCTCCGGAAATCATATTGAAAGCATGTACAAACCCTGAGAACGCTTCAAAGGCCTAGAGGCAACACTCACTTCTCAAGATCACTCAAACGCCCACTGATTCTCCCTCCGTACCACTTCCTCTTCTTCAGGAGTAAAATCATTCTTGATGTTGAATGTCTTGCGAATCTCTTCTGGTGTCTTCCCTTTGATCATGTCAGCTACAGTTTGACAAGTCAGATCCAGCAGTCCCTTGATGTGCAGATAATTTGCAGCCTGAATACACCACATGATCGTCAACAGAAAATCAGGTTTTCCTTGAATCATATAAAATATCGCAAAATAAGTTGTGTAGATGGTGTGATTGACCACATGGCCACGATCAGGACATATAATAGCCAAAGTAGAACCGGGACCATGGATCTTAAATTTGACAACAAAGCATTCTAGATTTAAACCTAATGTTTTTTTTTCGCTACAGTGGACTAGAAAAGATAAAATCTTCTCAAACATTCCATGCAGAAATATAGGTTTCGTTTCATACATGGAGTATGTGAAGTGTGTTTATGTCTAGCAAGAAACCACATGAATCATGCACTAATAATAGGTACTTATTCATGTTCAAAAACGTTGCAGCTAAAATTAATAACAAATATGGTTGTGCTTCAGTTTCAAACTTCACAAGCATATGACAGAAAAGAAATAAATGTCTTTGAACAAAGAAAACTTCTAACAAGACCATGCCCTGCAGAAATACATGGTTTTCATTTCAGAAGAAAAGGTCACTATATGGATTGCAGGATTTTTTAGAGAACAATCTTAACCATCTGACTCGAATATGATTAACCAGTGAATTCCAGGGTATCCTGTGAGACAAATTATTCATTCAGTTTCCCCTTCAATCTTAAATGAATTATCATTATCGAGGATGATTGAATCGCTAAATAACCTTGATGAATATAAATTTTATTATAAATCAATTCAGAACGTATTTTTTAAAACACCAGGTTGGGCAGCTATGAACTACATGTACAGTAAACTATATAAATACGAAGTAAAATGCAAATGACGAAATAAAAAAAGGTAAGAAGTCCGACTCTCATCCCACTTCTATCATCCCGACCTGTTCTTCTTCCCCTGTTTCCTCTTTCTACTCCAAACTCTGCCTGCTTGACCCCCCTTGTCTGCTTACTCATTGCACAGACCAAGATGAATTAGGTTTCAAGCAGAAATTTCGTCAAATCATCTCGTCTTGTACCACACACCTTACCTTGCCACTATGATGCACTAGTTTATTCGCAGATAGAAAGTGAGAGAAATGATAGGGAAAGAAATGATGCTCACAAATTAATGGATCAGTTTGCGAATCATAATAAATACTTAATTGCAGAATGATTTATCTGGGCCTAAATAGGACACGTATGCTCTTTCTTTTATAATAAGCAAAATACACCGCGACTAGCGAATCTCAAGGTCCTCAATCTAATAGTTTGATAAACAAAACATTATGTATAACCTTACGAATCACTTTTTAAGTTTTAACAGAACCCAAATATAACTGGAGACAAATTCAATTAGCGACAAAACCACGGGGAAACCAAGAAGATGAACAGCAATAATTTATAGAGAAGGAAGGGATCGGAATCCTGCCTTACCAGGATAAGATCAAAGAGGGTGGCCTGGTCAACCTTGACGAAATCCGCGTCCCATGCCTTGATCTCCTCGTCGGAGGCCTTGGGGGCGTCTTTGGAGGACTTTTCAGCCGCATCGACGTGTTTCCGGCAGTACTCGATGACCTTGGCTAGGATCTTTGCGGTGACGTTGGGAAGGGGGATGCCGTGCGCGGCGCAGTCGTCCTCGATCATGTACTTGATAGTTTGAGACTCCATGGCCACCGACACGTCGACCTCGAACACCTCGCCGTCGGAGCTCCTGAGGGTGATCTTCTTGTCCATGGCGATTGGCGGTCGGAGTCGGATCGAAGAGGATATCGATTGGGATGGGTTCGATCCTTATAAAGAGCCGATCGAAGAAGAGATCACTTGGGAAAGGAGAGAGGCGATGGAGACGCTAGTGGGGGCGCGGGCGGTGCGCAATGAGATCGAAGGGGGCAAAAGAAGTGTACAATGACAGATGGATTCTCGTATTTGTAGTGCGAGCGGATTCAAGGGTAAACTGAACTGAAAATTATATAGCTCTCTTTTTGATATAATATTCAAATTACATCCCTATTGAATATTGATATTTTGGGCAGAAAGAAAAAAATTTTATATTATTTATAATTTTTTCAAGAAGTTAAACACGATTATATTTAATTTCAAAATTATGTTACGCTTATAAATAAAATATATTTTCTATTAATAACTTATTTTTTTTTCAATAAAATAAGGTCAACCTCTCTTGTAATTTGGAATTATGAAGAGGATCTACTAATAATAGGAGTTTATGAATGAGTTTAATAGCAAACCATATAACTAAGGGGGTGGAGACGACAATTACATCTGAATAAGTTTAGTACCAAAAACATGATGTCTAATTAAAAATAAAATGAAAAATATAATTTTATTCAAATTCCTTACACAACTAACCCTAAAAATAATTATTATATAAATATACATAATTATTTAATTCATAAAATCATATCTTATATAATAATTTAATATTAAAAATAAGAATTAAAGGTCGGGTTTGATTGAGTCAAATAGTTACATATATCTTTTTAAAAAATTCAAATTATATAGTAAGGTATTCAACTAAAATATTTTGTGAGTTCGAGATCAAATTTACATAATTAAGATTTGAATTTAGGATAAAAACTCATTTAATAATCTTGGCTAAAATATAAACATTAGCAATTTAGCATAACTTATTTAATACATAATAAAATAATATATATTAAATATAGTAATAATTTTTTTTGTTTTGACATAGAACAAGTAAATGATCGGAAGACCTTCTTATCAACATAGATGATGGCTGAGAAACTTATTTCGGAGCATTGTGCTTTATCTTTTATTCATATTTGGATCCCCGAGTGGTTTCATTCAATGTTAATATTCTAGAAAGCAAGTGATCTCAAGAACCCTATCGCATGTATAAACCATTTACCAAGCAAGCATAATGTGATTCTAGTACTCACTATTTTGATAATCTCGTAAGAGCAAGCAAAAGCATAATGCGATTACTTCTATTATGAATAATCAAAGTGAACTTATTTACAGCAATGATACGAAGAAAGAGGTTGCTAAATACTTCTAAGAATATGATTAGCAAGAAGTTCATATCATTCCAAACATCATAATCGCAGGATTCTGTAGCACATTACATTATTTTCTAATATTTTTGTTCATTTTTTGGGCATTTCAACTCCAACGACAACAGTTTCCAAATGAGTCAGTTTGTAAGGCATAAAGAAAACAATGCACCTCCACAGATGTAAGATCACAGAAATTGATAGCATAAAAGGATGGACATGTGAAATTTCCTAATCTGATCATGTGCAGAGAACTGATAGTGAAGGTATGCTGTTCTTTTACAATGTATGCAAAACACAAGGACTACTCAAGACTCACTCGTTACATGAGAAACAAATATTGGCTCAATCTATGAGCCTTGCAATAGATTGTAGTGTTTCCCAATCACTACCATTTTTTCTTGCTACAATGGCACATTGTCAAACATATATGTTGGCCTTCATACAAGAGGCATGTATAATGCAGAGGATGTGATGCCAAAACAAAGAAACAAACAGGTAGCACAGTAGATGAAGTTGAATTTCCATGATAACTCAGCATGCATGTACTGGCTGTGCCATGAGCTTTATGAATCTTAATGAAGATTGTTTGATCATTCTTACCTCTTCATGGAAAATAGGAACACATCCGAAACCTTTTTTACAAATCACAAGCCAGGCATAGATCACGTATTCTAAGCACATCCCACATAGCAGAATTTATGGTAATTTGGATGTCAACAAAGTGAAAAAGGAGGAAGAACAATCATGAATCATAACAATTTGTGTTCAATGCATGCAATGAGATACGATCCATGAGATTAATGAATCTTAAAGAGTGTTTTGCCATTTGTACCTTTCATACTCACATAGGCATACTCACATCAGTCAAGGCATCAAAATGGAAAAACACAAGTAGCACCAGTGCTCAACCAGAAGACAAACAACGGACATTGGTAATAGAAATGAGAATCCAAACTTAAATCAGAAGATGACAGTTTGTTGCAACAAAGCTCCTTTATATTGTCCTACCATTTAAAAGTGGTAACCAGTACTCGGGGACCTTTTGTCGCTTCTTTGCCGGTACTCGATACGGCCAAGTTGATGACCAAATAAGCCAACTGCCTTTTTTCTCAGTCAAACCATATTAATCCACTCAGCAAAAAAATAAAGTACTAATTGCATTCGTAGTCAGTTTGTACCAAGAATATCAGATTCAAAGCAATCTATAAACAATTTAACACAAAAATGCAAAAGGAATGCATTAACAGTCTGGTAGCCGACATTATTTCTTGCTTTTACTACAAAGAAAGCATATACTGCCTCCTCTTCTTTCTGACTTTTATCATCTGTCAACCATTCTATTTCATGCTAGAGACTGAAGAAACAAGGAGATTCAACTGCGGTAGCATTATAATTACTTAGTGACCAGGATACAAAAAGACATGCCAAAGGACAACATGCATTAGTATTAGAGATTACAGAAAACACAAGCATTCGGAGAATGAACAAGATGCAGCTTGAAGAGAAACAAAGTGAAAATAAAATATTGGTACTTCATGCAGAAAGCAGGCATATAACCATGAGTCCTTTTGGTAGATTTTTTTTTTTTTGTCTTTCAGATTGCTATTCCGATCTCAAAAGAGGACCTTTACGCTACCCATTTTCTCAGAGTTACATAGGGGACATGCTGCAAGAGAGTCTGCACATTGTTTGCATGCACAAAGGTGCCTGCAGGGGAGGAGAAGTTGGCATGTACTGCGAGAACCACAACACTTACAGGGGAAAAAAATCTTCTCAGTATCCACTGTTTCCTTTTTTACGTCTGTTCTTTCCATCAGTGGAACAAAGTTGGGATCTGCACTAATTCCTTTGGTCTCATTCATCATGGAGAAATTAGTTCGTTGCATACGCTCAAGTGCGTTCCTAAGAGATAAAAACTTGGCCTCGTTGATCCTTGCAATACTTTTCCATTTCTCTTTTGAATCCTCAGCCTTCTTTAGCTTTTCAAGCAATTCTTGGCATCTCATTCTTTCCATGGTGAGCTCATCTTCCTTCGTCTTGAGTAGCATAGCAGCCTTTGCTTGCATATTATTTACAAGTGATTCCATATGCTGCTTTCTCTGCTCAAAAAGTGCCTCTACTAGTCTCTCATTCTGATTTGCATGGCAAGAAATAAAAGAATAATTACTAACCAATACGTGTTTTAGTACACAGAAGTCCTAAGTAGAACACAATTTTAGACAATTTTCAAGATTAATTAGACAAAAAATTTACCTGTAACTGGAGATATTGATCTACCTCTTCTTGATTCTTCTCCATCAGGGCTGATATGGAAAGCATCAAATCCATAGAGAGAGGTTGATCAAGGGAATAGCATAGAGTTGGAACAAAGGCTGCTGCAGAAGGAGAAATCCCAAAGAGCTGTTCTTGTTCTCTATATTGTTGTTCAAAAGGTTGATATAGACTTGTAAAACAGGCTCTTGTGCTATCCATTGCAGGTAGTGGAACAGAACCTTGAAAACCCATGAAAACATCTAGCCTACATAAAAGAAATAAAACACGAAGGAGGAGAGTGAACAAGGCAGGATATAGAGAAGACTATTAATAAAGCCCATGAAAGCAATTATGGTTAAATACAACAGGCTTGTCAGATGCTTCTCAGCCACGAAAGGTCGCTATGAGTCTAAGACAAAGATTAAGTTACCAAGTTCATAAACACGCGTCTAAGGAGGACATAAACATATGAAGTGGCGGAGCCACATGAAGAGGAGCATGGGCGAATGCCCCCATTTAATTTTTCAAATTAATTAAATATTAATACATATTTATAGTATTTTATATATATATAAATTTTGATTTGCCTCCACTAAATGAATTCTAATCTTTCTGATATTGCCCCCACATATCAATTGCTCCATTATACAGTTGGTGGGTCTTGGATCTGCCACTGCATATATATCCTATGAAACAAGTGTTTGAACTTCTACCTTGATAGCGTAACAATTCTCTTTCAGTATTACTACTTCCTCATAATTAGTATAGAAAGTTGGGAGATATTTTCCTTAAATTATGAAACTGAAATTGAAAGATTATTGTCTGAAAGGATTCGTAGCAACAAAATTTTCAAGTACCTGACCTAAATTACTAGTCTAAGAGTAACACAATTGCACGAGTACTTACCAGCATCGTCTTCTCCACGGTCAAGGTTATCATGCACATATCTTAAAACATAACAAGTATAGATGAGTGTTTGTCCACCAATGCAAGGGAGTGGAGGGATTTTCTGGACATTTACAAGTTAAAATATCAGTATCTCAATCACATGGACATGTACAAATGGAGATATCTTAAAGCAGATCATCGTCATTTCTAGTTGATGGATTGTATATAACCATAGGTTAACTTAAAAACCGTATATATAGTAATTAATCTAGACACTACTAACAACAAAAGAATATTTTTCAAAGGATAATGAACTGATATCTTCTCCATTTGAAAAGGAAGTATACAAGTCATGTTCTTAGAGATGTAAGACGACTTTGTCACATTTTTAAACAATGCAATAAAAAAAACTTAAGGAATAAGCACGTTTTATGATGCAATTAGTGCACTGAGCTGAAAACAGTACTTATAAAAAATTTCTCTAAATATGTGTTGTTAATTTTCAGCCCTACGGGTTTACTGTTTCTCATAATTTATTTACTAATTAAGGTTTCCTTTTGTAATGCCACCCTATATATGTGCATGACCTTCACATCAAGGTTTAAAATTTAGTAGTGATACTCGAATTAGCAAATGCCAGATTGGTACAGTATCAGTAATGTAGCATATAGATGCACGATATGCATTGATATGCCTAGGCTCAGCTCTCGCCTAACCCCTCCAGTTCATCCAATAACCATTGTACTTGTAAAACAATACATATATTTTTCTTACTCAATTTTCCAAATTCCCAACCATTATCTCCTTCAAGTTTTACAACTTAGGGTATTTCAAATTATAGGCACAAGTTGAACTGGCTATAAAACTGAGTATTCAACATGTGGTCAACAAAGATATTAAGTTAGAAATTATTGAGGACCAAAATTCAACTATCCTTTGTAATTATGGCAACTCTGGGAATGGTTTTATACTTCAACAGTGGCTCTCTTATTTCTGATGAGTTTGGAAAAGGCTAACGGATGACTGCCTCAAGCATATTCAAGGCTCTCAGTTCAGAAAGCATCAGTAATTTGTGAAACTTTATGCTAATAAGCCAAGGAAAAATTCTACCGAGTTCAAGAAAGTTTGAGTGTAATCAATGGGTCTATATAATGAAATTCTAGAATAAAACATGTCTCTGTGTAAGAAGAGTTGTGCTTCATTTTTGTGCTCACTGCATCCACATCAAAGTACAGCTCAAAGGAAATAAATCAGGTACAAAATTTCAAGAGAACATTAAAAGTAACTTTTGGATGGCTATAAGCAAACATAACATGCATCACATTTTAATATTTATGTGGGGTCAAAATTGTGTTACATAGAAAATGTAATTTGACCGTTTCAAATCCACCTTAAATTAATAAGGCTTTTTGTTTAATGGGTTATGGCTTCCAACGAGCGCAAGCGCTCGTTGTTAATTACCCCTAAAATTAGGGAACATTTGATTAAGAGATCCATAATACGCAACAAGATAAAAGGAACAAGTTGAGCAATATCATTTATAAACGTGATGAGAATACAAAATTTGACATAATATTTAAACGATAAGAAAAATGAGCTTTCATTGATTTCGGCATTTTGTGTCCGTCGGACGTTTGGCTTTGAAGCATCTCATTGAGTGATATTCGATCTAGGCAATTCAATGTTATATTGAGGAACTACGCCCCGATGGTGAACATCGACGTACGCACCTCCCAAACAATATTTCATCGTAATTGCACTTAGACGTGTTGGATATTTGATTTGAGGATTTATCCGACCTTACGGTGTATTGGATAGTTTGGTTCGGAAATTTTCCGGCTTCGCGGCGCGTTGGATAATTTGATTTGGAAAATTATCCGGCCTTGCGGCGTATTAGACAATTTAATTTTGGGAAATTTATCCGGCATCGCGGCATGTTGGATAATTTAATTTAGAAATTACCCGGCCTTGTGGCGTGTTGAGTAATTTAATTTGGAAATTTATCCGGCCTTTCGGCGTGATGGATAATTTAATTTCGGGAAATTATCCGGCCTCGCGGCGTATTGGATAATTTAATTTGGGAACTAATCCGGCCTTGGTGGACGCAGACGCAATATCATATTGAGGAACTACGCCCCGACTTTTAAACGTCGACGTACGCACCTCCCAAACAATATTCCATCGCAACGCGCTAAGGCTTTCAGATATTTTGATTTTTTGGAGTCGATATTTAAGCACGACTCGAGTCAGGTTTGGGCTGTTAGCCAAGTGGTTGACCCAAAATGGTTTCTTGCTCCCTTTTAAATTTGACATTTAGTCACAGGCGACATATCAGATTCAAGAGGTGGAGAAGGTGATCGCAGTCATCATTTTTGCACCATACATATTTTTATTTGCTTTTCATTTTATTTCACTTACAGTCTGTTTCGGAGAAAGGAAAGAAATCAGAAGAGAAAGGAAACAATAAGAGAAAGGAAATAAGAAAGAAAGGAAATAATTCCTTTCTCTTCTAGGCCTCCTGTTTCGATGGAAGGATAGAAAAATTTTGACTAGTTTCAGCTTAGTTGACTAAGTCAAAATTAACCAAAATCATCGCTTCCCCTTCGTCGTTTGACATCTCACGGCATCGCTTCCCCTTCTCGTCAGGCGACCCCAGCTTCAGGCGAGAGGTGTCGTGGAAGATCGGGGCGCCACCTCCTTCCACTCGGCCTCTCCCAGGCGGAGGCGTCGTGGAAGATCGTCCGCACCAGTCGGAGGCCACCCGATGCATTGCGCCCCAAATCGGCTCGCGGTCGTGGCTCCGCCGCGCTTGCAGGCGACGCAGACCCTAAAATCAGCTTCTCCGCCCGACGACCCGTTCTGCCGTCGTCAGACCCAACTGAAGGCTTCACTAACGCTGCCAGCCGCCGCTCCAGTCGCCACAACACCCGAATCATGAAAGGCCTCGGAGGCGTCCGCGCCAGTCGAAGGCGTCGGAAGGGGTCGGACGCCAGTCGGAGGCGAAGGGGCGGCGATCGGCGAGGGGGCGGCTTGGACGAAAGGGAGAGGCGATTTTTGTTTTTGGAGCGAGGGACGGCTCCCAGGCGGAGGCGTCGTGGAAGATCGTCCGCACCAGTCGGAGGCCACCCGATGCATTGCGCCCCAAATCGGCTCGCGGTCGTTGCTCCGCCGCGCTTGCAGGCGACGCAGACCCTAAAATCAGCTTCTCCGCCCGACGACCAGATCTGCCGTCGTCAGACCCAACTGAAGGCTTCACTGACGCTGCCAGCCGCCGCTCCAGTCGCCACAGCACCCGAATCATGAAAGGCCTCGGAGGCGTCCGCGCCAGTCGAAGGCGTCGGAAGGGGTCGGACGCCAGTCGGAGGCGTCCGCGCCAGTCGGAGGCGAAGGGGCGGCGATCGGCAAGAGGGCGGCTTGGACGAAAGGGAGAGGCGATTTTTGTTTTTGGAGCGAGGGACGGAAATGAGATTTCCGTCTCTTTTCGAGGGATCCGTTTTGGGGAGAAAGGAAAGGAAATGTTTCCTTTCCTTTGTCTATTTCCTTCTTCTGAAACTAGGGAAATAGAAGGAAAGAATTCTATTTCTTTCCTTTCCCTCTTTGTTTCCCTCTTCTGAAACAGGCCGTTAGTATTACCATCATAGGCTATTTTCATTTTGTTTTCTATTTTCCTTTTTTGTTTCCGTCGCGGAAGAGTAGCTTACTCTTCAATGCGACTCTATGCGGCAGGCGAGAAATTCGTGGGGAGAACGATGGTGCCGTCGCGTGGAATCCATCAGGGGGTAGGGAAGTCGATGGCGTCGCTCTGTCTCCGGCGACGTTGGGCTTTCAAGCCGCCGAGGATGTCGGCGATTCCAGGGCCAGGGCAGAGTTCGCCCAAGTCGGAAGGAAAGGGAACAGAGGATCGGCGAAATCATATGCTGAGAGTCCGGGCGGCGGGGAGGTCAATTCGTGGTGGCATTATCGGCTTATGGCGGTATTAGGGCTGGCGGCATCAATGATCGGACAAGGGAAAGGGAGTCGGCATATCCTGACCCCAGATGGTCCCCCTGATCGGCGACTGTGAGCCTACTTCGCCGGAGGTGCCAACGGGATGAGAGCAGATGAAAGAGGTGCAGCAATCTGGACGAGAGGAAGGGATCCGGTGGTTTGACAATGGCAGGCTGGACTTGTGCTGACTCGATGGCAGAGTCCCGGAATTTGGCCCAGCGGTAAATGGATCCGGGTCGGATCCGCTCCCGCAAGCCCACATATGCCTTCACTCTTTTATTATGTGTATTTTTATTTACTGTCGCTTTTTATTTCTTTTAACGACTCTTTTGCTTCTGTAGGAGCCCTCGCACGGCGGCGACCGGCAGTCTTCATCGAGATAGAACTCTCCGATTACTCACCACGACCGGATTCCGTACGGGTAATCTTGCCTCTTCCTCTTGCATGAACTCCTACTTTCTTATTTCCCTACTTCTTTAGCGGGCCTTGATGCGACCCATTTGCCATTCCCTTTTCCCAGCAAGAGCCCTTTCTAAGGTGGCAGTAGACCTTTTGATAGAACTACTTGAGGAGGCGCTTTATCGCTTGGCGCCCTATCTTCTCTGCGGCGACGCACCAGCTATAGGGATTTTGACAGGTAATAGATCTCATTTATTATTTCCGTTCTTTCTTCTCTCTTTATTCTCCCCTCTTTTTTAACAGCATCTCCTCTTTTACTTTTCAGCTTCTCGTAGCTCTCTCCATCTCTTAGTCTCACTTCCTCTTCATTTCTTCACTTCTTCATCTTAATAGATTTTGATGCGGGTCCCTTTTGTTGTTTCTTCCTTGCAACAGGAACCCCTCTCGGAGAGTTAATGTGATGACGAGCCTCCTTCGGTAGGACTTTTACGTGGGAATTTATTGCAACATTGAAGAGAAAGACCAAGAAATTTAGCAGGTATTTCTCAATACTTCCTCTTCTGCCTTATATATTTTTGTTTCTTCGCGTCTTCCTTTCTTTTTCTTTTTTTTGCTTTTGGGCTTTTAATCTTTTCTTCTGCCCAACCTTCCGCTTCTCCGCATTCTCTCCTTCCCCTCTTTTTGTTTTTGGGCTTTTAATCTTTTCTTCTGCCTGATTCATTTTTTTTTCATTCTCCCCCTTCTACTTCATTTTCTTTCCCTCACGTCAGCTCTCAGAATCAGCCCTTCGACTGTTGATCTACCTCTCAGACTCGCCGCACCCGTGAGGTCTCAGAAGGAAGATGAGTACCATGTACAGAAAAGAAAGAAGGGGCTTCCCTTCATTTTTACCTTTCTTCTTACAGTCCTTCTGTTCTCCTTTGTGCTTCGCCCTGCCTTCTGTGTGTCTTTTTTTTTCGTTTGGCCCGGAGCCCTTTTATAAGCCTCAGGCTTTGTGGTTGTTATTATTTTTCTTTCCTTTTTTTTTGCTGACTGCCATGACCACTCCCCTTATTTCTCTTTTCAATCCTGGCCATCCCCATCTGTTGACTACTTCATCTTCTGCCACTAACTGCTACGCTCGCCTCCTCTCTTGTCTCTTCCAGATTTGTTGAGGAACTGTCTTGCTTGCGTATGGTAAGCTGCCAGATTTTTTGGTCGCAATTTGACGTGTTTCCGATTCTATCTAGAGTGATTAATTAAGGATTAATTCCTAATTAACTTTAATTTCAACCTGCAGCAGCTTGATTGATTTCTTTTGATTGGTCTTGTCTACCTATCCCTCCCTTGTTGGCAGATTTTGTTTATTTTGAAATCTATCCCTGCGTTTCTTTCCGTTACACGCTTCCTCGTTGTGAAATCATGGCGCACGCTAATGTTTGCTTGCGGTCAAGATTTTTTGGCCATTCTTCATTGTACTTGCGTGATTAGTGGCTCGACAGCCATGCGTTTCACTTGCCTTAGACGTATTTTTGAATATATCCTTCTTCTTCAGAATTACTACACCTTTGAAGTGCTTCCCTTCTCTCGACGTTAAACATGCATCTTTCCAGCTTGTTACTTTGGTAGTTTGTATTTGGATTTCTCTCTTTCTTGCTTGCTATTGATGTGTTACCATATTTCACCACTGGTCAAAATTAATTTTGACTAATCTTTATTAGCCACACATAGTTTTGAACACACTGTCACAGATGTGGGTATACCATTTTGATTAAGTTCTGAATTATATAGCCCTGATAGACCTACACACTCTTGTGGTATTCTACAGCTAGTGGACCTCCTTTCCTTCAGTCCATTTTTCTTTAGGATTGGTTCAGCTAATTTTCAGTTGTTCCTTCCCCATATACTTATTGAGAGTTCACGGCATATGGATTTATGATTTGAGCCCTCTATCAAATGTAATCTTTGGAGGCATGCACCTATGTTAAATAACTTCCTTAAAGCTTCGCTGTCCAGGAAATTGATACTTGATATTGTAAGAGCATGCTGCACATTGGACTGAAATTTAATGGTTCAACAAATTGCCCCCCCCCCCCAATGGATTTTGTGTACGCGATGAGCGCATGCAAATCCATTGGAAAATATATTTCTAGACCGTCCTTATTGCTCTCATCAACATCTTAGGTACATAAGGTGGTTGGGCCAAACTCTAAGATCGGTAGTTAATTTTTGATGTGCTTCATTTAACATCTTCATTTGCTTCCTTCCCCTCCTTATTGTTCCTTACCCCTTAACGAATGTTTCATTCTATTCTTTATTTCCACAGCGTATGGCCTTCTTGTGGTCTCGTTACGCTTCCATGCCATTAGATGAACCTGATGATGAGGCCATCCAGAAGTATATCAAGAAGTTCGACCCTCTAGGCCGTATTCGGGGGAAGTGGCATGAATGGCGTAACATAATGTTGGAAGGACGGAACGTATTTTATGAAAAAATACCCCCGACAATTGCCACTTCCTTCACTGCTCACGGATTACAAACCCATCCCGCCTTTCGAAAGCAAAAATTGGACGCCTTTAGAGCGTAGCACTACCGGGGTGAGGGAGCGAAGGTTCCATATTCTCGACCAAGGCCCAGACTCATGCTTGTGCCTTGGGCCAGTCATTCGGACATCCTACCAAGAATCAGTCTTTTTCTTAGGCCTAGAAATGGTTTCTAATCGCGTTCCTAAGTGGACCTCCCAGTTTAATATCCGCGGCAGCATTAAGTATTACCCTGGCTATGCGGAGTGGGCGCGGTATGTTTTGCGTTGCGAAAGGAGAGTGCTTAGGAAGACAGGGATTCATGAAGCCATCTTATTATCACTATTTGATTACGAATGCGACACCAACTTATTAAGGAGCCTTTTGGAACACTGGAATCCGATTACGAACACCTATTATCTTTTCGATGAAGAGATTTTCCCTAGTCTTTGGAACATGACGAACGTCTGCGGACTTCCTATATTGGGCGCTCGATACGACGAACACGTGCCGGACAAAAAAACATTTTTGGTGAGACTGCACATGGTGAATTCCAATACTCTTCCTCCTTGAAAGCTGTAATCCGCCACTTTTATGAGTTGCTCCGTCGACATTCTGGCACGGTCTCCATTACCCACTGGATTTTGCATTTTGTCGATCTTGCTACCTCATATGAGACCAGATTTCCCTCGCCTCGTGATCCTTTCGGGGTCGGTTCCGAGGACATTTCGGTGCCAGATTATGATGCACCTTCCCGGCCTTCCATAGCTGCGAGGGAGATAGACCGAGCCACCTTTCTCACTGCATTTTTGGTCTGTTGGTTATGCTATTTCGCTGTGCCTTATAGACATTCTGACCGCATCAGGCCGGAAGTTTTTGTTATGGCCGACAGGTTGGCGCATGGTGTTCGCCTCTCTTTAGCGCCGTTGGCGTTATCGAACTTATTTAGGTCTTTGAGGGAGGCCTGCACTGCTGACTTCCCGGGCTCTAAAGATATACTAATTCCGCTCCACTATTTGTTTGAGTTGGAACAGAAAAACCAAAAAGATAGAGATTCAATTAGGGTAACAGCCTTTTACAATGAGACATAGGGTTAACGGGTAAGGAAAAACTTAAACCCGTTAACCCAATATCCTAATAACCATAACCAAGGATAAGGCGCTAACACTCCCCCTCAAGCTGGAGAGAAGATATTGATTAGACCCAGCTTGTTACACAAATTCTTAAGTCTAGTTGGTCCCAAAGCTTTGGTGAAAATGTCGGCAATCTGGTCTTCAGATTTCAGATATGGAGTAGTAATGAGTTTGTTATTGATAGCTTCCTTGATGAAATGGCAATCCACCTTTATGTGCTTAGTTCGTTCATGGAAAACTGGATTGTTGGCGATGAAAATAGCAGCCTGATTATCGCAGAACATGTTCATTGGGCTAGGACAGTTTATCCCGCATTCTTGTAAGAAATTTTTTAGCCAAAGCATTTCACAAACAGTATGAGCCATGGCTCTATATTCTGCTTCACAACTCGACCTTGCCACAACACTTTGTTTCTTGCTCCGCCACGTGACTAAGTTACCCCCAAGATAGGTGCAGTAACCAGAAACAGATTTTCTATCATCAATATTGCCAGCATAATCAGCGTCAGAATATGCCTCAATCCGAGTATGCCCATTTTTACAATACTTCAATCCTTGACCAGGAGCCCCTTTGATATACTGGACCACACGAGTAGCAGCGTCCCAGTGACACTGCTTGGGTTTTTGCATAAATTGGCTAATGATGCCCACAGCGTGAGAAATGTCGGGTCTCGTAACAGTGAGATAGTTAAGTTTGCCTACCAGGCGACGGTATTGAGTTGCATCAATGTACTTAGATTCCCCATTGTCACTATACTTCTGGTTTGGAATTAAAGGAGAATCAACTAGCTTGCAGTCACTTATACCAATCTCATCCAGAAGATCCAAGACATATTTCCTTTGTGACAGAAACACACAATCACGCTGGTATGCGACCTCAATTCCCAAGAAATACCTTGGTGTCCCCAAATTTTTTGATCGAAAAATGGGACTGTAAGTGATTCTTAGTTTCCTCAATACCCTGTCGGTCATCACCTGTAAGAAGCATGTCGTCGACATAAACTGCCAAAATAGTGATACCACTCTTTGAACGACGAATAAAAATAGAGTGATCAGCTTGACTATGACGAAACCCAAATGAGGTCATTATCTGTAAGAGTTTATGAAACCATGCTCGTGGCTTTGCTTGAGGCCATAAATTGATTTATGCAATTTGCACACCATCTCCCCCTGAGCAACATAACCAGGAGGTTGCTCCATAAAGACTTCTTCAGATAGATCACCATAAAGAAAAGCATTGGTGACATCCATTTGATGAAGAGACCACTGACCATTGATAGCAAGGGAGAACAAAGTGCGGACAGAATTAAGACGCGCCACAGGAGAGAAGGTATCATGATAATCTAGGCCATAAATTTGGGAGAAGCCCTTAGCAACCAAGCGAGCTTTGTGGCGAGCAATAGAACCATCAGAGTTATACTTGACTGTGAA
Organism: Costus lasius; assembly: GCA_027563935.2. NCBI lineage: Eukaryota > Viridiplantae > Streptophyta > Magnoliopsida > Zingiberales > Costaceae > Costus > Costus lasius. The sequence continues at coordinate 3,901,167 of CM050447.1, read as the reverse complement.
AACCCAGCGGCACGGAACCACACGAGCACCAGTTGGGAGAGAAACCAAGGTCCAGGTGCGTCGAGCCTGTAAGACATTCGTCTCAGCATCCATAGCATTCTTCAAGTGAGGTAACGACATAGCCTGCAAGGGAGATGTAGGCAACGAGACCGAGGACAAGGCAACAGAAAAAGCACGAAAAGAGGATGACAAATGACTTGAGGAAACGTAATGAGAAATGGGGAAACGAGAAACGTGGCACTTGCCTTTACGCAGAGCAATAGGTAGGCTATCGTCAGGAACCGCCGACGAAGAAGGCGAGGCAGGAGGAGGCCGGGGGCGTCTGTGATAAACCTGCAAAGTACCAACAGAAGGAGTGTGCGTGTCGGGGGAAGAGGAAGAAGAAACCGGAGGTGAAGCTGGGAGGACAACTGGAACAGGAAGAAGACCGGAAGAATAAGTAGACGAAGAAATAGGAGCCTGAGTAGAAGAGAAAAAAGGGCGAGACTCATCAAAGGTAACATCGACACTGGTAAAGATCCAACCACTGGAGGGATCAAAACAACGATATCCCTTCTGAGTCTGAGAATACCCAATAAAGACACAACGGGTAGCACGCGGGCTTAACTTGTCAATACCAGGGCCAAGAGCATGGACATAGCACAAACATCCAAAAACCCGAGGAGGGAGAGAGAAGGGAGTCTTTGCTGGAAATAAAAGAGAGAAGGGAGAACACCCATTTAAAACCGGTGTAGAAACTCGATTAATCAGAAACGAGGCAGTCAGAACCGCATCAGCCCAATAAGATCGAGGTACCTGCATGTGAAATAATAAGGTACGGGCCACCTTGAGAAGATGGCGGTTCTTACGCTCAGCAACACCATTTTGGGAAGAAGTATAACTACATGTAGTTTGATGTATAATGCCATGAGAACGACAAAAAGACTGAAAAAAGCTGCTAGTGTATTCCAATGCATTATCAGAACGCAAAATTTTAACAGGGACACCAAACTGAGTTTTAATTTCAGCACAAAAGTTGCAAAATACATCAAAAAGCTCAGACCTCTTAGACAAAACATAACACCAACAAACTCGAGAGAAATCGTCGATAAAAGTAACAAAGTATTTGTGGCCATCACGGCCAGGAACAGGACTCGGACCCCAGATATCGGAGTGAACAAGATGAAACGGGTGAAGACTGCGAGATGTGGTGGCGGATGACAAGGATGTCCGATGATGTTTACCCAGTTCACAAGCATCACAATGAAAAGACGACCTTGACGGTAGGGATAGAACATGTTGTAGACGAGCGGCAGAAGGATGTCCAAGGCGATAGTGCCAGAGCAGAGGAGAAATAGCAGTGGAAGAAAGAGCCTGAGGTACAGCAGATGGAGTAAGAGTGTAGACACCGCCCCGCCTAGGCCCCCCCCCCCCCCCCAATCGTCTGCTTCGTTTGGAGGTCCTGAAAAAAAAAGTGAGAGGGTAAGAACGTGACACTACAATTGCACTGCGCAGTAAAGGCACGAACTGAAAAAAGATTTACTGAAAAAGAAGGGATGTATAACACATGAGGTAGAAGTATAGTGGAGGAGAAGGGAACAGTCCCAACTCCCATGACAGGCACAAAGGAACCGTCGGCAATGGCCACGGGGGGGATAAACTCCCCCGGTGGATAGGGAAGTAAAGAGAGTACGATTATCTGTCATGTGAGAAGATGCACCGGAATCAACTATCCAAGTAGAATCATAAGAAGCAAGAGTGGCTATACCGGAAGCGTGACTGGAAGAAGCTATGAAGGTGGATGGCCCCGCAATAGACTCGGATGTGGACTGGAGTAAGCGAGCATACTCGGCTGCCGAAATGGTAACAGTGTCAGTAGCAGATGGAGCAGGGAGAACTGCAGGAACCGAGATAGCACTGGGTGAGGAAGTATCAGACACAGCAACAGCTCGAGCAGAAGGAAACCCAAACTTCTGCCAACACCTGTCCGGAGTGTGATTTGTGCGGCCACAGTGCGTGCAGGGCGGAAGGTTACGACCACGGCCACGTCCTCGTCCCCGTCCATGAGTACGTCTCGACCGAAAGAAGGGGGAACGGGAGAAGATGCAAGAGCGCTAGGTGTGTCCCGGGTCAGCGAGGTAGCCGTCACACGTAGAAGACGAGAGAAGGCTCCCTGAAGAGTGGTAATCGTAGAGTCCAATAACAACTGAGAACCCAAGGCAGAATATTTAGGATTGAGGCATGACAGATACTTGGCCACCAGAAATTCTTGCCGCTGTTGGAGAATAACCTCAATGTCAGAGGAGGCGGGATGATACTGACAAAGTTCGTCCCACTTTCCTTGTAATAAAGCATATGTTTCCTGGAAAGATCGATCTTCCTGTTGTAAATTAATAATCTCTTCATAGAGACGAAGAACATGACTTAGGTTTTGTCTGGAGGCATAAGTGCCGGTAAGAAACTCCCAAGCAGACTTAGTGGTTTGCTGATACATAATAGTAGAGGCAACCTTGGTGTCCATATTGTGAAGTAATAAATTTAGGACAGCCATATTTGATCGACGCCACGAATCGTAAGTAGGATCAGTAGGAAGGGGAGCATACTGAGTGAGGTGATGCTCCTTTCCATGAGATCCCAGAAAAAGTCGAACTGATTGAGACCATAACTGAAAGTTTGTACCGTCAAACTTAATAATATTTGTGTCAAATGTGGTGCCAGGTTTGAAATCCATGTTAGAAGATATAGGATCCATAATGATACAGCAGTAAGAAATCACAGTATACCAAGCTGAGCGGTAAACGAAGGAAAATGATAAGAAGCAGGCGTAAGATATAACTGACCCGTCGATATAGCTGGAATTCGAAGTTCGCCAGATCACAATTCACAGGAGAGCGGAGTCAGGCCACATGCCAATGTCGAGCGTGTCAGGCATTAGTGTAGAAGATGGGAAGAACACAGCAGGAAACTCCAGGAGAGAAGAAGAGTGCAGGAAGCATGCCTGCGCAGGTTCGACCCTGCTGTTCGATCCTGCCAACAACGCCAGACAGCCCTAGCTCTCCATCGAGAAGATCCTCAGCACCCCACTTGCATAAGGAGGACAGAAATGGCAAGGGAAAGCCTGGCGCATCACACGGCTATGCCACGGCCGGTGAGAGATCGCGCCAAGCGCACGAAGCGCCCTGCCCTAGCGCCGAGCTCGATCAAGAATCATTTTCGTTTTTCACAGAATATGGAGAAGAAGAAGGAGATGAGGAAAGAGAGCGTGAAGTCGAAGCACAGGAGAACGATAACGAGGAGAAAAAAAACGGACAGCGGCGGCGGAAAATCGTCTCTCTGATACCAAGTTGGAACAGAAAAACCAAAAAGATAGAGATTCAATTAGGGTAACAGCCTTTTACAATGAGACATAGGGTTAACGGGTAAGGAAAAACTTAAACCCGTTAACCCAATATCCTAATAACCATAACCAAGGATAAGGCGCTAACAGTTTGGATGGTTTAACTTGCAGTTCCAGGGGTTATACAATACTGTCATTTCTGAAACTATGAAGCGCAAATTGCCATCCCTGATATGCATTGCCGGGGCTTTCCCAGTTTACTTTGGAAATTTTGAGGCGCGCCTGTTTTTTCGCAAGAACGAAATTTTTGGACACAGACGAGTGGTATTCCCCAACAAAATAGGATGTTTAAGTGAGCAAGTTGACTGTCAGGACAATCCTATTGACGTTTTGATGGAGGGCGGGTGGGCTGCGACTGAATTTCTCGTGAGTATCCGTGTGGGCTGGTTACCCTTCCGAAGTGGGAATTTCGCATCTTTGGAAGTGTACAACCCACACAAGTGCGCTCGTCAATTCGGTTTTGACCAGCTCATCCCTCAGAATGCCCTTGATATTGGACGATTATCTGGTGATTATGCGACACTTGCCGCTTGTTGGCGTATGTTGCTTCGACGGGGGACTGGTTCGTCGTTCACCATCCCAACTCGCAACCGGGCCCCTAAGTACGGTTATGAATACTTGCGATGGCATTCGATGCACCTGAAGGCGTTCTTCAGCTACAACATTGCAGATATATATAGTCCCACTGGAAAATCCCATCCCATGAGGTTTCTTAAAAGGGGAACTAACCGGCAGACATATGGCTTCGAGTTTGAACTCTCGCAATCTCTATCTACAAAGCGGTTAAAAGCCTCGAATTCGAAGGCAATGGCAGTCGGCCCAAGCGAGGTAACGTCCTTTTCTCTCTTTTCGTTTCCTTCTCCTGTTATTAACTTGATGAACCCCTTTTTTTCTTAAACAGGACGCAGGCCATGTGTGGGCACCAAGATTTGCTACTAGTGTCAGCGAACCACCTCATGCGGATACGGCTCCCTCGCAAATAGGGGAAGACCACCTGATTATTTCAGGTCTTCCCTCTTCCTTCCCATGTATCCGTCTTTGTGATATGATGATTAATTCTAACATACTTGCTTCCATATCCCTTAGGGGCTCAAGCCGCAGTAGTGGTTACCGAGCAGGCGAATGTCCGCATTTCTGACGACATATTCGATGGAGATGGCGCTTCAGATACCGCCGAATTATTGAACTCCAGCGACTCGACAGACGATATGATAGGAGCATTGAGAGGGAATACGTTTACCCTACGTTGCTTGAACATGTTTTCTTTTTTCTTTTCTTTTCTTTTTTTTTTTTTGCTAACGACTTAAGTTCTGCTGTAGTTATCTGTGTGCCGGGGGAGCTCACAAAGGGACCTGATTCCTATGTTGGTTCAACGAGTTCTCTGACCGGTTCGGAGACAGGTGAGGCACGAGATTCACGAGCTATATGTCCCTTTTATTCACTGGCCTCTTGAATCGTTATTTTTTATCAAGGCTAGATTTCTTTGTTCCGTTTTTTCCCTTCTGTCAATGACTTATATGGTTCATCACTTTGCCGTAGGAACAAATTTGAAACTCTTATCAGGTACTTTGGAAGCCAAAACAAAGGGCACACAGTCCCTAGACAGCGGTAACTCCCTTTTCATTCTCCCTCTTATATCAGTAAACGTTTTAGGGAGTTAACAGCAACACAAGCTTTTCCCCTTTTTTTTTCTTCCTTCTCTTCTTTTTTCTTTCTCTTTTTTTGTTCAATACATTTTGACGACAGTGATGATCTCCTACACTTGCATCTGACATGACATGATAATAATTTTTAGCATCTGCGTCTGGAGTCCATGATATCGCCATGCAGGATGAGAATGCCGCAAAGGATGGTAATCTCACTATCATCTATTATTATTATTTTTTTAACCGATTTTTTCCTCGACTTTATCCCTTAGTATATGTTCTTTTAACAAATGAGGGGTTTTTTTTTTATGTATAGGCCTGGTATTACCTACTGCACAACATACAGTAGTAGTAGAAAGTATGCACGGCAAGGGTATATCCCTTCTATCCTTTTCTTTCGAGCAACTCATATCAGCCAGCTTTTGAAATTTCTTTGCCTATTTTGTACAATTCATGGTAACTGGTTCTGGAATTTTCTTGCTTAATGCTCGAGAAGTCACCAAAGATATGTCATTCTCATTTGCATTAAGAGGTTCCATTTATTCTGCTACATTGATGGCTGACCTTGGACTTGTAACAGGCATTGAGGAAACCATTATTGGAGATGACTGTCAGCCCGGCGATGGTACGTTTTCATGTGTCGCTCCTCCTAACCATGGTAATCTCGACTTATTGTAGTACGTGGTATAGTCTCAAGTATTTTGTCATGTTAACAGTCTATCCGCGGTTCGTGACAGGTTCTGGAAAGGTGATCGCTGTGGATGAATGCTTCATTGACAATGGTAGTTTTCCATGTGCCGACCTTCCTGATAACGGTAACTTTTACTCTTCTTTTACATTGGTACATCTCTCGGGGATTTGATGCAAGTGCAGGTCTTCCGGCGGTAGCAATTACTTTTATGTTCTTAATTTGATATATCCCAATGCTTTGCAGCGTTCACACCTGAAGTTCGGGGCACCAATGCGTCGGATGAGAAATCACGCGAAAGTGGTAAGCTTCATCCTCTTTTGCCTCTCTGTATTAGAGCGTGCCTCAAATTGTAAATTCCTTACATCGTGTGCTTGTGGAGGTTGAGTCGTTTTTGTATTTGCATCGCATCTTGTTTCTCACATATAACTCGTCGGAGCAAAACTGATTTTTGTCTTCCTTTTTGACAGTCCCTGCGCCACATGTTAAGCAGAACGTCGTTGTAGGGAGTGTGTTCAGTAAAGGTATGTCCCCTCTACCTCTTGCTTTTGTATGCAACTTGATATGTCCGACTGTATTCCTGTCTTGCATGTCTGTGTGTGTCGACGGCTTACTCTGTGTATGTAGCAGGAACCAAGGAGGCGTCGGTTGGAGATGAACATCTGGCTGGCGGAGGTAACTCACTCTCCTTTCTCATTGTCATGTGTGTGCAATCTGACGTGCGTTATTATTTCAGGAATTATAGGCGGAGTCCAGGATGTTATTAAGTCACCGGTTTCCCGACCAACCGCTTCCCGGATTTCAGAGGCGATTCGGCGCTCCCAAGAGAGACCAGCTCTTTATTTGATTCGTGACCATCTTAGCATATTTCATAGCGAGGACACATTCCCTGCAATAGAAGAGTTCCAAGCTCTTTCTAGAAGTGTTTCACATACTTTGAATAGTCTTAAAGCCTTAGAAGCCGTGTGGGAGAAGTTGAGTCAAAAAATAGTAGCTACCTTAAAGCAAATAGAGGCCGAGCAATGTGCCTTAGCGAATCAGGACGTTTCAGATCTCGGTTCTCAAGTGGACAAAGAGACAGCTATATTAGAAGATTTGCGGTCCCTGCAAGATGCCTTAATCAACAAAAGGAGCCACTCCATAACGTCCTATGATTCCGCTAGGACCAGCCTAACACGAATTGATACTCGGATAGAGCAGATTGATGAGGAAAAGACAAAACTCTTATCAGAAAGATGCTCAATGATTTCTGACATGTGACAGTATGAAGATAGCTTGAAGATCATTGGAGACGCTCAAAGGGAAAACTCAGTGTTGATTGAGAAGTGCGAAGCTCAGCTAACTTCCTTAAAGATCCAGCGTGAGACCAAGGAGACCGAGCGTGGTGAATTTGTTTCCTATATTCAAAAGCGAAGACTTGCCCTCCAGGAGATTGCCAGGGAAATTTGATACATTCTCCTTTCACCTTTTGTGTTTGAGTTCCTAACTTTTGTGTTGACGTTCCTGTTGGTTACTTGTTGTTCCTGGATTATGGCTTGTATTGGGTTTTACTTGGTAACGTTGGATTGTAACCTGTACTTTGCTGGGAACGTTATTTTTGTTAAGTGTGGTTCTACCAGCTCTTTGTAATCATGTGGTGATTGGTATAGTAATGATTCCTTCTTTAACACATCATTATAGCTTGTATGACATCGTATTTATGCTCCCAAGATGTTTAACAGGGTTGCGCATCCGATATTGGGGGAACCCTTTGCAGTTTTTTTTTTTAAAAAAGAGGAACATATGAACGAATCTACACTTCCGTAAAGGGCGCGCACGGTTCTGGCAAACCGTCAGTTGAAAAGGGAATCAATATTTTTTATTCTAAGGTCACCTAATCAGGATCCTTTTGTACCTAAGCATAGTATTTTTTCAGGAATTGACCGTTGATTGGCGGCATCGGGTGTTCCCCTTCTTGATTTGCTAACTGGTAGGCTCCCCCTTCATAGACTTTCCTTATCACATAGGGTCCTTCCCAGTTAGGTTTGAACTTTCCTTTTGCTATTTTGTTGGATATGATAGGCCGCCTTAAAATTAGGACGAGGTCGCCTTTCTTGAAATTAGGACGAGGTCGCCTTAGTTTTCTGTCCTTAATCGTAATGTTGATTTGGTCGACGGATGGTCCAGCCAGCTCCTTAGCAAACTTTGCTAGCGCATCTGCTCTACCATTAGCAGCCCTAGCCACGCAAGTCAAAGTGACGTGTGGTACCTTTTCCATTAGTTTCACTGCCTTTGAATGGTACATATGCAATTCTGTTTTCTTAACTTGGTACTTGCCCGTTACTTGCTTGACAACAAGTTAAGAGTCTCCATATATATGCATTCTTTTAATTTTCATCTCTATCGCGAGCTCAAGTCCGGCGATTAAAGCTTCATATTCAGCTTCGTTGTTGGTACATGGGCTTGCGAGGGCTAAGGAATACTGTAATATTCCTTTTTCAGGGGTGATAAATACCAGACCGATCCCTGATTTTACTTTTGGGATATTTGGGGGGGTGGCTGGCTGAATTGAGGATGCGCCATCAAAATAAAGTTCCCAATATTCATGGTCGGCTTCAGCGTTTAGTGTCTCCTCATCTAGGAAGTCGTAATTCAAAGGAGAGCTGTCGGGGAGGGGATGCGCTGCTAAGAAGTCAGCGAGTACTTGCCCTTTTATCGCCTTTTGTGACACGTACGTGATGTCGAATTCCTGTAGTAGGACTGCCCATTTGGCTAGTCGCCCCGTCAAAGTTGGCCTCGTCATCAGGTATCTCAAAGGATCGATTCTTGATATAAGGTGGACCTCGTGCTCGAGAAGGTAGTGTCTCAATTTCTTAATGGCAAATATCAATGTCAAGCATTGCTTTTCTATAGGAGAGTAGGAGTGCTCCGCCCCCACAAACATCCGACTAAGATAATACAGAGCAATTTCTTTTCCTTCATCATTATTTTGGGCCAATAGCGCCCCCAGAGACGTTTCTAAAGCCGCGGTATACAGAATCAACGGTCTTCCGGTAATAGGTGCCCCGAGGACCGGAGGACGTGAAAGATATTCCTTCATATTTTCAAATGCGCTCTGACACATATCATCCCAAACAAAAGGAGCGTTTTTCTTTGTTAGTTTTGAAAAGGGGTGGATTCGTCCGGATAGATTGGAGATGAACCTCCTCATGTAAGCTAGTCGTCCCTGAAAAGATCTGAGCTCTTTAAGATTCTTCAGAGGCGGTATGTCTTTGATTGAACTTATTTTCGCGGGATCAATCTCGATTTTTCTATGTTTCACCACGAAACCCAGGAATTTTCCAGATGATACTACGAACGCGCATTAAGTGGATTCATCTTGAGGTTGTACTTGCGAATGCGAGTGAATACGGTCCTCAAGTCTTGACAGTGTTCCGCTTTAGATTGCGACTTAACCACTAGGTCATCGACATAACATTCGACAAGCTTGTGGATTAAATCATCGAAGATCTTAGTCATCGCGTGTTGGTACGTTGTCTCAGCGTTCTTCAATCCGAATGGCATAACAGTATAGCAGAAAATGCCGATAGGTGTGCGAAATGCAGTGTGCTTCTCGTCTTCAGGTGTCATCTTAATTTGATTATAACCGGATGATCCGTCCATGAATGAGAACACCTCGAAGTTCGATACCGAGTCAATCATTACTTCAGTAACGGGGAGTGGAAAGTCATCCTTTGGATATGCATTGTTCAAGTCCCTGAAATCCACGCAGATCCGGATCTGCCCGTTTTTCTTCTTCACAGGGACGATACTTGCTATCCAGTTCGCGTATTTCTCCTCTCTTATAAAGCCTGCCTCGATTAATTTCTTTATTTCAAGAGTGATTTGTTCTTCAAGTTCTATTCTCATTCTTCTCGGTGCTTGCTTCACCGGAGTGATGTCAGGATCAATCCATAAATTATGAACGGCAACCCCTGGACTAAGGCCTGGCATTTCTTTGTACGTCCATGCAAAACAATCACTAAATTCATGGAGGAGTGTTTCTAGTTGATCCTTCTCCTGTTGGGATAGTTGTGCGCTAATGTAGGTGGACTTAACATCTTCTGCCGATCCAAGGTTGATCTCAATTAATTCGTCGCACATAGTCTGCCCCCCATCTTCTAGCTCTTTCGGTGCTTTTCTAAATTCTTCATTTTCTTGCTCTGTCGCGTGTGCTTCACATATTGTCACCACGTTGCAGTCATGAGAATAAAATCCAAGACTTTCTTCACCCGGCTCTGTGTTTTCCAAACCACGAGTATCGGAGATCTTTCCGTTTGGTAGCGTGATATTCCGTGGACTCAGGTTCCACAACCTTTCAAATTGGCGTAGCTCGCTCTTCAGCCGAGGCTTCAAACATCCGTACTTTTCCATAAGATGTTTCAACTTTGACGGATAATGAGCAAATGGGGGAACCTCAATACGTTGTGTCGATTCCGGGTCGCTTTCTCGATCTGTCTTAACGCGATGAATTTCATCTGATTGATAGAAGTGTATGGGTTTGTGAACAAAAAGTCTTCCTTTTGCACATTCCCTCTTGGCAGGGACAATAAAAGTTTTCATTTCGAAGACTTGAGATGTATTAAGAGGAGTGAAGCCTTTAAAACAGCCTTGGGGAACCCTCAAAACTTACTTCGTGCCTCATCGTATTTTGATGTGACATGAATCTTCGTGACCAACCCCCTTTCTCATGAGTCTCAACCACGTCACATGCAGAGGTTTAACAGTCACTCGCTTCTGACTCGGAGTCACTTCCAAAATGAGGACATACAACAAAGTTGTCTTCTTTAATTTAGAGATAATCAAGATCTGTAGTGACGATCTCGAGGGCTGCGTTGCCGACCCTATGAAGTAGTGCGCATCTTCATATTTAATTTCGTGTACTGAAAAGGGCTGGATGTCCCCATCGATGCGTTCTTCTCTACCTTGCTTCAGGTATTTTAAACATTGATGCAGGGTGGAGGGGACTACGTGGTTCTCGTGCAACCAAGCTCTCTCAAGCAACACCTTCTATGACGTATCGGTGTCGATGACATGGAACTTAACCTCGGTTTTTAAATCATCGAGTTGCAACGGCAAATAAATAGAACCTAGAGCCTTCTGGCTATTTTGTTGAATCCTTGGATGACAACTTTTTCGGCTGTCAAATCACGGACACCGAAAGAAAGACTTTTTAAGGTTCGCAAGGTTATGAGGTTAACCGATGACCCTGGGTCTATCAAGATCCTGCTTATCTTCATCCCTTCTGCATCCCCGGTCACATAGAGCGGCCAATTATGCTGCGACGTTCCCAACAGCATGTCGTCGCCGTCGAAAGTAATGGACGATGTAGCATACGTATTCAATGCTTCCTTTATGTCAGCCTCCACGAAGAATGTCTAGAATTCCTGAGGGTTTTGTAGGGCATAAATAAGAACATCCCTCAACTCTTGCGACATCATCAACGCGTCATATATGCTAAGAAGGGCAGGGACTTTTCTCATATGTGACAATATGTTGTATTCGGAAGGAGATAGTTTTATTGGAGGTACCGCGTCATCGTCCACCTCTTGCGTTTCAATTTGCTTACCCTTAAGTTTCTCCTTTTCTTTGTCTGTCGCTCGGCTCGTCCCATTATGACTTTGCCGCTTCTGAGGTTCATTTGACATGATTCATTTACTTGCTTACTGCTTGCAGCGGCAGGTGCTTCCTCATATAAGTAGGCAGGCAAGACCTCATCTTCAGAGTCACGCCCTAGGTTAATCGTGTTGCAGGCGCCCATGTTCACGGTAGCGACAGCTTCAGCATTGTCAGTTTTGTTTTCCTTTGGGGATTCCGAGATTACGGATATCATCCTATAGAATTCCACCTCGTACTCCCCATCTTCTGAGTCGTCTTCCAGGAGTCCTTCCCACATCTCTTCAGTGATGTAGTGACGAAGTTTTATAGGCCTAGGCATTTCTTGCACATTCTCTTCAAGCGAGTCGATATATTTTTTGAGATCGCTCTTTTCTTGTGCCTTGGAAAAGGCTGCTTTCTTGTCTTTCTTCTTCTTCGATTGAGAATTCTTCTTCTTCTCTTTCTTTCAATCTTCACCCATTGGCGGACGTGGCCTTGGTGGTGCGCATTGCAGAGTCAAAGGGTTTTTCCACATAACGCCTGACATCTGTTTTAACCTTTACAGAAGTCGCAACGTCTTCTTCGACAGCATGGTGTTCCACTCTCCATCTTCTACAGGCACTGGATCTATTCTTGTTTCAATAATGTCAACTTCCTCAGCTTGAGTTTCATTCAATACTTGCTTTGATAAGGTTATCTTCCCTGTCTTGTATTGTTTTTCAACCCAGTCTTTAAAAAGGTAACAATCTTCTATTGTGTGCCCTAGTACGCGATGGTAAGGGCAAAAGTTGGGATCGTCAGTCTTATTGCTTTCTTCATGGTGTTTTGGCTCCGGTAGTTGCAAACCATTTTTCAGAGCGTCCCTAAAAATCTTCATCGTCTTTTCTCTTTTGAAAGAATAAATCTTACTTTTTCTTTCTTCAAGGGTCAAAGGTTTGCCCCGGCTATTTTCGCCAAGCGTTGATACCTTTTCAATTCGAGGCACGTTTGCATTATGGACCTCCACTCTCTTGCCCCTGCTAGCAACGTTTGTATAAACGATCTTAGGATCATTCCTCCTTGGCTCTTCCCTCTTGAATTTTGGATTCTGTGTATTTAAGTAAGTTTGATGATTCGTTCGTTCAAGCTTCGCCACTTGGGTAATCAACTCTTGAAATGTAGAAATATTGTTAGCGCAAAGGAAAGGGGTCATCCAATTGTCAATATTGCGGACCAACAATTCGACGGCTTCGGTTTGCTCTAGTAATTTTTCGCATTTAATACTCAAATTTCTCCATCTCGTGATGTAATTAAGGACAGTCTCGTCCTTTTTCCTCTTTGTATCTGCCAGATCCGTGATCGTAATCTTATCACTTAACGAAGCGAACTTCATTCTGAAGGCCTCCTCCATGTCAACCCAAGTTCTGATAATTTCATTCTCTAGGGAGTAATACCACTCAAAGGCGACTCCTGAGAGACTTTGTGGAAACTGTCGGAGTAATAATGCATCGTTGCCGCCAGTGTTCCCACAAGTCGCGACGAAATGGGCTAAGTGCTGGTCAGGGTTTCCTATTCCATTAAACATTTTAAAGTGCGGTACGATGTACCCTTTGGGGTAAGGGATATCATCGTATACAGCTGGGTAAGGTCTCCCTCGCCTCCTTCGCGGAACAATTTTGGTTCCCTCCATCTGCTTCAGCTGGTCCATTACCAGTTCTTGTACTTCCCTCCTAGTCAAGGTGACGGCCTCGTCATTTGACTGAGCTAGTAAAGAAGACGTTGCTGGGGCATTATTTTGTTCCCGCGATGATTGTTCTTGGCGTAACATCATCTCTTGCATCTTTGTGAGAGCATTAGTCACCTCCTCAAACTTTGCCATGAGGATGGTCATGTCGTTATCCCTCTTTTTGAGTTGCCTCTTAAGGTCGGCGATAGCCTCATCTCGATGATCGTGATTGGTGGTCATGATAGGTTCCTCCTCTTCCTCTTCCTCTTCAAAGATTTCTTAGTGCAAAGAGGTCGCTCCTGGTTCATATCGTTGGACGGGCTCTTGGATTACAATATAGGCTAATTTTTTACTCTTAGCTTTTCTTGTCATGGTTCGAAGGGTATCCTCCTCAGAATTAGAGCCGGCCTCCCGTGTATGCTCTACCATTCGCACCGTGTGGATTACATAATCCCCCGCCCCTTCGCGGTTGATCCTGAAGCGTCTCTCCTTCCTCTTTATGATCTTCTGAGCCTTCTTATAGATCTCGTAGGTCCTTTGTGATATCGGCTTTGAAGAAGCGATATTCCTGGATTTTGGGCGTGGCTTGCTTTGTACGTCAGTCCGCAACTGCAGTCCTTCCACCAAATTGGAGTTTGTTTGGATTGACAAAAGTGGTGCAAATTTATTTATCATTGGAGTTTCTAATTTGGCAACAGAGTGGTTATGCCTCGTAGGGATCAGGCGACCCTGCTTGAAAAGTCTAGCCTTCTTCTTCCTCAAGGCTTGTCGTTCCTGCTTCTTTGTCCTTTTAAGACTTGAAAACACATCTTGATGAGTTTTGTCCCCATTGATAGTGAATGACAGTTCCTCTTCCTCCTCGTTGAACATGCCCCCGTTAATGGTGATCGAGGGTTCTTCCTTTCTCGTACCAGTCTTTTTTTTTTCAGGGAGGTCTTGCTCTTGACAGCCGGAGTAATCTTTTCCTCATTTCTAATGTTCTCGGAGTCGGTAAAGGGTAGATAGATAAACTCAACGTTGTCCTCCGAAATAGAGCCAAACCGAACGCCATGCACGATGATTGATGCGTCCTCGACAAAGATGTTCAGTTTCTGTGCCATTGCTGCGTAGAACAAGAGGAGTATAAGAACAAGGGTGTGAAATTTTGTGTTGCGTAATATAGATCTCAAAGATGAAAGGAGAAGCCAGATCCCACTGGGCGTGCCAGATTTTGTGGGCTCAAAATTGTGTTATATAAAAAATGTAATTTGACCGTTTCAAATCCACCTTAAATTAATAAGGCTTTTTGTTTAATGGGTTCTGGCTTCCAACGAGCGCAAGCGCTCGCTGTTAATTGCCCCTAAAATTAGGGAACCTTTGATTAAGAGATCCATAATACGCAACAAGATAAAAGGAACAAGTTGAGCAATATCATTTATAAACGTGATGAGAATACAAAATTTGACATAATATTTAAACGATAAGAAAAATGAGCTTTCATTGATTTGGGCATTTTGTGTCCGTCAGACGTTTGGCTTTGAAGCATCTCATTGAGGGATATCCGGTCTAGGCAATTCAATGTTATATTGAGGAACTACGCCCCGATGGTGAACATCGACGTACGCACCTCCCAAACAATATTTCATCGTAATTGCACTTAGACGTGTTGGATATTTGATTTGAGGATTTATCCGACCTTACGGTGTATTGGATAATTTGGTTCGGAAATTTATCCGGCTTCGTGGCGCATTGGATAATTTGATTTGGAAAATTATCCGGCCTCGCGGCGTATTGGACAATTTAATTTTGGGAAATTTATCCGGCCTCGCGGCGTGTTGGATAATTTGATTTGGAAAATTATCCGGCCTCGCGGCGTATTGGACAATTTAATTTTGGGAAATTTATCCGGCCTCGCGGCGTGTTGGATAATTTAATTTAGAAATTACCCGGCCTTGTGGCGTGTTGAGTAATTTAATTTGGAAATTTATCCGGCCTTCCGGCGTGATGGATAATTTAATTTCGGGAAATTACTCGGCCTCGCGGCGTATAGGATAATTTAATTTTTGAAAATTATCCGGCCTCGCGGCGTATTGGATAATTTAATTTGGGAACTAATCCGGCCTTGACGTACGCACCTCCCAAACAATATTTCATCGCAACGCGCTAAGGCTTTCAGATATTTTGATATTTTGGAGTCGATATTTAAGCACGACTCGAGTGAGGTTTGGGCTGTTAGCCAAGTGGTTGACCCAAAATGGTTTCTTGCTCCCTTTTAAATTTGACATTTAGTCACAGGCGACATATCAGATTCAAGAGGTGGAGAAGGTGATCGCAGTCATCATTTTTGCACCATACATATTTTTATTTGCTTTTCTTTTTATTTCACTTAGTATTACCATCATAGGCTATTTTCATTTTGTTTTCTATTTTCCTTTTTTGTTTCCGTCGCGGAAGAGTAAAGCTACTCTTCCGTGCGACTCTGTGCGGTAGGCGAGAAATTCGTGGGGAGAACGATGGTGCCGTCGCGTGGAATCCATCAGGGGGGTAGGGAAGTCGATGGCGTCACTCTGTCTCCGGCGACGTTGGGCTTTCAAGCCGCCGAGGATGTTGGCGATTCCAGCGCCAGGGTAGAGTTCGCTCAAGTCGGAAGGAAAGGGAACAGAGGATCGGCGAAATCATATGCTGAGAGTCCGGGCGGCGGCGAGGTCAATTCGTGGTGGCGTTATCGGCTTATGGCGGTATTAGGGCTGGCGGCATCAATGATCGGACAAGGGAAAGGGAGTCGGCAGATCCTGACCCCAGATGGTCCCCCTGATCGGCGACCGTAAGCCTACTTCGCCGGAGGTGCCGACGGGATGAGAGCAAATGAAAGAGGTGCAGCAATCTGGACGAGAGGAAGGGATCCGGCGGTTTGACAATGGCAGGCTGGACTTGTGCTGACTCGATGGCAGAGTCCCGGAATTTGGCCGAGCGGTAAATGGATCCGAGTCGGATCCGCTCCCGCAAGCCCACATATGCCTTCACTCTTTTATTATGTGTATTTTTATTTACTGTCGCTTTTTATTTCTTTTAACGGCTCTTTTGCTTCTGTAGGAGCCCTCGCACGGCGGCGACCGGCAGTCTTCTTTAGCGGGCCTTGATGCGACCCATTTGCCATTCCCTTTTCCCAGCAAGAGCCCTTTCTAAGGTGGCAGTAGACCTTTTGATAGAACTACTTGAGGAGGCGCTTTATCGCTTGGCGCCCTATCTTCTCTGCGGCGACGCACCGACGCACCGGCGATAGGGATTTTGACAGGTAATAGATATCATTTATTATTTCCATTCTGTCTTCTCTCTTTATTCTCCCCCCTTTTTTAACAGCATCTCCTCTTTTACTTTTTAGCTTCTCGTAACTCTCTCCATCTCTTAGTCTCACTTCCTCTTCATTTCTTCACTTCTTCATCTTAATAGATTTTGACGCGGGTCCCTTTTGTTGTTTCTTCCTTGCAACAGGAACCCCTCTCGGAGAGTTAATGTGATGACGAGCCTCCTTCGGTAGAACTTTTACGTGGGAATTTATTGCAACATTGAAGAGAAAGACCAAGAAATTTAGCAGGTATTTCTCAATACTTCCTCTTCTCCGCGACAGGCTCCGCTTTTCCTCCCTTCTTCTTTTTTCTTCTCTTTTTTTTTTCACAAGGTCTTTTTCTTTCATGCTCTTGCTGGCTTCAGGATCCCTTCTCCTTTATATATTTTTGTTTCTTCGCATCTTCCTTTCTTTTTTTTTTGCTTTTGGGCTTTTAATCTTTTCTTCTGCCCGACCTTCCGCTTCTCCGCATTCTCTCCTTCCCCTCTTTTTGTTTTTGGGCTTTTAATCTTTTCTTCTGCCCGATTCGTTTTTTTTTCATTCTCCCCCTTCTACTTCATTTTCTTTCCCTCACGTTAGCTCTCAGAATCAGCCCTTCGACTGCTGATCTACCTCTCAGACTCGCCGCACCCGTGAGGTCTCAGAAGGAAGATGAGTACCATGTACAGAAAAGAAAGAAGGGGCTTCCCTTTATTTTTACCTTTCTTCTTATAGTCCTTCTGTTCTCCTTTGTGCTTCGCTTTGCCTTCTGTGTGTCTTTTTTTTCGTTTGGCCCGGAGCCCTTTTATAAGCCTCGGGCTTTGTGGTTGTTATTATTTTTCTTTCCTTTTTTTTTGCCGACTGCCATGACCACTCCCCTTATTTCTCTTTTCAATCCTGGCCATCCCCATCTGTTGACTACTTCATCTTCTGCCACTAACTGCTACGCTCGCCTCCTCTCTTGTCTCTTCCAGATTTGTTGAGAAATTGTCTTGCTTGCGTATGGTCAGCTGCCAGATTTTTTGGTCGCAATTTGGCGTGTTTCCGATTCTATCTAGAGTGATTAATTAGGGATTGATTCGTAATTAACTTTAATTTCAACCTGCAGCAGCTTGATTGATTTGTTTTGATTGGTCTTGTCTACCTATCCCTCCCTTACTTATTGGCAGATTTTGTTTATTTTGCAATCTATCCCTGCGTTTCTTTCCGTTACACGCTTCCTCGTTGTGAAATCCTGGCGCACGCTAATGTTTGCTTGCGGTCAAGATTTTTTAGCCATTCTTCATTGTACTTGCGTGATTAGTGGCTCGACAGCCATGCGTTTCACTTGCCTTAGACGTATTTTTGAATATATCCTTCTTCTTCATAATTACTACACCTTTGAAGTATTGCCCTTCTCTCGACGTTAAACATGCATCTTTCCAGCTTGTTACTTTGGTAGTTTGTATTTGGATTTCTCTCTTTCTTGCTTGCTATTGATGCGTTACCATATTTCACCACTGGTCAAAATTAATTTTGACTTATCTTTATTAGGCACACATAGTTTTGAACACACTGTCACAGATCTGGGTATACCATTTTGATTAAGTTCTGAATTGTATAGCCCTGATAGACCTACACACTCTTGTGATATTCTACAGCTAGCGGACTCTCCTTTCCTTCGGTCCATTTTTCTTTAGGATTGGTTCAGCTAATTTTCAGTTGTTCCTTCCCCATATACTTATTGAGAGTTCACGGCATATGGATTTATGATTTGAGCCCTCTTTCAAATCTAATCTTTGGAGGCATGCACCTATGTTAAATAACTTCCTTAAAGCTTCGCTGTCTAGGAAATTGATACTTGATATTGTAAGAGCATGCTGCACATTGGACTGAAATTTAATGGTTCAACAATTTACTATTAACTTGTTAGAGCAAGAAATATATCACATCGTCAGGGCCTAAACGATCACGTGCTATTCACCACTCAATTTAGTTAGCTTAGGGAACGCAGTAAATAAGCAAGAAGTAGCGTATTGCACCACCAATGTAAAGCATACTCAACAGAACAAATCAACCGTTGGAGCTGCACGACCAAATCACTCTCTATAAAAGCCATAAATTAATCGATGCAGCAAAAATGGAATTCTGAGTGCAATGTATGTTAGATTTAAACCAAAACCACAAACAAGTTTAGAATGGAGCACTTTCTAACTTCTATAGGCTTACATCTGTTCTTTTTATTCTCAAGGAACCCGTTCTTACTAGTTCAAGATTTAGTAATAAATAGGTCATAATGCACACTAATTTATAAACATTAAATAGTGAAGGCAAGTAGGCAACTGAGATTTAAACTAAAATGAAATATTAGAAGCTTATACTAATAAAAAAAATGAAGCTCACACAATTAAGTTAAACAAAATGAAGTTTTAATGCTTAAATTTAGATTAGGACAGTGACATGCATGATCGCAAAAAACTTGTAGAGCAAAAATCTCTAGGTCTTATCATGTGGTACTTAGTTATTTCGTTCATGTTGAACCATTAATCCTAGAAAAGTGATAGTATAGATGGCATGATAATGCATATCGTTAGATTTCTTTACATTGCTTTCTGAAATTTTTGGCAAACTATCATCTGTCTGGAACGGTTCATTCAAAATAAATGTTAAAACATGTTTAAAGTATTTGTTTCTAACTCAGGTTAAAAGGGAAAGATACTTGTTTAGTTAAATTATAAAATGCTTCCATTTTAATTCACAATAAATTGCTGCACTCACACAAGGAACCAGAGACCAAAGGAATTTTCCATTCGCTTGATATTTATGACTTTCATAGACAAAGAAAGATGCGTCACTCAAGTTAAATATTTGAATGAAGAATCCAAATTATTAACAAACAGTGAACGGACTATAATCTGCACCTACCTATTGTTGGTTGTATGAGTTAGTAACTTAAGTGACGATGCAGTAAGTTCTTAGTGAAACAAAACCATCTTGTTAACTACTTACTTTTAAATCAATAATCTAGTTTCCATTGTCAAGATTCTAAAATTCCAAAGATTAGGACAATTAAGACTAATGATGATAGACAAGTGATCTTGTGGGCCATGAAATTGCCATAAAAGCACTTGTTGGACATATTAAATTAGGATCTAGGTTTGGATATTCTTTGTCACCTTGGATTTGATATTTTTTATATTTGGAATAGCACTTGAAGTCCGCTCAGTAGCAAATCAAGTCCCCAAATCATTAAAACATCTCAAGACTCAAGTCCTCTCAGCATATTAGCATTCATCTCAGCCGAGTCATCAGACACATCCTGAGTGACTGGCGCCTAGCGCCCTCACAGAAGCTCGATCACTGAGAATTAAGAAACCCTTCTTAAGTGATCAGCATGCTGCGTGAACCAGAGTGACCAAACCTCAAGGCCTCCCAAGTGATAGAATGGTAACACTTCTGATCGGCTCATTCAAATGCCTCCCAAGTGATCAAGCACCAGCATCTTAGCATAAGGCACTTGGATTCTTTTCAAGTGATCCAGTGACTAAGCTTGAGCTTTCACCTTCAAGTGATGAGGCTCTCGAGCCTTGAACTCCCAAGCACTTTAGTCACTTGGATGCTTCCCAAGTAGTGGGCCTCTCAGGATTAACTCAACAAAAACATTAACACTTATTTTGTTGTATTAAAAACAACACCATTTGTAGAATTAATATATATATGCGGCCATTGAGTGGAGCCAACACCACACATCAAGTATGCTCCTATGAGAAGCATCTCTTGCAAGGTAATAGGCTTCTGGAGTTGCTAGAGAAAATGTAACAAATGGTCCTTGATCTGAAATCTATTCTGAATAAAGACAATCAAGTCGAGTTTAAGTGTCAATACTTGTTCAACAATGCAGCAAGCATTCTGTAGTCTATCACATTTTTCTATAATGATTTTCTCCGCCTTTACCTATGGTCCATGAAGGTAGCCTTACGAGCTCAACCACACAATTTGTAATGTATTTCTCGTTGTTCTCATTTTCTAGCCAATAACATACACCAGTTTCCATAATAAAACTAGTGCATAGCAATATAGTAAAAGAATAATGTTTGAACGGAAAGATACGGAAATAGACTTAGCAGTTGTTCAAAGCAAAGAAGTGCTGGCTATCAAAGTCCTCCATCCACTTTCTTGCATCATTTTTATACCAACGAACGATGATCTTTCAGTTCATAAAAAGCGAAAAGAGATCATTTATAGGAAGTCCGAAAGAACAAAGCCTATAATCTTCGAGCCTAGCAATTCAAAAGTTGCCAACTTTTGACTATATTTTCAAGTTAGTTTTTGAAATTTTGTTTCAAGTGAAAAAATAAAATGAAATTCATAATAAAAACTGAAATGTTGATTGCATAAAATTATTATTTAAAAAACGAAAGAAAAATTCTAAAAAATCGACAAATACTCCAAACACAAACATTTGTAAATAAAAATTCAAATTTTAAAAATGTAATGGCATTGTGAGGCTAGATATTTAACCGTAAACTCCAATCTTTCGTTGACCTGAAAATGAAGATAGAGACGCAAGAAAAATAGTCCCTTACCCTCAATAGCAAACATTAACGACCCTCCTTCGAGCTGCCTTTGGCCTTTCAGATCACGGCAACTATCACCACAATCCGTCTGATGGAAGAACAGCAGATAAACCCTTCTGCGGGCGTTCCGAATCCAGTCATCCTTGGGGAGTGTAAGAAAAGTCGAGCAGCAATCGTTGGAGCTTATGCCGTCGGCGGCCACTGAGGGCATCGGTCGAGTGCAAGAAGGAACTCTTCGGCAGACTTCGCCGGGGAACATCTTCTTTTTCCGCTGCCAGGAAATTTTTGATGCACCATTGATAGGTCTCTCGGAGCAAGGCGGCGGCCTCCAGAATACTGGTGATTTCTCAAAAAAAGACCTTAAACTCTTGACAATCACTAAATAGTTATAAAATTACTAGAGAAAGCTTCAGTAATTCGAACAAAGTCCACTAATTTGATTAATGTGTGGACAATTTTGGTAAACAATAAATATTTAGAGTCCTATTTGATAATTTATGATAAATAATAAATATTTTCTAAATGCCCAAAACAATTGACCAATATAAATGTCAGTGCAGCCGCCAACAACCGCAACCTCCTCGGCATCCACACCTCTCCTCTGATGAACTTCGTAGGAGCCATAGACGTCCCCTTTCCCCTCTCGCCACCGCCTCCCCCTGATCCCCCGATCGCCAAGGTCGAGAGAAAAGCTGCCCATTTTCTCTCGTTTAACAAATGTTCTTTGCAAAGTTAATTTAGGTTTCAAAAGTCTAGTTAGCTTTCATTAAAAATCTGGTTTCATGGAAAATTCGCAATATCAAGCCAAGATCAAGCTTATCTAGTTCCAACTTAAAATCAGTTGCAATTGATGATAGCTGCAAGATCAAGCTACATTTCAAGCGGAAATCTAAAATTGCTAGAGCGTGTGAGGGAATTAAGTTGCATTTTTGGTGAAACTTGTGACATGGCATATCAAAAATTTCTGGAACACTTTGAGCTATTGTGGCCTCTCCACTTTGAGCGTGTGAGGGAATTAAGTTGCATTTTTGTGCAGTGGTATGTCTTTATGCATGGCAATAGTGGTTGCTAGTTGCATCTTTGCTTGTATTCAGCAACACTTTGAGCTATTGTGGCCTCTCCACTTGTGTGTACTTGGGACAATTAGGATAAACCTGAATCATTTTCTTAGCATTTCTTAATATAAGTAAGATCTTCTCACCAAGCAGTGATAAATTGTATTTGAAATCACCAAGTAATGGATTCGAAAGCACCTAAGGCTGCGTTTGGTACTATGGCGCTTCAGGCGGCGAGGCGACGAGCAGCCGCTTTAGTAAAATTTTGTGTTTGGATTTCAACGTTGGCTGTGTAATAGTAGAAAATTTATCACTGTTACTGAAAGCTGCATTCTGGTGCTTTTGCAGCTGCTAAGCAAATTCACTCTGCTGTCTCGACTCGTGTGCATATTTGGAGGAGGGTAACGGTTCGAATCCGGTGAGTGTTTTTTTTCATCTCTCCTTATTTAAGTTTTAAATATATATATATATATGATTATTATTATTATTATTATATATATATATAAGTTTTCTTTATTTATAAAAAATATGTAATTTTATAAAATTAATTATTTTAAAAAACTTTTATTATATTTAAAATTGATCTTATTTTAATAATTTTATAAAATTAAATATTTAAAAAAAATTTAATAATAGTTGCATATATTTTATATATTTATATATTTTAAAAAATAATAATTAAAATTTTATATTAATTATTATTTAATTAATTATTTTATTTTATTATAAAAATATATAATTTTAACTTTAATTTATTTTATTAAATTAATATTTATATATTTATTAACAACGCTAATAACATAATATATTCACAAAATAACTTTAATAATAATTGCTACAGTGACAACACAGTTATATCTATCAAACACCGTTAACAGCATATGCTACAGTGACAGCGCAACTGCGGCAGCGCAGCAGAACCAAACTAGCCCTAAGTTGGTGGATTTTGCACAAAGAAGGGGAGATTTATGACATTGTATGTTGGATCACAGAGCAAACTAGCCGAGGCAAACTTAAGGTGTGTTTGGTGCAGCTTTTCCTATGGCAAACTTTTTGTCAAAGTTGCTACGGTAATAGGAAAGCTCGCATTTTTACACTTCTATCGGCAGCTAAAAACACGCAGTACTGTAGTTTTTATTATAGCAGTGCTCAGTAAAAACAGGTGGGAAAGTTGTGCGCCAAACATAGCCTAGAATGTGCTGACGTTTATTTTTGAACTCATATATTAAGCATTTATAGATTGTTGCGGGCTTGTATTTGAAGACTTTCAGCTGAACAAGCATGCATTTTTAACTTTCTGCAATGGTGCAAATTGTAGGTTTAATTCTTTTGCATGGTGTCTAGCATGAGTCTTAGGGTGTGTTTATGAATTGAGGGGCGTGTTTTTTAGGCATAGACCCGGACCCTGTCTATCCATCTTCAATAGGGTCCTGCCTCATTGCTTTTGCGAATCTAGAAGCTCTTTTCCTGTATGAATCTTATAGTAAGGAAAAACCCTATTGAGGCGTGCATGAAATGCCTCCGTCTTCGCTCTCCTGTTTATATCCCATTTGCATCTTTGCAAACATTTTTATTGGAAGTTTACTCATCATATAGGCAAAAATCAACGGTATTCTGGTGGTGGAATAAATTGACAGTCACTTTGAAGTGGATCTTTCTGAAAAATAAAGTTGATCCTAAAGGCAACGAAATGCTCCACCTTGTAAGTGTGGGTCTCTCATTTGGTTGTTTTACCGAGTGGAATCATGTTCTTCTTGAAACAAATGGTGCTGATGCATGAACTATTTGGTACTATCTTGTTTCAAAATTTCAGTTTTGAGTCTGGGTTCCAAAATGCTAGTGCCACGACAAAATGAAAAAAACCAAATGCATTGCTTGACCTTGCTCTAAGGCTGCTCCTAATTTTCTTCTAGATGAGTGTGCTTAAACGGGAGATAAAACTTATAAGCGCCCCTGGCGCTTAAAATGTCAAAAACGAGAAGATCTCTCCTCTTCCATGCACATAGGGATATATGCAATACATCTACATCTCGGAATTTGTGTTGTATAAATTTTATTATTTTTTAAAACGTTGTATATATCCCTATATGTATTGCATATATCCCTATATGCATTGAAAGAGAGAGATCTCTCCGTTTTTGACGTTTTAAGCGCCCCATAGATGCATTGAAGGAGAGAGATCTCTCCGTTTTTGACGTTTTAAGCGCCCGGCGTGTTTATAAGTTTTATCCTCAATGGAGGGCATAAATTATGAACTACAACAAAATAAGATTTGTCTATTGAAACCATGAGTTCTGTAGCTTATGTTGATGATTCATTCAGAGGATTCCACGTGTGTGGAAGAGGTAGCAAGTGTACTCAATATGCTCTTTGTCTACAAAGTTTGTGTGCAAAGTATAAAAAGGGGATTAGCATTTCATGTTTATAAGGTTTGTAATGGCAATAAAGAGAAAGACAAAAGAGTGATAGTTCCTTTGTGAAGCTTTAATCCTTTTAACAATACATGGAACAAAGGAGAGAACTCTCCACACTTTGACATATTTCACTTTATTATCTTTTTCATCGATTGACTTTAAGTCAAATATCCTAAGAGAAAATTCAGATGAAGTGAAAAGAAAAATAAACTGTTTTTCTGTTTTTCGAAAAAAACAATTAAAGGAAAGAACTTTATTTTTTTTCTCATTATATTTTTTCCAAATCAGATGAAAATTATTGGCAAAGCTCTTAAAGTTTCAACCTTGGTCTATATGCTTGTGGTGAGGATGGAGAAAGTTTTCTAGATATGAACAGAGACACTCTACATATTGGAGTCAAAAGTATTGACAAAGTTCATATTATTCACTGTATGTAGGATTTCACCCTTATCATACATTTAGTGCTCTCTGATGTGTGCATCACTTGCTCATCAACAAAACCTTATGCAGAGAGTTGAGCTCATATGATTAAACAAGCACAAAATCTGAGTATAAACACATGTATTAGATAGTGTCTGATGGAGCTCTATGTATCAGATAGATAGGTCTCTTTAGTTCTACTCATATGCCATGATATATGGAATCTTGTCCACATCTAGAACTATTCTTGCTATGCTTGTCCATTAATCAGTAATACCCTAATCAGCTTATCACTTCTCTTAAAAAAAAAGTAAAATCTCCTAAAACCCTAAATCGGCAGTCACCTCACGCACGCAATCACGCCGCCCTCGCCTCCGCTGCTCCGTCTAATTGTTCAG
The DNA here is from genome assembly GCA_027563935.2 of Costus lasius. Lineage (NCBI taxonomy): Eukaryota > Viridiplantae > Streptophyta > Magnoliopsida > Zingiberales > Costaceae > Costus > Costus lasius. The sequence continues at coordinate 3,875,989 of CM050447.1, read as the reverse complement.
CTCGATTGGACTCATCCTGCTCTAAGATTTATAGACCTCAAAATTAGCTCTTACAATGGCTGATGACGTGTCCAACAGTATTAAAATTGTCTCAATCCAAATCTTATATGATGAGAAAAAAATTTGAGAATTATAGTAGAATATAATCTACCATAAATTCTACTAAAATTTCTCATTTTTTTTCTCCTCGTATAAGATTTAGATCTCGACGATTTTAACACTGTTGAATAGATCTCAATGAGTAAATTATTGCAAAATTTCTTATTTTTTTAAAAAAACCTATTTAATCTCCGAAATTGAGATCTTCTCCACAAGCCTAAGTGTCCTTCACAGGCCAAATGCTCCCCCTCAAGTCCCTCTTCCGCTTCGCCTACATCTCCAAGGCCTGGCACAGCCTCATCTCCGGCAACGACTACCTCCACCGGAGGCTGCCCCTGCTCACCTCCGCCATCTTGTACCGTTGCCATGCCTACGACGCCAAGGAGCCGCGCTACGCTTGCAATGCCGACAGTCCCAACGGGCTCCACGAGTACCCCTCGATTTCTTCCCCCTGCACGACAAGTCTGCTGTCGTCGACTGCTGCAGTGGGCTTTTGCTGTCGTACGCAAGAGCGACGTCGTCCTTCTACGTGTTTCGGTTTTAATAGATTTGAACTGAACTCAAACTCGACATTTTCGGTTCAATTCAATTTTAACATATTTGGTTCCATTTTCGGTTTGATAAATTTTATAAAAAAAAAAATTCAATTAGTGTTTAGAAGGCATAGGTGTAAGTGTGTCCACATCAATTAGTGTTGAATGCGGAATCCGTATACAGAATGATAGAGATTGGTCTTGCATATTGCGACCTAGGCAATACCTTATGACTATTTCTACTCTTATATATTGCCACTTTTACACATAAAAAGAAGGATCCACCAACAAATTCACTCAACATAAAGTATATATACACATACGTACGTACATATGAGGAAGCTCTAATAAAGCTCAAAAGAGAGCAGATGCCGTTCTTTGGATCAGCTTACTCTTCTTGACCAGAGGAAGCTGGGCAGCCATGGTTTGCTTCAATAGCTGCACAGGTTATAATTAATGAAAAGATTCAAATTAGAAGAAAGAGAGAAATTAAACATCACAATTTATGGTGCATGGCGTCTGTGTCCACAAATTAAATACCTCCTTATGTTTGTTCTTCAGCTCTCTGTTCTCCTCCATAAGCTTCGCCACCTCCTTCTCCAGCTCTCGCCTGTAAGCCTGCACAGCTACATGCACCAGCAGATGAGGCAGGCATGTATGGCTGAGGGAATCAATAATTGGATTATTAGTTGTTATGCCTGTTTCCTGGCTCGGGACCGGGCGGCCGACTCACGGTTCTTGATCATCCGCTTCCCGCGTGGGTCAACGGCAGCGGTGGCGCTGAGGCCGAGTCCGACGGTGGGTGGCGGGCGGTGGGAAGCGGGGGTGCTTGGTGGGAATGCCGCCTCCTCAGCGAAGGCTCCGGAGGAGAAGTCTTGCAGGGTGACGGGCTTGGCGTAGGTGGCGGCGCCGGCGGGAAAGTGGTGGTGCCAGTGGAGGGATAGATGAGAGGGGGAGGCGGAGGAAGTGCTGAGGGTTAAGTCCTTCCACACCTCTTCATCCTTCTCCTCCATTGTGCGGCTCCTTAGGGTTAGGATCGTGAAGGAGGAAGAGGAGGTTCTTGGAGTTGGACAGGATGCTTCCCCACTTCTACTCGTGGAAGGAAAGCTGTTAATAAAGCGGGGATGCTTCCCCACTTCCATTCGTGGAAGGAAAGTTGTTAATAAAGCGGGCTTCCCCACCTTCCCATATCAATACTCATGTAGCGTCAAAGCTCCACTAGCTGCTTTAGAGGGAGAGAGATAGGACGAAAAAGAAGAGACAAAGGGTCAGTTTGGAGAGGATGGAGCTTTTGGCTATTGGCTTATCTAAGTAGAGCTGGTCTGAATAGAGCTGATTTGAAAAGCTGAGACTGTTTGGGTGTATTAACTGGTCTGATAGGCAACTGTGAGCTGCTGTGCTGTGCTGTTCAGTTTTATCAAAAAAAAATTTTAATTTATTCTTAAAAATTACTTTATATAACAATAAATAATTTTTAGACTATTATATAAATAAATTTAATTTTAAAATAGACAAATTCAAAAAAAAAATAATCATAACATATCACAAATATAAATTTTATCTGTATTTATTGCAACATCCTAATAATCTCTATAATTTTATATTAATCAATATATCTAATCTTATATTAAAATTTTCTTATTTATATATACTCTACATCTATACTTTGATAAAAAAAATTAAAAAATAAAAAAAAATTAAAAATTCCCAAATCCCAAATCCCCCTTGCTGACGAATTGCCGGGCGACGGGGGCGACGGATGGGGGGCCTTGGATGGGGGCGACGGATGGGGGGCCTTGGACGGTGGCGACGGCCGGCGACGGACGGAGCGCTCGTTGGTGACGGACGGCGAAATCGAGCTGCGACGGGCGGAGCTACGATGGCTGGAGCCGGCCACAACGGGCGAAATCGAGCAGCAGGAGCTATGGCGATGGCGTTCCAGATCTTCTAGGCGGCTACGGCCGGAGCTGCGACGGGCGGAGCTATGACGGCTGGAGCCGGCGACGACGGGCGACGGGCGAAATCGAGGAACAGGGGCGACGGGCGAAGGGCGAAATCGAGGAACGCGGGCGACAGGCGAAGGCGCAGTTCACTGTAGCTAGAAAGCCGCTGCTCAATTTCGAAAAGCTGGTGAGAGGCGGCTGCCCATAAACAGTGCAGCTTCTCAGTTGGAAACTGAGAAGCTGTGCGCCAAACGGGAGAACTTTCGGCTTTTGGCTGCCCACAAACGCAGAAGCCGCCCAAACGCGGCATCCAAACGGGGCCAGAGATTGGGAAATGGTAAACGGTCAAGCTTCTGGCTTTGACTAGAGCTGATTAGATAGAGGCTATGAATAAAATAGCTAATCTGATACTAGTTTAGAAGTGTTGCCCTATTTTATTTTATTAATTAAAAAATTTATATATATATATATAATTTTATAATTTATAATAAAAATATTTTTTTAATATTTATATATATATATATATATATATATATATATATAAAATTTAAATGATCTAATATAAAAATAAATATTTTTTTGAACTATCAATAATAAAAAATTTTAAGTTTAATTATAATTATCTTCATGGTTCCCTTCTTTAAATAGAGACTAAAAAGATTAGCTTGCATTTTAAGGCCTTCTTTTGTAAAAAAGTGATCCATCCTTAAAAAAAAGGATAGATGCTTTAATTATTATTTTATTATTATTTTATAAATAAAATAATAATTAAAGCACCTATCCTTTTTTTCGCTGTGGATTATTTAAAAAAACACAGCCAAGTTCAGTATAGATTGATTTGCTCATTGGTATATTTCTATTTATCAAAAAAAAAAGGTTAGATTTATTCATACATATACTTGCACAATTTACTAAACAATTTACTAAACTCACTAATCTAAGTTTTATTCCCGACATTAGCAGCTAGTGCATATAAACATACATGTGTATACTTACCGCTCATGCATTTGATGTTTAGCTACCGCATACATGTTTGATGACTTAACCGCTATTGCTCCCAATTACATACGTGCGTGCATATAAGAACATTAATACTTTCTTAATTCAATTTTAAATTGCTATTACTCCTAGCTAATTTTCTTTTTTTTTTCTTTCAATTACCTAACATTATTAATTAAGGCTGTGAATAATGAACCCAGAAGACAACGTTATGGAATACAAGGGGATAATCAGCTAGCTATCATACCAGAATATAAACCCTCTGATAAATGTTTTTATACATGACTAAGGTTTGTAACGTAACATGAGCACTGAGCAGGATCTTGAAAAACCATAATATATGAATAAATTTTCTCAACATGAATTTCTTCCAATGTAGAAATCTTCCACATCATAAGCAAAGGCAATAGCAAATGCTAACATACAACTATAAGGGTTCATAAGGCAAGTCAAGGAGCCTTAGACTTCATTTGGCCTAGCTTTTGTGCCAACTTATGAAGTTGTGGTCGGCTAAATCAACAAGTTGAGGCATTAAACCGTTTGGGTTTGTAGTTTCTTGATTACAACCAATTTAGCTATACTGTATCAGAGAAGCGGACGTAAGGGTGCTTCGCTAACCCGACTTCTCTCGCAACCAAAAGTTATGGTTTTTTCTCGATTCTTTGCGCTTGCCCTTCGCGCTCGCCATCCCTCTCTCGCATTCGGTTGCTCTATCGCCCATCCACCGTCGTCGCCTGAGCGTCGTGTCCGCTGTTCCTTTCTCGGAGCAATCGTCTATTTTGCCATCTGTCCGTCATTGCCTCAGCATCGTTCGTCATCGCCTCAGCGTCATCCGTCGTCCCTCTCTCCCATCCTCTACTTTGTCGCCTCTCCATCGTCACCTCAGCGTCGCATCCACTGTCCCTCTATCGTAGCCGCCATCTACTTTGTCACCTATTCGTCGTCACCTCAACATTGTCCACCGTCACCTTAAGGTCTATTTAGCCCCGTTTTAAAGTTGATTTTAAACAACTTTTAAGCAAAAAGTAATTAGAAAACTGTTTAGTAATGAAAAACAAAAATAAAAAAATAGTAAAAAATAAAAATTAAAAAAATTATAATTTAAAACTTTTACTGCATGCTAATTAGCTTTCTTTTGGCCTTGGATTAAACTTGTCTTACAATAGTGGGATGCAATCGAGAACAAATCCACGGTCTTTTTATATGGGGGAGGTGCAATCGTTGCTATGTGGCTGTCCACGGTAGTTGTTGGTGCTATCAATTTGGTTCCTCTGATAAGCAGCCTGTACGCCAGATGTTCCTTTGCATATGTAATGATACAATTGATTTGTTGATGAGTTAAGACATTAATGCCCGTGCTTCCGTGTTTTCTTCTCATCTTCAATCAATATTTAGTAGCTAAAATCAAATTTTGTTGCTGTATTATGTAACCTCGTGATCTTCCTCTTCAAGTGCTCTAAAATGATACTTCTAATGGTTGCAGCTTCCAAAAACCATGGAACTAGTTGGCCTGGGATACATTGGATGGTTTGTGTACCGCTATCTGGTATTCAATGTATTACTTAATGTACAATTGTTTATTTATCATCACTAAATCTAAATGACTATGGTTGTATTTAGCGTAGCTGAAATTTTTAGCTTTTGCTAGTTGAAAAAGTACTGGTTGAAAAATAGCTAATTGGAAAAGTTAAAAAATATTTGGGTAAACTATTATGTTGATCAAAATTTTTTTAAAAAAATATTTAAAAATAATTTTAAATTTAATATTTTTTATTAAAATAATAATTTTGTTGTCCTAAAAACATACGAATAGGTGTGGATATGAGATGTAAAAAGAAAAATAATTAGAAAATAGCCAAAAATAGCACTCTCCTAATTTTTTTTAAACTCATATTGCTTTTAGATTCTAAATCTAAAAATAACTTACTAAACACTTTAACTTTTTAAAATTAATTATTTTGAACAGCAAAATAGCTAACTAACTATGCAAAACAGAGCCTACCCTGGTGAAAGACTTGAAAGGTGATTCTTTTATTATTTAGTACAAGAAATAATTGTACATCTTCTGCAAATAGGTCAGGCTTATTGCACTAATAGCAGGAAGCTCTTAAAACTTCTTTGAATTTTTTCTTCCTTTGGCTGCCAGGACCTGAGCAAAGTAGAGGAAACTTCACATTCTATAATAATAGAGAAGTAGATTTCCATTTCCTAGGATATGTTTGGGGCGTACTATTTACGAAAGCAGCATGTGATTAAAGGTTGGAAATGCCTTTGTTTCCTATATATGTTCTTGAAGATAATCTTCGATTGAAAGCGGCGATTCTTTTTTATAATAAAAATAATTTCCACCGAGAAAACAAATTATGGTTTTTCCTTTTATATTTGAAAATGACTATATATGTAATATTTTTTTTCTCAAAATTAATTTTATGCTAATTTTTTGTTCTCCTAAAAAGCAAGAAATGAGGCTCTTTTCAGTAGACCAAGTCCAAGTTTGGTTTTTTTTTTTTTTTTTTTTTTAAGAGAGCAGCTCATGTGTAGAGACACAAAAAGATTAGAAATGCGAGGAATTGGCTTTCTCTATTATTGAAAGAAACTACGTGCTCTTAATTAGACAAGGGTTAAGGGTGCCCACATTCTCAACGTTGCAATTATTTCACTAAACATCATTGAACGTGCTAAGTTGCTATCTCTATTATTTAATTAATTATTTATCACGTAGTTTGAATTATTAATTAATTATTCAATATTATCATGATCGTTGTCATCATCAATCCTTCGCTATCCACTTATTAAAATAAGTAACGTTTTCTACGAATGTGTACGTGACAAGCAATGAAGAGTTGGGCAACTTCAACTCAAGGCATTTTGGACAGCCTTGATCCAATTCATCAAGCTAGATAAATTAAAAGGGAGTTTATTAAATAAAATAACATTCAGAACTTCTATTTAATAATTATATGTCTCGCATGGTTCACGAGAGCAAGACACAATTGTAACCTTGCACATTGTAGTTTTATATTTAATCATTTATCATTTGATTTTTTTTCAATTATTTCTATTTTATTTTAATTAAAAATATATACACAATAGTTTCCAAGGATAGAGCAGGAGATCGCACTGCGGTCACCCCAATGGGCATGCAAATCCATCGTGACACCCCCACCCACCCCCCGGCTCCTGCGAATCAACGTTTACGCATCACGACAGTCCAGTGAGCCCCGCGCCATGGTGCCGTAAGAGCCCGCCGCCGCTGGTGGGTGCCAGTTTGGGTTGCTTGATGCATCAAATTTAATTTCTCTACAACAAGAGTTCGTGAAAAGCGACAAAAGCTTTCCCATGAGCCAACCTCTATACCGCAGGCGCGGATGACAAGGACACGTGGCTGTTTCGATGCATCATTGTCTTGACCACCTTATTGTCATTCATTAGGTGTACACCGCTCCAAATTTTCTTTTTTACGTCAACTGACCTCTACGTGCGGTAATAATAAAAAAAATAATAGCGGTATAAATAAAAAGCTAAAACGACATAAAATTTCCCAGCTCATTTACAGGAGAAAATTTCCCAGGCTACTCGCTTTGCACGTCTCTCCTCCACTAATATTCTCCGATGCTTTACCCATTCATATACCCAAAAAAAAGCAAAGGATAATCATTTGTTGTAACCGTTGTGAAAATGCAATAAACGATGAGCTTCTCCACCACGGCACCACATGGCCTCGCTGTAACCGGTCCCACTGCCACTCACCTGCGGCTCTGCCAATTAAATAGCATCCACGCTCCACGCACTGATTTACCCACCTTATAAATCCACACCAGTTCTACCCTGCTCGCTTCAGCTGTGCACTGCCGTTCTTCTTTCGTGAGCTATTCTGGAAAAAAAAAGGGGTAGAGAGGAAGGAGATGACGAAGGAGGTGATAGCGGAGGCGGAACACCCGCCAGCCAGGGACTACTACGACCCGCCACCGGCGCCGCTGTTCGGCGTCGGGGAGATCAAGCTCTGGTCTTTCTACCGGGCGCTCATCGCAGAGTTCGTCGCCACCCTCCTCTTCCTCTACGTCACCATCGCCACTGTGATTGGGTACAGGGTCCAGTCCCAGAGCGACGAGTGCGGTGGCGTTGGCGTTCTCGGCATAGCCTGGTCGTTCGGCGGCATGATCTTTATCCTCGTCTACTGCACCGCCGGCATCTCCGGTATTCCTCCTCCCGACGCCGACCTAATTGTTTCGATTCCTTGTCTAGTCTGAGCTGCTACTGATTGCGCGTGCGATAATTAGGTGGACACATCAACCCGGCCGTGACATTTGGGCTTTTCCTGGCACGCAAGGTGTCGCTGCTGCGCGCGGTGCTGTACATGGTGGCGCAGTGCCTGGGGGCGATCTGCGGCGTGGGGATCGTGAAGGGGATCATGAAGGACCAGTTCAACGAGTTCGGCGGCGGTGCTAACTTGGTAGCCCCCGGCTACTCGAGAGGTACGGCGTTGGGCGCCGAGATCATCGGCACCTTCGTGCTCGTGTACACCGTCTTCTCCGCCACCGATCCCAAGCGCAGCGCCCGCGACTCCCACGTCCCGGTACCAAATCACTCCCCTCCCTTCCAAACCCTACATATTTGAAAATTTACCCTGCCCTAGTTCCTCCTAAATCCACATTTTTCACTCTGATCTAGGTCTTGGCACCTCTGCCAATCGGGTTCGCGGTGTTCATGGTTCACCTGGCGACGATCCCCGTCACCGGCACGGGCATCAATCCCGCTCGGAGCTTCGGAGCCGCTGTGATTTACAACCACAGCAAACCATGGCGCGATCACGTTAGTTAACCCATTTCTTGAACCAATCTCTATTTTATTTCGATAAAAGAATCACGGATCTCACTTGTGGCTTTTGGATCTAACTTGGTGGCGCGCAGTGGATCTTCTGGGTGGGTCCCCTCGTCGGAGCTCTGGCGGCGGCGATCTACCACCAGATCGTGCTGAGAGCGGCGGCGGTGAAGGCTCTGGGTTCGTTCCGGAGCAGCCGCAGCACATGAAACCGAAGGAGCGCCGCCGCCTCTGTTTAATTTGATGAGTTTCGCGAGATCGGAGAGATAGTTTAATCAAAGTCTGGAACACACAGGGATTAATCAATCAATCGAGGGCCTCTTTCCTTTTTCCTCTTTTGTTTTCTGTTTGTCGCATGTACGCAGATTGTAGTGGGATTACACGGCGTCGATTCCTTGTTTTGTTTGTGTTCATGTGTCGATTGTAAGCATTTTTTAAAATATATATATATATATATATTTTTATCTAAAATATATTTAAGAGAATTGCTGTCTGCAAGAATTCCTTGGTGTTTGTCTGTGGCTACGGATGGATGAAGGAAAAGGCAGGGACCCATCGCCGCTTGGAAACAAGTTGCAGAGAAATCTGAGCTGATCCAGTGCATGTGATTCAGGGCTGCGGCCTCAGATTCCACCCGCGACAGCTCTGCGGCTGTTTAAAAAAATCAAAAAATCGAATCAAATCGAAAAGCCGACTGAACCGAACCGAACGGGCGGTTAACCGAATGGATCGGTTCGGTTCACGGTCGGTTTTTTTAGTATAATGGTTCGATTCGGTTCGGTTATGGTTCGGAGAAAAAATTTTGACCGGTTAACCGAACCGACCGGTATATATATTTATATCTCAAAATTATATTTAGATTGTTTATTTAGTGTAATGATTGAAGGTTGTTTTGCGAGTTAGTAGGTCATGAGTTCGAAACTCATTCACTACAACTTAAAAATTAATTATTTTACATATATAATTACCATATAATAATATTTAATAATTAAAATCAATTTTAAAATTAATCTTTTAAAATATTTAATTATTAAATAATAATATTTAATAGTCAAAGTTAATTTTTTAAAATAAATTTTAATAAATAAATTATTATCGGTTAACCGTTTGACTGGTTAACCGTTTGACCAGTTAACCGGTCGAACGGTTCGGGAATGGTTCGTGGTTTTTCCCTTTCATTCGGTTCGGTTAACCGGTTGACTATGGTCAACGGTTCGGTTAACCGACCATGAATAGCCCTACTGCTGTAGCACTTGGGATGCGCCTTTTCCTTCCGCTCTGCTTGTCGCCTTCCGTAGTAAACAATTTGGTGCGTGAATGTCTCTACTGTAAAAAATAATAATAATAATAAATAAATAAATAAATAAAAAAAATTTAAAAAAAATGTCTCTACTAGCAAGGCAAAGTGCGCGGTGAGTGCCTCTCTTTTGACTTCCACCGGTGGAGACTGCTGTTTTAGGGGACGGTGATGTTGCCATCATCTTCAATTCATGAATTAGTAAGATTTTAAAAGTGTCAACCGATAAGATCTTAATTATTGATAATAAAATTTCAGGATCAATTTAACTTATAAGGGCCTGAATAGCTGATAATAAAATCTTAAAATCAAACAGTGTTTTCATTACTTACACTTTGTCATAGAGCCCCCTTACATATGTTATACTTTAGTCAACGCAAATAAAAAATGTTAATGGTAAAGCTTTCTAGTGGATGACTCTCGTTCAAGTATAGTAGGCTTAATTTTGGCCGATCAAAATTGAAATTAACTCTATTTCAACTCAGCTTCGTTCAACAAAGTTGACTGCTAATATAACATATACTTGGTCCAAGTAGAAGCATATCACATCACAGAAAGTCAAAACAGGTAGCTTAGGTAATATTGGATTCGAGTTCGGATTATGTAATTGATTGATCGATTCAACTTCAGATTAGAATGGAGTATCAAATTATGCAATCGGATTGAGTTTACGTATTGAATAAGAAATTAAGTAGTCGACTCAATACTATTTATATCTATCTACCCAATCGGGCTCTGGCACTCATGGCTTCCCTTCTCCTTTTTGGGAGCCGCACCCTCGCTCTAAATCTAGTCCTGCTAGCTACTCTTACTTTCCTGCTTTCCCGCAGCGCCACTGCCGCCGACTTCAACGTCGGCGACGATGATGGCTGGACCACCGGCACCAACTACCTCACCTGGTCCCAGAAATACAACTTCACCGTCGGCGATGTCCTCGGTATGCCATCCACTTTTGTACATGTAAAGTCAAACGGTTGATTCTTAGCTTCCTAATTTGGTGCTCGTGTATGGCCGATCGCGGTGCAGTTTTCCGGTACGTAGCGGGGCAGCACGACGTGTTCGAGGTGACGGAGGCAACATACAGGTCGTGCAACTCCAGCTCGGGCGTGATCAAGAGGTACGCCGCCGGCGGCGACCGCGTCACGCTGGACGAGGCGCGGCCGTACTGGTTCATCTGCAACACCAATGGCCACTGCCTTGGCGGAATGAAGTTTGGGATCAGCGTCGGCGCCGCTTCCACGCCCGAGGCGCCGCCGGGGGGCGTGGTTGACTCGCCTCCGCCGCCACCGACGGAGAACCCGGCTGTGGGTGGCGTGGGAGGGTGGCGTTGGTGGGCGGCGGTGGGGTTGCTGCAATTCGTCTTGGTCAATTATGGTTGAGGACAGCGGAGTTGTTGGGTTGGTTGAGTGGATGAATAGTGTAACAATTATTATATTTGTCGATTGTTGACTTTTTCTCCTTTTTCTTTTGAAAAAAAAAATAAATTATTACATTTATTTGATAATAAATTTGAAGCAACCCGTTGGTTCGTTGACTTTAATGTTTGTGAACACAAATTGAAGACCTAGTAAGAGCTTTATGGTGCTCATGTTGTTGGGTATTTAATTCGACTTAGCTCATTTGAAGTGGATTAAAGTAAGATAGGTTTGAGTTTTATAGTTTGAATTTAAGGTCATTTTGAGTTTTATAGTTTGAATTTAAGGTCATATTTAGTTTAAAGCTAATCAAATTTAAAATAAAATTATAATTATAATTTTACTCTAATTTTTAAACGAGTTAACGAATTTAGATATTGATTTATATAATTTGATCGAGTTTAAATTTTAAAATAAAAAATTAAATAAATATCCAATCATTGTTATCCTTATCTAGTAGACAATTCACATATATCCAATCTTTCTGATGACTTTCTATGGCATGACCTAGAAATTAAGTTTTACAATAATACATCGTGAGACAAATGGGCTGGCCCAAATTCTAGTCCAGACAGCTTGGGAACCCAAGCTTGATTATCAGTCCAAGTGGAACAAACGGGCAGGCCGAACTTCTGATGCGACGGACGGCTTAATTCTAGAACATTCTCCACCCGCTTCCTATCGCGTACGCCAATCTCCTCGCCCACAACAACAGCAAAAAAACGACTGAATCTACACGTGTCGTTCTCTCATTACTCTGCCGAGCCCTCCCCGTCCGCCAGTGCACGTCCCTTACACCCACCCGCGAGACACCGCAAAGTGGGCCCGCCCTTTCCCCTGAGTCGGTTGGGTATTCCCGTTTCCCGTCATTACCGTCCCCTTCCCTGGCCACCCTATAAATTGAAGGCGTAACGCCCTCCCCCAAACCACATAGGCGAACGGCGGCACGCTACACAAGTAACGATCGCCGAAGCGAAGAGGGACTAATGGAAACCCTACGTTTTCACAGCCCGGCCCACAGCCTCTTCACCGCCTCCGAGCTCGCGGCGGCGGAGCTGCTCGTCCAGCTAAGCGGGAGCAGCGAGGCGGAGGAGGACCGGGCGGCGTCGTCATCTCCACGATCCGTGAACGCACTCCCGCCACCCGAGACAGGTATGCTTCTGGAGAACGAGGACGAGGAGACGGGGCCCGGGCTGCGGAGGACGAAGCGGTACCGCTCGATCGCCCAGGTTTACGCGGCCACAACAACTGCCGACTGGCGAAATCGCGGCGAGGAGCCGCGGCGGAAGAAGAGGGCCAGCGGAGAGGATTGAGAGCGGGCGGTGTTCTCAACGAACACCAAAGATAAATTGGAGGATTTGAATTTGTGTTGGTTAAGAAGTAATTTTTTTTCTTCTGGTATTTAGTTGAGAGTACCTTGAAAATTGTAGATTGCGTTGTTTGTAAATTATTATAAAGACTCCATAATTGCCTAATTGGTCTTTGTGGCTGAATGCCTGAATACATTCCATGTAGCAACTAGCAACCAATGTTGGAGGCCGAGAATGAAAATATCATTCCATCATCGCCAAAATAAATTAATTTATTATATATATAGGACTTAAAATATCATAATTATATATTTTCAAAAGAGTAGATAAAAATACTTTTATATGATTTGATAATAATTTTCTTAATAATCTTTGACTAAAATACTTGTTAATTTTGGGGGAAAAACCGAGTCGGCTACTGCAGCTGCTTCGCCATCGCCAACCGCCATAAGTGATCCGCGGAACAGCACACGTTAACTCTTCTTCCCATTCCTACCCCTATGTCGGTTTCCCCTTCGCAATTCAAACCTCTCCCCCTCTCTCGCTCTCATCTATCGGACGAGGAGGAAGAAGATTAGCGCGATGGAAACCCTCGCCCGATCCGGCTATCTCCCCTTTCCGCAGCCGAAGCATCTCTCCATAGCCACGGAGCTCGCCGCGGCGCACCTCCTCGTCCAGCTCAGCGAGAGCAGCTCCTACTCCTCTTCCTCCGTGTCCTCCTCGCCGCGATCCGTGAGCGCGCGGCCGGCGGAAGAGGCCATCTTGATGGAGGAGGACGAAGAGGAGGAGGCGCTTTGCTTCTGGCGGCAGAAGAAGCGGTACCGTGCAATCGCTGATCTATACGCTTCCACGGAACCCGTCGACGCCCGCGTCGGAGAGAAGAGATCGAGGCGTTGATGCCCTTGGTCTCTCCGCTACTCCCATGTTTGCACTGGCGACAGTAATCTATGGGGGACGCTTGAGATGAACTAGCTAGGGTATTGTAAGATGAAGTTTACGCCGGGGATTGTATATAATCTTTGGGACTATATACAATCTGAGTACGGACTCGTAGTGTCACGCCCCAAACAGCATTAGATGTGGCCCAAATAACATTAGATGTGTGTAATTGGCCCCAAATAACATTAGATGTGTGTAACAGTTGCTTGATAGTCCTGTAATATATTGTCTATTTTGTGATTTTATAGATGTTATTTGGATCAAGATTGAACAAAAAAGTTCATTCATCGTCGTTGTCTCATATTTAACTCTTTTTGATTAAACAAATATTTTAAGCTTTTATCATCCGTATATATCGCAAAGGTAACTCCAAACAAATAATATCGCCATATCTTTAATGCAAATATAATAGCTGTCAACTCTAAATCATGAACAGGATAGTTTCTTTCATGATCCTTCAGCTGACGAGAAGCATATGCAATCACTTTGTCATATTGCATTAGTACACTACCTAATCCTTGATTTGAAGCATCTGTATAGACAGTAAATCCTGTATCACCATTAGGTATTGCCAACACTGGTGCATGAACCAATCTATTTTTGAGTTCCTGAAAACTATATTCACATGCATCATCCCAGATAAAATTCTCCCCTTTTATGGTTAATTTTGTTAAGGGTGTAGCAATCTTTGCAAAATCTTCTACAAAACGTCTATAATATTCAGCTAACCCAAGAAAACTTCTAATTTCTTTACCTGTCTATGGCCTCTCCCATTCAGCAATAGCACAAATTTTCTGAGGATCCACAGCCACACCTGTACTAGAAATCACGTGTCCGAGAAATGACACATTTGATAACCAAAAATCACATTTACTAAGTTTACCACATAATTTTTCTTTCCTGAGGGTTTCCAGAACAACCCTCAAATGTTGTACATGCTCTGCCTCACTACTGGAATATATCAAAATATCATCGATAAACACCACTATAAACTTGTCCAAGTACTCGATGAATACTCTATTCATTAGATCCATAAATGTGGCCGGTGCATTTGTCAGACCAAAAGGCATCACTAGAAACTCATAATCTCCATAACGTATTCGAAAAGCTATTTTCGATACGTCTTCAGCTTTGATCCTCAACTGATGGTACCCTGATCTCAAATCAATCTTTGAATAAACACTGGAACCTCTGAGCTGATCAAACAAATCATCTATTCGAGGCAATGGATACTTATTCTTGATTGTGATTGCATTTAATTGTCTGTAATCGATACATAATCTCAGTGATCCATCCTGGGTATGGATTGGTTGTTTGCCCAATATGCTACTGTAGACTGTCGTAGGTATATTGTGATATTCACTCCTCTAGATGGACCTACATGGAAATTTATCGGAGTAACTGGTCAGGTAGCTCCGATGATCTCAGCACTGCATGCAAGAAGGCTTCTGAGTAGTGGATGTGAAGGGTATCTGCTCTCTATTGTTGGAGATGAGAAGAAGTCTAGTATTCCTATTGATCAGATACCAGTGGTCAAGGAGTTCACTGATGTATTCTTTGATGATTTACCTAGTTTGCAACTAATGAGACAGATTGATTTTGGTATTGAGTTGCATCCGGGAACTGCTCATATTTCAAAGGCCCCATATTGAATGGCACCTAAGGAGTTAGAGGAATTAAGAGAGTAATTGCAAGATTTGCTGAACAAGGGGTTTATACTTCATCTTGGGGAGCACCAGTGCTTCTGGTATATACGTACAAATACGTGTACACACTACATAATTACACCTATATTTAACCAAACACACACAAGGGTTAGCAAAGGTGTGATCTTCACCCAAACCAACAACAAGGAAATGTCAACGGCTACAAACAGCGGCGAATGGTGGCAAACGACGGCACAACAACTTCCAATAAGGAAGAAAGCATCATCGGTGCCCGAACACACACGAGCACGCTACCATTTGTTGTTTGAGTGACCCATGCTAACCAACAACGAATGGTGACTCGACGGCGAACGGCAGCGCATAATAAAGCCTCAACTCCACCACCAAGGACGAAGGCTTCGTCAACGTTCGAACACACATGAGTACACTATAAAAACACTACAAAAATACTACTAGAAAGGAGAACCTTCACCTACAGATAAAGAAAGAGGGCCAGGGGCTGCCGGAGCTTGCACAACAAAGAAATCCGGCGAAAGGCAGTGAAATCGGCTGAAATCGAGAGAAACAACGAAATTGGGATGAAGGCGGCGGATGAAATCGGAAGAGGCAGTGGCAATTTAGGTGAGGTAGTGAATTTTGGCGAGGGATGGAGAGAGAGAGAGGAAGGTAAAGATTAAATTAACTTTGCTCTTTTACACATAAGTCCACCAGGTTCAAGATTTAGGTGAGGTAGTGAATTTTGGCGAGGGATGGAGAGAGAGAGAGGAAGGTAAAGATTAAATTAACTTTGCTCTTTTACACATAAGTCCACCAGGTTCAAGATTTTACAACGTGGTCCAAGGACCACGTGGCCATCACACGTAGGGTATGTGCTCACAAGGAATTGAGACTTCGTTCACATCGATGTTTGTTGTTGTTGTTCTAGTTTATAATTCTTTCTATCATTGACTGGCTTTATTGGTTTGGGATTGCAGAATGAATGCTCGTTCAAAGTTCCAAATTGATTGGATCAAGTCCATCTGATCTCGCGACGGGATGACAAGGGAGCGACATATAGTGGTGGCCACGGAAGCAATCTGGTTTGCGAGTGTGAACTAGTAGCATAAAAATTGAAGTATGAAGAACGTGGAACCAATCAAACACGCGGTACGCCCATGCCACAATTTAATACAATTGCATCACGTTACGCGCAAGCAGAGGTTTAACGCAACAAAACAAAAGGTATATTTCATTTCAATTAATTAATTTCAACTTGATCTCTCAGTTCGTTTCCCTTTCATTTTGATATCGCGCAACTTTTTATCCCATAAGGCGACTCTATTGATTGCAAACGCATAGATACATGGCTGAGGTGCTCAAAAAACATAGCAACTCGACTGTGATGATTCTTTTGTTGAGTTGGTCTCTAATGATTTTTTCGAGAAAATTTTATTTATATTGAACAAAAATTAGGAGATTGTACTCTGTTTTGTTGAGATGGTCATTGTAGATTCATCTTCGCCCTTGTTCGTTATTGGACTAGTAGCTGTTTAAGGTGTGCTGTGCAAGATAAAAAGAAACTCACATCTTTGAAGTACTTCCGTTTGTGATTCTTAATTTGTAAGAGATAACATAACAAAAATTTGTGATAAACAGCTGATATGAAGGACAAACACCTGGTGTCCACTGACTAATGAGGGGAAGCTTCACCAATGATTATGCTCGGTGAAAATGTTGTTAGCACTCGTCAAACATCTGCAAACTACGACCAACTAAGTCCTAATGGAATGTGGATTATGAAGTCAGATGCTTTAAATGCCAATACTTGTTAGCATTAAAATATAAAATATGCCAAACGCACACTTTAGATTATGAGTTTACTTATTTTGAGCCCTTATTTTTAGAAAGCTTAGCTAGAGTTTACGCACTTAGAATAAGCAACCCACTTTTGTCTAATTCTTTCTCACTTTGATCTCTTGTTGTCCTTTTGCTTTACATTTTTTTTTATCTTTTCTTGTTTTAACATGACATCTTCATACATCAAGTAACTTCTCGTCTAGATAAAGCATTATGGTTCTAAGCCAAGCAAACTAAGCAATGAGGTATATGAAGATACATGACAACTTCTGTGAGTTTTCAAAGTTTACATAATAGTTTAAATAATTTTGATTCAAGTGTTGGTTCACAAAACGATCTAGGAAGTCTTGAATTTAAACTTGTATTTGGATTGATGTTGAATTTGAGTCTCATGTAAGTTAATACTCACTCCATTTATGACCTAGTGTCGAAGTTAGGATTTGACGTAGAATTTGAAATTTATATAGCTTGATTGAGTGATCGAGTGCTCTTGAACTTGCATGAACTGATTCCTTTAAGCTTGGATGTGGCTAATTTGATTGCATCTTGTGTTAAATTTGCTCAACTTTTGTGTGACTTGATTTGGCTTGACTTTGTGGCTTCATGCCTAGTTTTTATAGCTTGAATTTTACATGACTTTTATTTGTTGAATCTATGCCAACTCAATTTTAACTTAGCACTAAACTTTTGGCTTGCTTTTAAGCTTGACTTTGATAATCACATTATTTCTAATTTTTGCATGTTAGCCTTTGAGACAATTTTTTGGATCCTTATTTTTTCCTCATCAGTGGGGGCTTCTACCACAGCTCTACTTTTTTACCCTTGTTGTCTTTTTAAATGTTCACCATTGTTAAACTACCTATGCGATCTTTTTAGGGATTATATGCCTTCCATTATATTTTTTGGATTGTTATATAGTATTTAAAGACCCCAATGCCAATTTTCAAAAATTTGTCTTAACTAAAATTTCTTGTGACGATGCAGGCACCACTATTTAACTTGTTGGAGAGACAGGGCTACCATTTTATAAGTAATTGACAACGAGTGTGCATTTCATTAGAAGGACCCAGACACCCTTTACAATTCGTTCTGCTTGAAAGGTGTGGAAGTCATTTCTTGATTTGTTGTGATTAAACTTTAAAGCTCGGTCGAAAGATTGTAAAAGTTATTTTGTGATTTTTTACTGGCAACTAGTCGGGTACCCCAGGATTTTATCCTAAACCCAAACTCGACCCGCCATCTGAACCCGCTACTCGAACCCGACCCAAACCCGGGTCGGGTATTTAAACGGGTACCCGATTAATTAAAAAATTAAATTATTTATTATATAAAATATTTTTTTAAAAATAAAAATTAAATTATATATATTTATATAATAATTATTTATTTTTATTTTTATATTTTTAATAGTAATAGATATTTATATAATAGTTATTTTATTATTATTTATACTCTAATAACAAAAATTAATATTTATATTTTTTATTGAAATCAGGTATCGAGTACCGGGTACCCACGCCCTTGAACCCGAACTCGATCCGTTTAGTTAATCGGGTATCCGAACCCGCTATAAACGGGTCGGGTCGGGTCGGGTACTCGTCGGATTCGGGTGAAATTGTCACCTCTATTTTTTACCACTAAAGCTCGTTTAATGGATGTAAAAGTCGTTTACATATATGTTGTAACCTAAGCTTATTTGAAGATGTGGATATCTTTTCTTGATTAGTTGCTACTTGAGCTTATCCAGAAGACCTAAACATCATTTCTTGATTTGTTGTGACGCAAAGCTTGTTTAAGGAATATGAGGATCATTTTGTTTTTTTTTTATACTCACATTCAATCTAGAAATAAATCTTTTGTTCTTTTAAAATTTTTGGATTTTCTATGATGAGAATGTTATTATTATTTTTTTAAAGTAGTGTTTAGTACGTGCATATATTTTTTTTTTCTTTTTTTTATCTTTCTTTTACTTTTATTTTCTTGACCTTTTTCCTCAATATACTGTTCTTATTTTCCCTTTCTGTTTTTCCTATGTGCACTAACTAAAACCTCTATTTATGCAAGAGGTATAAGCATTAGGACTCTCTTTGCTTGTTCATGCAATCTTTCTTGACAAGCAATAAACATGAAGGTGAGTTTGTCCTTGATTCATGACAATTAAAAGACCAATTGTAAGAGATGGTGAGAACTTAGGCTGAGTTTGGGGCTGATTCTGCTTCTAGCTTCTGCTGACTAAAGAATTACTGGTTGAAAGGTAGCTGATTGAAGGAACCAAAAGCTGTTTGAGAAACTACACATGCTGGTTAGGAAATAGAATTCATATTTACTAAAATAAAAAAAAAATGAAATTTTGATACATGAATTTTCTATTTTTGTTTTTGTATTGAATCCTCTTTCTATCATGGTTTGGAACCAAAATCAATATGTAATTGAAATTCTCATTCATAATTTTTAAAAAAATTAAGAAATACAAATTCCATTTATTAAAATAATTGGGATTTAGAAATCAGTTACTACATTTAATTAGTTTGCTACCTAACACTGAAAAAAAAAATGAAACTAGTTAAAACTAAGGCATGATTAGAAATGGAATTCTAATTTTGGTTCTCAATACAGACATAGAATTGAATTATAGCGTGGGAATTAGAACCTTTTTTTGATAAATTGATTGTAAATTATCTTCAGCCTGGCCACTTCCATCAACTGCACTCTCCCCCGATTCAGCAGGAGCCTTCAGACCGGCCTCCAATTCGATGGGCTTCGCCGCCTCCCTTTTTCTACCCTCGAAATCCGCATGCCCAGTGAGCTTGGTGTGCAGACGAGATTTAGGACAGCTTCGGTGGACTCGGCGAAGTTGGAATGCTTGGTGAGCTCCGCGTGCTCCTGTGCCTCCTTGACGCTCTTGAGGAGGGCTCCGCAGTCACTGCAGCGAAGAGACAGCCCCGCCATGGTAGGGTGGATCACGCTGAGATGGGCTTGTTCGCTCAAAGAGTAGACGACGGAGGATTGAGGAGGGCTCGTTCGCTCGAAGAGTAGACGACGGAGGATCGCGCTGAGATTGGCGAGGCGGCGAATGACAGAGCTTCCTCTCGAGCGTGAAGCATCGTTCTCCTCGAGCGGAAGCTGAAGCTCGAGCAGCGATCTGGATCTGAATCTCGGAAGGAGACGAGGCTCGAGCGTTGATATGAACGGAAGGCGTGTCGCCGGGGATCTCGACGACAGGGGTAGCAGAGTGGACGGTGACGCTGGTCTACCGGCGTCATCGTCAGATTCTGCCTGGACGGACGACGACGTTGGTGTCAGGAGTGGGACGGGGAAGGTTTCTATGGAAAGAGGAGAGATGCACGAAAAATCGTAAAAAAAAATTCACGCGTGGCTTCGGATTCTGCCAGAAGCATGAAGCGAGCTACTTCTGCGGGCCAGTTGATATTTCGGGTTTGCGGCCAGCAGAGTAACCCCAAACATCACTTAAGTACACTGTTCCAGGTGACCGCACCCGCAAAAGCGGGCGGCCGGCAGCCCCAAACTCACCCTTAGGCGTTAGCTTGTGCCGTATAAGGTAATGTTTGCGTGGGCTTTGCTTGAACTTTGGCAGTAGGAGGTAGTGCACAAGTAAAAGAGAAACTAAAGGGTGTTTACTATTGGCAATAGGCCTTGGCGGGCTTTTTAAAAAATAACAAACTACAAAGAAAGTGTACCAAAAGAGCACCAACTTTGAGTTATAGTTTTGATGATGGAGAAGGATGGCATTATAGCATAAACATTATGATGCAATTGGGTGTTAAAAGAGAAGGGAAAAGATGTTTTAGCCAAGTGTAACATTATAATCATCTTTTTTATTGTGTAAGTTTGTGGTATGTGCTCCTAGGATAGGAAGGAGCATGCATGGCAAAATAGCATAAGAGTTGACCTTTTTTTCAAAAAAAAAAAAAAGAAAAAAAAATTCATTTATGTATCTATGGACAAAGCGGATTATGTGGTTGTCAATTTTAATAAAAGGTTGGCAATGTTGATGAAGCATATAAAAGTGCCGAACATAAGGTCAATGATGACATAGGCTGCGTTTGGGATTGTAGGCGGAGCAGCCGATCGCGTGGGGCATTGGTCAACAAAGTGGGTTTTGTTTGGCGCCGAGGGTAAACAGTGGCTGCTTATTCATGTTCACCTTTGTTGATCGGGTGTTTTTCACCCGGCTCGGCCTGCGGCTCTCCCCTTGTGGTTCGCGTGGGTGCGGAGTGGGCTTTCGAGGGTTTTGTAATCTTGCTCCCTGAAGCCAGGTCGCCGCACCTATTCTTCGCCAAAGAGCTCGACTTCAATCCCAGGCCCTTGTCTACGAACACTCCCTCCTCTTCACCGCCATAGAGCTCGACCTCCACTCAAGCTCTCATTGCACGAGCTCTCCCTCCTCTTCTCCGCCAAAGAGGTCGAGACCCAGGCCCTCGTCGGACAACCTCTGCTCTGTGTCGGTTCTTGAATCAGGAGAGGTGAGTTTTGTCGTACAATCGCTTCGTCGTCTCCCTCAAGGCTAAGGCCCGTCTGTCCAACGGCATCAGCCGTGTCGAGGAGGACGAGGAGGAAATCGACCTGGCCCTAGGCCGCGCTTGCTCTGCTGAGACGTGGCGGATCAAGGGAGGAACTTAGGAGGACAGAGAGGAAACGACAAGCAACGCCGAGCCGTGCCGCCATATATAGAAGGGGGAGGCACCAAGGTTAGTGGGGCTAATGAGCTCGTCTGAGCTCTGTAGCTCATTGAGCGACCCGTTCAAGCCATTTCCGCGGCGATGGAAGCCCCCCGGAGAGCAGGCGTGAGGCGAAGTTCTGGCAGAGGAGGAAAGGGGAAGCAGCGCCGCCACTAGCGGAGGGCGTGCCGGGGGCGGAAACGGGCAAGATGGTGATGGATGTTGAGAGAAGAAGAAGATGCTCTTCTTCGCTCTTCTCTCACTTCAGCATCATTCATCCTGTCATTATATTTTATATTATAATTTTTCAGCAGCACTTTTACAACCTACACTGTAGAAACTACACTACAATCCCAAACGCAGCCATAATCATGGTACTCATGGATCTTAAAAATGGCATTTTATACAAAAAAATAATTTTACAAAATAATATTTTATTACCATATATATATATATATATTTCAACGTTTGAAGTGTTTTATTAGATGTAATTAATTTTTTTTCCTGAAAATTATCCTAAAATCAACTGTATTACAGCTTTATAGGCAGTGGCGGCTGATTTGGGCTAACTGGGCTCATCACATGGAGAATCTATATCCAACCCAACCCAATCCATTCCAAGAAACTGAGCTCTAAATATGCACGGCGGGGCAGCGGGGCGATGTTGCCACCCAAACCCAACCCTTTCTGGCTTTCTCTCATCCCTCCCTCCCTCATTTCTTCCTTTCTTTATTTTTTTTCCTACGGTTCTTCCAGCCCTCGATAGCGTCTCCTCGCCCCCACCTCCCCAAGTTTGGGATCTCGCCGCCGTCCGTCTCCGCCTCCTCGCCGCCGGCTATTCTCAGCCGCCGACGCAGCCGTGATAGCCGTCGAGGTTTCTCCTCCCTCCCCCTCTTCGATCCCCCATCCCTTCCTGTATTCTCTTTCTTGAAGCTCCACGCGGGAATAGATATTTTCCTTTTCGTCCGATCCTCAGCTCACCAATCAGCAGCCGAGCCTTCAGGTCGTTTCCCTTCTCGGGTTGACGGCTCAATGTCGGTGAGCTCGTTGCGTAGGGGGTAAAATGGAAGATCGCCGGTGGACAAAAACCCTTTTGTTTTTATTCGATTGTTTGTTTGTTTTCCGGCTACTTTGCCTTCTGGTGTTTTAATCACTCCTTTTTTTTTCTATCTATGATACCAACTCTGAAACCTCTGGGGTGCGAATGCTGATAGTTAGTTGGGATAATCTTATCGTATCCTATTTTCATTTTTTGAGGTAGTGTTTTTAATCAAGATGCAATCGTCGCTGTGCATTCTGATTGGACCCTTGTGAACAGTTGAGCACACTCATGTATTATTGGTTTGTTTAATGATTTTTCCAAATTGTAGTCGCCGAGGACTGAGGTTAATCAGTTGCAATTGACGCGATGCTTGGACTTGAGGTTTTGCTTTCTTGTCAAATCATGTCATGCAAATAGATCATAACTTACTAGGGATAATGAAGTGCACATTTTGGTGAAGTTTTTCTTTGGTTCTCTTAGTACGTTATTTGGAAAAGCATATTTACTGCTTGCTGAACTGGTATTCGCTTAGAAAAAAATCATCAGTTCACTAAGGCAATTCCTTCTCTGTATTAAGAGGATTGCCAGTATTAATACTTACCCAATCCTTCTACACAATGTTTATTTTGTTTCCATTTTAGTGGCTCTGTTGAATTTAGAATGGGAATTTTAAAAACCTAGGAATCTAATAGACTCATGAAGCTTCAGGGTCTCTTGATCAAAAGTTGTTTTTGCTCTCTTCTTATATAATCTTTCCTAAAATATTATCCATTATACGTCTGTAAATATTTTATGCCATTAGTAACTAGTTTTTGAATATTGGATAGGTGATTGTGCTATTTTCACACCAGCAATCTCCTTTTATCTAATTCACGCATATAAAAATGTTAATCACCCCATGTTCAGCAGAACGATTTTCAGAGTCAAATGTACATTTTCCATCACTTCAAGTGAATGCATGTTCAAGAATAGATTTAACCATCTTAACACCATACGTTCTGATTAAGCTGAATGGATGCTACTTTTCAATGATATAGGTTTCATATGTATTGTTGTGTTCATTTTTGTTATCTGTATCAATCATGAAGCTGCATTAGGTGTTTGCAAAGATACAAAAGCTGCATTTCAATTGCAATGTTATTGTTGTTTAGATGCAAGTATCAATTCTGCTGTTGGTTTTCATTAATGCATTTAACGGAAATGTTTGTTCCCTGCTTAAGATTTGGTGAAGTTTTGTGTCTACAGAGATGACTAGGGGCTACCATTAGCTTGTATGTAGGTGTGAGGGTGTCTTCTTTTTTAGGGCGACTTGACATTGCTGCCATATGGGGATTGGGAAGTTCCAGTCCTTACCTGATGAAATGGATAAAAAGTATTAGAAGTTGCAGTATTCTGAACAAATTCAATAAATGCGTGCACTTTTGTTCTTGCTGATAATTTTGTATGCTTGTTTCGATAAACCTTGATGATGGCCATATTTATGATAGCTCAATTATTTCTTACTGAATTAGTTCAATCAATTTCAGTGGTGGAAATCATAACAACCAATCACGTTTTTTTTTCACGAGATTGCATGGTCTAATTATTTCTCTTCTCTAGGGTTCATCATGCTTGTCAAGTTTAACATATAGCAAATAATAGTTTGTATAATCTAGGTTGGTTACGGTATATCTACCCTCTTATTAGTTTCTCATTTTCTGTTGGATATTATCATACCACTTGTATAATTTTGAAACAAATCAGTAGTCAATGAAAAGTGACTAACAAAGCAGTTGGACAATCTCATAACTTGTTGCTAATTTTGTTGCCTATAGATTAAAGTTCTTTATAATCATTTATGCACAACTGAGGTGCATCACTTTCTACAGGATTATTAACTTTAGATGGAAAGTCATCTCGTTGATGATGGATCTTCAGGATATGATACTTCAATGAAAGTGAATACCATGTCAGCTGCATTAGATTCTAAGAAAGAAGCTTCTTCTGATGTTGAAAGTAGATCTGAAGGTGAAAAACCAGAGGTAACTGGAGAGCTTACTGATGCCCAGGCTAAGGATGTATTTGTTTATAGACAAGATGTTGTCAAATGCAGTAACCATGAAAATCTGCATGGAATTGTTGTGGAAGTAGCTGGCGATTCAGATTCAGAGGGCAGCATCACAGACGGTGAGGATGGTAGTGAGGCTGATGGAGACAAGATTGATGCAGGTAATGATGGCAATAATGTCAATGATAATAGTAACAATGAAGGTGATGATGGTATTAGTTCCCTTCCAGATGGGCAAGTCAGAATAGCATGGATCGATGGCTCCGAGACAACAGAAAATACTAATGATATTACTGTTGTAGATAGAAGCTTCTTGCATGGTGATATTGTTGCTTCTGCTGCTGATCCAACTGGACAATTAGGACTTGTTGTTGATGTCAGTATCACTGTTGATTTACTTAGTACGAACGGCGAGGTAATAAAAAATGTCTCCTCTAGAGAGCTCAAACGCATAAGAGAATTTAGTGTTGCTGATTTTGTAGTTCTTGGACCTTGGCTTGGCCGAGTGGATGAAGTTTTAGATAATGTGACGGTTTTGTTTGATGATGGGTCTGTGTGTAAAGTTGTGAAAGCTGATCCTTTGCGATTGAAACCAGTTTTGAAGCCGATTCTTGATGATGCAGATTGCCCGTATTATCCTGGTCAAAGGGTTAGGGCTGTTTCTTCGGCTGTTTTCAAAAGTTCTAGGTGGCTTTCTGGCTTGTGGAAAGCTAACCGCCTTGAAGGCACTGTCATCAAAGTTGAAACAGGTTCAGTGGTTGTCTATTGGATAGCTTCAGCTTATCTTGGTGTTCGTACTAATTCAGCAACTATTCCTTCTGAAGAGCAGAATCCAAAGAACCTAACTCTTTTATCTTGCTTTGCTCATACGAATTGGCAACTAGCTGATTGGTGTCTTTATCCATGTTATCAGCAACCATCAGCTGCTGCAGATAGCATTCAAACGAACAGTAAATTGAAAGATCTCACAAGGCCTTGCAGTTCCCATGTTGGAAATAGCTGTACAAGCGCTTGCGTTACTAGTGAAGAATTATCTGTACCTGATACCGAACTTGATTTTACTGATGACACTTTAAACCTCCTCAGGTCTAGCCAAGTGATTGAATCCAGTGCCAATGATCCTGATTCAACATCTGGAAAAGTTATGGATGATGGATCTTCTGAAGGTACATCAAATTCCAAAGAGTTTGATAGGCATTGTCAGCTCCAAACTGATGACTGCTTGAATGATGATAAAAAAGCTAAATTATGTGTGGCTAATGAAACTGAGTTGACTGACGTACCTGAAAATTGCTCATGCAGTAGTTCTTCTTCAGCTTCAAAGGGACCTGCACATGAAAGCTGGCCAGCGTACCGGAAGAAGCTTAGAAAAGTCTTCTTTAAGAGAGAGAAGAAAGCTAAGAGAAAAGATGAGAACTTTGAAAGAGCTCTTTTGATTGTAAACACTGTTACCAAGGTAGATGTAGCCTGGCAAGATGGGACGAGAGAAAATGGTTTACAGTCAACATCTCTCATTCCAATTCATACTCCGAACGATCATGATTTTTTCCCTGAACAGTATGTGGTTGAAAAGGCATCCAATGAAGGAGATGGTTCTTCTGAAAGCAACCGTTTGGGGGTTGTCAAAAGTGTGAATTCTAAGGAGCGAACTGTGTGTGTGAGATGGTTTAAGCCTGTGTTGAGGCCAGAAGACTTGAAGGAGTTTGATTGTGAGGAAGTTGTTAGTGCATATGAACTTGATGGGCATCCAGATTATGATTACTGCTATGGTGATGTTGTTGTTCGTTTGCCCTCTGTTTCTGATGATCCACTAATATCTCAATTGCATGCTGAAGCACAAGAAAATCAGCTTGATACCCAAGATACAGCAGATGGTTCAAGCAAGGAATATGTAGATGACGATGAAGAGAATCAGGTACAAAATGATGCTTGTGAGAACTTTACAATTTTATCATGTGTTGGAAACATAATTGGCCTCCAAGACGGTGACATTGAAGTTGCATGGGCGGATGGGATGGTCTCAAAGGTATGTCTCTGACTACCAACTTTGAACTGGTTTAGTGTTGAACTGGTTTAGTGTTAAGGTCAATAATTAATTTACAAGAACTCTCATCTTTCTTGTAGGGTATTACTATAACTTGTTGTATAATCCCTCTTTTATCTGACATGTTCTGACTATCTAGCAATTGCTATTTCAGGTTGGACCTCGGGAAATTTATGTTGTTGGTCGAGATGATGATGAAGTTAGTGATGATGGTGCTAGTTGGGAAACAGTTGATGAAAATGAAATGGATGTACTTGAAAATACTGAAAAGGTTCCTTTCTCCTATAACTAAATTCATCATTCACTTACTAGTATTTTTCCTACTGTTTTCTTTTTCCTTGCTTTATGTTCGTGTTATTCAACTCTATCATCTTTAGGAAGTTGATCCAGATAACCCCAGCGACAACAATGTTCCAAAAGATAAGAGTACTGCAACGTCACAAGAAGATAATACTGGTGGACGAGGTGGGCCACTTGCAGTACCTCTTGCTGCTCTTGGTTATGTGACTAAATTTGCAACTGGATTGTTTACCCGGGCTAAAAAACAATTAGACTCGTCAGATTCAGCTCAGTCAGGGACAAGTGAAGCTGATCATAAAGAAGACCTTGATATTTCTGAAACCACATTAGATGAGGATGACGAGAGTAAAGGTTTTTATGTTCCAGATAGTCTTGAGCAAGACGGTGGCCATCAGCTTGCAGAAGTAGAACATCCTGAGGCAAAAACAGAAGTGGCTGAAGTGAAAATGGAGGACAAATTGGATAGTTCAAAATCATTCGAACTTAACAATCACAGTAAACTATCGTCCACTATGGATGATCCAAGCAACTTTAAGCATTTCGATGTTGCTGAAAATCCCTTGGATCATCATTTTCTTGTTGATGCTGAAACGGTAAATTATCATTGTTTTCTGCCATTTTCTTAATTTTTAAAATTAGACGTGATTCTTGCTGTATCTCGATACACGATTTCTTCTCATAGCTATGCTTCTTAATGTTTTGTTTCTTTTTGACATGGACAAGTATTTTTGAATGAACATGCAGTCCAATGGTGGAAGGAAATGGGTCAAAAAGGTTCAACAAGAATGGAGCATTCTAGAGAAGAACCTACCTGGTAGGTTAATAATGAATGACTGAATGTGCGTTGTACGTACAAGTTTGTATACAGGATAATTGAGTTCTGATTATTGTTCTGGTTATAGATGCTATTTATGTTCGTGTTTTTGAGGACCGGATGGATCTAATAAGAGCTGTAATAATTGGAGCATGTGGAACCCCGTATCAGGATGGCCTCTTCTTCTTTGATTTTCACCTTCCATCAGAGTACCCTCAAGTTCCTCCGGTAAACCATAACTTTCTATTTGATGCAATCGTTAATGCCTTAAAGACTCATATCAATTTAGTTCATTCCTATCCAAATTTTACTTTTGTTCCTCTAATTTTTTTTCTTACTTCTATAGCTTTAATCTTAGATTCTTCTTGGTTTTACAGTCAGTTAATTATCATTCCGGTGGCTTGCGGATAAACCCCAACTTGTACGTAGATGGTAAGGTTTGTTTAAGCCTTCTAAATACATGGACAGGAAGGGGAAATGAGGTCTGGGATCCATCATCTTCCAGCATCCTCCAAGTGCTAGTTTCACTACAAGGATTGGTTCTCAATGACAAGCCATATTTTAATGAAGCTGGTTATGATAAGCAGATTGGTACAGTTGAAGGTGAGAAGAATGCAATACCATACAACGAGAATACCTACCTACTAAATTTGAAGTCAATGCTTTATCTTTTGAGAAAGCCTCCCATGGTAAGTGCAAAAAACTCTGGTTTACTTTGATCTTCTGTTTTATATGGACATTGGATATCAGTTCCTGTGTATGTAGTTGTCATGCATATTCATTTTGTGGCAAAATTTGAGATCATTAATTCAAGCTATGTTTACATGTCTACGTGGGCGTTTTTGTGTTATTTGTGCACTTATGCTATATGCCGTTAGCAAATAACACACATCTGAGCATTTTTAGGCATTAAAATTATATATAGTTATATATATATATTTGGCCTCTCAAAGGATTGTTAAGTATCCAGGTTCACCACCTGGTACTGAACGTGTCCTTGAATCATGTCCTATACAAATATAGTTTTGCACTTGAACTGTTTTTAGCCCTTTAAACAACAAAGATATATAGTTCGGCCACTTGACTACTTTCTATATTGCTGTTGTTGAATAGCCCCCTCAAGAGAACCAGATCATTCTTTACATTTCCAATTGTGTTTTTTTTGGATAATGTCGTCAACTTCTCAGTTTGATGAATAATCAGTTATGATTTGATTTTGCTATTGATGTAGCATTTTGAAGACTTTGTGACGGACCACTTCCGCAGACGTGGTCATTACATCCTTAAAGCTTGCGTGGCCTACATGGAAGGATGCGTTATAGGTTCCCTCACTGCGGATGCCTGCTTGACTGAAAAGAGCCGGGAGCATTCTTGTTCTGTCGGTTTCAAGTTGACACTGGCAAAAATTTTGTCACGGCTGATTCCCGCATTCAAAGAAGTAGGAGTTGACTGCCACCAATTCGATTATCTACTCAAATCTGATAACACTAATACTGAAAGTTGAACTTCAAGGATTTTTGTGATTTGTTTCAACAGTGTTCTTGATCGCTCATGCTGTATCATGTAAATTTGCACCCCCCAACTCTCAGGTTTTTGGTTTACAAAGCATTTAGGAAATAATTCCTAGATGCGGTGTGGCAGTCTTTTCATGCCGAATACATTGTATTCTTGCCCATTTTTTTCCTCAAATAGAAAGCTTCATGTAGAATGGTTTTTCACATGCCGCAATCTTTACATTATGCCATGACTATATGACAATAATACAGTAACGAGTAACGACTGAATCCTGAATGATTCTTCTTTCGACTTTTCTTTTTTGTAGATATGCACGTACATTCTAATTATTATAAATAATTTGATGTTATTCAATAATTAGAACTTGTTTTGTGGTGCGCCGCAATGGTGTGTTGGAGCACCATCCTCCTCGCTCTGTTGATGTTAACAAAGCACAGCACCGCATGCTCCTCCAGCTCTGCCAACTGCTCCATGAACCCGCTCTCCCTCTCCTGCAGCTCCCTCACCACCTCCTTCACCATCAACCCTTCTCCGCCTCCTCCCTCCACCAACTGCCCGATCACCTCCCTCCTGTGCTCGATCTCGTCGCCCACCATCCCCGCCATGCTCCGCATCGTCTCCATGTCTCGCCTAACCGCGAACGCCCCCCGCGCCGCCGCCGCCGCCGCCATCTCTCCCTCCCCCTCCTCCACCAACGCCACCCCAAACAACGCCGCGATCCGCGCCACCACGCTGGTCCTCCACCGCCGCCGCCTCAGCCCCGCTGCCCGGCGGTGCGCCGCCATGAGCCGCCGCGCCAGCGGGTCGTGCGCGGCACTGGCCAGCTCGAGCTCCTCACGGATGCCGCCGGCGAAGGGGTTTTGGAGCTCGCGGAAGCCGCGCAGCGCTTCGGCCGCGTGGGACGTGGCCGCCAGGAGCGCGGAGTGATCGGCCCGCGCCCGATGGGCGGCATCGAGGAGGAGGCCGCAGGCGGCGCACGCGCGCAGGGTCGCCTCGAAGAAGTCGAGGAGGAGACGATGCCCGGTGGTACCGGCAAGCGCCGCCTGGTTGGGCTCCAGCAGGAGCGTGTAGTCCGGCGAGCTCACCGCCTCGTCGACGTCCGATGGAACGCGCCTCTGCCGCTCGACTTGGCCGCACAATTTGGTGTATGAGCGCGTCCGCATGGCGCACAGGTACTCCTCCTCGACCGCAACGCTGGCCGCCGTCGCAACCGCCATTGTTGGAGCGAAGCACTCTGATCGGTCCATCTACAATCAAGAAAGATTTGCACATGCGGCGAAAATTTAACTGCTTACATATACCAAGATGGCAGCAGTAGATCGAGTCACTTTAATTGTCGAATGGGTGGTGCAAAAGTGAACTCAAACAACCTCGAAGAACAGATACAACAGATTAATGGAGAAATCAGTATTAATTGAACACCAATTTAACTTGCAAAAGCAGGGATCATGGCACCATCATATAATGGTGCGAATTACCATATTTATGTATATGTTCTTCTCCAATATCTAATCTGTCAATTAATTTTTGCTAAATTAAGAATATTGTTGCTGTCTCCTCCTAGGAAGTAGGCATTTCACTGCGTGCTCAACCACAAACACCGACAAATCAATGTTGGTTCCGTTTAGTTCACGTGAAAGCCTGCCGCGTGTACATTATACACATCTTATATATGTATATTATATTCCTTCTCTACTGATATTAAAGATATCTAAGTGCAACAATATCTAGCGGTGAAAAGGATAGATTTTGTTACAGCTCAGCCGTCGACAGCCAAATCTTTCTCCAACTAACGTGAAGGTGCGGGGCTTAGAATCGAAAAAATTTTCGCCATGATCGCAAAAGGGACCCTCGATCTTGTAGACACGAATATTACAGCAAAATGTATTACACATTAATGGTCAATGTACACGAAATTAAATTACCCGATTATGCGTCAACGCACACGAAAAAAGTCAACGTTATCATCTCTAATTTAGGTAAATATTTGGATTTCGCCCGCTCGCTCATTCCTCATCTCCTGTAGCATTCCTGCCGGCCAGCGTCGGAGAAGATGGAGCTCGGGTTAGTGTTTGCTGTGGATGGCTTAGAGGGCTTTCACTCCTGAACCAGGTGGCCTTCACTCCCTCTTGAGATGATTTTCCGACTGATGAGCCCACTCCTCGTCTCCTGTAGCATTCCTATCGGCCGGCGACGGAGAAGATGGAGATTGGCCCGACGTTGGCTATGGATTGCTTAGAGGGCTTCACTCTGGACCAGGTGGCAGTGCGTCGGAAAAGATGGAGCTCGGGTCGGTATTCGCTATGGTTAGATTTAAGGAGTTATCTTTCCTTCACATTGCCCTATTTCTGCTTGAGGCTTGTTCTCCAGAAGTCTCAGTGCCGGCCAGCCTGCCGTCTACCATCTCCCGCCCTAACAACCGGATCTCGCAGCGCCGGCCTAAGAGCGACAGACAGCATTCGCTCCTCCGCCAAGTCGAATGCCTCCAACCCCGTGAGCAGCTCCAAGAGGAGCACCCCGAAGCTGTAGATGTCGCTCTTCTTCGAGACCGGCATAGTCGTGAGAAGACGAAGGCGTACAGCGGTCGTCGCGCCTCGTGGAAGGCGCGATGTCGGCGGGAGCTTGAGGGCAACGGCGGCACCCCAAGGTGGGAAGCGAGCGATGTAGATCGTGCTGAAGCCGCCCTCGCCGATCACGACGGTTGAGGCAAAGTTCCCGGTGAGTGACACGATCTCATCCCAATCGAACCAGCGGGGCGCACCGGGATCCGATTTTGCGTCCGGATCGGCATCACGGCAGACCATAGGGTCGCTAGCGTTAACTATTGACAGATGGAACGTTGACTATCACGCAACGTTAAATATTTTGGTCTGTTAAGGTAACTTAAGATCGTGTACATTGATTTTTTTGGTGTGATATACTTTGCATCAAGATGCGTGCCTGGAATATTATACAACCCTTCTGCAATCACGCCGCCGAAGGGTACCTTCTGGCAAAAACTTTTCCTTACAATCTTAGATTCGTGGCGGCGCGGTCTCGTCCGCCGGCTGGCCGCCTCGTCCGCGCAACTGTAAGATATTCTCTAGCAGACAGGTAATCTAAACGTGCACGAGCGGAACTGCTCAAGTACTAGATGGAGTTCGGCCGAGGAAGGTGACGTTGATCGCAAAATTCATTTACGTATGCATTAATTAATCTTGAAAATTCTGATACTTCAATGCTTTGACGTGCATGGATCATGCATGCCGACAGGCAATCGGAGGCGACCTACGTGTGCGTGTGGCACGTGGAAGTTAAAATGGAAGGTGGGACGCGCTAATTAGATTTTTTTTTGTTTCCTAATTTGTTGTTGGAGTGATTAAGAAATCTTTGGTCCTATATATACATAATTAGATTGCCTCAGACCTGTCCTAATTATGAATTCTAAGCAGTCGTTCATATACCACAAATTGGCCACAAATTTAGCAATGCTACAAGATATTACAAGTCTATGACATTAATTAAGCAATTAAAATAACTTCAAATCTAGAGAGGCAGCTATCTCCATAGTACACTAATTGGGCTCAAAGCTTGAGTTCAGACACCTCTTCTTAATTTGATCCCTAAAGTTATAGATGACATTTAGTATACTTAATGAGGTACATTGTAGCAAAAGTGATCATCAAGTAAGATTCAGATATCCTATTCACTTTTATTATGAAAGTAATGTACATTTGTAAAATTGATCAACATGACAATTAAATTTAACTTATCTTCAAGTTGTAGCGTGCTTAAGTGCACATATCTCAGTTTCTTCCATTAATCACACCAATTTGAGACTTTGCCACAGTCAAAATCAGCCGCATTCATTATCACCTTAACCATGCAACCAGGGAGGCACTCGTCTCTCAAGAAATTCATAATGGAAGAATCACTCTCTTGAACAAGTCCCATTGCATAAGAAGTTGCAGCAAGATTAAAGCTCCTCCATCTCCTCTTGTTGGCATACTTCTTCAGAGCCGCCTCAATCCTGTAGCAGCCTTCATCTCCTCTTCCTCCGCCGCCCGAGATAGCCTCACCCAAGCATTTAGAAAGAACTACACCATCTTCTAGTGCCGCACAGCCGCCTTGACCCATGTATGGGGTCATGGGGTGGAATGCATCTCCTGCTACACAAACATTTCCCCTGCTGATATCTCCCCGTAGCAAATCCAATGGCGACCGGAATCGCAAGGGCGAAGACGCGACGCTGCTCGGTTCGCTTTTCTCTATGGCTTGCATGAATTCTTGGGGCACCTTTGCCGTTTTCATCTTCCTTACTATTTGTTCCTTTATCTCGCTACCCTCCTTGCTGAACTCTTCTCCTGTTTCATGTAAAAAAGTTAGATATTTCAAAACTTTCCTATGTCAATGGCTACATGAACAATCGCTGAGTTTACAAGGGCTATTAACCCTGGCCAAGAAACTAGTTATTTTAAGTCAACCGACAGGTAACCTTAAGGCAACATTCCATCCGTTACATCACACCCACAAAAACCATTAGAACTTTCCCAAGTTGACCTTTGTTTAACTAATTGACTTCATCTGACGCCATGGTTGACTCCCTCTAACCATATCACCAGAGTAACCAAGGATGACAGTAAGTAGACTTATACATTGACCCACCCCCAAAAGCAGCATCATGGTTGACATACAAAAAGGATAGAGATTAAGGATGATACCATTTGAAGCGGACGTCCAGGTGTGGAACCAGTATATGGTTTTCTTATCACTTGGTATCATCCCTGATCGATAACCTTTCCCAAAGTAAAATGCGCACTCTGGTTTAAGTCCATGGCCATCAGAAACGGTGGTCAGGCCTCTCAGTGCATATCGTCCACAACATGTTGGCTCTCTTAGACCCATCCATTTCGCCACAGCAGAGTTAATGCCATCACACCCAATTAAGACCTGCAGAAGAATGAAGTTTGATGACCACAGTACATATCACAAGAAAGCATTACACTCTTGCAGATGATACAAAGAAAAAGCACAAGAAATGAATTAATTGGTTTGAGTGATTTGTACCTTAGCCTTGAGTGTGGATCCATCCTCTAAGCGCAGGAGCTTCGAGTCACCCATGTCGTCGATGGAGATCAACTTGGATGAGAACCTAATTGTGCCTTCAGGGAGCTCCTTGGCAAGGGCCTCTAGTAGTATGTTTCTCCTAACACAACGGACTTCATGCCATCCACTGAATGAAATCACATTGCAAGTTCAAGATAAAGCAAATGACATTTTTTTGGTGTTAAGAAAACATATTCATGTATACTTGTTACCATTTGCCTTTTTCCATAAGATTTGCTCGTTGAGTGATTGATCCAGAAATTGCCGAGTAAAAGACCAAGCTGCAAAACGTAATGTCGCAGGCACATTGGTTGATCCATATTTTGTTCGTGAACAAACCTAGTCTCACTTAGGCATTTTGTCAAACAGTTGCAGGTATGTGAGTGAGTGGCTCTCAACATTTACTTACTCTTGGAGTAGGACGTGCGTCGTCCTTGGCCACTCGGCCACCCCGAGAGCATCCAAAGCTCGCCAAGCATTGGAGAACAGCACGATGAAGAAGCCCGATGCCCTGAGTGAATCAGATGATTCCAGTACCAAACTGCGCAGGCCCTGCCTGATTACAGGAGACGGCTCAAAATATTCACAAGTTTCTTTCGATCCCCAAAATGGCGGAAGATTTCGAACAAATTAGAAGCTTCAGATCTAAACCCTACCTGTGGAGCCCCAAAGCCGTCGCGAGCCCCGCGATTCCTGCGCCGACGATGACGATCTCCTCGGCCTCCCCCATGGATACTCGCAGCACCGCGCGCTGCAAATTTCGTGGAATCTGAAGAAATCCGTGAGGAGTTTGTGAGAGCTGAGCTTGGAAAATTCGTGTTTTTTTTATTGCTGAAGAGTGAAGACGAGCTGGTCCAAATCCAAATCGTCGTGCGATCAAGCGGCTTATCACTTAATACTAAAAAAAAAAAAATAGAAATATACAGCTTCAGTTCAAGATTCACGCAAGATCAGTCGGAGTAATCGATCAGAAAAGTAATCCTTATCTCGGTGTGGCGCTTGCCAGCTCGGGCTTTCCTCCTGCTGATGGGCTTGACCATGGCCATACAAGAAAAGTTATGGTTGAAGTCAACGTATCTAAAGTTATCGTTGAAATCTGAAGCAAAATTTCAACGCATGGAAATTAAATGAAATTATCTTATTTACTTTGTTTGAGTGATGATTAATTCCATTAAATTGTGATAATTATTTCCTTTAATTCCTATTATTATAGTTTTTATTTAGGCATCTTACCAAATGTCTAACTCACTCGTATACTTTGTTTGAGAATATAAAATAGAGATTCTATCTAATCATATTCAGATACGATAGAGTTGATACGTATCGAGATTCAATTTTAATCATCTTCGAAATATATATATATATAATTTTGATCTATTAAATGATTTCTCTCTGAGGTGTATGCCTAACTCATTTTCATTAGAGTTGCTTCCGGTGACCTTCCTGCTGGGACCTTTTCTACAAATTGCCACGCTGTCCATTTCCAGGTAGACTCCACTCGTACGCATGAGTGAACACGTCAGACAACTAGAATCTAGCCTATAAAACTGTCGAATCTATCGCCTAGAGTCATCACTGGATCTAGGTAGATTGCATCTACCTAATGTTGACATTCCAGATCAGACATATCTTTAAGTGCAATTGACTATTCTTCCCCAATCAAACGCGGTCCAAATTAATCATTCGAAGTCAATTTGGTATTCCTCTAGCTTGCTCCAAGTTTTTTGCAAAATCTACTGCATATATAGTCCGTACGCATCCCTTCATTGTGGCCTCTTTTTGTTTGTGAGCTGATCAAGTAACTTCTGTTTGCAAGTGTCCAAGCATGAAACATCCACTTGATCTTGGGTGGCCCAAAGCTCCTAGATCACACATGATCTAGAAGACATGGCATCATTTTAAGGAAAATTTATAATTGTAATTTTTATTCTTATTCTTATAGTGATGGATAAAAAGTCAATTTGGTTAAGTATTTAACTTAAGGTTAGTGATCTAGTGTCTCCCACTTAGAATCTAGAGGCATTGGGCTAAGATTGGAGCCTACAATTATAGGGTACCTTTTGTAGATATTGAACTTTTTGAAATTGAAGAATGTGATCGAGTAACTTTTAAGCAAGTACATAAAGGGTTTTTTTTTTAAAAAAAAAAATAAACTTTTTGGAGAAGCTCTTCTCCTCGTGATCCAATCAAAGGAGAAAGAACACTAGCAAGGGAAGAAGCCACAGCTTTTCAGTGAAAGTTGTAGGCACATCCCTCTCTTTAGGGAAGGCAATCCCTTACTCTAAGGAGTGGAGAAGGCAACAAGGCTGGTAAAGGCATAGGAATGAGCAATGGTGACAGGATGTGAGGGAGGGGACCCTCATTATTTAGGGGCTTGAATGCAGCCTGGGCCTCAACCTGTACATTAATCAGTGGGGGAGAGCTAAGAGCAAAGTGGTTAAAGATGAGGCCCAGAGGAGAGGAACCCTTCACATGGGGGGAAGGCCACCCCTTACCCACCCTGAGAATGACATGAGCACTTCATAAGGGTGGCACTGATTGTAGGGGTGATGAAACAACTGTCACTTTGCTCCCCTCCTTCAGGAAATTAAACAATTGGCTTTCATCATTTGACACCATGGCACTCACCAAATGTAAGATATGCATGCATAAGAACTCCACATTAATATAGGAACCTTTTTTGTGTTATTATGGATTATCATAATCCGTCGAATAAAAATATATGACTAAATATGATCGATAGCATATGCAAAAGGCTAGATACATAATAAGGTATTAGTTAGTTTAATTTGTAAAAACTTTAATAACAATATTTAGGAACGGAGTCCTCTAAAAAATTATTTAAATTTTGTTCAAATATGTATTTGAAGTGCCAAAGTCAACGGTGAACAAGAAAAAAAAAAGTTTTCAACAATTAACATACACATCTAGGAACTAGAATATATTGTAATAAAATATTTTACAATTATTTATTAAAGGTTGATAGTTATTTTGTTTATTTTTTTTAAAAAAATAAACATATATTACCGATAATTCTTTTTTAAAAATATTTTTTTAATGGTTATAACTTGTCTATATTAGACTAGATATAGATTTGCCATTTGGTATTAGGGATATCAAGCCCTACCATTACATTAGGGATTTAGGGTTTCAAGGCTCATGGCTACGTTTGTAGGTCAATTAGGGTACCATCATTGTATTGTACTTAGATTTTAAATTATGTCGATATTAAATGAAGGTTACTTTCTAGGGGGCTAAATGCCAATTGTACTTACAATATCTAAAGTGATAATTTTTTTTTTAAAAAAAACAACTAGGTTATAGAGGTAATTTTGTATGGGTAATGTGATAAT
Source organism: Costus lasius (assembly GCA_027563935.2). NCBI lineage: Eukaryota > Viridiplantae > Streptophyta > Magnoliopsida > Zingiberales > Costaceae > Costus > Costus lasius. The sequence goes on along the minus strand of CM050447.1, from coordinate 3,838,251 downwards.
GGAGTGTATAGTTAATGTAATTATTGATTTAGATTTATTTTGAATAATTATAGATACTTGGTTTTCATTTGGGAAATTTTTTGTTATAAAGTATTTTTTTTAATTTGTAAAAAACACTTCCACATTTTCAAAAAACACCTTCGTTTGTTGTTCAAAAATATTGGAGGCACTTGATACGAAAATATTTATATCAAACTAGACACATGGTGGGTACTTACATATTTGTCTATTAAAATCAATTATATATTTTATAATTACATTTTTTATTTTTAATTTTGTATATAGTTTTTAATAATGAGGAGATAAAACATAATAAATATAAATATAAATGATTAAAAAAAGTGTCAACTAATGTATTCCAATTTTCAATATATATAATTTGGATTTGTTATTTTCGAAACTTTATATGAAATTATTAATGGGGTCAAAGAAAATAATTCTCCCTCCCGCGCGCGCTCGCGCTCTCCTCCCTCCCTCTCTCTCTCTTTCTCTGGCTTGTGTGGCGGACATGGGTTTGGGGAGGTGGAGCCCACAGTGCGGCTGTGCCTCGCTGGCGGAGGGCCACCGAGTGTTGGGTTTTTAATGGATTTTGTCCGCTAACCCTCTCGGAGAGACAAAAAGGAGCCTCTCTTTTCCTCCAAATCCGCTGCTCGCGAAGCCAACCCACCCCATTCCTTATTAAGAGCAAACGCCCTCGTCGGCTCCAGATCTGAGGTCGCCGGACGACCCCTCGCCCAATGTTGTCCGGATTCCCGGTCTGAAGGCGTTGCCCCCTTCTTCTCCCTGCGATGCGTCGGATTGGGGTCGATTTTGCCTGGCGATCTCCCTTGGGATCTCGGATGCCGCTCCGAATTATTGATCAAAGAAACGTTCGCTAGTTTTCGAAGCCTTTGTTTTTTCTAATCCCAAGTCTCTTTTTCGATTATTCGGATTCCGTTTTGGGCGATATATCTTCTTCTTCTGCTGCTTTGCTGCTGGACGTCGAATTGTGCGCGAGAGGTAATCGATTATTCCGTCATTTAGGTTTCTAGCTTTCGATTTGTTTTTGCCCCTTTTATGCTGTAACTTTGTCGAAACGCCTTCCTCTTTTTTTTTTTGCTTGATTAGAAATTAGACTAACGTGATCCTGCGAATTGTCGTGATGCAGAAGAGAGGCAGTAATAATAGGGCGGGTGTTTGTCTTAGGCGGATATAATTCACCGAGGGCAGATGTCGAGGAATCGGAGTCGAGCCTGGATGCGATGAGGGATGTTAGCGGCGTTGAAGAAGTTTCTTAAGGCCTGCTGGCTGCCGGCCGGGCACGCATGCGCCGAAGTCGTAGGCCGGCAGGATGGGCTGCTGTGGTACAAGGACAGTGGGCATCACATAAACGGGGAATTCTCCATGGCCGTGGTCCAAGCAAACAACTTGATTGAGGATCAGAACCAGATCGAATCTGGACCACTGAGCTTTTCTGATTCAGGTCCTTACGGGACCTTCATTGGTGTATATGACGGTCATGGCGGCCCGGAGACCTCCCGTTATATCAATGATCATCTTTTTCAACATCTTAAGAGTAAGTTCTTTACTAGGAATCTGCGTTCTTCGAACTTGCGACTTCCACTTTAGTCATTGTGTTAATAAATGAATTGGTATTTCTTCTTAATTCTTCTTCTTATTATTATTGCCAAAGATGAATTGTTATTTCATCTTCACTTAGAAAGAAAGTCGGTCTGTTCATTAAGATTTCTTTTATTTTTTTACCCCTTATGGAAGGCGCTCTATAAACGCAACTGGCATGGATAATCCTCGTAGTGCAGAGCATGATTGGATTGAAATTTAGTTAAGTGGACCTGTGAATCACCTTTGTGATATTGCATAGAATTTGTACTGTACAGCTCTTTGAAGCTTATATGTTCTCCATCCTGTTCGTAGATCATTGTTAGCATTATCTACCTTTCTTTGAGTTGTGCTACATCAGCAATGCTATATATATAAACGCAAAAGTTGAACTTTTCATTGTAAACACTCTATATATGTATAACCACAACTACTTTGTTCTATGAATAAAAATGTGGATGAGAGCAACCAATGTCTTTTTTGTTCAGGATTTGCGACTGAAGAGCAGTCAATGTCAGCTGATGTAATAAGGAAGGCATTCCAAGCTATAGAAGAAGGTTTTCTCTCTTTGGTCACCAAGCACTGGCTTCTGAGACCTCAGCTTGCAGCTGTTGGGTCATGCTGTCTGGTTGGTGTAGTAAGTGGCGGTGTGCTATACACAGCTAATCTTGGGGACTCCAGAGTCGTTCTTGGTAAATTGGCTAAAGCAACTGGAGATATTTTGGCGGTCCAGTTGTCTGCAGAACACAATGCTGCAATTGAATCTGTGAGGCATGAGTTGCAGTCAATGCATCCAGAGGATAAACAAATTGTTGTTTTAAAGCACAACGTTTGGCGTGTGAAGGGCCTAATCCAGGTGCTTGAGTTGTAAATCTTCTTTTACATTAACTGACTGAAGAGTTAAAATACATGCTTCTAGTAGTGTCGATGCATTTGAACCATTTTCAATTCATCTTAATCTTTGTTAGCTAATTGTGCTGTTGGTCTTAGGCAAGTGGCTTCCTGGTTTTGCTTTTGCAACCTACAAATACACTTACCTTTTCTGCTTACTTCAGATGGATGAAAGTCGAAACTCTTGAGTTCTTATTTCTCCTTTTTCTTATTTCATCATGAAAAGCATTCTTTTGTTTTCATGTTTTTGAAAACTATGTTATAATTGCAGTATTTGGCTACGTTTGCTTTTAAAACTGCATACGTAGTAAATCATGAAATTTCAATAGCTAACAAAAGAAATTTCTCTTATTATATTTACAGTTATTCTCATTTATATGTTATAAAGATACTTGAATTAAAGAGCATTTGCATGTGGTTTTATTGACATCTTGTTAAATTATGTAGCTTATCTTTCTTTAATGATTTAATTTTTCGTTTATATCACTCCAATCAGTCATTCATCTCAGTACCACCACCTGCCCAACTCATTCATAGTACTCCAGAGGCTGGTTCAGCTAAATGTTTGATTAAGTTAGCATATTCTCACTATCCTGTATTCGTGTCTAAGTAAATGACTTGGTTGTTCTGCTTTACTTCAGCTTGTGCTCATAGTAGGAACTGCCAGAGTGAGATTTATGATCGTCTTTGTTTTCATCTCATTTAAGATAGTGAAATAAGTCAAATATTCATAATATCTCAAGTAATTTGTTCACCTTTGTAACATCATCAGAATCTGCATGACACGTTTGTTGTATCCATTTGTTATTTTTCACGTGGTTGAGCACTGAACTGGTGTTGCTCACTGTAACTGCAAGTTTTGGTTGTGTTCATTAGCCACCAACTGGTCACTGATTAATTGGATGTTTTCATCCAGCATCTATCAAAACTATTCATAATTGGTTTATGAAAAAGAATACATCATGATTTGTTCCTTTGCCCCTGTTCTGTACAACGCTTCTGTAGACCACTAATTATCTTTTGAATTGTTTTTAACCTGCACCCATTTACATAATTCTGCTATTTGTTGGCAACTTTCAGGTTCCTTTCAAAAACATTTTCTCATTGTTCATAATTGAACATACTTGGTACTATTTTAGAAACATATTATCAAGAATGCAACTCCCACACTTTTTATGAAAACTACGGATTTTGTGATGAACTGCAAGCACCGAATGTGGCCAAAGATCTGCTTCCTTGTTATGGCTTAGTTTCAGTTTCCCGTGTACCTAAAATTTAGAAGATGTATCAGTACAGTATGTTTTCATGTGCCACTGTTGCCAAGAAAAGAAGCTTGAATATAAACCGTAATTTAGTATGAGATAATTTTTGACAGTTTGTCTCAGTCAAGCTACTAATAATCATTTAACTCAACATGTCGGGTTTTCATGTTAGTTGTATCAACTTGCATCAAGTATATATTTTTTCCAACTGAATACTGAAAAGTCAGTAGAAAGAAAAATGATGTGGTATTTTTTTTGTTAGACATGTCTTCTGCTGATCAAATGAGTCGATTTTTTTTTTCTTTAAAAAAATATCTTCTAGGGACAGATTAAGCAAATAAAATGAACTTGGTTGTTGGGGGTTTTGTTTAAGTTGACGTAACAGTTTAGAATGTGTTGCAAATTTTGAAAATAGTATATAAGAATCTCATTCAAGGGGGTTTCTGCAATAAACCTAATGAAATATCTAGCTTTAGAACTTATATATCTGCTTTGACTATTACTGAGTGCAGATTTATGTTGCAGATCTCTAGGTCGATTGGTGATGTATACCTAAAGAAGGCAGAATTTAACAAGGAACCATTATTAGCAAAGTTTCGGCTTCGTGAACCCTTTACCAAACCTCTACTCAGCGCAGAACCATCAATTACTGTGCAGCCATTGCAACCACAGGACCAGTTTCTTATATTTGCATCTGATGGGCTGTGGGAGCATTTTAGCAACCAAGAGGCCGTCGATATTGTTCATAACAACCCCCGCAGTGTAAGTTCTCCATCGTAGGAAATGGCTATTTTCTTTACATTGTCCAGGAGGTGAGCATTATTTTCTCTGTTTTAAAAGAAAACCATCTTGGATAATATTGATACCAAGTGAATTAATTATCACCTTTTTCCTGCATGATTTTTCGTCGTGAGTCGGGACATCTGGTTAAAGTAAAATCATTTGTTGTTATTGTATTAAAGTTTTGGTTGGTCTAGGGTAACACAAACAGTTCTTGCCAATCAGAATTAGAATGAGGGTGTGGTGATGTGGATCAGGTGCAGCGCCCTGTTATATTTTATATTTCATATCTTTTTCCCTGAGAATAGCATTTAATATTTGCCAATATGGATTTTTGCAGGGATTTGCTTAGGCCACAATATAAACTTAGACAAGAATTTACAACTTAACGTGTATTTCATTTTTTGGTTGATCAAAACGTCAACCTTAACCTTCTTGATAGGGATGGCTAGACAGCCGTATCCTGTGTTCTAAATCTCGACATGACATCACATCCGTCTACCGCAAGTTTGACCAGTTCAACACTTCAACTGATCTAATAGCTTTTTAAGTCAATAGAAATTGGTTGATCATTCGAACGAACAAATAAGTTATAGCAGCTTGGCTTTTGACCTTGAATTTGCTAATGAGATGTAAATTGCTGTTTTGAATGGTTGAACTTAACTTCTGTGAAAACTGCTGCAGGGAATTGCCCGGCGGCTAATCAAGTGTGCACTCCAAGAAGCAGCCAAGAAGAGGGAGATGCGATACTCCGACCTCAAGAAAATCGACCGCGGCGTCCGCCGCCATTTCCACGACGACATAACCGTCATCGTCATCTTCCTCGACTCCAACCTCGTCAGCCGAGCTGGAGGCTCATTCAGGGTCGTCCCCACTCTGTCCTTGAGAGGGGGCGGCGTTAACCTGCCGGCTAACTCCCTCGCCCCTTGTACAACACCCACCTGATGCTGTAATGCTGATGGCCAATTATTCCCCGTGTGCTCATGTACTAAATTAAGCCTAAAAGAGCAGAGACGATTTGTATCCGTTTTAGCATGTTCTGTTTTAACACATTGTACGCAGAAAAAAAAAAGAGAAAAAAGAAGCTCCATTTGTGTCGTCAGGCGAATAGTTCCTTTCTATCAGAAAAAGAATATGGGCATTGAGAATTTCATATGCCACTGCACTGGCAACGAAACCAGCGTCTGCTCTTCTGCAGAAGGTCCATCCGGCCGAATTCCAGGCCAGCACGAGCCTGACAATGAAATCTCTAAGCTTGGCTTCAAGTTGGTCGGGTTAGTCCTCATACTATAGTAAGTACAATTTTGATTAACCTAAAAAATCATTTTACAATATTTTTTGGTTTTATTTAAGTTCCTTCTTAATTATTTTGGTTAGGGTCATATTTCAAATTTTATACAAAAAGAGGTATAAAATTTTATGTAGTTATTTAATATTATTTTATTTTATTTACTTAAAAAGGCAGCAATAATGTTTAAAATGGGAAATATATATTTTATGTGATTATAACTATAATTAATCTAAGTATTAGAATTTTTAGAATGGAAAAATCTTAATTAACTCGGACGAAATCTTTTTTCAATTTCAAATCAGTTTGTTTTATGTTAGATTTTGGTTGAAAGCATTTGAGCTAACAACCTAACATCACGTATAGTTAATTATCAAGTTTAAATTTATTTAATATAATTTAATTAAGACTATGATAAATACTTTTTAAATTCTGGTTCTCTCGTACCCTGACAAGTAAATTAGATTGCACCTTTTAATTATCTACATATGTATTTATCTTATGCCATATTAAATACATAAACTAAATATATGACATTTATTAATTATATAACAAGTAAAAAACTATTCATTATAGAATTAATAAATAACATTTTTTATGAATTAGATTTGTGGATTAAGTAGGCAAGACTTGAACTTCACTTAGAACGCTTTTTATTTAAGATGGGAAAAGATTGTTGAAAGATTTATGCGTGGTTGCGATCAAAAAAATGGCCAGCTGGTACCCTAATTTTGCGTTCACGAATCATAAAGCAATGAGGTGAAGGTGCAAATCTCTATAAATTAATTATACATTATTTTAGCATTAAAAAAATTTATTAATTATTTTATTGTTAGACAATTTTTAATTTAAAATTTATTAATAATAATTTAAGGTCTTATAAATTAAGATCTGTCAATAATAAATTAAGATTTATTAACGATAAATTAAGGTATGATATATCATTGACACATCTTCCGTTAATGGTAATTATCGTTGACATACTTTACGTTAACGATAATTATTGTTAAGAAACTTTAATTTATTGTTGACATCAAACTGAATTTAGTTTTAATAGACTTTAAATTATTATTGAGATACCTTTAATAAAGTTTTGTGAACGTTAGTAAAAAAATACCCGTGATTAATTTTATTGAAATTCGCTCATGCATCTCGTGACTTTAGGATGCGTGCACACGAAGATGCGTGAACGCGAGATTTCGGAACGAATTCCTCCCCTTTTTAGGCTGCGCGACCTCCGTTGGAAATCTGTTTCCTCCATTGGCGACTTGGCGTTGTTCCGCGAGAGGAAGCGCCTGATCCGAACGAACGGCAAAACGTTTGGGGAGGTATTTGCGTAGGGGTGCCTCATTTTTTGTTTTAAAATAATTTTTTAATTTTTTTTAAAAATATAATTTATCTTTTAAGCTATTTAATGGTATATATATTGGGATATTTTAGATCTTGTATACGTATAAAATATTCTATACAAAATCACATATAAGATAAAAAAGTATTTGTTATATAAAATAATTGATTTTTGTATAGGATATTTTATAAATTTTTTTTTTAGAAATATAGTTTATCTCCTAAGGTATCCAATGGTATATATATTGGGGTATTTTAGATCTTGTATACGTATAAAATATCCTATACAAAAATCAATTATTTTATATAACAAATACTTTTTTGTCTTATATGTGATTTTTTATAGGGTATTTTATACGTATACAAGATCTAAAATACTCCAATATATATACCATTGGATACCTTAGGAGATAAACTATATTTCTAAAAAAAATTTAAAAAAATTGTTTTGAAACGGAAAATGAGGCACTCCTAAAAAAATTTTGCGTAGGGTGCCCCTCCGCAAACGTTTCGCCCAAACAGTCGTCTCGTCGACCATTGTCGCTCACGCTGCTTGCTTCCACTTCCTCAACACCGTCTACACTCCCATCGACATTGTCGTCGCACGCCTCTCCGCTCCCAGCCCCTTTCTGATCATGCTCCCGACCCCTCCGCTGCCAAAGATCACACTTCCTCCTCCTCGGTCAGACATCGATTGAGCCAAAAGACTAAGGGCTAGTTTGGTTCTGTTACGCTGCCGCAGCTGTGCTATCACTGTAGCACATGCTGTTAAGGGTGTTTGGTAAATCTAGTTATGCTGTCACTGTAGCAACTATTATTAAAATTATTTTATAAATTTATTATGTTATTGGTGTTATAAATAAATAAATAAATATTAATTTAATAAAATATATTAATTAAATAAAACAAAATAGTTATTTAAATAAAATAAAATAATTAAATAAATAAATAAATAAATAAATAGTAATTTAATAAAATATATTAAGTTTAAAATTATATATTTTAAAATAAAACAATTAATTAAATATATATTTTTGTAATAAATATTTAATAAAAAAATATTTTTATAATAAAATATATTAAAGTTTTAAATATTTATTTTTATAATAAAATAAAATAATTAATTAAATAGTAATTTAATAAAATATATTAAAGTTAAAATTATATATTTTTATAATAAAATAAAATAATTAATTAAATAATAAATAAATAAATAAATAGTAATTTAATAAAATATATTAAAGTTAAAATTATATATTCTTATAATAAAATAAAATAATTAATTATTTAAAAATATACTTATTAAATTTATATAATAATTTTAATTAATAAAACAATTAATGAAAATTATTATATAAATTTAATATACTTATTTAAAAATATATTATATATAAGTATTATAAGAAACAAATATGCTATAATTCCTTTTTTGGGCAAAGATAAATTCATATTATACCATTAGATTAGTTTTTTTGGAACAAAAGTTGATAATTATTTTAATGCAATATATAATATGAAAGTTATTTGTAAAAGTAGTTTTTATTTTGGTTAAAACTGGTGGGGGGATTCGAGCCTCTGCCGTCTCACATATTTAAGGCACGCGCGTCGGGGCACATGCGGCAGCGGCATTTTCCAGCTTTGAACTAGTGACAAAAATGTCACTGTTACACCGCAACGGCTGAATTCCAAACACACAAAAAGCTGAAAAAATAGCTGCTCGCTGCCTCAGAAGCAACGGAGCGCCAAACTAGGCCTAAATCTTTAGCCTTACGCTCCTCCCTTCCTCCCTCCTCGCCATTGAAATCGAGCTCTAGGGAAGACGGCGAGGCAGCGGTTCCGGGGAGGAGGACGACGACGAAAAAATAAAGGATTAATTACTTCTTCGCCGCAGAACAGTCAATGCAACGTCTCCGCCGTCGGATGCGTTCGGTTGGAACTTCTTCGACCCGTTCGACGAGGTCCGACGGGCGACAGAACCGGCAGTTGCGGTTGGGGCGATGGGGGGGTTTGTTCGAAGTTCCGACGAGTAATTTAGGGCGTTGAGGGAGCAAGAAGTAATCCCGGAGCTCGAGGCAGCCGATGAGGAGGACCAGGCGAAAGCGGAGACACTGATTGACGAGGTTATAAAGATGGAAGCTTTGGCCGTCGAAGCGATGCCCGGCATCTGTGTCGGCAGAATAGTGGTGGAAGGGAGACAAGGAGAGGGCTTCTTGGCTTTGTCGTAGACTCCAGGAGAGGGCAGAGAACTTCTACAAGCTCTAAGAGAAATCGAGGACCATTTGACCGGGGCGTATCATTCTGGGAAGGATGTCTTGGGGATGCTGATTGTGCAATATGATTCAACCTCAATCAAGGCATGGAGAAGTAAAAGGTTGCATCTTTCTCTCTGTTTCTTGTGGTTCTTTTCACTTTGAGTTGTATCTTTGCGCTTGCGGCAATGACGCAGCTACGAGGCGCGTCAATTGAGTTGTACATTTCCATGCAATCAAAGATAGAAAGAAAGGCTAAGAAAAGAGAGGAGAAGAAATTGAAGGCTTAATTTTGGGCTCATAGTGATTCAGGCTTTTTTGTTTTACTGTTCCTTTTTCTTTCTCCTCTCTTTGACTCCATGTAGGTAGGTGTTGTCTTCCACATGGTACCTATACTGGTACTATAAATGTATATATAATAATATATATGATATATGTTTTGAATGGTACTAATTGTTGTCATATGTCAATAATACATATTAATATATATTGATATGAGATGGTACAAGGACTCATTCTTATGTATTGTTTCAATTCAAGCTTGTACCTGTTATTAGTTTCAACTTTTTGGTTTTGTGCGATGCAAGAAGGCCGAAAGATAGGCAATTTAAATTGATCTGTGTTTATGTCTCCCTTCTCCGCTTACATCTCTTTATTCAAGTTCTTGCATGTACCTCTACCCCTTCAAGTTTTCAACATAGCGTGTAAATGCTCTTGAGGTAGTAGGATTGCTAGCACTAAAATTTTCACCAGACTTTTGAGTTGGCTAAGCGGAGTTTTTTCTATTTGTTACCATATACATCACGATTGTTTGATCACTTTCATTGATTCTTGTTCGCTAAAATTTTCGATATACAATGTCTAAGTGGACCTCACAGCTCGCAATATTTTTTTTATCATGTCCTATTTGATCGGTTCGGATTCAACTTAACAAATCAAAATTTAAATATAATATTAATTTTTATATAAAATATATTATATTATTATTTTTATTAAAAATTAATAATATAATAGTATAAACAAGCTATATATATATAATTAATTTCAGTTTAACCCGAACTGAACCAAACCCGAATTTCAATTCGGGTTTAGTTCGGTTTTTAGAAAGTTCGATTTGGTTTCGATTTGATTTTTTTGTATTTTTCAGTTCAGTTTGAAATCGATTCAGTTCGGTTTGACCGTTTGGACAGCCCAGATGGACAACTTTAATATGACCCTAACACTGTATTTCCTAGAAGGGGGGGGGGGGTGGGGGGGGAGAGAGAAAAGAAGAGAAAAAGAAAATCTAGGGGTGGAGAAAAATAGAGGGAGAGAAAAAATTGATCACGTGATCAAAATTATTCCCTTCCTAGGCAGCGATGGCAAATGGGAATGGGAGGTTAGACAGTGATGGCGACGAGGGATGACAATGATGTGCTAGAAAGCGACGGAGCATTGGACGGCGACTGCGCGCTGGAAGGTGAGGGCGAGTGGCGAGCACGCATGAGGGCTGGACGCACGAGGGTTGTCTATGAGGGATGGCTGGACACACGAGGGTTGGACGCACAAGGGCTAGCTAGACATGCATTGGACGGAAGCTTGAGGGATGGACGCATGAGGGTTGGATGGATGGCGGGTTGGACATGGGCTAGACAGCAAGGGTGAGCTGGATAGCGAGGGATGGTGACTGCAAGCTAGCTTGAACAACGACGACGAATGAGCGGCTAGACAACAACGATGACAGTGGGCGAGCAGCTGGACAGCGACAATGATTGAGCTTAGACGTCACCTTATGTTCTGTTGTGTTTTCGGCCCGATTTGGACGAATGACAAAAGTAAGGAAAAAAAATTAGCTTTTGCCGCCTCGAATTTTCCTCACCTCCAATTTTTCCCTTCCCAATAACAAAAAAAAAAGTGCTTTTCCTTTTTTTTTCTTCACTTTTTCCTTTCTTTCCTTCCATATATCTTTCCAAGAAAGCACGCTAAGAATTTTTCTCGGGTGGCTGAATCAGTGTTAGAAAGAATACAAAGAGGAACTGCAGCCACAAGCCACTGAGTTTGTGCAAGGGTAAAAAGAATAGAATGGTTACCAAATTGTACTTGACAAAAACTTCTTTTTGTTTGCTTATATTAGAAATTTACACTCTTCATTTCTTTTCAATTCTCTAGTCTAATGCATATCTGGAAGATAATGCTTATGGAAAATTCTGCGATGATACTCACCCGCTTGCGACTGCGACGATGGAGTCTCAACTTTGCAACTGGGGAGCCTGCTTTGTTGACTATTTTCCTGCACAGAAGGCATATGTGGAAGCTATGCACCAATTGATATCGACGCTTCTTGAATCACATTTCGAGTATTATTCGGAGGTAGATCGTTGTTGCCTTCCCACAAAACTGAAACACCTACTGTAGTTGTCATCAGTCACAAATGGTTGACTTAACGGAGAACAAACGATAAAATATTACCGGGTAGAAAACTAATACAATAGATTATTGTTTGGTCCGTGGTCACACCAAAGAAATCGTTATTCAAATCTTGTCTCACACCAAAAATGCACACATGATAAGCATATTCATACTAAGTGGATCTGCGTGGGTGCCAATTGTTGATCCACTCTGTCAACTTGGCCACGTTCCTACTAATATCTTCAACAGTGTCGCTTTGCAGCGCTATCACAATGTCTTCTGCATAACTTGCCTTTGCCTCCTCCAGTAGGACTTGAAAGATCTCACACTCGATATTGTTTATAAGCTTTGGACCCATGTAACCTCTGCAAGGGTTAAAATAGAAATTGACAGGCATTGAAGTTAATAATAACGCAAAAGCAGGATGATTGATGAAATGAAGAACAAAAGCTAAAAAGAGTATGTGATTGATGGAAACGAAGAACAAATTCAAACTCCTAACTTGGTGTACAGCAGTATTACAGTATATTCAGAGGAGCCATACAGTCAAACTAAATTCCAAGTTAGCAGACTTGCAAATTTAACCACAAGCGTACCTACTGCTCAACCGATCGTGCAGAATAGAATTATCCGTCTGAAGAACCACCACACAATCAAACCAACGCTCAGGGAAGAAGTCGCAACCATGGTAGTCTACGATGTTTCCACCTTCTTCCATCTTGTCCTCGAGTTCATCACATACCTGTACACAATCAAGGGCACCCAATTCATGTAAATCTACCGCTAAACTACTTGAACAATGAAGTTTCAGCGGCTGGTAAAATTGATAGGTCTACTAACAACACCTCTATTAAACTTAGCTTGCAAAGTATGGCAATCTACATGTACAGGTACAGACTTGCAGATTACAGAAGATGAGTATAATGATAATTGACTCGTGAATATTATCTTTTCTACCATAGTGACCATTTCTTTGATGATCCACCGTCTCAATGTCACAATCAGCCCACAATCCAGAGGTTACATAATTCTTCCTATTTGGTTAGTTCTCTTTTCTCATGAAAGATGATTAGGCCAAAGCATTTTCTTAACAGTAACCCATGAAAATGTCAATTGTTTGTTTCATTACTAAAATATTTGAAACAATTTCTGATTATGGAATATATATCTTAAACCAAGATGCTTTTTCCTTGAGGGAGAACAGGGACGTATATTCCGAAATTTTATATAGTAAACTAGTGATGGGATAGTACCAAGACTATGCGGAACTAGGGGGTTCAAAAACTTGTAGCTGTTCAAAATAATCAGTAGATGCTCAGATGTTAGAGGATGGAGAAAGATTTACAAGGGATCACTAAATTTCAACTAAGTTTTCTAAGAACTAAGTTTTCTAAGTTTTCCTAAGATAGTAGCTCATTCTCCAGACAGATTTGGCATCCTATTTTCTGTATCTCTAGATGATGATGCAGAATGTGGTTGCCTTGACGAATTGTCATTCAGACAACAAAAAAATATTATACTTTGTACTGAATCACATTTGCGACACATGCAGATTCAAAACTTTTTAAAGGTAAATATGCCATCCGTGGAACGTAAAATTGCCATTGATCAATAACCATAGGCACAGAGCTGGAAGTACAGATACAAAAAACAATCTTGAAATGGCACAATATAACATGGCAAATGTCGGATAAACATTAAATCACATACATTCTGACCTGTAAATGGATACAATAGTCATATATATAGTGTAATTACAAGGGACTTTTGCTCTTCTACCACTGTCAGCAAATTTTAGATCCTATATAGTTATAATTAAGAATCATGCCATCAATTATCATTCACCGTCACTTAAACACGGTTGAAAATGCTCACATGGTTAAGTGGAAGAATGGAAAAAAAAAAAAAAACTTAAAGTTAGAACATTATGTTTTAAGCTTATTTGAGTGTATTGATTGGTCATATAAGCTAAAATGGAACAAACAAAATAGAAAAAGTAATCCCCTAATTAGATTATAGTGATTAGTAATTTAGATGCAGTAATAGAGCCATAAGAGTAGACCACTATATTGATATATATTGGTCTGATATATGGCATGAGAATAGTTATTAGGATAGGTGTAGTTAATTTTAGGCTTCATCATCTTATCATAAGACTAATAAAGCCATTAAAGTAGACCAAATGTTTAACTAATATCGTGACATTTTACATGAAATAAAGGCTAACACCACCAAAATTTGATTGTAGCCCAAACCCCAAGAGATTTCTTGACTGGATTTATGTTATCAATCAATTATGATATAAAAGACTAGCATAAGATTGGATAACCAAAGTCAATATTACTAAGTCCAGCTAAGACTCCTTGGCTGCACATTAAACAAAAACTCACACCACATTTCTCCTATCATTCAATGGGAGAAGATTGAAATAAAAACATAGTTTGATACCTGACCACAAAGTAAGGAATCCACAGATGAGTGCATGCACCATTACATGGGCTTTTATTTAGATATTATTTCCAAGAGAAACCCAGTATGATTGCGAAGAGGTAAGGTTACATTATGGAATTCACCATGTTTTATGTTATCCTATTAAAATTCTAGGTCAAGCATACCAACGTAATACAGAGATTGGGAAATGAACAGTGATTATCTTAGTCATACGTGAGCCAAACAATTGAGATACCCCACTGTGACACTCAGATTTTCAATCAAACTCGAGAAACCCAAACCTACAGTTGATAACCTTGCCCTTGATACTGGCTTGCTTGATCCTTGCGGTGATATTGATATTGAAGAGCATATCTCACCTAAGGGATAAATCTAATGTGGCTATGTCACTCATCCAAAACTTTGTTGAATCGATCCATGAACCAAAAGTTCAGCCTGTGATTGGGCAAGAGAACCACTTATGGCATAATGCCATACTGATGATTGTGAGACTAGTCCTTTTGATGAATCTCTTAGAAATATACTTTTTAAGGACCTAGTCATATTATTATTACTGAACCAAAATCATCCATTCCAAGAGCTATTGTCTCATCATTTTATCTTAAATGAGAACTACCATAGGAAGTGCTTCGAGAGGATGCTGAAGCCAATGGTGTGAATTTTCTTAGTTCTAAACTCTCTAATTCATAGGCCTAGTGAATTGGTTAATAAGAGTTTTAGTAAACTTTTAGAAATCCATATTGAGAATCAATTATTTAGTTGAGACAAAGTCATACTTACTTATAGATGTACTATTTGATAGTTCTATTAATTGATCATTTCGTTCTAATTCATTTGCTCCTCTCTCTTGCCTGTTAAAACATTCTCTTGAGCCTAGCGTAGTTCATATTTCTTATATTTATAATTCATTATATTCAGTATTGTTAAATAGCCGCTATAGAGGCAGGCACTATAGCATTTTTTTCATAGCGGTTTCGGTGCAATTTGCTATGAAACGCTATAACACCATGTAGAAGATAGCACCATCATTATTATGTTTTGACATTTGAGAAATTAAAATTATGACTTGAATTAAGTGACTAATATGTTATCTTTCTTTATATAGTTTGTTTTATTTTTATGAAGCTTAATTTATTAGATATATAACATATATTTCAACCATTATACTTAAATTTATATGTATATAATACATATTTCAAACCTTATGTGACAACGCCATCCGCTATATAATATTGTGGATTTTTAGTTTTACGCTATTTTCATGATCCGCTATTGATATTCCACCAACCAGATGAGGATTGATGTGCTTGATGTTTTCTCATATTCCCTAACTAGTAGCATTCAATTTAATTTACCCAAAGATGAATCTTCAAATCAAGGGAGATTGATGCAAAATAGGATTTTTTTTTTTTTCTATATTCTAACTAATACAACTGTGACACCATCATCGACCACCAAACTTAATGTATTTTGTTTAATTTTTATGCTCAGTTTTGTTTATGCATATTGTAAAGTGATTTGTGGACTAAATATTCATTAAAACCTATGGTTCATGCTAGATTAGCTTTGAATTAGGCTACGCTATGGTTCGCTTGGGTTGGGTCTTTAGTTATTGACAAGTGCACAAAGTGGGAAAAAGCATGACGATAACCTTTTTTATTTATTAGGTCATCAATTTGTTCATTGCTGAATACAACTTTGTGCTTCTGCATTTGCATTATATGTATTGTTTACATGGACTGATCACCATACTGATTTCATAATAATTGAATAGTTGTTGCAATATGTTCATGCACGTTCTTAGGTCAAATTTGCGTGATCTCTCTAGTTGTTCTCTTTTTTTATCTTCCAGACCCCATCTGCATCATAAATTCATGCCAAAGATGGCAGAAGCTAAAACTCAAGAACCCAATGACCCTCCTACATTATGCCATTACAAAACGATGATGAAATTAACAGGAAAAGACTTATCTTTTTCCCATACGAGTGGCCCTACTACCCAAATTTCAGCCATCATCCCAAAGAAACACGATAAATATCCTAATTTCGGTTTCCTCGATGACTGAAAACTTCAATTTCATCCCTTTGGTGAACAATGAAGATGTTTACGATTCTTCTCTTTACTACTATTAGTGGCCACTGAATAATCACGATTCGAGGGAAGTGAACAAGTGAAGCCAGAAAGAAATAAACAAATAAAAAAGCTAGGGTTTCGAGAGACAATAAGTCGAGGACAGAGTTTAGGGTTTCGGATGGACGGACCAGATCCTCGTTGATGATGTGGCACTCGAACTCGTCGTCCCAGCCGTCGTGGAGATCCTTCTCGCGGACGAGCTCGCCGACGTTGATGTGGCGGAGGCGGGTGGCGTCAGCGAGGAGCGAGCACGTCGTCGTCTTCCCCGTGCCTGGCGTCCCCGTCACCAGGATATTCGGCTTCGCCCTGCCACTGTCGGCCATGGAGTTGGAGACGGATCGAGCGAGTAGGGGAAAACAGCGAGAGAATCGGAACCGTCTTCAGTTCTAGTCTTCAAATAGTGCCATGGCCAGCCGTGAAGGGCAGATCACAAACCGCACGGCCCGCACCTTATAAAAAGTTGAACCAAGGCGGGTTGAATCGGTCGACCGGCCAATCCACTCCCCGGTCCAAATTGATTTGGTCGATCTTGAAAGGCAACTATTTTCCTCTTCAATAATATAATTTTCTTCCCGACGGCGCCCCTAGATCTGATTTTTTTTAAAAAAAAAAAAAATTTCACCTAATGTCCCTACAGCAGCTATTCTTCGTCCTCCTCTGCGGGTTCTCGTACGGTTGCATTCTGCGAGCGTTTCGCCGTCATCGTAGTTGTCCCCACACCGTCTCCATTAATTTTCAACGCGCGCAGCTGAGCGTTGAGAGAGTCTTTGACGCAACCCCATGCACAGCCTCCCCTTTCTTCCTTGTCACTACGGCCTTCCCTCTTTTTTACCCTTTTGAGTTTTGACCAAACCAGCTCTCTCTCAAATTCCCATCTCTCTCTACTCGCTCTCCTCGGAGCTAATTCAACGCAGCCATCCATACAAATACAACTCGACGTTGGCCGGCTTGCTTAATACAAGTTCCCTGTTCTCAGGTTCTCAAGCTCCTGCGTGCATGGAGAAAACCAAGATGTCGTCCTCCATCATAAGTTTCCTCCCCAACCGCGCCTCCTTCTCGCACCACCCCCACAGCCCCGGCCTCGAACCCAATCACTACCACCAGAGAAGAGGCTTCTCCGGCCCCATCGTCTCCATCATACCCAAGGAGGCCCAGCGGAAGCACAGGAACGCCGGCGGGTTCGTCACGCCGCAGGAGCCCTCATCGCCCAAGGTCACGTGCATGGGCCAAATCAAGCTAAGGAAGATGGCCGCCAGGTACAGCGGAGGCAGCTCCCACAAGAAGCCGCCGATCGACAACAAGCGCGCGGAGAAAAAGTTGACGGGGTTCCTCATCCGGAAGGTGTTCCGACGCAGAGGGAAAGCCGCGGTGAGCGAAAAGGCCGACGGGAAGCCGCCGCTGGGCTCGCAGCCGCCGTTGCTGGGGCAGATGAGGAGGTTTGCCAGCGGGAGGGACAGCTTGGGCGGTTTCGATTGGAGGACGGTGGAGAGCAAGGGCAGCGCAGAGGAGGAGGAGGAGAGCGAGGAGGAGGAAGAGTTTTTGGTTCCTCACTCTGCGCCAATTGTTGTCGGCGGTGGCGACGGTGCGGGGGAGTTGGAGCCGAGGAAGGAGGTGAATCTTTGGAAGAGGAGGACACTTGCTCCACCAATTCCCCTCCAACTCAATTGATCAAATTAAATGCATCTTGTTCTTCAATTTCACAATTAATTTTGTTTTTTTTTTCTATATATTCATGCTTGTGTTGTAGGTAAATTATTGGTGAAAAAATGTTGATGAATGTAATTATTTTTATTTTCTTGTGAATGAGCTTGATTGATTAAACCAATACCTTATCTTGATATAAGATGATATTCACATAAATATAATAAATAAATGAAAGAGAGTAGACCTAACTACCTACCAAACAAATTAATGATGCATTGAAGAAGTGGGTGATTAAGTTTGACCAGATCTCCTCAAGAGTATAATTTCATTTCGTATTCGAAGTTGGTGGGAGTCGGTAATTAGTAGCATTATATATATATATATATATATATATATATATATATATATATATATATATATATTCTCACTTTAATTCATTACACATACTTAGCATTCATTTTAACTTTTAGATTTAATTTAATGATAATTTAGGTGCTATATTTGTTTAATATTTTATTTTCGTTTACGTTTAAATAATCGTAAAGTATTGTGTTGCACCACGTATGCAGATGCACTTTTCTTATTTGATATTGTCGCACATGCGTAGAACGTAAACCAGCATGTGGAAAACTTGGTAAACATGCGGCTGCTTTATAATAACTTTTTTTTTTTTTTAAAAAAAAAGGAGTCCATTAAGTAAGATCGTCTCCTAGATCAGAGACCAAAATACAAGAGAGATCGGCAGGCTAATCACAGCACCAAGTTTGGTAAACGCCCAAACGAGCAAGCCAATCCGCAGCACGGTTCGCTTCTCGGTAAACAAAAGAGAGATGACAAAGGGGCAGACGGGACAAAAGAAATTTGATCTCGCGGACAATGGACTCAAGAGCCGGGATGGAGGAGCCACATGAAGAAAGGGAGGAACCAGCCCCTTCAATAAGATGAATAGCCGCTTCACAATCCGATTCCAAGAGAACATGAGCTGCCTTTAAGAGGTCGTTGGAGACGAGGTAGCCCAAAGCTACTTTGATCGCAGTGAGCTCCGCCCAAAGAGCAGGACCGTCCAGTAAGATGTCTGTAGCTGCAAAAATGCAAGAGCCCAAATCATTACGGATGAGGAATCCCAGCCCACCAGATCTGAGAGTAGGAGACCAGGAAGCGAGACCAGGAAGCGTCAACATTAAGCTTAAAACTTCCCTGTGAGGGCTTAATCCATCGAGTGACACGTCTGTCTGGCCCCGGGGTGTTCCCCGCAGCCTTCAAGCCCACAAGCATAGCATTGTATTCAGTGAGAGCCAAATGAAGAACATCCGTTAAGATGATACGTTGACGATCAAACAAGAAAGCGTTGCGAGCTTTCCATAAAAACCAGCAAATAGTCAACAAAAGAGAAGCGACGTGTTTAAGTTCAAAAAGCCAGTCACCTAAAAACCAGGAAGTGCGATACCGGAACCGAGCAATGTCGTTGGAGTACAGGTAAGACCAAACCCAGTCGGTAGCAGTGCAGTTGAAAAGAAAGTGGAGAGCATCATCAGGGCCAGAAGAGCAAAAGCAACAGCGGTCAATCGCACAGAGGCCAAGTCCAGCAAGGTAAGAGGAGGTTGGTAGCTTATGAAGGAGAAGCTTCCAACCGAAAATCCGAATTTGCGAAGTAACGGACAGACCCCATAGACTCTTCCAGCCCCTCCAAGGATGCTCAGGGCACCGATCAGCGTCAAGGAGAAAGCGGTACGCTGCCTTGGAAATGGAGGAGCCCAACTTCGCCCCACGCCAAGCCCAGGTGTCATTACAGGGGGAGGCCGGCAAGGAGATAGACCGAATTTCGTTCAGAAGTTGGGAATCCGTCCAGCGGAGAATGACTGGGATGTTCCAGTTTTGACCTTGCAAAAAATCCACAACCTTGAGATTAGAAGAGAATGACTGCGACGCAATGAAAGTGGGTTTGAGGGATATTGGAAGGTCAAGGCACCATGGATGGAGCAGGACATCCGTGTCCTTGCCATTACCAATCTTCCTAACAAACCCCCCTTTTAAAGCATCCAGATCACGAAGTAAACCTCTCCAAACCCAGCTCATATTATGAGGACGTTGGATGTTCCAAGGATTGGGAATTCCATACTTCTTTAAAACCACATCAGCCCAAAGGGAGTCTCCAGAATTGAGAAGATGCAGAAGCCTTTTGCAGTTGAGGGCAGGTCGGAGAAAAGAAAGATCTTTGATACCTAAACCACCGGAAGATTTAGGGAGAGTAACTTGAGCCCAACTAACCAGATGAAGCTTCTTGCTGGCAGAGTTGCCAGACCAGAGGAAGCGTCTAGTCACTTGGTTGAGCTTATCAGAAAGAGAGGTTGGGAGCCAGGTGGCAGTGAGGGAGAAGATAGGAGAAGAAGTAAGGGTGGAATTGATTAAGGCCACCCTGTCCGCTTGAGAAAGGAGCGAGCCTTTCCAAGAAGATAAGTGAGTATTCAAGCCGTTGATGCAATGTTGGAAAGTTTGATTATAGGCGGCCTTAGGACTAATAAAAGCCCCCAAATACTTGAAGGGAAAAGTACCTTCCGAGACCCCAAAGGAATGAAGAATGTCTCGCTTGACACTAAGGGGACAGTTGGCCGGAAAGAAAATCTTGGATTTGGAATAGTTTAAGTTGAGACCGGAAAATTGGAAGAAGTTGGAGAGGCATTGTTTAATGTTCCGACAAGATTTAGGATTGGCACGAAAGGAAAGGACAAGATCATCGGCGAACAGCAAATGAGAGACTTTAGAGTTGATCCCTTCCCTTCCACGAACAGTGAAGGGAGTGATGTGGTTGTGATCCACTTTGTCGAGAAGGAGGATACTCAGGACATTCAGGACAATCACAAACAGATAAGGGGAAAGGGGGTCCCCTTGCCTTAAACCTCTACAACTGGGGAAAAAGGTAGAGGGGGCACCGTTAATAACACAAGCAAAGGTGGGCGATTCGATGCAGGCCCTGATCCAGTTGATGAAGGTAGAAGGAAAATTTAGGATGGCAAGCCTTGCATAGACAGCAGCCCAAGAAATTTTATCAAAGGCTTTTTCAAGGTCAATCTTGAAGAGAATCATGGGGTATTTCCCTTTGGAATGAAACATAGAATGGGTAAGCTCTTGCAAGGGGAAGATGCTATCGTGGATATTCCTGCCCGTAATAAAAGCGGATTGTTCCTTGCAAATAACCCTGGGAAGGAGGGGCCTGATTCGGTTGGCCAAGATTTTGGCTAAGATTTTATAGGAGACATTACAAAGAGAGATGGGTCTGAAGTCCCTGATGAATTTAGGGTGCTGGGATTTAGGTATGAAAATGAGGTGGGTTTGGCCCCAGGAAGCAGGAATATGGTTGAGGGGGAAGAAGTTATGGAGGATAGAGAGAAAGTCATGCTTGATTGTTTTCCAGTAGGATTGGTAAAATTTGCTAGTAAAGCCGTCGGGCCCCGGGCTCTTACCACGGGGAAGCTTGGAGACAACCAGAGAAGCTTCAGAATCATGGAAAGGGGAGAGAAGAGAAGTGCTAGCATTGTAGCACAGAGGAAGTCGATGTTTGGAGATGAGACAAGAATGGATAATAGGATTTGGAGTGAGCTCCGAGTGAACAGGAAGATTTGAATTCCATAAATTGAAGTAATGGTTTTTTAAAGCCGCCCTGATAGTGTCCTCATCACAAAGATGAGCGCCAGAGTCAGAGGATAAATTGAGAATTTTGTTGGATCTGGCCCGGAGCGAGACAAGGCGATGATAGAACTTGGTATTAGCGTCGCCTTCCTTGATCCAGTGGGCCTTGGCTAGAGTCCACCATTTCAAATTGATTTGCCTGGTAAGAGTCACAACCTTATTAAGGAGGGAGTTAAGAGTAGCAATCTCAGCAGCAGAAAGAAGGCGAGAGGATTCTTGACATTGCCAGAAGTGGACCAAGTCCCAGGTGGAATTTAAAGTTCTAGAAAGATTACCAAGATGAGATCTATGCCAGGTGGTAAGGTTCTTAGCAAGAGCTTGAAAGCGTTTAGAGAGATCAGAGTCCTGGTTATTTTGGAAGCAATGCTGAGTCCAGATGGAATCCACCAAAAGATTGACCTCCTTATAGTCAGGCCAGAAGGGTTGGAAGCGAAACAAGGGATGGGCGTCGGGAAGAGCAAGAGCTGAAGTGGATACATATAGGCGCGTGATCGGAAATCCCACGGGGCAGATGACTCACTTTGGAATTACCAAAAATATTAAGCCAGTCCGGGGTAGCAAAAGCCCTATCAATTCTAGAAAGAATCCTGCTAGCTCCCTGGTGGTTATTGCACCAGGTGAAGGAAGGCCTCGAGAAGCCCAAGTTGACGAGGCCAATAGCAGAAATAAAACTTTGAAAGGAAAGGATAGAAGAAGAATGGGCAAATTTACGGCCTCCAAGTTTTTCATCCGGCTTAAGGATGGCATTAAAGTCACCACACAGAAGCCAAGGGATGTCAAAGAGATAGTTTCTTGCAGGCCTTTCCACAAACCATTACGGACGAAACAGACGGAGCTAGCATAGACGGAGCTAGCATAAATGATTGAAAGTAACCAAGGCTTACCTTTGGGCATGGAGATAATCGCGTGAATAGCTTGATGAGAGACTGAAATTACCTGGACCGCCAAGAGGGAAGAGATCCAAGACAAGGAAATACCACCCGAGGCTCCGGAGGAAGGCACAAAGGTGGTCTGCCAACGTCTACCCAGCACCTTAGTAAGTTTGCTGTAGCTTAATTCTCCCAGGTGAGTTTCCTGCAAGGCGATTAAAGAGGGTTTGTGAGAACGCATAAGAATTTTGAGGTGGTCCTGGACATTGCGGCGTCCGGCACCTCTGCAATTCCAGGAAATAAAAATCATGGGAACAAGTTGAGATGTGCTAGGGCCTTCAGCTTGCTGCCCTGGCCCGAGGAAATTCTGGAACGCTTATGCTTGGTATCCTTGTGTACCAGGAGTTGGGAGGGGTGAGCAGCAACAATCTCCAGGCGCGGATGGATTCGTTTCTCTTCAAAAACGACCATAGCAGAGGAAGGATCGAGTGGTTCGAGGACCAGCAGGAAGGTAGAGACCCCTCCAACTTTTCCTCAAGAGTCCGGAAGATCGGAACGAGGCGCCTCTGGAGCGCAGAGGAAGGATCATCCAGGTCCGAAGCAGACTCCTTGTTGCTGGAAGAGGGTTGAGGTAAATTGACGTCAACAGATTGCAAGGCGGGGTCCCTCGGCCCGACAGAAGGGGAGGATGGGAGTGGGCCCAAGCCATCAGGGACCAGAGGGGAAAACCCATTAGCAGTGGGGCCAGGATCAAACTCCGAGAAGTTGACAGGAGGCGAGGTGACTCGCAATGGAGACACAGAAACCCGTTGGAGAGGGAATGCCATCTTGGGTGCCGGGTCAGCAGAACCCGGTATAGGGGAGAAGGTCGTACGTGTCCAACGGTCGGGAAGACGCCGGAGCGGAGCCACCGGGGGGTGGGGAAGGGGCGGTTGCTGCGGGACCGGCGGCTCCTTAAGCGAAGAATCATGCCTGGACAGAGCCGCGGGCTGAGAAGGATGGCGAAGAGCAGGGCGTCATCCGCGCCTGCTCTGGACCTGAATCCAGGGTCCAACGGAGGGAATAATGATCTGGAGGGAAGGGGGCGAAGCTGCAGGCCGATCCGTCTCCCCTGAGGGATTCAACAGGTCAGAGGAGGGAAGGTCAGGCAAAGATGGGAGGGACACTGGATCAGCGAGTGTCCCAGGTGACCGCATCCAGAACAGAGAACAGAAAGGTTCTCGTAGGAGCAGAGCTGGAAGAAGCGGGTCGTCGGAGGCCCAACCCACACGCCTTCCTGTAAGGGTTGCTCCAAGTCAATCTCAACACAAACTCTCACGTATTTACCGCGCTCCAAATTAACCGCGCGATCATCGATATGCAGCAGTTTGCCAAGCTTGGAAGCAATGGCAATGATGGATTCAACATTCCAATATTCGAAGGGCAAATCCAGCAGGCGAATCCAGACCGGCGCCGTCTTGATTGAGTATTGAAGAGCTTGAAAATTAGGTTGCCAGCGAATGAGATTCAGCAAACTTCCCAAAAGCGACCAAGGACCTTCAGAAAGGATCTCCAAAGCCATTTCTTCAGACGGGAAGCGGAAGAGGTAGAAGTTGTTCTCCATATCGATAATGTTCGGCTGGTATTGCCAAATCTTGGCTACCGCAGATTTCAGCGCATGCATAGGCAGATGCCTGGATAAAAACTTTCCAATAAGACAAGACTTCCAAGGAAGCCGCCAGTTCGCTAGCTTGTCTTCATCGAAAATAACCACATCGGCATATTTGCTGGAGATGGCTTCAAGGACCGTCGCAGAGATAATCGAGGAAGCGGAAGGAATCCCAATATGTTTCTGAAAGAGGCCCGCCCAAGAGCTGAGAGGCTGGGGAGGAACGGCCGAAGAACTTCTAGCAACGGGGCTAACACCGGGATCGGGGGCTCCTGCAGGAGAGAAAGCGGCTGCAGGAGCGGCACCCCCTGCTGAGGTCGCACCAACCGAGACCTTTGGGTCGGGGGGCTTCGGAGGGGCTCGAGGCGGACGGGCGGAAGGAGAAGGGCGAGACTTCGGCTTCATTGAAGGCAGGACGAACACGCTATGGATTTGAAATGGGGCATACTGGTGTCTCTCTCTCTGCTTTAGAAGAACTTTGACCGTGCATGGGTTGTAAGTAAACAAACATCACAAAAAAAAGAAAAAGTAATCATGTCCTCGCTTTGTGTTTCCTTACAAAAAGTGGAAGTCCTGCAATTATTTTCAATTATCTTTTCTTCAACACTCCAGTGAAATGAGAATCAATCTAATATATCAAGAAATAATAATAATAAAAACAATGATGTGTACTAGCTAAACGAGAAATATGAGTGAGAATATATATACTTTCTTCGGTATACTATTCATGTGTTATCTAACATCTTATCCTCACAGCTAATGTAACATCTACTTACGCCTATGTAATGGTTGTTGGCCTATGGTTTGGTCGGCATTGGGACTAGGCAATGTTTGTCCAATGTTCTCCATGGGCTATACAAAGCTGCATTAAGGTAGCCTCCTATAAGACTTGCATTTAAAAAAAAAAAAGACTTGCATTTTAGACATTTGAGCACTTCATGAGTGCCACTAGCCAATCACAATCTTCTGTCGTCTCAAATTACCTAGAAGCATCCCAAGCAAACTAAGGTCTAGCACTCAAGAACCTCCATACTAAAGTTGAATTGACCCTGTGATATTTCAACCCCAGAGCTTAGAGATTGAACACGTAAGTCATCTTTTAGATAGTGTTATGCTAATGGCAAGACTTCTGAGCATAGGGGCTTAGACACTCGAGCACCTGCTAACTCCAAGGCTTTTGGGCATAGGGGCTTGGATACTCAAGCACCTCTTAAATGAAATTATATTTGTCGTTGAACTTACACACTCCAACACTTCCCATATAAACTTGTACTCATCATAAGGTTTCTCAGCCTTGAAGACATTGGGGGTACCTCCTATGTGAGGCTATGTTGAATTTGATTGTTCTTAACCTTAGGCTTCAAGGATTGAACACATGTATGCCTTCTAAGTTGAGTTATGTTGACCTCAAGATTTCTCAACTATAGGCCTTGGATTTGGACACTAATGCAAATTCTAAGTAAAATTATGTTCACCAAAGTACTTAGGCCTTCGATTTGGACACTTGTACAAATTCTAAGTTATCTCAAGAAGACTCAAAGTTGGCTCACTAAGTTCCTACAACTCATAATAGGCACATCACACTTGGCTGACTCAAATTAGGTAGTGATACCTTGAGCCTTGGCTACTCAACTACTAAGTCAAGTTTTTATATTAATTTTTAGTAATGTTAGTTTGCCCTCAACAAGTCATAGAAATTTTGTCTAACTCAAAGCAAGTGCCACAAATAATTTTGTCTGACTCAAGTTAGGACAGTGGATTAGGCGGCGGCTACAACAACTTTTTGGGAAGTTAGAAAAAATCAGCTTCCGACGGAAAGCAATCGCTGTCTGCCTTCATGTCGGAAGGTGAGGGTTCAAATCTGGCCTATCTATTTTTTTCATCCCATCATTCAATCATCCTACTATACACTACTTTATAAATATATAACACATTATCTTCATAAATCAAAATCTTATAAAATCAAAATTTTATAAAAACAAAATAAAACAAAATCTTATAAAATTGAAACTTTATAAAATCAAAACTTTATCAAATCAAAATTTTATAAAAATAAAAATTTATAAAATAAAAATTTTATAAAATTTAAACTTTATAAAATAAAAATTTTATTAATCAAAATTAAAAATTTATAAATATTAAATATTATTATATTTATAATTAAAAAAAGTTAATGACTATTCTTTTTGATATATTTATAATTCAACACAAGTAAAAATTGTAATTGCAAAAATGATATTGCATAATTACATTAGGGAAGCAAGATACAATAATACAATTTTTCAAGAGGTTGAAGCTACTCTTAATATGGTGTTAAAAGAAAATTAGTTAGATGATAAAACAAATCAGATAAGTCAATGCTACTTATAATGAGATTGATAATATTCCGTAATCAAATTATAATTAGTTTAATAAAATCTAGAAGATAGGAACGGTAGTTTTATATATAATGTATAGTTAATTATTTATATGTTATATATTTGTGTGAATGACGTCCTTATATTAAAACTTTTATATTATTAAAATATGTGTAATATAATATATAATTTTGTATTATTATAATTTTTGTGTAATATATTATATAATTTTTTGCAATAACTATCTATAATATATTTTTCTACCTAAAAGTACTTTCTCAGACAACCGTTCTCATTTAAGCTGAAGTTCGACAACATTTTTTATTTCAGCTCCCCAAACGGAGCCTTAGTGTCACGCCCCGGTCGGAACGGTCTAGAAACAGAGCTTATCCGCTTCTTAGAGCCGTCCGGCGGAACACTAGAACGTGATCGCGCTAGGGTTTCCGGACCGATTCTCGTCCCCAAATTCGAAACCCTAGTTCCCCGCTTACTTTTTAATCCCCAAATTACAATTCGCACGAAGAAACCCTAATCCTAATTTGAAAAGAGGTTGGAAATCGATCGGAACCCTAAATTCAAAAATATACCTCTAGTCAAAATCAACCGCTGACCGTTGCTCGCCGAATTCCTCCCGTTGCTGACATTGTCGTTGCGTCAGCCGCCTGAAATAGAATTCATCGATCAGATTTCGATTTCGCTAACGTCGGCTGGCGTCAGCAGAAATCGAAATCTCGCTACGCCGAATTGACCGTTGACCTGCGTTTCGTCCGCCTCGTTTAGAACGCCGGGCGTTCGAAACTCGCGTCGTCTTCCTTGCCTTCAACCGAACGCAAACGCCGCCTGCGTTCGAATAGCTCGCCAGGAAGCTGAACATACGTCGCCTGCACTTTGTCCACGCCACCCGTCGTTGTCCGGCAGCCACCCGCCGTTGCCACCGACGAGAGACGATGGCGACTTTCACCAAACAACTCGCCGGAACAGGGGAAAACGGGACTTGGAGAGAAAGCTTTTATTCACTCTTCGAAAGCTACAAAACTCTCCTTACTCGTCTCTCTTCCTCCCACCGGCGGTGTCGCTCGTCGCCGTTTACAAATGCTCGGCTCTCAGCTCTCAGTTGTCGCTTCCGTCACTCGCTGGTCTCTCTCACGCTCGATCCCCCCTCTGGCGCCGGAAAACCTCTCGAAACGGGAATCTCGCCCTTCGCTCGTTACAGGTTCCCCCCTTTTATTGCCCAGAGCCGCCGCTCTTAGCTTCCGATCTTCACGCGTGTCCGCAGCATCCGCAACCCTCACCCGCTGTCTTGCCAAAACGGGAAGACACCGCCTCTTTCCTTCCGTCCGCGTCCGATTAATAAGCCAAGACGTGGTCGCCGTTGCCCGATTGTCACGTCGCCTACGCGTATTGACGCCATAGTCCGAAGCTTGCGCGGAAGGAGAAGGCCAGCTCGTCTCGCCTAATTTGGGAGTTGACCTTTCGTTGACCCCAAATTGGGTTCTGTTTTGCTGCTTTCCGCCTGAGTTTGGACTTGATCCAGGCCCAGTGAGCTCTGGGCCGAACCGGTCGAATTCGGGCCTGACACTTAGTATGAGAGCAAAAATTATAATTATGTTTAGGTCGTACAAGGTCTAAAAAGGAAAAACCCTACCCAGAGATGTGCATGTTTTGGCATATAATTTTAGTCAAATCATGCTACATTTTAAAGACACCTGGTGTTATGCTTGTGGGCCGAATTTGGACGCGGCCCAAATAATGATCCAGCCCAGCCTTGCCTCTACTTGCTTAGCGGATCGGACCGGATCTGGGCGCCACCCGGATCCAGATCCGAATCCAGAAATTTCCCTCAACGGGAAATCATTTGCGTGCATTGGACGCGACAAGAGGCAGATGGGACGGCTCGGTGGAGTGGGCAGCGGATGTCTCGGACTCCGCATTGACTCGGGGAAGAAAAAGAAAGAGGACGTCACCGTTGTCGCACAGGGACGCGGACAAAAACGAAAACAGAGTTTCGTTCGGCGCTTCCGCAGTGAATTCACTTCCTTTCCCTCTCCTCTCCGGCTAGTCCGACGGAAGTTCTTCCCCTGAGCCTTCTTCGCGTATCCGATGGTGTGGGTGGGTGGATCGGATCGTGTGGGGCTCCTCGTCCTCCTCTGTCGTCGTCTTCGCCCCTTCGCTGTCGCAGCCGCCGTCGACGTCAGATCGCCTTGGAAGGCGGCTACGCAACCGCTTCACCAGAAAGGAGCCGGTGGCTTGAGAGATCGCCGAGGTATTCTCCGACCTTCTCCCTTCGTTTCCGGTGGTTTTTCCGACCTGCCTGGTGGCCGAACGGCCCAGTCGAGCTCGCTGCTCCCGGCGCCTCCCTTCTCTATCTCTCTCGGCTGCCAGCTCGCCTGCGTGCGAGAACTTCTGGAGCCGAGCTTGTCTGCGTACGAGCTTTTGTTGTGTTCGATCGCCGCCTGCGTGTGGCAGCGTTCACGCTTGGCCGACGTGCTTCTGGTCGAAGTTTCCCTTAACGTGGAGCGCTTCCCGGTGATCGGCCCCTTCTTCTTTGACATGGAAGAGCTGGAGTGCAAGTCTTCGTCCGCTGTCCGAGCAGTTCTTCAGCCGTCGTCCGCCGATTTCTTCCTTGGCCGTCAGGCCTCCTTTCCATCGTTGCCAGCTCCTTCTCCTCCTTCCCCACCTCACCTTCGTGGGAAGGTGGACGGCTGGTCTTTTTAGCCGGCAGGTGAACGCACGCGAGGCGTGCTTGGATGGTTCCGTCCATCGTCGACGCGTACGTGCGTGCAACTCCGGGGAGTGATCCTACGGTCGGGTTTCCCTCCTCATCGGTGTGTGAGTGAGATACCGACTGAATCTTCCCCATCATCGGCATGCGACGCCGTGTGGACAATTGTCCACATTGACCTGAGCCGTGTTGAGTCCTTTGTCGGGCTGGGGATTGGTTCGAGGAACCTTCCCCGCCAGTCGCGCCCAATCCAGCGGTTTCGACCGTTGCGTTGACGTATTTGGACTCGAGTCAAGCGTTGACTCACGTGGAAAACCAAAAAAAATATTACTATAATTCAGGGCGTGACACCTGGAGTCATCATACGTTTTGTCATTGCAACCTCCAGTTGAGTTAGATGGTCTAATAGTTGGATTTGAACATATTAGAGCTTTGATTTCCATCTTAAACCCAACTCGAGGTTTTTAAATGGATATTCACATGTACTAATTAAATAAAAATTTATTTTTTATTATTTTATTTTAAATTATTATATAAATAAAATGTTTAATTAAATTAATAATAAATATGTTTTTATAATAAATTATTTTGTACTTTATAATAATATAAATATATTTTATTTATTTTTAAATAAGATATGAGATACCTTATTTCATAAACCAAAACCCAATTAAAATCTACCCTAACTCAAACTCTATCTCATTTAACTAATCAAAAATCAAATGCATTAACCTGCTAAAAAGAGGTATGGTTAAATTACCATCCTTAAGGAGAAAGGATTCATGAGATCCTACCGCTGTTTAGCCTAAGTGAATTGCGTCCCTAGAGATGTCGTAATCTTGTGAGGGCATGCTTCCTATGAATTGATGTTAGAAAGCCTCCGACTATTGGCTGAAAGAACTAATGGTGCCCTCTCATGTCGGAGGTAAATGCTACTCATTTCCATTTCTACACTAACTCACTATCTAATCAGATCCGACTCAGGGGGAAGGTCCATTCTGAAAACAGGATTGTGAAAATTTTGGACAGAAACGGATCATTTGCCAACTAATGTTTCTATCCACCTTACCAAAGTAACGCCCTTTGGCTTCATCCGACGCATTTCAAGGGCAGAGGGCCACTTCAAAACAGAACCATTACACGGGGTGGGATTCCAGAATTCCCTACTTAGTAGTAATACCACATAAATTATCTCTTCCTTTCTTTCCTCCCAGCTTTCCATTGAAGGAAACAGGAGTAAGTGAAAATACCACATAAGCTTTTCCAATGTAGCGTTCATAAACTAGAAAGGAAATCACCATGAAATGGAATCTTCTTATTCGAAGCTGCCAGGAAAGTTTACATATGCTATGCTGAAATTCTAGCAATAGAACTTTCATACCCAACAAGTTCTGAAACATAATGGACACAAATATGATATAGGACAAGCATAGTTATACGAATGATTACAGCACCAATATTAGCCAGTATTAAGAAAAAGAACTACTATCACTAGCAACAACAATACTAACAAAGTATATGAGAGAGAAATTAAATTAGCAGAAAGGCAAACTTCAACTAGTAAGGAACAACTTTTAGGATGGGGTAAAGGTAAAGAAATGGTACAAGTATCAGAGTTCAACTGATTGAACAGTTAAAAGACTAGACTTGAACAATCCTGCAACAGATTGAGATTTGAGGAGATATTTTTATAGTAGGCAATCAAAATAGAAGCTATGGCAATCCATGCATGTCCTCAAAAATATAGGAAGAGGATATCAAAACACCACAGGTCATAATACCAAGCATACAACTGTGTCCTAACAGAAGAAGCCATATCATACTAGAGAAGAAATATAACTCACAGGAACCATGGCAGTTGAGTATAAATGACACCAAAGCATCGGCACAATGTCATCCTTGGATAACAGGAAAATATCTGCATTGTGTCACGAGATAAATAGTAAAAATAAACTAGAAAAACCGAATGCCATCAGATTCTGCATCACAGGGTATAGTTGTTAGGTATTTACATCTTGATGAAAGTAAGTCTTTAAATACATAATGATACAATCTCACTATCAAATTACTTTACCATGAGGTATCATGAAGCATAGTTTATTCACAATCCATATCTATTCCACCTACTTTCACCTCATAAGATGGGAAAGATGTTCTGATCATCATCCGCATCCATGAAATTGAACGGCATATTTCCTTTGTAGCGGAAACTAGGGTTCACGTAACATTTCATCTCATGGAACAGATTCAGATTGTCCACCAGTTTGTGAAAGACATTGCAGCCGCAACACTAATAAAATCCAGAACAAAGAATCGAAATAAAAATACAGTGTTACAGCACGAACAAGAATGAGTATGCTTTCTTGTTCAGGAATTGAATTAGTAACCTGGACAAAGACGGTGCCGTCCGTATACGCATGGGGGTTGATGGCACGAGTGGTCCGTTGTCCGCAGACGTTGCAGGTGAAGGCCACGCGCATCCGCCGACGAGGAGATCTGGTGTAGAGGGACCAAGGAAAGGTGATAACCGTCTGATCGCCAGAATCGCCGTCCGCGGAAACAGGAGGGCCTTCCATTCCTGATCCTGTCGTCCATCCTCTCCCCGCAGCGGCGCTTAAAACCAAACCCATAGCCGTATCCTGCCCCCAACGAATCAGGAAGAGAAACCCATCTTTTGCATCTCCGAGACGTAAAAGCTAAACAAAAAGAAACTAAAATAAGAAAGGGCAGGAGCAAGAGACTTACCCTAGGAAGGGGCGAAACGGGAGCGGAACTGCTGAGGAAGGGGACAAGGCTTGTGCTCTCACATTCTGAATTCACATCGGCGTCATCTTTCCTGTCTGAAATCAGAGAGACAGAATTTTAGGTGAGGAATCGAATCAAAGAAAAAATAAAAGCAAGAGCGGAGCAGAGAGGAATTACTCTTGGCGGCGATCGCGTGGAAGGATTGGCGTCGGGAGGCGCTTCTCTTGGGTGAGAAGAAGGAGAGAGGAGACGGCGACGAGGTAATCGCTGCCGATGCCGCAAGTGCCTCCATGCCGCGAGAAACTGAAACTGCGGAGGAGATGGTCAGGAGAGGTCGTGGCCGGGATCGTATTAGAGGCGGTGGTCTAATCGGCGGTTCGGGAATCAGAAGTGATAGGTACATAGACGGAGGTTCGAAGGAGAACTTAGGTCGCGACTTAAGGAGCGAATGAAATAAATATCTGGCGCACGCATGGTAGCGTCATTTCACAGTGGCCCATGTCTGTCAGGCATTGGATGTGCGCCACGAAGTGGGTAAGCCGTGGTGAAGATGAATAATAGTACATGAGTAATGCCACGTTTTTTGTGGCTACAAAATTGGGTATGTAAATTTATAGCTGAAACACCAAATGCTTGACGTGACTAAATTCGCTTCTTCAGGGCAACTACTCTTTGGATTTGGAGTGGACCTGCGACTTAAGCATGGAATAAACATCAGCCCAGCATTCGTTTAGACTTATTAGAGGCTAGAGCCCAACTGCCCAACGAAAAGCAACCGAAGGGACAATATTGGCTGTGTTTAATGGAGTGGATGGAAAGTGGAATGAGAAGGAAAGTGAGTTTTAATTGTTTAATTGAGTGGATAAAAAATAGAAAAAAAAAAATAGGAAATAATTTACTGTAGCAAAAATTTAATGAATAGTGCTAATTTTTGGCACATCGTGCGTTCTGTCGAGGAAAAACTACTGTAGCTACAGTAACTACTGTATCGATCTGTTTTTTTTTTTTTTTTTCTTCCTTTGTTTTTCTTTTTCGATTCCCTTCATTCCCATTTTTCATCCGCCTCATTAAACACAGATGTTGGGTTCAAAGCGAAAAAGACTTTGTGTCAAACTGACACTGAAGCCCAATGAGAAAGGAACCCATTTAACCAAGCATAGCGTTTTCTACATGATCTTTCTTGTAATCCAGTGTGATTGTATTTGATTTAGTCTGAAAAATATGTTTTATTTAAGACATTTCTTTTCCCATTTTTAATTATAACTTTAAGTTGGTACAAATAATAATTGCATGCACAATCACCACCATGCAAGGGTGCCACGTCAGATTGGGAGTGGATTGTGTCAGCTCTCACGAACAAGCTTGTCTGCTTGTGAATCGTGAGCACGTGTCCTTTTTCTGTCTTGAAGCTCTGTTCTTTCGACGAAATCCATTGGAAAATAAAACCTAAGGTTATGTTTTATTAAATAAAATTTATGATAAAAAGGATAAAAAATATAATAAATCTATATAAAAAGCTATCTTAAAACTACTGTATCTTATTAATAATATATGTATATAATACTATATAATAATACATGTCTCACCCGTAAAATGATCGAATTATAATAATACATATGTCACTCGTATAATAATTATTATATAGTGCCGTATTATAATTATTCGACTATTTTTTTATTTTTGGATAATTATAATTGAAAGAGATTGACATAAATCTATGACTTAATAATATATGAGTTTAAAAGTATATTTTTTCTTATATTAATAGAGATAATATTATATTTTTTAAAAAATTATATAAAATTATGATTAGAATATGAATGGTTATTTAAAATTAATAAACAATCAAAGAAATTATTATTAGATAATGTGAACTAATTAATTAATTAAAGTTGAATAAGCTAAGATTGGATCAAGTTTTGTCCTAATTATTTACCCTTTTTCTCTCAGCATGTGGCCATTAATTAAAAGCTTAGGTTATCGAGCACAGACATAATTAAATTTGGGTAGCGGTCAAAATGAATATAAAACCTCATCTTGTTTTATGGAGATGCACGGGATACTTGTTCCACGTCATCAAAGTCAACGCACCGAAAAATAGCTAGGCGGGCCAAATCTTTTTAAGGCGATGAGGGTTGACTTTTCTCGTTGTAACCTAATGGCATCCCGCCTCCCTCCGCCAAGCCAACGACTTTCACCGACTTAGTCAACGCTGACCCAAGCCAGATCTACGTTGAAGCCAACAACTCCTGAGTAGATGTATTTATCTATTTGTTTTACCTTTTATTAAGCAGAAATAAAATACCATTTGAATCTACGAGTGTAATTAAAAAAATCTAATTTAAATAGGATTTATGTAAAGTTTCGAGCGGTTGTAAAAGAAACTAATTACTATTTGCGGACTTTGCAGCCGGTCAAAATAATCACGTGCGCGGCGCTCAGTCAACGTTGACCATGCGGCGGCCGCCCGCCGCGTGGCGCCAAATTACCAACCTACCGTGACACTCCCCGAGTCCCCGAGCCCAGGGCGGGTCGTCGATGGCTCTTGGGGAACTCCAAGAGCCAATTTAGCGTCCCTTTCTCTCTCTTTTCTTTTTCAATTTTAGCCCGTGTTATTGGAGGACTTTAATAAATCATAATATGGACTTCGAGTAACCTGTAGATCGAGTCAGAGCACAATTAAAATTACAATTTGAGTAACTGCGAGGTCTTATCCAAATAATCTCCATCTCTATCCAAAACTATGTGCCGTTCGTTAATGGTTCACACTTTTGATAAGCATTGCCAATGTGTTCAGCGTGTTAATAAATGCAAATAAAGCAACACTACATGTATTTCTTTATCCATTTTTAAAAATTTTACATAATCTTTAAATTTTTACAATCAATAACATTATATATATATAATACAAATAAATTAAATCAACTTATAATTATAATCAAATTGAACACTAATGTCTAATATTAAAAAAACACCTAATAAAAAGATAATATTATTAATTAAAAATATTTCACTATGAATAAACAATATAATGTATTTTTTTACAAGATTTTATCAAATAATATAAAGTCAAAATAATAATAATAATAATAATAACTCTCATGTGGAATTCGACGTGGCTAGATAAAGTAAGCTATTACCTATTATCGAGCGAGCCGCTTAGGAGCATCTCGCGGGTCCCACAAATGCAAAATTTTTTGGCCGAAATGAACGGAATCATGCAAAGGACCACCCCATTTATTCATGCAAATCTTTAGCGTCGGCGTGACGAAAATGGTAAAATATTTTGGGAGAAAATTTGTCCTTTCAACCTTGAAGTTTTATCACAATCTCAAGTCCGCCCCTGGATTTTTATAGAAACTATTTAGCCTAATTATTCTCCGTCCGATCAAAGCCAGCCTGACACAATAAAAAATAGCGGAAGGCTGTCCGAGTTGCTGAGTTGGCTTCTTTATCCTGTTGAACTCCTGCTCCTTTTTTTTATTTGGCGAATCATATATTCGCTGAGCCCCGTAATCCACGCTTTTCACATCGGTGGCCACTATCGTTGCCGTTGACCAAATTCACAGCTAATTCAATGTCACGCGGGGGGAATATGCCTTCTGCTATCGAATTGTTCATGCTGCATATACGATATTATTTTAGAGATGCATGTTAGTATTATAGTATGGACATGCACGACTTGCACATTAGACAATAGAGGTGTGCTCATTCATACATAAATGTATTATGACAAGAAAGCTACCACAAATTCATGATATATTAATCATTTATCCATTGATAAAAGTTAAGGTGAGCTTAAGGTACTGAGACCGAAGTATCATACTAAATTTTTTGATATTCAGTACTTAGATATTGATACTTCGAGATTTTGGGATTTCAGGAATGATAATAAATTCTAGATCGGTATTTCAGTACCGATATCGATACCTAAAAAAAATTTTAAAAATTTTTTATAGTCTCAAAGTATCGAATATTATATATTACAAATTAATTAATATATTTATTTTTATATATTATTTACTAATTTAGACACTTAAATACATAGAAAAAAAATATGAATATAAATTTTAAAAATTTTAAAAAATTATCTAAAAATATTTTATATTTATTTATATATTATTTATTAATTTAATCACTTAAATATTTTTAAAAAATTAGAAATTTAAAATTTCCATTACACCTATGATAAAAACACTCTCGTTTGCTCACCCGCAGATAAAGAAACTTAATAAATTATGCAACTAATGAAATTAATATATATAACTATTTTGGGTATAAATGTGCTTTAATTAGCAAAACACTCACATTATGCCTATTTAAAGGCATATTTATATTTTTTTAATAAATTTAAAACTATTAATGGCATAATTTCAGTACATCTAGAATAACACACATATCACATATGACACACAATTATTTGTTTTTTCTCATAATGTAAATAATTTAATTGTCTATAATATTTTATTAGACGACTAGGTGCAATGAACCTAGTTAGGGGCTGGTACAATATTTCTTTATATTATCTTTATTTATTATTATTATTATTTGTGCTAATCAAAGCGTGGTAATTTTAAATTTCCACCCTGATTACAGTACATTATCCTATTTGCGGATTGTACAATTTAGTAATATTGTGTGGTCGCAAGGACCATTTTGTTATATACTTATTGTTTGCTACAATCTTAATTTACTTTTCAAGATTTTATTTGACCATATATATATAATTACACATAGAAAATTTTTTGTATTGAATCAAGTAAACTAAAATATTAGAGTTATTTATAATTTTTATCCAAAACATTTACACCGTAATGTTATTTTATTTAAAAATGATGAGAAAAAAAATAATTTTGGTTTATCTTATTTGAATTTAACCAAATTTAAAATTTTTGATTCAATTTCAATTTGATTTCTGAAAATTTTATTTGAGTTCAATTTGCAAAAAAAAAAAAAAAGAATTTTGAGTTCCGGTTCAAAAAATTTTTTAGATACTTACGACGGGGGGGGGGGGGGCGCACAGTTTATTCTTGTCTGAGTTAAAATAGTTGTTTTCTCTATAAAAAGGCGTGTTTCCCTAAAAACCCACAATTATTAGTTATTTGCACGGCGAACCAGTAAGGTAAACCGGAAAGAGATAAGCTTCAAATGGAAGCCTTTATATATCGCCAGTTCGCCACATCCACTTCTCTCTGTTCTCCGCTTCCGTTACTTTATTTTTGTTTGTTTTTTTGTAAAGCCAATCCGTTCTCCCTAGTCCCTTGCGTCCCTTCTGGCTTTTGCTCGCGCCGTCTCACGTGAATCATGGCCGGTCGCGACCCCGATCTGCGCCGCGATCCTTCCTTCGCCTGAGGCCGGATCTCGAAGGCGCATTGACGATCCGAAGATCGGCATCTTTTTGCCTTTGCTCGTCGGTTTCGCTGGGTCGGTTTTGGGGTTTGGATTCGTGGATGGCGATGGAGGACACAAACGAGAGCTGCGGCAGTTGGGCGGCGGCGGCGGATTCGTCGAAAGCTCAGCCTCGGCAGCAGCAGCAGCAGCAACAGCGCCACAAATTGGAGGTTTATAACGAGGTTCTGCGCCGCTTGAGGGAGGCGGGCCACCCGGAGGTGCAGTCCCCGTCCTTCGAGGATGGCTTGTGGAGTCACTTCAATCGTCTCCCGGCTCGGTAGCACCTTACATCCGATTTGTTCTTTGGTTTAGATCAGTATCATCATTTTGGTGTACTCATAACTCGTCGACCGGTTTTTTTACCTTATCTTGCCTTTTCTGTGTGGTCTTCTTTTAAGGAGTTACCTTGTCTACTTTGTTCTTCGCACGGATAACTCGCGGGATATACGGCAACAGTGTTACTTGTTGAAATGTGTTCTCTGTCAATGGTTCGACGAGATGATCCGTCAAATTTAATTTCTTGTACTGAGTTTTGCTAGCAGTCGATGTTTTGGTCTGTGTGAATGCTTTTTGACAAGTAGACTTTCTCTGCATATTTGATTGTTTAGGCCAAGTAATCAATTACGTTCGTTTGATTGAATTTGTGGCATGATTTTGAGTTTTCCTTAATCTTCATCTCTTCTGTTGCAGCTACGCCTTGGATGTAAATGTGGAGAGAGCAGAAGATGTCTTGACTCATAAAAAGTTACTGGAACTGGCTCAAGAACCTGCCAATAGGCCTGTCTTTGCTGTACGCTTGGTGCAGGTAAATCTTCAACAGCTATTTCTTTATCTAAATGTTAAAATTTGATCTTTTCCAACATCATCTATCCGGAGCTTGCCTGTGAAAACAACGTTATTTTGGATACAGTGTATGAAGCACAATCACTTTGCATGGAATTTCAGATATCTATGGTAGGATTTTCTGTGAATTCGTTGGAGAAAAAGACACTTTTGCATATTTAGCTGACATAAAAACACCATTTATAAGCTTATCTAATTTCCATCTCGCTAATTTAGACTGTTGGATCATCAGATTATCATGTTTGTAATACCTGCAGATTCTATTTCATTTATTGACTGGAAGCTCGAATTAGATGGTTATCATCAAGCAATTTCTTTGCTCCTGGTCTCAATATAACAGTCTGTAGAGTTTCTGATATTTAATTTCTAGGTCACTGATGCTTTTTTCTCGAGAATTGCACTGATTCTGCAGATAAGTTATCATTCTTGTGCATGTTTTGCATATGTATGTATGCATGTATACATTTTATATGGACTACCTTGTCATTGACCCTCATCTCATCCTGCTTTTGAAAATGCACGATGGCCCAAAACTTTGGAGTCTTGCGATCCTTCCTATATCAGAGTATGGATGGAAACTGAGTTATAGTCAAAATATTTACTGAATAAAGAAAAATTTCATGACACTATTTTTGTGGGTTTTCATTACAATATTTTTGCAGTCTTGAAGCGTGCATCCTAACCGTACAAATATATGCATGGTTCTAGGTGGTTGTACCATGTTTTCAAAAGTAATTTAGTTGTGCATTTCACCCTTTTAGGAAGGGAGCTGTTATTATGAGGTTTAATTTCTGTTTTCTATTTTGAATACTTGATGGAAATGGTTGTAAGATTGACTCATATAGTTTTCATGGATTTTCATCGTGCACATTTAAAAGACCGTGTCTTAAATGTTAGAAATAAAATACATCTTATCTAGTGATCTTGTTAGTCAAAGATCTAGTCGTACCAACTTCTATGAACAAAGAAATTGTTTTATTCTTAATAAAAGAATGTGCAATTATTTTTTTTCTCTACACAAGGTCACCTAGACAAAACCATGATTCACTTTGTTGATGTGAGCTTATATGATGATGCTTACAGGGAAGCTTAATAATATAAAAGTATCCATGAAATGTTGCTTTCTTTTAACTTAAACTAGTTTTAAATTTTTGATTTTAAGGTGCTATTTCTCGCTGACAATTTTGAATAAAAGGTCTTAGGGTTGAATCCTACCGTCGTTACTTAACTTGCCTATGTCAAAAAAAAAAAAAAGAATGAATCATCGTTGATCCAAGGGCTAGTGATTAAACTAGTGTGTTTAGATTCAATT
Source organism: Costus lasius (assembly GCA_027563935.2). Taxonomy (NCBI): domain Eukaryota; kingdom Viridiplantae; phylum Streptophyta; class Magnoliopsida; order Zingiberales; family Costaceae; genus Costus; species Costus lasius. Next base: position 3,798,644 of record CM050447.1, on the reverse strand, counting down.
CCTTATGGTGATTTAAATTACTGCAGTGATAAAATTACTCTCAGCTGGGATGATTTGATTGTTGTTGAAATGGTTGCTGATTGCATATCATCCCAATATTCTGATTTGAAATATTTTTTAGGACAAGAATATTCTTGACTAGAAATGATAATGTATGACTTGATAGACCCAAATTTATGTTTATATTATTTGGATATTTGGATAGTGTGAATAATAAAATAATTATATGCCACAGGTTTTGGCTTATTATAGTTGAGCTATCATAGATCAAAAAGTTTGTGTCCAATCCCGTAGAAAATCAATCTTGAACACATGATAATTCCATGTGTTGAACTCAAAATCCAACATGTAAGTCTTAACATGAGCATCATGGATGCCCATAAAATCCTTTATGACAGTCGGATATTATATAATTTTACAAATAATAATTATTAACAAAATTAAAATAGTTAATTGCTTAGTTTATTAACATACAATCATAACAGTAATTAAGCACATATATTAAATAAACATGAAAGAGCCTCCCTAAGAAAAATATAACATATAGCAGAAGTTGATTTCTTTTATACTTTACCAACCTAGTTCAGGAGAAGAGTGCTATAAGACCTGAAGGTAGTCTTGGAGCTAACAATATACCCTCATTTGATTTTTGAAGTGCCATGATAATTTATATACTGTATAATTTACTTTGAGCTTAAGCTTATTAGTAGATATATATCATATTTGACAATTTTTTAGTTTTTAGTGGTGATGTAATTATTGAACAAAGACCAAGTGATCATGGTTGATTTAGTCAAATTTGAATACAAAATCAAGTAATTTCATACTGAATTCCATCAAAGATATTGTTTGATATGAGATTTGGATACTAATCATTAGTTATTTTTGGTTGCATTTTTTTGGGTGGCCATTCAAGATCAATATAGTGGATGATTGGATCACTATTGTAATAGCCTAATAGGTGGTGATTGCAAATGACACCATTGTATTTGTAGTAACCATTTAGGATAAAAATCCTCTTAACTTGCATAACCCAAGGTTTAACGGGTGGTATATACCCGTTTCTATTACTGGTACAAGGTCGGTACTATATATGTAGGCTGACATTGTTGAAACCATGTGTTGACCGGTATGCCTATACTTAAAATCTAGGTGGGACCATGAATAGGCTATATGTAAATTTAGTTAATTGTGATGGATTGAGTTTGTATTTATTTAATTAAGTTTTAGGCAGATTTGAATTGTGCTTAATATAGGTTCATACATGATGGTAAATTCAATATGGATTATTCTAGTCTAGTAATAATACATAGACTATGCCGATAGTGTACTAGTGTGTCTATACCGGAGTTTCAAGTATCGGTCCGGCGGCCGGACCGGACTGGTACATACTGCCGGTACCGTACCGTACATACCGCCGGTACCGGATGAAAATCGGAGGGCACCCTAGCGGCGGCAGAAGGCGGCGAAGCTTCCGCTGCCACTGGAAGCTCGAAACTTCCGGCGCTTCCGTCGCCCGCTGTCGTCTCCGCCGTCGCCTCGCCCCCTGCCGCTTGCTCCGCTTGCTCCGAGGGTTTCCGGTGTCGGTCCCTCGCCGGACCGGTACAAACCGGCCAGTACCGGACCGAAATCTAAAACTATGGTCTATACATATACACACACATGCATGTTTATTTATAAACATTGACAAACTCATATGGTTGGTACCTATGTTGGTCTAATCCAACCCTGGTATATCGAATTAGTATGAAAAACCTTAGATTTGGATTTTAAGATAATTATAAATAATGTATTTGAACAAATTATATAGTTTAGCAAACATGAGTGCTTGGTAAATCCTCTTTGATAAGTAAATCATATATATATAGTTAAAAATTTAATTTTAGCTTAGTTATTGATATTAACTCAATGAAATAATAATTAAACCCTTATATCTTGAAACTATAAAATAAGAGGTCATAATGTGTATTTAATCCATAGAATTTAGACATGTCTAGAATTCAAACTGTGACTAGCGACATATTTTATATTGACTTTTTAGATTGAATCGCTATGGACTATGGTAACTGATCAATTTTTTAAATAATTAAAATGTATTTTTCTTGTGAAAATTTTAGAATTATATGAGGTTAATACTATTAACAAATGCAAGGTAAATCTTCACATAAAATAACAATTAACTTTTCATCCTTATGAAGTGCCAAACAATTTAATTTTTAATTGCTTTTGTTCTGTGGCAATGTTTTTATGATATACCAAATAAGGTTATAATAGTCGCCCTTGATTTTGCAATCAACACTTCACCATTTTCTTTTTCCAAACATCACCTAATTTACATTCTAATTTACCCGCACAACCAATCTGAAAAGTTTGATTTCTTAATTTCCTGTAAGATTGCATTTTGGAGCTTCCACATAATAATAGTCTTCGCTGGATATTATTATATTAACTAAATGCTCATAATTTAGTTATCCTCAATTTATTTTTAGTTGATAATGAGATTTTAGCTCAATCAATTACTTATTTAGGTTTCTCCGGTTCCTGATCGAAATCAAGCTGATTGTTCTGATTCTAATAATCCAGAGACGGCGGAGGTTCAATCTACTTCAACTTACTTTAGGAAAAAGTAAGGTTTTCTCTCTTTTTTCAATGTCTACAGGAGATTTTTGTTTTCTCTAAGCTATTTACTTGTCTTTTAAGTTCTAATATTTCTTATCAGTGTTTGGATCTTTACTTCACTTTGTTGTGCCTATTGAATATATTGGTAATAATGTATTCACAACTCTACTGTATCCTCAGTGTTCATCCTCCTCCTGCCTTTGGTTCTTCGCCTAATCTGGAGGCTCTTGCTCTTGAAGCCAACAATCTAGAAGCTCACGATGGAGATAGTATAGCCAATGGTCCACAGTTTCCCAGGTTTTCTTCTGTCTTTTCCTGCATTATTTTGCGATTCTAAATATATGTACAAGAAACAAGTACGCTTTGTTCAATTGCAAACTATGAGCACACTTGAATGTAGTGCGTCAAAATTATGAAACGTGTGCAGGGAATAGATGTCCTGAACATGAACAAATAAGTGTAGGATACATTAGGTTGTACATTCTATCTTGCTGCGTGCACCATATGAGACTGCTTTACAACACATTCCTATTAAAGGGGTGACTATACATCCTTGTTAGTTGTTTCCTCTTCTGAATTAGCACATTCAGTATTGATATAATCCAAGCTTTAAGTCAACAGGTCTTCTCTATGCATCCTGGTCAGCAAGGATGAGACCTATTGGTTCAACAAATGGTCAGCACCTGGGCCAATCAAATTTCAGGTGCTGATAGGAGAATCAATGCAACTTCCGCCTGAGTTTGCTAGGACCTACCTTGTTTCAGGGGCTGATTGTAGATCTATTCATGAGTGTATAGTTTGATAATTATGTTGACAAAATGATAACTCTGTACACGGGGAACATGTTATGAAATAAATTGCAAGCATGCAAGTTGGAAGTGGTTGTAAGCATGGATTGTTAACTATATTTAACTGATATCCACGCAAAATTTGTAGTGAAAAGCTATTCATTCATTCATTATTGTAGTTGTAAATTTATATTTCTTTTCCATTAATTTCAATTGCTAATTTTATTTTTATTGGGATATTTTTATAAGGGAAATATGAAAAAAAGCAAGCAATAAACTTTTATTTTAACTTTCTCAAATAAGATTTCTTTCTTCCACTATAGTGAATGTTTTGTTATAACAAACATGTGTGTTCAGTAAATGAGCTACACTGCTGTTGACCTTTCATTTTATAGTTCCAATCATGAGCATAGTTTCTAATAATATATGTTGCGGAAATGTGCAATTAGAAACTAATGCTTCTAAAAGTAATTGTATAAACCTGTCACATTCATTTAATGTGCTCCTGTAGTATTTACGTCTCTCTTAATATTTACTGCACTGAAATATCTATTTGCTTTTTTCAGGCCAATGCACGAGATCACTTTTTCCACACATGATAAACCAAAGCTTCTAAGTTTGGTACTAAGTTACTAACTAGTTATACATAATGCAAGTGTGGAGATTCCATTTTCTGAACAATTACCAATATATTTTTGTTTCTTTGCTATACCATGTTTTCCTACTTGTTAAGTACTTTTTGGTCTATAAACTAATATATAGAATTGATATGCACTTCTTTAGACGATGTGCTAGCTTCGATGGAATTGATATGCACTTTTCATGATAATTTGCAAGTTTGAAGTTTGAGGTACAAATGAGGAATGAGATTCTAATATGACAATCAACTTCATGGTTTAATGATTCAATTTATTTTCATTGTCACGGACAACTTATTTTGGTCAAGGTTGGAGTACCTTTTCTTATTGGGCATCTCATATTCCATTTTCTAGTTCTCTCCAATGTTCCTTTTGTTGAATGGCATTTTCAAAGTCATCCTGTTTCTTTCCATACATCAGACTACCTAGGAAGAATCAACCACCATATTGTTCTTTTTACTAGTGTTCTCAAGCTTCCATAAATAGGGTTTTCTAGGTCCAAAATGGCCTCAGATGGTTTGATCTATTCTTGATTCCTCAGTACTCCAATTATGTTGACCGCATTAGCTTGATTTATTAGGATCAGAATAAAGCTGCCTGGTTCCTGGTCTTGGGTAAATACATCCCTATCCCAAATTCTGAAACTGATACCATTATACAGAACATTATCTTTTTGGACATTAAGATTCATTGTCCAGGAAGTACTTTTTTTCATAATCTTATCCACAGATTCCATGCATCTCATGATTCTGTCTCGCTTCATCCTTTTTACCTAATTAGTTAGGTATTTGGTGCCTGTTCCTCTTCAAGTATTTCAAGAAATGTACCCTCATATATGAAGCGACAAAAATAGCAAGATGAATAAGAAAGTTTGAAATTATTTTTAAAGTAATAACTTTGATAAATTTAGTTTCAAAATCTTGCATAAAATATTTCAAACTCTAATAGTTGTACTAATTAGCTAATGTAGCTTAACATCGAAAGATTGAAAGAGGACATCTTTTCTAGGTAAAGAAACACAATTAGTCTCATGAAATTCATTCTTTTAATGTGAGCTTTGGAATGAGATGGGTATGTGCTTGCTTGATGTCTTATGTATAAATTATCTTGATTCACAAGGCTTTGTTGGTATTTTTCCAAAAGGATGTTCACATTTTTATGACCCTTAGTTGTTTAGTCCCATATGTAAAGTAAGAGGAAAACTATATCAGTATTCAATGTCAAATTACCCTTTTACTATTAACTTGGGATGAAGTATCATTTATTAGGCCAATTCATTAGGTTAATGAGTCAACCTTTTTACCAAGATGGTCATAATAAATGATGTCATAGTTGACTAGGCATGATACAACTTAAGTTGATGGTGGAGCGCCCATTAAATTGACCCCATGTTGTATTGATAGTGGATGCTAAGTCTTTATGTGAGAGAAATTATAATATTCAGCTGCTCTAACCGTGTGTTATCGAGTATTGATGTTTCTAGGCTGTAGGTTAGGCCGTGGATTTGACAAGGATGTGCAAGTCTTGAGTGAGAAAATACTTGGTTGTTTAGTTCCACATATAAAGTATGAGGAGAATTGTAGTGATTTAAAGTTTCCTAAGCTTATTATCATTAATTTTAATTAATTATTTTCAATTGATCATGTTATTTCAAGTCTATTAAGATATGAATCATTGTTTTTCACTAGTTAGGTTATTTCAGGTCCATTTTAGGTCCACCGCCACCGCCGCTGCTGTTGTTTCCCTTCTTGTCATCACTTTAGTAACTGTGAAAGAAAGGAGAATACAGGAAAAATCAGAAAATAGAAAAAAAAAGTTTATGGCAAACTCATTGGACTTGAGTTCTCATTGGTGGGAGAGAACAATATAGTTTTAGTTATCAGATTATATGAGGAATATTTATTTGTTTATTATAATCAGATCACATGTTAGTGGGGTAGTGGTTATTAGGTCTTCGGCTAATGGAAGGTTAGTATTATATCTAGTATTATATCTTGTTCAAGTCTATATAAAGACTTATTCAGTGTTTGTAATGACCACTGATTAATAGATTGATTATTACTTCTTGGTATTTCTCTCTCTTCTAATCTCTTTTAAAAGTAGGGTTATCCTTTGTCTCTCCCTACTATCGATCTCAATTGCAGTATTCTTTTGTATTATGGGGAAAGAGATAGAGGAGAAAAGAAAAGATAGAAAATCCTAGAAGATTACGTTGTGTTAATTTACTTTTGTTCAATTACAAAATAAATGGATCCTCCACATACAGAAATATTGAGTACATAAAATAATAATATTTAATTATTGCTTATTATATATAATACTTTTTCTAATATTTCTAATTCCAACCCTAAATATACCAATTTAACATTCGAGCTAGAGTATATATGCTAATTATATCCGTATAAAAATAAAGTTGTAATAAAATAGACAACGATATAGTTTAAAAGAGAGGTAAAAGCCGATGTCAAACACAACAGAAGGTGGCGTTAGGCATTCTGAGTAGTAGAAAATAGTGTTAGGCATCATCAATAGGAGCAAAAGATGACATTAGGTATAACAGTAGTAGTAGGTGATGTTATACATCACCAGCAATAAAGGACGGGGTGTTGTAAGGCATTGTCAGTATTAAAGGTGGTGGAAGACTTGCTAGCAGTGGCGGCACCAAGCATTCCGAGCAGCGAAAGGTGGCATCAGGTGTTCCTGAGCAGTAGAAGGTAGTGTCATGTATCATTAGTAGGAGTAGAAAGCGGCATCAAACATCGTAGTAGGCGACATTAGATGTCGCCAGAAAGGGCAGTGTAAGACATTGCCATAGTAGAGGGCGGCAAAATGTGTCGCTAGCAGTAGAGGCGTAAGGCATCACCGGCTAGAGAGTGCAGCGTAAGGCATCGCTAGAGGGCGACCGGCATAAGGTGTTGCCAACAACAGTAGAGGCGGCATAAAATGTTGCCATCAGGAATAGAGCACGGTGTAAGGTATCGTTTATAGGATAGGGTGGTGATAAATAGTACCATCATATCGATGAACAATGCCATAGAAGGGATAGTACTGTGTAAACAGTATATGCAGCGAGATGAACAGGACCATGAAAAGTACTGTAGTGGAGAAAGAAAATGAGAGAGAGACTAAGGTTTAGATAACCAGCTTTGATACCATTCTAGAGTATAGGGAAAGAGAGAGGAGAAGATAAAGATAGAAAAACCTAAAAGCTACTTGCTTGTTCAATTACATAATAGATGCAACCTCTATATATAGAGAGGTATTGAGTACATATTTTAATTATTACTTTTATATATAATACTATTTCGAATATTACTAATTCAAACTATTACTAATTCCAGCCTTAACCAAGCTTTGAAATTCCCAAAATTTTTGTTTGTGTCTGATCGGTTTTATTGAGCACTCTATCAATAGTGTCGGTTTCACGATAGTTTCATTGTAGCAAACCGATACTAGACCGGTATATCGGTTCGGACCAGTTTTTCAAATCTTGAACCTTAACTATTACTGATTCTAACATTTTGTTTATTGTTTAATTTTTCATATAACTTTAGTTTTCCTCTCAAATTATCTTAAATTCAATTGATGTTTTTATCGGAGACTTTTCATTGAACTAGATAGACTGCTACGATTTATACGAAAAATATCTGAATTTGCTAGCAATTGAATCTATTTTCCAACCTACAACATATATTTTTTTTTCTAAAAAAGTGATTGCACATTCAGCAATTATGAAATACTTATTTATTTTATACTGATTAATTCTTTGTTCCATTGGTTGTTAGCTACTAATTACTTGCCATTTTATGAAAACAAAAAAAATCAAGAAGTTATCTTGCTTTTTGGTTATGCTTGTATTGTGAAGTACAGTTTTGGTAAATCTTGTTGGTTTTGTGTTTCCAGCTGACTTCTCTGCTTGCTGAGCTTGGCCTTAATATTCAAGAAGCACATGCATTTTCAACAAATGATGGCTACTCATTGGATGTGTTTGTTGTTGAAGGATGGCCTTATGAGGTACTTCCTTTAGTTTTATTTAGTTGCTTAATTTTAACTACCCAGATTACCTGTTTGATTTTAGTCACCGTAAGTATAAAACCTAGGCTGGATTTCTATGACTTGTGAGGTCATGCAGATCTACTTCAAATGTCATAATGTTTGCTTTACATCATGGTTCATCATTAAAAGTAGGAACAATTTTGGATATTTGTGATGAATGTGGATTAGTCCTCAATAGTTCTATTGTCTTTATACTTTACTGCACTGCTTAACTCCTTCACTGCGCTAGTAGCAATAAGTTGAGTGATTTGAGACAACCTTGTTATACGATGTAAGAACAGATGGTGAAGCTTAAAAATTGTGTTTTTCACGAAGTCAACATATATTTGATTTGTTTAGAATTAAAGAGCATGCAGTATGCACCATTTTTTAGTGGAGGTGAATTGTGTATGCTATGGTTAAATGGATATTTGATAAATGGACTTAGGTCCTGTACCATTTGGCTGTGCTTCTGAACACTTGGATTTTAGGATTAGATTAAGTAGGTCGTGCTGATTCCAACCTTGTCAATTCATAGACCTTCTAGGAGAAGAAAATCAAATTTAAGTGTGCTAGGATTGGCTTTGGCTGTTTCCAGTCATGAAAGAAATTCATTTTAGTTGTTTCTTATGTGTAAGTTGTTTTATATTTTAAGAAAGTATGCTTAATTTCTCTTGAAAATCTGTAGGAAACGGAGCAACTCAGGGACTCAGTGCAGAACGAAATTCACAAGATGGGGGTATCATCTGCTATCTGTTTTTCTTTCTTCATTAGTTTGAATCTTGAATGACTTCATTAATGATGGCATTTTCTGTTGATGACCATGGATGTGAGTCTGTGATGAGAATAGTAACTTGTAAAATTTGAAAGCAGTGTCCTTTCTTCATGGTTACTCATTACCATGACATTTAATTCCTCGTGAGGGAATGCTTTACTGTGTTGTTGGTTGTGTTTCTTCCCAAAATTAAGCAATTCTTGAACATAGTGTTTGGATTCTTGTGTTCTATTAATTTTGTTGTCTAATCTTTTTTCCTTAATAATAATGTCACGCCCCGAGACCATGTTCTCAAAATTTACTTTAGGTCTAACACCAAACGTAGTTAGGGGGGATATGTATAGTTAGGGGAGATATGTAATGCATTTCAGAAAAAAAGGGGATTTTAGGGATAATGGCATCTGTTGAAGTTTACGGAGACTATATTTCAGAGTACCTGTCAGCTGTGAGGTTCTACACACTGAAAACTTAGTAGACAAGGAAAAAATATTTAGATGCAAATAAATATTTTCTTATAAAATTTTCTTAATGTTACCGTAAAAAATGGAAATTATATGTTTTCCCCTATTGTATCATTTCATTGTCCGTACTCATATTAGAAGAGATCAGGAGTAGATTATGACATTGAAATATCCCTTTTATCATTAATCAGAATACATACTGCTTCATTCAAAGGGGAAATTTTACCTTTTACTTTTAACATTTGCTAAGCGGTAAATTATGACTGATGAGAGTTCAATTTTTTTTCTGATTGTAGTACATCTATTATCATCCCCTAATAGCGAGCTAATTCATCCAAGTTTTGATTGACTTTGTTGTTCAATGGTCATATACTCGTAGTCTTGTGTATATATGTTCTTCATTTGATTTAGTTGGGATAGCTACTTTTATAATAAATTTATTAACTCTACCACATAGGGTAACTATAATTTCCTTTGTTTTAAATTTTTGTTTACAAGATGGTAATGCATCTTCTTGAGCAATTAACAATTTCTATGCAGAGACAGGCTTGGTCAAAGTCGCATCCATGGTCTCCTCAAATTGAGAATTCACAATCTGGCGAGGACTCGCATTCTGCTCATGTTCCAATACCAACAGATGGGACTGATGTGTGGGAGATTGATTTTGGCCAGCTGAAGTTTGGAAATCAAGTAGCATCCGGATCCTATGGTGATCTGTAAGTCTAATTAACTAATATAGAGAAGTAGCTTAGGAGAATGGTATGCGTTTACTATCTATTATAATTCTGTTTTTTCTAGTTATCGTGGAACATACTGTAGCCAGGATGTGGCAATTAAAGTACTAAAGCCTGAGCGTGTAAATGTTGATATGGAGCGAGAATTTGCTCAGGAAGTCTTCATCATGAGGTTCGTAACAGATAACTTATATCATTTAGCTGCGAAAGTCGATTATCCTCCCATATCCAGTGTTCTGAATGGATATATCTTTACCATAATTCCAGTTAGGGTTTAATCAAGCAAAAAATAATCAGTTTCATTAGAAGGAAAAGAGAATAAATATACAAGCTTAACGGGTATTGGATATAATACCAAACCCAATAAAAAGAAATAACCAAAAGTAAGATAAACTCTATTAATAAACTCTAACACTCCCCCTCAAGCTGGAGCGAAGATATTTGTTAACTTCAGCTTGTCACAGAGTTTACGAAGTCTAACAAATCCCAAAGATTTTGTAAATATATCAGCAACATGTTCTTTAGACTTGATATATGGAGTATTAATAATTTTGTTAGTGATGGTCTCCTTATGAAAGGACAATCCACTTCAATGTGTTTAGTTCGCTCATGGAATACAGAATTGTTTGCAATAAAGATAGCGGCCTGGTTATTGGTTATCACAAAACATATTCATTGGACTTGAACACTTTAGCCCACATTCTTGTATAAAATTTTTTAACCAAAGCATTTCACAAACTGTTTGAGCTATCGCTCTATACTCAGCTTCACAACTAGACCTGACAACCACATTTTGTTTTTTACTTCACCAAGTAACTAGGTTCCCACCTAGATAAGTGCAAAATCCAGAAATGGATTTTCTATCATCAACATTTCGAGCATAGTCAGCATCAGAATATGCCTCAATATGATTATGTCCATTTTTGTATAGTAAACCTTTCCCGGGAGCACTCTTGATGTATTGAAGAATTCGAATAGCAGCTTCCCAATGACATTGTTTTGGTTTTTGTATAAATTGGCTAATAATACTCACCGCATGAGATATATCCGGTCGAGTGACAGTGAGATAATTTAGTTTGCCAACAAGACGTCTGTATTTCGTGGCATCAATATATACAGAGTCCTCGTTGTCACTATATTTCTGGTTTAAAACAAGAGGAGAATCTACAGGCTTACAATCACTTAAACATGTCTCTTTAAGAAGATCCACGACATATTTTCTCTGCGATAAGAACAGACAATTCTACTGATATGCAATTTCAATTCCCAGGAAACACCTTGGTTTTCCCAAATCTTTGATAGTAAAATGTGATTGTAAGTGTGACTTGATTTGACTAATACCACTTATATCACTACCTGTGAGTAACATATTATCCACATAGACTGCCAGTATGACAACCCCAATATCTGATTGACGTATAAAGATAGAGGTATCAGCCCGACTATGACAAAAATCTGCTGATATCATTATTTGAGAGAGTTTATGAAATCAGGCCCGTGGACTTTGCTTAGGCCATAAATAGACTTATGTACTTTACATACCATCTCCCCCTCAGCAACGTACCCGGGAAGTTGCTCCATATAAACATCCTCAGAAAGATCACCATAGAGGAAGGCATTAGTGACATCCATTTGATGAAGAGGCCAATCACTGTTAATAGCCAAAGATAATATAGTCCGAACAGAGTTGAGACGGGCCACAGGAGAAAATGTATCAATATAATCAATCCCATAAACCTGAGAGTAACCCTTAGCAACTTGTGGCGAGCAATAGAGCCATCTGGGTTATACTTAACAGTGAACACCCAACGACATGGAACAACCTGAGCACCAAGAGGAAGAGGAACCAAGGACCATGTCTGGCGAGATTGTAAGGCATCAATTTCAACATCCATAGCTTGCTTCCACTCAGGAATGATTATGGCCTGTAAATGAGAGTGTGGTAGGGAAATAGAGGACATGGCAATAGAGAAGGCCCGATAACGAGGAGATAGCTAAGCAAAAGAAACATAATCAGAGAGAGGATATCGAGGGGCCGTACGACATCCTTTCCGTAAAGCAATAGGAAGATCAACATCAGGATCTGTGGACGAGGCAGGGGCGGCAGGAGGGGGGCGCGGGCGTCGGCTATAGGCTTGTAAAGGAATAGACGAAGCATCTGACAAAGTATTGTGAGCCGGAAGAAGAAGGGGAACAGGGGAAGCAGGAGACACTGGACCTGACAAAGAAGACAAGGTAAAGAAAGATTGAGACTCATCAAAGGTCACATCTATGCTAACAAAAGCACAACTAGAACTCGGGTCAAAACATCGGTACCCCTTTTGAGTACGAGAATAGCTAATGAAAACACAACGAGTAGCACGAGGGCTCAACTTATCAATGCATGGGGAGAAAACATGAATATAACACAAACACCCAAACACGCGAGGAGTAAGAGAAAACGGAACCTTGGACGGAAAAAGAAGAGAAAAAGGAGAATCACCACCAAGAACAGGGGTACGAACCCGATTAATGAGAAAGGAAGCCGTAAGAATAGCATCAGGCCAAAAGGAGCGAGAGACCTGCATGTGAAATAGAAGAGTCCGAGCAACAACAAGCAGGTGCCGATTTTTGCGTTAAGCAATGCCATTCTGTGCCGAGGTATAGCTACAAGTAGTTTGATGCACAATGCCATAAGACTGACAAAAAGAAGTAAATTGAGCACTGTTATACTCTAGGGCATTATCAGAACGCAATTGGTTGATAGAAACATCAATTGAGTTTGAATTTCAGCATAAAACTTGCAAAATACATCAAAAAGCTCCAACCGTTTCGTCAAAATATAACACCAACACATACGAGAGAAATCATCAATAAAAGTTATAAAATATTTGTGACCCTCACGACCAAGAACCAGACTAGGTCCCCAAACATCAGAAAGTATAAGATGAAAGGGATGCAGACTTCGAGTGGTGGACAGACGAGGCAACGAAGTGCGATGATGTTTGCCAAGTTGACAAGCATCACAGGTGAAGAATGGCAGAGACGGCAAGGACAAGAACTGCTGTAGGCGAGTGGGTGAGGGGTGACCAAGACGACAATGCCACTGGAAGGGAGAAACCACAGTAGAGGAAAAGGCACGAGGGAGCGAGGAAGCGTTGAGGATGTAGATACCACCACACCTAGGCCCCCCACCAATCGTCTTCTTCGTCTTTAGATCCTGAAATAGACAATGAGAAGAAAGAAAAGAGACACTGCTGTGGCATTGTTGTGTAAAAGCACGAACAGAAAACAAATTAACAGGAAATTGAGGAATATATAAAACATCATAAAGAACAACAGTAGTGGAAATAGGAACTATTCCAACACTACAGACAGGAACCAGAGAACCATCGGCAATGGAAACAGGAGCATAAGACCTCCCAGTAGACAAAGAAATAAACAGGTCGCGATTACCTGTCATATGAGTAGATGCACCTGAATCAATAATCCAAGTGCTGCTAGAGGTAGAAGCTATACCAGATCCAGGAGTAGAAGAAGCTATGAAGGTAGAAGTCCTGGCGTTACTAGTAGATGCAGACTGTAACAATCAATCATACTCCTCCGTGGATGTAGTAATAGTCTTTTCCATATTAGAGCTTTGACTAGTGTCGGGAGGAATAGAATCAGTAGCCACTTGGGCCTGAGGATGACCAAATTTCTGCCAACAATAATCTGGAGTATGGTTGGTGCGCCCACAATGAGAACACAGCGAGAAGGTGCGGCCACGACCCCGGCCCCGGCCAGGCACACGACCCCAGCCACCCATATAAGGAGCACGTGGAACAGCAAGAGCACTTGGCGTGTCCTTGGGTTAAGATGACCCAGAGACACGCAAGAGATGAGAGAATGCAGCCTGAAGGGTGGTAACAGTAGAGACTACAAGTAACTGAGAGCCAAGAGCCGAGTACTGAGAATTAAGAGAAGATAAATACTTAACTATTAGAAACTCCTGTCTTTGTTAAAGAATAACCTCCATATTAGTAGAAGGAGGATGATACTGGCATAGTTCATCCCATTTTCCTTGTAACAATGCATAAAACTCTTGTGGTGTACGATTTTCTTGCTGCATATTGATGATCTCCTCATAAAGGCGAAGAATATGACTGAGATTTTGTTTGGGAGCATAAGTATTGTTCAGGAACTCCCATGCCTCTTTAGTAGACTTGTGATACATAACAGTAGGAGCAATTTTATGATCCATGCTATAGAGTAAAAGATTGAGCACCGCCATATCAGATCGGCGCCAAAGTTCATAAGATGTGTCCGTAGAGAGAGGAGCAACACGTGTGAGGTGATGCTCCTTGCCGTGAGACCCCAAAAAGAGACACACCGATTGAGCCCACAAAGGAAAATTAGTGTCATCAAACTTAACAATAGTGGCTCCAAGAAGAGAGCTAGATTTGATCTCAGTACTAGAAGTAAGAGGATCCATCTGAAATAAGTACACGTCACTAAAGAAAAAGGGCACCCGAAGACTCACGCAAAAGCAAGAAGGCAACAGAACACAATAAAAAGGGCTACTTCTCCATAATACTCCAATAAATTATCACGCTAGCATGGCAATAGAATAATAAGATGTCTGTGTGAAAAAAAAACGGCTCCCTGGAGAAAGATGGAGGCGGCTGTTGGCAGATACGCGACGGAGGCTCATGAGAGGCGAAAGCGGCAGATCACAACACGTCAGCAGGCATCGACAAGATAGAGAGGCGTGAGACGTTTGGCGGAAGGATGGAAACCGACAGACGAGTTGAATGGAAATCGACATACGAGTTGAGGCGGCTGGCGGAAGATAAGAAGCAACGGGCGGAAGATTAGAAGCGGCTGGCGGAAGGGTGGAGAGTTGAAGGAGGCGGAAGGGTGGAGGGGAGGGGAGGGGAAGGAGACGAAAACCTTGCTCTGATACCAAGTTAGGGTTTAATCAAGTGAAAAATAATCAGTTTCATTAGAAGGAAAAGAGAATAAATAGGCAAGCTTAACGGGTATTGGATATAATACCAAACCCAATAAAAAGAAACAACCAAAAGCAAGATAAACTCTAATAATAAACTCTAACAATTCCTATGTTCGAATGTTAGCTATAACAAGCTTCTTGTGTTCTTTCAAAATAAGGCATACAATTATAAACTTAGGTGTGCTTTTCTATATTTTGCTAATTTTTAAGATTACATGATTTATTCATGTTCTTTCTACAACTTACAAATGTGAGGAAGATTGGCTGATAGCTGTAAGTGTATGGTTTTGGTGAGAAACCATAAAGAGAATAATTTTTGTGCACACAAAAACTTGTGTACGGCTTCTAAGAGAGTTGTTAGATGTGTTTTCCAAAGCTTTGTCATAAGCATTAAGTTTTGATTTAATGTTATATTTGTATGGGATTTAAGCATTCCTTTCAATTTTTTTAACTAAATAGGTAACTAACTAATCTACTATTACTAATTTTGTTAATTAAGCAAATCATTAACATGTTGATTAGTCAATTGGCTACTTAAATGGAAGGGTTTTAATTGGGATGTTCATGCTGTGCAATCTACAATAATTGAATCACGTCTCTTTGTTTTTGCCATGCAATCATGTTTTGTCGAAATGCTGTCTCATCAAGTTAACTGGGGTAACTGTGATAATCATGTTTTTATTATACTATTTATGAAGGTTCGAAAAACCGGTCCAACGGACCGGTATGGTGCCAGTACCGTACCATACCGGATGGTAGCACGGCGCAGCGAGCTTCGGGCGACCCGACGGCAGCAGTGAGCTTCGATTGAAGCTTCCGGCGGCGAAGCGTTGCCGGAAGCTTCGGCAAGCTTTAATCAAAGCTTTCAGCGGCCGCTGTCGTCCTCCGCCGTTCCGCCCGGAGCTGTGCTCCGAGGCTTGTGCCGGAGCCGCCTTCTCGCCGGATTGGTTCTATCCGGTACGGAACGGTTTCTTAATCCTTGATTTATACTATTTATAAAGATTATCAACTAACTGTTATTTTCTTCCATAGCTGATAGTATCACATTATATGGTAAATGACAAACATTTCGGATTATAAATGCATAAAATTCAAAGTGAGGAAGTTGAATTGAGTGTATGAGAAATTATTTCTAGGGGTGTGATAGTGACTCAATAGTGACTCTCTTGTTATCTGGACGGCAGAATTGGTAACTTTGTAGGCCTTATCCTAAACCTCATATGACATATCAAACTGAAATGGTTATCTACGGGTTGTCATGCTTTCTTGAACATCATATGTTGCTGATTAGGATTTGATTTTGGATGAATTAGACTTTATACTTGACGCAGAGTATCAAGCTTTTATTTGGGGATTTTTATATAAGAGAGAATACCTGTATTGCCTCGTAGGCTAGGTGCATCTACTAATAGAGATTAAACAATTTGATCATACTGTGTCAATCCTATCAAGTTAGTGTTTTGTCTTTGGTTGATTTGTGATAATTAATATCATTAAATAACTTTCTTGATATCATTTTTTCCCTCAGTTTTTCTTTGATCTGCTGCAATTTTCCTTTTTGCTCTTGGTTTTGCAGAAAGGTTCGCCACAAGAACGTGGTGCAGTTTATTGGGGCATGCACCAAACCTCCTAGCTTATGTATTGTTACAGGTATATGTGAATTATGAATATGCAGCTTTCTTTTTCAAGTTAGAGATAAGTTTGCTTCTAAGAATTCTTTTCATTGTTTGTGTGCCTCTAGAATTTATGTCAGGGGGAAGTGTCTATGATTTTCTTCATAAGCAGAAAGGCTGTTTCAAGCTTCCAGCTTTACTCCGAGTAGCAATTGATGTATCTAAAGGAATGAATTACTTGCACCAAAATAATATTATCCATCGAGATCTGAAGGCTGCTAACCTTCTGATGGATGAAAATGAGGTAAAGTTACTTTGAGAATACTTGTTTTTTTTTTTCAAAATTAACTTGTTTGGGATCGTAAGAAAATATTCTGCTGGTAAAAGATCGTGAACCATTCTGTTTGTACCTGAGGATTAAAATATCAATTCATATTAGGTGCAGTGGTCTGAGAATAAATTGGTACATGGAACATGTGATACCTGAATTTTAATCCTTGCAAAAATTCTTTAAAAAATAATCTATGATACCAGTCTGAGCATGCCGTGTATCTGAGTGTTACCCATGTACTGCCCAAGTCATACCAGTATACTGGCTGGCACGAATACTTTAAATTGTGATTTATACATTTAGTAATTTTATGGTCTTGGATTATTGAATTTTCTTGAGCACATATTCTTAATGTACGTATAGTTTGTTGAAGTTCCATTATTCATAGGGAATTACAGAAGCAGTTCTGAAGCATCTATGGTCAGCCTGAGTGTCATATTAAGTTTTAATATCCGAAATGGCATGCAGATATTCTTAGATGTCTCGGAAAGATGCATTTTTTGGTAAATAAAAGAAGTGCGCATTATGGTGAAATTAATAATTTTCTTTTCTTATGATGATGGCTGAGCTTCGCAATCCAACTCCGTCTGTCTGCTTAGTTTGTGATGTGGATGATTGAACTTCTTTTCTAACTTGTATAAAGTTTAATTTATCATTTAACTAATTTACAGTCCATTCTAATAATTCATGAGAATCAAGGTGATATTTATAGTTACTGTGGAAATTACTTCAATAGTTATGTATTGGGATTATGTGTGATGTCTCAGGCATGTATTGAATAGATGTATTTGCATATCTAATAACTAATTTTCTGGTTGCTATTCCTACTTTGTATTGAGTACATGTATTTGCATATCTTGAAAAGATTGCAAACCATGTACTTGAATGCCATCTAGACTTTCTGTTTGTACTATTTATGGACATGTCCTCTTCAGCAGTCCCACTTACTAATTATGCATCTGGTAGGTTGTGAAGGAATCTGGCATTATTTTTTCTGAGGAGCTAAGCTATTTATTCATCTAGCAGGTTGTCAAGGTTGCAGATTTTGGTGTTGCACGTGTTAAATCTGAATCCGGAGTCATGACTGCTGAAACCGGAACCTACCGCTGGATGGCACCCGAGGTATCGCATGTCATTAATTTCACTTCTTACCAGAAATGTGCCTTAATTTGGGATTTTGATTCTTTACCTTTTTTTTTGCTTGTCTCTAGGAATGCCACACCACTAATATCTGAACTCTGAAGATACTCATTTTAACTCTTTTATACACCCATTTTTCAAATAATATGTATGCCTAGTGCCAACAATTGTGTATTTTGAGGAAAATTAGGACCTAACCTTTTAACTTTCTCTCTTCATACTATTGTTGAGTATATTGACTACATGGACATAATTTCGTAAATTATTTTATTTTTTTGCATCTTGCAAGTTTAATTGATACCCTTGATCTTAGAAACTTGTTTTTCTTGGATTACTTGCATGTGCTTAAATAAAACTCGCCCTTTTTCTGAGTTCATTAATGCATTTGTTTTATGATACCAAAGATATTCTTTTCTCAGTCAGATGGCTTTGAGCAGTTCCTTCGGTTATCTTCTCTCACAGACTCGTTTACTTCCTGTTAGTGAAGTTTTGAACTCATAACCTTGCTTTTTTCCTTTACAGTAGTGTTAGGCTTTTGTTTATTTGGACAGTGGAATTTGGTGGGCATGAGAGGATGGACTTAATTTCGTTTGTTTGGGAGGCTCCTTTCAGAGAACGATCATTTGAAATGAGTGGGATATCTCACCCATCCATTTCTTTTCTTCCGTTTGTAGGTGATTTCAATTTTTTATTCAAAGGAAATTCATTCACCTTCTGATGTGATTAGTCTTTGTAGTTGTTCATGCCTAAGTTGGGTATATTCATTCATGACTTTTGATGGATCTAAGCTCCTTTGATAAGATGGTTGCCCTTCACTAGAAACTCCTTGCAACATACAAAAAGGGGAAAGCCCAGGAATTTACCCATGCTTCCTCTTAATTCTCAAGTCAAGTGTGTCTGAAGACCATAAAGGTACTTGTTTGTAGTCAATAATAGTGTGTCAGAAAGGTGTAAAAAAGCCAACCTCTAGTACCCTACATGTAAGGTATTTATAGACTTGCCATGTACAATGTCTATGACATTACATGGGTGATCTAGCATGCTATCTCCCTTGAATGCTAATGTGATGTTTGCATTCTGCCTTGCTCTAGTATGAGCTGCTAGCCCATGGTATGTGTGGCGTACGAGGTAGGTGGTTATATTCTTACCTGCACATGCGTGGTACATGCCTTCATTATGCACCCTCCAGTTGGACATGGCTACTTGGGTGACTTCTGAGTGGAGTTGAGCCTAATCGCTTAGACATCTCTTGAATGGAGCTGGGCTTGGTCCACTCAAGCACCTCCCAAGTGGACAGAACGGGAAGATTATGAGTATGTTGGTCTTAGGATGGTAAGAGTGGCTAGCTTTGGGGCATCTTGACTCTTGGGTCTTAGTTGTCCTTAAAGTTGTCTTGGCACTCAGGGTTAGGCTTACCCTGTGCGGCTCCAACTCTTGGTTGTTGGCATGTCAGTTTCCTAGCATGTTAGGTTCCTGACTTTTGAGCTCATTGCTTTCTCACGTTAGATTTTATCCCTATAACCTTCCCTTCTTTCTTTCTTACTCATTAAGTTTCTAAGCCCTTAGTGGATCACTGGATTGATCTCATAACAACCATAATTATTTGAACTTGCTAGTATTATTAATATATTGTTACTTTGATACTATCAGTAGTCCATGGTTGGTTTATTGTTCAAGATGATTGTTACATTTTAGTAGATTGCTAGCATCGATTTTCACTATAAAATAGTGATACTCATGTTATCATCTGGATTTCTATTTGAAATGTAATATATGTCAAGAAATATTAGTTAGTAATATTCTGACATTAGGATTTCTGATAACCAGTCAATTTTGTGGTTGGCCACCAATTTGGAAATCGGACACTTGAGTTCTAGATCGTGAATAAACTACATTTCCAGTCGATTGTGGTTTTATGAGAGCTTTAAAGTATATAGTAAAGGATTTGGACTGGGCTGGGGTTCCTAATCATTCAACATTCAAGTTGCATACAGATGGCATTGACTTCAGCTAATCTAGTTACAAACTATTGAACAGATATGTATGTGATACTGAATGGGCTGACATACTAGCTAAAATTTCCATTGGAACTAGGTGCAACTGTAAAACTGAGTTTTTGTCAGTGTGATGGTACATACATGAGGCCCCTTTGTTTTTTGATTGATTTATCATTTTTTTCTTTCTTTTTGTACGTTGAACTGTGTACAACTACAATCCTATCTTAATGTTTAAGTGTTATGGTAACATAAATTCTCCGGATGAGGTTTAACTTAAGTTTCTTGTGTAAAAATAATTTCTTGACCCTTTATGATCTTTTTTGAAGTGATTCTTTCTGCATTCACAATTCTTTTAAATCTTTTTACTCATACCTCTACATAATTCCTCATTTCAACTCTAAACTTAGGTCATAGAACACAAGCCGTATGATCACAAAGCTGATGTTTTTAGCTTTGGAATTGTAATGTGGGAACTGATTACAGCAAAGGTAACTTCATCACGTGCCATCCTCATATTTCAATTTTCTAGTGAGTTAATTGAAATTGTAATATTTGATTTTTTTACAGCTTCCATACGAATACTTAACACCACTCCAAGCAGCCGTTGGTGTAGTTCAAAAGGTAAGCTAATACCAACTATCACGTGTTAGGACACTAGGTACGCATAATCCAAAGAAGCATTAAATTACGTTTACAGCTCTTCTTTTTTCGTTTCAAATCTGGATTGAAACAATGATCGGATTTACTTGCCTATGTTCTGACATCTGTCTTGTTAGAGATCTGTACTTGCAATATACATTGTGTGAGAACAAATAATCACATAAAGATCATAGTTTATTCTAGAAGCAAAATGCTGACCCAGAAACTTTATGCATGTGAAAAGAAACAAGCTTATTGTTTATAAAATGAACACCTAGGTTCCATCTATACATGGAGCAATTTTACTGTTACCATAAACCGTTCAACACATGCATCTGTTTACTTCTGACTTTTAGCTAATATTTAAAGTACCAATTTAGTTGTATGGCTAGCCAGCTAGGTAATAGAAGACAAATAACTTTTCTCTATGATGTTGTATTCTTTTGAGACATTGGTCGTGACTTTGAAGCATTTTTCCTTTTATCTGTCTACTGGATAATGATTGTATTCTTTTTTTGGCTTCTATTCTCTGTTAGAGCTTGAGACCTACCATCCCAAAGAATACTCATCCCAAACTTGCTGAGCTGCTGGAGAGGTGCTGGCAGCAAGATCCAGCTTGTCGACCCGATTTTTCTGAAATACTGGATACACTACAGCTTATTGCTAAAGAGGTCTGCTACCAAAAACATCTGTTTCTAAAATTTCCGCTACGACTTGGAAGTTTTATGGTAAAGTGGATTGAATTGTTGAATAGGTTGGAGATGAATCAAATGACCGCCGCAAGTCGGGTGGGTTTCTTTCAGTTCTCAGACGTGGCCACTAAAACTTATTCTTGTTGGTCGAACAGACTGTACGATCTCGCCATGGCCAAATTTAGCAGTGGACATGACTACTGAAGCTTGTTCTTTCCCCTTTGCAAATCATGGTCTCCTTATAGGCAATTCTAGCATTGGTAGGTTTAGTGCCATAAAAATGTACAGTGTTTGATTTGATTGCCTTATTCCTAGTTCTTAATAATTGAGTTGCATTTTTTTTCCTTCCTCGTCACTTTTATGCGTTCTTTTTGTTGATTCTTAGCTCCTCAATGGCACGGAATGTAACTTATAGGACTGCTGTTTACGCAGTGAGTTTCTAATCGTCATCTTTTGGTTGATAAAGCATGCAGTTTAATCTTTATACATCTTCTTTAGCCTGAATAGTGTCATATTTATTCTATTTTGGCATTTTAAAGAATCTTGAACATTCAATCATCACCCGTGTTAAGGAAGTGTAATTTAAGGTTCATCATGCTAAGTGGAGTTGCTCAATTAAATGGTCTGAAAATAGTTAAGTATTATTAGTTAATTATCTTAATGATTATGATTATTGGGTAATAATGTATTGTTATCGTTTAGTAAACCTATTCGGTTAATGGGTGCCCATGGTATCAACGTGTCCATGGTATCGTACGAATGGAAGCGAGCAAGGTATCGAGCAATTTTTTCTTGACCTAAATATGAAACCATATACCTATCCTATATATATTTAATTTCTATTCCGATAAAATAGTTAGGTTAAGTGAGAAATATGCTAAAGTTTTGTCTCTATTGTTACTTTAGTCTTTAGTAAAAATGTTAAAAGTCATGTACTTCAACACATGTTAATTGATCAGTTCTTTTCAGACATTTTGAAAGCTCTATCTTTAAAAATATAACTCCTAACTCAGTGATATTTACTTGTGTAAAATAAAATCCATCTGTCATTTTGTTCAGTGACATTCACTTGATTATTCTTATATATTCTTACCTTTCAACTATAGTATTTATTGCTGCAATTGGTTTTCTTATAGATTTTGCAAAACATTTTAAATTTTGAGGATTTTATTTGCCTTTTCTTTTCTTGCTTCACCTTTCTTTATATTCTCTCTCTCTTTTAATAATTTCTTTATCATATTTTTGAAAATTGTTCTGATATATACAATTTAATTATTCTGATTGAAATGCACTTTTAATTGATTGTTTCAATGTCATTATTTTCTTTTCTCATGAGGTACTATTATTACTAGTAACTTTTGAAACAATATTTCAAATAGATCCATATATTCTTTTATTATAGTTATAATATAAACATAATGTTTTAGTTAATTAATTAATACCTTATTCACAATTCTTTGGTCTACTATATATTATCCACATACCTTAATTAATTTAATGAACTCAATTACTTTGAAAAAAAAGTAACATTTAATATTTTTTTTCTTCACCATAACATTTTTTATTTCCCTAGTTAAATAGTAAAGTTGATATTTTCCCTTTAGAATTTATCTTTTGGGTTCCATGTGAGCTCTTTTTTTACTTTTACACCTTTTTGGTTCTTAAAATGATCCTCCTTCATGGATCATGCTTAATACTCTCTTATCTTGTAGAAACTTGTTATTTAAATTTATGAATAAATAAAGATTTATTTTTCTTTTCAATAAAAGATTAAAATCTTACATTATACCTACAATGGTTTTAATTTTTTGTTTTAAAAAGTTAGACTAAGTATATGAATGCTTTTAAATGTTCTTAACGTAGGACTAAGGGCCTGTTTGGCCCCGCTTTGAAGCTGATTTTAATCAGCTTTTAAGTAGAAAGTAGTTAGAAAAACTGTTTGGTAATGAAAAATAGAAACAGAAAAAAACAGCAAAAGTTATGAAAACTACAATTTGATGTTTTTACAGTTTCTGTTTCTCTAAAAAAGTAATTTACATAACTTTATTTAAAATTTTAGGTATTATCATTTTAAATAATTTAAAATTTTCACATTAAAAAAAAATAAAATATTATATTATTTTAAATAATTTAAAATAATATATCTATTTATTATTTTAAATTTTAACAGCAGTTAAAAAATTATTAACTAAATTTTTTATAAATTTTAATAGTACAATATAGTACAATATAGTTTAATATAATTATAAAATTATTAATATTGGAGCCAAGCCCTAAGTTATTCACTGGCTGTATACAACACTCGCTCGACAGCTAAAACGACAAACAGAGACCATGGGCACTATGCACACACATTTATCACGCCCTGCATGCAAAAATATAAGGTAAGGTCAACGTCTTCATGTTCTACACGCAATCCCTTCGCTATTGTCTGCAATCAGCATAGCGGAAAAAATTTATATACGGTGCCACATGCGGTGGCACCACCCACCACGCACAAGTATCATTCACAAATCCAAACACTTGTTGAAAACGTAATCAATGGTGGATGGTGGCATCGCTCCAGAAGATTAGTGAATGCGACTTTTCTTTCATTTTTTTCTCCTTCAATTCAACCCGACATGCATGGCGTATGAATTATTCATGCAAACAGCTAATTAACTTATTATATATTGATAATCATTGATAGCCGCAGCTCAAAGGATCCGACTGCCTGCGGATTAATTCGTACATAATTACCAATCCACCTGTGCGCCGGCGCAGTCGATTAACGAGTAACGGCGACGAGGTGCAGAGCCGCCTTTCTGCGCATCGTGATTCCGAAAACCTCTGACATGTCCATGTCCTCTGCCTTTTCGCCGTCAGGCAAGCTCCAGTCGAACTTGTGCACGAGAGTGGCGAGGCCGAGCTCGATGACGGCGGCCGCGAATCCGATCCCCGGGCAGATCCTCCTACCGGCGCCAAACGGCGCCAGCTCGAAGTGCTGGCCCTTGAAATCTATGGAGCCGCCCAGGAATCTCTCCGGGTAGAATCGCTCTGGCTCCTCCCATATCTTCGGGTCTCTTCCGATGGCATAGACGTTGACAAAGGTCCTCGCGCCTTTGGGCACCTTGTACCCCTCGATGGCGGTCTCCTCCATCGCCTCACGCGGCACCAGCAGCGGCCCTGGCGGATGCAGCCGCAAGGCTTCCTTGATCACTGCTTTCAGATAATCCATTTTGACTAAATCTTCTTCGCCGATCTCGTCTTTCGGACCAACTATTCCGCTCACCTCCTCCTGTAGCTTCTTCATGGTTCTTGGGTTCTTGATCAGCTCCGCCATTACCCAGTCCATGGCGATGTGCGTCGAGTCCATCCCGGCGGCGTACATGTCCTATATAATGGTCAAACTTTTAGCATCATTTTCTTGATAACATTAATTTTATCAGGAATTGATTATGGGTTGACTTTTATATTTACCATGACCATGGAACTGATGGTTTCTGCGGTCACGAAGTCCTGCATCTCGGGGTCGTCCTGCAAGCAGAGCAAGACATCGATCAGGTTCGTTGACTCATGCTCGGTGCCGCCGCCGCCGCCACCGACGGTGATTCCTGAGCGCTCGCGGGCGGCCTTACGGGCGGCAATGATCTCGTCAAGGATGGCATCTAGTCGGTTGGCGATCGCCTTCATTCTTCGCTCCAAGCCGGTCACCCTGCTCAACCACGGTTCAAGAGCGGGGAAGCAGTCACAGACGTAGAGCTCTCCCATCGCTACGGACATCTCCCCCATGATCTCGTCCACGTAGTCCCCCCACCCCTCGCCCTCCGAGCTCTTCCCCAGTACCGCCCTGCTGATGACACGCTTCGCGAGCGAGTTCAAGGCCCAGGTCATGTCGATGGGGTGGCCGCGGCGGGCCGAGCGCGCGACCTCGTCGAGCATGGCAGCGACCGACTCTTCCCTCACGCGGCGGAAGTTGCGGACCATCTTAGCGCTGAGGAGGTGCAGCAGGCTCACCTTCTTCGCCTTCCGCCAGTAGTCGCCGTAGGGCGCGAAGGCCACGTCGCGGCCTTCGCGGAGGAGGATGTTGGGGACCTTGAGGGAGGGGCGGCTGGAGAAGACCTGGTCCTGGGTCTTCATGACGTGGCGGGCCATGTCTGCGGACGAGACGATGAGGGCGTGGACTTGGCCCAACTGGAGGAGCATGATGGGCCCGTACCGCACCGCCATGTCGTGGAAAGAGCGGTGAAGGAGGCTGGAGCGGCTGAGCAGCTGGTGGAGGTTGCCGATGACAGGCAGCCTGGGTGGGCATGGTGGATAGGGTTGGTTCATCGTCGCGCCGCTCATTCGACGACGACGAACAAGTAACAGAAGAGGAAGGAGGAGGAGGAGGAGAAAATAGACAAGGTGAGAGCGGCGGAGATCGAGAAGAGTAGCTAACGCAAGACTCGCCATGGATGCACTCTTAATTTCCTCCTAGATCTTCGGGATCTTATAATTAAAATCGACAAGAGTTCATGGGATTATATAGGAAAAGATGGAACGTACACATGTAGCACACTCTTATAATTTGCTTCTGTTCCAGCCACTCTTTACTGTTGACTCAGGAGTAGTCGTCAAATTTCTATTAAATTCTAAGAAATTTAAACTAAACATTTATAGCTGTGTTTTTTTTTCTTAATTTGTTTCCACGTTGTAAACATCAACATGATTTTTTTTTAAAAAAAAGAAATTATTCTTTTTAAAATTAAAAAATATGAATTAGTGTAAGGTTTTAAAGGGGCTTGTTACTTACTTTATAAAAAGATATATATATATACTCAGTAAATCTCAATGGAAATAGTTGTATACATCAAAAGCTCTTCTACTTAAAAAGGAGTGACTATCTACACTCAAATGACTTAGGGTCGGTTTGGATTTACTGTTAATAGCTTTATGATTATACTAAGCTATGTGTACTATTAAAATTTATAAAATATTTAATTAATAAATTTTTAATTAATATTAAAATTTAAAATAATAAATAAATATATTATTTTAAATTATTTAAAATAATAATATATTTTATTTTTCTTTAGTGTTAAAATTTTAAATTATATAAAATAATAATATCTAAAACTTTAAACAAAATTATATAAATTATTTTTTAGAAAAATAGAAACTATAAAAGCATTAAATTGTAGTTTTCTCAATTTCTATTTTTTTTACTATTTTTTTCTGTTTCTATTTTTTATTACCAAATAGTTTTTCAACTGTTTTCTATTTAAAAGCTATTTAAAATCAACTTCGGAGCGGGACCAAACAAGTCATTAATTTAAAACTTGCTAGTGACTCTAGATAATTGTAGGTATTATTGTTGGCCCACACGCATTAATGATATCTTACCTTGATTCGTGAAAATATAACTTGTGATGCTCATTCATTGAAAGAGTCTTTTTTTTTCAACTTACGCCACATCAAATTCATGAAACACACTTGTGAATTGTCAATCTCAATTTGTGAAAATATAACTTGTGATGCTCATTCCTTCTCTTGAATGGCATTTTCAAAGTCTGTTTCTTTCCATCCATCAGACTAGACTCTTCAACTACCATACTGTTCTTTTTACTAGTGTCCTTTTCACTTAATTAGTTAGGTGATGGTGTCTGTTCCTCTTCAAGTATTTCAAGAAATGTACTCTTGTATATGAAGTGACAAAAATAGCAAAATGTATAAGAAAATTTGAAAATATTTTTTAAACAATAACTTTGACAAAAATAGCAAGATGTAAATTTTGAAAGCAATGTCCTTTCTTCATGGTTACCCATTACCATGACATTTAATTCCTCAAGAGGGAATACTTTACTGTGTTGTTTGCTGTGTTTCTTCCCAAAGTTAAGCAATTCTTGAACATAGTGTTTGCATTCTTGTGTTCTATTAAATGGTCTAAAATAGGACATGACGTGTATCTGAGTGTTACCATGTACTGCCCAATTAAATGGTCTAAAATAGTTGAGGTGGAATTTAGGCTACGTTCTGTTGCATGAAATTCAACAGAGAATAAGTCGGTTGAAAAAGGCTGAACTCGTACCTGCTGAAACCCTATATGAGCATAAACTCTTAGACACTAAGCAGAAAGTCTATCAGCATTATTCAGAATCTATGCTGACTTGTAAGGGACAAGACCAGATCCAGGTGTCGTTTATTCAAGAAGAATCAAAACATAAGCTATTGGCCCAAGGTTATAAGACTATACATTTGGGTTTGTGTCTTATCGGAATTCATGGTTTGCATAGAGCTCATTGTGGCTGTAAATGTCTACTAACCTTAGTAGACACCAGATTTGCAGATTTGGAAAAGGCAATAATTGGTACCCTAGAGGTAGATCTGACAAACAACAAAGAACTTATATACTTTGTTCCGGATTTTTTAATGTCGGTAAGAGATTTTACGCGACATATTAAACTGCTAGTTCAAACCAAAGGATATGAAGATTTCATTTCCGGACAGAACTTACTGATCACTAAGGGGTTAGTTGCACGCATTAGCAATCAGGCTAATTGCAACTTTAAGATTCAGATTTCTGAAGTTTTAGAACATCTGAACACCCATGGTATTCAAGCAATATCTGGTAAGAAAATTCCTACAAGTGATCTTCAAGAAGCAGAGTGGAAGATAACTCTGCCTGAACAAACCACCAACGTACCCTCTAGTTTATCTCTTTGGAGGTCTAACTCAACAAGCGTTGTTGCACGGTTTTCTAATTATCGTGCTCGGGAAGAGCCCGAAGAACTTGCTGACGTCGTTTTAGTCTTCTTAGACGAGTCGGATTCGGATGAATCCTTTTTCAACCCGTGGGGAGTGGAAGAGGAAGAAGACACAACAGAAAATAAACATATGCAGTGGTATGAAAAAGATATTTTCACAAATAAACCTCAGTTTGATAGTGATGATGATGAACCAGTTTTGTTAAAAGAACACAGTGGTTATCATGAATTATTAGAAAATTGTTGGTTAGATGAATCCAGTTTTATCATGCCCTCAGTTGTCTATGACGATACACCGGTTCCATTAGCAGAGCATCCTATGTACCAAGACTTTCTGGAAAACACACTATTATCAGAAGAACACTTTAATCTAGAGACACTAGCTATGACAAATGACGAGGCTAGTAGCAGTATTGTGGTGCCAAAACAAACAACCTCGACACAACCAGGTTTTGGACCGGTATCTACAGTTGACACATCATTGAGAGACAAAATACATGAGACATTCCCAGAAGCTGGAACAAGTCAGCCTAGATATCCACGACCTTTAAAAATCGATAGTTTGCCAGCTTTGCCTTCAGCAAACTCACACTCAGGCTCTATTACAATTAGGAGAGGATATCTCACAGTGGGAGGATATCATCAGGCGATGGGAATCAAACACGATTACCCATTGTACACACAAGACTTTTATTGACAACACAGAGAAGGTCATCTACATTGAAAATCTCTTAAGAGAAACACTGAAAGTTTACTTCCAAAACTGGAGAATGGCTTTTCCCCAGGAATATCAACAGTTAACAATTACTGCTGATGACACCACAAACGTAACGACTCAAATCAGACAAATGATTTTGGGTTATGATGAATATAGGGGCTATACAAATATGCAAAATCAAGCAACACTGGATTTAGAGGCTCTGACAATAACATCCATGAAAGACATAGTTCCTTTCTCCAACCAATATCTGTATCTAGCTGGACGAACTGGTGCGGCATTTCTTTCTACAGAAATGTCCGAAAGATATTTTCGAAAATTACCAGCTCCATACAATACAAAAATAGCTGAACTATGGAAGGATAAGTATCCAAGAATGACAGTCGGTATCTTACCAAGGATTCTGTTCACTTATGGTGTTTTGCAGGAAATCTGTAAAACAAATGAGATGAATCGACAGGCGAAAGATTTTTCTTTCTGCCAAAATATAGCTGTCCCTGGAACATATTCGTCAAATCCCAAACCTAAGAAATTCTTAAGAAAATCCACAACATACAAAAATCATCCGCATAAGAACCACGTCAGGAAACTGAAGAAAAAGAAACCAGGCAAAGCAAAATGCAAATGCTTTGTTTGTGGTGAAATTGGCCATTATGCAAATGAATGTCGAAATAGGAAAGTCAACAGAGAAAGACTAGCCATTTATCAACAGCTGGAGTTGTTACCTGAGTGGGATATCATTAGTGACGGAGAAGACGAAGACCCAGATGATTCTGATCTTTGTTCGTTCTCTGATGATGAAAACGATGCACATGAGCGCAAAGAAGTTGTACTCATGATGACAAATGAGAAGGTAGACTGGATACCTTCTAGACAAAATTTTGAAATACCAACAGAAATTGGTCAATGTGTACATAACTGGACGATGCACCCAGAGGTCATACCTCATTGCAACAAGTGTTACTTTTGCCCCATCAAAACTGTGAAATGGGCACGTATGCAGTGTAAACTTTGTCAAGTTCTTGTCTGTGCTGTCTGTAGTCAGTTGAAGTTTCAGATAGAAATCCCTTTAGGTGACCTACCACCTCGACATGTCAAGGTAGATTACAGGAAGCTCACCGAAGAGCAGGCAAAACATATCTGTAATTTAGAAAATGAGGTCAGACAGAGTCAAAAGGGAAAACAAGTATACATCCAACCAGAAGAAGATTGTATAATGAAGGCAGAAGAGCGTAAACCGATGCGTTTTGCTAGTATAAGTAACAACTTGCTGAATCTGGTAGCAACAATTGAAATAAGCGGAGAGAAATTTAATGTGCAGGCAATATTAGACACTGGAGCGTCTAAATGTTGCATTACGCCAGATGCATTACCAGAACATTGTTACGAACAAACTGGAGAGTACTCCATTTATGGAGTAAATAGTGTTCAAAAAACGAACACTAAATTAAAAAATGGATACCTGATTCTGAACAAAGAAAAATACATATTGCCTTTCACATATGTATTACCATTATCCATTGGCGATAAAACTCAGTTAATCATAGGGATGAACTTCGTACACAGTTTCAAAGGAGGGTTGAGAATTGAACGGGGAACTTTAACCTTCTACAAGAAAGTAGAGGTTATCCAGACTACACCTATCAGTACGAGAGTAGCTTTAAGTGTTTTCCAAGAAGAAGAAGACTTGGATGTATTAAGTCAAGATTCAATAGGCGAATTATTCACATATGACTTAGGGAAATTATCTGATTATGAGCAACAGATCCTTCCAACACTGAAAGATTTAGAAGATACTCAGAACATAGGAAATGATCCTAAAGTTTTCTGGAATAGGGATGCGGTCAAGTGTACATTGGATATTATTAACAATGATTTGATTATTTCTGACAAACCTATTGTTCCGAGCTTAGAAATGAACAATGAATTTAAAAAGCATATCAAGGAATTATTAGATATGGGTTTAATCAGACCATCCACATCAAGACACAGAACTGCAGCATTCATCGTGAACAAGCATTCTGAGATCATCCGAGGCAAAACTCGTATGGTCTATAATTATAAACGATTGAATGACAATACCTATAAGGATCCATATATTTTGCCCAACATTGAGCTGCTTATCACTAAAATCAGAGACAAAAGGGTTTTCAGTAAATTTGACTTGAAGTCTGGATTTCATCAAGTCATGATGTCTGATGAAAGCATTCCTTGGACAGCATTTGTTTGCCCACAAGGTCATTTTGAATGGCTGGTTATGCCATTCGGTCTCAAAAATGCACCTTCTGTCTTTCTGAGAAAAATGGACACAATATTTGGACAAAATGATGATTTCATCTGTGTGTATATAGATGATATCTTGGTTTTTTCTGAAGATATTCGCCAACATCTGGAATATCTGTCAAAATTCTTTTCTCTTGTAAAAGAACATGGTTTGGTCTTAAACCGCACAAAAGTTAAGTTAGGTGTCTCAAGGATAGAGTTTCTTGGCCTCGAAATTGGAGAAGGAGAGGTGAAACTACAACCACATATGGTCAAGAAACTATTGGAGTTTCCTGACAAGGATTTGGAAACTTTAAAAGGTCTGCAACAGTTTCTCGGTATTCTGAACTACGCTCGGAGCTATATTCCAAACCTTAGTAAATATACAGGTCCTCTGTATAGTAAGTGCTCAAAAACTAGAGAGCGTAAGTTTAACAAGTATGATTGGATCTCCATACAGAAAATCAAAGAGATAGTCAATACATTACCACCACTACAAATTCCTCCCAAAGATGCATATCTTATTATTGAAACCGATGGCTGTTTAAGTGGTTGGGGTGGTATACTAAAATGGAGACCATCAAAGGGATCATCACAAAAGACAGAACAAGTAGCAAGATATTGTTCTGGCAAATACAAGACAGTAATTTCAAACATTGACGCTGAAATAATGGCCTGTCTGTATACTTTGGAAAAATTCAAGATCTTTCTCTTACCAAAGACAGAATTCACCCTACGGACTGATTGTAATGCAATCGTATCATTTTTCCAAACTGTTACTGCGAGCAAATTAGCTAAGAATAGATGGGTGAATTTTATCGATTATGTTACTGCAACAGGAGTTGATGTTAAAGTCGAACACATTAAAGGTGTTAATAATACAGGAGCTGATAAATTGTCAAGGATTATTGCGACAAATTCAATCTGTTATTTGACTGATAGTCCTTGTTTTGAAATATTTTCAGCAAAAATGACACTTAGTTCGAAATTCCGTGACAAGTTTTTAAATCAACTACCTGAAAGTATCAGTAGCTATATTTGGGAATTGGCAACTCAAAAAACATATGACGCTTTGATCTCAGTCCAAGAAATCTTAAAGTATCAAGTAGAACCTCTGCCAGGTATCTATATCCGACAACAGTATGGACGTTTTACCTACACAACGCAAATTCAATATGATGAAGTCCAACCAGAGGATTATCACTTTGTTCAACGCCTATATGAATGCGGCATGATTAGGCAATTGGAAATTGAACATGCTAATACACCTCATTTCTTGAACCCAAAGCTTTATGATGCAGTTAATGAGGATTGTTACAGATGTTTAACCATCCATTCAGATTTTCCTCTATTGCAGAATCACACGTTTAAGCCAATCACAAGGGTTATCGCAGTACATTATGATAACATTTGGCCAGCAGATTTAGTCGCACCTGAGTGGACTCAAATCTACGACAAAGAAGCCTATCATACTTCTCTGGATGGCTTGCCAAGATCATATCTTGGAATCTGGACATCAACTTTTGATATTGTAGTTGACTCTTCTTTTTTGCAAGTTTGGTTAAGGACTGAACATGATAGGTGGCCGACATATTTAGCTGACGGACAAGAAGGAATGGACAGCGACAATTATGTTGGGAAACCCCGGGGACATTTTACAATTTTTCAGAGCCATGGGCATACATTTTACGCAGCGGAAGAATGTCCCCGAAACAGGCTAGTCCCAAAAACCCAGTGAAGATCTCTTGCGAGGGGGTCGACACGATGTGATAGTAAGTACCTTTAAGCAATTGGAAGCCGATGTCGATGAAGGCGCCCAAGTGTTCGCCCTCTGCAGTCTCGCACACACACGGATTCCTCAAGTTTTCTTCTTCCTCGCGCGGTGCTAGCCTCGGGAAGAAGATCCATGCCTTAGGAGAGTCCTCCAAGCAACTTGCGCCATCACCAAGATGTGATGCGCCAAGGAGATGGAAGGAGAAGACAACGCCGCAAGCCTTCTTGTTCCTTTGCGCCAAGGAAAGGAAGAGAAGAAGCATGCTTGCGCCCTTGATGGAAGAAGAAGAGCTCTAAGCTCTCCAAGCCGTCGCCCTCTAGTGCTTCACGCCTTCAAGGAATTAGCATCATGAAGAGAGGGGGCGGTAAGGGCTTATTTATAGGAGCAAGAGGCGGTTAGGGGAGAATGGCAAGTGTTGACAATTAGGGCATGATTCTAGGAGATTATCCAATCAAGTATATTGATTAAATCTCCACTCCCATATGCGCCTAAGACTTGCCAAAGCAAGCATCAGCCATATGCGCCCATATCATGCCATATGAGGCATTAATCCCATCCATGCGCCTAGACCTAGTCAAGGCAATATGATGGATTACCTAATGTGGCTTGGGCGCAAGTCCTAATCCAATTAGGACTCTAATTATGTTAATAATCAGCCCACAATTGTCAAACACAATCCAATCAATTATCTTGTGTGATTTAATCAAATCCAATTTGATTTAATCACCTAGGAGATACCAAATAAGGCATAGGCGCCAATTCTAGTCCAACTAGAATTCCATATGCGCCTATCCCATTAATTTATCCCCATTATACCCTTCAAGCCTCATAGCCCTTCAATACAACTTATTAGCAAGCCCAACTAAGCAATGGGCCAAGCCCAAAGTCCATTATGCATGTTAACCAAGCTATTGGATCCAATCCAATTTAACTCATGGCTAAATGAGGCTAACCATGGTTAATTTGATCAATATGCCAAAAACGGAAGTTGGCCCCAATAAGTTTCTTCCATCTCATCAGGCCCATTGGCGCTGATGAAATCTCCCAAATAGATCAGAGTTATCCAATAACTCGATCTAAAGGCTACCCGATTAATATGAAAACTCGAGTATCAAGGTGTGCGACCCTGTAGGTTCCTCTAACGCTGGCAGTGCTGACCAAAGGTCATCACAAGCAGTGAGTGGCACCTAGCAGTGCATCGCTGCTACCCAGGTTATTGGAATGGATATCGACATCGACATCCCCATCATCGCAACTAGGTACATATGCATTACAGTCTCTTTGCCGTACTGATATCCGATTGGACAAGTGTGTCACCACTTGTTTTCATCCAATCATATGGCTATGACTAAAACAGGTTCTTACCTGGGTATGGCCATACACTCTCAGTCATAGAACCATAAGGGAGCTCCATGGATATCACACTTCCCTAAGGAAGGGGCAAATCCTATGTCTGTCCATTGACCTTCTCATATGGGTCGTGACATGCTCAATGACAACCGTTATGACCTCCCAACTACGGCAAGGTGTTAGGTTGCATCAAAGCAAGTCCATAACCATATAGAATGGTCAATGACCTCAAGTCAAGGGATCAATGCATCTCCTGTCACTTGTGAGGATAACTTATGACACCAAGTCATAGCCTCACAGCGGGTCTATCCAGTATATCCTCCAATGATATACCCATGTGTCTGCGTTAGCACCACGTGCCTAACCAGCCCACATACCAGTCTCACAAGTACCAGAGTTGTCCCATATCCACTCAGGTACATCGACTGGGGACTATAGTTCGAGCA
Source organism: Costus lasius (assembly GCA_027563935.2). NCBI lineage: Eukaryota > Viridiplantae > Streptophyta > Magnoliopsida > Zingiberales > Costaceae > Costus > Costus lasius. The sequence goes on along the minus strand of CM050447.1, from coordinate 3,763,935 downwards.
CAGATCCAATCTGTCTCCAGGGACATTATCATGTAAGTACACAATCGCAGGTGTAGACAAACAATGATAACGACAATGCCAGAAAGATATATATTAATATCAGAGTCAAGTAGTACAAAGATGGACCAAAACTAGGTCCTAGGGCATATACACCAACAAATTATGACTGAGAAAAGCAGATTCGGTGAAGCACTACTTTATAAAAGAAAGATTCGGTGTCTAGTGCGAGTTACTTTACAACGCAAAAGGAAGAAAGATTCGGTGTCTAGTGCTAGCTACTTTACAACGCAAAAGAAAGCGTCGTCCTTTAACGAAAGCATGTTGCTTGCATGTGAAGCAATCGTGGACGTATCATCCGGATTTCAGAGGCAATCTATAGCCAAGTCTCTATATATATAGTCTAGTCTGTGTGTTGTTATCTTATCATGTAAGCTGTGTAGCAAGCGAGTTGTTAAGTGGTATCAAAGCAAGTGTTCCAACACTGGGCTCGGAGAGAAAACAAAAGTCTGTAAGTTTGTAGTACTGTTTCTGGCCTTTCGCCTTATGTTCTAATCATAGTTGCAAGTCTTCTGGCTTTCTATCTGAAGTTTGCTTGTCTTAAACAAATAGACGTAAGAACACTGCAAAGTAGTCAAGGACGACGAAAACTAAGGTGTTTGACAAGGTGATGTTTAAGATCAGTTACTTATGGTAGACAAGTTGAAACATCTTGATTATCTGTCATTAGAAATTCAGCCAAAGAGCCGGATAACTGTAGAACAAACTACTTACCCTTGTTTCTTTGAGAGTCCTCAAGAACACTGTGCTCATTCAGTTAATCCTCATCTCAATTTCATCTCTGACTTGTTATTAGTACTACATAAGCAAAACCAGATCATCAGTAGGCAAGAATATAGAAAGAAAAATGGAAGCCAGTAGTTCAAACAGCTCAAACAGTCTAGAGGTTGTCTCAAATACTCAGGATATCATAAGGAGATATAGCACTATATCGTCTTTATTATCATGAAAAGGATAAAAAATTTATCTAGATTCATTGTATTTTTCATCCTTTCTACTATGGATTCCATCGAACAAAACATAGCCTTATGGTTCATCTTGCAAAGTGGTGTTGATCAATTAAATGGTCTAAAATAGTTAAGTATTATTAGTTAATTATCTTAATGATTATGATGATTGGGTAATAATGCATTATGATGGTCCAGTAAACTTATTCTGTTAATGGTTGCCCATGCTATCTTAGGAATGCAACTATGGAAGCGAGCGAGCTGGGTTTCGTTAAAATCCCTATTTCAATCCTATCTCGTTAAAATCACGGTTGCTTATTAATTATTGGAATCCTATAAATATCCAGATAAATAATAAGAAAATAATAATTTACTAAGAAATGCTAAAAAAAACATGGATAAACAATTAGCCATATGTCTATCTCTACTTA